>CM066033.1:1050414432-1051743298 GCA_033557465.1 Ichthyophis bannanicus | reverse complement strand
CTAACACATGTCATGGCTCATGGGATGGGGGATGCATATACGCACATTAACATCTGCAGCGCTAGCATATCATCCGGGAACATCACACACATGTGTGCTCCGAGATGTTATTCCCTCAAGGACTAGGGTGGAGTTTGCAAACGTTACCTGCATGAATTAAACAAACCTTGGCTTATGAAAACATACACACCAGAAACAAAATGGTTGAATCTTGCCCCCGTGTGGGTTGGGGGTCAAATTACCACAGATCCATCACGCTGCATACACATTTGAAGAAGGGTCACTAACACGACCCATTACGCAGCTCACAGGACCTCCTGGGGATAGGGAGAATGCATATAACGTGTTAGTCACAAACAACCCATATCCACCATGGTGTCAAATGGGCAACTGGGCATGGGCGTCCTTGACATCCAGGTGATATGGAGGGGAAAAAAGCAAAACCGTCAATGGACACAACAACCGTATATACCCATGGTGCCAGATGGGACCACTGCGATGGCCCTCCTCGACTCCAGGGGATAGGGTGCAAAAAGCAACGTGTTAGGTAACAACACCGAACCGTATCCCCATGGTGCCAGATGGGCCACTGCGATGGCCCTCCTCGACTCCCAGGGGATAGGGTGCTGCAAAAAGCAACTTGTTAGGTAACACACAAAAAACCGTATCCCCATGGTGCCAGATGGGCCACTGCGATGGCCCTCCTGGACTCCAGGGATAGGGTTGCAAAAACGCAACGGTTAGGTAACACACAACCGTATCCCCATGGTGCCAGATGGGGCACTGCGATGGCCCTCCTCGAATCCAGGGGTAGGGTGCAAAAAGCAAACTTGTTAGGGACACAACCCATATCCCCATGTTGCCGATGGGCCACTGCGATGGAACTCCTCGACTCCAGGGGATAGGGTGTATGTCTTAACTGTGCATATGCACACACAAGCATTACCCCAGGGTGATTATAGCCTAATGGGAGGATCTGTCTGGACCCCTGGAATTGGGAGTATTTGTTCAAAGTATGACAGCACACACAGACCAATATCACAGGGATGACAGCAAGCCAACTTGTGATGGGCTCTCTGACCTCCTGGTGATAGGGTGGATGTGTGACAGTGTGTGGTGGGGCACACACAAGCATTACCCCAGGGGGATTGTTAGCCTACTGGGAGGATCTGTTTGGACACATGGACATTGGGAGGATTCTTTCAATGTTTGACAGCAACACACACCAAAATCACAGGGATGACAGCAAGCCCACTGTGATGGTCTCTCTGTCCTCTGGTGTTAGGGTGGATGTGTGACAGTGGGTGGCCACACACAAGCATTACCCCAGGGTGATTTATAGCCTAATGGGAGGATCTGTTTGGACCCTGGATATTGGGAGGATTTTTTCAATGTCTGGACAGCACACACAGACCCAATAGCACAAGGATGAACAGCAAGACCACTGTGATGGTCTCTCTGTCCTCCTGGTGTTAGGGTGGATGTGTGACAGTGGGTGGGCACACACAAGCATTACCCCAGGGTGATTGTTAGCCTACTGGGAGGATCTGTTTGGACCCTGAACATTGTGAGGATTATTACATGTCTGACAGCACACACAGACCAATAGCACAAGGATGGACAGCAAGCCCACTGTGATGGGCTCTCTGTCCTCCTGGTGCTGGGGTGGATGTGTGACAGTGGGTGGGCACACACAAGCATTACCCCATGGTGATTCTTAGCTACTGGGAGGATCTGTCTGGACCCCTGGACATTGGGAGGAATTTTTCAATGTCTGACAGCACACACAGACCAATAGCACAAGGATGACAGCAAGCCCACTGTGATGGTCTCTCTGTCCTCCTGGTGTTAGGGTGGATGTGTGACAGTGGGTGGGCACACACAAGCATTACCCCAGGGTGATTGTTAGCCTACTGGGAGGATCTGTTTGGACCCCTGAACATTGTGAGGATTATTTAAATGTCTGACAGCACACACAGACCAATAGCACAAGGATGACAGCAAGCCCACTGTGATGGTCTCTCTGTCCTCCTGGTGTTAGGGTGGATGTGTGACAGTGGGTGGGCACACACAAGCATTACCCCAGGGTGATTCTTAGCCTACTGGGAGGATCTGTCTGGACCCCTGGACATTGGGAGGTATTTTTCAATGTCTGACAGCACACACAGACCAATATCACAGGGATGACAGCAAGCCCACTGTGATGGGCTCTCTGTCCTCCTGGTGATAGGGTGGATGTGTGACAGTGTGTGGGCACACACAAGCATTACCCCATGGTGATCTATAGCCTAATGGGAGGATCTGTCTGGACCCCTGGACATTGGGAGGAATTTTTCAATGTATGACAGCACACACAGACCAATAGCACAAGGATGACAGCAAGCCCACTGTGATGGTCTCTCTGTCCTCCTGGTGTTAGGGTGGATGTGTGACAGTGGGTGGGCACAAACAAGCATTACCCCAGGGTGATTGTTAGCCTACTGGGAGGATCTGTTTTGGACCCTGAACATTGTGAGGATTATTAAATGTCTGACAGCACACACAGACCAATAGCACAAGGATGACAGCAAGCCCACTGTGATGGTCTCTCTGTCCTCCTGGTGTTAGGGTGGATGTGTGACAGTGGGTGGGCACACACAAGCATTACCCCAGGGTGATTGTTAGCCTACTGTGAGGATCTGTCTTGACCCCTTGACTTTGGGAGGAAGTTTTCAATTTCTGACAGCACACACAGACCAATAGCACAAGGATGACAGCAAGCCCACTGTGATGGGCTCTCTGACCTCCTGGTGATGGGGTGGATGTGTGACAGTGGGTGGGCACACACAAGCATTACCCCAGGGTGATTCTTAGCCTACTGGGAGGATCTGTCTGGACCCCTGGACATTGGGAGGAATTTTTCAATGTCTGACAGCACACACAGACCAATAGCACAAGGATGACAGCAAGCCCACTGTGATGGTCGCTCTGTCCTCCTGGTGATAGGGTGGATGTGTGACAGTGGGTGGGCACACACAAGCATTACCCCAGGGTGATTGTTAGCCTACTGGGAGGATCTGTTTGGACCCCTGAACATTGTGAGGATTATTTAAATGTCTGACAGCACACACAGACCAATAGCACAAGGATGACAGCAAGCCCACTGTGATGGTCTCTCTGTCCTCCTGGTGTTAGGGTGGATGTGTGACAGTGGGTGGGCACACACAAGCATTACCCCAGGGTGATTCTTAGCCTACTGGGAGGATCTGTCTGGACCCCTGGACATTGGGAGTATTTTTTCAAAGTATGACAGCACACACAGACCAATATCACAGGGATGACAGCAAGCCCACTGTGATGGGCTCTCTGTCCTCTGGTGATAGGGTGGATGTGTGACAGTGTGTGGGCACACACAAGCATTACCATATGGTGATTTATAGCCTCCAGGGAGGTCCGGTCTGGACCCCTGGACATTGGGAGGAATTTTTCAATGTATGACAGCACACACAGACCAATAGCACAAGGATGACAGCAAGCCCACTGTGATGGTCTCTCCTGTCCTCCTGGTGTTAGGGTGGAATGTGTGACAGTGGGTGGGCACACACAAGCATTACCCCAGGGTGATTGTTAGCCTACTGGGAGGATCTGTTTGGACTCCCCGGAACATTGTGAGGATTATTTAAATGTCTGACAGGCACACACAGACCAATAGCACAGGATGACAGCAAGCCCACTGTGATGGTCTCTCTGTCCTCCTGGTGTTAGGGTGGATGTGTGACAGTGGGTGGGCACACACAAGCATTACCCCAGGGTGATTGTTAGCCTACTGGGAGGATCTGTTTGGACCCCTGAACATTGTGAGGATTATTTAAATGTCTGACAGCACACACAGACCAATAGCACAAGGATGACAGCAAGCCCACTGTGATGGTCTCTCTGTCCTCCTGGTGTTAGGGTGGATGTGTGACAGTGGGTGGGCACACACAAGCATTACCCCAGGGTGATTGTTAGCCTACTGGGAGGATCTGTTTGGACACCTGCACATTGGTGGGAAATTTTCAAAGTCTGACAGCACACAGACCAATAGCACAGGGATGACAGCAAGCCCACTGTGATGGGCTCTGAGGAGCCATGCAGATAGGCATGTGATTTGCAATTCATGACCAATAGAGCCCATATCACTGAGTGAGTCACATACCATTAATGTTATGTTTCACATATACTTGTGCTGGTCCCAAGGTGTTTGTTCAAGGTACAAATGACACATATCCATATGTTGTTGGATAGATTTACATATGCTGATGTAAGGTATTAATCAGTTACAGTCTGTTGATGCACAGCCACAGCAGCAGCTCACATGTCACAAGGTTAGCATCGTAACCTATTTGACCATTTAAATCCACACCAGGGTGCAGGCCAACACAGTCACAAGTGATACAGATACATTATGGTAGGTCTTCTCATCTTCTGCACAGTTTTCACTCATAGTACCTCAACACAACAGCATGGACATTTGCAAGGAGCACAGGCTACATATATGATTCTTAACGACCTGGCCCTATACACTTACCTCCCTTGGGTAGTCAGCTTCTCTATTGAAACGTCTTTGTAGACGTTGCCATGCCCTAAGTACCTTGGAGCTGTCCCTCTGCCCGGTGGTGCCAGGGAAGAGTTTCTGCTGGCGTGGTGCAATGAGGCGAGACAGGTACCTGAGCTCACGGAGGGTGAAGGAGGGCTTCCTTGCTCTGGGCGCCATTTTCAGATATTAACAACTGATTGCACGCAGCGGGCTTCTCGCGCATGCGCATTGCAACTTGCGCAACGATTTACGTGCAACTGCGCCACTCATGTGGCGCAGGTTCAGACATGTATTGCGTCCAATGTGCGTGACAAACTACGTGCATGTGGCCTACGCAGCTGGCGCATGTTGCCGTTAGTGCACGTGCAACTGCGCCACGCAAATGCACAAATTGTCGCAAAAAAGGGCACACATGCGCAACACACATTATACACTGCTATGTGTCTTTTTTTAAAAACTCATACAAAACATTTCAGATTGTTATTGTGTATACACATTTTGGACTTAAACCTACCAACACCTGCACAATGGTTCTTAGCCTTTTGTGTGATGTCATGTGCTATGTCTTTCACAGTGGAATGACTGCCAATACTGCAGATAAAATAGCAATGTCTGCTTAGAAAACATCAATGTGGGCTATCAGTCACCATGCTAATATTTTTGGGGTGTGCTTACACCATTTAATATAGTCTCCCGATCCACACAGGTTAAGAAAGGCCATCACAGGGGCTATCATCAAAAGGGTATATAGAACGTCCACATTCCTCCTTATTTCTAAACACCACCAAAATATTGTCATTTAGACAACTCTTTGTTGTTGTTGAGAATCAAGGGTGAATGTGACACATTCTATCTAGCCTTTCAAGGTCTGGGACATGTGTCCCATGGAGAATGACAATCTTAAATGGACAGAGGTGTAAGGCCGGGGTCTCCAAATCAAGACCTTGAGGGCCACAAACCAGTTACGTTGGCAAACTATCTCTAATGCATATATATCTGATGCCAATTCATAATGGATATCCTGAAAACCTGACTGGCCTGGCGTTCCCCGAGGAATGGGTTGATAAACACTGCCCTTTATACTAACACACACCTGGCTGCATACATTGGGACTGAGGACCACCACATGAACTTTTTCCCTTTTTTATAATGATAGGCTCAAAACAAAGATACCCATGATGCACTGCACATGCAAAAAAGCAGTCCAGACATAACATTCAGATGTGTTATGAGGGCAATGAACCCACTCATCCTGATATTTTTAAATAAGCATGTAGATCAATGACATAGAGCTTATACTGAGCATCACATTGTGCAGGCCCTGGTCTCACCCTGAGAGTGAGAGGGGAGACACAACACCATGTCCAAGGCAACAAGATAAGCTAAGCTAGTCTATGTTGTGTGTACACATCAGTGACTGTGTCTGATGGGTAGGTCTTCTAGATCCATTGCTAACTACACTTGTGTCCATCTCTTATTTGTGTGTCAGGTTTATACATTTTATAATTTTATGATAACACATTGTACATATTCTGTGTGTTACACAGCAACACATTAATTAGGTTAGTTTAGTAAAGGGGGGAGAAGTTGTTTGAAATACATAGACAGATTATTTTACAACAACACCAAAACTGAGCAATACAACTCATGATCACCCAGAAACACATCCATCTTCACTACAATGGTGGTGCTTGAGGAAAATGTAAACCTGCCTACAGCTAATGGAGTGACACCAGCTAAGAGGGTCCATGCATTTATGTGAACATCCAGACCACACAGTAGGCCTGGAAATGCTCAGCAGACCACCAAAGCGCACATTCACCAGCCTCAAAAGCACAAACACTGCACCCTTCTAGGTGTGGCAGCCTTGTACATACTAGGTGGCAGCAAACTGCTAGCTCATCCATAGTGCATATTACTGGTGAATAGGTGTGGACCACAAACTGGGATGTCTGCACACTCACAAAGCAGCTAAGCTAGTGATTAGGCCCCAAAAAGAAACCCATACATATCACTTGCAGAAGATGTGGATTACACTATGGCTGACCTAGCCATGTCATGCTAACTGCTCAGTTAGGGTGAAATTGAACTTCGAGCAAGACATGCAGGGGCTACCATGTCCATGTTGCTGATGGTGCACACTACAATGTCCAATACATTGACTAATGATCTATCCTCATGCATCATGGCAAAGGCAGCCTGTCTGAGGTATGCCCACAATACCTTGCTCCTCATTATGCACATAGACAAGCTAACAATGGACACAGAGCAAACATTGTGCGCTGAGTAATATGTTTAACAAATCACACACTGGATGGACAGGCACACATTCACACACCTATGCCATCACTGTGCCAATATAGCTTGCTTTTGCAGTCTCGGACATCTGAGCAGTCCTGGACCCAGTTCTGTCATTGCAATTTTATGGCATACTGTTGGTGTCACAACACAGGGTGGTGAACATTGTCATGCACCTGACCTGAGACACACTTCCCAAACATCTGACATATTGGTGTTCTAATGCTCACTAACCATATTGTGCTTGACGTTGGCATTGATCTATGTAACCTTTCACATCTACACGTTGATATATGTTTACTGTTTTTCATGGTTTATGGTGACAGTGCTACGGTGTGCACGTACTAGTTATTTGAGATGTACAGAAGGGGCCAATATCATGACTGTCCAGTAGTGTTTGGTTAATGGAGCCTGTGTCTCTGCACATTTATGCTCCTGTTGGTTGATACTCTCAGCCTGAGGTCCCCAACTCCAGTCGTGTTGCCCCACACACTGATCATGTTTTGCAACTGTGCCTCAGGAATATGCATGAGATACATCTGCAAACCATGGAGCAGCATATGGACATGGAGAGACACATCTTTATTTCCCACTTCATAAGATGTAAATGATTGTGACACTCCAGGACTGCATTTGGGGAATCTGCTCTATGTAATACAGATGTTTCTAATTTCTGTACACTTTCATGTAAAATATAGAGGTTTTACACATGTGTGCATTATCTGCACTACAGGATCTTTTATTTTTCTAAATACTTGCATGGTGTGACAATTGAGGGGACTGTGTTGGCTGAGCAGACACACGAGATTTGAACATGTGACTTTCTGCTCCTGTAGTCACTGCCTGTGTGCTTTGCACCACCATCTTGACACAGGGGCAGTGCATTCCCAGGAAAATACATGGCTGTTTCTCAGACAGACCCTGTCACTTGCAGTGCACAGCGCCCACTTAATACAGACCAGGCCTTGGTGTGATGTGCACAGCTGCCAACAGTTCCCCTGCCATCACCATGCTCACATTGCCTTATATTGGCACATGCACAGCAGATGCACAATCAGTGACCCTCCAGAAGTGCATTTCTTGGAATCTACTGTAGAGGATGCACATGTTTATTTGGTGTGTGGTGTTGAAGGGAAACCAAAGAAATAATTTATATCACAATATCTGGATTATCTGCCACAAAGGTTCTGTCTTACATGCCATGTTCCAAAGTGGTTCCATTCTGGGGGCTCGTTTGGCAGGAAGCACAGACAAAATTTGAACCTCTGACCTTCTGTTCGTGTAAACACTGACTGTGTGCACTGGACCACGGTTTTGCCACATCATGGCTGCATTCCCTGGGGAATCCATGGCTGTACATCCAATATAGGCTGTCTGGTGTGGTGGCCAGGGCCAGCCTACACACACCTAAGGCACTGTCTGTTGTGGCTTGCTGCCATTGCCCCCTCCATCACTTGTACACCTCGCACAACATGACGACATGTCGTTATCTGGAAAAACACATATAGCTTCATTGCATTGTGCCACTCCAGGACTGAGTTGTGAGGACTTGCCTGTACCTAATGCCCATTTTGGGGGGGGGGGGGCACGGTGTTAGGTAAAACACTGGTTTTGGAAACATGATTATTTACTCTGCCATCACTGAGTGTCTTCACTTTCTGTGTTTGGTGGTGGGAAAAAAATATATGTGCAGGATTAGCAGTGGGCCCAACTAGGCTTTGAACCTGTGACCTTCTGTTCTTGCATGCACTGTCTGTGTGCTTTGCACCACTGTCTAGTCACAGATTGGGTGATTTCCCTGGGAGGCTCATGACTGTGCATACAGCAGGGCCTGTCTGTTGCAGTGCACGGTGACAGACAACACATGGCTAGGTCACTGTTCTCTGGGGATGGCAGCCACTGCCTCCTGCACCACATGTACTCGTCTGCAAACATGGTGGCATGTCCTTCTCTCAGAAAACTCTAAAAATTACCTGATTGCATTCTGGCATTACAGTAATGCATGTGGGGGATTTTGCTGTAAGTGAGGACCATTGTTGTGGGGTGTGTGCGGTGTTGGTTAACATATAGGTTTTTTCAACATGCTTATGTTCCCTGCAATACAGGGGTGTCTGTGCCATCTTTGTTTCGTGATGGATAAAATTTACAAACTGGTCTGGCAAATGTACCATCTGGGATTTGAACCTCTGGTCTTTGAGGTACTGTATCTGTCTGCTGCACCACACAGACTGTGCACTCCCTGGAGATAGTACACCTAGCAGGATGATGTCACAAACCCTGCTGTGCGCATATTTACTGTGGGCTCCTTCAACCACTGTCAGGACAAACGTGAAAATAAAACACACGAAGGGCCACAGAACAATGGGGAAAAACATATACACAAGCAAGGCAACAGTGATATTAATGGCCAACCATTGCATACACTAACGGGACATCTGCAAAGTAAACGCCTGCTTTTTGGAACACTCTCCGCTCCCAACACCTTTCCAGAGGTAAATTTTTATTTTGTGCTTTCCTGGGTGTGTATTTTATTTTTCAACATTTCTATAACTGTTCCACAGCTGACATAATCTTTATCATATTTTTGTGCTGCTCATTTTTTATTTTAAATTGCAGTTTTGTGCTGTACACATGGATCACATTGCTGACGTTTTGCAGGTTTCCCCGGGTTTCCTGTACATTGCTGACGGAAATGGTTTCTCTTCCCTTTAAATGCTTTCTAGCGCGAGTATTTCACTCGCGGTAGTTTTCACATGCAAATTCGGGCCCGATACCGTGCGGGGAGCCTCTCCCCTCCCACTCTCCACCCATTGACCCCGTCCCTCCGCCCCTCCGGAGCCTTCCTCCGCCCTCCTTTCGCCGTTCTACGCCTCTATCGGACATTTGCGGCCACGCACTTGTACGGGGCCCGTTAGTGAGCCGCGTACCTGTGCGGGAGTGACACGCACGTGTGCGGGGCGTTTAAACGCGTTTCTGCGCGTTTCAGTGCTGCGTTGCCGTGCGCTATTTTGCGAAGCGCTATTTTGCGGACTTTAGTAAACATGCCTGTATGGCTTCTGATATAACCAACCTCTACATAATTGTATTTGAGTTTCTCCACCTTTCTACCTCTCCATTTTCCACTAAGATAATAGCTTGGAAATGTTACATAGACGATATTTTCATCTTATGGAGTGGTGATACTGCTACATTGTTCCAATTTTTAGATTAACACTTGTGATTTGAATCTCAAACTTGACACCAAATAAATACCCTTCATGGATATTCTCATTCAAAAAACTATGTGTGGTTTTAATACCACAATTTTTAGGAAACCCACATATAAAAAAAAACCTAATAAGATATGACCACTTCCCAATTATCACGTCTACGTAGATTCTGTATGGATATTGTAGAATATGAGACACAATCCAAGGAAATGGCCCATAGATTTTTAGTATGCAGTTACCCCCGAGAGTGTAATCAAAAGGGCTATCAGAAGACTCGTTCTTCCCATAGATAAGATCTTTAGAACGTTCAGAAGAAACAGATAATAAATATATCTGTATGATGCACTTCTCATACCTCGCACATACAGAAAATTATGAAACGTCACTGGCATATTGTACAAACCCTGCCATGTTTTCATGACCAAAAATTAACAGTTGCTTATAACCAAGAAAGGAATCTTGGAGATTTCTTGGTCTCCTCCTATTTTCCAGATAAAGATAGAAGCCCCTCTAAGGATTTTGATCATTCCAGGTGTGATAATTGTTCTGTTTGCTCCAATGCATTGGTTGTTAATACTTTTACTCATCCAGGCACTAATAAGCGATATCCATTGTTTCAGATATCTAATTGTAATTCTAAGCATGTTATCTGTGTTATCATATGCCCATGCAAATTAATGTATGTGGGTAAGACCGCGTACAATCAAGACACGCATACAGGAACACATGAGTTGCATTAGATATAAGGTCATGTCTGCCCCCTTTGTAGAACATTGGACCATCTGTCATCATTCACCTATTGAGCTAAAATTTTTTGTTCTCAAAAAGATAAAAGCATCCCCACGAGGAGGCAATCTTGATCACATTCTGTTAAAAGAAGAACTACGCTACATTTTTAAAATAGGCACAGTTCATCACACTCGTCTTAATAAAAAAATAGAATACCAAGTTTTCCTTTAAGGATGTGCCTTAGAGCCCTTTGTGACCTCCTTCCCTCTTCCCCCTTCTTCAACTCCCCCTCCTTCCTTTGCTTTCCCCCTTCCCCTTCCCCCCCCCCTTGGCTCCCCCCTCTTTTGATTTGAGAATTTTTAACACAATTTATTCTTGTTCATATGTATAAATCTATTAGTGTTCATATGCTCTTGTTTTTTTGTCCAACCCTATTCCATTTTTTTACATGCAATTTATCTTAAGGTGTTTTATCCCTTTTATCTCTGGGTAGCAGTGTTTTTACAACCTTCATTTTTTAGGTTTTAATAGCCTTAAGAGCTGTTGAATGAGTCATCAGTCTACCTCCTATTTATAGTCTGCAAAAACGGTTTAAGCCTTTGCAGTTCCCTTCTCTTTTTTTCCCTCCCCCCCCCCTTCTCCCCTTCCTCTTCCCCCTTCCCCCTCTTCCTCCCCCTTTCTTAATACGTTTTAATACTTTTCAATCCTTTTTTCATATGTTTCTTATTCTTATCTTTTTACTCTGCTTATCTGCAGTTATCTTATAAGATTTTTACCCCTTTTTATCTCTGTACAGCAGAGCATCTATATCTATCGTTTTTTAGTTTTAAAGTAGAGTTCCATGAGCTGTTGAATGTGAATGGATAGGAGTAATTGATTTACCTCATATTTATACTGTACCTGGTTAAAATGGCTTGAGTTTGATTAGTTCCCTCCTTCCTTTCTTGTTTCCCCTCTTTCCTTCCCCCCTTCCCCTTCCCTTTCCCCTCCCCTTCCCCTCCCCCTCCCTTCCCTCTTCCCTATTCCCCTCCTTCCCCCTCTTTTGCTGGAGGGAGGAGTGGCCTAGTGGTTGGGGCAAGGTACTACAGGCCAAAAGGTCAGTGGTTCAAATCCCACTAGAGGACAGCAACCTTGGGCCGGAAGGACTGGGGTTTCTAGTCCCACAGGTGCTCCTTGTGGTCTTGGGCAAGCCACTTAACCCTCTATTGCCCATGTTCCCTGTAAGTATTAGTGTATGTGCCTCATATCCCCTCATGTTAAATGTATCCCCCAACCACCTTGACCCAGTGAAAAGCAGGATATAAATGCAGCTAAATAAAATAAATAAATTTTTTAATTCACCATCCCATTGTGATACAATGGGGTATGTTTACTAAACCCCGGTAATGTTACTCGCGGTAAGTTCCCCGGTAATGTTACGGATGCCCATATAAAGGAGTGGGCGGTGTATTGTTACGGAAAGCCATGTCAGTTAACGCGCGTTACAAGGCTCCTTATAAGGCACCTTACTTATAAGGCACCTTACAAGGAACAGTACAAGGCGCCTTGTAAGGTGCCCTATAAGAAGGTGCCTTATAAGGTGCCTTGTTAGGTGCCGTATAAGGTGCCTTATGAGGTGCCTTGTAATGTGCCTCATAAGGTGCCTTATAAGGTGCCTTGTTAGGTGCCTTGTAATGTGCCTCATAAGGTGCCTTGTAAGGTGCCTCATAAGGCGCTTTGTAAGGCGCCCTATAGGTTACCTTAGGCTAAGCACCGTATTAGGCACCCCTGGACAAGGCACCTTAGAAGGCACCCTGGGTTATGGAACCATAGGTTAAGGTGGCCTAACAAGGGTACGGTGCCCTAGGTTAGTGTGCCCTAAGGGCTGCAAGGTGCCGCAGGATGACATGCATGACCTGTGAGGCATCGAAAGAGATGTAGCCCTAACACTAGATAGAGCACCGAGGAAAGGCAATGAACAGGTGAGTGAAGGAGGGAGAGCTGGGAGCTGCTGGACCTGCCATATCTGCGGGCATCCTATGTAGCTGCCAGTACTGTTGACAAACATGTTGGTTGCAACTGTACCATAGCACAGGGTGTTGGCAATGTAAAGTACTGGAAATACAGTGGGTGGCAGATTATGGGAATACGTGTCCCCCAGTGGAGGTGGAGGTGGCAGGATAGTTACAATGATGGGTGGACAGAGGAGTGCTGGTGCCATGCAGATCAGGCACAGGCGAGGCAAGCACAAAGAGGCACAATGCAGGAAAAGGTAGCAGTGCAGGACATGGGGTGGCAGCCTGCACAGGCAGACAGGACTCTACACAGCTGACAGATGCAGATAGACGGACCGAAGGAATGTTGGCAACTGTAGCGAGGGTATTATGGTCTGGCAGCACAGATCTGCAAAAATATGACTACTACAGGCATGCAAACTATTTGAGTAGGACAGGCATGAAAAGATGGAACAATGAGGAATTGAACCCATGACCACTACAGAGAATCGCATTGTACTAACCAGTAGGCTATACCTCCATGGTATATCTCAATGCAATGGCTGGGTACAGAAGGACTGCAGGTCACCACACAAATTGTCTGCTCTGAGTGCCAGGATAGGGTAACCCCACCAGTATCCATGATGCAATGCACATGCTGAATAGCTGTCTACAGCTGATCACCAAATGGGGTCTGTACCTCTCCGGTACCTCAGCTTGGAAAGACAAACTGATAGTGTGTGATACTGGCACAGAGTAGCTACAGACCATGCCATTGTGCAGGTTCTGTGTTCATCCTGAGGGATAGGATGGGTGCCCAGCACTAGTTCCGCAGTACATGTGGTGCTTGAGATAGGTCCTGCTGTACATCCCCATCACTACCAGTGTGTGACAGGTGTTCCTTGCACTGCATCCGAAGGTAATTTGGTGTCTTATCTGTATTGTGCAGTCACATGTGACCCTCTTGGACCAGACACCACCCAGATTAGTGCGTACCCAGTGTTAGGGTCTGGCTGACATGGGCACCTGTTATCAGGACAGAGGGGTTTCTAGACTTGCATGAGGATTGTGCCTCTACAGGTCAAAGTGGTATACACTATATACCCCAAAGGGCCCACAATCACCCTTTTTGTAGATAAAGGACAGGTGCCTGAGCCCCAGTGAAGCAACCTCCATCCTGCTGGTATAAGACAGCCCTCCAAGATTGGTGGGCTAGAGCCATACCTGTGACTGGGGCAGTGGCAGACCAGCAGTAATGTTGGGGTTAGGTCTGGAAAACCTCAACTGCCTTACACCACAGTCTACCAAAAAGAGCAGCAACTGCCACGGAAACAGCAAACACAAAAACAGTCCAAAGGCGTGGCAGGAAGGGTCAAAGAAAGCCTTTATTATTCAGGGATTTAGCACTGCCAACCCAACACTGGCCATGTTTCGTAGGAAACTCCTTCAGGGGTATGCGGCTCAACTATACATAAATAAAAACAACCATAAAAATGATAATGATAAAAATAAATAGATAAAAAATAAATAAATAAGTACATGTAGCCTCGGAACAATGTGAAGGGAGGGAGGCAAGGAAGGACAGAGGAAACCAGGGAAAGGAATGGGAGGGAAGGTTAATAAAGGGAAAAAAAGGGGAGGAAAAAAGTGCCTAATTTGAATAGTAAACTTAACAATAAAATTACATAAGAACATCATAAATAACTAAATAAAATCATCCAACAAAGATTTAACCATAAGATGAACAAACCAAAGTAAAATGTAAAAGTGGAACAGCAAACACTATTACATGCATATAAACCATTAAAACCACATATGCAAAGTATTTACATCCAAATAGTGATATAAAAGTCGTTAAAAGAACCAAAGAACACTATTACATGCATATAAAACAAAAGAACCACATATGCAATATATTTGCCATTAAAAGAACCAGAAGAAGACCGAGAGAGAGAAAAGACTAAAGAATACCAAAAGGATATCTATTTGTGCTTTATCGACTATAGCAAGGCTTTCAACTGTGTAAACCATGAGAAACTCTGGGCCACATTAAGAAGCATGGGTATACCAGAACACCTGATCGTACTCTTGCACAATCTGTACATTGATCAAGAAGCAACAGTTTGAACGGAACAAGGAGAAACAGAATAGTTTAAAATAAGCAAAGGTGTAAGACAAGGCTGCATACTTAATTTATATGCAGAACAAATCATCAGAGAAGCAGGATTGTATGAAGACAACAGAGGTGTGAAGATTGGTGGAAGACTCATCAACAACCTTCGCTATGCTGATGATACCACATTACTGGCTGAAAGTGAAGATGATCTGAAACATTTGCTTCTCACAATCAAAGAACATAGTCTCAAAATGGGCCTGCACCTTAATGTAAAGAAGACAAAGATCATGACAACTGGTGTAATCAACAGGTTCATCGTTGAAGGAGAAGAAATTGAAATTGTGAACAACTTTAACCTACTTGGTTGTTGTTGTTGTTGTTGTTAAGTGCCGTCGAGTCGGAGTCGACTCATGGCGACCCTCTGGATAGCTATCCTAAATTGTGTTTGGTCTTCAGTCAGGTGGCTCATTGTTGACAGACTGGTACCCGTAGCTGCTGTTATTGTATCGATCCATCTCATTGCTGGCCTTCCTCTTTTGCGTTGACCTTCTATCTTGCCAAGCATGATGTCTTTCTCTAATGATCTCTCTCTTCACATGATGTGTCCAAAGTATGAAAGTCGAAGTCTTGTCATCTGAGCTTCTAAAGAAAGCTTAGGTTTGATCTCCTCTAGTACCGACTGGTTTGTTCTTCGGGCAGTCCATGGTATATACAGTATTCGCCGCCAGCACTACAATTCAAAGGCATCAATTTTCTTCCTGTCTGTCTTTTTCACTGTCCAGCTTTCACATCCATATGATGTTATTGAAAATACCATGGCTTGAACAAGTCGAATCTTTGTATGGAGAAAGACATCTCTGCTCTTGAGAATCATATCTAGGTCTTTCATAGCCAACCTACTTGGATCAACTATCCAATAAAGAAGCAACAAGTAGTCAAGAAATCAGACGACGCATTGCTCTTGGCAGAATGGCTATGAAAGACCTAGATAAGATTATTATAACAGCAGCTATGGGTACCAGTCTGTCAACAATGAGCCACCTGACTGAAGACCGAACACAATTTAGGATGGCTATGCAGAGGGCCGCCATGAGTCGACTCCGACGGCACTTAACAACAACAACAACAAGAACAAGGTACATTTAGTCTGCCCAGCAAGGTGGCAAGAATAGGTGCAACTGTTCCTCCGTCCAAGTCACCCCTCCCCATGCCTTTGTTTAGGGGTGTACCCACCACTCCATGTAGGTCACCCCTATTTGTTGAGATATAAGACATAGTTATGTTTATTTTGATTTTATCCTGTTGCTATAAAGGGATACACTATGTCTGTTCCATGCCATTTTGAATTCTGACACTGTATTTGCCCCCACCACTTCCATCGGGAGGGCATTCCAAGCATCCATCACCCTTTCAGTGAAAAAGTATTTCCTGATGTTGCCTTTCAGTTTACCGCCTTGCAGCTTCATGTTATGCCCTCTAGGTTTACAGCTTCCCCGATTTAAAGAAGTTTGTTTGTTCATTAATACTCAATACTCAAGTATTTAAAGGTCTGAATCATGTCATATCTCCCCTGTCTCTCCTCTCCTCCAGAGTGTACATAGTTAGGTCTTCAAGTCTCTTCTCATACGTCTTCTGATGTAGGCTCCAAATCATTTTGGTCGCCTTCCTGTGAACTGTTTCCAGTCTTTTTTGCGAGATATGGAACACAATATTCCAAGTGAGGCCTCACCAGTGACTTCTACAGTGGCATTTGGGGAAACTGCTAGGTACGTATGACCTAGATTGGTCACTGTTGGAAACAGGATACTGGGCTTGATGGACCTTGGTCTGACCCAGTATGGCATATCTTTTGTTCTTATGTTCTTATATTAGTATTCTTCCTTTCTGCTGGTAACTCCTCTCTGTACACAACCCAGCATTCTTCTGGCTTTTGTTACCACCTTGTCACACTGTTTCACCACCTTGAAATCCTCAGAAACAATCACTCCGAGGTCCTTCTCCTGGTCCGTGCATACCAACCTCTTGCCCCCTATCGCATACAATTCCCTTGGATTTCTGCATTCCAAGTGCATGACATTGCACTTCTTTACATTAAATCTTAACTTCCTCATGTTATACACTCCCTCAGAGGAGTTCATTCTGTTGCAAATTTTCATGTCATCTGCAAAAAGACAGACTTTTCCATTCAGTCCTTCAGCAATATCACTCACAAATACATTGAACAGTACCGGTTCTGGGACCAAACCCTGGGGCACACCGCTAATCACCTTCCTTTCATCTGAGTGAGTTCCATTTACCATCACCTTCTGTCTTCTGTCAGGCAACCAATTTCTGAACAACTTCACCATCTTGGGATCCATCCTCAAGCTGTTTAGTTTATTGATAAACCTCCTAGGAGGAACAGTATTAAAGACTTTGTTGAAATCTAGGTAGATCACATCCATCTCATGCCCTTGATCTAGTTCTCTGGTCACCCAGTCAAAGAACTCAATCAGATTTCTTTGGCAAGATCATCCTTTGGTAAAACCATGTTGCCTTGGATCATATAACCTGTTGGTTTCGAGAAAGACCACTATATGCTCTTTCAGGAGTGCCTCCGTTACTTTTCCTGCCACCGAGCAGGAAAGAGCATACTGGCCTCTAGTTTGTCACTTCTTCCCTATTACCACTTTTGCGAAGAGGTACCATAATCAGCCCTTCTCTAGTCCTGCGGAACTTCTCCTGTCTCCAAGGATCTATTAAAAACATCCTTTAATGGCTCTGCAGGAACCTCTCTGAGCTCTTTCTGTATCCTGGGATGTATCTCATCTGTTCCCATGGCCCTGTCCACTTTCAGTTTTGGAAGCTATTCTAACATATCATCGTCTGTGAATGGTGTGTTATCTACTCCATTCCCATTTGTATATTTGTCAATCACTGGTGGTCCTTCTCCTGGATTTTCTTTACTAAAAACAGAATAGAAGTATTTGTTCAGCATTTTAGCTTTTTCAATGTCACTTTCCACAAATCCACTCCCAGCACTTTTGAGTCCTGCAATTTCACCTCTGATTTTCCTCCTCTTCCGAATATATGTGAAAACGTTTTGTCGCCATACTTCACATCTTTAGCCATCTTTTCTTCTGCCTTTGATTTTGCTATCCTTATTTCTCTTTTTGTCTCTTTTAGTTTTATCCTGTATTTGTTTCTGTGTTCTTCTGTTTGTAAACTTCTGAATTTTGTGAAAACTGTGTTTTTTGCCTTTATTTGTGCAGCCACTTCTTTGGAGAACCAAATAGGTTTCCTTTTCCTCTGGTTTTATTTACTTTCCTTACATATGTATCTGTTGCCCCTTTTTTGCCTCCTTTAGTTTAGCCCACTGCAATTCCACTTCCCTTATCCCCTCTCACCCTGCCAACTCCTCCTTTAGGAACTTGGCCATTTGAATGAAGTCAGCGTTTTTGAAGTCTAGGACTTTGAGTTTGCTGTGATTGGACTCCACCTTGGCTTTTATCTCAAACCACACCGTGTTATGATCGCTGATGCTCACATGGGCACCCACCCGGATATTTGACATGCTATCTCTGTTGGTGAGTACTAAATCCAGCATCAAGCTTTCCCTGGTTGGTTCCATCGCCATTTGTCTGAGTAATGAATCTTGGAAAACATCCACAATTTTTTTACTTCTTTCCAGATTTGCAGAAGGAATACTCCAATCCACATCGGGTAGATTAAAGTCACTCAATATGATCACTTACTTCTTCATGGCTATCTTGCAATATCAATAATCAATTTGCTATCCTTTTCTGTAGCTTGAGTCAGAAGCCTGTAGACTATACCAGTATGGATGACAGTGCCATCTCCTCTTTCCAACACATTCCACAGCGCTTCTTCCCCCATGTCTTCATTGGCCTAATTGTTGCTCTGTTCTCCATCCAATCTCTCCATCCAATCTCTGCAATACAATTGCTCCTATCATCCCACCAGGCCCCTCTTACTGAACTTATGGGGTTTTTTTTTGAAGCCTTAATTACAATTTTCAGCATTGGAAATGGTATCCAAGTATATATGGCAGATTTTTGAAAGGGGTAAATTTACATGTGGTTGCCCATAATATATGGAAATTGCAAGAAGGCGTGTTGGGGAATGGTTAGGGAGTGACCTGGGTGGGTCAAATATTTATTTGTGTATTTTCCATCGAATATAGGAAATGCATGTGCATGAACAAAATTGTTCACATTGAGATTTACAGCTGCTCCCTGGCACATTTAAGTTTTTAAAGAGTGCTTATTTTAGGCTGCCATTTATAGGAAGGATTAATGGGGTAATCCTCCAAATCCCCAATTGTTTCTTTCCCTTTCTAAAGTGAAATTGAACAAAGATAGTGGCCTCTGGCTAGATCCAAGATGGCGCTGTAGTGAACGCACCTGAGGACATTCTCTGCACTCTGTAGATGGTTGGTCGGTGCTGTGTGGGTTTCCTCTCCCTTGCCATTGGGAAGAGGAATGGAAAGGGTAAATCTGTCCTGGAGAGTTCAAGTTCCAAACCCCTGCGCCAGACCACCTTAGAGAACTTTGCTGTATCCTCAGCTGTCCCAGCGACTCTCCTTTTAGACCAGCCTGGAGGTCATGTAAGAGGCAGCAGCGAGGAGGGGGCCTCATTAAGCCCCATAGTGAATACCCGGCCTCTGAACCCAGGAAGTGTGTGTGATGCTGGTACGAGCGATCCATTGTGGACCAAAGAGTCTGGCAGTGTGTTTCTTTCAGGAGGCCGTCTGGCCACAATGTCTTCTCCCCAATTGAATGGAGCCACGTGGATCTCTTCGGTGGCTCCAGGCAGATCTGTGAAGACCATTGTGCAGAGATTGGGGAATGCTGCTTCTGTGAGTTCATTTTGTGAGGTTATTCAACCGAAGGATGTGACTATGGAGTCACTATGGGACGCAATGCATGGTTTAAACTCCTCTTTGATGACTTTGTCAAATAAAATTTTGAGAGATTTATTTGTGGTTTCACAGGAGGTGATTGAACACTCGCAGGCATTGGACCATTTTACTGTGAGAATGGATGCTCTCAACAATAAAGTATCTGCTGTTCAAGTGATTGGGGATGCCTTGGTTAAGGACAGTATCATTGGCTGCCAACAGATAGAGCACCTTGAAAATTTCATGTGCTGGAACAACCTTGTGCTGTTGAACTTTCCAAGGTTTCCTCTTATTTCACCGATAGATATGGTTAAAAAATATTTTGTTGAGGTACTGGGGATGGGCTCTGGTTAGGGCCCAATATTAGGGCCCAATATCTGACTTACGGTGGGGGTTCCTCACCTGGGGGACAGTAGAACTCCATTGCTGTTAATCTTATGGAATTCTTGGAGTCCTCAATGGAGGTGGTGACCCAGTGTTGTACCCTAATTCTTACCTTTGCCTTAGAGACTGATCACCAAACTGTGTTTAGGTTATATTTCTGCTTACTGGATAAATTGTTTTTTGGTTCAAAAATTAGGGTTTTTCCTGATCTGTCTAGATATATGCAAAAGCGGCACCAAGATTATTTTGCACTGAGCCCCAGGGCTGCAGCTCTGGGATTAAATTTTGTTTTACATTTTCCTTGTATGCATTTGTTGCAGTGCGAGGGGAAGAAGAATGCATTTTTTGAACCTAGACAATTGTTAGATTTTTCTAAGGACCAGGGAGGAGTTAAATGCCCAGGTTGTGGTCCCATAAGCACCGCTGTAGGATCTGTAATTGGAGTTTATTCTGGGATTGTGTTCATTTAAATACTTTGTTTATTTTTCTTTGATTTCCTTATTGTTCTTGGATCTATTTCCTTAACTTGTGGGCTAAAGTGTTTTTGTTCTTGTGGGATTTTGCAATGTTGTGAGTTATACTGCGTTATAAGATTACTATATACTCTTCTTTTTTTATATGAGGTATATTGCAAACTTTAAAAATACAGTAAAAAAAACAGATAGTGGCCTCTGTAGCAATTGGTGGCATTTACATGCATATGTTTCTACAATGGTCCACATAAACGTGTAACTACCGGTACCGGTATGAAAGCTGCCAAGTTTCCTCTGTTGATATTTCTCACATGTAGATTTGTAAAATGGCTCCTCTGGCTCCGTATATCAGCAAATATATGTGTACTCCTGTACTATTTAGAAAAGGCTCTGGGCTCACCGCCCGTAACCCTGAATATTCAATGCTAAGGTCATATGTGGCCCCAGCATTGAATATCTGGGGATCGCCGCAGACACCGGAAGCCACAGTAGCTAACCGGGTAGCAGCAAAATTGCATGCTTCCCGGTTAGCTCCTGCACCTTAAAGATAGGCGACCTTTAAAGCGTAGATCGCTAACCGGGCAGCATGCAATATTGCTGCTGCCCGGTTATCGCATGTTGCCACCATCGCTCTGCCCCAGAACGTCTCCGACATGCCCCGATGCTAACATAGGGAAGTTAGAAGGGGATATTCAACAGCACTAACTGTGTAAGTGCATTCAGTATACCCATTTAAGGCATTTATGCAGTTTACCTTTTGAAAATTGGGCCCTCCATGTTTGGCAGAGCCTTTTCTAAAATACTGACCGAACTGTGTACATGCCGATTTTGACATCTAAATTCTGATTGTCACATGCTATCTAAAATTTGCTGTATGGTATGCCACTTTATCTCTGTGTTTGTAGGATACAGTCAAACCTCGGTTTTCATGATTAATCCGTTCGAAAAAGTCTGACTAAAACCGAAACGTATGAAAACTGAAGCAATATTTCCCATAAGAAATAATGTAAATCCAATTAATCCGTTCCAGACACCCAAAAATATTCACAAAAAATACATTTTATAGAGAATAACTATATTTTTACATACAGAAAACAATGAGAAATAAATATAAATGACTAATGAAATGGATAAATGAACATTTAACATCACTGAAAGCAAGCTAAGTACAGTACTGTACAGTACAGTATGTTAACATCTGGCCTTAGCCACCCCTGACAAGCTGCTGTGCCCAGCTCTCTTCGGAATCACATTGGATTCAGCCCATTAAAATACCTTTACATTATCTGCTCAATGCTTCAGAATGGCAGAAAATCTTAATGATATAGCTTCAGACGTACCCTGCAAGAGAAAGAACTGCCTCCCACATTCATGCAACATCTCCTGCTTACGTTGACAGCTTTTCTTCCCTGCTACCGGGACAAAATCTCAGTCAAAAGACGTTGAAAACCGAAGCAATGCATGAAAACCGGGACAAAATCTCAGTCAGAAAAGACGTTGAAAACCGAAGCGTATGAAAACCGGGGCAAATGAAAACCGAGGTTTGACTGTATAATGATTGACTGATTTCTAAATCCATTTCTTCACATTATCCTCTGCCTCAGAAGAGCTTTACAGCTAGGCCCTTAATGATCACACTTTTGGGCTTCTGAAAGCAGAGATTCAGTCACTTAACCTCATTATCACTTGTCAGCCTTAACAAGGTTAACACTGTGTACAACATAATGAAAAGTGTGATAATGAGGAAGATGAATATGGTAAGTTTATCCCAAAACTGCATACCAGAGGATGTGTGGTGTTCGCCAGCTATCTACTAGGTGTAAAAGAATGGTATTTGGAAATGATGTGACTACATACTAGATAAAGATCTTAAATAGTGTGCATGCCAGTGTTCCTGGTGTTCTGCAACAGCACTGTTTTCCCTAGGTAAAGTTCTGTTAAAGGTGCCCAATAGAATAGCAGGTATGGGAGAAAGTACTGCATCCTTTCACACTCCTAGGGAGGAGTGGCCTAGTGGTTAGGACAAGGTACTTCAGGTCAGGGGTTCAAGTCCCACCTGGGGACAGCAATCTCAGGCCAGAGGGACTGGGATTTCTAGTCCTGTAGGCACTCCTTGTGGTCTTGGGCAAGCCACTTAACCCTCCATTGCCCATGTTCCCTGTAAGTATTAATGTATGTGTGTCATATCCTCTCATGTTAAATGTATCTCTCAATTGACCGCTTTGACCCGGTGAAAAGTGGGATATAAATACAGCTAAATAAATAAAATATATTTTTAAAATAATACATTTCACAATAATATAGTTCACAGCAGCTATGATCTAGTTGAAGCCTTTATAGCATTAAGATAAGAGAAAGCAATTTCTATAGAGCATGATAAAAGGCTGATTTTCCCTCCTAAGGAGCTGGTTTGCCAACTTTATGTTCATGAGATCCATTCATCATGTATGGATAAATTAGAGTGCAAGCCTTGAAAAAGTTTTGTTTTGTAAGGTTGGAAGCAAATCAAGACTACAGTTTTTGAAAGTTCATTCCCTTGATAAATCCAAGAAACGCAGATTAGAAGAGTTATCTTGATGCTCTGTATAACACATAAACTAAAGCTTTTAAGGCTATCACTCATGAAGAGGTAATCAGCCAAATAGGAAAAGGCCAGATTTTATTTGGGATTTTTAGTATCTTACTAAGAAAGGAGAGGCAAAATACATCAGATGGTGTTGCTTGAAATATGGTTTTGTGACTAGAGGTGTGACCACAGCTGTTTTAAAGGGGTCACACAAGGAATAAATTAGCAATGGTGTGGTATCCACTACCCTTCCATATATATCAAGTTATCTGTGTTTCTTGGACTTATCAAGGCATTTTGTTATGTTTGTCTGATTGCACCTTTTTCCCCATTATATCATTTTTTGTTCAAGATAGCGTGTAGCTAGGGAGTACCAGATGTGAGGATTTTTTTCCTACTTGTCCAAGGAGAAAAGATAGTTACTCACCTGTAGTGAGTGTTCTCTGTGGACAGCAAGGAAAGTCCTCACAACCATCCTCCTCTCCTAGGAGTTGAATTCTCCTCAGCTCCTTAATTAGACTGCGCATAAGATGGTTCCATGGTGACAGGCAGGAAGGCACTTGCATGCATAGTGTAGCTTCAAAAACCTCTAGAGGGAGCTGGGAATGCTCCCTCGCTGGGCTCCATCAGATGATGTCACCCATACGTGGGGACTTTTCCTGTTGTCCATCGAGAACACCTACTACAGGTGAGTAACTACCTTGTCTCTGAGTAGATTTTATGTACACTAAGTTCTCATTGTCTATACAAACTGTCACAGGGTGCTGAACTTCTTCTAGTAAGTGCTGCCAACCCTCAAACATCCATTTAATTACAACTTTATGTTCATGAGATCCCAATATTACAATTAAGCTCTGCTGGAGAGAGTTTCCTTGAGAAATATGCACATGGGTGAAGTTTGTCCAAGCTTTGATCCTGTTGAGATAAAGTTGCCCCTACCCTAACCTCAGACACATCTAACTCCATAAGAAAGGGTACAAGGGTTAGGATAGACAGGAGCTGAAGTGAAGGCTTCTTTGAGGTCCCGAAAGGCCTGGGTTGCCTCAGGTGGCCAAAATTGGTGATTATCTCCTTGATAAGTCAGGGCAGTAATGAGGGTTGTCAATGTGAAAAATCCTTTCATGAACTGTCTATAATAATTGACAAACACCAAAATACATCACATCACCTTAAGATTTTGTAGTTGGGACCATTCCATAAGAGACGACACCTTGGTGGGATCCATCTCTAGCCCTTTTTATGGACTGGATATATCTCAAGAAGGGAACTCTGGTAACCTCAAATACACACTTCTCAATTTTTGCATATAATTGTCCCTTAAATATTGGAAAAAATTTATGACATGTTGTCTATGAAGGGTAAGGGTAGAGGAGCAGATAAGAATGTCATCCCAATATATAACATGCTTGGGACATGCTAGGGAAATAAAGATGAAGAGGGGGGTATTCAAAGGCATTTACATGGTTTTCAGACTTGCAAACCGTGTAAATGATGATCTTCAGGATATTCAGCCGCTACATGCCCCAATGCTAAATGGTTAGTATCGGGGCATGCCGGGGGGGGGGGGGGAGAGTTTCATGGCAGCACCCATCGCTTACTAGGCAGCAGTGATATTGAGCTGCTGCCCTGTTAGCTTCAGGGCAATCCAGGCAACCCATATATTAATGCCAGAGCCCAGATATAGCCCCAAAATAGAATACCCAGGTTTTTGTTTTGTTTTTGTTTTTAATTTATTTAAGCAGTTTCCAAATACAATAAACGTAAAAAGAAAATATAACAATACAAGCGTACTTGAAAACCTAGGTAAATAAGAATTCTACAATACCACATTAAGGAAGAGAGAAACTATGAAATGCATATGTGTACAAAAGAAAATAAGAGTATCAAAACCCTATAATAGGGAGCCAATAAATTATGTCAATTCCTCCTCCATAACTTCACCAACCTCCTTCCCATCAAGAAAATGTTGTAAAGATTTTACATCCGTGTAAACGTATGTTTGTCCCCCCAGAGTGACAATACAGCGGCAAGGGAATTTTAAAAAAAAAGTAGCCCCCAATGCCACTACACGAGATTTCAATGACAAAAGCTGCTTATGCAGTTGATGATTGAGTACTCCGGCAGACATCAGGAAAAACCTGGAGTTTGTATCCACAAAAGGAAACATCTTTAAACTTGAAAAATGCTCTCAAGACTCGCAATTTGGCGGATTCAGACCCAAACCTTACCACCAAAGTATTACGCTTAGAAATAACATCTAAAGTATCCTCCAGAAAGGCAGTTAAGTTCTGATCCACAGAACAAACCGAGGGGGCCGAAGCTCCCTCAGTTTGTTTAGTGGGAGCAGAAACCGCCGAAAGATAGTACATATGAACAGCTTGCAAGTTCCCTACTAAATGTAATACTTCAGAAGCATATTTCCCCAACAGTATTTCAGGAGATAACAAATGTGTGCAAGGAAAATTTAAGAAACGTAGGTTACAAGCTCGCGACTGATTTTCCAGTACTTCCGGCCTCTGAGAAACTAAAAAAACATCTTTAGATAAGTCAACATCAAAATCAGTACTGGATTGTAACTGAAGATCAGTCCGAGCAGCCAATTTCAAACAGTTATCAATTTGTTTATCTACATATTGAAATTTACCCACCACCTCCTGGGAAAATGTACACAAAGAGGACACAGTAGAAGTTAAACGATTATCTATGTTCTGAATAGCTGTCCAGATATCCTTAAGAGTCACTTCCCCCGAAGGGGAGGGAAACGTTCCAACATCTACGGCTGCCAAAAACACCGGCTGCAAGCAGGGGATATATTCACAGGGGGAGAAATAGTGGGTGTAGATGAGAGTGGAGGCACAGGGAGAGGAGGAGGAGACCGGAGTACAGGGCTTAACGAAGCCCCTTCCGGAGATTGAACTTCAGGCAGCAGAGAGGTCACATGTTTATCCATAGGCCCTATCACTTTCCCATTCTCAGCACCCTCTCCAGATTTTACACCAACCTTCGCCTTGCGTTTGCCCATGGATTCAAACTGATCTCACCATACACGTGAATACCTCAGTGCACCGAAGGGGCACCAAAGGGGCGTGTCTGCCTCTTGAGCCACGCCCCTTAGGCCACGACACGCGGCCGCATGGAACCCACCGGGCTTTATTGGGCAGGGAAGGGTCCTCCGAGTCAGGGCACGCCCTCCTCCTGCCTGCACGCTGACACTCCAAGCCTCCATGGGGACCTGCTGCACTGAACCTCTGATATGGAATCGCGGCAGCTTCCTCACACACAGTGCTCTCTCCAACAGCTATCAGGTACCTCCGGGCTTTATTGGGCAGGGAAGGGTCCTCCGAGTCAGGGCACGCCCTCCTCCTGCCTGCACGCTGACACTCCAAGCCTCCACGGGGTCCTGCTGCACTGAACCGCTGAGATGGAATCGCGGCAGCTCCCTCACACACAGTGCTCTTTATTAAATTTAAAAAAAAAAAAGAATACCCAGGTTTTAAGTTCAGCACCAGTAGCTAGCTGCTTTAGCAGCACTAGCTGCAGGCGTTGAATATTGGGCCAAAATAAATGACTGCTTCATGGAGCAGCTGGTTCAGGAACTGACATGGGGGGAAGCTATTTTAGACTTAGTGCTTAATGGAATGGAGGATCTAGTGTAAAAAGTGATGGTGTTGGGGTCAATTGGCAATATTTTTTTTATTTGATTTTAGAGAAGTGTACATCCACATAAACAATAAAAAGACACCAATACACAAAAGCAGGTAAATTGAATACAAGCAATCAAGACATGGCATTAGAAAACTTAGCCCCCATTATGAAGATTGAACCAAAAAGATCACACTTATAATTTTATATAAGGAAATCCAACAAAGCTACCTCAAGAGGATAAACATTTACATACCCTAAACACTCCCACTAGCCCTGCTTGTCTTCCAAAAACTTCTCCAAATGAGATGGATCAAGTAAAACATAAACCTGCCCTCTGAGAGCAATCACGCATTTACAAGGAAACCGCTGGAAGAAACTTGTCCCAAGGGCAACAACTCGTGGCTTCAAAGATAAAAATAACTTACGGCGAGTCTGTGTAGAACGGGTCACATCAGGAAAAACATTCAATTTTTGTCCACAAAAAGGAATATCTTTATATTTAAAAAACAACTTCAATATCTTAAGTTTCACTGCTTCAGCAGGAAATGTTATTTATTTATGTTCTCTTATATACCGTGCTATTCTGCATCAGTGCAGTTTACATTGAACAAACTGAAATTATATTGAACAGGGCATTACAACTTGGAGATAACTATTTTACAGGGAACATGGGCTATGGAGGGTTAAGTGGTTTACCCAAGACCACAAGGAGCACCTGTGGGACTAGAAACCCCAGTCCTTCCAGCCCAAGGTTGCTGTCCTTTAGTGGGATTTGAACCCCCAATCATCTGGCCTGAAGTACCTTGCCCCAACCACTAGGCTACTCCTCCACTCCAAATGTTGCCCATAAAGTATTCTGTTTTACAATATTATCTGTAGAATCTTCCAAAAATAGAGTCAGGTTCAGACTACTTGGGGAGCGGATGGTGTCAAACCTCCCCTCCTCCTCCACAGAGATCCAAACCTTAGAAGGTACATAATACATATGAGCTATATCTACAGGATCAGGTAACTTTAAGACCTCAGAAAAATACTTAGCAAGCAAAATCTCCGGTGAAAGCAACCGTGTCACCGGAAAATTCAAAAAACGCAGGTTCTGCATCCGAGAGGCATTTTCTAATACCTCCAATCAGATCTGAACCAACAAAGGGCCCTTAATGGAAGTCACCTGAACAGTATTAAAGGACTGCAGCTGAACTTCCATCTTAGACAAGTAATTATGCGATGAAACATAATTAGAATCCAGTTCTGTAACTTTGTCTACCATAGCCAAGCTATATTCACATAATGAAACCACGTAGTGGATAATTTAGTATCAATAACTGAGATTGTAGTCCATACATCTTTAAGAATAATATCATCCATAGGAGAAGATACAACTAAATTCGGAGGCTCCGGTAAGGCTACAGTCTTGGGAATAAGTATCTGTTTACCAACCCTAGCTTGACTGGGTGGAGTCCCAGATACAGTGGAAGAGAACACAGGCACAGGACGTGAAGGAGACGTAGGAGCCCCAGAGCTAAACAAAGTTCCATCCAGGGAAGGCATTGCGGTCTGCCTAGGAACCAAATGCTTATCAAGGAGGCCAGAAACCCTGCCCAGAACTGCAGAGTCAGATGGTATTTTTGGACACCCCCTTAATCTTTCGCTTCCCCGTTCCTGCTGAACGCAAACTCCTCAATGCCCAGGAGCGCCAAAGGGGCGTATCCCACCCTTTTGTCATGCTCTTTCAGCTCATAACCCGTGGGCTGTGACCCACAGCTGAAAGGCAACCAGTAATTTGTAGAGCAGGCAGGCAAGACCTCTGAGGGAGCAGCCGTCCAAAGTATGCCAGCAAGAAAAAGTTTCAAACAGCAGGAGCAGGTAGGAGAGCCGATAGCAGAGCAGATCACATGGCCCAAATCCTCCACATGTCACCAGTCCAGCTCAATCCCCAGCAATAATGATCATAATAGGATCACATTTGATTTAGAAAATAGAGGGAGAACAGCAAGGAAATCCACTGCAGTAGCATTTAACTTTCAAAATGGAAACTGATAAAATGAGGAAAATGGTAAAGAAAGAGATAAAAGAAGCAGCTGAAAAGGTTAAATGTTTACATTATGCCAGGGCATTATTTAAAAATACAATCTTGGAAGCCCAGATGACACCCTCTGCACAGTGTGCAGCGGTGGCCAAGAAAGCAAACAGATTGCTAGGAATCATAAGGAAAAGAATGGAGAATAAAACCAAGGATATTATGCCTCTGCATCGTTCCATGGTGTGGCCGTACCTTGACTATTGTGTGCAATTCTGCTCACCATATCTTAAAAAGGATATTGCAAAATTACACAAGGTACAGAGAATAGCCACCAAAAATGGTAAAGGGTATGGAAGGATACCCCTACAAGAAAAGGCTTAAATTGTTAGGGCTCTTCAATTTGGAAAAAAAAGACGGCTGAGGGGTGATATGATAAAGGTCTATAAAATCATGAATGAACAGGTAAATTTAGATTGGTTGTTTAGTCCTTCAAAAAGTAAAAAGACTAGGAGATATGCAATGAAGCTACAATGTAGTCCAATTAAGGAGAAAACATTTTTTCAGTCAGCATGTAATCAAACTCTGGAATTCGTTATTGGAGACCATAGTAAAAACTGTTAGTGTAGATGGGTTTAAAAATGGTTAGGACAAATTCTTGGAAGAAAAGTCCATAAACCACTATTAAAGAGGACCAGGGAAATCCACTGCTTTTCCTGGGATAAGCAACGTGGAATCTGTGTACCTTTTTGGAAACCTGACAAAAAAATCTGGATTGGCCACTGTTGGAAACAGGATACTGGGCTTGATGGACTTTGGTCTGACCCAGTATGGCATTTCTTATGTTCTTATATTCTAATAAAAATTTGGGAACCATTATTTATTTACTTTTCTTTCTTTCTTTCTCAGCATTTATGAATGACTGATCTGTTGCATACTCTGCGATGTAAACTATTACAAAGGGTTTTTTGTGCATATATCCCAATATTTGCACATAAAATGCCTCTTATAGAATTACACCTGTGTACAAGTAGTGCTATGATGGATAGTCATGTACTTGTACATGATGCAGGTGTAACTATGTTTGGGTAAGGAGTTGAGGCAGAGTGTGGGTGGACAATAAAGGACACGCATAGGTTATCTAGTATGCAAGTATGTTTATATTTGAGCCATGTACATTTATATCTGTTCCCAAGCAGCTGAACATGCACACAGGTGACTTTTAGTTGCCATTCTGGCTGCATTTAGGCTAGTATTTTATAAAGACGCATAAGCGCCAATCTATCTTTATAAAAGGGCTTAAAATAGGTGTCCACTTGGTCTCCCAACCTAGATAACTTGTTATAGAATTAGACCCTGATATTCACCAGTGACAACTAGCACTGCTGAAGCAGCTAGCCACTGCTGATGAATTTGAAACACGGATCTTGAATGCCAGGGCCATATCTGGGCCCCGGCATTAAATAATTGGGTTGCCCAGATTACCCTGAAGCTAACTGGGCAGCTGCAATATTCAGTTGCTGCCTGCTTAGTTATGTGTGAAGTTAGGCCAGCCTTTTTTGTGCCTGACTTGCCGCTTAGCGATAACCAGGCAGCTGCTCAATATTGCCATCAGCATTTCCTTAGAAACAAAACAAAGATCAGACTAAAACAGAAAGTGTATGACACACATGCAGTTTTGCTTAGTACAGCATCTTGAATGTAACATCAGCTTTAAAGAGTTTTTGAGGCTGATGAACTAAGGTCAAAATTGTTTTCAAATAGGAGCTCGCAAACGTGCAAAATTGCCCCAAAATATGCAAAATCTACATTTTTTGGGCGGAGGGAGGAAAGGTTTCCTGTGTTTTTCTACGTGAAGCTCCACATGTGAAAAACTTCACATATTTCGTCCTTCATGGTCGCGAACCTTCACATATAGTCTGCTACATGCAAATGTTTGTTTCACTTCGATATAAATGAGCTGCTAGGATGCAAAATCTTGCATATCAACTCATTAGCAATGCTTTTGTTTCACAAATGGGTATGTGAAAAAGGCTTTGCATGCTGGCTTTCTCAAAAACCTAGAAGGCATGTTTACTAAAGTGCGCTAAGTAGTTAACATGCATTTTAATGCATTATAACTGTTAACGTGTGCCCACAGCAATGGTTACCATGTGTTAAAACATCCAATGCATTAAAAATCCAACATTAACTGCTTAACACATGATGGGATGGGGATGGGGCAGGCTATGGGCAGAGTGGGCATTATTGCATGATAGCGTGCGGTAACTGTCAATTTTGCAGTTAACGCGGATTCACTTTACGTCTTCTCAAGAGGAGGTGTTAAGCGCACCCACACTAATTGCAAATGAAGCTAGTGTGCTGTAGGGATCTTTTCTGTATGGTAACTATAGGTGCCTTGCTGGCCACACATCCTCTCCCCCAAGCTTTAAGATGAGGCGAGTACATGTGGGATGTGTTTGTTTTAAAGGTAATTGAATTCTGCATGCTCAGTTAAGGACAGTAGATAGCCTTGTGGTTAGAGCAACAGCCAAAAGATTAGGGTTTGATTCTCACTGGCATTTTTTGTGACCTTGGGTAAGTCACTATTGCCTCCAAGGAAAAGGCCTGACATTCTACTTGTGATCATACCTTGCCAAAAGTCTCCAGGAGCTGCTGGGTCGGCACTGACTTGGCGGCACTTTCAAAAAAAGAGCTGAGGACTGGCACTACTGCTCACATATTTCAGACTCGGGCTAATTTAAGCTTTTTTAATGCATGCATTCATCTCAGTTGAAACAAAGCCATGCACTTGGGTTTCACTACCACCACAGCTGCTCAGGATACAGTTACTCTGCCCTCTGAGTATTTACTCCTTTATCTTTAGTGTCTGACTTCTCTGAGAGAAACTACAAGAACAAAATGCACAAAGTGATGCAGTTTAAAGTATGGAATTGCCTTTTAAAAGAGAACCTTAACTTTACTGCTCAGGAATCATTCCGTCTAGATAATCTGCAGGCAAATACAGTGGTACAATCAGTGCATGTTTCCTAGAGAAAAAGGTTCCAGCACTCATATGCAGGGCTCTTTAATTAATATTGTACATGAGGACCATGGGTCAATTTTAGCAGGCAATGAAAAATGTGCTAGTACTCCATATTACCGCGGATGCCCTCAAAAAAAGTCCTGGGTAAAATAATATTTTAGCTATAAATACTGTAAAATGGAAGAACTAATCCTCAATCTCCTTAAATTCAACAATCTGTCACACAGCCGATGATGTACATCTAGGCTGCTCTCAGGAGCAATGTTTCTAAATGGGTTCGTTTTGCTTATACCATTTCCGGAATGAACTTCACTCCTAAGCCAGGGTATGTGGAGTATGATCTCAGTCTCTAAAATTTATTGCTAATGCTCACTGAAGTACTTGTAATGTGCCAAAGAGCTTCCTTCTGGAGTTCCTAAAATGTAATATGCATAGGCAACTAATCAGCATGTGCTCGGAAATTGCTTTTGCTTGAGGTAGTATCTCCAAATGGGTTAGTTTTGCGCATACTATGGCGGTCGTGAACCTCACTTCTAAGCCAGGGTACGTGAAGTGTGATCTTAGTCTCTCAAATTTGCTCCTGTATGATAATGTCGATTTTGCAACGACTTGTCCTATTGGCATACATAAAAGCATACATATGGTAAATTTTGAAGGAGAACTCCTCCCTGAATTCAGGACAGCAGATTGTTAAGCCAAAAAACTATGGAGCATGTTTACTAAGGGGGGTCATTTAGAAACCGTTTCGTTTTTCTGCTCTTATCTTATGCTCCCTGAGCACTCCTTTTACCCCATGGGTCAACTACAGTCCAACCAATTCCCTGATGGTCCCTTTAATTTGGAGGTTCTTGAAAAAATAACTAGCATTGCCTCTATAGCTAGCTTTTTTAAATATTGCTCTTGGCCGGTCTTATTACTTTTTACATCTAACTTGCCAGTGCTTGTGTTCCTCCTCATTTTCTTCATTAGGGTCTGCTTTCCATTTTCTGTAAGATGCCCTTTTGGCTTTCACCATCTCTTCCACCTCACCATTAAACCACACTAGCCATCAATTGGTCTTTTTTAGACCTTTTTTGATGCATGGAATCTATTTTATCTGGGTTTTTAACATGGTCTTTTAAAATAATGTCCATGTCTTGTTTAAACCTTTGACCCTGGCAACCACTCCCTTTACTGTTTTTAAACTAATTTCCTCATTTATTATAGTTTTGCTTTTTAAAATTAAATTATACATCAATAGGGTTTTTTTTAGCATCTTCCTTCAGGTGATGACAAATTTGATTGCATTGTAATCACTATTGCCTAGCAGCCTCACCACCATTACCCCAGGCATCATACATTTCAATAATGACTAGATCTAAAGTAGTTTTCCCTCTGATCAGTTCTCGGACTAATTGCTCCATGAAGCAGTTTATGTCATCTAGAATCTTTCTTTCCTTAGAATGTCCTAGTGAGACATTTATCCAATCAATTTTAGGTAGTTGATTTCTTCCTTTATTCATTTATTTGGACATTTTTCTATACCGCCCCTTCCAGAGATCAGGGGTGGTATACAATGTAACAAAACATAATACATTGAACATTATGTGATACAGTGGATAATGCAGAGCCCATGGAGGATAGTGAAAATGAGAAACTTACCTCAGATTTGGCTGAACAGGAAAGCTCAGTGCATGGAGAAACAGCTGAGCAGCAAATGCCTTTAGCACAAGAAAAGCCAAAAGGCATTGGAGGGAATTTTCCCTGTGGTAGTTGTGACACAGGGAGAAACAGAAAGGCTCATCAGGAGCACCTGTGCCCAAAGTCCCACGTAACGTGCAAGGAAGGGAAGCATATAAATTCCTGGTTAGAACCAGGAAGGGGCAATTCTGGAAGGAGGAGTTCTGGAAGGGGCAGTCCTGGAGAGGGCAGACCGGGAGAAGGAAGTCCTGGAGAGGAGAGACTCAGAAGCAGTCCTAGAGAGAGTCCCAGCAGGAGGAGGGGCAGCAACTCAGGAGGACTGAGCAAACAGCCAATGAGCACAGGTCATGCTGAGGGAAGTTTGCCGGTAGAAGAAAACTCTAAGCGTGACTTCAGAGCAAGGAACAGCTGGAGAGGTAACCAGGAACTTGCTAGCTCGGAGGGAGGCTGGAGAGCCCAGGAGAAAGTCCTCAACAACCCAGAAGCAAAAGCCAGGAACAAGGTAGAAAGGTGGGAACCTTGTTTTTATAAAGAAGGAGCTAAAAGCTCTGTTTGCTTTAAAGGGCGTGGCCCTGGACATAACCATAAAGCTGAAAGATATCCAGTGTTCTCACTAGGTGGGAAGGGACAGAAAAACCAGCAAGAAGCCATTCGTATACCAGGCAGTTATAGCCCTGGGCTTAAAGAACACTTTGTAGGAAAAGGTATTCGTGTGCCACAGGAAAGTTGGCCAGAAGCCAGCACATGTAATGAGTGTGACTCTGGTAATATTGGGAATGAACCTGAAGTAATGCAATGGGAAAATAATAGTTATTCTTCAGACCCAATTCCCATGGACTGTACGATATGTTTTTCGGATGACATCATTTCTTTGTGTTAACCTTGAAGAGAATAACCTTGTGACATTAACAAAGGAAAAAGAAGATATTTTGATCTGTAGCCGTCTTTTGTTTGATGCTGTTTGTTGTGTTTGCATTCCCAAGAATATCTGTTTCGGGAAAGGGAATAAAGCCCTACTTTATTTACTTTACCACTCGACTGAAAGACTCTGTTTTAATAGCAAAGCAGATAGAAACTCAAAACCCTAGGCAGCCGCCTAAATAGGGTTCACCGGGGCTCTATCACACGGGCCCCATCACAATAATTGAAACAGAGAACTATTTACAATAAACAGTTTAGAGTAAAACTATTTACAATGAGCACTCCAATATATGTAGACCCTTCTGGGTTCCAAGGTAAAACATAGATGAAACAGAGAATCATTTACAATAATCAGTAAAACTTATTCATAATGAGCAATCCAATACATATAGACCATTCTGGGTCTCAAGGTGAAAGCAATGAGGATTAAGCCTGTTCATAGAGGGATAGAGCAATAGTAAGTGGTATGAGTCATCACTGGGTAGGTGTGGCTATTTTGGTGTGTGTCAGTTAAGTGATTCAGAGGTTGTGTTAGTATGTGGAAGTTGGTAGGATGTGGGATTAGGGTTATTGTAATGTTGCAAGAATAGAAATGTTTTTAATTCCTTTCAGAAAACTTGGAGGTCTTTAATTTTTCTTAGAGTTTCCGGGAGGGCATTACATTGGGCAGGTGCAACATATGAGAATGCACTGTTGCTCGTAATTTGCTTAATTTTTCAAATGGAGGTGGGCACTACAAGAGTGTTAAGGTTATTCCGTCTTTTGATTCTGTTGTCTGGAGGTATGTGGATTAAGGTTGTAAGGTAAGAAGGTGCTATATTGTTGATTAATTTGAACATGGTTATTATTTATTTTATTTATTTATTTAACAGTTCTTCTATACCGCGCTATTTTAGATCAGTGCGGTTTACATTTAACATCAACTATACAACACAGGTACTCTGAGTTGTATTTACAATAAAACAGGGAGATCAACTTGGAAGTAACTGGGGAAACTATCTACATTGTATTTACACTGGTACCTATTATCAGGCAGGGTATATCTACATCTTATTTACACTGGGAGTCTGAATTCTATTTCAGGGAGTACTGTTGAGGGATCGAGTTGATTATCCTTTTTCATACTGAGTCTGATTGTTTAGGTGTAGTGAGTGATTGTCTGAGGGGCAACATGTATGTTTACTAAGGCTGGATTCGGGGTAGTATGTAGTGAACAGGTGATGCTTTAATGCCTTCCTGAAGTGGGTTAGGTAGGTGATGTTTCGAATATAAGTGGGGAGGGCATTCCATGCTCTGGGTGCATAAATCTTAAAGGCCCTATTCGTTGTTGCTTTTGTGCATTTCGTTATTGCTTTTGGGACCTCTAGGGTATTTTGCATCGTGGGTCTTCTGTTTCTGTTATATGGTACTTTGTGTATCATCTTGCTGATAGTTGTGGCGGTCAGAGTGTTTAAGGCTTTGAAGGTCAAGGTTAGAACTTTGTGGAGGGTTCTTGCTTGAACAGGTAACCAATGGAGGCTCATCAGGACTGGCGTTATGTGCTCTCTCCGTGAGGCCCCTGTTAGAACTCTCGCAGCAGTGTTCATTGCGAGCTGGAGCGGTGCTAGTGTTGCTTGAGGGAGACCGTGTAGAATTACATTGGCATAGTCGAAATGTGGTAATATTAATGCTTGATAGATCGATCGGTAGTCGCTGAAGTCGAGTAGTGGTCGGAGATGTTTTAAGGTCCTTATTTTCAGGTATACTGTTTTTACGGTGTTTTTTATGTGGGTTTTCAGGTCCAGTTGTTGGTCCAGTGTAACGCCAAGGTAGCGGATTGTGGGTTTAGTTTTCAGTTCTGTGTTGCCGATTTTTAAAGAGGGTGGAGGGGTGAAGTCCTTGTTCCTTGAGATGAAAAGGACATCTGTTTTGCTGTAGTTGATTCGCAAGTTTTGTGTGTTGAGCCATTCTGCTACTGCCTCAAAACATCTTGTTAGAGGGGAGAGGTCTGGTTGGTTGGTCCTGAATGGGATGTATAGCAGGATATCATCTGCGTAGGCTAGACAGTTGACCTTGAATGAACGTGCTAGGGCGCATATGGGCTGCATGTAGATGTTAAACATCAATGCAGATAGTGACGAACCCTGTGGCACACCCTGGTTTTGCAAAAACGGTTCAGAGGTTGTGGAGCCAGACCTTACATGTTGCCATCTATTAGTCAAGTATGACTCGCACCACTCTAGAGCCGTTCCTTGAATTCCTTTCTCGCTGAGGCGTTGTATGAGGATCTCGTGGCTCACCGAGTCGAAGGCCGCTGCAATGTCGAGGAAGATGAGGGCGAATCCCTGGTGAATTTTGTCGGTTCCAGAGACTAGGTTGTCAAATAGGGTGGTGAGGAGGGTTTCCACCCCGTGTGCTTCTCTGAACCCATGCTGGGAAGGATCCAGTGGTGCTTCAGTATCAATATGCTGTTGAATTTGGTGCTGTACTAACTTTTCGATTATTTTGGCAAGCATGGGGATACTTGAAATTGGTCTTTATGATTCCACTTTCGTTGGGTCCAGCTTGTTATTCTTCAGCAGTGGTCTGATTGATGTTTGTTTCAGACTCTGTGGGAACGATCCAGTTGTAAGGGATTGGTTTATTAATTCGCTCAGATATTGGCTTAAGCCGCAGCGTAACTCCTTTATCCATAGAGCTGGGCATGGGTCGTTGGGCGCGGTAGTGGGGTTGATTGCAGCGATAGTGTCTTCAATCTCTCTGCGTGATATTTTGTCAAATTCGGATAGTGGTGATGGTTGGGGCAAGTTATGCTGAAGGGTGTTGTCTGCGGAGCTCGAGGTTGCATCAGCCTGGATCACTTTTGGTTGTAGGTAGTTGGTTGCGGTTGCACCAGTCTGGATCATTTTTGATTGTAGGTAGTTGGAGTATGCCTGGGGCTGTGGCATATGTGATTGGTCTGCAGGAGGTTCTCTTATAAGAGATTTCACTATATTGAAGAGATCGTGGGGCTTGTTTAACGACCGCTTCAAGATGTCTGAATGATATTGTTTCCGCTTCTTTGTTAATTCATCCCGGTGTGCTCTTAGGTGAGCATTGTAAGTACTTTGTGCTTCGGTAGAGCGAGCCCGATGCCATCTTCTCTCAAGCTTGCGCAGGCACTGGAGTATGCATTTGTATTTTATTCTACTGGCAATAGGGAGCCAGTGGAGAGTGTACAATATGGGGGTGATGTGATCGGATAGGTGGGCCTTAAATATTATTCTGTTTTGAGCCATTTGGAGTATGTTTAAATTATTTTTGGTTGTTCCTTGTAGAAAGCTATTACAGTAGTCAAAGTGAGGTGTCATTAATACTTAGACTACTGATCTGAAGTCGTCTGTATCAATAAGTGAAGGCCGTTGGGCCGCGTCCACGCCGGCCGCCTGTAACCGGGCAGCACAGCAAGAGCGACGCGAGGCGGCCAGGAGGTGCGGGGGGGGAAGGTGCGGGTGGTGCGACATTTAAACTCATTGACTCCCTGTGTGGCAGGAGCCGGGGGAAGGGAGCCAATGAGGGGGTAAGAAGGGAGAGGCAGGACCTTTGAGTAGGCTGTAGTGGCCGGGACAGAGCGAGTGCGGAGCCGAGTGCCGGTGTGTCGGGCGCCTGCCGGGAGAGTTTCACAGCGGCGATTCAATTTCTGTTGGAGTGCAGAGTGGTGAGCGAGCGCAGCGGGCGGTGAGCGAGCGCAGCGGGCGGCTCGCTCGGAAGCAGCGCGTCAGACCGGTAGGCGGCACGTGTTCAGCGGCGGTGAGCGGGGTCCAAAAAAGGCTTCGGATTCGCGGAAGGCAGACGGGTAGGAACCAGGCCGGAGTCCTTCCACATGGTCGGCGGCAGCGAGCGAGGGCAGGACGGCTGCAGATCCGGACAGGCAGGCAAGTAGGGGACGGTGCCTGATTACTTTACCAACCAGCTTATAGTGCAGGAAGGGGCTGGGGGGCTATGCCAGCTCACGGCAGACGGGTGAGTGGGGGGCGGGGGAGAAGGGGGGTGGACTCAAGGCAGCGGACTGCGCTGCCAGGAAGAGGGGCTTTGGGTTCTGGGCCTAGTACTGCTGTAAGCAGTTTAGAAGGGGGGGGTCTGGAGGAGCGGGGGAGAGGTAGCAGGCCCGGAAGAGATTGCGGAAGGGCCAGGGGAGCGCGTTCCACTTCAGGGGCTGGGAGGGGTAGTCCAACAACCTCAAGGGGGGAGAGGAGAGGGGGGCCTCACTGTGGGTCACGCAGTAGGGCAAATCTCAGGGGGGAGATGAGAGGTGTGGGGAGAGGAGGCTTTAGGGGTACAGAAGTAGGGCTGGATGGGGGGAGGTGCATGGGGGGGATGGGTTACCACAAGGTTTAAGCGGGAGTGCTGATAGTGGCCGCATGGGGCAGGCCTTGGACACTGTAGAAGGGCTGGGTTCTCACACGCCTTTTGCTGGATGGAGGGAGCGACATGCTGCATGGCCTGCAGGGAGCACAGGGGCTTGGGAGCATTGGGCTAGGGGTGGTCAGGGATCCTCGGGGGCTGAGTGGCTGGGGGCGTGGCAGTCCGCGTGGCCTGTGGTGCCCCCTCCCCAGGTTTTTCCCTTTTTGTCTCCACAGATGCCTGGCAGAAGTCAATATACTGTGCTGACCAGAGGAGATGGCTTCAGCGGAGAGAGGCAAGCCATCGGCCAGCCAGCGGGGGGAGCGGAGAGGGCAGATGAGCGGCCAGAGGAGCAGCAGCGGCCCACAGCAGACAGCGGCATGGTGGCAGCGGGGACAGTGGCGGAGGGTCCAATGGTCGGTGATGAAGGTGAGTCGGCTGCGGATCGGGGTCGGGCTCCACAGCGGAAAGGGGCGTCGGCGGGCAAGAAAGGAATGGGCCGTCAGAAGCGGAAGCGTGGCAGGAAAGGGCGGCATGGGTCTGATACCTCATCGTCATCGTCCAGCTGGTCGTCCTCCTCCACTTCGAGAGAGGGAGACGCGGAATTGTCGGCCGGGGGTGGTGTCGAGGGGCCCGGCCGGCAGCCGGGAGCCCCTTACTTAGCAGCTTATGCGGAATTGTGGGAGGGAGTGCAGAAGAAATTGCATAGTAAGATATGAAAACGTCGGTATATAGACATCTTCCGGTTGTTAAGAACATAAGAACATAAGATATGCCATACTGGGTCAGACCAAGGTCCATCAAGCCCAGCATTCTGTTTCCAACAGTGGCCAATCTAGGTCATACGTACCTAGCAGTTTCCCCAAGGGACACAGGTTCCACAATGCTTGTACTGGTTCAAGCATTGATATCCTGGGTCCCTTCTTAATAATGGTTTATGGACCTTTCCTCCAGGAACTTGTCCAAACCTTTTTTAAACCCAGCTACACTAACAGCCTTTACTACATCCTCCGGAAACAAATTCCAGAGTTTGATTACACGTTGAGTGAAAAAATATTTTCTTTTATTAGTCTTAAATAGTTTACCCTGTAGCTTCATTGCATTTCCCCTAGTCTTTCCATATTCTGATAAGGTAAACAATCGATCTACGTTTACCCGTTCCACTCCGTTCATTAATTTATAGACTTCTATCATATCTCCCCTCAGCCGTCTCTTCTCCAGGCTAAAGAGCCCCAACCTTTTTAGCCTTTCTTCATAGGAGTAGCCTTCCATCCCCTTTACCATTTTGGTGGCTCTTCTCTGAACCTTTTCTAAAATCGCTATATCCTTTTTAAGATACGGCGACCAGAATTGCACACAATATTCAAGGTGCGGTCTCACCATGGAACGATATAGAGGCATTATAATATCTTTTGTTTTATTTTCCATTCCTTTCCTTATCATACCTAGCATTCTATTTGCTCTCTTGGCCGCCGCTGCACACTGGGCCAAGGGTTTTAACAAGGTATCCACAATGACGCCTAAATTTTTTCCTGGGTGGTGGTTCCTAATGTGGAACCTTGCATCGTGTAACCATAGTTTGGGTTGTTCTTCCCTAGGTGCATAACCTTGCACTTCTCCACATTAAATTTCATCTGCCATTTTGATACCCAGTCTTCCAATTTATCAAGATCCTCTTGCAATTTTCCACAATCCTCCTGGGTTTTAAGAACTTTAAATAGTTTTGTGTCATCTGCAAATTTGATAACCTCACTTGTTATTCCACTTTCCAGGTCATTTATGAATATGTCAAAAAGCAGCGGACCCAGCACAGATCCCTGGGGTACACCACTATTCACCTTTCTCCATTGGGAAAATTGGCCATTTAGCCCTACCCTCTGCTTTCTATCTTTTAACCAGTTCCTGATCCACAGTAGTACACTGCCTCCTATCCCATGTCTCTTTAGTTTTGCCAAAAGTCTCTCATGAGGGACTTTGTCAAAGGCTTTCTGAAAGTCCAGATACACAATATCAACCGACTCACCTTTGTCCACCTGTTTATTCACTCCTTCAAAAAAACATAACAGATAAGTAAGACAAGATCTTCCTTGTCTAAAGCCATGTTGGCTGTCTCCCATTAGGTCGTGACTATCTACATGCTGAGTAATTTTGTTGGAGGGAAGGAGGCATTCGGGGGATAGTAGGAGGAAGAGGAAAGAAGGCCGGTAGGGCGAGGAAGGTGTCCCGCAACGTGTTGAATTGGACACGAGCTTTTCTGCGTTTAGCGAGTGTCTGGGGACATTATCATCCGGAACATTACGGGATGTTGCTGGCTTATGCGGACACGATTCTGGAAGCAGCGCAAACGCATGAAGGCTGGTCGTGGTTGAACTATGACGAGCGATTCCGAGATAAGATGGAGGAGAACCGATTCTTGTCGTGGGGCGCACAAGACATTAACCTTTGGCTAACGCAAATGTCAGCTAAAGGAGGGGTAGGGGGTCTGGGTGGCAGGAAAGGGGGAGGGGCGCGCCAAGGGGGCACGGGTCATTCCTTTCGGGCTGCAGGAGCCTGTTTGCAGCAGAGAGTGGGGGGAACAGGGACTGGGGATGTGTGTTGGAGATTTAACAAGGCATCGTGCCCCTTTCCAGATTGTAAATTTCGGCACGCATGCTCCAGTTTAAAATAAGCAAAGGTGGTTTAAAATAAGCAAAGGTGTAAGACAAGGCTGCATACTTTCCCCCTACCTGTTTAATTTATATGCAGAACAAATCATCAGAGAAGCAGGACTGTATGAAGACCACAGAGGTGTGAAGATTGGTGGAAGACTCATCAACAACCTTCGCTATGCTGATGATACCACATTACTGGCTGAAAGTGAAGATGATCTGAAACATTTGCTTCTCACAATCAAAGAGCATAGTCTCAAAATGGGCCTGCACCTTAATGTAAAGAAGACAAAGATCATGACAACTGGCATAATCAACAGGTTCATCGTTGAAGGAGAAGAAATTGAAATCGTGAACAACTTTAACCTACTTGGATCAACTATCAATAAAGAAGCAACAAGCAGTCAAGAAATCAGACGACGCATTGCTCTTGGCAGAATGGCTATGAAAGACCTAGATAAGATTCTCAAGAGCAGAGATGTCTCTCTCCATACAAAGATTTGACTTGTTCAAGCCATGGTATTTTTAATAACATCATATGGATGTGAAAGCTGGACAGTGAAAAAGACAGACAGGAAGAAAATTGATGCCTTTGAATTATGGTGCTGGCGGCGAATACTGTGTATACCATGGACTGCCCGAAGAACAAACCAGTCGGTACTAGAGGAGATCAAACCTAAGCTTTCTTTAGAAGCTCAGATGACAAGACTTCGACTTTCATACTTCGGACACATCATGCGAAGAGAGAGATCATTAGAGAAAGACATCATGCTTGGCAAGATAGAAGGTCAACGCAAAAGAGGAAGGCCAGCAATGAGATGGATCGCTACAATAACAGCAGCTACGGGTACCAGTCTGTCAACAATGAGCCGCCTGACTGAAGACCGAACACAATTTAGGATAGCTATCCAGAGGGTCGCCATGAGTCGACTCCGACTCGACGGCACTTAACAACAACATGCTCCAGTTGTGGAGGAGGGCATTCGGCAGCCAAGTGTGGCAAGACAGTCCCCGCCCCACCCGGCGGGCCCCGGCTGAAGTAAGGCAGAGATAGGCAGTCTAGCCCCTATCCCGATTAAGGTTAAGAAGTTGCAGGCTAGGTTGTTAGGCTATCCGAAGCGGGGGGACAGGGTAATTTTGGGGAAAGGGTTTCGTGAGGGCTTTGTTATTCCAATCGTGGGCGTGGTGCTAGGCAGGGTTTCACGCAATGCGCCGTCTGTGCAGCGATTGGCGAACATTGTACGGGAGAAATTGTTAGTGGAATTGGAGCTGGGTCGAGTAGCTGGACCTTTCTCAGAGAGGCCTTTCCCAAATTTAGTGGTGTCCCCGCTAGGGATTATCCCTAAAAAAGAAGTGGGTAAGTTTTGACTCATTCATAACCTGTCGTTTCCTGAGGGCGGGTCGGTTAACGATCTGATTCCGCGGGATAAGTGTGCGGTGCATTATGCGTCCTTCGACCGGGCTGTGGACTTGGTTAGCGAGTGGTGTCTGATTTTGTCTTCCCATAAAGGGAGAGGGGTAAAAGGTTGGGGGGGGGAAGGGAGTGAAGGAAAAGGAAGGATTGGTGGTAACTGTTCGGAAAAGCTCCAGTCCGCGCTCCCTCGGTTAGAGGTCTGAGTTGTTGTATGGTCCTTAATTTAAAGAAAATGGTTTTAGCTGTTTTATGTGCGCAGTCATGTTGAGGATTTTGTTAAGGGTAACTCCTAAGTATTTTATCATTTGTTTAATCGGAAGTGTGGAGTTATTTAAAACACAGAGGAGAGCTTTCTGGTTACATTTCATACCCAGCAGAGAGCTTGTAGTTTAAATTTAATAGTCACTCAGGGCCAAGTAACAGCAAAGTACTTTTAGTTTACATTTAACACACAGAAGAGAGCTTTCTGGTTAAATTTAGTACCCAGCAGAGAGCTTGTAGTTTAAATTTCATAAGAACTTAGAGCCTAGCAGCAGCTAAGAGCTATAATTTAAATCAAATCAGAATTTAGCTTACCTCAGCAGCACAAGACAGGGTACTGTGTAGCAGCCCTCTTTTAATAAGTGTTATTTCCCTCCCTCCCTCCCTCCCCACACCCACCCTCAACTGGGATAATCATAGCTTTATAGGTACTTACACATCTTAAAAGACAGGAGGTGCTTTCAGGTGAAGCTCATTACCCAAATCAGTCATACACTAAGGACCTGAGATTAATTAAGCTTCAGGTGAACAAGGTATATTAAACGTATTAGGTACAGTTTTATTGGTATAAATACCGATAGCAACCCCTAGTAAGTAAGAACTTAAAGATCTAGACACAAACTTAAACTAAGATGCAGACAGCAGTCCAGCAGCGGGATGGGAGCTTTCCAGTCTTTTGCATTGAGTGTCACATGTATGATTTTCTCCCAGTTGGTGAGAGGTCTTACGTGTGCACTAGGTGCAAGGAGCTCTTTTCTCTCAGGGAACAAGTCCGTTCTCTAGAGGCTAAAGTAGCAGACTTGGAAGAGAGGTACATAGACGAGACCTACAGGGATATAGTCCTGAAGTCCCACCTCCAGTCTGGCAGCACCCCTGTTGCCATGGAGGAGAGAGGTCACGTGACAGGAGAGCATCACCCTGGTGTGGCAGGAAGTGATCCTGTAACTAGGACCTGTCCTCCAGGTGATGTAAAACCCTCTCGCACCGAGGAAGTTTCTCCAGGGCCATGTGCCCATGAGGGAAGGGTTAGGACAGCCGTTATAGTTGGTGATTCGATCATTAGGCATGTAGATAGCTGGGTGGCTGGTGGATGTGAGGATCGCCTGGTAACATGCCTGCCTGGTGCGAAGGTAGCGGACCTCACGCGCCACCTAGATAAGGTCTTAGATAGTGCTGGGGAGGAGTCTGCTGTCTTGGTACATGTCGGTATCAATGACATAGGAAAATGTGGTAGGGAGGTTCTGGAGGCAAAATTTAGGCTTTTAGGTAGGAAGTTGAAATCCAGAACTTCCAGGGTAGCATTCTCCGAAATGCTTCCTGTTCCACGCGCAGGACCCAAAAGGCAGGCAGAGCTCCGGAGTCTCAATGCGTGGATGAGACAATGGTGCAGAGATGAGGGTTTTGGATTTGTTAGGAACTGGGGAACAATCTGGGGAAAGGAGGGGCTCTTCCAAAGGGATGGGCTTCACCTTAACCGGGATGGAACTAGGCTGCTGGTATTAACCTTTAAAAAGGAGATAGAGCAGCTTTTAAACTAGATATTAGGGGAAAGCCGACAGTCGCCCAAGAGCGGATGGTTCGGAAGAATGTATCCTTGAAGGATACTACCAAAAGCAGAGAGGTTCCACAAAAGAGTAAAGTAGCCCAAATGCCCTCAAGTATGGAGCAGACAGAGCTTAAAGATCCCAATTTACCCATGTCTAACAATAGCCAAATTAACATGAATAAAATACATTCTCTAAAATGCTTGTATGCAAATGCTAGAAGTCTAAAGAATAAGATGGGAGAGTTAGAATGTATAGCACTAAATGAAATGTTAGATATGATTGGCATATCAGAGACATGGTGGAAGGAGGACAACCAGTGGGACACTGTGATACCTGGGTATAAACTATATCATAATGATAGAGCTGATCAAATTGGTGGAGGGGTTGCGCTCTATGTTAGAGAGGGCATTGACTCAGAAAGGATTAAAGTTTTGCAGGAAACAAAATCTGCTGTAGAATCTATATGGATTGAAATTCCATATAAAAGGGGGAAGGCGATGGCAGTGGGGGTGTACTATCGAGCACATGGCCAGAATGACCAAATGGATGATGAAATGCTCAAAGAAATCAAGGAAGCTAACAAAAGTTACAGCGCAGTAATATAATAATGGGTGATTTCAATTACCCCGGTATCGACTGGGTCAGTGTCACGTCAGGACATGCTAGGGAGATAAAGTTCCTAGATGAAATAAATGACTGCTTCTTGGAGCAGCTGGTTCATGAACCGACCAGAGGGGAAGCCATATTAGACCTAGTCCTCAGTGGAACACCAGATCTAGTGCAAGAGATAAGGGTGTTGGGGCCACTTGGCAATAGTGATCATAGCATGATCGCCTTTGATTTAATTAGTGGAGGAGGGATAGTAAGGAAATCCACAGTACTACCTTTTAACTTTCGAAAGGGAGACTGATAAAATGAGGAAAACAGTTAAGAAAAAACTAAAAGGAGCAGTTGCGAAGGTTAAAGACGTACATCAAGCTTGGGTGTTGTTGAAAAATACTATCATGGAAGCCCAGACCAGCTGTATTCCACGCTTTAAGAAAAGTGGAAGGAAGTCCAAAAAACTGCCAGCATGGTTTAAAGGTGAGGTCAGAGAGGCTGTTGTTGCCAAAAAAGCATCTTTCAGGAAATGGAAAAAAGAGCCAAACGACGAAACCTGGAAACAGCACAAGCACTAGCAAGTCCAATGCAAGGCATTGATAAGGCAGGCAAAGAGAGAATTTGAGAAGAAGCTTGCTGCGGAAGCAAAAACGTGAAATAAAGACCTTTTCAAGTACATTCGTAGCAAAAAACCTGTGAGAGAGTCAGTTGGTCCATTAGATGATAAAGGGGTTAAAGGAGCACTAAGAGGCGACAAGGCGATAGCGGAGAGACTGAATGAATTCTTTGCTTCGGTCTTTACTGAGGAAGATGTAGGGATGTTACCCATGACTGAAGTGGTATTTAAAGGTACGGAAGAATTGAAGGAAATATCGATACATCGGGAAGATGTCTTACAACTATTAGATAAACTGAAGAGTAGCAAATCGCCTGGGCCGGATGGTATACATCCAAGGGTGTTGAAAGAACTGAAATATGAGATTGCAGACCTGCTATCAGTAATCTGTGAACTATCATTAAAATCATCTCTAATACCTGAAGATTGGAGGATCGCCAATGTAACACCAATTTTTAAAAAGGGTTCCAGGGGTGATCCGGGAAACTACAGACCGGTGAGCCTGACGTCAGTACCGGGAAAAATGGTAGAAACCATCATAAAGAATAAAATTACTCAGCATGTAGATAGTCACAACCTAATGGGAGATAGTCAACATGGCTTTAGACAAGGAAGATCTTGTCTTACTAATCTGTTATGTTTTTTTGAAGGAGTGAATAAACAGGTGGACAAAGGTGAGTCGGTTGATATTGTGTATCTGGACTTTCAGAAAGCCTTTGACAAGGTCCCTCATCAGAGACGTTTGGCAAAACTAAAGAGTCATGGGATAGGAGGCAATGTACTATTGTGGATCAGGAACTGGTTAAAAGATAGAAAGCAGAGGGTAGGGCTAAATGGCCAATTTTCCCAATGGAGATTGGTGAATAGTGGTGTACCCCAGGGATCTGTGCTGGGTCCGCTGCTTTTTGACATATTCATAAATGACCTGGAAAGTGGAATAACGAGTGAGGTTATCAAATTTGCAGATGACACAAAACTATTTAAAGTTGTTAAAACCCAAGAGGATTGTGAAAAATTGCAAGAGGATCTTGATAAATTGGAAGACTGGGCATCAAAATGGCAGATGAAATTAATGTGGACAAGTGCAAGGTTATGCACCTAGGGAAGAACAACCCAAACTATGGTTACACGATGCAAGGTTCCACATTAGGAACCACCACCCAGGAAAAAAATGTAGGCGTCATTGTGGATACCATGTTAAAACCCTCGGCCCAGTGTGCAGCAGCGGCCAAGAGAGCAAATAGAATGCTAGGTATGATAAGGAAAGGAATGGAAAATAAAACAAAAGATATTATAATGCCTCTATATCGTTCCATGGTGAGACCGCACCTTGAATATTGTGTGCAATTCTGGTCGCTGTATCTTAAAAAGGATATAGCGATTTTAGAAAAGGTACAGAGAAGAGCCACCAAAATGGTAAAGGGGATGGAAGGATACTCCTATGATGAAAGGCTAAAAAGGTTAGGGCTCTTTAACCTGGAAAAGAGACGGCTGAGGGGAGATATGATAGAAGTCTATAAATTAATGAACGGAGTGGAACGGGTAAACGTAGATCGATTGTTTACCTTATCAGAATATAGAAAGACTAGGGGACATGCAATGAAGCTACAGGGTAAACTATTTAAGACTAATAAAAGAAAATATTTTTTCACTCAATGTGTAATCAAAGTCTGGAATTTGTTACCGGAGGATGTAGTAAAGGCTGTTAGTGTAGCTGGGTTTAAAAAAGGTTTGGACAAGTTCCTGTAGGAAAGGTCCATAAACCATTATTAAGAAGTGACCGAAGATATCAATGCTTGATCCAGTACAAGCATTGTGGAACTTGTGTCTCTTGGGAAAACTGCTAGGTACATATGACCTAGATTGGCCACTGTTGGAAACAGAATACTGGGCTTGATGGACCTTGGTCTGACCCAGTATGGCATATCTTATGTTCTTATGCAGGCTGATTATTATGGAAGGATTGAAATTAGGGTTTCTTGAAATAATTAGAACTTCAGTTTTGTTGAAATTAATGGACATATTGTTTAAACGGAGCCAGGTTACTGCTTCAGTGAGGCAAGCTGCTAGGTTGTGATAGTTGTGGTTTGCAGTGTCTAATGGGGAGTATAGCATGATATCGTCAGTGTATATGTGATATCTTATATTGTGTTTTTTTGAAAATGGAGCCTATTCGTTGAAGATACAAGTTGAACAAAAGGGCGGAAAGTGCAGAACTTTGAGGAATTCCTTGTTCTTGAGGGAAGGGCGCAGAAGAATCCTGGTCTATTTGCACATATTGAAAGTGGTTAGAGATATATGATTTAAACCAATTATAGGTTATTCCTTTTATACCTATTTGATTAAGTCTGGTGAGGAGAATATTATGATCTACATTGTCAAAAGCAGAGGCAATGTCAAGAAAAAACAGAATGAATGCCTGTTTAATGTTGACCATACCTCGGATGAGGGTGTCAAAGAGAGCTAGGAGGAGGGTTTCAACCCTGCAAAAAGGCCGAAACCCATATTGATGTTCATCTAATGGTGCTGTCATGTCTATGAAATCCTGTAGCTGGCGTTGTACAACTTTCTCAATGACTTTTGCTACAAAGGGGATGCTGACAATGGGTCGATATGATGTTGAGTCATTATTGCTGAGGGACTTGTGTTTTAGTATTCCCTTATTTTTGTTACTAAATTTGTCACCCTTCCTAATTGAGACTCTAGCGCTCTACCTGCCTCTTGGGATGTGCAGAATAGAGAATAGTTCTGAGAATGTTACACTGGAGGTTCTGAATTTCAACTTTCTACTTAAATGTATACATTTGGCTCCCACACTTTTCTATGTTGTTGGTACCAACATGTTCCAAGATAGCCCTGTCTAACATACTATCTCAGTGGCACATGAGGCCCACCACCTTATACCGCGCTGGCAAGTTATCAAGCAATCTTCATACCAACCAGTCATCCCACTATACTCATATACATGTCTAATGACTGGATTATCGGATAGTATAGCTAATCTCCGCCATCCGTCCTGGGCATAAGCCCCTGGAGACATCCAGTGCATTATAAAATTCAGTACAAGAAAATTACCCTTGATAAATGTTTGAATTGTAAGGCTCTGGTGCATAAGGTTGTCCATACAATATTTTACAAATTGCCGTCAGTTTGGAAAATATGTTTATATTCTGGAAGCACAAGATTTTCATATGTCAGTGCATCTACTGAAATTGTCTCATTTTAGTTATTGTAATGTTATCTATATCGGGCTTTCTAGTTATAGCTTGCTGCTGGATTGCTGTCTGCATCTTAATATTAATGAGCTGTTTTTTATTTAAAGTTGCTAAGGGAATAGGAGTACCTCTAGAACAGGGGTCTCAAACTCAAATTGCTTTGAGGGCCAAATGAGGACTTGTAAAGTAACCCGCGGGCCGCATAAGATGCGGGGCCTCATTTGCATAAATATTTGTATAATGTTACTATACAAAGCGCAGACGTTAATGATGCACATTTCACAGAGCTGACATATTCCAGTTAATAAATTCAAAATAGATATTTTTCTACCTTTTGTGCATTTTTTTCAGTTGCAATTGTTCCAGACACTTTCTTCTGGTTTCTTCGTGTCTTCTGCTAACTCTCCATCGTCTGCTGTCCATTTGTCCTTTCTTCTCTCTTCTAGTTTTTTTCCATTCTCTCTCTACATCTGCTTTAACATACTAATCTTTCTCCTTTTGCTCCTTCCTCATTCCTATTTCATCCACTCAAATTTTACCCCACCATCCTCAATCACCACTTAGTCTCCTAATACCCGGCCAATTGTAGATTTTTCTTCCCTCCCACACAAAATATTTTTCCCCTCTCCATTTCACTCTCCCAGCCCCATCCCATTCTAATCCTCCCCCAACATCAGCTCCCTTCTAGTTCCAGCCCCACCCAGCATCCGCTCCCTTCTAGTCCCCGCATCAGTCCATTTCCAGTCCTATCCTAGCCCCACCATCAGCCCATTTCCTGTCCTAGCTCCCCCCCACTAAGCTCATTTCCAGTCCTAGCAACCCCCCCAGTCAATTACCATTTCTAGCCCCCCCATAGCCCATTACCAGTTCTAAGCCTCCCAACAGCCCACTTCCAGTCCTAACCCTCCCATCACCCCATTTTCATTCTTAGCCCCCCCATAGCCCATTACCAGTCCTAACCCACCAATCAGCCCACCTCCAGCCCTAACCCCCATCTGCCCATTTCCAGTCCTAGCCCCCACCATAGCCCATTACCAGTCCTAACCCCCCCTGCTGCCATTAGCCCACTTCCAGTCCTAACCCCCCATTACCCCATTTCAGTCTTAGCCGCTCCATAGCTCATTACCAGTCCTAACTCCCCCCCATCAGAGCCCACCTCCAGTCCTTCCTAACACCCATCTGCCCATTTCCAGTCCTAACCCCCCCCCCCATCAGCCCAAGTAAATAAAATAAAATTTAAAAAACCCTGGCTTCTGCTGCTGCCGCTGCCACTGTGGCAGCGGCAGAATCAATTGTCATTTTAAAAAAAACTGACTTCTGCTGCTGCAGCCGTGGCAGCGGCAGAATCAGCTGTCCCGCGGCCCCTTCTCCTCTGCCCGTAAGAGCCCTGAGTCTGCTCCATCAGCGGCGGGATTTTCAAGCTGTGAAGAGAGTATTTCCCTCTCGTGCGGCTTAAGCGTATTAACTTTTCAAGCCGCGCAAGAGGGAAATACTCTCTTCGCGGCTTGAAAAGCCTGCCGCTGATGGAGCAGACTCAGGGCTCTTCCGGACAGAGGGGAAGGGGCTACGGGACAGCTGATTCTGCCGCTGCCACGGCTGCAGCAGCAGAAGCCAGGTTTTTTTTGTTTTTTTAAATTGACAGTTGATTCTGCCGCTGCCATGGCGGCAGCGGCAGCAGGAGAAGCCAGGGGGGGTTTTTTGTTTCCTTCCATCGCGAGCCGCATGTTTGAGACCCCGGCTCTAGAATATAAAGGCCCTTAAGGTTATTTAGTTTATTTTGTGCTATTTTATGATTGCTTCTCAATGAACTGCAAATAATATGTGACTAATGGTTAATTTCTTGTTGATGAAAGTACCCTGTGGTGAAAAATGTTCCTCTAATCCTCTTAATTGAAATAACAGATTATAAATTAAGGGATGTGCCTGGGTTAGGTGAGAGTTGAGAAAGGCAGGTAAGGAAAAAAATCCTAGGACAAATTGATTTCAGAGACTTCAAGCAAGCTAACAGTCAATATTCAAAAGCACTTACTGTATTCAGTTAACCCATTAAGTGCCAGCCAGTGAGACATTCAGTGGCACTATCTGGATAGTGCTGGGGTGATGTGTGGGCAGAGCTCTAAGTTATCCAGTTAGAGGTGATATTTGGTCCTCTAACCCAGTGCTTCTCCACCCAGTAATCAGGGCACACCTAGGATTTTTGGGGTTCCCACAATGAATATGCATGAAATAGATTTGCATGCAATGAAAGCAGTACATAAAAATCTATCTCATGCATAGTCATTGTGAGAATTCTGAAAACCCAACAGGCCTAGGTGTGCCCCGTCGACTGGATGGAGAATTACTGCTCTAACCAGATAACCATCCAGATAAAATTAAAACAGCAACAAAGTCTGTACTAACTTCATTCATTTAGCTATCTGGATAGCAGGCTTAATATTATTGCTATCCAAATAGTGCTGGAGGTTAGCACTGAATCTGGATATTCTGCGCTGGCCACTATCCAGATCACAGAGCTGAATTTCTGGATTTTATTTAACTGTGACGATCTGTGTTTAGAAAAAATGCTGACTGCCCCAGTTAAATATTTAATCCTAACTGTTTTGTTCTAAGACTCTAGAAATAGCGATATCTGCCTTCAAGTCTGTGCTGATTCCTGGCTACCCAGCAGCTCCTGAGTTTTCTTGGCAGTGTGACCATAAGTAGATTGCCAGGCCTTTCTACCAAAACAAAGGAGGGTTAAGTGACTTCCCAAGGGCACAACGAGTGTTAGTAGAAACCAAACACTGGTCTCTTGGTTACCAAGCCAGTGCTCTAACCACTAGGCTACTCCTCCACACAGTGTAGGGCTGTAAGAAACTAAAAAAATCCTAGGGCAAATTGACTCCAGATATTTTAAACAAGCTAATAAGTGTTACCTAACTATTTTGTTTTAGTGCTGTAAAAGTTTAAGGACCCCTTTTACCAAAGCTGGGTTGCCAGTTGCCTTGTGACATGCAAGCAACCATGCAGTAAATGCCACAGTAAAGGGCTATCATGCCATAGGGTGGGGAAAGGGTGGACTGTGTGCCTGGAGAGCACATTGCTGTTAGCACAAGGGTAGTTGCCACATGCTCAATGGCAATGTAGCAATTAGTACGAATGCACCTAAAATCACCTCTATGGGTGTCATGGAACACAGGATTGGGTATGAGAGATAACAGTGTTGGGGCCACTTGGCAACAGTGATCATAGCATGATTACATTTGGTTTAATAAATGGACAGAGGATGGCAAGGAAATCCATGTTATTACCTTTTAACTTGCAAAAGGAAGACTATGAAAAGATGAGGAAAATAGCTAAGAAAAAACTAAAAGGAACAGCTACAGAGGTTAAGGATTTACATCAAGCATGGGTATTGTTTAAAAATGCTATTTTGGAAGCCCAGAACAGATCTATTCCATGCTTTTAGAAAGGTAGAAGGGAGATCAAAAAATTTCCATCGTGGTTTAAAGGTGAAATCAGAGAGGCTGTTGTAGCCAATAAAGCATCTTTTGGGAAATAGAAAAAGGAGCCAAATGATGAAAACAAGAAAAAACATAAGCACTGATACGTTAGATACATGGTATTGATAAGGCAGGCAAAGAGAGAATTTGAAAAAAAACTTGCCATGGAAGCAAAATTGCATAATAAAAACTTTTTCAAGTGCATTCATAGCCAAAAACCTGTGAGAGAGTCAGTTGGATCATTTGATAGAGGGGTAAAAGGGGTACTAAGGGCAGACAAGATCATAGCAGAGACTGAATGAATTCTTTGTTTTGGTCTTTACTGAAGATGTAGAGAAGCTACCCATGCCTGAAATGGTATTTAAAGCTGATATATCTGAAGAACTGAAAGAAATATTGATAAACTAGGAAGATATGTTCCAACTATTTGTTAAACTAAAGAGTAGCAAATCACCTGTTCCAGATGGTATAAATCCAAGGGTGTTGAAAGAACTGAAATATGAGATTGCAGACCTACTATTAGTAATCTGTGAACTAGCATTAAAATCATCTATAGTACCTGAAGATTGGCGAATGGTCAGTGTAATGCTCGTTTTGCAAAAAAGGTTCCAGAAGTGATGGGGGAAACTACAGACTGGTAAGCCTGACATGGGCAAAATGGTAGAAACCATTATAAAGAAAAAAATTACTAGACATGTAGATAGTCATAGATTAATGGGAAAAAGCTAATCATTACACAGGTACACTAAAAAAAATTTTTTTAAACTGCCTCTAATGTTTCGATTGATTTTTACATTTTTTGGTGCGCTGAATCCAAATCTGGTAACCAATTTGCTCCATCACGTACAGATTTTTTGCTACATTGGGTTAGCAGTTTGAGGTGAACGTTTCAGATTGAGTGCGATCGAGATAAAAGTTTCTTGGATGAATTCTTTATACTAATTGTTTAGTAGTTATTCAAATAAGAATAAAGAAAATTGTAACAAGGCAGCACATAAGAATAGAGTAATGTCAACAAAACACACTGTGATGTAGCAAAATTGTCTGCACTTAAAACAGCCACATACATGTGCACAAACATTGAGCATATAAGAGTGAGGTTAGACACAAAGCAAAGCAAAGAAATGTGCAAAAAATGTTGTACAGGTATGTATGTAAGAATAGAAAACGCAAACCGCACCATTGCAATACATGAAGACAAACACCCGATGGTGTGAAAATAAAATTCTAATAAATGAGATCCGACACTGTGGTAATAACTAGCAAATTTTTATTTCAAAGTTTAGTAAAAACACGATATTTGTCAACACAGTTTAGATTTTAAAGTCATTCTTGGGTCAATCAATCTCCTGGTGGGCCCGTTTCTTCTTCCCCCGAATGCTTCTCTTGGTGCGCTGCTTGGCGTATTTTTCATCTGGGGTTTCCCGCAGCAGCAACCAGCAGAAATCAGCCATCATAGTGGTGTTCCATTTTCCTTGGTACCTTCTCTCTGCGTCCTTGATGTCCTGGTGAAACCTTTCACCTTGTTCTTCACTGTACGCCCCCATGTTTTTGGGAAAGTAGTTCACATGGGAGTGCAAGAAATGGACTTTCAGGCTCATGTTACAGCCTTGTTCTTTGAAGGCATTGAGCATCCTGGCAACAATATCCTTATAGTTCTCATCCCGCCTGTTCCCCAAGAATTTGGGAACAACATCCTTGAAGGAATCCCAGGCTTCTTTTTCCTTCTCAGACATCGTTTCAGCGAATGCTCCATCTGAAATGAGTTTCCTTATATCAGGGCCAACAAACACTCCTTCCTTTAGCTTTGCTTCAGAAAGTCGGGGGAACTTTGAGCAAAGGTACCAAAAGCACTCACCATGTTTTGGAAGGGACTTGATGAATTGCTTAATGAGACCCAACTTAATGTGGAGAGGTGGTAATAGAATTTTATCACGAGGTACCAAGCTCTCATGAAGAACATTTTTCTCACGGGTCTCAAATACTCCCGAATTGGCCAGTCTTTTTCCCCCCAGTGTAGGTCGCAGGCCCGGCTATCCCACAAGCAAAGGAAGCAGGGATATTTGGTGAAACCGGATTGCTGCCCTAATAGCATGGATAGAATTTTAAAGTCTCCACAAATCATCCACTTATTCTCATCATAACGAATCTTCTGAAGAATCAGGGCCAAATTCTCGTATTTTTCTTGGAGAATAACAGAGTGAGCAATAGGAACTGAAGCGAATGTGTTGCCATTATGAAGAAGAACACATTTTATGCTGTCTTTTGACGAATCAATGAACAGCCGCCATTCAGCAGGATCATACTTGAGTTTAAACTTTTCCATCACTCCGTATATATCGTTGCAAAATACCAAATCTTCCTCTTTGCTGAAATACTTCAAAAATTGTGTCTCGCGGTTGCGGTACCAATAAAAAGTTGTTCCTGGTGACAATAGATTTTTCTGTTTAAGCCGAGAACCTAGCAGTTGGGCAGCATCTTTTGGGAGTCCTAAACCCCGGACTAAATCATTCAATTCAGCTTGAGAGAAAAGTTCAGGTTTCGGATCTGGTTCAGTTTCAAACTCGGAAGTACTGGACTCATCGGGAAAAGCCATCTGATGAGTCTCATCATGATCAGAACCGTCCACACAAATATGATCCAAAGATTTTGGTGGTTCAGGCACAGGTACTTCGTTGCTATGAGGCATAGGCCTAATTGCTGAGGGAAGGTTGGGGTAACTTATTACGTTCTTATTTTTTAAGTTGTATCCCTTCACAATGCAAGAGCAAAAATAGCAGTCACTGCTGTGGTCTCTTTGTTCACGCCACATCATAGGTATTCCGAAACGAAATGCTTGTTTTTTACCTTTCATCCATAAGCGTAGATCTTCCTCACATGTCTTGCACACTTTGTGAGGAGCCCACGGTTTGTCTTGATCGCCTAACTTCAAACCGAAATAGGCGAAATATACTTTAATAAATGCAGAAATGTTCCTCTGCCGCTTTTTCACGGTATATTCCCCACAAATAAAACAAAAACTGTCCGGAGAGTTGACGCAACCTCTGGCTCTGTGAGCCATCACAAATACACAGCACTGCAAACTACAACTGTAGTGATCCACTTCGGAATAAAGCTGGATTACGACTGAGCAAACAAAAGGTAATAATGAACTTGCAAGAAACTGAAATTTGACAGGAACGTTCATGTCGCAACCACCGTGTTTGAGCGAGCGAACGAGGCGAGGCGAACAGGAAAGAACATGCGCCAGCACGAGTACTGGATTTAGCCCCCCGCCTCCCAATTGTCCTGTTAATGTATAAAATGAATACAAAACACTCTAAAATATCATGAGGGAGTGTTTCTAGTTAGTTAACCATTACAACCTCTATTTTGGGCCAAGAAAATAAACTGCAGTCGGCTAAAAAGAAATTATATGAACATTCCTTATATGGGTAAGAAATCTAATTTTGCAAGAAAACGTGACGTGATGGAACATTTTGGCTATTTTTCCTGGATTCAGCACCCCAAAATCTATAGGAATCAGTTGCAAAACTGGAGGCAGTTTTTTGGTAGTGTACCTGTGTTATTAAAGGGGACCTGGGAAATCCATTGCTTGTCCCAATACAAGCTTGTGGAACCTGTGTCTTTTGGGGAAACTGCTAGGTACTTGTGACATAGATTGACCACTGTTGGAAACAGATTACTGGGCTTGATGGACCTTGGTCTGACCCAGTATGGCATATCTTATGTTCTTATGTTCTTATGATTTAGTCAAGGAAAGTCTTGTCTTACTAATCTGTCATATTTTTTTGAAGGTATGAATAAACAGGTAGACAAAGGTGAGTCAGTTGGGGGAGAGATTTCAGCTGTTGCTCCTCTGTGGAGGGGGCGATTTATCCAGCGTGTGCAGCTTGCCGGCTTCCTCGGGGCAGCTCCACCTACGTCATCGAGGGCCCTTACTTAAGATCTTGGTGTTGCAGAGCTGTTGGGAGAGATTTCAGCTGTTGCTCCTCTGTGGAGAGGGCGATTTATCCAGCATGTGCAGCTTGCCGGCTTCCTCGGGGCAGCTCCACCTACGTCATCGAGGGCCCTTACTTAAGATCTTGGTGTTGCAGAGCTGTTGGGAGAGATTTCAGCTGTTGCTCCTCTGTGGAGGGGGCGATTTATCCAGCGTGTGCAGCTTGCCGGCTTCCTCGGGGCAGCTCCACCTACGTCATCGAAGGCCCCCCGGCTCTTTTCCTTCATCGGATATAAATTGCGGCGTTGTCTTTTTGGCGTCAGCCTGGGCGTCAGCTGTGGGCGTATCCTAAGGGGCGTATCAGAAGGGGCAGGCCACGCCCCTTGGGAGCCCCTTAGGAGCAACTTAGGAGGCTGTGCTGCTGTGTATCATGCCAGGAGGCAAGAGAAAGAAAAAGATCCCCCCCCCGCAGAAAAGACCGCAGAAAAGATCGCGGGCCCCATGGACCGGCACGTTGTATCAATGCCGTTGGCAGTTCCTCCAGGTACTGTTTCTTCTCTTCCCTCTTTGGAGGGCGCTACCCTTAGTTCGGTGGAGCATACTCCACCTTTGCCTCCGGGTTTTTTGGAACTCTCAGGACTGCCTTCTCCCTCCGTAGAATCATCGGAGATTGGTTCATTACCTAAAGTAGTCGTTTGGAAGGAGCCTGTTGCCCCTGTTAGTTCTCCTGCTGGGACTTCAATCTCCCTGATAGATATATGGCAAGTTGTTAAAAGAACTGAGTCTCTTCTTATGGAGACGATCCCTTCATTATGCCAATTTACCAGGGATACTTATTGTAAGTTCCAGGCAGTTGACCGGCGAGTGGACAATTTATCCTCCAATTGTCTACAATTAGATACTCAGGTTAAAGCATTATTATCTTGGCAGTCAGATAGCGTCAGGGATAGTTTGGTTTATTCCCAGAAGCTTGAAAGTCTGGAAAATATGCATAGATCTAAAAATCTTCGGGTGTTAAACTTTCCCTGTATATCTTTACTATCACCTTTAATTCTTTTTAGAAAATATCTTAAGGATATATTGCAAATTACTAATGCAGATACTTTATCTTTCTCAAAATGTTATTACCTTCCCTCTAAGGTGGTTAAACCCATCGGCGATGATTTAGTTGTCTCTGAAGAACCTGTGGTCTTTGATTTGACCGCTTTTTTAGAGGACACTCAGGATAATATCTCCACGCGGGCTACATTACTTGTTACTTTGTCCTCAGAGGAAGAGAAAGTTTCTATCTTAAAGGCTCACTTTAGGAAAAAAGATGTCTTATATTGTGGAGGGAAGGTTTCAATGTTTCCTGACGTGTGTCATGCGACCCAGTTTCGTCGGAAGTCCTTTCTTTCCTATAGAGATAGAATCGTCGCTGTTGGGGCCACCTTTTTTCTCCGCTATCCTTGCAAATGTATTATTACCATGGCTCAAAATAAATTTGTATTTTTGTTATCTATTGATCTAGAAAGATGGCTCTTGGAGAAGGAAAGGCAGGTACAGAGGGTTTCCTCTTCTTCTTCTTCTCTGTCTGATGCCTAATTACTACGGAAGTGAAATTCAGGCTAGTTTAATGTTAATCAGGCACTTGGTAGTGTCTGATTTGTTTTCTTGTAAATTTGTTTTCTTATTTGAATATTCCCCGTGATGTGGTCTGTTGTACTTGGGAATCTTTTTCGTTTAAAATTGTTTTTCTTGATTTTTATTATGTTTCTTTTTCTGATCTGTATTGTCAGAATGTTAAAAATTTTCAATAAAAATAATATTTAAAAAAAAAGGTGAGCCAGTTGATGTGGAGGCACATTCTAATGTGTATGTCCAGGCCCCTGTGTGTCCGATCGGAATTGAAACGCACAGAGGCAGATCCAATTCTGATCCCGTTGGGGCTAGATGTGCAGGCTGGGGCCCGATTCAGTTCAGCCTGCACATACAGACCCCTGCCTGGCTAACTCAGTCAGGATCCTGAATGGCGCCACGGTGCCATGGTGTCCCGTTGCCATGGCACCACGGCTCCATTCAGTAGCCACGATCCCTGGCCGCTGACCACAATCTTCTTTCCCCACAGCCGACCCCCAATCTGGCCTTCTATGGCCAGTGTCGATTTGCGGGGAACCCCCTGCACCCCCTCACCTCTCTGCTGCTGCCCAGACCTGCTGTCCCCTGACATCCAGGGGGAATTATTCCACCTCCAAGGTTGGAATAAGTCCCCTATCTAGATCCAAGGCCCCGGACGAACAGGGCCGACTTTAGAATTGGCCCTGTATGTCTGGGGTCACAGATGCCCACTGCCTGCCCTCACTCCACCTCCACAATGCCCCTTCCTGCCCCATCTAAGCCTCCCCATACAAAATCCTTGTTCATATGGGGACAAAAGGGGGCGAATGGACCCCATAGTGTATCTGGATTTTCAGAAAAACTTTGACAAGATCCTTCACAAGAGACTCTTGGCAAAATTAAAAGTTATGAGATAGGAGGCAGTGTACTATTATGGATCAGAAAGTGGTTAAAAGATAGAAAGCAGAGAGTAGGGCTAAATGCCAATTTTCTCAGTGGAGAAAAGTGAATAGTAGAGTACCCCAGGGATCTGTGCAGGGCCCACTTCTTTTTAGCATATTCATAAATGACCTAGAAATGGGAATAATGAGTGAGTTGATCAAATTTGCAGATGGCATAAAATTATTCTAAGTTATTAAAACTCAAGAAGATTGTGAAAAACTGCAAAAGGATCTTGATAAACTCGAAGACTGGATGGTCAAATGGCAGATGAAATTTAATGTGGACGAATGCAAAGCTATGCACTTAGGGAAGAACACCCCAAACTATGGTTCCATGATGCAACATTCCACATTAGGAACCACCACTCAGGAAAAGGATTTAAGTGTCATCATGGATAATATTTTGAAACCCTCTGCCCAGTGTGCAGTGGCGGCCAAGAAAGCAAATAGAATGCTAGGTATCATAAGGAAAGGAATGAAAAATAAAACAAAGGATATTATAATGCCTCTATATCGTTCCATGATACGACCGCACCTTGAATATTGTGTGCAATTCTGGTCACTATATCTTGAAAAGGATATAGCAGTATTAGAAAAGGTACAGAGAAGAGCCTCCAAAATGGTAAAGGGTATGAAAGGATACTCCTATGAGGAGAGGCTTAAAAGGTTAGGGCTGTTCAACTTAGAGAAGAGACGGCTGAGGGGAGATATGATAGAGGTCTATAAATTAATGAATGGAGTGGAATGGGTAAACGTAGATCGGATGTTTACTCCTTCAAAAAGTAGAAAGACTAGGGGACATGCAATGAAACTACATTGTAGCCAATTTAGGACTAATTAGAGAGCATATTTTTTCACTCAACAAGTAATCAAACTCTGGAATTCGTTACCAGAGGATGTAGTAAAAGCTGTTAGTGTGGCTGGGTTTAAAAAAGGTTTGGACAAGTTATTATTAAAGAAGACATGGGAAATCTACTGCTACCCCAGGACAAGAATTATGGAACCTATGAACCTTTTTTTGAAATTTAATTTTATATTTATAGTATTACAATATGTAATACAAGGATACAATCACTTGCACAGAAACCGGGGAAAGCCAAGGATATTAATAACACTTGAAGAAAAGAAAAAATCAGAGGAAAAACATCAAATAGGCAACCCCACGCTAGTCCACAATAAGGGATCCAAAAAAGAAAAGGAAATACAAACAAAATAGCTACTCTTACAGGAAATTAGCAGCGACAATATCAGCCAATATAACAAATTAATGCGGTGTAGAACAACTGGCAGACACTTCAACCATGGACCCCCGAGCATTCAAAAAATAAATTAACTGAAATGGAAAAATGAAAATGTAGGAAATGCCCTCCAGCCTCACAAGGCACTTGCAAGAATACTTTAAAAAAATACCCCACCCAATTGCAAAACCCACGGGCGCAAAATCAAAAACTCTCTTCTGCATTGTTGGGTTTCCCTGGCAAGGTCAGGAAATATATGTACCAGGCAGCCCTTAAAAGGCACAATCCTCTTCCTAAAAAACATTTTAAGAAGCCATTCCCTATTTGAAGCCAATGCAAATGTGACCAGACAGGAGGCAGGAGTACCCAATTCAACATCTGAATTCTCTAACAAAGCAGTTACATTTAATAAATCAGCCACTTAAGTCCAGATATCTCAGCACTTGTCAGAACTTTCTGACCACTATAAATATAATATATCAATGAGGGACATAATTCAGAGGGAACACCAAATATTTCCAACAAATACATTTTAAACATCTCCTTAACAGATATACTTGATAACCTTGGAAAGTTAATCAAACGTAAGTTAGCCAATCTCGAATGATTACACAGGTACACTAAAAAAATTTTTTTTTAAACTGCCTCTAATGTTTCGATTGATTTTTACGTTTTTTGGTGCGCTGAATCCAAATCTGGTAACCAATTTGCTCCATCACGTACAGATTTTTTGCTACATTGGGTTAGCAGTTTGAGGTGAACGTTTCAGATTGAGTGCGATCGAGATAAAGGTTTCTTGGATGAATACTTTATACTAATTGTTTAGTAGTTATTCAAATAAGAATAAAGAAAATTGTATCAAGGCAGCACATAAGAATAGAGTAATGTCAACAAAACACACTGTGATGGTAGCAAAATTGTCTGCACTTAAAACAGCCACATACATGTGCACAAACATTGAGCATATAAGGGCGAGGTTAGACACAAAGCAAAGCAAAGAAATGTGCAAAAAATGTTGTACAGGTATGTATGTAAGAATAGAAAATGCAAACCGCACCATTGCAATACATGAAGACAAACACCCGATGGTGTGAAAATAAAATTCTAATAAATGAGATCCGACACTGTGGTAATAACTAGCAAATTTTTATTTCAAAGTTTAGTAAAAACACGAAATTTGTCAACACAGTTTAGATTTTAAAGTCATTCTTGGGTCAATCAATCTCCTGGTGGGCCTGTTTCTTCTTCCCCCGAATGCTTCTCTTGGTGCGCTGCTTGGCGTATTTTTCATCTGGGGTTTCCCGCAGCAGCAACCAGCAGAAATCAGCCATCATAGTGGTGTTCCATCTTCCTTGGTACCTTCTCTCTGCGTCCTTGATGTCCTGGTGAAACCTTTCACCTTGTTCTTCACTGTACGCCCCCAAGTTTTCGGGAAAGTAGTTCACATGGGAGTGCAAGAAATGGACTTTCAGGCTCATGTTACAGCCTTGTTCTTTGAAGGCATTGAGCATCCTTATAGTTCTCATCCCGCCTGTTCCCCAAGAATTTGAGAACAACATCCTTGAAGGAATCCCAGGCTTCTTTTTCCTTCTCAGACATCGTTTCAGCGAACGCTCCATCTGAAATGAGTTTCCTTATATCAGGGCCAACAAACACTCCTTCCTTTAGCTTTGCTTCAGAAAGTCGGGGGAACTTTGAGCAAAGGTACCGAAAGCACTCACCATTTTTTGGAAGGGACTTGATGAATTGCTTAATGAGACCCAACTTAATGTGGAGAGGTGGTAATAGAATTTTATCACGAGGTACCAAGCTCTCATGAAGAACATTTTTCTCACCGGGTCTCAAATTCTCCCGAATTGGCCAGTCTTTTTTCCCCCAGTGTAGGTCGCGGGCCCGGCTATCCCACAAGCAAAGGAAGCAGGGATATTTGGTGAAACCGGATTGCTGCCCTAATAGCATGGATAGAATTTTAAAGTCTCCACAAATCATCCACTTATGCTCATCATAACGAATCTTCTGAAGAATCAGGGCCAAATTCTCATATTTTTCTTGGAGAATAACAGAGTGAGCAATAGGAACTGAAGCGAATGTGTTGCCATTATGAAGAAGAACACCTTTTATGCTGTCTTTTGACGAATCAATGAACAGCCGCCATTCAGCAGGATCATACTTGAGTTTAAACTTTTCCATCACTCCGTATATATCGTTGCAAAATACCAAATCTTCCTCTTTGCTGAAATACTTCAAAAATTGTGTCTCGCGGTTGCGGTACCAATAAAAAGTTGTTCCTGGTGACAATAGATTTTTCTGTTTAAGCCGAGAACCTAGCAGTTGGGCAGCATCTTTTGGGAGTCCTAAATCCCGGACTAAATCATTCAATTCAGCTTGAGAGAAAAGTTCAGGTTTCGGATCTGGTTCAGTTTCAAACTCGGAAGTACTGGACTCATCGGGAAAAGCCATCTGATGAGTCTCATCATGATCAGAACCGTCCACACAAATATGATCCAAAGATTTTGGTGGTTCAGGCACAGGTACTTCGTTGCTATGAGGCATAGGCCTAATTGCTGAGGGAAGGTTGGGGTAACTTATTACGTTCTTATTTTTTAAGTTGTATCCCTTCACAATGCAAGAGCAAAAATAGCAGTCACTGCTGTGGTCTCTTTGTTCACGCCACATCATAGGTATTCCGAAACGAAATGCTTGTTTTTTACCTTTCATCCATAAGCGTAGATCTTCCTCACATGTCTTGCACACTTTGTGAGGAGCCCACGGTTTGTCTTGATCGCCTAACTTCAAACCGAAATAGGCGAAATATACTTTTTTAATAAATGCAGAAATGTTCCTCTGCCGCTTTTTCATGGTATATTCCCCACAAATAAAACAAAAACTGTCCGGAGAGTTGACGCAACCTCTGGCTCTGTGATCCATCACAAATACACAGCACTGCAAACTACAACTGTAGTGAACCACTTCGGAATAAAGCTGGATTACGACTGAGCAAACAAAAGGTAATAATGAACTTGCAAGAAACTGAAATTTGACAGGAACGTTCATGTCGCAACCACCGTGTTTGAGCGAGCGAACGAGGCGAGGCGAACAGGAAAGAACATGCGCCAGCGCGAGTACTGGATTTAGCCCCCCGCCTCCCAATTGTCCTGTTAATGTATAAAATGAATACAAAACACTCTAAAATATCATGAGGGAGTGTTTCTAGTTAGTTAACCATTACAACCTCTATTTTGGGCCAAGAAAATAAACTGCAGTCGGCTAAAATGAAATTATGTGAACATTCCTTATATGGGTAAGAAATCTAATTTTGCAAGAAAACGTGATGTGATGGAACATTTTGGCTATTTTTCCTGTATTCAGCACCCCAAAATCTATAGGAATCAGTTGCAAAACTGGAGGCAGTTTTTTGGTAGTGTACCTGTGTTTATCTAAATGTTCCAGCCGACTCCTCACATTTCTTTCATAAATGCCTCTGCTTGAGAATCCATACGATCAGTTTTTAACGATAAATCAGTCACAGAAGCTCTAAATGTCTCAATCGTTTCAATATTCATAGAGCAAGCCTTTTCATTCAGCAACACTTGTGTTTGTAAAAGTTGTACCCGAGGAATATTGGCCTCACCAAGTTATTAATGGCGGACCAAATTGCCTCCAAGGTAAACTGCTCTAACTACAAGCCAGGACTCTGCAGTTGTTTTTGTCTTCTTTGAAGTCAAGAGTAACTGTGTATTGTGTTATCTTTTGGGAGTGAAGAAAGACTGACATAGGGCTGCACACAGCTGGCATGCTCTTGGACATCACAGCCTCTTCATATGATGTTCTTTACCGCTCAGTACTTATTTTTATTTTGGTTATGCACTTGCTCCTTCACTGCAGTTTTCATGGGGAAAACGTGGGGTGGAGTGTAACCACCATAAATAATAATGAGAGATGGGGGCACTGATCTATAGGTTGCAGGAGGGCACCCGAAACCCTAGCACAAACCATGGCTTCACTATCTTCTAGAATGACTGAGTTTGTCCCCAATACACGTGTCCAGCTGCAGTTCATTTCAGAAAGAATCACACATAAAGCACCGACATGGAGGCACCCCCTCTATTCATGTGCATAAAACTGGAACTTAAACGTGTAGCAGCCCATTTTTAGAAAAGCTGTGATTTGTGCTACATATGTGCTGGTCCTGGTGCCAAGAGTCACCAATAAACCATCATAAATTGAAACCCAAGAGTTACTTAATTCTTGTCGAAGCCCACTGAGGGAGGGTTAGAACTGATGACCTAACCCCCACCAGGCTGTGGACTGCTTTTATTATTTTTTGTTTCACCCTTGTGAAAATAAAACAATTGCAGCAGGAGAGAAGTGGCCAATGATCCCCAGTTATCATGCCATGCTGTGGTGTGGTCTCACTTCTAATTCTGTGATGATGTGGCTGTTGCCCTGCTAATGTCCCCTCCTTATGGCACTGTGTGTGCAAATGTAGTTCACCACACTAATGCTGCCCAGTGGTATGTTTTTTCTCCAGGCACCCTACAGTCAAAAGTTGGAAAGGGGCTCAGTGGAACACATAGGGCACTTTCTGGGCCAACTGCTATGGGAATTGGGGAGTACTATTCATATCTGACAGATGTATTTGATCTTTGTTCCTGTGCTCTGCACTAAGCCCATCATCACCCTCTTGTCTATCAGCAGTTTTCCAACTTGAAGGCCCTTCTTCAGGGTGCCTTTTCAGCCCTGAGGTGTGGGCACCATGCATATCTAGTCTGAGCAACTTGCACCGCATGAGCCTATTGTAGGTGCATGGATGGTAATTAGATATGAGCCCCATTCCAAGTGGGGCACGTCCGGGCCGTCAGCCTGTCCAAAAACAGGATGGTCGGAATGTGTACCCAAATTCTGCACCCACGGGCACTAGACGTTACCACGGATGCAGACTAAGATGTAGGAAATAGATGAGCCAGATGGGCCCCGATTCCACTGCGCAGGACATCGAACTACATCTGTCCTGCCTAAGCTTCTGCTGGAACGCATGTGCCGTGGTGTCCAATCGCCATGGCACCGGGATGCTCAGCAGGAACACAGGCATCCCGCCACCACTGCCACTCTTCATTCCCTGTTGCCCAGCCCTCTGTGAGGGCAGCCACAGCCGGGATTGGGTAGTGGGAGTCCTCCTGCAGCTGCTCCTCCATTTCAGTGAGGCCGCCCAGGCCAATTCCCTCTAGTGATGGGACCTATTCCACCTCCAAGGAACAAGCCCTCTGTGCTTGCGAGGAGCCTGGGGCTTGGAATCCCCGCTATTTACATCTCTGCATGACCCCTATGTGGAGAGACCAACCCCCACCCTCCAGCATGGCTATACCCACTCTTATTGTACACAAGGGAATATTTTGCATGCTGCAGACATGCATAGTGTGTGGCATAGGATAGCACAGCATTCTGCTCCTTCACAGGGTGGTCTTATTATATCCATAGACTTATCACTTGTATAGTGCAAATAGGCATAGCTGCACTAATGTCATAGAAGATATGGGCAGCATTGAGAATGCTATCCTCTGTCATACATTGCGCACATCTGGACAAGAGGGGTTATCTCAGGTGGAATGAGCATACGGTTTTTGTCATAACAAATAAAGGTATAGCTTACACATAATAAAGGAATAACCTGGTGGCCTGGTAACTAAGAAACCAGGATTTGATAAGTACTCCAAGTTCTTATGGCCTTGGGCGAATCACTTAATCTTCATTGCCTCAGGTACAAATTTAGATTGTATACCCTCCAGACATACTTCCTGTATCTGATTTTAACTTACCTTGAACAACTACAGGAGAGGCATGAGCTAAATACTAAATAAATCGAATTTCCTATCTACAGGTGAAGCCATGGGTGATGATCCATGTGAAAGCAGCAATGCTGAGGCTGGAGACCAGGACTCTGGAAATGTACCCCCCTCATAGGCCATGGCATCTAGGGCAGAGGATGGCATACACTCTGAGGTGTAGGACCAGGTAGCCAGCCTGGAGGGAACTGAGGAACTGGGAGGGGGGGTGGCCATGCTAGCATCCAGGAGGAGGGTGAGGACAATGGAAAGGTAACTGACATCCAACTTCCATCACCATCTCCATTCCATGATGACCAGAAGTCACTGGAAGGAACACCTGCATTGAAGGAGATAAATCTTGTGCCAGTCAGAGAAGCTATTCTTTGCTGTGGTGTGTGGAGCACTAGGGAAGATTGAGCTGCAGAAGAAATTGTCCTGTTCTGCAAGTATATAGCCACCCAGAAAAAAATATTGACTAAGCAGTATGTGATTGGATTCATAATCCTAAAGTGGGAATGGCACATTCCAATCTACCTTTCAGTTTAGCTAAAACCGTGACTAACCAGTAGGGATTTTTGGAAGGAAGAAAGGTCCACTCTAGAGGAAGGGGGACGTGAACAGCTCTTTTCCAAAAAGAATAGGTGCAGTGGAGACCCTATACTTTCCCAAACTATATAAAACAGAGGTTATTTTCTGCCAGATCATGCCAGATGCTGATCTTGAATCTTTTGTCATCCCAAAAAATCAAAAAGACAGCGTGAATCTACAATTATAACCCACAATATACAGACTGACAAAACTTGCATTGTTTACGCAATCATAAATATCAATTATCCTTCACAGTCTATTTTAATTTTTGTTTTATTATTTTATTTTCAATGTACATTTTTTAAAGGAAAAAAAGACCTCAGAAAGATTTGAACTATTAAGACAAGCATTTGCTTCCTTCATTTTTCCTCAATCGATCAAAACGCTAAATTTCATATGTTTGAAATGTCAAAAATGAAAAGTGCACCGATGTCAAAAGCAAACATTTTTAATTAACTTGTTCAGGCAGACAAAAACCATGAAAATATTTCTGTCTCCAACTTGTGCAGGCTGACAACAGCCATGATGTTTTTTTTTATCCCAGCATCAGTCAGCATGTTGCAGTGAATTGCTACTGGGATTCCTTTAAAGAAGTTATTAAACCCTAATCTTGTATAAATTCAACTTCTATGAAGGACACAATTACTTACCAGACCACAGTCTTCTGTTTCTTTTAATTAAAAAGCTTATCAAATTGGCAATTATTACTGGAATTTTAGACAGAATTACTAGAAACTTCGGTCTGCATTTACTAAAGCCCGGTAACCAGTTAATGTGCATGTTAATGCATGGCAAATGGCGGCCATGGATACCAGCTACTACATGTTAAAATAGATGGTAATCAGCCATTATGGGATGGGGCAGAGAATGGGCGGATCATTGGCGTGTAGAGTGCTTAACTGCTAGTGTAGTGTCAGGGCAATTGCTGCATGCTCAGCAGCAATGTGGCTCTTAACATAAGTTCACCTAACGGCATCTCTGAAGGAGTCGTTGGGTGAATCTGCCTTAATAGAGCATTTGCTAGAGCTTGCATCCAAGCATTAACTGCTGGAGATATGCTGGTCAGGCCCCCAACAGCTAACATGGAAGTTTTGCACTTGTTTCACAGGTCAAGTGCAAAACCTTAGTGGGCTTTAGCACAAGGAGCCCTTAGACCGTCATTGTAGAATTTGTAAAATGCCATGAGGCCACTTATATGTTTTGAATGGCAGTATATCAAATAATGACTAAAAAATAATGCGACAAGCCATTGGTGTCCTATTTGAACTAAACTACTCAATGATCTACTGTTTGCAGTTCCTATAAAGAATACTATTCCAAAGAAACTAAAACAAAAAATTTTAAATACTTTCAACTAAGATTTTCAGAAAATACTTTCAAAGAAAGTATCTCCATTACTGAACATTAGTTCTACAGGTTTTAGCCAGAAAATCCAAGGCTGCTCCCGGCAAGTTAGCAGCTTATCACCCCTTCTATTTGGTTTAATACAATATATAACAACAAATCCTAAACATTCATAGCTATGTTGACACTTCAAACAATGGACTATAATAAGTGCTTCAATGCAATAATTTTTAATTGCACTGTGATGTTATGACATATGAGGTCTAAAAGATCTCATATTTTTACCCAAATGTAGAAGACTGCAAAGACACCTAATAACACATATATATATATAGGCCCACAAGCGATAAAAAATTGAAATTCATCACATGGATTAATGAAAAATTTTACATTGGATGTCAATTGAGAAGTCAAGCAATGACCACATTAAAATACCCTACTGCCTTCGAAGTTTATATATTTTTATATCTGTTTTTATTTTCTGACTGAAGAATAATCTATCGTTGTATAAGCAATGAAAGTTTTATGAGTCTATATCTTTGGTCACCCACCTAGAACCCTTTTGAATTTGCTTCCTTTTCCCAACTGCAGCAGGAATAGAAAGTGCATCCCCCTCCCCCCTGCTGGCCCAGACCTGGTACTTTTTTAGACCATTACCATTGGTATAAACCTTTTGCAGGAGGATGAGTAACTTTCCTATTTTTGAACTGAAGGTATTTTTTTGAAGTTGTTTATATAAATTGTTTATGATTTCTTCTAAGGACTGAAGGAGAGGCTCTGTTGAGCCCTCCTAAGCATGTGTTTAACAGATTCTTAGAGACCGGAGAGGTTCCACAGTAATGAGGAAGGGCTGATGTGGTCCTTCTTTACCAATGTGGCAACAGAGTAGAGGTGGGAAACTACAGGCCAGTAAGCCTTACCTGTATGGCTTACTATTTACTATATGGTTATAGTTAATGGTATTTGATATACAACCCTTTTCCAAAAAAACAAAGCAGTTTACAATCAATAAAATAGATTTAGAAAATTAAAAGAGTTCCATTTATAATAGGAGACAGAAAAAGAACAAGCAAAGGTTTAAAACAAAATAATAGAGTCAAACAATTTTTTGCAATGAGTACGGGTGCCAGCCAGCTATTCATCCCCAAATGCCAATGCGACAGGAGTGTTTTGAGTGCTGCTTTGAATATCTTGTACAATAGTTCAGACTGCAAAGATTTTGGTAGTTCATTCCAAAGAATGGGTGCCCTAACACAGAATGCAACATTTCTAGTAGATTCCAGGCTGGCATGATAAACCAATGGAACAGTTCTGTGAAAAGCGAAGGAATGACTAGGGGCATAGAGGTCAATTCTATTCTGCATGTCCTGCCCCTGTATGGCCTGACAGAATCTCGGCATGAAGCGGTAGCAAGTTCACAGAAAGCAGAGGAGAAAAATAGTCATACCACTGATATTTATGATAAGCGAAGCCTTTATTTCAAAACCTTCAAGGTTCAGGACCCAACTTGGCCAAGTTTCGTCTGTCAGCCTGTATCAGGGGTCAGAAACATGAACATGTACATATGTCATAAGACAATATATATAAAAACAGGTAAATTGTAATAATATCAAACAATATTAAATGAAACCAAAGGCAACTCTACTGGCAGAACAGTTAGAAAAGATCTCCAGTAGAAACATGAAGATACAATGAGAAGTATGTCTAAAAAAACAATAATAAAAAGATAAGTACATACATCAAATATAAGAACCATGGAAATACATACCAATCAGTAACAATTTATAAAATATCATTTATTAATGTATCAAACCCTAAGGCACAAGTGGCTTGTAACATAAATTGCATTGAAAAAGAAATCACCAAAATAACATAATAAGTATGCCCTATTTAAACATTGCATGTTGCTTTTATTTCTATTTTGGAATTACATATTCAAATATCAGTGGTGTGGCTCTTTTTCTCCTCCACTTTCTGTGGACTTGCTTTTTTTTTGCAGAGGTCCTTCGTCTTGCCATGTTCCTTCCGTGAAGTGGTAGCACCCGATTCTGAACCCGCAGGGGCTAAACATGCAGGCCAGGCCCCGATTCTGTCAGGCTGGACACCCAGCAGATCCCCAACTAGCCTAGCCAGGCTCCTCAATGGAGTGGCGGTGGCATGGCATCCTGTTGCCATGCACCGTGGCTCCAGAATGGAGCCCCAATCACAGGCCACCAATGACAAATTTCTTTCCCTGCAGCCCAACCCCCGATCTGGCCTTCCATGGCCAGGGTTGAGCTACAGGGAACCCCCCTGCACCAATTGCCTCTTTGTCTGCACCAGGCTCAGCAGTCCATCCATGTCCAGGGGGACCTATTCCACCTCCGAGGTGAAATACGTGTGGGGAGCTCTGTCCCCAGCAGCACAATCTGGGTGTTTAGCACGTCTGAACACCCGGATCGGGCATCCAGACCTGCTAAATGAGGATTGGAATGACCCCCAAAAGGTATATTGATAGCTGAGAGATAATCGTGGGTTGCTGGTTCAAATCCCACTAGAGGACAGCAACCTTGGGCCGGAAGGACTAGGGTTTCTAGTCCCACAGGTGCTCCTTGTGGTCTTGGGCAAGCCACTTAACCCTCCTTAGCCCATGTTCCCTGTAAAATTTCCAATTTATAATCCCCTGTTCAATGTAATTTCAGTTTGTTCAATGTAAACCACCTTGATATCATGAAAGGCGGTATATAAGAAATGTTAAATAAATAAATATCGGTATCTTAAAGCAGATTCACTATAAAATCAGAAGTTAATGTGCCTGAACTAGAAATGGAGTTACATTGTCAAATTTGCTAGCGTGAGCAAGAAGCCTAATGGCCATGCTTTGTGCAGTCTGGAAATATTTCAAATCAATAGCATGGATCCCCAAATAAATGGAGTTACAGTAATGCAAATGTAAAGTGACATGGGCACGAATGAGGTTATTCTGGGATGCAGAACGTAGGAATGTATTAAAAGCTAGAAATTACCACAAACAATAAAGGTGGATTTGATGACCACAGGCACCTGTGGTTGGAAAAATAATGGAGATGAGGTTAAAGGAAGGAAAGTGAACTTTCTATAATCCAATGGGTTGCAGTCAGGCAACATGGTTTCACCAAAGTCAGACTGTGTCAGATTAATCTGATTGAGTTCTTTGACTTGGTGGTCAGAGAACTTGATCAGGGGCATGCAGTGGACATAGTCTACTTGGATCTGAACTAGCCTTTGATACAGGTCAACAGAAAAAGCACGAATCCACGTGAATCGGATCAGAATATATACCAAGATAATATCTTGTGTTTCCTTCGCACAGCCAATTCAGCCCCTGAGGAAGGTTCATCGAAACACGGCCTGTATCGGGCCAATGGCTGATGTTTATTAATAAAATCAAATCAAATATATTCTTCCGTTGCAATCTACGTTTTATACTGGGTCTAGCCTTTGATACAGTACATACAAAAACTAAATGGACTGAGGTCCCTCCAACCTGCTCATCCCAACCCCCCCCCCACCCCCCACACACAATGCATATGCACTCACAACTATCCTGACACCTGACAAGGAAACTACAAAGCCTTCAAAAGTTTATGTAGCAACCTTTATCTACTTCTTGCCACATCCCAAAGGGAATTCACTTGGAGGAAAGAAAGGCGATTAGTGGAGTGCCTCAAGGATCGGTCCTAGGGCTTGTTCTGTTCAATATCTTTATAAGCAACATTGCTGAAGAATACTTAGAAGATAAAGTTTGCTTTTTTGTGGATGACAAGAACATTTTCTATAGTATAGACACCCTGGAGGGAGCTCACAAGATAATAAATGATCTATAAAAATTATAAGAATGGTCTAGTGCCTAGTAGTTAAGATTTAATGTGAAGAAATGCAGTGATGCACTTGGGATGCAAAACTCCCAAGGAGTAGTATGCAGTAGGGGGTCAGAGGCTGATTAGCATGGACAAGGAAAGAGATCTAAGGATATCGAGGTAACAAAACAATGTGAAAAGGGATTGGCCAAAGTCAGAAGGAAGCTAGGCTATATAGAGAAGGGCATAAACAGCCAAAAGGAGGAGGTGATGTTGCCCTATACAGATAGTTGGTGAGGCTGTATCTCTTTAAGGATATAAAGATACTTGAAGCAGTTCAGAAGAAAGTAATCAAATAATTTGGGATTTGCACCAGAAACCATTTGAAAAGAGACTTGAAGGCCTGAATATGTATACCCTAGAGAGGAAAGATAGGGAAGATATAGAAAACTATGGAAAGACCATACAGCCTATCCAGTCTGTCCATCCATAAGAACAATTAAGTTCTATAATCCCTTCCTCTCCATCAGACGTCCTCTGTATTTGTTCCATGCTTTTTTTAAATTCAGATACAGTTCTCGTGTCTCCAACCTCCACTGGGAAGTGATTCTATGCATCCACCACCCTTTCCATAAAGAAATAATTTGTCAGATTACTCCTGAGTCTAATCTCTTTTAACTGCATCCTATGATCCCTCATTCTAGAGTTTCCTTTCAACTGGAAGAGGGCCGCCTCCTGTGCACTTATTCCATCGAAGTATTTAAATGTCTCTATCATATTATCCCTTCCCATCTTTCCTCCAAAATATACACATAAAGATCGTAAAGCCTATCCCCATATGCGTTATGATGAAGACCACAGACCATTTACTAGTTGCCCTCTAGACCTATTCCATCCTGTTTATACCCTTTTAAAGATGCAGTCTTCAGAATCATATATAGTATTCCAGATGGGAGATTTATGCAAAGGAACTACAACCTCCTTTTTCCTTTTGGCTGTTCCTCTCTGTATGAGTCCAAACATCCTTCTGGCTTTTACTGTCATCTTTTCTACCTGTTTGGCCACTTTAAGGTCATCTGATAATATTATCCCCAGGTCCCGCTCTTTATTTGTGCGTTGAAGTATTTCACCCCCTATACTGTACTACTCTCTTTGGTTTTTACAGTCCAAATGATTGACCTTGTATTTTTTTAGCTTTAAATCTTAGAGACCAAATATTTGATCATTCTTCAAGCTTCAGCAGACCCTACTCATGTTATCCACACCTTCCAAGATGTCTATCCTGTTGCAGGTTTTGGTTTCATCTGCAAAGAATCATAACTTTCCTGACAGACCTTCCACAATATTGTTTAGAAAAATCTTAAATAGAATAGGATCAAGGACCAATCCCTGCAGCATGCCACTGGCAATACCTCTATCTTCAGAGTGAACTCCATTTACTGCTACCCTCTGTCCCCTCCCCCAGAACCAGTTTCTTACCCAGGCAATCACATTAGGGTCCACACCAAGGGCACTCTGTTTATTTATAAGTCCCCCGATGTGGAATAGTATCAAAGTCCTTGTTGAAATATAAGTACACCACTACTACTGATAATAATAATCATTTGTATAGACCTACAAGGTATACACAGAGCTGTACAGAGACTTGTTCATAAGAGCTTACAGTCTTTCTTGGGTATACATGTGTAGCTTATAGAATATTATATCCTATGCACCTGCCTTCCAAAATCTAGATGTGGGCATTTACACCTGCCAAAGGGCAGGCGTTTAGTGCTCACACTGAGTGGCCACTCACTCCATATTCTACCTCATACGGGGTAATTTTATAAGGAGTTGCCAGAGGCCACGGAACACCTCTTTGAATAGCGGGGGCCAAGCTCCGCCTTGAATTTCTGGGGTTGCCACACAGCCAAAGATGCTGCAGAAGCTAACCAGGCAACAGCTCAATATCGCCACTGCTCGATTAGCTCCCATGGGTAAAGATAGGCGCAGCAAAAGCTGGCCTATCTTTACCCGTGGGTCGTTAACCAAGCAGTGGTGCAATATTGCCACTGCCCAGTTAATGACTGGTGCTGCCTCGCTCCGCCCCAGAACGCCCCCAATACTCCCTGATACTAAGCGGTTAGCATCAGGGCGTGTAGCAGGGTTAATCTGAGATATTCAGTGGCACTAACAATGTTGGTGCTACTGAATATCTCTCTAAGTGGCATTTACATGGCTTGCAGGTCTGTAAACCATGTAAATGTCTTTGAATATCAGGCCCTTAGATTTTAAGAAAGCATTTAGCAAAATCCTACATAAGAGACACAGAGGAAATTATAAAGTTATGGCATAAGAGGCAATGTCCTATTATGGACTGGAAACTGGTTGAGAGAAAACAGAGAATAGACCTAAATGATCAATTTTCTCAGTGGAGGAAGGTGAATCTATACTGGAACTGGCGCTTTTTAACATAGTTATACTGTAAACAATAGGCATTAGAAAGAACAAACAAGCTGATTGAATTTGCATCTGACGCCACATTACTGAGAATTAAATCACATGTGGATTGTGAGAAATTGCAGAAGGACCTTCTGAGACTGGGAGACTGGACATCCAAATGGCAGATGAAATTTAATGCGGACAAGTACAAAGTAATTTGCATAGAGAAGAATAACCCAAGCTATAGATACACAATGTTAAGTTCCACATTAGGAGCCGCCACCGAGGAAAAGGATGCAGGTGTCATTGTGGACAATCCATTGAAATCTTCTGTTTATGTTTATGTTTATTTAAAAATTTGTTATACCGCTCAATACCAAGGGCACCTGAGCAGTTTACAATAATAAAATAAGGCAAGTTAAAACAAGCAAGTTAAAACAAGCACTTGGCTGCAGGAAAAAGGAAAAGAACGCCATCAGATTATAGGAAAGAAGGTAGGAGAGAGGCAGGAAAGCTGAGAGCAAAGATAACATAACATAAAAAGTAACAATAAACAAACGCTATCAAGGGGGGAGGAGGGGGGGATATATGGTATGTGGGTGATGACAATGGAAAAGGGGAGGAGAGAAAGACTAAGGAGGAGGGTCAAACGCAAGGGAGAAAAGGTGGGTTTTCAGCTGGGCTTTGAATGATTGGTAGGAGTCTTCTGCACGGAGAGAGGGGGGGAGTGAATTCCAGAGGCTTGGGGCCAGAAAATAGAAGGCAGAGGAGCGGGTTTTTTCCAGACGGGCATGTGTGGGGAAAGGAAGAACCATGCGGTTTATGTGTATGGAGCGGAGAAGACGGTGGGAGGTGTGGAAGTGTATTTGATTTGCCAGATAAAGAGGAGTGCCAGAATGGATTACTTTGTGTGCAAAGATTAGAAATTTATATTGAACACGGAAGAAGATGGGTAACCAGTGATGTTGATAGAGAAGGGGAGTGACGTGATCGAAACGGGAAGCATGAGACAGTAAACGGATAGCAGCATTTTGGACACGTTGAAGGCGAGACAACTGGGACTTGGATAGGCCGGCAAAAGAGACATTACAATAATCGAGACGGGACAGTACAAGGGAAAGCAAGAGGGTGGTTAGGGCAGGAGTGGAAAGAAAAGGACGGACTGCTCTAAGTTGACGGAGGGAAAAGAAAGAACGCTGAATGATTGAAGAAATGTGATCTTTGAACGTGAGGGCAGAATCAAGGACAACACCTAAATAGCGGAGCGATGAGACCAGAGGGATGGGTTGTGAGGACAGGGAAGGAGCACAGGTAGGAGAGGGACTGCCAAAAGTGAACCAAATAGCGAAAGATTTTGCTGGATTAACATGTAAAAGTTGGAAGAAAACCAAGAAAAAAGTTGGAAGAAAACCAAGACACCACGGCAGTAAGACAGAGGTTGAGAGGGGAGATGTCAGGGGAGGAAGAGTCAGTATGGTGAAGGAGGATGATGTCGTCTGCGTAATAATATGCGGAGATGCTAAACTGTTGGACTAAAAGAGCAAGAGGGGCTAAGAAAATATTAAAGAGAAGAGGGGCGAGAACAGACCCCTGGGGAACACCACAGGAGAGAGGAGTAGGAGCAGAGGAGGAGGATGCAGAAACAACGGAAAAAGAACGACAGAATAGAAATGAATGAAACCAACGGAGAACCGCACCCGAAAGCCCAGCTTCCCGAAGGCAGAAAAGAAGAGTGCGATGGTCCATTATGTGATGGCAGCCAAACAAGCAAACAGAATGTTAGGAATCATTAGGAGAGGAATAGAAGATAGAGAATATCATAATGCCTCTGCACTGCTCCATGGTGAGACCACACCTTCAGTACTGTCAACAGATCTGGTCTCCACATCTCAAAAGGTTATGGCAGCATTAGAAAAGGCACAGAGAAAGGTGACAAAAATGATAAAGGGGATGGAACGACTCTCCTATGAGCACAGGCTAAAGAGGTTAGGACTCTTCAGCTTGGAGAAGAGACAATGAGGAGAGATATGATAGAGGTTTATAAAATCCTGAGCGGAGTGGAACAGGTAAGCACAAATCAATTATTTACTCTTTCAAAAAATACAAGAATTAGGGGGCATGCCCAGGGCTGGCCTCTTCACTAGTCGGGCTAGGCAGCCGCCTAGGGCAGAGGAACTCTGCTTCAGCACACATGGCCTGCAACCTCCCACCCCTCCACGCACCAAGCTGCGCTGCCCATCCCTCCCCCCCCCCCCCCATGCTGAGCTGATTCTGGCGGCTGGGATGGCTCAGCTGCAGCAGCAGGCTGGGTGCTTCAGCACACATGGTCTGCCACTTCTGACTCCCCCGAAGTTGTGTCGGAAGGAAGTCAGAAGCAACAGGCCATGTGTGCTGAAGCACATGGCTTGCTGCTGAACCGCCCCCCCCCCCTCCCCACCGCCAACAGAATCAGCGGCAGCAGGGCGGGGCGGCACGGCTGGGGCTTCTGTCTAGGGTGGCAGAAACCCTTGGGCCGGCCCTGGGCATGCCATGAAACTACAAAGTAGTATATTTAAAACAAATAAGAGAAAATATTTTTTCTCTCATTGTAGGAGCATGTGGTAAAAGTAAGTAGTGTAGCTCAGTTTAAAAAAGATTTGGACAAATTCCTAGAGGAAAAATCCATAAACTCTTAATACTATTGCTTTTCCCCAGGGATAAGTTGCATGGAGCAGACTACTTTTGGGATGAGTCAGGTATTTGTGACCTGGATTGGCCATTATTGAAAACAGGACACTGGGCTTGATAGACCTTTGGTCTGACCCAATATGGCAGTTCTTATGTTCATATGCCAACATGGGACTGAAGAGTTTGCATACTGAGCATTGTCACATTGATGGTGAGGCTAAGGTTGCAGGTGGAGGGAACAGGAGAACAGAAGTGAAAATAAGAATCCCCAAAGGCAGTATATAAGAGTTATGGCACTGGAGCCCGCAGTAGGTAAGAGATGCTCAAGCTGGGAAAACCTACAAATGGGGATCTACAATCTACCGGCTGAGAAAGATAATAAAAAAATGACTTGTTCCGCAGTGATTATAAGTGAGCATTTAAATCCCAGTCCTATACTTCAGTTGTATTACAAATCTGCCCCGATATAATTTTGCATAAAAGCATGAATATGCAAATGCTATCAATTAGAGAAGGCAATGTAGCTCATGGAATTAATATTCTACTAATTCCATTATCTCTGCAGACAGAAATAAACCATGAGTCTAAACTACTGTGATCTGAAACTGTGATGAACTGATTATCCAATCAAAAAATGAAATTATGCTACAAAGCATGACAGACCTTCTCTAGGGGTCTCGAAGCAAATGTAAAAAAAAAATTTACTTGTATAAATACTACATACTGAGTTAAAATAAATTGATCTGTGAGATCACCATATCTATGTTTGTCTCAGTATGTCTATAAAGGTTTCTCTCTTGAGCCAAGAAGGCAGCATACATAATAAAGCTCCACTTCACTTTGCCTGCATTTCTTTCTGTTTGCTGCCTATGACTGATGCTTGCCTCCCCTTGTGATAATCTAGGTACAGTATAGGAACTGAAGTACTTCTGTCCACAAAAAAAGAGTGGGACCTGGGCATGATTGTTTCTGATGATCTTAAGGTAGCTAAACATGTCGAAAAGACGATGGCAAGGAGGGGCAGAGCCTACTGTGGTGCAACATGGATGCAAGAGGATTTAGCTAGCTCCTGAGGATCCTAACAAGAATCTGGCGCCCTTCCTTCCTCTGAGCACGGGTTTCTCCCTCCCTCCTCCTCGGTGACTCCCCCTATACTATGTTAGGATCGAAATCAGCATGCTTGGACTTCCCCATGGGCCAAAACTAAGGTGTTAAGAGAGTTAAATGGGTGCCCCCGTCTCTGCAAAAAATGGTGGCTAATCACAAACCTACAGAAGGTCTACGAGAACTGCTTCCTGAAATCATAGCGGTCAAAGATTTAGTTAAAACAAATGGGGACTCACTCTCCACTATGCAAGAGGATATTGCTGAATTTAAAAAAACACTTATCCTCTCTTACTCTTTGCATGGACAAGGCCAACGCCATGTTGCTCGTACACAAGTGGATAAGAACACCAAACATATTGTGCAGCTGGAATGCAACTTGGAGGATATGAACAATTCAGCCCAAAGAAATAACATTAGGCTATTGGACATCCCAAAGGAGCAGAGGGTCCCTACACAGCTCAATTTCTGGAAGCACTAGATAGATAGTCATGTAGATAGTCATGGCTTAATGGGAGACAGCCAACATGGCTTTAGACAAGGAAGATCTTATCTTACTAATCTGTTATGTTTTTTTCAAGGTGTGAATAAATAGATATACAAAGGTGAGTCGGTTGATATAGTGTATTTGGACTTTCAGAAAGCCTTTGACAAGGTCCCTCATCAGAGACTTTTAGCAAAACTAAAGAGTCATGGGATAGGAAGCAGTACTATTGTGGATCAGGAACTGGTTAAAAGATAGAAAGCAGAGGGTAGGGCTAAATGGCCAATTTTCCCAATGGAGAAAGGTGAATAGTGGTGTACCCCAGGGATCTGTGCTGGGTCCGCTGCTTTTTGACATATTCATAAATGACCTGGAAAAGGGAATATCGAGTGAGGTTATCAAATTTGCAGATGACACAAAAGTATTTAAAGTTGTTAAAACCCAAAAGGATTGTGGAAAATTGCAAGAGGATCTTGATAAATTGGGAGACTGGGCATCAAAATGGCAGATGAAATTTAATGTGGATAAGTGCAAGGGAAGAACAACCCGAACTATGGTTACACGATGCAAGGTTCCACATTAGGAACCACCACCCAGGAAAAAAATTTAGGCGTCATTGTGGATACCATGTTAAAACCCTCGGCGTAGTGTGCAGTGGCGGCCAAGAGAGCAAATAGAATGCTAGGTATGATAAGGAAAGGAATGGAAACTAAAACAAAGGATATTATAATGCCTCTATATCGTTCCATGGTAAGACCGCACCTTGAATATTGTGTGCAATTCTGGTCGCCGAATCTTAAAAAGGATATAGCATTATTAGAAAAGGTTCAGAGAAGAGCCACCAAAATGGTAAAGGGGATGGAAGGATATGAAGAAAGGCTAAAAAGGTTAGGGCTCTTTAACCTGGAAAAGAGACGACTGAGGGGAGATATGATAGAAGTCTATAAATTAATGAACGGAGTGGAACGGGTAAACGTAGATCGATTGTTTACCTTATCAGAATATAGAAAGACTAGGGGACATGCAATGAAGCTACAGGGTAAACTATTTAAGACTAATAAAAGAAAATATTTTTTCACTCAACGTGTAATCAAACTCTGGAATTTGTTACCGGAGGATATAGGAAAGGCTGTTAGTGTAGCTGGGTTTAAAAAAGGTTTGGACAAGTTCCTGGAGGAAAGGTCCATAAACCATTATTAAGAAGGGACCCAGGATATCAATGCTTGAACCAATACAAGCCTTGTGTAACCTGTGTCTTTTGGGGAAACTGCTAGGTACATATGACCTAGACTGGCCACTGTTGGAAACAGGATACTAGGCTTGATGGACTTTGGTCTGACCCAGTATGGGATATCTTATGTTCTTATGTTCACTACTGCCAAAATTACTGTGGACTGAATTTACACAGCAGTTTGAAACTGAACGGGCCTATTGTGTCCCTTCACATATGGCTCTGCACAGCAGGCAGCCGCAATCCTTGATAGTCCAGCAAGTGTCTCAAATCATGAAGGCAGCCAAAATTCACTCACTAATCTCCTTTGAGGGACATAAAATCCTTTTTTTTTCCCAGACTTCAACAAAATTACGGTGGATAGAAAAAACAGAACCTTGCATAGCATCCGCGCCTCCAGCATCTGCAAGCCCGATTCAGGCTTTTTTTTCATGCTCGTATGCAGGTGACTCTACACAACCAAACAAGAGCTCTTTAGGATGCAGATGCTCTAAGGGCCTATCTGGACAAGAAGGAAGCAGCACAGATGCATTGACCCACAGGCATTTCATCTGAAGCTTGGGACTTGGCTTCGTTTTGGAGTCATGTGAGAAAAAGTCACAGAACGTTGATCATCCATGGAAGTCCTTTTGATTGCTGAGAGACTTTTATTGTCAGCAATATCCTCTAAGACTACAGTGAGCTTCCTATGTACTGTTAACATTGCTCTCAGTAGTGAGCGAGCCTTATGTCTTCACATGGGAACAAACTGGCTATAATAGCTCCTTTGCAGTGGGTCTGTGAGTGTATGTCCGAGTGGTGTTTTTGATGAGTGGCTTTGGTAGCATGTGTCAGAATGGTTGGACTATGGTGCTGTGACTGGCATGGATTCCACCCAAAGTGCGATGAGTTGTTTGTGTGGGCATCATGTGTGTTTACTTGTAGGGTGGTGGGTATGATTGTCAGTGCTGGGTACCCCACTGCAGTTACTGGCCTGGCACTGTCACAGCTTGCTGGACTATCCGGCATGGACCGGGAGGCATGAGATTGTTGGGCGCATGCAAGAGGTTAGGGTGTGTCTATTAAGGAGGAGAACTTTCTATGCTTTCTATACTTGCTGGTATGCTAATAGTGAGTGGAGTAGTAGCCTAGTGGTTAGAGCAGCTGCCTTCTACCCAGGAGATTAAGGGTGTGATTCCCACTGGCACTCTTTGGGCAGATCACATTGCCTCAGAAGAAAAGGCCTGGCAATCTACTTCTAGTGATATATTACCAAGAAAACCCAGAGGCAGCTTTGTTGCCAGGAGACAGTACTAAAAAAAGATGCATATTACTAGTGGAGAGAGAGAAGGAGGTATTTGAGAGAGTTACAGGGATACTTTATTTACACTGCTCCTGCTCTACGGGTTTGCGTTTGGGTTTGGGGGGTGCCTGAGGGATGAGTGGTTTATAAGGGAAGTGTGTTATCTATGTTGATAAGGAAGGGTCCTCTAGTGGCTTGATCATTGTGTTGGTTCACCTATTAAAGTTGTGTTATCTGGTGTTTTTGGGCTCCCTGGAAGCTTCTGTTTCTACTACTGATGAGGTGGTCATGGTTATTACTTGTAAGATACCTATGCTTAGCAAGATGACAATGCTTTATACCATGAGGTATTCTTTTTCTTTTGCAACCCCAAGTTCTACATGGGCTTATGCATTATCAATCATTAATCTCTAAAGGGGTCCCTTAAATTTTTGTCTCTGAACATTAAAGGCATCAACAACCCCATGAAATGGAAGAAAATCCTGGTTCATGGGCAGAAAGAGAAGGCAGGCATACTATATTTTCAAGAAATGCATGTGAACACCTCTGAATCCAAAAACTTGGGTCTGCATCCTTTTTGTTGGTGGCCTTTTCAGCCACCCTCCTGAAGAAGAATGGGGTGGCCATTCTTGTTAGGAAATCCCTCTTCCCAATAGTGATGCAGACCAGATCTGACCTAAAAGGGTGCTGAACCAGAGCGGTGTTGCAACTAGGAAGCCAATCACTGTCTTTGATTAACATTTATGCCCCAAATTCAGATAGCCCTGAATTTTTTGGTCTGTGGCAGAGGAAGCAGCCAATGCTGGGTCCCACCCGGTGGTACTGGGTGGGGATTTTAACCTGGTCCTCGAACATCTTATAGACCGATAGACACCTTGGACCTGTAAAACCTCAAGTGTGCACGGTGTTTTAGAAGCCCTGATTCAGTAGGCTGGACTGGTGGATATATGGCACCTCCAACACCCAACAGATAGAAATTACACTTACACTTTTTTCTCTCTGCCGTACTATACCCAATCATGGATCAACATCTTTTTAATCTCCAAAAATTTGCTCCCTAGCATTCCTGAGTCAATCATTCGTGCTGTCCATGTGTCTGACCATGCGGCTATCTCTTTTGTGTTTCAAGCTCAGTCAAATGGTACCTCCCCTACATCTTGACACTTTGACAGATCACTTTTAGGCATTCAGAACTTTTGCAATACCATTTGGGTGGCTATCCTGGAATCCTTTGCCACTAACCTACCTGAGGCTACATCTGGCTGGGCTTGGTGGGAAGCATTCATGTCACTATCACTAGTTATATTATCCAGTTAGCTTGGCAGCATAAGGTGGAACTTTGCATGCTAGATGCGCAGAATAGGGCAGGGGAACATCTCTTTTTTTTAGACATTCGAACCCTTGCATTTTGCTCCGGCTTCAATGGTTGTGCTTTCATTATAATAGTCTTCTTAGCTTGGAGGCCTCCCAGATCCTGCATGCTCAGTGCAGGCAGTACTATAATGAAGGCAACAAGGCATGGCGGTTGCTAGTGAATTCCCTGAAAGTGCAAAATGCGGATATGAGAATTGCTGTGTTGGCAGATGAGCACAACCAACTGCTGCTTGTGTGTGATAAGACATTGTGGACTCCTTCCATTCCTTTTACCATCAACTTTATTCAACTGAAATAACTGCGGAATCAGAAGTTTCTGATAGGCTGGTTAACAACCTTGAGAGCCCTACCTTGTCGCTTGGAGTGGCTGTGGACCTGGATAGTCCAATACAGGACAGTGAGATTCGGCAGGCATTGGTGGCTTTATCCCCAAGTAAGGCAGCTGGCCCAGATAGGATCCGTGTGGAATTTTATGTGGCATTTATCAAAGAGCTCCTGTCACATATCCATTAATACTTCTCACTGATATTACAACAGTTCTCTTCTACAAGATCATTCACCAAAGCTATAGTCATTCTTCTCGAGAAACCTGGAAGAGACCCTCAGAAAGTGGGCAACTACCACCGAAAATTTCTGCTTAATTCTGACTATAAAATCTATGTGACCATTTTAGCGCACCGGCGGCCAAAGTTATCCACCTTCTGATTCATCCCGATCAATGTAGCTTTATATTTGGGCAGTCTATGTTAGACAATGCCCAGCTCCTCTGTCATGTCCTGGCTATAATGGAGAACCTGGATGGCCCTCTGGTGGGCTTAGCACTGGATGCTGAAAAAGCGTTTGATAGGCTGGAGTGGTCATTCTTGTTCTCCGAACTGTATTCGTTTGGCATTGGGGAGGATTTTATCAACTTGCTCCAGGTGATGTACACTAGGCTGCTGCCAATGCAACTTTGTTGCAAGTCTTCTATCTAAGCCATGGGACCCAACAGGACTGCTCCTTGTCCCCTTTACTATTTAATCTTGCCTTGGAGTCTTTAGCCCCACTGTTGCGCTAGTCTGCTGCAATCCAGGGGTTGGTAGTGGCTGACATGGAAGTCAAGTTGTCTGCTTATGCCGATGATCTTTTTTTATTTGTTAAACCTATGTCAATTCCAGTAATACTTGATAGATCAATATTCTTTTCTCTCAGGTAACAAAATCAGTTGGTCTAAATCTGTATCTTTTCCATTCAACTGTTTGATGCTCAGGGCAGACCTGGTGTCCTTTCCCTTTGTTTGGGAGTCGACAGCGGTCAAATTCATTGCATGTCTCTTTCTGAGACTCTTCATCTCATTGTAGTGGAAGTCACATAACTGGTGTTATGCACCTAGGAAAGAACAACCAAAACTATGGTTACACGATGCAAGGTTCCACATTAGGAACCACCACCCAGGAAAAAGATTTAGGTGTCATCGTGAATAACATGTTAAAAACCTCTGCCCAGTGTGCAGCAGCGGCTAACAGAGCAAATAGAATTCTAGGTATCATAAGGAAAGGAATGGAAAATAAAACAATGGATATTATAATGCGTCTGTATCGTTCCATGGTGCGACCGCACCTTGAATATTGTGTGCAGTTCTGGTTGCAGTATCTTAAAAAGGATATAGCATTATTAGAAAAGGTACAGAGAAGAGCCACCAAAATGGTAAAGGGGATGGAAGGATACCCCTATGAAGAAAGGCTAAAAAGGTTAGGGTTCTTCAACCTGGAAAGGAGATGGCTGAGGGGAGATATGATAGAGATCTATAAATTAATGAATGGAGTAGAACGGTAAACGCAGATCAATTGTTTACATCATCAGAACATAGAAAGACTATGGGACATACAACAAAGCTACAGGGTAACCTATTTAAGACTAATAAGAGAAAATATTTTTTCACTCAACGTGTAATCAAACTCTGGAATTTGTTACCGGAGGATGTAGTAAAAGCTGTTAGTGTAGCTGGGTTTAAAAAAGGTTTGGACAAGTTCCTGGAGGAAAGGTCCATAAACCATTATTAAAAGGGACCAAGAATATCCACTGCTTTACCCAATACAAGCATTGTGGAACCTGTGTCTTTTGGGGAAACTGCTAGGTACTTATGACCTAGATTGGCCACTGTTGGAAACAAGATAAAGGGCTTGATGGACCTTGGTCTGACCCAGTATGGCATATCTTATGTTCTTATTTTCTTATGGTGCAGGCTATGACCACCAAGTGGTCTCCATTGTCTTTATCCTGGTGGGGGCGTCTTGAAACTATAAAAATGGTGATAGTACAAAAAGCTAATTATACACTAGAAATGCTTCCAGTCCTACTTCCTGATTATTTTTATAAGAAGCTAGAACACCTACTTACTTCCTACCTCTGGAAGGGAAAGCCTCCTAGGATAGCCACAAAAAAGCTGAAGTGTAGTAAGGACTCTGGAGGAGGTCATTTCGCAGACTTTCGGTGGTACCATTATGCTTGTCTCTTGAAGCAAGGCTCCCAGTGGGTGATGGCTTCCACTCCTTGTTCTTGTCCTGTGTGGCTTATTTTTGAGGAATGTTTGGTTGCTCTCATCCCCATGGATATTCTCCCAGGGATGTCTCAGTGTGGCAAGGTTACTTCCCCCTCCATTACTGCGGATACCCAAAGAGCCTTCCATTCACTGGCTCAGAGAATTTGCCTTCTCATTTGCTTTCCATTTGAAGTAACCCCCTTTTTAAGATTCAGTGAAACCCATTGCTTGGAGGGTATGGCAATCTTGTGGTGTCTGGTCAGTAGGTCAACTCTTAGCTGGATCCGAATGGAAGTCCTTCTCTGACTTGCAAATACAGTTAGGCTTCCATCCTGATGTAACTTTCAATGGTTACAATTAAAACATTACATTACAAAATCAGTAATAGATTTCAAAAATCTAATGGAGGACTGGGGTTTGAAATGCATGGCCTGAGCTATCAATAGCTCCACAGGTATTGCATCTAAATTCTATGCGCTCTTTTGAGAGCAAACTCAGCAAAGACCTATATTGGTGGAAAAGTTCTGGGAACACAATATCAGAGATTTTTCCTTAACACAAACCTGGGCTAAATTTTGGGGGCCCTTGATCAAGATACAGTATCTTGTTCGGCTACCCTTACTCAAGCCATGGTTTTTTTTTTTGCTCACTGAGCTTTTATTACCCTTATGCAACTTACTAAATGGTATGCCTCTGCAGACAATCCCTCTTGGTCCTGCCAGAGAGCAGTGGGTATTTTTGCGAATATGATTATTGATTGCCCTAATGTTCAGTTATTCTGGAAACCAGTCTGGAAGCAAATCCAACAGGTTCTTAAATTTTAGGCCCCTTTGTCCTGCTGAACAATCACTTTGTAGTCCTTAGCGGACATCCCTTCCTTATCAAAGGAGGGGTTCTTCCTATTAGACTTCATGCTGAGTGTAACTCTGAAGCTCATTATCTCTTACTGAAAGAGCCCCTCAACCCTAAATTGGCATTTGTAGTGGAACCAGTTGTGTCTGCATAGTAAATATGAACAGGCCTATGACATTATGAGTCACTCAACTAGACCTCTAGCTACTAGATGGAAGCCCTTAATGATTTTGTAGCCTCTGCACAGTATATGTGATAGTTGCCTAAACCATCTTGTTCTTATCTCACGGGACATGCAATGAAGCTACAGGGTAAACTATTTAAGACTAATAAAAGAAAATATTTTTTCACTCAACGTGTAATCAAACTGGAATTTGTTACCAGAGGATGTAGTAAAGGCTGTTAGTGTAGCTGGGTTTAAAAAAGGTTTGGACAAGTTCCTGGAGGAAAGGTCCATAAACCATTATTAAGAAGGGACCCAGGATATCAATGCTTGACCCAATACAAGCATTGTGGAACCTGTGTCTTTTGGGGAGACTGCTAGGTACATATGACCTAGATTGGCCACTGTTGGAAACAGGATACTGGGCTTGATGGACCTTGGTCTGACCCAGTATGGCATATCTTATATTCTTATGTAACCTGGAGACATGGTTAGGGATCAGGATGTCTCCACCGGATCACAGTAACATAATGGACACCTGGCATCATGCCTAACTTTAGACCTGCTCCGAGACAGACATAGCGACGAAGGATCTGAAAAGCACTCATTTTAACTGAAAAACATCCAGAGGGCATAGTGAAAAAAGCATTCTATCATCCCAAGCACTCAGCCCAGTTTCAACTATAGTAGCAGTGACATTTCAAACCTGGCTGCCTGGATCCTAAGCCCCTACTCTAACTGTTATGCTATCCTAGAGCTCTGGGGTCTAAAATACAGTTCTGGGATGTCGAAGTAGATGCCTTGCAGATGTCCCTATTGGGCACATTTAGGTTTGTGAAATCACATCTGCATCTGGACATACCTCCATTTTTTTCAGTCATTCTAGCTTAGATGTCCCAGTTTCCACTAGGACAGATTTTCTAAAATCCCCCTCGATAGGTCTACCTGGATATTTAATCATAAACTTATGAATTTTTGGAACCATATAAAAAAATCAGTACTTGAGGAGTTTTCTATATCAAAAACTTTTGTTCCTTTGTAATTTGATCTGTTGCTGCAAATTTGGAGTGGATCCATAAGAATTCTCTCATAGTAATGTTCATCAGACAATTGCCTCATGATCTCTTCATGATATTGTTCTTTGGATTGTACAACTATGGCTCCCCCTTTATCTCCCTATGGATAATCAAATCTTCATTTGAAGCCAGTTGATGCATTGCTTCTCTTTGATTTTTAGACATTATTCCATTGATGTTGCTCTTCCATTTTTATCAAGTCTTGCAAAATCAGTCTTTCAAATGTCTTCAATAATGGATCCATATGCCCTTGTGGAATCCATTTGGAGGGGGGTTTAATCAAGGAATCATCTCCCACCATTACATTATAATAGCAGAAATGTTTTATCTGGAATGATTTTAAAAACTTGCAATCCTTGTTTGAAATGAGTTATATTGTATATCTAGGGCCCGATTCCCATCAAGGCATGTCTGGCTCATCCGGATTTCCAAAATCTGGACAGGATGGATTTGCACCCAATTCTGCACTCTCAGGAGCTAGACATTCCTGCAGGAGCAGAACGGATACAAAGAGCCTGGATGGACAAGACCTGCCCTGATTCACTGCCACTGGATGTATGCCTCCCACCCTGTCTAACCCAGCCAGGGCACCTGCATAGAGCCTCAGTGCCATGGCATCCCATCATCAGGGCACCAGGATACCATATAGGAAGCCCAAAACCCTGTGACTGCCTTGTTATGCTTTTTCCCACTGCCCAAACCCCAATAGGGCCAGCCAAGGCTGCGCTTAGGATGCGGGGAACCACCTGGCCATCCTTAACATTTCGGGAGGGTCTGCCACCACCAACTGTTTCACACAGGGTGATTTATTCCACCTATGAGGTGGAATAAGTTACCTGTCCAGCCATTACGCCCCAGACATACAGGGGCATGACCAGAATTGGCCCTGTACATCCGGGGTCAGGGTCCAGCCTCCACCCCACCTATGCTCCTCCGGCCCTCCCCCTCCTGCCCCCATCCAGAGCTCCCCACACATCTCCTGTGTACATATAGGGAGCTTTGGGCTTGGAATCAGGCCCAAGCGTTTGGCGGGGATGTATGTCCAAACCAGACATACATCCCCACTAAACGCTGATTGGAAGGACCCCCATAATGTATATATTTGGTTGGGACAAATGAAAATCCTAAATTTAAATGCAACTCCTGCTGCAGATTTAACTCCACTGTGGTCAAATTAATGACTGCTGTTGACTGGGTCTTGGAACATTGCCATTCCGGTACATAATATATTCTGCATCTTTCATGGCCTCTGTTCTGTCCTCATATCTTCCCTCTTCCTTTCAGGGGGCCTCCATCTAAAAAAATTCTCAAAAAGATTGCTGTCAGACAAATCTGATTGATTTTTTTGACTGGGTGACCAGGGAGTTGGACCGAGGGAGAGCTCTAGATGTGGTGTATTTGGATTTCCGTAAAGCCTTTGACACTGTTCCTCACAGGCGACTTATAAACAAACTGAGCACCCTAGGGATGGACCCTAAAGTTACTGCTTGGGTTAGAAATTGGTTGGGTGGGAGGCGACAAAGAGTACAAGTAAATGGAGCTCACTCTGAGGAGAAGGATGTTACCAGTGGTGTGCCCCAGGGATCTGCCCTTGGTCCGATTCTTTTTAACATCCTTGTTAGTGATATAGCGGAAGGGCTGTCGGGTAAGGTTTGCCTCTTTGCGGATGATACCAAAATCTGCAATAGAGTAGACACCCAGGAAGGGGTAGATAACATGAGGAGGGATCTAGCTAAGCTTGAAGAATGGTCTAGAATTTGGCAGCTGGGATTTAATGTTAAAAAATGTAAGGTCATGCATTTGGGCTGCAGCAATCCAAGGGAGCAATACAGTATAGGAGGTGAAGTACTTTTGTCCACTAAAGAAGAGCGGGACCTAGGCGTGGTTGTGTCTGATGATCTTAAAGTAGCTAAACAGGTGGAAAAGGCGACAGCAAAAGCTAGAAGGATGCTTGGGTGCATACGGAGAGGAATGGCTAGCAGAAAAAAGGAGGTGATAATGCCTCTGTATAAGTCTTTGGTGCGACCTCATTTGGAGTATGGTGTGCAATTCTGGAGACCGCACCTTCAAAAGGATGTGAACAGGATGGAGTCGGTGCAGAGGGTTGCTACCAAAATGATTAATGGGCTTCATTATAAAGCATATGAGGACAGACTTAAGGATCTTAATATGTACACCTTAGAGGAAAGGCGGGATAGAGGTGATATGATTGAGATGTTTAAATACCTCCGTGGCATAAATGTTCAGGGAGAGAGCCTCTTTCAATTGAAAGCAAGTTCTGCTACGAGGGGACATGGGATGAGGGTGAAGGGAGATAGATTCAGGAGTGATATGCGGAAATATTTCTTTACGGAAAGAGTAGTGGATCCGTGGAATAGTCTCCCAGTGGAGGTGGTAGAGATGAGGACAGTAACTGAATTCAAGAAAGCATGGGACCAACAGAGAGGATCTCTAAAGGCAAAAAGTGGACTGTTGTAGTTGTTATGGAAGGACAGACTAGATAGGCCATGTGGTCTTTTTCTGTCGTCATATTTCTATGTTTCTATGTTTCTATACCCTAATCTCAGATCATCTTCCCCTGAAACTGTTTCCCCAAATGTCTAATCAAAATGCACCTTTCGGCATTGCTAATTATGTTTTGTTTATCCACAGATAAATACTATCATCTTGATATTCCAATAGATAGCATTTTAAATTCCTTAATTTGGTAGCCCTGAATTCTTCCTTAAATGTTACTATGTTTGCCTTCTGTAGTTGATGCCGTTGTTTGTATTGTTATATCCTGTAATTGTTTCCCCTTCTGCTCTATAGAACCTTTGATCACTTCTTGTTTGGGTGATTGTTTCCACCAATAGCAAAATTTAATCTAGGGCACATTTGGACAATATTCCATTCAGTTTCAGTAGAAAGGTTTGATTGTGATAAAATAATTTAGACTCTTTAAGTATCCTTATCCCTTGGTATTTAAGTATCCCTTGACATTATGCTTAACTGTATATATAGAAACATAGAAAAATGATGACAAAAAAAGACCACATGGCCTATCTAGTCTGTCCTTCCATATCAACAACAACAGTCCCCTTTTTCATTTAGAGATCCTCTGTGTTTGTCCCATGCTATTTTGAATTCAGATACTGTCCTCATCTCTACCACCTCAACTGGGAGAATATTCCACGGATCCACCACTCTTTCCACATATCACTCCTGAATCTATCCACTTTCACTTTCATCCCATGTCCCCTCATAGCAGAACTTGCTTTCAATCGAAAGAGGCTCTCCTCTGTGCATTTATGCCACAGAGGTATTTAAACGTCTCAATTATATCACCTCTATCCCACTTTTCCCCTAAAGTGTACATATTAAGATCTTTAAGTCTGTCCTCATATGCTTTATAATGAAGACCACTAACCATTTTAGCAGACACCCTCTACACCATTTCCAATCTGTCCTTTTGAAGGTGCAGTCTCCAGAACTGCACACAATACTCCAAATGAGGTCACACCAAGGACTTATACAGAGGCACCATCACCTCCTTTCTCCTGCTAGCCATCTCTCTCTCTATGCACCCAAGCATCCTTCTAGTTTTTGCCGTTGCCTTTTCTACCTGTTTTGCTACTTTAAGATCATCAGACACAATCACACCTAGGTCCTGCTCTTCTTTTTTGGACAGAAGCACTTCGCTCCCTTGGATTGCTGCAGCCCAAATGATGACCCTGCACTTTTTTAACATTAAATCTCAGTTTACAAATTATAGACTATTCTTCAAGCTTAGCTAGATCTCTCCTCGTGTTATCTACATCTTCCTGGGTATCTACAGATTTTGGCATCATCCTCAAAGAGGCAAACCTTACCAGACAGCCCTTCCGCAATATCATTAGCAAAGATGTTAAAGAGAATCGGACCAAGGACAGATCCCTGTGGCACTCCACTGGTAACCTTCTCCTCAGAGTTTGCTCCATTTACCTGTACCCTTTGTCGCCTCCCACGTAGCCAATTTTTAACCCAGCCAGTCACTTTAGGTCCATCCCAAATATGCTCAGTTTGTTTATAAGTTGCCTGTGTGGAATGGTGTCAAAGGCTTTATAGAAATCTAAGTACATCACATCCAGGGCTCTCCCTCGGTCCAACTCCCTGGTCACTCAGTCAAAGAAATTATTCTGATTTGTTTGACAAGACATGCCTCTGGTAAACCCATTCTGCCTTGGATCCTGTAATCCATTGGAGTCCAGAAACCTCACTATTCTCTCTTTTAACAGGATTTCCAATAATTTAGTCCCACAGAGGTTAGACTAACCGGCTGTAGTTTTCAGCCTCTTCCTTACTTCTGTTTTTGTGTAAAGGGACCACATGTGCCTTTCTCCAGTCCCCTGGAACCACTCCTGACTCCAAAGAAGCATTGCAAAGTTCAGTCAGTGCAGCTGCTAGAATGTCCCCCAAGTTCCTTCAATGATCTCGGATGTATCTCATTCGGTCCCTTCGCTTTTTCTACTTTTAATTTAGCTAGTTCCTCACAAACACAGTCTTCTGTAAATCTTTCAAGATGACAACATCATAATAGCTGCAAACAGGCACCTTACTGTGTGCCTCATCTACAGAGTACCAAATACAACAACGGAAGTATTTAACCATTTTGGAAACAGCATGCACACACTCAAAACCTCACAAACCTCTCCTGCTACTAGCGGACTTTAACCTTCCATTTACCACTACCCAAGAAGCCCACTCATTTCTTCAAGCCATGAGCACACTACAATTCTCTCAAATAGTAACAGCACCTATGCAGAAACATGGAAATAATTTAGACTTCATCTTCGCCCCCACTAATATGATAGTCAATAAAACCATAACCCAGCCCATTATTACGCCAGTGCCATGGTCAGGCCACCGCATACTCAGTTTCAAGATAACACTTGGCTCAACCATAGACTAACAGGAAGAACCAAAACAAGAACACAGAAGGTTCAAATGATTTGATAAAGACCTCTTCACAAATGAAATCATACCACAGCTAACCCAAGATATGAAAGACCTAGAAGACATAATAAATAACTGGAACAAAGTCATCTCCGATGCTGCAGCAACAACAAACAATACAAAGATCAAACACCGCCCCATGGTACTCTAATGACATTAGAAAATTAAAAAGAGCTCTTAGAAAGATTGAAAGAAAATGGAGACACATTAAAAACAACAAAGACCAACACCAATACATCAGACAACAATAATATAACATTTTGATAAACAAGTGCAAGAAGGAATACTACACCAACCTGATAATGAAACCCCTCAATAAATCCAGGGAATTCTTTGAAATTGTGAGAACACTCACAAAATATCTTACAAAAAGAAAGGAGGACAACTTAGATCCACAACAGATGGCACACCACCTGGAAACAAGATTCACAAACGCAACACCCAATACACCCCAGAAACCACCAATAGCCCACCAACCACTCACCCTAGACCCAGGGGCACCTTTCACTTCCCAACCGTGGAACTACTAAATAACATCACAACTAACATGAACACAACCACATCTGCACTCGACCCATGCCTGGTGTCATGGATAAAATTCACAAAGGAAGACCTGGGCAAAATGCTACTTAAAATCACTCACCTCTCACTCTCACAGGGCTATCTTCCAACTGACCTCAAAGGACCATGCCAATCCTAAAAAGCTCTCTACTTGACCCACTAGATTCTACAGCATACTGGACGATCTCCAGTCTACCATTCCTAACCAAGATGATTGAGAAAGTAGTTCATTTGTGTGACGCGCCCCGGTCGCACAGCACCCCCTGGTGGCAGCGTAGTGGTTCCACCGAAGGGCTGGGACCGGGGGTCACCAAGATGTTTGTGATCAGGGTTGGCCAGGTGCGAGGGTCAAGGGCCAGAGCCTTGTGCCAGCCTTGTTGCCAACTCCCAAAGAGACTACAGTCTTGCACAAAAGTGGAGGGAAAAGAAAAAGGCTTTATTTTCCCCTTTTAGCACTAAGGGTTCATAACATAGGATAAATACTCCGGTACGTAGCAAAACAAGTCTTTACAGCAGATTTTGAAAGTAAGAAATGGAATAACCAAAAACTGTTAACTTCACAGTGTCAAAAACATCTAATAGCAAATTACTTCATTCACTCAATGAGCTCTGGAACGCTTCTATATCACTTCCAGCACAGTATATACATTCCATAGGACTATCAATGTCCTCCTGCACAGATTCCACCTACATGGCCTCCTCTGACTGCTCTGAGGGATCAAGGTAAGTGTCCTTCATGTGAGTTCGTCTCACTGCTTCCCAAGGCTTGGCAGTTTGTTTGGGCCCACGGTTCAGCGTGGTGGAATACCAAAATGGCATTTCTTGCTCTAGAGGTTTAAAAACATTCTCTCTATAATGTTTTCCTCTAAAAGTTCTTTTCTTGCTCAAACTATCTTTTAACTTTTGCTTTGGCTCTGGTTTTAGATAAGGAGAACCACCTTCCCAGGCTTCTTCTCTTAGCTTGACTTCAGGCACACAATAACAAAGGTTAAAAGCTTTACCTTTAGGTTTCCGTTTGGTTCTCTGGGGCGAGGCTGGAGGCCTACCTTGGCTGCTGCCTTCAGTATCAGTGCTCTCAGGTATATTCCTCCTGCTCTCCCAGTCTTTCCTCCTCTGGCCTTTGAGGCCTGTTCTGTTGTGGGCTTCAGGGCCCGGTCTGGCTTGGCTTCGGCCTTCTCGGCCTGTCTTCTCTCTTACAGGACTGGTTCTCCTTTCCCCGCCTGTCCTTTTACTCAGGCTTGCTTGCGGCCTAGATCCCACTCTTGAGCTAGTACCTTCATAGCCTCTCTTTGGTCCTTCTCTGGAACACGCATTCGCTTGGTCTCTCCCAACTGGTGAGGGTAATCTTTCCACAGCTCCCTGAGTAGTAGCTCTCCAAGCAGGCGAGGTTTTAGCAGCTGAGCTTCTTGCAGGTAAGCTCCTAGCAGATAAGCTTCCTCCTGACTCTTGCTTGCTTCCTCTTAAATGTGAGCTTTTGGAACATGAGTCCTGCCCACTAGGGCGTGGTTCTGTGGTCTCTGTCCTAACTCTCCTGCTCCCTCTAGGTGAATCCTCTGGAAATTGCAGGCAATTTCTTTTTCTTTCAGACTTCAAAACTATTTTTCTCTCCAGAAGAGGGTCCGCTGTATCACACATCCCCCTTCTCAAAATATTACGGGCTGGGAAAGCCTCTTCTCCACAGCACGTAATACTGGATTCTGCCCTGTTTAGCGGTCTCTTACCACAGTGATACGAAGGTTTTGTAGAAATTAATAGCACCGCGCGCTCATGCCAAGGTCAGAGAAGGTTGGCATGATACACCTGCTCTCGTCCATTCGTCTCTCGAACGACGTATGAAGTGGTCCCTACCGGGCGGACGACCGTAGAGGGCCCTTTCCAGCGGGACTCAAACTTAGGTGTGGCTCCAGGGACTAACACCATCACCTTGTCTCCGTTTTTTAAATGTCTAGGCTTCACCCGCCTGTCGTAGTAGTATTTTTGTTTTCTCTGGCTTTTCTCCAGTTCCTCAGTGGCGAACCTGGAAGTTCGCTCGAGTCGGGTCCTCAAGATCTGTAGGAATAAAGGTATCCCCGTTTCTACCTCCTTCGGCTCGGACCACTGCTCTCTAAGTACATCGAGAATGCCCCTGGGTGTCCGTCCGTACATAAGTTCATACGAGGATGTACCTAATGAGGTCTCCTTTCTCTCTCTACAGGCGTAAAGCACGAAAGGTAGCATAGTGTCCCATTCATTCATCTGTCCATCCAGAGCACGCCTGAGCATTTGCTTTATGCTCTGGTTTAACCGCTCTACCAGGCCGTTGCATTGTGGGTGGTAAGTGGCTGTCTGCACGTGGCGGATACCAAAAGCATCCCATACTTGGTTAAGGTATTTCGACCGGAAATTACTTCCTTGATCCGTCAAAACCTCCTGTGGGAATCCCACTTCGCAAAATAATTTTATCAATTCGATGGCAACAGACTTGGCCGAAATATTCCTCAAGGGAACGGCCCAAGGAAATCTGGTGGCTTGATCAATAATCACTAGTATATATTGAAACTCCCGTGGCGTCTTGATGAGGGGTCCTACCAGGTCCACAGCCAGTCTACGGACGGGGTCTGTGATTATGGGCATCGAAACTAATGGCACTCCAGTTGGTTTCTGCGTCGTGACTCTTTGGCATGACGCACAGGACTCACAGAAACGTGTCGTCTCTCGAAACACCCCTGGCCAGTAAAATCTAGTCAGAATCTGATCGAGGGTGGTCATGCGCCAGCCGTAGAACTGAAGCCTTGAACTTACTTGGGACCACCAGTTGTTTCCGTACTAGACCAGTTCGCAGGTCCTTACTTTCTCTGTAGAGTATCTCCTCTTCTAGGAGGAATCTTGGGTATGTCTCCCTTTCCTCTTTGGTCTGCTCAAAGGCATGAGTGAGCGCTGGATCCGCTCTCTGTTCCATTTTAAATGATGGGAACCTTTCCATCACCTCGGCCGGAATCCACGGCATCCCTTTTCCTGCTTCCAGCTCCGCTCTTGCTTTAGAACGATGTTGCCTCTCTCTTCTTCGCTCTGCCTTCGGCTTCCTTTCCCGGCTTGAGGGGTCCCCTATTAGCCCGTCATGCGAAGGGAGCTCCCCTAGGGAAATATCCTTGGAGCAGGAAGGCTGCTCACCATCTTGCGTATGCGACCTTGTAGACACTAGAGCCTTCACAAAAGGACCATCTTGGCAGGTCTGACTCTGTCGTAGGGAGGAACATTCACTAGGTTTTGGCTGGATGCAGGTGGAATCTGATTTCGCCACTGACGATAAACCTTCTTTTAGGGTCCTCCTAAATTGTGGCCAGTCACGGCCCAGGACCAATTCCTGTGGTAACCTAGGTACCACAGCGATCGGCATTTCCTTTACCATGCCCAAGCGTTTTATCTGTAATTTATACACAGGGTATCTAGTGGCTGCACCATGCACACACTTAATTTTTACTTGTCCTATTGGAGATTCTGGAACCGATAGGCCTTGAGCCTGGATCAGCGACCATAACTTTTTAGAGACCATAGTCTGATCGGCTCCAGAATCCAACAACGCTTTCACTTTTATGCCCTGTATCTTTACATCCAGGACCAGACCTTCACGTATTGCACTGGGGGACTCTCCCACCAAAGCAGTTCGTGAAAAACATTCATACTGGAGGTGTCCTCTCTTGCCACATGTAAAACATTTCTTTACATTCCCCCTTGCCTGGGTTTTAACATTTTTCTCACCAACAAATGGAGGACGAGAAGGGTTCTCCAGCTTTTTTACCTCAGCCCCTATCGCTATCTTGGAGCTCACCTTAGGTTGGGCAACTTTTTCAGCTTCTAAATACCTTTCAGTAAGGGTTATAGCGTCAGATGTAGTGCAGCAATTTTGTAGTATTAAAATGTTCTGCACTCGACTGGGCAGAGCAGCCATATACTGTTCAAGGATTATAACATCCATTAGGGTGTCTATATTTCTCCTCTCAGGCTGTAGCCATTTATGAGCTAGACTACGCACTCGATGACCTAGTGCCTTAGGTGTTTCATTAGCCCTCAAACAGGTAGCCCTAAACATTTTATTGTAGGTGAAAGATGAGAGGCCTAAGCGATCCCTTATAGCCAATACTACTTCCTCATAGGAATCAGCTAAGGTTGGAGGCATTGCCCTGTAGGCGGCTAGCGCCTCGCCCGTAAGGGACGCAGCTAGTCGAATTGCCCACTGTTCGCTCGGCCATTTAGCCGAAGTAGCTATTCGAGCAAAGGTATCTAGGAAATCATCTATGTCATCCTCTGCACACAATTTTCCCATCACCAAGTCATTACATGCCCATTGTCCATGGTCTGGATTCACGGGTCCAGTTGTCGCCTGATTCTCAGGCTTGCTCTTTGCCAGTTCTTCTTGCTGCTGTGCAAGCCATGTATTCATGGTCTGTATGAACGGCTGTTGCTGCTGTTGCATTGCCTGCAGTGCTTGCGTTTGGCTTAATTGCGCCAACTCCGCTTGTTTGTTGAATTGTTGTGCCATCCAGGCACATAGCTCCTTGGGTTCCATGATCCCTGAAACAACAATAAACAGAAGAGAAAGGAAACCCAAGTGCGGCACTTCCCTTAAAAAAAAAAATGCTACTTTTTTTTTTTTTCACTTAACCTCTGTCAAGCACACTTCCCCAGTATCCAACACCAAACAGGTTTAATCACTTATTATCTTGTTTAAGTGTTGAGTCAGCTTAGAGGAAGGTACGCTGCTATTCACGGGCTTGTTGCTTTTCCTGGATGGTCTCAGGATTGTCAGGTCACAGGATTTTCCTTCGGATCTGATCCGTACTTCCAGAAACTCCGTTCCAGGTTTTTGCAAGTCCAATCCAGCGAGTTGTCTGTTCCGTTCCGGATTTTCCTCGTTTTTTTTTTTTTTTTTTCAAAAAAAAAATTCGCCTTTTCAATTTTACTGCTGTGGGTTAACTTGGCACGTCCGTTGCGTTGGCGTTTATCCTGCCAACTATGCCACTTGTGATGCGCCCCGGTCGCACAGCATCCCCTGGTGGCGGCGTAGTGGTTCCACCGAAGGGCTGGGACCGGGGGTCACCAAGATGTTTGTGATCAGGGTTGGCCAGGTGCGAGGGTCAAGGGCCAGAGCCTTGTGCCAGCCTCGTTGCCAACTCCCAAAGAGACTACAGTCTTGCACAAAAGTGGAGGGAAAAGAAAAAGGCTTTATTTTCCCCTTTTAGCACTAAGGGTTCATAACATAGGATAAACACTCCGGTACGTAGCAAAACAAGTCTTTACAGCAGATTTTGAAAGTAAGAGATGGAATAACCAAAAACTGTTAACTTCACAGTGTCAAAAACATCTAATAGCAAATTACTTCATTCACTCAATGAGCTCTGGAACGCTTCTATATCACTTCCAGCACAGTATATACATTCCATAGGACTATCAATGTCCTCCTGCACAGATTCCACCTGCATGGCCTCCTCTGACTGCTCTGAGGGATCAAGGTAAGTGTCCTTCATGTGAGTTCGTCTCACTGCTTCCCAAGGCTTGGCAGTTTGTTTGGGCCCACGGTTCAGCGTGGTGGAATACCAAAATGGCATTTCTTGCTCTAGAGGTTTAAAAACATTCTCTCTATAATGTTTTCCTCTAAAAGTTCTTTTCTTGCTCAAACTATCTTTTAACTTTTGCTTTGGCTCTGGTTTTAGATAAGGAGAACCACCTTCCCAGGCTTCTTCTCTTAGCTTGACTTCAGGCACACAATAACAAAGGTTAAAAGCTTTACCTTTAGGTTTCCGTTTGGTTCTCTGGGGCGAGGCTGGAGGCCTACCATGGCTGCTGCCTTCAGTATCAGTGCTCTCAGGTATATTCCTCCTGCTCTCCCAGTCTTTCCTCCTCTGGCCTTTGAGGCCTGTTCTCTTGTGGGCTTCAGGGCCCGGTCTGGCTTGGCTTCGGCCTTCTCGGCCTGTCCTCTCTCTTACAGGACTGGTTCTCCTTTCCCCGCCTGTCCTTTTACTCAGGCTTGCTTGCGGCCTAGATCCCACTCTTGAGCTAGTACCTTCATAGCCTCTCTTTGGTCCTTCTCTGGAACACGCATTCGCTTGGTATCTCCCAACTGGTGAGGGTAATCTTTCCACAGCTCCCTGAGTAGTAGCTCTCCAAGCAGGCGAGGTTTTAGCAGCTGAGCTTCTTGCAGGTAAGCTCCTAGCAGATAAGCTTCCTCCTGACCCTTGCTTGCTTCCTCTTAAATGTGAGCTTTTGGAACATGAGTCCTGCCCACTAGGGCGTGGTTCTGTGGTCTCTGTCCTAACTCTCCTGCTCCCTCTAGGTGAATCCTCTGGAAATTGTAGGCAATTTCTTTTTCTTTCAGACTTCAAAACTATTTTTCTCTCCAGAAGAGGGTCCGCTGTATCACATTTGCAATTGCAAGATCACATTGACCATGCTACACCACAGGACATCCACCAACATGGCTTCAAACTCAACCACAGTATTGAAACTTTATTCACATCCCTACTGGACAAAATCATAACAGGCATCGATAACATCAAACAAGGATTCACACTAATCTTCATTGATATAAAAGCAGTTTTTGACACAGACAGCCATCACCAACTAATTCAAAGTCTGAGTGCAATAGGCCTTCACAACATCACATTCATGTGGTTCCAATCATACCTAAACCACAGACAACAAGTCCGAATTGGCCCACACACGTCAAAGCCATTTAGACTGAAGCAAGGGATATCCCTAGGCTCATCATTATCAGCCCTGCTATTTAATCTATATATATAACCATTATGCACAGTAATAAGTGACAATAACATACTATATCAAATATACCCAGATGACATAATGATTTACACTCCATTCAATATTTTATTTTTTTAACATTTCTTATATACTGTTTTTCATGATATTGAGGTGGTTCACATTGAACAAACATAAATTACATTGAACAGGGCATTATATCTTGGAGATAACTATTTTACAGGGAATATGGGCAATGGAGGGTTAAGTAGCTTGCCCAAGACCACAAGCAGCACCTGTGGGACTAGAAACCCCAGTCCTTCTGGCCCAAGGTTGCTGTCCTCTAGGGATTTGAACCCCCTGACCTTCGGTAACTTGCCCCAACCACTAGGCCACTCCTCCCTCCAATACAGATAAATCAGATTACACAAAAATAATCAAATGCTTAGAAGCAATGACAAAATGGCTGAACCATCACAACCTGTGCATCAACTACAACAAAACTGAGGCTCTTAACAACACCAGGAACAAAACATTCCTCCCACCATCAACCATAAAGATATTGCACAACAACATAACAATAAGGCAAGGAATAAAATACCTTGGAATCACACTGGACCAAATCCTCAACTTCCAGTCGCACATAAGAAAAATGACAAAAACAGCATACTGCAAGATGAAACTCATATATTAACTCAAACCCCTAGTCACCCAGAATGACTTTAGGACTATCTGTCAAACAATAATTACACCAATCCTAAACTACTGCAACCTAATTTATCAAAAACGCTCTAAACACACCTTACACTCCCTCCAGATAGCCCAGATCATGGCTGCCCACATCATAACTGGAACCTTAAGACAAGAACACATCACACCCACATCCTGAAACAACTGCACTGGCTCCCAATACAGGCCAATATCAAATACAAGATCATCCTTACTACATTCAAAATCATACATCATACTCCCGCTGACACACTCCAATCTCTGATAATAAGAGACCCAGACGTCAGACCATGGAGAGCCAAAGGCAAAAACAACCTAATAGTCCCTCACTGTAAGATAAGAAGTAAACAATCTGCATCAGGACATTCTCTAAAACAGCACCAACAATATGAAACTCCTTTCCAGATCTCAAGGTGACTACAGACACTGGAGACTTCTGCAAGAAACTCAAAACATATCTATTCTCTGAACATTATGGAAGTATCGCATAGCTCAGAATGTATCTCACGGACCATTAACACTGTTTTTGTAGACTTGTAGAAGTCTAAGTTTGATGCCCTTATTATAAACATTCCAAGTTTGTTGCCCTTGTTGTAATGCAAATCTTGAGTTAAACTGCAATGTAAACCACTTTGACTTAACAAGAAAGTGGTATAAAACCTGTTAAATAAATAAAATAAAAATCCACGTCACTTCTGTTCCTATTTGTGAGTGTTTTCTGAGGTCCTGCTCCTGGCCCTTCATCTGTGAACACAGAACAGAAATATTTGTTAAGCAATTTCACTTTATCCTCATCAGCTTTTATATATTCCTCCCCTTCACCCTTGAGTCTGACAATACCGCTTTGGCCCTTCCTCCTCTCACTAATACATCTGAAAAATGTCTTATCCCCCCCCCCCCCCCCATTTTATTGCATTGGCTATTTCTTCTTCTTTTTATATGGTGGCAGATAAAGACAAATATGATAATCTAGCCTGCCCAGGAAGGTAGCTAGAATGGTTATACCTGTTACTTCATGGAGGTCACCTTCCTCTATGTCTTTGTTTAGGGTTGTACCCACCACTCCGAGCAGATCACACCTTCTATTTGTTAAAGTATAAATGCTATCAGGGTCATTCTGAGCTGCGAATAGTGGGGATTTTCGTCCCCCTCTCCCAACCCTGACTAACTTCCCCATACGTACAGGGTGTTTGGACGGGAAGGCTAGATGGGGGCAGGAAAGGGGCAGGGTGGAGGTGAAATTAGAGTGGGCAGTAGGCGGTCCACAGCCCCGGATGTATAGGGCTGATTCGGATGTCAGCCCTGTACGTCTGAGGCTGGCAGACTGAATGGGGAACTTATACCTCTGAGATGGAATAAGTTCCCCTAGATGACGGAGGACAGCAGGCCTGGGTGGCTGAAGAGGTAGGAGGGGGTGCAGGAGATTCCCCGCAGCCCAACCCTGGCCATGGGAGGCCAGATCGGGGGGTCGGGCTACGGGGATGAAAGCAGTGGTCAGTGGCCAGGGATTGTGGCTCCTGAATAGAGCCACGGTGCCATGGCAACCGGATGCCATGGCGCCGTGGCTCCATTCAGGAGCCTTGACTGAGTTAGCCAGGCTGAGGCCTGTACATGCAGGCCGACGGGAATCGTGTCCCAGTCTGCACATACAGACCTAGTCACGATTCTGATCCCATTGGGCTAGACATGCCCCATGGGATCAGAATTGCTTCTGTCCCTGTGTGTCCGATTCTGATAGGGCACACAGGGTCCTGGACATCCAGATTGGAATGAGGCCTTATTTGTTTGTTTTGATTCCATCCCCTTATTCTCCGGCTCACCACCTAGATCTACCCTAGTCTCTAGTTATTGTATTGTTTGTCCTGATTAAATTGTAAGCTCTTTAGACCAGGGACCGTCTCTTACATGTATACGTACAGCGTTGCATACACCTTGTAGCACTATACAAATGATAAGTAGTGGTAATAGCTGTCCTTTCTTTTGATATGGTGAGACTAAGGGTTATGACTACTACTACTACTACTACTACTACTGAGCATTTGTATAGCGCTACCAGTCATACGCAGCGCTGCACAGACATGTAAGAGACAGTCCCTGCTCATCAGAGCTTACAATCTAGTCAAGACAAAACACAGAACGTGTAGGCAGGGTAAAACAAGGGGAAAGAAAGGGAGATCAGATGAGTCAAGATCCAAAAGCAGTAGCGAAGAAGAGGTGAGCTTTCAAACTGGATTTGAAGAGGGTTAGAGAAGGTGCCTAGCGTACAGACACAGGTAGTTTGTTCCAGGGGTAAGGTGCAGCAAGGTGAAAGGAGCGAAGTCTGGAGTTAGCAGTAGAAGAAAAGGACACAGAAGCAGTTGGCTAGAAGAGCGGAGTTCCCAAGGGGGGTTGTAAGGAGAGATAAGGGAAGAAAGGTACTGAGGAGCCGCAGAGTGAATGCATTTATAGGTCAGCAGGTGAAGTTTGAACTGGATGCGGAAACGGATAGGGAGCCAATGAAGGGACTTGAGAAGAGGAGTAATATGGGCATGACGAGGATGGCGGAAGATTAGCCATGCAGCAGAGTGTTGAACAGATTGAAGGGAAAAGAGATGATTCAAAGAGAGACCAGCAAGGAGTAGGTTACAGTAGTCAAGACGGGAGGTGATTAAGGAGTGGATAAGCGTTTTAGTAGTGTGTTCAGAAAGGAAAGGGCGGATTTTGCTAATGTTATAGAGAAAGAAACAGCAGGTCTTAGCTATGAGATGGATATGTGTGGAGAAAGAGAGAGAGAGGAGTCAAAGACAACCTCCATATTGTGGGGCCGAGGAAACAGGAAGTAGTACAGAGCCATCCACAGAGACTAAGAAAGGAGGAAGAGGAAGGGAGGTTTTAGGGGGAAAGCACTTATGAGAAAGTCAGTCTTTAGTTATATGGAATTCCATGCTTCTAGAGATAAGAGAAATTAGTGAAATCATGGCTCTCTGGAAAGCATTTTGCAAGCTACAGAGATAGGAGAGATGTAGGCATTGCACCTGCATGTTGCAGGTGTTAGGTATAAAGGCTTAGTGGGTTTAGATGTTTTATGTATGTAATGTTTTTAATAATTGTGTTGTTGTATTGTAACCATCTTGATGTTTCAGTATGGTAGGTGGCATAACAAATGCCTGTAAATTAAAGGTGGGCATCAATTAATCTTGATTAAAATCAGTCTTGCGATTAAAGATTCTAATTACATGATTAATTACAATTGATCACATGGTGTTTTCATTCACAGAGAAATTGTTTGTTAAGAAAGGCATAGTATAAAAAGTATGTGAAAAATTGACATCATATTAAATTAATACAGCTTAACTGGTGCACCTGCCAATTATTCTTTAGGAAAAAAGGGTAAGTAAAAGAAAGCTACTTTATATTAAAAACAGAATCACGAATGAACTTTAAAATACTTCACTCAAGGCTATCTGATGTTGAAACAGACTTGATAACCCTGTATATTTCAACTCCTGCCAAACTTCTCACACGTTACCAATAAAATAATTGCCTACACAGGCACCTTCAACTATTTTCACCTTATCCCCTCCACTCCCGCAACCCCCCCCCCCCCACCCCCACCCAAGAAGCTCCAAGAGCCTTCAGCTGGGCTTATTCCACACACTCCCCACCACTGCCACCCCTGGCTCCCAGGTCCATGAGTCTGCTTAGATTACATTTTTATTTGAATTAAAATGCTAAGAAGTTAATTGAGTTGATAACAACTTAAATGCCCAGCTAACTGTTTAGTCAGCACCACTACCTATAGAACAGTGCTGAATATATGATTAAGCTAACCACCATAGCTAGCATTTAAGTTAATCTGGTGACTGTGACAGCTCAAAACTGGCCTGTTTATTTATAAATTTAAAAATATACCATTATCAAATGCAGAAAAATGGGTAGATCAATGTTCAGTGGGACAGGTAGCATATAATTTGAAATGTCTAATTTAGATAACTTCAAAGCATACATATGTAGGCCCTGCCATTATGGGGGTCCCTTTCAGTGGTTAAGCACACTAGCTGGCAGACTAGGGGGCACAACTTCCAAGAGTAAATTCTGTCCTGTCAATCTCAACTCTCGGGGATGATTAATTCCTGAAATGGGACCAATATACACTGGCATGTTTTTGGCATCTACACTCCACTCACTCCAATTATCTTTCTCTCAGAAATAGAGTACAGCCAGGATTTGTGTTCTGGACCAAATAATTTATTTAAAGAAATTTGAGTGTCGGAGGAAGTGACATCACTCTCTGAGATGGCCACTTAGAGCCTAAGCTCCCATCAGGGTGAAGCTATTGAGCAAATTGCTTACTCGCTCTGATTGTCTGGGAGCACAAAATCTTGTAAGCATGTTAGAGAAACCATCATGATGTCGTTACATAAAATGCTGGAGCAATTCTGGTCCCCATATGCCAGCAAGGAGGGGACCACACAGCGGGAAACATGCAACAATGAGTCCAGTACAGATATGGAGGAGGAGATCAAGAGGGTGGACAACCAATATACCTGCAGAGATATATGGCACTGGTTCAGGGAACTCCGTCAGGAAGTGGTCTCAGTAAAAGAAAACCTGTGGGAAGTCATGGCTGAGCTTAAAAGTGACATCCATGATTTGGGGCAACATGCCGAGCCTCTGGAAGAAGACATGGATCAGCAGGATGAAATGACGGATGAGGTGCAAGAAAAAATACAGCAAATGCGGAAAGAGCACAAACAGATCAAGCACAAACTTGAGGACTTAGAAAACTGATCACATCACTGCAACATCAGGATTCCAGGGGTCCCAGAGAAGGAGAAATACAGCAAGCTGCTCATGTGGTGAAAGTAGTCTGTAGCCATCTCATACAAGGAGAAGGAGAAGATGGAGAGGGAGCAGTAACAACCAGGTCTAGAGTATGCCCACCAAGCATTCGGGACCCCCCAAGGTCTAAACCTCATGACATTGTGGCCTGAATATCTATCAAAAGAAGCTAATTATGAGAGCTGCCACCAAAAAGGGTCACTTTAAATGGGAGAACTGTGAGCTGGAAATTTACCATTACCTGGTCCCAGCCACACTACAACGGAACTGGACGCTGCGAGGACTCACTGCCTGTTTGAAGAAGGAGAAAATCAGATACAAATGGCTATTCCCATTTGGACTTCAATTTGAGATTAATGGCCACATCAAACGGATCTGCACAGAGGAAGAAGCTTAGACACAACGTTTACAAGAGGGGGGCCCTAATGTCCCAAGGAGGCCACAAGCACAGAAGGAACCAGTGTGGGGGGAACCAGACCCTCCAAGATGCAGCATGTTCAGAGCAGGGCCAGCACCTCAAATGCTTGTCCACTGGTCTTTGAGAAGGCAGAGTCCCACATCCAGTTAAAGACTTGAAAAGGATTTGAATGTGACAGAACAGTGCTGGGCTGAACTGGACTGACTTGCACTGGGGCCTGGTTTGACATGTTTGCTCTGCTTGACTGGGATAGCTGTACCAGTTGCTGTGGGTTGAAGGGGGTGAGATGGATTTGTATGGGGTATATTATCATGATGTAGAATCTGTTATATGACTGGGGATGGAAGTGCTGTGTGGCGGAAGGATGGGATGTGGTCTGTGTATGAACAAACTATGGGATTGTCTTAATGTATGTGAAGGGGGAGTGCATGGGTTGGATGCTTAGAACTATTGGGGATGGGGGAATACTTTGGAATGAAGAATGTTCGATAGGAGAGTAGCTGAAACAATGTCTCGGGTGGGTGGGGTCTTTCCTCGAGAGAAGAGAATGCAGACAGAGGTTCTGCAGAAAGGTTTTACTTTGGTGGGGAAGGGCAGGGATTGGGAAGGGACAGAAGGTAATTGTGACATATAGGTAGAACTACGGGTAGATACACCCAACATCTGTGGCCTCAATAGCCCACATAAGTAGAAGCTTCTCTATCATGACTTGCAGAAGTTTCATTGGCAGGTGATTCTCTTACAAGAAACTCATTTGCTTCCGAGAGACGAGCGGCTTCTGTGTCATAGGGTTTATGTCCAGTATTATTTTCATGCTTGTTGTTATTGTTAAGTGCCGTCGAGTCGGTGTCGACTCATAGCAACCCTCTGGATAGTTTTCCTAAATTGTGTCCGGTCTTCAGTCAGGCAGCTCATTGTTTGCAGACTGGTATCCATAGCTGCTGCTGTTATTTTATAGATCCATTTCATTGCTGGCCTTCCTCTTTTGCGTTGACCTTCTATCTTGCCAAGCATGATGTCTTTCTCTAATGATCTCTCTCTTCGCATAATGTGTCCAAAATATGAAAGTCGAAATCTTGTTATCTGAGCTTCTAAAGAAAGTTTTGGTTTGATCTCCTCTAGTGCTGACTGGTTTGTTCTTCGGGCAGTCCATGGTATACGCAGTATTCGCCGCCAGCACTATAATTCAAATTCATCGATTTTTTTTCCTGTCTATCTTTTTCACTGTCCAGCTTTCACATCCATATAATTTATTGAAAATGCCATGGCTTGAACAAGTCGAATCTTTGTAATGGAGAGAGATACCTCTGCTCTTGAGAATCTTGTCTAAATCTTTCATAGCCATTCTGCCAAGTTCCTCTTCACAGTTTCTCCTTCCCCGCCCTTCCCCGGTGCCCATAGTCTATGGTCCACTTTGGCATGCGTGATTTTATGCTTATTAGAATAGATTGGGCGTGAAAACACTGGATACAAAAAGACGCCGTCAAAACATGCTTACCATGTTAGAAGCCTCAGGTATTTTCCCAGCTCATAAAATCTTTATGTTTACTTCAGATTGTCTCCACTCCCCAGGTAAGCACCTACTTTGCTATGATTTAATTTTTATTTTTGTTTTTATAGCATACAAGACTATATTCTGATCTTCATGACCTTGGTGCATTATCCATCACCTGTTTATTCTTCCACATGGATACGCTTTATTAAGTACTTCTCAATTTCCACCCATACAAATAACATGTCACTTTCACTAGCTCAGTTGTACTGTAGATTCTCCGGTTCTAAATGACTAAATTTAAAAGTGATTTGTCCACACTCTACATGGTGCTACCTGATCCACACTAGCTCTTTCACTAGCTCTGTAACTTGATACAAAAAATACAGTTTTTACTTATACTGGGATACAATTGCTTTGCACTTTAATTCATGATAGATTTTACAGTTTCTTTTAGATTTTACACGCTGGTTCACTCTTGGTTTTATGTGTTTAACTCCCCTTTCGTTCTATCAGTACCTGTTTTAAGCCTCACCAAATTTGGAATTCCGTTTTTCATTCATTATGTTCTTCTCTGTCTCTGGGATATATTATCTTACTATGCTTTGCATATTTTTAGCTTTCAAGCACAGACTGATTGGAGTCATTTTAAAGACTACTTACACACAAGGTGCCTTTGTAAGTACATCTTCCTCATCTCACCGTACCTTTCCATTGACATATTTGCTGTGAGTTTTCAACACAATTGACTTTTATGCATACCTTTACACATGTTTTTATATGGTAAAATTGTGCTCCTTGTACTTATTATTTATTACATAGATATTTTATCATTATGATTTTTTATTGTTCATTATTTATTACCTATTATTATTAATTATTTTTTCCATGACTAAATGTTACATTATTTATTTATTTATTTATTTTGATACATGAGTTTTATTTATGTTTTAATTCAAATATTTTATATATAATATTACTTTGCATATTTATGTATGTATTTATTCATTTTTTAAGATGCGTACACCCTGAAGAAGGCATGTTGCCAAAACACGTTGGGGTAATTCTCAATAAACAAGCACCAGTGACCTCACCCGTCCCTCACTTGCTGTGTTTTTCCCGATTTGTTCTGCATATAAATTGAACAGGTAGGGATAAAGTATGCAGCCTTGTCGTACACTTTTGCTTATTTTAAACCATTCTGTTTCTCCTTGTTCCATTCAAACTGTTGTTTCTTGATCAATGTACAGATTGTGCAAGAGTACGATCAGGTGTTCTGGTATACCCATGCTGCTTAATGTGGCCCAGATTTTCTAATGGTTTACACAGTCAAAAGCCTTGCTGTAGTCAATAAAGCACAAATAGATATCCTTTTGGTATTCTTTAGTCTTTTCAAGGATCCATCTTATATCCGTGATGATGTCTCTTATTCCTCGCCCTTTCCTGAACCCTGCTTGCACTTCAGGTAGTTCTTGTTCCAGGTATGGTTGTAGTCTCTGTTGAATAATTTTCAGTAGAATCTTGCTGGCATGTGGGAACAGAGATAATTTCCATAGTCAATTGGATTACCTTTCTTTAGTATTGGTATAAACACAGATCTTTTCCAGTCATTTGGCTATGATGCTGTCTTCCAAATTTCTTGGCAGAGCCTTGTAAGTATGGTAACAGCTGCATCAGATTGCTGTAATACTTCTATGGGAATGCTATCAATACCTGGTGCTTTGTTCTTTGATAAGGCTTTTGATGCTGCCTCGACTTCTTCTTTCATCACCAATGGTTCTGGATCATAAGGTACAGTTTGAAATGACTGTTGGCCCACTTGATCTTTATCATATAAAAACTCTATATTCTTTCCACCTTTTCTAGTTCTTCTCAGCATCATTCAACATAGAACCTTGTAACATTCCAATTCAAGGCTGGAATTTTTTTTTTAACTCTCGTAGCTTTAGGAAAGCTGATCTTGTTCTTCCTCTAATAGTTTCTGCTTCTATTTCCTTGCATGTGTCATTGCAGTACTTGTCCTGTCTTGCTGCACGTTGGAAATGTCTGTTGAGTTCTCTGATTGTCTTTCTTTCTCCTCTGGCTTTAGCTCCTCTGCATTTCTGGGCAATTTTCAGAGTTTCTTCCGTCATCCAATTTGGCCATTTTGACTTTTTCACCTTTTGTAGAGACTTCTCGCCTTCTTCCAGCACAACCTTCTAGATGTCATTCCATAACTCTTCTGCAGCTCTGTCATTTGTAATTAAAGCAGCAAATCAATTTTGCAGGCAGTCTTTAAATTTCAGTGGTATATTCTCAAGGTCATATTTTGCTACATTCATGAGTGGCTTGTTGTTTTTCAACTTTAGCTTGAGTTTGCATTCTAGTATTTGGTGATCTGTACCACTGTCAGCTCCTGGTTTTGTCTTTGTTGATGTTATAGAGTTTTTCTATCATTGACTTCCACAGATGTAGTCAATTTGATTTTTGTGCAATCCATTGGGTGAAGTCCATGTATAAAGTTGCCACTTGTGTTGCTGGAAGAAGGTGTTTGAGATGAACAGATCGTTGGTCTTGCAGAATTCTATCAGTCTTTCTCCAACTTTATTTCTGTTGCCAAGTCCATATTTTCCAACCACCTTGCCTTCTTCTTTGTTGCCAACCTTTGCGTTCCAGTCACACATGACTATCAGGATATCCTGTTTGCATGTTCTGTCAATTTCAGCTTGTACTTGTTCATAGAACTCATAAATTTCATCCTGTAGATGTTATTGGGGCATATACTTGAATTATAGTTGTGTTGATAGGCATTCCTCATAGACGAATAGAGATTAACCATTCACTGACTGCACTGGACTTGATTATTTATTTTATTTATTAACATTTCTTATATACCGCACTATCCAACATCAGCGCGGATTACAGTTCTTGCAAGTTTCTTCTTTATTATAAATGCAACACCATTTCTTCTTTGTCTTTCATTTCCAGCATAGAAGACCATGTGATCATCTGATGCAAAGTGCCCAATGCCAGTCCATTTCAGTTTGCTGACACCCAACAGATCAAGTTGTACACATTCCATTTCATTCTTGACCACCTCCAACTTCCTTTGGTTCATGCTTCGTATGTTCTATGTCCCAATATATAAGACTTTTTTACAGCTTCTGACACTCATTTCATGTGCAGCTACTGTACATCAGCAGTCAGACATCCCGAGGGCTTTGATCCAACCACATCATAAATGCTGGCTTTACTCTGAAAAGTCTTCAGCTCCTCCCCAGTAGCTACTTGAGTGCCTTCCAACCTGGGGGTCTCATTTTCCAGCACTATAGTGCAAATTGTTTTATTGTGACTATCTATTGGGTTTTCATGGCAAGATACAGAAGTAGATTGCCAGGCCTTTCCTCCGCGCAGTTTAAGTTTAGTGTTGTTGCCATTGTCACAGAAATGTGATCCTCTACCACTAACACTGTCCCATTCTGCTGCTGCCCAGATGGGTGGTTTATCTTGATCTGGCACCTCAGCTGAGACCTGTCCATCTTGGGAAACTCTGCTAGTAGTTAAACTACCGATAGCTTAGCCCTCAGCATCACTGATGCACATAAGCCCTCACAGCATGACAAGCTGCAAACCAAGTGAGGGATTTTCATGCTTATGGATTCATAAAAAACTGGGGGCAGCGGTATTGATGTCCCCTTCCAACTGGGAGTGGTGACAAAGGGGTTTGCTGGAAGGGTATTGCTGGTATGGGGAGAGTTATATGGAAAACTGTAACTTTTTTGAATGTCTATGGCCTGAATGTGGAAGAAGCAGGAGTTTTGGGACCAGGTAGTTATATGGTTGGAGGGACGTGTACACAGGTCCCTATTGATGGGGTGTGGTTTTTAATATAGTTTTAGATGCCACTGTGGATAGGTCTGGGGGGAGAGGTAGGTGAGATCCCCAGGAAGGAGGGTGGCAAATACTTAAAGAATGGATAAGAAAGAACGGATCTGGTGGATCTCTGGTGGGCTGCTCACCTGTCTGAGAGGGACTATAGATATTACTCCCCAGTCCATGACAGTTATAGCAGAATAGACCTCCTTTTGGGGAACTCGTGTTGGGTGCAAAAATTGGAGAAAGTTATTACTGAACCTCTAACATGGACTGACCATGTCCCCCTTTGGGGATGTTTTGGAAGGGATCCTAGAGGCCAGGGATAAACATTTTGGAGGCTTAATGAGAGCTTACTACGGGATCAGGAGGTGGTAACAAAGAAGCTATAGAGGAGTATTTGTTGTTCAACAATAACGGGATGGTGGGAACCGGTTTACTCTGGGATGGCCTTAAGGCGGTTCTCAGGGGGAGGTTACTACACTGGGCAGCTAGGAAAAAGAGGGCTAGACAGGCAATGGTGGAGTTGCTAGTTGGTCGGGTGGCACATTTGGAGCGAATTCATAAATGGACAGAGGATTTCCAGGTATGGGAGTAGATGGATAAAGCCCAGATGGAGTTGGTGGATACCTGCCTAGAGTTTATTGGCTATCAGTTGCAATAGATGATACCAGTATTATTATAAGTTTAACAACAAGGCAGAGGCTTTATTGGCTAGGAAATTAAAAGAGCAAGAGAGGCATACAAATATTGCCAAGGTAAAGGGCCAGGAGATAAGATCCTCTTTAAAGCGGAAGAGATCCAGGCCCAATTTGTATAGTATTACAAAACGCTCTATTGAGGCAAGAATGGGATATCGTGAGAATGGATTGCAGAGTATTTGGGGGATAGGGGGTTATGGCGAGTTGGGAAGGGGGAGAAGCTTTAAATAGGGGAATAGGGGAACAACTTCCCAGGGATATTCAGCAGCACTAGCTGTGTTAGTGCGCTGAATATCCCAGATAATGGGATTAATCCCTTTGAATATCACCCCAAAGCATTTCAGCCAGTTGGCAGACCTACTAACTAGCTAAAACATGCTGATCGCAACAGTCAGCAGCACCGCTGCTAGATAGCACCGCTGATATCACTATAGACTGAGTAAAAAAGCACCTGATTAAAACTGAGGCAGTCTGTGGCCAGATCAGGGGCAGCGCCATTGCTATCAAGTCAGTGGCGATATTCAGCTGCTAACTGGATAGTTAAACCAATTAGTCAGGTTATCTAAATAACTGTCTTAACTTTAACTGGTTTTCTCTATGCGGTTAGTGGCTGAATATCACCGCTAACCAGATAGGGACGCTGCTGTCTGGCAACCCGGGATGTTCAGTCCCCAACTCTGGATAAATTGACACTGAATATGTGGGTTTTATTAAAACAGTGGTGGCTAGGTGCTTTAAATAGCCTAGCCACTGCCGCTGAATATCCTGCTCTCCCCCCTGAATTTGAAACACAGAATTTATCAGTCAATGCTTTCACACTCAACCTTTTCAAAGAGAAATAACAGGCCAATCACATAAGTTTTTCATGATCTCTTGACTTATATTAACCCAATATCTGATGAAGTGGTCTCTTGTCCTTAAAAATGTATGCCACAATAACTCTATTAATCTATAACAGGGGTCTCCAACTCCAGTCCTGGAGGGCCGCAAACTAGTCAGGTTTTCAGAATGTCCCTAATAAATGTGCATGTGATATATTTGCATCTCATGCATATTCATTAGGGATATCCTGAAAATCTGACTGGTTTGCGGCCCTCCAGAACTGGAGATGGAGATCCCTGGTCTATAATGTACCATCAGCTTCTGTGTGACGTTAGCCCCTAAAATGATTTAAATAAAATAGAATTAAATAATGAAAATGTTTTCTGTTATGAATTTGGTTCCTAAACTCTTGTCTGCTCAAAACGTCTACCAGTAATGAGAACATGCCGTCAGCAAGCGCTGTCTTCAGCCTCGATATCCTTATTCTGCATGGTTTCATGAGATCAGAGGTATTCTCAGTATGCATTTGTCACATACTGTATGCTTATGGTTATGCATAAAACGCAAAGTGCAGTAATATCACGTCAGCTGCTGGATTTCCTGCTGCTCACAAGCTGTTTACCAAAGCAGCAGGTGGCAATTAAAATAATTTCCAAACTGATCACTTGTATACTTCAGTCTTCTTTGCTGACACTGTGTATGAATACTAACAGCAGTATCCCTCCAGCAATGACCATGAGAACACTACGACTATGAGGTGACCCATCTCTGCCCCAATCCATCCATTGTATTGTTCCTCACTGCATGGAATGGTGTATGCATTTGAGCAGAAAGCTAAATCTCAAATTCAATTTCTTAACTACAGCAGCTTTATTGAATAGACAACAAGAACTGGAAAATATACAACTTACCAGAAGACAGAATACAAAGATTCTGAGCTGAACATTTAAAAGTCTCTCCTGAAATCCTTCTGCTGGATTGCTGGTTACAAACCATGGGATTGATATTTTATTTTTATTTATTTTATTTAGTATACTGCTACTTCCAGCAATCAGCAGTGGTTTGATTACAGATTGGAAATTGTCAAATCATGACAGGAGATTTTTGAGGTATAAACACATTGATTAGACAGGAAAGCACAGTACACAGAGAACTATTTTACAGGGAACATGGGCTATGGAGGGTTAAGTGGCTTGCCCAAGACTACAAGGAGCACCTGTGGGACTAGAAACCCCAGTCCTTCCAGCCCAAGGTTGCTGTCCTCTAGTGGGATTTGAACCCCCAACCTTCCGGCCTGAAGTACCTTGCCCCAACCACTAGGCCACTCCTCCACTCCATGTAGGATATGTAGGATAAATAAAGTGCCTAGCCACTGCTGCTCTGAAACTGGATATTCAGTGGTGGAAAATAACTGGTATCGCCCCTGAATATCTGGGCTCAGCTGAGAACGGTAATATTCAGCCATTAACTGGGTAGCAAAAACCAGCGGAATTAGGACTATTATTAGCTAACTGTTTAGTGGCTGAATATTACTGCTGACTGACTAGTGGCTGTCCCCACCTCCGCTCCACCCGGTTTAACCAGTTAGTGCCACTGAATATTGTGTTGACCATGTTTTAACCATTTAGCAGCTCTGCTAAATGGCAAAAATGCTTGACTACGCCCCCCGATGCCTTCTGAAGGCTCGGGAGCGGTAAGCAGGTGAAACTGAATTGCAGATCCCTCTGGGTTCTGGCACAAAATTTATTTATTTTATTTATTTATTTAACATTTCTTATATACCGCGCTATTTCTCATCAGTGCGGTTTACATCGAACAATAAACACTTGGACTTACAAATTTCGTCCTACGTTTACAGAGAACAAGGGTTTTAACATGGATTTAACTGGGGAAACTATATACATATACAATTTAGCTATAATTGATTAACATGTTAAGGCTCATAACAAGTTTTACAATGAAGAACTTATTCCACAGTAGAAAATTCCTTGCATGCCTGATGATTGCTGAGCTGAGGAAAGCGTCTGTGGGGAATAGTTCCTAAGCGGCGGTAAAATTTTGCATTTTATCATGCCTTGATTTACAGCAGGACTGAATCCAGTGTTCAATGAATAAGGCAATTTGCAATCAACCTTCCAAGCTGCTTTATTCTATTTCCCGGGAGCACTGGGTTACTAACATGCAGCTTGATGGTGTCCTGTACAGTCACGAGCTGAGCTAAAGAGCCGTTTCTGAGAATGAGCCAGGAGAGAAACTGAACCAAGAAACGCGCATAGTTTGGGGAGGGGCCTGTGTACCTCTTTCCCTCTACCAAACCTCTCCCATCTCTCCTGTCACATTTTTATGCTGCTATCATGCTGTTTCTTTGGGCCAATGTAACTCACCTTTGCTGCTTTCCATGGAATGTAACAGTGGAATGGTTGTTTTAATTTTGTGTTAAAGGGAGGTGGTGTTCTCTCCATTCCCTTTTCAGTTTGAGATTTGACCATCAATCCTCTTCATTACACAACTGCCAAAGAGGAGCAATTTTTAAGAGATTTTTCATATCATGGCATCGTATACTGCAACAACTATCTCCTGCTGTCCCATGTTCCTCTAGTAAAGTACATTAATATCCTGGTGATCACAAGGCTGGAGGAGAAGGGTAGGATACTAGCTGCCCCCTACTTTCACTCAGCCCAGCTAGCACAGAAATCTTTACTAAACTTAAACAATTTTTTAACCCTTGTTTTCAGAATTACACAGACAAAAAGGAGGAGAGGTTTGGGGTATTGTTGTTGCATGTATAATATATATGTGTAAGGGGCAATATTTAGTTGCTAAGGGAGTCATTTTAAAAGACTTAGGGGCATGTTTACTAAACATTTCTAACGTGCGGGGCCGTGCTAGTGTGCCTGTGCCATATAAGGAGTGGGTGGTTCAGGCAGAAAATAGAAAAAAAACGGTAGTAAGCAACCGGACGTGTGTGCGTCGCGCTAATGTGCGGGGGTCGACATTAGCGCGTGGAAAGGCAAAGTGGCACGCTGCTGAGTATACAAAACAACAGAGCCGTGGTACAGCAGTGAAGACACTGACCAATGGTGCAGGGGCCATGGGTTCAATCCCCCAGTGTGCGCAACGACAAAGGTCAGCTGAGGCAGTAATTGTAATGATTAACATTGTTTTAGGAGGCAAATTAATTTGGAACGGCATAAGGCGGCGCACAGTTATTTTTGGGCGGCAGAAGGCGGCGCACAGTGCTTTTTGGGCGGCATAAGGCGGCGCACAGTTATTTTTGGGCAGCAGAAGGCGGCGCACTGGTCCCCTTGGGCGGCAGAAGGCGGCGCGCTGATAGGCACAAGGCGGCGCGCTGATGCACAAGCACAGGAACAGAGCCACAGCACAATGGTTAAAACACTGACCAATGGTACAGGGATCAGGGGTTCAACTCCTCACAATGCCCAGTGAAAAATGCCTGCTGAAGCAGTATGTATTATGTTGTGGAGTGCTGTAGGAGGCTGTATAATTTTATTTTGTTATCACTACTAGCAAACGCACTCTCCCAGCATGTTAACATACGGCGGCCCATAAGGCACATGTTACAGTGCACTGTTCGCCAAGGCACCCTTGAATGACCCCTATAGGGCAGCATGTATGTTGCGACACAGGATAATGTATAGTGCACCCTATAGGGATGGCAACCATAAGGTGGCCTACAGGGCGCCCTATGAAGCACCCTCAGAGGCACCTAATGGGTATAGTAAGCTGAGGGTGGTCTTGCCGGCATAGACATATGTACAGTAAATAAAAATAAAGCTGTGGACAGCCCTACCAAAGGGCCCCACTGTGGGTTTGAACCCATGACCTCTGGCTGCACAGGCAGTGATGTAACCATTGCGCTATAGCTCCATAGCTGTAAGCAGGCCCCTGGCTGGCTGCAGATAGCCTACACGTCACCTCACAGGCAGTCTGCTGGTGTCAACAGGATAGGGTTAGGCCACCCGTACCCATGATGCACTGCACATGCAAATTAGCTGTCCGCAGATGGACACAAGATGGGGAATGCACCCCCACAGCACCTCGGCCCTGTTGGGGGAAGTGACCGGGTGCACCCACACAGCACCTTGGCCTAGTAGGGGGCACTGACGGGGTGTTTTACTGGCACAGAGTAGCCACACACCGTTACATCGTGCGGGTACTGTGCTCACCCTGAGTGTGCAATGAGGTGGCCAGGACCAGGTTAACAACACCTGCCATGGCTGCTGGAGGCCAAGCGGGCGTTCCAAAGCAGTGTTAATGTGTAAGATAGCTAGTTTCTGCACAAACACCATGGATATCCCTGTCTGCCGCCATCAGGCACCACCCCCCCCCCCCCCCCAGTGGCAAACATGGTCCCCATCAAGGGATCCACACTCTACCTCCCTGCAAAGGTGGCAGTAGAGGGCAACATCAACCCCAGTCCTGCTGAGGAACACCACCACCCCCCCCCCCCAGGCAGGCAGCTCCATACACAGCCATAACACAATAGCAGACAGACATAAGCCCAGGGTATGGTAAGCTGCACTCCACCACCAGATATTCCCCTGCAGCAAGCCAACAGCCACTGCACCCTGCAAGCCATTATAGCAAGACATTTACCAGCTACAAACAGTCTGCTGGTTAGTCCATAGTGCATGTTCCCAATGGAGATACATGCACCCAGAACTGGGCTGTCTGCATACACAGCAAGCAGATAGATCAGTGACTGGGCCCCAAAGAGAAACCCATATCTATCACATGAGAGAACTACTATACAGCACTATGGGGGGGCCTAGCCATGCTGTGGTCACTGCACAGTCAGGGTGAGCGTGATCCCCCAGAAGGACATGCTTTGGCCACCCTGTCTGTGTAGGTGGTGGCCGGACACTACAATATCCCAGCCAATGTCCCTGCCAGGGCCCTATGCCCAGTGCAGATGCATCCTGGCCACGCCACCCTGCCCTGGCTATACCCATGGTACCTTGCACCTCATTATGCACATTGACTGGCCAATACTGGCAACAGTGCTGGCAGTGCGGGCTGTTGAAGGGGCTTGCAGCCAACACCCACTGTATAGACAGACACACACTTCCACACCTCTGCCATCATGGTGCTACGATTGAGGGGGTAAGTAGCCTTGCCCACCAAACCGGTCCTGAGCACGGCAAGGCATGGATATGGTACGCATTACAGCTGGTGGTCACTCCCCAGGGTGGTAAGCACCGTCAGAGGCCAGGCCTGGAGCATGCCCCGCAAACACCTAACAGATTGTTTGGATGGGGTCAACTAGCAGTATGTACGTAACGTATGGATAACTGCCTGCCTGTGCTCCTAGCAAACGTCTCCGAGCTGTGTACCGTATACCTCAGGTGTAGGGTGACATTGGTAAGTTATGCAAGTGCTCGTTTTGGGTGCTGCATGCACGGTCCAATGTTCTGCCTTTCCAGGAGACATTGGCCAATGGGGCCTGTGGGTGTGGGTGTGTCTGCCCTTGATGGCTGCTGCTTTACGGCACAGATTCCCAACTCCAGTCCAGGTTTGCATCACACTGTTCGGGTTTTCCTGCTATCCCTCATGAATATGCATGGGCTACATCTACATGCCATGGGGGTGGTGCATAGATATACAGCACAGGCATTTGTATGAGTGTCAGCATGGAACCTGACTGGTGTGTGGCCCACCAGGACTGCATTTGGGTGATTCTGCTCTAGGTACTGCCCCTGTTCATGGTGTCTGTGCTCAGTGGGGTAAAAGATAGATGTCTTACCATTGCATATGTCCCCGCCATGAAAGGTGTGTCCTTACTATCACTGTTTAGTTGTGGGAAAAATATGTGGGCAGGATTGGCAGTAGCCCCAGCTGGGCTTTGAACCTGTGACCTTCTGTTCTTGTATGCACTGTCTGTGTGCACTGCACCACTGTGTAGCCACAGATTGGTTGGATTCCCTGGACTGTCCATGACTGTGGATCCGGCAGGACCTGTCTGTTGCAGTGGACTGTGCCAGCCTGCACATGGCTAGGCCTCTGTCTTCTGTGGTTAGCAGCCACTGCCCCCTGCACCACATGTACTTGTCCGCCAACATGCTGGCATGAACTTCTCTCAGAAAAAGCAGTTGACCTGATGGCAATGTGGCAGTATGGGACTGCATTTGGGGGACTTGGCTGTAGGTAATGCCCATTGTTGTGGTGTGTGTGCGGTGTTGGGTAAAATATGGGTGTTTTCCCCATGCATACAGGGGTGTCTGCGCTATCTTTATTTAGTGGTGGGTAAAATATAGGGACTGGGCTGGCAGGTGCCCCAGCTGGGTTTTGAACCTCTGTCCTCTGGTTCTAGAGGTAATGACTCTGTCCGCTGTACCACACTTTGGCCACAGAGACAGTGCAGCCCCTGGAGGCAGTAAGCCTGGCAGGATGGAGTCACAAACCCTGCTCTACGCAATTCTACTGTGGGCATATGCACCCTGTCTGGTGACAAACATGCACATACACCCCGGAAATGACCACGGGAAATGTGGGATAAAATATCACCACGCTGGGCAACAGTGATATTAATGGGCAACCATAGCAAACACTCCCAGGAAAGCTCCAAAACGTGGAGATGTTTTTTGGAAGAGTCTCCTCTCAGTAGACCCTTCCAAAATTCATTTCTTTTTTCTGGAGCTTTGCTGGGTGTGATTTCTGTATTTGCCCATCACTATAACTGTTCCCCAGCTGAATTACTATTTTTAATAGTTCTGTTGTGGTCATTTTCTATTTTTATTTTCACTTTTGTGCTGTGCACATGTATCACACTGCTCACGTTTTGCTGGTTTCCCCGGTTTTCCTGTACATTGCTGACGGAAATGGTTTCTCTTCCTTTTAAATGCTTTCTACCGCGAGTGTTTCACTCGCGGTAGTTTTTACATGCATATTCGGGCCCGATACTGTGCGGGGAGCCTCTCCCCTCCCACTCTCCACCCATTGACCCCGTCCCTCCGCCCCTCCGGAGCCTTCCTCCGCCCTCCTTTTGCCGTTCCACGCCTCTATCGGACATTTGCGGGCCCGCACTTGTACGGGGCCCGTTAGTGAGCCGTGTACCTGTGCGGGGGTGACACGCACGTGTGCGGGGCGTTTAAACGCGTTTCAGTGCCGCGTTGCCGTGCGCTATTTTGCGGCGCGCTATTTTGCGGATTTTAGTAAACATGCCCCTTAGTCATGATTAAGGACATCTGCAAAATGTGCATGTGGATGTCAAAATAGAAACAGAAATATACGGCAGAAAAAGACCACAAGGCCTATCTAGTCTGCCTTCCATATCAGCCACTACACCAGTTCCCTTTTATCCTTTACAGATCCTCTGTGTATGTCCTATGCTTTTTTGAATTCAGGTATTGTCCTCATCTCTACCACCTCCACTGGGAAACTATTCCACACATTTACCACTTTTTCCATAAAGAAATATTTCTGCATATTACTCCTGAGTCTATCCCCTTTCATCCTCATCCTACGAGGCATGACAAAAAAGAAACGAAACTGTGGCAGCCGCGCCCATGACTCAATGCCAATTGGCTAACCGCTTATGACACTGTGTTGTGCATTATCTCGCCAGTTCACATCACAGACATTCACATATATAGCCCCCATACAATGGAATAAGCTTCCAGACACACTAAGGGCTAACAAGGACCTCCAATCCTTCTGAAAAAAACCTAAAAACATACTTATTCCAAGAATGCTACAATATGACCTAGCCCAATACCACCCTTCCCACACACATCTTAGTCCAATACCGAATTACTAATAAAATAGATAAGTTCAATACACCATGAACCTCAATGGAAATACTCTGTATTATAGCGATCACCGCACCCTTCTGTCTCGTTTGTCCGATTTTGGTATCCATGGCACTGTTCTCCGGTGGTTCCACTCTTTTCTATCATGCCGTACCTTTTCAGTCCACTCCGGTACCTCAGCCTCTCCCCCTTCCCCCTCTATTTGTGGCATCCCCCAGGGCTCTATTCTCGCTCCCCTACTTTTCAATGCCTTTCTTGCTCCTTTAGCCCTGCTCATTCAACAGTCTGCTCTCTCTTTCTACATATATGCTGACGACATCCTCCTAGTTCATTACACCTCTTCCTCCTCCCCAGATCTTGGTCCGCTCAACCTCTGTCTTTCCTCCATCGCCTCCTGGTTTGAGTCCAACTTTCTGCACGCTAATCCCGCAAAGTCTTCCGCACTCTGGATTTCATTTGGTCTTCCACCTCCCAAGCTGTCGCCTGTCATGGGCTCTCATTCCATCCCTCTGGTACCAACCCTTCGCTACCTGGGCGTTACCCTAGACCCATCCCTTTCCTTCCACGAACATATCTCCTCTGTTATTCGTGCTTCTTTTTTCCACTTATGTCGTGTCAAGGCCGTTCGTTCAGTTCTTCCTCTACCCTCAGTCATTACTCTCGTTCTGTCTTTGGTTATCTCCCGTTTGGACTACTGTAATGTTATCTATGCAGGCCTTCCTTCTCAACTCCGCCGTCTCCAACTTGTTCAGAATGCCGCCGCCCACCTTGTCACCTCATCCTCTATTCGTTCTCATGTGTCACCATGTCTCCTTTCTTTGCACTGGCTCCCAATCAAGTTCCGGTTTATCTTCAAGCTGCTCATCCTTGCTCATAGGGTTCTTCACTCCGATACCCCCCAGTATCTGGCTAATATCATTCATCTCCAGCCCTCCCCCCGCTTTCTTTGTTTGTCTCACGGTAATCACCTCTTCCTCCCCTCCCCTACTCAGGCCCACCTGGAATCTACCCGTCGTTCCGCTTTCTTTTTCTTAGGTCCCACCCTCTGGAACTCTCTTCCCCTCTCTCTTCGCACTGAACTGTCCTACACTCGTTTCAAAGTCCTCCTCAAGACACACCTTTTCTGTCAGGCCTTCGATCTTCCTCCCCCTGCTGAAGGTGCTTTATCCCCTAATCGTGCCCTCCATTCCCCTTGATTTTCCCCTGTTCCCTTCCCCTTTCCCCTTTCCCCTTTCCTTCCCTTCTGCCCTTTCCATGGACCCTTTCTGTCATCTGTCCTTTTCACTGCCTCTCTCTGTCCTATTGTTTTTTGGCGTTCCTTTCTTTCTTCGTTTTCCAGCAGCTGTCATTTTTGTTATTGTACACCGCCCTGATGCTCCGGCCTGGGCGGTCTATCAAGTGTTTAAATAAAGATAAAGATAAAGAAATGAATATGATCTGTATCGCATTGTAAATAGTTTGAAGGTTTTCCTTCTACCACCTCATGTTTTGCATATAATTATAAACCTGTTATATGTATACAGTTATAAACCTGTTATATGTAACTGTTATGGTTGAGTTAAATGTTTAATGTAAACCACTCCTGATCACTGGAAGGAGCGGTATAAAAATGTATCCAAATAAATAAATAAAAATTCTGCTATAATATTTTTCATCTCTCTCATTCTGTTTTTCTTTTTCAGGTTTTTTCGCTGCACACTGCTCCATTGCTTTGTCATGCAATTGGAAGTGGCAGAAATATGGAGCAAAGAATCAACTTGAAATTTCTGGTTAAGTTGGAGAAGGGCCCAACTGAGTTTCTCCAACTTCTCCAAAAGGCTTATGGAGAAGATGCAATGTCAAGGCTGCAAGTCTTCGAGTGGCACAAATGCTTCAAGACTGGCCGCGAGGAGGTGGAGGATGACCCCAAGTCAGGACGGCCTTCCACGACAAAGACGGCTGAGAACATTGACAGTGAACTAGCTGGTGCGGAGTGATAGCAGATTGACGGTGCGAATAATAACTGAGGAGCTCATCCTGAACAGGGAGTCAGTGTGGATCATATTGGTGCAGGAGCTGGGAATGCGGAAGGTGTGCACCAAGATGGTGCCCAAGCTTTTATAAGATGACCAGAAGAGCACCGGGTCAATGTTTGTCAAGACTTGCTAGAGAAGATCAGAGAAGATCCAGAGTTCATTAGCCGAGTCGTCACAAGAGATGAGACTTGGGTCTTCCAGTACGACCCTGAAAGCAAGAGACAGAGCCTGCGGTGGAAGACTCGACTGTCACACAGACCCAAGAAGGCCAAATCAAGGGATCAAGGTCATGCTGATCGCATTCTTCGACTAGAAGGGAGTGGTCCATCATGAGTTTGTTCCTGAGAGTCAGACAGTCAACCAGCACTTCTACCAGCAGGTCCTCAATCGCCTCCATGACCAGGTTTGGCGCAGCAGGCGGGCTCTGTGGAGAGACAAGTCGTGGCTGATCCACCACAACAACGCGCCTGCACACTCCGCACTCAGTGTGAGGCAGTTCTTGGCCAACAAACAGATCACAGCTCTCAACTACCCTCCTTATTCCCCAGATCTCATACAGTGCGACTTCTGGCCCTCCCCCAGGCTGAAGATTGTGCTCAAAGGAACTCATTTCACCTCTGTAGAAGAGATCAAGGCCACTGTGACAAGGGAGCTGAGGGACCTCAAGGAGGAGGACTTTACCGAGTGCTTCCGTAAGTGGCAGAAGTGAATACAGAAGTGCAGTAACTCTGGGGGGGATTACTTTGAAGGGTACAATGCGTAATTTCTCTGTAGATTTTGTAATAAAACATTTATGGGACAGTCTCAATTCTTTTTTGTCACACCTCGTATGTCAGTTTGTAGCAGAGCTTGCTTTCAGTCAAAAGAAGCTCTCCTCCTGTGCATCTATTTATTTATTTATTTATTTATTTATTTATTGAACGGTTTTATATACCGCCTTTCAGAAAAATCAAAGCAGTTTACATAGAACAAAACTTGAACATTACATTGAAACTTATTCAAACAATTGAAATTACAGTGAACATTAATTTATTTATTGATTTATTTATAATGCCACGTAGGTATTTAAAAGTCACAATCACATCATCTCTATCCCGCCTTTCCACTAAAATATACATATTAAGATCCTTAAGTCTGTCCTCATATGCTTTATAATGAAGACCACTAACCATTTAGCAACCACCCTCTACACTGACTCCAACCTGTCCTTTTGAAGGTGCGGTCTCCAGTATTGCACACAATACTCCAAATGAGGTCACACCAAGGACTTATACAGAGGCACCTCCTTTCTCCTGCTGGCCATTCCTCTCCCTATACACCCAAGCATCCTTCTAGTTTTTGCTGTCACTTTTTCTACCGGTTTAGCTACCTTAAGATCATCAGACCCAATCACACTTAGGTCCTGCTCTTCTTTTGTGGACAGAAGTACTTCCTTCCCTTGGATTGTTGCAGCCCAAATGCATGACCCTGCATTTTTTTAACATTAAATCTCAGTTTCCAAATTCTAGACCATTCTTCAAGCTTAGCTAGATCCCTCCTCATGTTATCTACACCTTCCTGGGTATCTACTCTATTGCAGATTTTGGTATCATCCGCAAAGATGTAAACCTTACCGACAGCTCTTCTGCAATATCATTAACAAAGATGTTAAAAAGAATTAGACCAAGAACAGATCCCTGCGGCACTCCACTGGTAACTTTCTCCTCAGAGTGCGCTCCATTTACCTATGCCCTTTGTTGCCTCCCACTCAACCAATTTCTTACCCAAGAAATAACTTAGGTCAGTCCCTAAGGTGCTCAGTTTGTTTATAAGTCGCCTGTGCAGAAAAGTGTCAAAGACTTACTGAAATCTAAATACACCACATCTAGGGCTATCCCTTGGTTCAACTCTCTGGTCACTCAGTCAAAGAAATCAATCAGATTTGTCTGACCTGCCTCTGGTGAATCCATGCTGCCTCTGATCCAGTAATCTCTCTTTCAGCAGCACTTCCAATAATTTACTCGCCATTGAGGTTAAACTAACCAGCCTATAGTTTTCAACAACATCCTTACTTCCACTTTTGTGTAAAGGGACCACATGTGTTTCTCTCCAGTCCTCTAGCACCACTCCCAACTCCCAAGAGGCATTGAAAAGGTCAGTCAGTGGAGCTGCTAGAAAGTCCCCAAGTTCCTTCAGTATTCTCGGGTGTATCCCATCCGATTCCATCGCTTTGTCTACTTTTAGTTTAGATAGTTCCTTATGAACACTGTCTTCTGAAAATCGTTTGAGATACCCATCACTTCTGTTCTTGTTTGTGGGTGTTTTCTGAGGCCCTGCTCCTGGTCCTTCAACTATGAGCACAGAACGGAAATATTTATTAAGCAATTCTGCTTTATCCTCATCAGCTTCAACAAAGCCCTCCCCTTCAACCTTGAGTCTGACAATACCACTTTTGCCATTCCTCCTCTCACTAACGTATCTGAAAAAAGTCTTATCCCCCCATTTTATTGCATTGGCTATTTCCTCTTCTTTTTGAATCTTTGCTTTCTTGACTTCTTTGCCAGCCTCTGTAAGATTTTCCAAATATAGATGCCTCTCTTCCTCTCTCTGTGATCCCTTGTATTTCATGAAGGCCTCTCTCTTTTTCTTTACCTTTTCAGCTACTTCTTTTGAGAACCATAGCGGCCTCCTTTTCCTTTTACCTTTCTTTGCCATTTTAACAAAAAGGTTGGCTGCCCTTAAAATATCCTCTTTCAATTTTGCCCACTGTCTTTCTACATCCCCCAACTGTTCCCATCCCGCTAATGACTCCTTGAGGTATTGGCCCATCTTGGCAAAGTTAGTTTTCCTAAAGTCTAAGACCCTCACTTTTGAATGGATTTTAACAGCCCTAGTCCTAATACCGAACCACACCATCTGGGGATCACTGGATGCGAGATAATCTTCCTCTATAACATCAGAAACACTTTCACCATTGGTAAGCATCAAGTCCAGTATGGCCCCTTCACTTGTGGGTTCTGTTAACAGTTGCCTGAATAGTTCTTCCTGTAAAGAATCCAGAATCTCCTTACTTCTAGATGACACTGCAACAGGGATGTGCCAATCAACATCCAGCATATTGAAATTTCCTATCAGTAGCACTTCTCCTTTCCTCGCAATGCTGCATATGTCTTCTATTTAATCTCTGTTAGTTTTTTCTTCCTGTGAGGGAGGTCTGTATATCATGCCAATGCAAATGGATTTCTCTTTACCTCTTTCCAGTTTAACCCACAGTGCCTCCTCTCTCCCTTTTAAGACCTGTATTTCCTTAGCTTTAATATATTTTTTTTACATATAGTGTCACTCCTCCTCCCTTTTTTCCTACCCTGTCCTTTCTGAATAAAGTATAGCCTGGTATAGTTACATCCCAGTCATGGTTGTCCATGAATCATGTCTCTGTAACCACCACTAAATTCAAGTCAGCCTCTCCCATTAACCCTATCGCATCTACATAATTGTTTTGTAACTGAAATTTTTTTTCTGTTTTTTTTATTAAGATTTGAGTTAAATGATGCAGAATATAAAGTTTTTTTGAAAAAGGTTTATTTCTAAGAAACAATATTTACTGTTGCCATATGGCAACTATGGTCCTGAATGGCTAAAAATTAAAAACAGTCTTGGCATCAGTTTCATTTATTGCTGGGTGTGATAGTTTAAATAACAGTTTTTCTCAGATGTCAAGCACAGATACACATCACATTTCGCACAGTGTGCGGAGTTTTTGAAAATATAGAATCCGGTGAAAAATTTGGGGGGAAAATTTGAAGGTTGCCATATTGGCAACAACAGCCATGAAAGGGTTAAAGCGCCAACATCTGGGATCTTATTTCCCATGCTATGAGCATTTATACACACCACTTTCCAGATGTTGCCCCTTTTAACTATTTCCATAAAGGCATTTAATGTTTCACTTACCTGGGGGCTTTCACTTACCTAGGGGCTTTCTTCACCCAACCCCCAATGAGGCTAGCTTAAAGCCCTCTTCAGTAGGTTAGCCAGTCTGCTACTGAAGACACGTTGACCCTTCTTGGTCAGATGATGCCATCTCTGCTCTGTAGCCCTTGGAACACCATCCCATGATCCAGGAAACCAAAACGCTCTCGATAACCCCATCCATACAACCATGCATTCATCTCCAAGATGCGAGCTTCTCTGCCTTGGCCTTTACCCTCAACAGGGAGGATTGAAGAGAATACCCACCTGTGCATTTATCTGCTCTACCCTCTGTCCCAGAGCCATAAAGGCACTTTTGATATGCTCAGAGGGATACCTGGCAGTATCATTTGTGCCGACATGGATGATCAATATGGGGTAATAGTGAGTGGGCTTGATGAGTCTTGGCAAACTCTCTGTAATATCTTCAATTTTGGCACCTGGCAGAGAGCATACCTCTCTAGACATCAAGTCTGTATGGCAGAAGGAGACCTCAGTACCCCTCAGAAGAGAATCACCAACCACCACTACCCTTCCCTTCCTTGTGATCCCTGATTCTGTGACTTTGAGGTGCTTAAGCTCTGGCTCTTCTCTTTCCTGTGATGCTTTCACCTCCTCCCCTTTCAGGGCTGTATAATGGTTCTTCAATTCAAGGGCTAGAGGAGTTGGATTGGTAATTCTGCAGGCTCTGGTGACTCATGTTCAACCTTCATCATTCAGTAGACTCCCATCTTCACCTCTGCTGGAGAGCTTGGATGTTTCAAGAAGCATCTCATCAATGTACCTATCACTATCTTGAATGCTCCTCAGCCTCACCATCCCTTCTCTGAGTTCCTCCACTTGTTTCCTGAGAACTTCAGCATGCAGGCATCCTGCACATGGAACCAGTCCTTCAACTGGCATTAGGATCAGAAACTGTAATGGGGGCAACAGCTTTGGTAATACAATTGTTCCCAGTCATTATTCAGTTGGTGGAGCTTTGATATCTGTTGAAGCAAAAGAGAGAGACCTACCAAAGTGCCAGCCTATTTCTCAGCTGTCCTTTCAGAGAAAAAGTAGTTAGCCTCTTTTCCACTTGTTTTAAATGTGCTGTTCTAAGTCCCTGGGTGTAGCTAATTGGAGAGTTGCCCTATAAAGCAAGAAGGCTCACATGAGGTGGGTGGGAGCTGGGGGGGTAGGGAGGGGACTAACACCTGTCAGTGGCTTCAAAGAGATAGAAAAGAGAGACTAAAAGCAGAGTTTTAAACCTATACCACTAAAGAAAATATTTACCATTTTACCATACCATAAAGCACCAAAAAGAATGTAGCTTTGTTTTAAAAATGTACCAAAATAATTTTAAAAGCTCTCAGGCAGAGAGCTAGTAATTAAAAGCCACACACTCTTACCTTTGCTTGAAATGCAGTCATGTTAGGTATGCCTAAACTTGCAAGACTCTACTTTTAAACAGTCCTCAACTGCCCTCAGTTCTTTCACAGATTAATCAAGCCTACTAACTCCTGATGAGGTGTCAGTGGCCATTCCACAAATGATGTTTACAGATGTTGCTGATGCAGGGACATCAAAGTAGGCAAGGGGGTGTGGTGGAGCCATGTCTGGAGAGATGCAATGGACCAGTTAACATTGGGGTGTTCGGAAGTGACACCCAGCCATAACCTGGCAGTGTCAATATTGAGCCACTGCCTGGTTATGGCAAATCATAAGAATATAAGATATGCCATACTGGGTCAGACCAAGGTCCATCAAGCCCAGTATCCTGTTTCCAACAGTGGCCAATCTAGGTCATACGTACCTAGCAGTTTCCCCAAAGGTCAGGCGCAGTAAAGACTTGCCTTTTGCCATAGAAGCTAACCGGTCAGCAGCTGAATATCGTCGCTGCCTGGTTAGCTTCCTGGCAATTCAGACAACCCAGAGTTTCAATGCTGGGACCCGGATATGGTCCCAGCATTGAATATCTGGGTCTAATGTTCAGTGGCAGCAGCTAACCATTTCAGCAGCGCTGGCTGCCACTGCTGAATATTGAGCCCCATGAATATCAGCCCTTGTTATTATATAATTAGCTAGGACATAGCTCTACAGCAAAATTTTATGTTAGTGTTTATTTCCCTCTCAAACTCTCTCCCAGGGCTGGTGCTACCATTAGACATACTAGGCAGTCGCCTAGAGCACTGGCCCTTTGGGGGCACCTGCCCCATGGCTCTTACCTTTAAACTTTGGTGCTGCAGGGCTTATTGCTTCCACCCCCTCAGATCATCTGATGCCAACTTCTTAACTGCAAACAGTATCCTCTTGCACCAAGGATGTCTTCAGTGGTATGTGCTGTCACCAGCTCTCCTTAAACCCCAGAGTAGAGGTTAAGGGAGTGGGTTTTTCCCTATTGAAATAGCTATTTCTCAGATCCTGGAGCAATGCCCCTTGGGAAATGTAGTCTTTTCACCAAATCAATAAGGAGCAGTTGTGGAAAAAGTGGTTAAGCAACCAAAGGATTTTATTTCCCCTCCCGGGGTGGATTTTACCATGAACAGAAAACACAATCCAGGTATTTACTGGTATTTGGACAAATAAAAGTTCCTTAACAGAAAAAGGCTTTCTTCAGCATTAACCAAGGCGAAAACAAACATTCAAACAAAGCCACGCTGTTTCCTCACAGCTCTCTGTTTCCACGTGCTATCTGTGCTGTACTCTCTTTTCAAGCAGGCTTTCAACGTAATGAAACTATTCCATTGGCCAGAGATAATGTACAGTCCATTATATCTATATCTTCTCCAATATCAATACACTCTGGTTCACAGTCCATCAATTCCTCCTGCTCAAAAGGAAATGTTTGAACCGGCACTGCTGGTGCCATGCCCTTTCTTACTGCTCCAGGCTTTACTCAATATGCTTGGGTCAAAAACTGGCTTTCACACAGATTATCAGGCTCAGTATTCCTTTCCCAGCACCACCCTTCTGGGTACAAACAGTCACTGTAATTAAGTATATTCAAGCCTTTTGGCTTACCTTTCAGCCTTACTGGTGGAGGTTTTCTCTGGTGCTTTTGAATAGCTGTAGGTTCCCAACCTAAGCCCTGCTCATAGCATTTCACTTGCCTCCTAGGCTTTCTGTCTCTCCCGTGCTCCCCAGGATATTGCAGACAATCTCCTTTGCCCTTGTTATATCCTGTCCTCGGGGTTTCTTTCTTTCTCCTCAAGAAGGAATCCGTCTCTCCTTTCCATAGAGACTCTGGCTTACTCTGGGCATAGCTGTCTTCAGTGTAGCTCTCAATGGCTTCTCTCTCCAGCTCATATGCCTCACTTCCTGCTTCTTCAGCCAACTCTTCATTACCTCCTTCTCTGCCTACCTCCATAAGCTCCACTGAAGTTTCCTTAATAGGGTGAATTCTGGGGCCGTGCTCAACTCCACCCCTAACAGGTGTCCTGCATTACCTTGTGATTCACCCCTTGAATGATAGCACCGGCATTTCTCTTGCCTCTGTGCCTGGTTCCCACGGTAACCAGGAGCCATGTGCTTCTGTTTACAGCTCAGCTCTACTTTTGTTCCTGGCTTTTTAGCTTCATTAAACGGGCTAGAAGGACCCACTATGTCACAGAGCCCAGGAGGAAAGGGTTAAGACTTGCACTGTGGTTGGTGACTCAATCATTAGGCATGTAAATAACTGGGTGGCTTGTGGAAATGAGGATATCTCGTAACTTGCCTGTCTGGTGCAAGGGTAGTGGACCTTATGTATTACCTAGATAAGAATTTAGACAGTGCTGGTGAGATGCTTGTGAACCAGTGATATAGAAAAGCGTGGGAAGTAGGTAGAAAGTTGAAATCCACAACTTCCAGGGTAGCATTCTTTGAATGCTTCCTTTCTATGTGTAGGACGCAAGAGGCAGGCAAAGCTCCAGAGCTTTAATGCATGGAAGAGATGATGGAGCAGAGAAAAGGACTTTAGATTTGTTAGGAACTGGACAATACTCTGAGGAAGAGGGAGATTATTCAGAAAAGGTGTGTTTCACCTTAACCACAGCAGAACCAGGCTGCTGGTGATAACATTTCAAAAAGGAGAAAGAGTAGCTTTCAGACTGGGAGTCATTCAAGAGCACATGGTTCGGACTGGAGAATCTTTGAGGGATATAATCAAGACAGGGAGGTTAGGGCATCCGCATACACAGTTTACGATAAAGACAAAAGTAACCCAGGTACCGTGCGCCCCCATTCTAGCCCACATTTGCATATCTTTGCCATCTTTCTGCCTTTTGGAATTTGCATGGATAAGTGCCACTATTTCAGACCACATACATATCTATTTGACATGCGATATTTTTTTAAAAACAACTTCATTTTGGATAGTGGAATATATTGGCCTTATATGTGCATGCCTGCTTTTATGTTGGCCTTACACATGCAGTCCTGCTTTTCTGAAATTAACATAGTTTGCCATATGTTTGCACTTCTTTGTTGATTCCACGCCATGCACGGCCTTTCCAAAATGTGTCTTTAAACAAATGTTGTTGTTGTTAAGTGCCGGCGAGTCAGTGTCAACTCCTGGCGGCCCTCTAGATAAGTGTCCTAAACTTTGTTCGGTCTTCAGCCAAGTGGCTCATTGTTGATAGAGTGGTATCCATAGCTGCTGTTATTGTATTGATCCATCTCATTGCTGGTCTTCTTCTTTAACGATGACCTTCTACCTTGCCAAGCATTATGTCTTTCTCCAATGATCTCTTTTCGCATGATGTGCCCAAAGTATGAAAGTCGAATCTCATCTGAGCTTCTAAAGAAAGCTTAGGTTTGATCTCCTCTAGTACTGACTGATTTGTTCATCGGGCAGTCCATGATATACACAGTATTCGTTACCAGCACCATAATTCAAAGGCATCAATTTTCTTCCTGTCTATCTTTTTCACTGTCCAACATTCACATCCTTATGACGTTATTGAAAATATCATGTCCAAGAAATGTAATAGGCAAGATGGCGACGATAACGGACATGTGTTGGTGAGCTCCGTGACTTTTGGAGTTGTCAGCGTTCTTGTACCTGTTTCCTTGGGGCTTGAGGAGATTGTTTGATGCCACATAAGGGCAGAAAACGTAAGGCAAAGCTGGCGACAACGGAGGACGCTGGTGCTGGAAAGCCGACATTTCGTGGCCCCATGGATTCTTTCGTGGTAACCACGGAGAAGAGCGCAGTGACTTCGGAGCCCTCGCTAGGCATTCCTGGGGCGGATGGAGGGTCCCGGGATGCCGTGAGACTTGAGGCATCAATGAGCCCGGAGTCCCGTGTCCCGCCAGTGCAACCGGAAGATGTGATCCTGCTAGAGGTCTCAGGAGAGATTGGTGGAGGGCTGGTTTGCCCTACTGAGCAGCCTCGACAACATTCAGCCAGCATGGCAGGTAGCCTACCCGGGCAGGTAACTCCGGAAGTGCTGTCTGGCATGGAGGGGGAGGTGGAGGACCAGGCCTCTTTGCCTTGTCTCTCCTCTGCGAAACCTCTCTCGGGACTGGAGGTTGTTACCCCGCAAATGGTGAGCGCCCAAAGTCTTCTTTTGGAAAAACCAAAAGTTGTTTCTATTGACTCTTTATGGGAAGCCTTTTCAGCTATGCACCTTAATATAACAGCTCAGCTCCAATCCATTCAGCAACAGTTTCAGCTTTTTGGGCAACAGTTACATGTTTATCAATCTACTCAGACTGAGATGAATACCAAAGTGGCCTCCTTAGAGGGGTCCTTGGGGAAGATTAAAGATGTTTCCCATAATTTGATAAAAGATTTGACAGTAGTAAATAGGAGGTTGGAGTTTCTTGAGAACGTTGCAAAAAGCCGTAACCTTCGTGTTCTGAACTTTCCTAAAGTTCCATCGGTTTCGGCCCTGGAACTATTCAAGCAGTTTCTTATTACAGTGCTCAAGGTTTCGGTAGATGCAATTCCTCCTATATCTAAAGCTTTCTATCTTCTGACTTCCAAGATTGGAGCCAAGGGTGAAGGAGATCATTTGGTGATGTCTGCGGACTGTTTAGACCTCTCTACTTTTTTGGAACAGTCCCCTACTGCTGCGGGGATGACTGCTACACTTTTGGTAACCTTCGCCCTAGAGGTGGATAGAGACTGGCTGCTGAGGCTTTTTTTCAGGTCTACTGGAAAATAATTTTTGGACTCACATATTAGAATGTTTCCAGATGTCTCGAGAGCAACTCAGAGGAGAAGGAAGCAGTTTCTTATGTACCGCTCAGGGGTTGTTCAGTTGGGGGGTTTGTTTTTTTTGCAATTTCCCTGTAAATGTTTGGTGAAGTTATCTGGTCACAGATATATTTTCTTTGAACCTTCCCAACTAGCTTCCTTTATTAATTCTAAACAGGGTAATTTGTTAGCTCCGTCCTTCCCTTTATCCCCCGGTAGACCTCCGGATTAGGGGGTCTGCTTTCGGTTAGAGTGTTGCACTCTTCTTCTGTCTGTCTTTTCCTTTTGTATTTGCTAGGTGATCATTTTCTTGTGTTTTGTGACCCATACTTGCCTCATTGTAGTGGACTTGTGGACTTCTATAGTCCTTTTCTGTACAAGTTGTTCACGTGTTGGTGTATTTTGTAAAATTGCATAAATAAATACATTTTAAAAAAAAGAAAATATCATGTCCTGGACAAGTCAAATCTTTGTATAGAGAGAGACATCTCTGCTCTTGATAATCTTGTCTTTGTCCTTCATAGCCGTTCTACCAAGAGCACTATGTCGTCGGATTTCTTGACTGCTAGTCCTTTCTTTATTTATTGTTGATCCAAGTAAGTTAAAGTTGTCAACTATTTCAATTTCTTCTCCATAAGTGATGAGCTTAAGGTACAGGCTCATTTTAAGACCATGTTCCTTGATCTTGAGAAGCAAATGTTTCAGAACATCTTCACTTTCAGCCAGTAATGTGGTATCATCAGCAAAGCGAAGGTTGTTGATGAGTCTTCCACCAATCTTCACACCTCAGTTGTCACCATACAGTCCTGCTTCTCTGATGATTTGTTCTGCATATAAATTAAAGAGGTAGTGGGAAAGTATTCAGCCTTGTAGTACACTTTTGCTGATTTTAAACCATTCTGTTCCTCCTAGTTCTGTTCAAACTATTGCTTCTTGATCAATGTAAAGGTTGTGTAAGAGAACTATCAGGTGTTCTGGTATACCTATGCTTCTTGATGTGGCCCAGAGTTTCTCATGGTTTACATGGTCAAAAGCCTTGCTGTAGTCAATAAAACACATAAAGATATCTTTTGGTATTGTTTTGTCTTTTCAAGGATCCATCTCACATCTGCAATGATACCGCTTGTTCCTCACCCTTTCCTGAACCCTGCTTGCACTTCAGGCAGTTCTGGGGGGTGGAGTGGGGGCAATATTGAACTGAATGGCTGTCCTAACTTTAGCCAGTTGAACCATCTGTCTGGTAGCTGAATATCACCACTCACCAGTTGGCTAATCAGCTAACCAGGCAACCCAGAAATTTAATGCCGGAGGTTAAATATGGCCTGGCATTGAATATTCAGGTTCAAATTAAAGCAGTGACAGTCAGACACTTTAAGTGTGCTGGCCATCCCCACTGAAAATGTCCCCATAAGTTTTAACATTTTTATGAAACGCTAAAAAGTCCTGTTGTAGTTTGATTTCAACCAGCAACGTATTCCATAAATATGGGCAATCAATTGATAAAGATGATCCCATATGACAGAAAAATTAGCCCATTGTGCCGTATGCATGGATAACAAGTCTATATTTGCTAACCACAGAGACTACATGCTACTGTATGTAAGGGCGATATTCAGAACCCTTAGCCAGATGGCCGAGAGGCTGTCCAGATAAAGGTTCTGACCGAGATATTCATCGGCACCATCCAGATAGTGCCTCTGGATATCACCACAGACCACTCCGGCACTAGCGAGTTAGTGCAGGAGCAGTCCATGGGCAGAGTGAGGGCCGTGCTGGCACTATCCAGATAAATGCCGAATTTATGCGGTTATCAAGATTTTTCATTTGTCACTTATCCAGATTGCAGCTTAGTCTATACTTTGTCAACAATCTAGATGCACAATTCAATTATTTGCAGCACATATCTATCAACAACAGAAGCACCCAAACACACTGAACTCTAATAATGTACCTTGAGAAGAGATAGAGACTATAAAACAGTGCAGAAAATGTGGGGTGGCAAGATATGTTTTAGATGCCATACTAAAAGTAATTTATAAAAAAATGTTTGTTATTGCCCTTACCTGGACAAGCTTAGTAGGCTGGAGTGAAGGAGTAGCCTAGTGGTTAGAGCACTGATTTGGGGACCAAGAAACCAGGGTTCCATTCTCACTAGTACTCCTTGTGGCCTTGGGCAAGTCTCTTAACCCTCCATTGTCTCAGAAAAATCCAAGTTATCAATGTCCCTGTTTAATATACATTACCAAGTTTAAGTTACCATGTAAACTGCTTTAACTGAAATGATAAAGCTGTATAAAACACCTGATAAATAAACCAGACTCTCAGATTCTGTACTTCAGAAGAAACGGCTAAGTTCACTGATTGACTGAGCTTCATCCAGAGGAGAATGAACAGGAAAAACAGTTGACTACTTTCTGCACACATTCAAAAATCTAGGCCTAAATCATTCAAAACCAGTTACAAATAGATGTTAAGTAAACAGGATGAAAGAGAAGACCCATGAAGCACCTCCATGTCTAGGGGTTTCCATCTAGAATAGTGTTTTAAACCTGTCCCAGAGCAGGGCTGACCCAAGGGTTTCTGCTGCCTTAGAAAGGCCTGATGTCACACACACTCCCTCCGACTCCATACCACTCCTTGGGTGACCAGGTCCTACCCTCCCTTCCCTGGCATCTATCATCTCACCTGGAGGGAGAGGCACTATGTCCCTTTCCCCATTCTTCAAAGTGGTAGTATTCTGTCACCACTTTATTGGACCTCGAAGCACATGCACTCATGTATGCCCTCATGGCCTTCCACACCTGCCCTGTCTGACAGGAAGTCATGTCAGAGGGAGCAGAAGTGGCATGCCAGGAGTGTGTGCTTGAAAGCCCATCATGGCACCAAAGCAGCGGCAGAAAGCTGTGGCTTTGATGAATGGGGGTGTTGCACCCATCGGGGTTTGCCTTCTTAATGTAAACATTTAAAACACTAGATTTATCTGGTTCAGAGACAAATGAGACAAGAAGCGTGGCCCTTTGAGAAACATAATCTTATGAAATCTCAAGAAAAACTGACAAATCAAAAGTATTTATAGATAGCACACATATAAAACATTTAGAACATGCAATTTCTTAGATTGCAACATTTTTCAAGGCCTCTTTAATTTACGTTGTATCAGAAAGCTGTCCTTAATCCCAGAAAAACCTGTGGCCTGTAAGATAGTTACTTGAGGTTTGAAATTTAAAAGCCATTTTTCAACCAAAACAGTCCTTTTCTCTAAATCTTTCAGCTTGCCAACTATTTCTTTGGTAAAGTCACATAAAGTCACAGTACTTTTAAATAGGCCTTCCATTTTAGTTGCCACCCTCCAAATATCCAGGAACAAAATCTCTGCCTCAGAAGCACCTTCCACAGGAAATACTTCCAAAATATGAGGAAAGTTGACTATGTTAGGAAGAGGCACTATTTCAGAATAATCAACAGATACATTCTGCTCAATCAGTGTACATACTAAGTAAAGGCCTTCTCTGCTGCAGGATTCTCATCACTGCAGAGGAAAGCTATTGGAGGCATGACCAAGGATTCTAAACCATCCTCTCAAACTTCTTCACCTCATTTCTTCTTCTCTCTGATCATCATCTCAAACTTTCATACTAAACTACCCTTCTCCACCAGCACATTTTGGAATCTTCTTGCATTCTGTCTATTGCTGTTTCATATTTGGATACTGGGTTTGATGGACCTTGGTCTGACCCAGTATGGCATATCTTATGTTCTTATGAGGGGATAGAACGGATCTCATACTTCCAGAACTCGAGGAAATTCAAGTATCCAGTAGGGAAATTTCCAGTCCAGCTGAAGGAGGAGTCCTTCCTCCTGTAGTTTGGAGATATCTGTCCATGGAGCTTACCACAATGGATGATGAAGTAGGGCTAGACCTGCATTTAGCTTTTCTCTTCCCCATAATAAAACAGAAAGCACTAAAATCACTCACCAACTTACCATTAAAAATCTCTCTTTTCTTTCTTTGGTCTCCTTTGGTGCTCCAAGGGCATTCTCCTTTAGACATGCCCCTTCAGGCATTTGCCTGTACCTACATACTGCAGTCAATGGTCTTAATGTACCTGCTGCAGCTGGCAATAATTGATGACATCACTCAGGCACCTTTCACAAGGGCTTTCAACTGCAAGCCCCAGTAGTCAGCCACAATGAAAAGTGGCGTCTTTGCAGATATAGCATCTGCTTAAGCTTTCCTCTCTTCACCACCATCATGCTCATCAACCTTGGTATACCTGCTGCAACCAGCAACAATTGATGACATCACTCCAGCCTCTTCCATGCAAGGTTCTCAACTGCAGGTTCCAGTGGTCGTCCATGATGAAAAGTGGCTTCTTGTAAGTACACAATCTGTTTAAGTTCTCTTCTCTCTGGACTTGAAGCTATTGTAATCAGATATCATGATAAATAATGTCAAAAGCCAAAGAGATATCACAGAAGAATATCATCTACTGTGTGTCTCAATGAGTCAAGCATAGATATGAATAAGGTCTCACTATCATAACTTACCCAAAGCCCACATTGAAATTCATAGAAAATACCATGGTCCTCCAAGAATTCGTTTATTTGAACTGGAAGTTTTCTCAATCAATTCACTCAGAAAAGCAAAGTAGAAATAGGATGGTAATTTGCTACATAAGTGGTATTCAAATGAGATATTTTCAAAATAGAGTGAACAATTAATGTAAGAGATATAAAAGCAAGCTCAAAATGGTGAGTTTTTAGTCTGGATTTGGAAATAGCTCTAAAGCAAAAATGACGCACTGACTCAGGAAGTCTGTGCTAAGTAAACAACCTTGCAAGGTTAAAAAAGCAGAGATGGGAGCTAGCAATGGAAGAAAAGAGCAGAAATATGAATGACTTGCCAGATGAATGGAGTTTAAAAGAAAGAGTAAGGAGAGAGAGAAGTAATAAGGAGCTATAGAATGAATCTTCTTACCTGAACTATATCCTCTTCCCTTATTCTTGTGGATCTTAAATTTTTTGCTGACTCTTATACCTCAAAGCTTCTTGCTTTAACCATCTGGCTATACCATTCATGCTCATCGGCATGACCAAGGCCTCTAAACATCCTCTCAAACTTCTTCACCTCATTTCTTCTCCTCTCTGATCATCATCTCAAACTTTCATACCAAACTACCCTTCTCCACCATTTTGGAATCTTCTTGCATTCTCTCTATTGCTGTTTCATATTTGCTCTTATCCACTAAGTTATCAGAGTTTGTTGAGGCAGTCTCTGCTTTTGATACTATTGTTCCTTGTTTTCATATCTTGTAAGGCATACCAAACACCTGTCTTGATTCACTTCCATAATTTTCTCCTTGTGTTTCTGTGCCTTCTCTGTAGAGCACCTCTGGTTAAAATCTGAAACTCATGCTGAATTCATGCATTTCAAATTCATGCCAACAACCTTCCAGTCTGCTATTGCAGTCACCAAGCCTATCTTTATGCCTATCTGACAAACTCCTCTGCCTCCAACCTTGTTGTCTCTTTGTCATACTCAACTCCCTCCTCAAGGTACCTCCAATTTCATCCCTCCTTTTCAATCTCTGTCTAGGCTAACAGCTTCCATGACAAGGTTCACAAGTTTTATCTTGTGTTCTCTATTAGGTGATCTCCCTTTCCCCACTGCCATTCTTGCACATATTGTTCAATCCCCGCCACCCTTGAAAGACTAAAAAAGGGGCCTGCTACTTCTGGAGAGAGATCTGCAACTGTGAGTATATACTTCTGGGACTTTTCTGAAAGGAATTCTTTTTATTAAAGCTAATTAATCTGTGAACCCACTATTTTTTGTTAAATCAGTCAGGGCCTAGTAGCAGCAGTTTAAGTTTACATTTAAAACACAGAAGAGAGCTTTCTGGTTAAATTTCATACCCAGCAGAGAGCTTGTAGTTTAAATTTAATAGTCATTCAGGGCTTAGTATCAGCAAAGTACTTTTAGTTTACATTTAAAACACAGAAGAGAGCTTTCTGGTTAAATTTCATACCCAGCAGAGAGCTTGTAGTTTAAATTTAATAGTCACTCAGGGCCTAGCATCAGCAAAGTACTTTTAGTTTAAATTTAAAACACAGAAGAGAGCTTTCTGGTTAAATTTAGAACCTAGCAGAGAGCTTGTAGTTTAAATTTCATAATAAGTTAGAGCCTAGCAGCAGCAAAGAGCTATAATTTAAATCAAATAAGAATATAGCTTACCTCAGCAGCACAGGACAGGGTACTGTGTAGCAGCCCTCTTTTAATAAGTGTTATTTCCCTCCCTCCCTCCCCATTCCCTCCCACCCCTGGGATAATTGTAGCTTTATAGGTACTTACACATTTTAACAGACAGGAGGTGCTCTCAGGTGAAGCTCGTTACCCAAATCAGTCATACACTAAGGACCTGAGATTAATTAAGCTTCATGTGAACAAGGTATATTAAACATATTAGGTACAGTTTTATTGGCAACCCTTAGTAAGTAAAGAACTTAAAGATCTAAACAAAAACTTAAAACTAAGATGCAGACAGCAGTCCAGCAGCGAGATGGGGGCTTTCCAGTCTTTTGCATTGAGTGTCACATGTATGATTTTCTCCCAGTTGGTGAGAGGTCTTACGTGTGCACTAGGTGCAAGGAGCTCTTTGCTCTCAGGGAACGAGTCCGTTCTCTAGAGGCTAGAGTAGCAGACTTGGAAAACATAAGAAAGACAGAGAGGTACATAGACGAGACCTACAGGGATATAGTCCTGAAGTCCCACCTCCAGTCTGGCAGCATCCCTGTTGCCATGGAGGAGAGAGGTCACGTGACAGGAGAGCATCACCCTGGTGTGGCAGGAAATGATCCTGTAACTAGGACCTGTCTTCCAGGTGATGTAACACCCTCTCGCACTGAGGAAATTTCTCCAGGGCCATGTGCCCATGAGGGAAGGGTTAGGACAGCCATTATAGTTGGTGATTCGATCATTAGGCATGTAGATAGCTGGGTGGCTGGTGGACGTGAGGATCGCCTGGTAACATGCCTGCTTGGTGCGAAGGTAGCGGACCTCATGCGCCACCTAGATAAGGTCTTAGATAGTGCTGGGGAGGAGTCTGTTGTCTTGGTACATGTCGGTACCAATGACATAGGAAAATGTGGTATGGAGGTTCTGGAGGCTAAATTTAGGCTTTTAGGTAGGAAGTTGAAATCCAGAACTTAAAGGGTAGCATTCTCCGAAATGCTTCCCGTTCCACGTGCAGGACCCAAAAGGCAGGCAGAGCTCCGGAGTCTCAATGCGTGGATGAGACAATGGTGCAGAGATGAGGGTTTTGGATTTCTTAGGAACTGGGGAACATTCTGGGGAAAGGAGGGGCTCTTCCGAAGGGATGGGCTTCACCTTAACCGGGATGGAACCAGGCTGCTTGCATTATCCTTTAAAAAGGAGTTAGAGCAGCTTTTAAACTAGATAATAGGGGAAAGCCGACAGTCGCCCAAGAGCAGATGGTTCGGAAGAATGTATCCTTGAAGGATACTACCAAAAGCAGAGAGGCTCCAAAAAAGAGCAAAGTAGCCCAAATGCCCTCAAGTATGGAGCAGACGGAGCTTAAAGATCCCAAATTACCCATGTCTACCAATAGCCAAATTAATACGAATAAAATACAGTCTCTAAAATGCTTGTATGCAAATGCTAGAATTCTAAAAAATAAGATGGGAGAGTTAGAATATATAGCACTAAATGAGAGGTTAGATATGATTGGAATATCAGAGACATGGTGGAAGGAGGACAACCAGTGGGACACTGTGATACCTGGGTACAAACTATATCGTAATGATAGAGCTGATCAAATTGGTGGAGGGGTTGCACTCTATGTTAGAGAGGGCATTGAGTCAGAAAGGATTAAAGTTTTGCAGGAAACAAAATTTGCTGTAGAATCTCTATGGATTGAAATTCCATGTAAAAAGGGGAAGGTGATGGCAGTGGGGGTGTACTATCGACCACCAGGCCAGAATGAACAAATGGATGATGAAATGCTCAAAGAAATCAAGGAAGCTAACAAAAGTTACAGCGCAGTAATAATAATGGGTGATTTCAATTACCCCGGTATCGACTGGGTCAGTGTCACGGCAGGATATGCTAGGGAGATAAAGTTCCTAGATGACATAAATGACTGCTTCTTGGAGCAGCTGGTTCATGAACCGACCAGAGGGGAAGCCATATTAGACCTGGTCCTTAGTGGAACACCAGCTCTAGTGCAAGAGAAACTACAGACCGGTGAGCCTGACATCAGTACCAGGAAAAATGGTAGAAACCATCATAAAGAATAAAATTACTCAGCATGTAGATAGTCATGGCCTAATGGGAGACAGCCAACATGGCTTTAGACAAGGAAGATCTTGTCTTACTAATCTGTTATGTTTTTTTGAAAGTGTGAATAAACAGGTGGACAAAGGTGAGTCGGTTGATATAGTGTATCTGGACTTTCAAAAAGCCTTTGACAAGGTCCCTCATCAGAGACTTTTGGCAAAACTAAAGAGTCATGGGATAGGAGGCAGTGTACTACTGTGAATCAAGAACTGGTTAAGAGATAGAAAGCAGAGGGTTGGGCTAAATGGACAATTTTCCCAATGGAGAAAGGTGAATAGTGGTGTACCCCAGGGATCTGTGCTGGGTCCGCTGCTTTTTGACATACAGTCAAACCTCGGTTTTCGTTTGCCCTGGTTTTCGTACGTTTCGGTTTTCGACGTCTTTTCTGACTGAGATTTTGTCTCGGTTATCGGATATCGCCTCGGTTTTCGTACAGAATGGCGCTGGTCTGTATACACTGCCCGCCCAGTCCCGGCAGCACTACCCCCCGGAAGTCCCGGCAGCACTACCCCCCGGACTCACCGATCGCGTGTTGAGAAGCGAAAGTCAGCTGAGCAACATCCTCGAGCCAGAGTCAGAGATGCAAGGATTGCACAGAGAGGAAGGCCCCGATCTCTCCACTGCCTGCCTGTTCTCTGGAGCGCCCCCTCAGGCTCGGAGGTAGCAGGGTAGCTGTCAATGTAAGCAGGAGATGTTGCAGTGCCGTACAGTACAATATCTGTGTGTTTGCTGTCCTGTGGACGATCGGGCAGGTGAGAGAAGTGACAGGAGCTGGGTGTCTGGAACGGATTAATTGAATTTACATTATTTCCTATGGGAAATATTGCTTCGGTTTTCGTACGTTTCGGTTTTAGTCAGACTTCTTAGAACGGATCAATCATGAAAACCGAGGTTTGACTGTATTCATAAATGACCTGGAAAGTGGAATAACGAGTGAGGTTATCAAATTTGCAGATGACACCAAACTATTTAAAGTTGTTAAAACCCAAGAGGATTGTGGAAAATTGCAAGAGGATCTTGATAAATTAGAAGACTGGGCATCAAAATGGCAGATGAAATTTAATGTGGACAAGTGCAAAGTTATGCACCTAGGGAAGAACAACCCAAACTATAGTTAAACAATGCAAGGTTCCACATTAGGAACCACCACAGAGGAAAAAGATTTAGGCGTCATTGTGGATAACATGTTAAAACCCTCGGCCCAGTGTGCAGTGGCAGCCAAGAGAGCAAATAGAATGCTAGGTAACATAAGGAAAGGAATGGAAAATAAACCAAAAGATATTATAATGCCTCTATATCGTTCCATGGTGAGACCGCACCTTGAATATTGTGTGCAATTCTGGTCGCCGTATCTTAAAAAGGATATAGAGTTATTAGAAAAGGTTCAGAGAAGAGCCACCAAAATGGTAAAGGGGTTGGAAGGATACTCCTATGAAGAAAGGCTAAAAAGGTTAGGGCTCTTTAACCTGGAAAAGAGACGGCTGAGGGGAGATATGATTGAAGTCTATAAATTAATGAACGGAGTGGAACGGGTAAATGTAGATCGATTGTTTACGTTATCAGAATATAGAAAGACTAGGGGACATGCAATGAAGTTACAGGGTAAACTATTTAAGACTAATAAAAGAAAATGTTTTTTCACTCAACGTGTAATCAAACTCTGGAATTTGTTACCAGAGGATGTAGTAAAGGCTGTTAGTATAGCTGGGTTTAAAAAAGGTTTGGACAAGTTCCTGGAGGAAAGGTCCATAAACCATTATTAAGAAGGGACCCAGGATATCAATGCTTGACCCAGTACAAGCATTGCGGAACCTGTGCCTTTTGGGGAAACTGCTAGGTACGTATGACCTAGATTGGCCACTGTTGGAAACAGGATACTGGGCTTGATGGACCTTGGTCTGACCCAGTATGGCATATCTTATGTTCTTATGTTCTTTCTTCCTTTTCTAAAATCATTGAGGAGGAAACTGCACATCGTCTCTCCTATTCCAAACTCACTCTGATGCCATTTACACCAGGCTCCTCAGCTCTATTTACCCTTTTGCCATCCCTTCCCTCTGTTGTATCCTGAATCTTTCACTTGCCACTGCAAGGGTTTCTGCTGCATTCTAACATGGTGCAATCAGACTATTCCATAAAAAGCCTTCACTAGATCCTACCTATTCTGTGATCTATTATCACATCTTCCTCCTCGCTTTTGCATCCAAACTATTTGAATACTTTGTTCATGTCCACTGTCTGGACTGTTTCATCTCAAGACATTTTGATTCATTCTAATTTGGATTTTACCTTCTACATTCTAGATAAATAGACCTTGCCATAATTTTCACTGACATGTTTCTGTCCAAATCCATGGCTCTTTTCTCAATTCTGATCCTTCTTGACCTATTTAATGCTTTCAACACTGTTGATCATTACCTACTCCATAATAATCCCTCCTCAGTTGGAGTGGAGGAGTAGCCTAGTGGTTAGAACACTGGTTTAGTAACCAAGCAGCAAGAGTTTAAGTCCCACTAGTTCTCCTTGTGGTCTTGGGCAAGTCACTTAACTCTCCATGGCCTTGGAAGAAAGGCCTGGTAATCTATTTCCAGTGACACTACCAAGAAAACCCAGGAGCTTCTGGGTTGCCAGGAGTCAGGACTGACTTGAAGGCACACATTGCATTGCAATAATCTCTCCTTACTTAGACTTTGGAACTCCATTCTGTCTTGGTTTTCTAGCTATCTCTCCTATTGCACAATTAGTCTTTGCTCTAGTAAATCTTACATTGCCATCACACTATCAACTGATACACCTCAGGGCTTTTTTGGGACCTCTTCTCTCCTCATACCAGTTCCCATGGTGCTCTTATCTACTTTCATAGCTTCCACTATTATCTTAATACTGATAACTCACTGTTTTACCTCTCTAAATCAGAAATATCAGCAGGAATCCTACACCAAATCTCCACCTGCTTGCCTGCATTGCCATTTGGATGCTTCACTGCCATCTGAAACTTACAGTAATATAACCAAGACAGAGCTATTTATCTTTCCCTCTCAACTAGTCACTTATCATTTCTGTAGCACTATTATAGAAACATAGAAACATAGAAATATGACGACAGAAAAAGACCACTTGGCCTATCTAGTCTGTCCTTCCATATCAACAACTACAACAGTCCCCTTTAGAGATCCTCTGTGTTTGTCCCATGCTTTTTTGAATTCAGTTTTTCAGTTCAAAAAAGCATGGGACAAACACAGAGGATCTCTAAAGGTAAAAAGGCTACACCATTTATTCAAGACATATAGGAGAAATAAGAGACTCTCACAAACCAGATCCAGCATCTCCCCCCTTCTTCTCCCTCTCAAATGATCACTCTCTACAACAATGAGTATAGTCCCTCCATTTGTAAGCATCATATTCAGGATCAACGTTTTGCTATGAAAAATACACTGAATATTACATTCCTTCTTTCACAGCAGACAACCCAATACAAACCAGAGTAGGTGGTGACTGTAAATACTACTACTACTATAGTCCCTCTGATATGCACTTCCTGTTGCTGTATGGGGACTGGACACAGCAAAGCCTTCCGCGGCACAGGATCACAAGGCTCTATGGTGCTCATCCTTCCTTTTAATTTTGCTATAGTTGTCCCCTACATCCAAAAAGGAGTCCCAGCAGGAAGGCAAGTTTAAGACATGCTGGACTGGGTGTAGAGGGACCTGGTTATGGGGGAGGGGAAAAAGAGGGAGCGGGAGAGATGCTGGGTCTGGCTGGGGGAGGGGAGAAGAGGGAAAAGGAGAGAAAGAGATGCTGGAACTGGTTTGGAGAAGGGAAGAGGAAGGAGACGTGCTTTATCTGAAGAGGAGGAGGAGGAGAAGGAGTGCCAAGAAAAAGTGAGAATGCTGGCAGAGAGACAAAAAGGGAGAGAAAGAGTTTCTAGGGGAAAGGGGAGAGAGACATCATTTGGGAAGAAGCAGAGAGGAGAGAGTGTGTGCCAAGAGGGGAAGAGAGTATACCAGGGAGGGAGAGAATGAGGGACTGCCAGGAGGGATAAAATGGAATAGAGAGAATGTTCTAGGAGGAAGGAAGGAAAGCGAGTGAAGGGGAAGGTGGATAGAAGGGAGTGGGAAGATCAGAGATGGGAGAAAGAGAGAGATAAGAGGGTAAGGTTTGTGGAGAGGAGATAAAGGCAAGAGGAGAGGGAGGGATAGGAAGAAGGAATAGAAAGAAAAGAGACAAGAAGAAGATCCAAGAGAAGGGAGAAGAAGGGAGATGACTGGGAGGGTGCAGAAGTAGAAAGAAAAGGAAGGAGTGAGAGAATGGTGTGGAAGAGAGAAGAAAGCAAGGATGGAGGGATGGAGGATACAAAAAAGAGATGAAAGATGAGGAAATTATGGAGAGGTGAGAAAGTCTAGATGAGTGGGTGAGGAGGCAAGCAGCAAAAGGTATGTGTGAGAGCAAGAGGGGAGGGAGAAGAGAATGAAAGAGTATAGATAGGATAAAGAAAAAGGGAAAACAAAAGAAATGGAATCAATAATATAAACAAAGCGAAAAAGTTAAAAAGTGCATGCTTATAGTGTGACAAAATGAAATGTTTCCCTTTCCTCCATTTCCAACTCACCAATGGGGAAAGTATTTCTGATGTTAAAGTGGAAGATTATCTCGCATCCAGTGATCACCATGATGGTGTGGTTCAGTATTAGGACTAGAGCTGATAAAGTCCATTCAAAAGCAAGGGTCCTAGACTTTAGGAAAACTAACTTTGCTAAACCAGAGCCAGAAAAAAATGAATACGGGCATGCCAGCTATAGTTGGTGTAAAAAGAAACGACATTCAAGAGCCAAGATGGGACTTCATTATCAATGCTTATAAATATCAATCATTCAAATATCATTCATTTAGATTAGAATCAATAAATATTTGTTCAATTTTTAATTTTTGACTTGTTAATCTTTCATTTTTCTATAAATCAGTATATGGTTCCTTTTAATATTTGGCTTCCTGCCTCATAGCACAGATGCTACACATGATACAGCTTTAAATAACAAGAGAATCACTGGCTGCATGGATTTTCCCAACACCACAAATGATGCAAAATCAGTGTTTCGCTGACGCTTCTTCTGAGGGCAATAAAATCCTTTTTGATCAAATGCATGCTGTGACAGACAGAAAGGCTTATTTAATATTAAGATACAAGCAAGGAACCAGATAATTAAAGACTCCTCTATCCCATTGAAAACTACAAATTATTGGCAAAAAAAACAAAACAAACCTAACATGAAATAAAATGACTGTAAGTATCTTTATCACCACATACGATCACAATGTTACCTCAAAGAACATCAGTGTCTCCCCAGCTTATAGCTCAATCAAACACAAATACCAACCTACCTGAAATTCTCTCAAGCATACCTTGTGCATGAAAAAAGCTTCGAAAATGCCGGCCTCACAACAAAAACACAGCTGAGGAATACGGCGTACTCTCAAATGAGGATCTTTAAAACCTAAGCTCAAACCAATAGAAAGGCTCACGGTTCTAAAAGGCTCACGCTATAATGTTGCCCAAACAAAACTCAAAAAGGTATCAGACTACATACCATAGAAAAATGCTAAATATGTCATAATGTAGCTGTAGCACTGACACGGTGTAACATAGTTTCCCAGCTAGACAAATTCCAATGAACGCCACGCAGCCGCACTTCTTATAGCACTCCACTCGACTCACAACAAAAAAACCTTAAAGAACCAGAGCCAGAAAAAAAGGAATACGGGCATGCCAGCTATAGTTGGCGTAAAAGGAAACGGCATTCAAGAGCTCATAAACCTACTATCAAATGAAAAAAATTGGCAAACAATAAATAATATTTTAAAGCCGATCAAATAAACAGCTTCAAAAGACCCGAGGCACATTAGCTCTCACATCAACATAGATATATTAAAGGAAAACCAAAGAAATATAACTTTTATAAAGAACTTCCCACCCACCCATCAAAAAACAAAACATCACAAAAAGAAAACTTTATTAGTGTCTTAAAAGGTTCTACCCTACACGGGCCATGTTTTGGCAAATGGCCTTTGTCAGGGGTGTGAGAACCAGTTTTTGGTTAATTAATCCTGATACATAGAAGGAAACTGAGCTACCAGTTGACTAGTCCATCATTGATGGCGCAGCAGGAGCTGAAGACTTTCTGGTGTTTTTCTCCTTTACCACTATGTCAGGTTTCCTCACATCCAGTTTCTTATCCAGTTTCTTGGAATGGGACTGTCCCAAGTTATCAGAACTTCTACATTCTCTGTAATTCTCTTAGGGTCATAATCCCAGTGCTTTTCTGTTACAGCGATGATGTAGTGCTTACAAAGTTTCCAGAGGATAAGACATGCTACCTTGTTGTGTGGTAGGGGTAATGGGTGTGTGCATGTGTGTGTGCTGGAGAGGTGGCATATGTCCATGTGTATGTGTGAGGTGGAGGAATGGAATATGTCCTGAGCTGCGGGAATGGCATATGTGCATGTTAGTGTGTGGTGTGCATGTGTGTGTTCCAGGAGTCTCTCTATGGTACAGTGGTGGAGTGTGTGGTGCAAGATAGTGCACATGTGTGTGCATGCACCTGTTTGTGGTGTTGAGATGAGACATGTGTGTGCAATGATGAGATTCAAATCCTCATAGGAACTAGTTCGGTCCATGGTAGGAAGCAATCGGGTCACACCAGTTCATGTGCACCGATTCCTAGAGTTTTCCGTGTACACCAAACCTGTCCCTACAGGCTGTTGTACTGCCGGATTGGCACTGGCGGATTTCAAAACATCCAGCATTATTTGGATGGCATTGAGGGCTTCTCCCACGATCACCCCCCCCCCCCCGATACCATCCAAATAATGTCAGGGTTTTTTTAGCTCAACAGTGCCAATCCAGTGGTTAAACAGCCTGTAGGGACCAGTTTGCAAAAGCAGGAAATGCTAGCAACTGGTTCGCATGAACCGTTGTGAACCGACTGAATCCCACCACTGTGTGTATGTATATGTACATGTGCATGTATGTGGTATAGGGGTGGGGGATGGGCGTGCATTTATACATGGTGGTAGTAGGGAGTGTATAATATGACAAAATGGCACATTTTCCCCTCCTCCTTTTGCAAAGTCATGCACGTCTGTGGGGAAGCTAGGTTGAAGAAACATGATAAAGTTTATTTCATAAGGATAGCACAGGCTGTGCAGTTCCTCTGTGAGTTGGTTTCTGAGTACTCGTATATTTGTCTTTATTTTCAGTGTGTGTAGGTGGATGCATAGGAAGTGAGGATGGAGTGAGGAGCAAGCTTTTTATATGTGTGCATGCATAGGAGGTGGGGTTAGAATGAGGGGTGGCTATATGAGGGTGTGTGCATGCGTGAGAAGGTGGGGTAGGGAGCTATGGGCCTGAGAGGGTGGGGATGGGATGAGAGGCTCTGTGTGTGCATGTCTGTCTGTCTCTCTGTCTGTCTGTGGGTGCAAAGATGTGCATTCATGAGGGGATGCAGGTGGGTGATAATATGTGTCTGAATGTATGCACAACAGAGTGGGGAGGGTGAGGTAAATGGTTTCTCAGGACTGGAGAAGGGCTGATGTGGTACCTCTCCACAAAAGTGGTAGTTGGGAAGAAGCCTTATATCGGTGGCTGGAAAAGTAATGGAGGCACTCCTGAAAGAGCGAATAGTAGACTTCCTTGAAACCAACAGGTTGCATGATCCGAGGCAACATGGTTTTACCAAAAGATAATCTTGCCAAACAAATCAGATTGAGTTCTTTAACTGGGTGACCAGAGAACTAGATCAAGGCCATGCGATGGATATGATCTACCTAGATTTCAGCAAAGCCTTTGATACTGTTCCTCATAGGAGACTTATCAATAAACTCAACAGCTTGGGGATGGGTCCCAAGGTGGTGAACTGTATCAGAAATTGGTTGACTGACAGACGACAGAAGGTGATGGCAAATGGAACTCACTCCGATGAAATGAAGGTGATTAGCGGTGTGTCCCAGGGTTCGGTCCTGGGACTGGTACTGTTCAATATATTTGTGAGTGATATTGCTGAAGGGCTGAATGGAAAAGTCTGTCTTTTTGCATATGACACGAAAATTTGCAACAGAGTGGACTCTCTTGAGGAGATGTATAACATGAGGAAAGATCTACAAAAGCTGGAAGAATAGTCTAATGCTTGGCAGTTAAGATTTAATGTGAAGAAGTACAGTGTCATGCACTTGGGAAGCAGAAATCCAAGGGAATTGTATGCGATAGGGGGCAAGAGATTGGTGTGCATGGACCAGGAGAAGGACCTCGGAGTGATTGTTTCTGACGATCTCAAGGTAGCGAAACAGTGTGACAAGGCGGTGGCAAAAGCCAGAAGGATGCTGGGTTGCATATAGAAAGGAATTACCAGCAGAAAGGAAGAGGTACTAATGCCACTGTACAAGCTGGAATATTGTGTTCAGTTTTGGAGACCATATCTCGCAAAAGATATAAAAAGACTAGAAGCAGTTCAGAGGAAGGCGACCAAAATGATTTGGAGCCTGCATCAGAAGACTTATGAGAAGAGACTTGAAGACCTAAATATGTACACTATGGAGGAGAGGAGGGACAGGGAGATATGATTCAGGCCTTTAAATACTTAAAGAGTAATAATGAACAAACAAACCTCTTCCAAAGACGGGGAAGCTGTAAAACTAGAGGGCATAACATGAAGCTGCAAGGGGGTAAACTGAAAGACATGTCAGGATATACTTTTTCACTGAAAGGGTGGTGGATGCTTGGAATGCCCTCCCGATAGAAGTGGTGGGAGCAAATACAGTGACAGAATTCAAAATGGCATGGGACAGATACAGTGGATCTCTTTATAGCAACAGGATAAAATCAAAATAAACATAACCAACTGGGGAGGAGTAGCTCAGTGGTTGGGACAGGTTACTTCAGGTTGGAGGGCCAGTGGTTCCATTCCCACATAGGGACAAGTAACCTCAGTCTGGAGGGACTGGGGTCTCTAGTCCCATAGTCACTCCTTGTGGCCTTGGGCAAGCCACTTACCCCTCCATTGTCTCAGGTACACTTAGATTGTGAGCCCTTTGGGGACAAGGGAATAAATACTGCCTGTTAACATATATCTGTAAACTGCTTTGACCCAGTGAAAAACAGTATAAAAGCACAGCTAAATAAATAAATAAAACTATCTCTTATATCTGAACAAATAGGAGTGACCTACAAGGAGTGGTGGGTACACCCCTAAACAAAGGCATGGGGAGGGGTGACCCACACAGAGACGTAGGTGCACCTACTCTTGTCGCCTTGCTGGGCAGACTAGATGGACCATATTGGTCTTTATCTGCGCCATATATTACGAGTTATGTTACTATGTGTGCATGACAGGGTGAGAGGTGAGATCACTAGCTGAGGGTCAGGTGAGAAGCTAGTGAAGGTGTGTACACGAGAGGGTGCTGCGAGGTGCTGGGGATCTATGTGCACATAAGATTGTGGTGGCGGGTGCACACATGAGTGTGTCGGATGTATGCACGTGTATGGGGGAGGGGTGAAGGGCTGGGTGGCTGTGCACTTCTCTTGGCATACAAAGGCATTGTGGCCCATTTCCCACCCCCATGTACTCCAATTCTGTACTTCTTCTCCCCTTTGCATCCTCCTCTTCACACTCTCTTTCTCCCTATCTGCTCTAGCTCCCAACCTCCCCTCTCCGCCCTTCAGATCTTCTCCCAACTAACCTTATGGGGGGGGGGGGGTTACATGAAGTATTGCATTCTGACACCTCACCACCAAAGCCACAGTCTCCAGCACCGCTCTTCTGCCAGGTTGCAGTCATAACCTCTTTGTATTTCTCCCACCAGTAGCCATGATCTTTCACACTCTTCCTCTGCTGGAGGATGGAGTCCCCACTGGCACACGGCACCAGTTTAGACCACAGCTACAACCCTGTGCATTTCTCTGCCAGTGGAGGATGAGCTCCCTGCCAGCAGATATATCTGGGCTTAACCATAAATATGGGCTTCTCAACATTTTCCTACTGACGGAAGATGAGAGACCTGCCAGTAGATACAGCTCTTCTTTGCAGCCCATGTGACCCTCTCTTTATTGGAACACATGAGTTGTTTGAGCAAGCTCAGACAAACCTATACTGTATGTACATACAGACAGACAAAGAGACAGACACTTGTTTGAGGCTGAGGGTGGGACCTGAGCAATAGCATGTCTGTGTGTGAATGTGACTGTGTATTGTGTGGAAGAGTGAGTGAGTATTGGGTGGGTGGGAGAGAGAAAAAATTAATGGTTGCCTATCTGAGGGGACGGGGAAAGTTTTCACTGCCACTGATTTGGGCTCCCTACCCCTTGCCCCCCAAACAAAGCAAGCAAACTATCCCTATGAATATCATCACTTTTGTGAATCATTTGTTGTTAGCTTGCTCTTTCTGTGACCCCCTTGAAGACTGTTGTGGACACACCTCTGTTCACAAAACCATATTTCAAGCAGGTCCGTCTCAAGGACTTTTGTCTCTCCTTTCTTAGTAAGATACTAAAAATCTCAGACTCTGGCCTTTTCCCAGTTGGCTGATCAGCTTTTCACAAGTAATATTCTTGAACACTTTTATTTCAGCTAATATGTAATAGAGCATCAAGATAGCTCTTCTAAGAGCTATCTTCAGGTTGGTATTCTTCCTTCTCTTTATGTCTTCTTGATTTTAGCACTATTCACTCACTCCAAAGTATTACATTAGGGCTTTTCAGTAGGTCCTTGATTCCATCCATAAATGCTCCAAAATATAGTTTTTGAAAGTTAGTCAGCTTCTCTAATTGCCAGAGCAGCTAGTTCAATATTTCAAGGAGCAATGGGGTGTTATGTACTGGTCCTACTGAATTTTAAAGTTTACATTTGCATTTCTAGTCAGAATTTACATTTCCAGCCCATTTTCTGCATGGATTTTGCTTGAAGTTTCTAAAGCAAGCAGAGCTTAATTAATTCCTCCCTTGGTTCAGCAGACAACAGATTTTCAAGTTTCATTTTTTTTACAAGCATTTTATCTTTAACAGCTATTGCTGTACAGATGGCTTATTTTCCTGATGTAAATGGGGTAAGGATTTTTTCCTGCTGCAGATTTTTTTTTGATCTGCAGATATATTAGGAAAGAAACACGTCTTACACTCCCACATGTGATTTTCTATCCTTTCTGGTACAGAATATTTTGTTTTGTTTAGGATTCATAATTAAGGGCTTGATTCAGCCATTTAGAAGTTGGAAATTAAGTCATGGTAATAGCTATTTAGGAGAGCTGGGTGACTCGTGGAAATGGGATTCTGAGTTTGAGAAAAGGCTATAAGGAGCCTAAATAGCAGTGACTTGCAAGATATTGTGTACACAATGAGATATTTGGGGCCAGGTCTGCTCAGCAGTATGGAATGCATTATTATATATTTCTATAATTTATAAATCCCTTCACTGGCTGTCATTCAAAGTGGTGTATAAAATCTCCCATAAGCAGGTTCACACTTAGAGGGTAATTTTATAAGGGGGTGCCTAGCTTAAGTGAGCAAGTGTAAATGTCCGCATCTAGATTATTTAAATACATGGATTGATTAACGTACTGTGAACAACACCTGCGCTCGACTCAAACCTCATCTCTGTACATAGATACCAGCAAAGTTCATGTCATCATGTCAATCTGCATACTTCTACTCAATCTGAATTTTATAACAGACCCCTAAAAGCATAATATCATAAAACACTGATTGAGCCCCTCCTTATCTCTCTTTGACTAAGGTTATTTATGTGCCCATCAATGTAATATAAGACCAATCCTTGACACACATGTGAGACAACAGGTGTCACAGAAACTTGCAACTGATGAACTTGAGGAGTTGGCTTTTATTCTCTCATTCTTTTTCTTTTATGCTTTTACTATCTTGTTTTCAGGCTTTAGGAGACCAAGTGAGGAACCTGCTTCGATCTGACCCTGTACAAGGCTGTGTCCTCCTGTCTACTGAAGTCTACCCTGAAGACTTTTAGGTTGTGCATGCAGGTGTCCTTGCAGGCATGGTCTTCCCTGAGATCTGTTTCCGGTTTTTGACTTACCATACAGCAAAGATTTGGAAATTTTAGCGTCCTCCATACTTATGACATGGTCTTGCCAGGGCCTCCTGAAGTTTCTACTACCTTGCACCTTTGGAGACTTCTCTTTTGGAGATCCTGTCTTGCCATCTGTATTTTGAAAGGATCTGAGGGGGCACTGCTGGAAATGCTCGAGTTGGCTGAGATGTATGTGCTATACTGTAGTGTCCGAGATTCACATCCATATAGCAGTGAGGGCAATATCAGTACCTGGTATACGTTTATCTTGGTGAGCAGCTTCACTGCACTCACATCCCACAGGCCAGCGCTTCTCGTCCTCTCCTGGAGGCACACCTAGGCAACTCGGTTTTCAGGATTACTACAATGAATACAGTTTTCATTTTCATATCATTTCATGAATATACATGAGACAAATTCACATATAATGGGGCTCCGATATATGCAAATTTATTTCCTGCATATTCATTGTGGTAATCCTGAAAATCTGACTGACTAGGTATGCCTCCAGGTGAGAAACATTTGCCATAGGCAATGATGGAGTCTGCCAAAGGAAGAGTTTTTCCTTGGCCATGCATTTGTATAAATGTTATAGTCAAAGTTAGTGGACTTAGAAAGGTTGCTTCTGAGAACAAAATTTGCCACCTGCATTCAAATGTGGACCCTTGGTAAAAACTGTAGGCCCAATAAAGGGCGTAGATAAAGCTGGCTGATACACATCTGTCTTTCTCAGGCTTATTGTATTTATTTAACAAGTTTTCTATACCGCCTTATCATTCAATCAAAGCGGTTTACATTATGTAATCACTACAAACAGGTACTGGATACATTCCCTTGTCCCCAAAGGGCTCACAATCTATGTGTACCTGAGGCAACGGAGGCTTAAGTGGCTTGCCCAAGGCCACAAGGAGTGCTTTTTAGGACTAGAAACCCCAGTCCCTCCGGCCTGAGATACCGTGTCCTAAACACTAGCCCACTCCTCCCTTTTATGGTGAACCTGAAGCATCCAGCTGCCTGGTCAAATCAGTCCACAAGAAAGTAATGTTCTCCAGTGAGTTGGCTAGTAATGCATAGTCATCCACAACCAACAAGGCCCTAGCCACAGATCCCACCAAAGAGAAGTCTTAGATCAAACTATCCTCCACCTGATTTTGACAACGTAAACTCCACAGTCATCTCCTGGAAATCATCCAAGTGTATCACAGAAAAGACAATAGTGAATAGTGTTGGCTCTAACACACAGTCTTGTTTTGTGCCATTTGAAATCTAGAAAGGATAAGAAAATTCTCCACATTCTTACAACCCAGCCAGCATCCCTTCATGAAAAGATCTGATGATAGAAACAAATTTTGCTGGGCAGTCATGTTTCCATAGGATTTTTTACAACCATATAGTTGATTGCATCGAGGGCTGGTGCAAAGGTATGAGGTGCCCTAGACAAACATCATCCCTTGCATCCGCCCTGCTCCCACTCCTTCCCTGGCCCCCCTTGCATCCCCCCTGCTCCAACCCCTTCCCTGGCCTCCATTGCTGTCACTGCCAAACCTCTCCGGGTCATGCAGTGGTGGAATAGCTTCAAACAGCCCTGCAGTGCTTACTCAATCTCTGGCACTGTGAGGCTCTTTGGCTTCCACCCCCTCTGATGCATGATGCTGACTTCCTTTTGCATGGGGACAGAAGTGGCTAATCAGCATCAAAGGGGGCAGAAGTGCAAACGATGCCATGAGGTATTCCCCCATATTAACAAAGTTAGCTTTCCTAAAGTCTAGGATCCTTGCATTTAAATGAACCATCTCCATCCATATCCTAATACTGAACCACACCATCTGGAGCAGTGCCATACCTAGCCCTGTGCAAGTGGTGCAGCCGCACAGGGCGCAAAAGATTAAGGATGCATTTCAAGTTGCTGATCTTGGCTCCCCTGCATGCTGCCTGCCGTTGCCCTGCCCTCACCACTTTTTGTGTTTTCTCGGCGGCGGTGACAACAGTAGCAGGAGAGTAGATCTGACCTCAAATTTTTAAAAAATGCATGCGGGTCTTTCTGATTCCACACTTGCACACAGGCCTGGTCCTTCCCTCCCTCCTCTGTCACATCAGAGGAGGGAAGCAGCAGACCAGCTATTTAAATGTGGAGTTGCAAAGACCCACATTTGGATGGCTGGTCTGGACCCTCCCTCCTCTGATATGAACCTACATCAGAGGAGAGAGGAATCAGATCTGCATGCAAGTGCGGAGTCGAAAGACCCACATATTTTTTTTTTTAATTTGAAGTCAGGTCAGCTTCACTGTTGCCGGTGCCAACGATGGTGAGAAAACACAAAAAGTGGTGGCGGCAGAGCAAGGGCAGGCAGCCGGCTGGACATGGAGATGTGGATAAGATGGGGAGATGGAGGGGGGTGCACCAGATGTGTAAATTGCACAGGGCTCAATTATTTGTTTATTTATTTATTTATTTATTTGTTTATTTATTTAAAGCTTTTCTATACCACGCTCTTTAAAATTAGTGCGGTTTACAAGTAACATTTTTGTTGAACAGGTATTGTAACTTGGATTTAGAACTAGGGTAACTATATACAATCTGAGCAGAGTGTCACTGAGCTGTTGTAGTGACATGACGTGCTCTAATAACTATATACAGGATTGTCAGTTATTTACAGGATTGACAGTTATTTACAATTAGATGGTTGGACTGATGGGTGAGGGTATGGTGGGTGGAGTTGTATCATTGGCATGTGAGTAGTATAGAAGAAAAAGGTGGTGTTTTAATGCCTTCCTGAATTGGGTGAGGTCAGTGATCGCTCGGATGGTGGTTGGGAGCTCGTTCCAGCGAGTAGGTACGTAGAACAAAAAGGCTCTGTTCTTTGTTGCCTGAGAGCATTTTGTTATTTCACTGGGGATTATCAGTGTGTTGGTTTGGTATGGCTTGTTATGGCCCTGATCTGGAGATCACTAGATGACTAGATGACAGATGATCACTCACTACAACATTGGAAACTAGGGATGTGCATTCCTTTGAAATGACATAGGAAATATCAATAAAATTTCCAATTTCAGTTCATATCATTTTTAATCCTAACATGACACTGAAAAATCCAAAATTCAGTCCCCCTTCCCCTAGTTTCATCACAGGCTGACTTCAAACCAGGCAACCTATGGCATCTTAGAAGAAGGCATGCCTATAGAAGAATCTATGCCTATAGAAGAAGGCATCTTTCAGTAGGGTCATCATATCTCCATAGGGGCCAACTCTAGCCTGCCTGCTCTTAACTCTTGTATGGTTGGCGATCATCCTTTCTGTTTTTTGATTGATGTAGTGCTGCTGAATATCCATGAGTGCTGCCGCTACATACCCCAACGCTAGCTCGCATTAAGGCATTTCAGGGGCATTCTGGAGGCGGCACCTGGTGATAACTGGACAGTGGTGATATTGAGCTGCTGGCCAGTTATTGTAATATGGCAAAAGTCAGGCATAGTAAAAGTTGGCCTAACGTTCGCCACTCGATATTGCTTTAGAGCTGTTAGCTTCATCGCAATCTGGGAGCCCAGATATTCAATGCCAGGGACCAGATATGGCCTCGGCATTGAATATCCAAGTATAAAGTTCAGCAGCTGCAGCTACCGCCACTGAATATCAGGTCCAAAATTTAGAAAAACAGATTGAAACAAAATGAAAATGTATTAAAACTAAACAAAATAAAATGAAACAAACCTTCAAACAACACGGGGGAAAAAAAACTAATGTTTTGCCAGCCCACCCCTAGCAGAAAGTCTTTCTCCATTTCTAAGCACCAAGTCTAATATGATCCCCTCCCTGTGGTTTCCATTATTAATTGCTGGTATAGTTCTCTCTGTAGAGAATATAGGATCTCCTTTCTCTAGATGCTATGTCCCAATGAAGATCTGGCAAATTGAAATCACCTACCAATAGCACTTGCCCTTTCATAGCAATATTGTAGATTCCTTCAATTAAATCTCTATTTCTTCTACCTGTGAGGAAGGTCTAAATATCACACCAAAGTAAATAAATGTTCCATTTCTTCTTTCCTGACTAACTCATAGTGGCTCTTCCTTACCTCATAAGCTCTGCAATTCTGTTGCTTTACATATAACACCACTCCTCCTCTTCATCCTACACTGTCTTTCCTAAGCAGATTATAGTCTGGTATAACTATATGTTCTCCATGTACCATGTTTCTGTGACTGCCACTATATCAATGTTAGCCTTTTCCATTACACCCACTAAATCGGGCATTTTATTTCCCGTACTATGAGCACTAGTATATGTTGCTCTCCAGATGTTGCCCTTTTTTTCCATTTTCTATATTATTCTTAAATGGTTTATTTATCTGAGGGCTTTATTGACCCATCCCCAGCAATCTAGTTTAACGCCCTGCTCAGTAGGTTAGCCTGTCTGTTTTGGATGATACTTTGCTCCTTCTTTGATAGGTGGATGTCATCTCTGTTCAGCAGCCCTGGGAAGATCATGCCATAGTCCAGGGAGCCAAAGCATTCTCAATGACACCATTCACACAGCTTGACATTCATCTTCAGGATTTAAGCATCTTGGCCTTGGCCTTGACCCTCAACAGGAAGGATTGAGAACACCATCTGTGCACCCATCTGCTTCACCTTTCATCCCAGAGCCACAAAATCACTTTTGATACACTCATCTGGGAGTATAGCATAATCATTTGTGTCAACATGGATGAGTAATATCAGATAATAAGCAGTAGGCCTGAGGAGTCTTGGCAAACTCTTCCTAATGTCTTGGATCTTGGTTCCAGGCAGATAACCAGGGTCATTATGTCTGATAGACGTTTGTACCCATCAGAAGGGAATCACCAACCACTACTGCCCTTCACTTCCTAGTGGTTGCTGATCCTACAGCTTTGGGGTTTTTCAGCTCTGGTACCTCCTGTCCCTGAGACATTGTCACCTCTTCCACTTCCAAGACTGCCTACTAGTTCTTCAGTTCTAGCAAAGTTGGAGTCGGGTTCTTGATTCCTCAGACTCTGGTGATCTTTTTCTAGTTGTCATCTTTTTGTACAGTGTCATCTTCCTTTCTGCTGGAATCTCAGATATCTCTAAAAGCATTTCATCAATGTACCTCTCATCTTGGATGCTTCTTAGCCTCACCACCTACTCTCTCTGTTCCTCCACTTCAACCTGCGGGCATCTTGTACACTGAACCGGTTCCACATCTGGATCTGGCTAGTAACAGGAGCAACAGCTTTGAAGACATGATGTTTCCCAGCCATACTTCTGTTGTTGTAGCTTTGGTACCTTTTGGGAAAAAATGAGAAAAAGACCTACCCAAGTCTATCTATCCTCAACTGTCCAGCCAGTAAAAACTAGTTTTTTCTGTGAAAATACCTCTGGAAACTGGAGAGGGCTTATAGCAGAGACCCGTTTCATGGCAGTGACAGTTGGTGGTAGTGCTCTACCTGTTGCCTTCCTTATCTTGATTCTCCTGGAGGACAATGCTGAGAGCCTGCCCACACAGAAGTGACATCACCTGCAGCTGCACTGGGATTCCTATTTAAATCCCATTTTTAAGACATCTCAGGCAGAGCAATATTAGTAAAAATCAGAAAAATTACCTTTGCTTGAAAAGAATGTGAGGGTGGAGAGAGGAGGGGGCAGGAAGAATAGGGGTGAGAGTGAAGGTGAGCAGGGAGGCCCTGGATCAATGGGATAAGCTAGACAGATTGAGGTTCTGAGGCTGCCCTGTCATCTTGAGTAAGTCACTTAACCCTCCATTGTCTCAGGTGCAAACTTACATTGTATGACCTCCAAGGGATACAAAAATATCTACCGTATCTGAATGTAACTCACCTTAAGTTACTCCTGAAAAAATGCATGAGCTAAATTCATTGTGGCCGAGGATACAATATGGTTGCTGGCTGCATGGTTCTCCAGGACTCCCTGGGCAAGATTGAGGAGGAAAGAGAGAGGGAAGAGGGAGAATGGGTATGCACATCTTGGTACCTGGAGAGGCCTCTGCTGAAGGCTGTGTATTCACTAAGGGAAAAATCACATCACAAGCGGTGGGTGTGGAGGTGAAGTAGAGCTCTTTCTTTGTCTCAGCTTTGTACCGGATTTTGGTTGGGAGAGAGTTCCATAGGGACGGGGCATAGAGATCAAATGCATGGGTACATGTTTGATGATTGTGTTTTGTCCTTACATGTGGTATGGTTAGAACACTGTTAGATGTCTGTCTTGTGGATCTCCCAGAGCATGGTTGTGGTAGGAGGGTGTGTAGATGTGATGTTTGTTGTTGGTGTAGTGCTTTGTGAATCAGTAGTAAGGATTTATAGTTGATCCAAGATTCCAATGGGAGGATGTGGGGGTGCTTCAGTACTAGAGTGATGTGGAGGAGTAGCCTAGTGGTTGGGGCAAGGTACTTCAGGCCGGAAGGTCGGGGGTTCAAATCCCACTAGAGGACAGCAACCTTGGGCCAGAAGGACTGGGGTTTCTAGTCCCACAGATGCTCCTTGTGGTCTTGGGCAAGCCACTTAACCCTCCATTGCCCATGTTCCCTGTAAGTACTAGTGTATGTGTCTCATATCCCTGCGTGTTAAATGTATCCCCCAATTGTGTTGTGACCGCTTTGATTGAAGGATAAGGCAGTATACAAAACTGTCTAAATAAATAAATAAAATGTGGTCATACTTCTTTGCCCTTTGAATGATCCTGGCGTTCGTGTTAAGGGCTGTCCATAGCGGGTGGAGAGTGGAAAGTGGGAGTCCTTGATATATTGCATTATTGCAGTAAAGGTGGGGGAGTGCCATTGCTTGTAGTACTGATCTGAAGACCTGGGGATCTAGGAGTGGTCTGAAGTGTTTTGGTTTTGAAGAATATTGTGGGTTTTGCTATCTGTTCTTGAATAAGAGAGTTTGGTCGAGAATGACTCCTAGGTATTTTATTTGTGCTTGAACTCTTATTTGGGTTGTTCCCAGGGTGAAGTGGGTTTGTGGGGTGAAGACTTGATCCTTTGTGACAAATAATGCTTCTGTCTTCTTGAGGTTGATTATGAGATTGTTTTCTTGGAGCCATCTGGAGACATCATTGAAGCAATGCAGTAACTGTGGGTTTACTGGGTTTGTGATGGTTATTGATTTATATACTGTATAATAATGTCATCTGCGTATATGTGAAAGTTGATGTTGTGTGACCATATTATGGAGCAGAGTGGTTGTAGATAGATGTTAAAGAGCAGTGCCAATAGTACGGAACATTTAAGCATTTCTTGAGTCTGGCGGTAGGGGGTGGAGGTGCCGGAGCTTGTTCAAATTAGCTGATACCCATCTGTCAGGTAGGACTGGAACCATTGACAAACCTTGTCCTGTATGCCGGCTTCTTGTAGTCGGTGGAGAAGGATGCTGTGTGATACGGTGTCAAACGCTGCTTATATATCTAGAAAGATGAGTGTGTATCCAGTTTGTTTGGTTTCTATTTCCTTGATTAGTGTACTTATTAATGAGACCATGAGTGTTTCAACTCCATGTGATGGTCGGAAGCCTTGTTGTTATAGGTCAAGTAGGTTGTTCCTGTTCATGTGGTCCTGTAGTTGCTGCTGTACCATCTTCTTGATGACTTTGGCAGTGAATGGGAGGCTCACTATGGTGTGAAGAAAGTAGGATCCAACGGGTCAAGTTCAGACTTCTTAATGGATGATAGATATTTTGAAGCTAGTAGGCATCTGGCCTTGTTTGAGAAATTCATGTGCAATGGTGACGAGTGCTGAGCTTAGCTCCTGCTTTGTCATCTTGATCCAGCTGACCAGACAGGGATTGAGGAGAGAGGTGGTGGTGATGTTGAGAGTTGTTATGATGCTTTCGACCTTCTCCTTGCTGATTGTTTCAAATGTGCCCCATGTATTATTGGGGGTAACATTGTGCCAGTTCCTTGTTGGAGTGGGTGGGATATTGGGGTTTGGGTGGAGTTGTTTATATTGTGCAATGAGCTGTTGTGTGGGAGTGTTCAGGAGTTGCTTGGTATGGTTAGGGGCTTTGGTCAGCTGTCTGACTATGTCAAAAAGCTCATGTGAGTGGTTAAGAAATGTGTTTAGGAGCTTTGCATAGTAGTCTCTTCATGTGTTGTCAATTTTGGTGCAGTAGTTGTTTAGTGCATTTATGTATATGGTTCTCTCTGGTTCCAGTTTGCTTTTCCTCCACCTTCTCTCGAGTCTTCTAAGTTGTGGTGTTAGATTCTGTAAGGTGGGGGTGAACCAGCGTGTTTTTGTTGGCTTCTCATTCTTTCCCTTGGAGGCTGTCATTCATTATGCTGCTGTAGCTATTATATTGTTCCAGTTGTTGGTTAATGTATCGGGGTCGGAGTGCCCTGATTGTGTGTTCAGTAGGACTTATTTATTTATTTGCTTTTATATATACTGACTTGTTTGACAAAGTTGTCTTTATTAAATGGTTTGAATCGTCTTATTGGGTGTGTATCATCTGTAGTGGTAATTGGTTAATTGGATGTGATGAAGGTGATAAGACTGTGGTCAGACCATGATATAGGTGTGATCTGGAGAGTGTTGCCTGTGGTGGTAGTCTGGGAGTTGAGGAATATGAGATCCAGGGTCTTACCTTTCTCATGCGTTGGTGTTTGAATGAGTTGTGCCAGTTCCATGGCTTCTATTGCATCGAGGAAGTTGCGTGTCTTTCTTGCACTGATGGAAGATTGACGTCCCCAAGGATTACAGTTCCTTTGTAGTATTGGCGATTTCGGTCATTTGTTTGAGAATATACGATACATCAGAGGTTGTTGTAGAAGCTCTGTATATCAAGCAGATTGTTAGATGTTTGTTGGTGATTGTGATTATGTCTGATTCTTCTGTACTTTCTGTTGAATAGTTTTGGAGGTGGAGGCTTGTTCTTGCTATTATGGCCACACTGGAATAGGCTGGAGCCATGTGGGGTGAGCTGGTTCATGAGTACGGTGTCTGTTTCAGATGGCCATGTTTCAGTTATACAGAGGATATCAATCTTTTGGGATGTGATGAGGTCTTGGATTATGGGGAGTTTATTCCTCATGGATCATGTATTTATGAGTGAGAATTGGAGTGTTTGTGTAGCTACTTACATCAAGGCAGAAACCTTGCCGATTATAATCTTAGTAGTGGTGTAAGTTGAGATTGGATCCTCGATGAGCCCCGGCCTAATAAAGTTGTGTTTGTGTCCATATATAAACATTCCAAGCCTCCATGTCTCAATCACTTAGCATGAAGTGAGGCAGAGAGGTTAGGGTTCAGCAGGTCTAGCTAGACAGGGTTGTAAGCATCCTATGTAGTAGGGCAGTGCATCTCCCTGGTTTAGGGTCATTGTCAACATGTGCATATTTCATGTGTTAATGTTCATTTTGTGTTTGTTTCTTTTGACTACATTACCAAGTGGCCCACCAGGAGTGGTAAGCTGGCAAGTAGAGAGGAAAGCAGACAATTTTTAGGGTCTCTTTTCATTATCTACTCCCTTGTAGGATGAACACTGCAATCAATCCCCCCCTCCCTCCCACTGTCACCATCTTTGACTTGACTCAGTGAGAAGCAGCGGTGGAAGCAGACGAGTTTTCAGAAGGTAAAAGAAAACAAAAGCGCAGGGTCTTCGCAACTGGTCCTGTCCCCTTCTGATGCATGCTGGAGTCAGGAAGACCTTGCGCTTTTGCTTGTGTACTTTCTGCCACTGCCACAGAGGTTGAGAGAGGTGGCAGTGGCAACAGTAGGCTGGGGGCAGGGGGAAATATTAAAAAGAGAGAGGAGATGCTGGATGTTGGCACAGAGAGAGCATAGAGGGCAGGTACTGGACAAGGAGTGGGGTAGGGGTCAGATGCTGGCCATGAGGTGAGGGGCAGAAGGAAGATGGTGGCAACAGGTAGGGAGGAAGAGAGGGCAGATGCTGGCCACAGGGTGGGGTGGTGGAGTACAGATGGGGGATATGGGATGGGAGAAGAGAGCAGATGATGGACATGGGGAGAGTCTAGAGGGAGATGGAGGATAGATGCTGGACACTGGATGAGAGTGGGGGACAAATGCTGGCCATGGAGTGTGGGAGCAGGCAGCAGATGGTGGCCACAGTGTGGGGAAGGAGGGAGACAGATAATGGGCATGAGCAGGGGGTAGGCAGCAGATGTTGAACATGGGGTTGGGGTATAAGGGGATGGAGATAGGGGAGAAAGGACAGATGCTAGACATAGGGGCATGGAGGGTAAGTACTGAACATGGGTCAAAGGGACAAAGGGCAGATGGTACCCACAGGTAGGAGGCAGAGGGTAGATGGTGGCCATAGGGTGGGGGTGGGGACAGTAGAGGACAGATGCTGGTTATGGGATAGGGTAGAGATCAGATGCTGGAGAGCACAGTGGTGGAGGGCAGATGCAAGGCATGAGATGGGGTGGGGGACAGATGCTGCCCAAGGGGTGAGGGGACATAGGGCAGATGTTAGCCATGGGGTGAGGGGTCAGAGGGCAGATGGTGGCATCAGGTGGGGAAGTAGAGTTCAGATGGTGGACATGGGATGCGGTAGAGAGCAGACTCTGGACATGGGGCATAAGGAGATGGAAAGCAGATGCTGGGCATGAGGTAAGAAAGAAGAGATGCTGGACATAGGGTAGACTTAGAGGAGAAAGGTTTGATTCTAGGCATAGGGCAGAAAAAAGGGGGAAAGGAAAGATTCTGGGCAAGGATGTGGAGGGAAGATGCTGGGCATAGAGGGAAGATAGGCGAGATGCCATATGGGAAGGAAGAGAGAAAGAGGAGAGATGCTGGGCATGAGTAAAGAAAGAGAGGAAAGATTATGGACACAGAGGGAGTGGGAGAGGAGAGAAAGAGAGAGGGGAGATGTGGAAATGGGGAGGGAGAGAAAGAGGAGATAGGAGGAAATGGTAGATGGGGAAGGATAAGGAGAGGAAGATGTGAACTGCTGGACATAGGGTGGGGAGAAGCAGAAGGGAGATGCTGGACACACGGAAGGGAAAGAATGAGGAATATATTGGACACAGGGAGAGGAATAGGGAGAAAGGGGAACTGTGAGCATGATTGTGTGAGAAAAAAGGGATGAGACACTGGATGGAGGAGAAATAGAGGAGAGACACTGCATAGGGGAGGAGAAAAGGGGACAGATGCTGGACATGGGATGAAAAAAGAAAGGGGAGAGTTAAAAACTGGGGAAGAAGAGGCTGGGGAAGGAGAGAGAGATGGGAAATGAGAGGACTGTGTTAAGGGCTTAAAAGTGGTAGATGCAGTAACAAGAGGAGGGACTGAGGAGAGTAGATACCAAAAATTGAGACAAACATGATTAGAGAATAAATTGACCAGTCAACAAAGATAGCAAAATGAATTTTATTTTCAATTTAGTGATTGGAATATGTCAGTCTTTGGAATTTACATGTCTATTTTTCGTGTGTGGTAATTCCTTCCTTCCTTCCTTCCTTATTTATTTATTTATTTCGAGTGGAGGAGTAGCCTAGTGGTTAGAGTACCCAGAAGATCAAGGGTTCAATTCCCACTGGCACTCCTTGTGACCTTAGGCAAGTCGCTTTACCCTCCATTGCCTCGGAAGAAAAGGCTGGCAATCTACTTCCGGTGATACATTGCCAAGAAAACCCAGAGGTAGCTGGGTCACTATGAGTCAACACTACCTTGATGGCACAAAAAAAAAATTATTTAACAGGTTTTCTATACTGCTTTATCCTACGGTCAAGATGATTTACATTGAAACAAAACTTGATACACTGTAACAGAGCAATGAACTTGGATAACTTAATTTATTGTAACAGGGCAAAGAACTTGGAGAGGAGTTAATATAAGAGGAGAACAATGCTTCGGGGGGGTAGGAGGAAGAGGATGGATGAGGGGACAGAGGTGGTTGCATGAAGGCATTATGTCTTGTCCTTAGTGAAATAATCTGTAAATAGGTGAGTCTTGAAGGCCTTTCTGAATGTTAGTAGATCCTTTGTGGCCTGGAGTTTGTTTGGGATTGAGTTCCAGAGAGAGGGCACATATAAGGAGAAGGCTCTACTGGTGCTGGTGGTGGTGCTGGATCTGGTGAAGGATACTGGGGTTGCTAGGGCATTCTGGACACCGGTTCTTCTTGTGCAGTTATCTTTGGTCTCATGTATTATTGTTTGAAGGTGAGTATCTGATAGGCCGGTGAGAATCTTGTAAACTGTAAGGATGGCTTTAAATTTTGTGCATTCAATGATGGTAGACAGTGAAGCTGTTTGAGCAATGGAGTTATGTGATCAGCTTTGCTGGTATTGCAGAGGGTACATGCTGCTGTGTTGAGGGCTAGTTGAAGTGGGTGGACTGTTTTCTTAGGTAGGCCTTGGAGGATGAGGTTGCAGTAGTCCAAATGTGGGAAGATGAGTGTTTTGTTGGGTTAGGTGAGGCTTGAGATGTTGTACAGTCTTAAGTTTATAGCGTATGCACCTGGTGATGTTTCTTATGTGGACAAAGAATGTTAGGTGTTGATCAAGAATGATACCTAGATATTGTATGTCTTGTCGTACATAAAGTTGGGTGCTATTTAGGTTTATGGTGTTTGGTGGGATGAAACTGCTGTCTCTGGTGATATATAGAGCTTCAATTTTATTGATGTTCATGGTCATGTTGTGGGTGATGAGCCTTGATTTGAAGCATTCTGTTAAGGCTGTGATGTCAGAGTTCAGTGGATTGATGGGTGCATAGATCATAACATCATCAGCAAATATCTGGAAGAGGACATTGAAGGTTTGTATGATAGTGCAGTCAGCTGTATGAAGATGTTGAATAATAATGCAGAGGGGGCGGATCCTTGGGGGACTCCTTGGGTTTGAGTACATGATCTTGACTTTGTAGAGCCTGATTTTACCTAAAGTCGTCGGTTTGATAGATAGGATTTGAACCAGCTCAGAAGGATCTCTGTTAGTACTATTTTTTGCAGTCTTTTGATGATTAGGGTTTGCGGTATGGAGTCAAATGCTGCCTTGATGTTGAGGAATACAAACAAGTTGCCAGTGTGTGGTCTGTCTGTGCCTGTTATTAAGTTGTTTAGGAGTGCGGCTGTGTGGGATTCTTCTCCATGGTGGGGTCAAAAGCCATATTGTTGGGGATCAAGAGGGGAGTGTGTGTCAATGTGGTCTTGTTGCTGGTGGAATATGATCTTTTCCAGTAACTTGGTCATAAATGGAAGACTAGCTAAGGGTCTGTAGGATGCTGGATGATTGCTGTTCTTATTGGTCTGAAGGAGGCTATTTTGAGCTCAGGTGGAATGTATGCTTGCTGTAGAGAAAGCTGTGTGATCTTGAAGATTGTTGGTGAGAGTTCTTGTCTGGCCATCTTGATCTAGCTGACTTGAAATGGGTCGAGGAGATGTGATTGTGTTGATGCTAGATATAACATCTTCTAGGTGCCTAGGTGTGATTGTTGAAAAATGTCATCCAAGTAAGTAAGCTGAGGTTCCGACTGGTCTGGAGTTGGAGTGTCCAGAAAGGTGTTTGTAGTGTTACAATTCAGGGAGGTTAGAGTTTGGAAGTAGTTAGCCATCTGCTGTGAGGTCAGATTTGTACCTTCTGTTTGCTGGGCATGATCTTTTGTGAGAGACTTGACTACATCAAAGAATTCTCAAGGTCGGTTGATATATTTTTCAATTAGTTTTGAGTAGTAATCTTATTTTGCTTACTTGATGAAGAATTATCTATTTTCTGAGTATGTGACTAATGCCAGGTATTCTGTTAGCATGGAATTTCTATGTCGGGATTGGTAATAATCCAACTTGTTCAGTTTTCCGAATAGGTTTATGGATTTTCTGTGGCCTATTGCAATATTTACAGTGCTTCACTTTTCTGGATAGGCCCCTTGTGTAAGTTTTGGAAACTGATGATATGATAGATTTTCTTTATAGGTCTTATGCCCTGTACCCTCACCAGTATTTATATTGCTGTTACTGAAAAGACACTAGAATCAGAAATTATTTTTGGTATGTTGAGTTCTAATTGAAATGTCTTAGTTCTGCTCTGCACCCATTGTTGGAAGAGGGGTTTCTTTAGATGCAGAATATATGTTTAAAAAGAAAAAGCGAGAACCATAGCACAGTTTAAAGCACAAAAATAAAATTTGTTATAATAATTTTAGTTTGGTTTTATAAATCGTGCTGTGATTCTCAGTTTTTCTTTTAGCTCCTTAGTTTGTGATCACCTTGTATTTCCTTTGTCTTTTGCAGAAAACATATTTACATTAAATACCATGCAGTGTCAGGAGTTTATGGAGCATGTTTACTAAATGGCGTTAGGCTTCTACAGCTAATTTCAGGCGAAGGCTGTAAAAAACCGATGTTAGCTGCAAAAGTCCCGCAATATTTGCAGGGGGTATTTCCAGCCTTTCCCCTGAAAATACTGCAGAGAAAATACTGGGATCATGTGGAGCAAGCTTTGTGGATGCAGCTATCGCCATCCATTGAGGTAGCAATAGCTGCATCCACATTGCCTACAAACTTTGGCAATTACCACGTAATGGTAACATCCGTAGTAATATTGGGCCCAAATTTCAGTTGGGTGGTGCTATGCACCACGTTGGCACATAACCCACCCACCTCCGGCTTAATCCAGATTTTCCATGCCGGGGTCATATGCGCCCCAGCATCGAAAATCCAGGTGTCGCCGCACAGACAAGAAGCCGTACGAGTTACTCATATAGCACTGACTTTCGATGCTACATGGTTAGCCCCAGCACTTTAAAGATAGGTGAGGTTTTCCCATGCCTATCTTTAAGGCACAGAGCGCTAACTGTGTAGCATTGAAAATTGGTGCTACATAGGTAGTGCCATGGCCTGCCTCCGCTCCGCCCCGCCCCGCCCTGGGACACCCCCAACATGCCCCGATGCTATGCGGATAGTATCTGGGCGCGTTAGGGACAAAGGCAAGATTTTCAGAGAGCACTACCCATGTAGGTCCCCTTCAAAAATCCTAGATAAGGACTTTACATGGGAAACTAGGGAAGTTACCCATGTAAAAGCCTTTGAAAATTAGACCCATTGTGTTGTGAGCACTCCCACTCTCTGCCCACTCTCCATCTTAATTCTGCCCAAGCCTGCACCTACCATGCAACATGCAGACATCACAGAAAATCACCACCAATGTCTGAATTTTTCCCACGTTTGCTGCTACCACCATGTGATATTCCACATCAGCGCCGTGGTAGCAGCTAATGCCCTTTAGTGGGCATACCACTATATGTTTTATATTAGATTCCCAGGCTACATAATTAAACTGCTACAATTTTTGCTGAATATAAACATCATTGCAAAATTTAAAAAAAAATTATATAGGCTGGGAAAATGTTGCTTTCTTTATTCTTGGGGCAATCACCTGACTGTTGTCCCGAGTGAGGGGAACCCCTATTCCCTGACTAGAGGTCTGAGGAGGCCTCTCCATTTTTGCTGCTGGGGTGGAGGTGCCATCTCATTTCTTGCCTCAGGCATCAAATTGCCTTGAACCATCCCTGGATCCAGGGGCTACTCTATAATGAGGCCGAGTGAGGCGGTCACCTCAGGTGGCACCGTTTTGGGGGCAGCAAAAATTGCCCCCAAAAAGACCACCTCACTCGGCCTTCAAAATCAAAAAAACAACAAAAAAAAAACGGTCACAGAAGCTGGCAGAATAAAGTGCCCCGGAGCCCCCTGCTGCCCCGGAAGATCCTGACCGTCTGATTTTCCCCTCACCGGCTCAGCTTTGCAGAGCTGCAAAGGGAGAGTGTTTCCCTTTCCCATGGCTATGTTAAAGTTGAGCCTGCCGGCACTGATGGGAAACAGGCATTTCCTGTATGAGACAGGAAATGCCTGTTTCCCATCAGTGCCGGCAGGCTAACTTTAACAGAGCCACGGGAAAGGGAAATACTCTCCCTTCGCAACTCTGCAAAGCTGAGCACTACATTCTCCTGCTGCTGCTGCTGCTGCAGCGGCGGCAGCAGGTTCTGTGACCGCTTTTTTTCCCCTTCCAATTTCCCTTCAAAGGTCTGGGGCTGGGCTGGGCTGGGGGAGGGAGGTAGCCCTGGAAATAGTAATGGGCTGATGAGGGGATTGCTAGGACTGGAAATGGGCTGATGGGGGGGTTAGAACTGGAAATGGGCTGATAGGAAGCTAGCATTTGAAATGAACTAGGACTGGTAATGGGCTGATTTGGGGGCTAGGACTGGAGTGGGCTGATAAGGGGGAAAGGACTGGAAATGGGCTAATGGGGCAGGGGAGGACAATGCTGCTGGCTCTGGAAGAAAACTAGGGGCTAGGGCTACAAATGGGCTGATGCGGGGGGATGGGAGAATAGGTCTGGAAGGGAGGGAATACTGAGAGGGTCTGCCAGGGAAAGGAGGGGGCAGGAAGGGAGCTGACACGGGTGGGAGGGAGCTGGAAAGGAGCTGATATGGCGGGGGAAGGAGGGGGCTGGAATGGAGCTGACACCTGGGATGTACTGAAGGGGGACTGAAAGGGAGCTGGCACTTGGGGATGGGAGTGGTAGGTGGCTGGATAATGGGAAGGAGGCTGGAAGGGAGCTGACATGTGCGAATGGCACTGGATAGACAGAGGGTAGGGCGACTGAAAGGGTGCTGACTGGGGGGGTGGCACTGAGAGTGGACGTGAACTGATACCTGGGATGGTATTTGGACAAGAAGATACTGGATGGACATTGGAGAAGGAGTGGGACTGGAAGGGAATGGACACCAGTGGCAGTTGTGGGAATACAAGGCGGTTGACATTGGAAGGTACTGGGAGGGGAGGACTGGAAAGGGGGCTGATACTGGGGAGGGTTACTGGAATTGGAAATGGAATGATGGAAGGAAGTGAAGAAAACAAAAGAAGAGATAAAGAAAAGGCAGATGGACCATAGACCAGAGAAAGAAAGCTAAGAGAAGACAGGAAAGCAGAAGCCTCAGATTGGGACCAGCATGATCAGAGAATAAAATAGTCTGACAACAAAGGTATAAAAAATAATTTTATTTAACTTTAGTGATTGGACTTTGTGCTTTCTTTATATTTTACACAGTATGGGGGAACAGCATCTCTTATTTATCTGATGTTGCACTGCATGCAAAGTCTGGCTTCTTGGGGTTTCAGTTTAAATTTTGTCTACATATTTTTATTTTTACTTTAGATTGTGGTTACTTTTTCTGTACTTGGTGAGGGTCTGTGTTCTGAGTGTGTGACTGAGCCCAGGTGTTCTGTTAACACGGAGTTTGTACATAAATATCTAAACTGTGCTGTAGTAATTTGACTTGTTCAGCTTTTCAAATAGGTGTATGGATGTTCCAGGGCCCACTGTAGTATTTATAGTGACCTTTTTTTAGATGTACTCCTTATGTGAGTTTTGGAAGTTGGTGCTGATATGGTATAGTATGGTAGATTTGCTCTTTGTTGTAGGGTTTTGTATTAGTTCACAATATGCCTGGTACTGGAGAATGTTTGTTGTTGTTGTTGTTGTTAGTGACATGATCAGAATCAGATTTTTTTTAAAGATATTGAGTTCTGTGGGAGAATGTCCTGGTTCTGCTCTGCACCCACTGTGGATGCAAAATATATGTTGAAAAAGAAAAAGCAAGAACCATAACGCAGTTTTAACAACAAAATGAAAATGAGTTATAGTTTAGTTTTATAAACTGTGCTGTTGGTTCTCACTCTCTTTTAGTTCCTTGGTGTGCAAACATCTTGCATTTCCTCCATATAACCTAATCGGCTTTTTGGTTTGGTTCAGTCCCTGATTGGAGTTCTGAAAAAGCCCCGTCCCCCTCTTTTGGGGGGGGGAGGGGCCTTCTCATCCTTCGACTCAGGCAGCAGATTGCCTTGAGCCGTCTCTGCCTGGATCCAGTTGTTCCTCACTGTGTTTTGCAAAAACGTTCATTTCATCAATTTGTATGGAGAGTTATAGATATGGTGCCCTTGCAAAAAGGTTGTTTACTCCATCAAAAAGTAGAACAACTAGGGGACACACAATGAAGTTACAATGTAACCCATTTAAGAATAATAAGAGAAAATATTTTTTCACTCAAGTGTAGTCAAATTCTGGAATTCATTACCGGAAAATGTAGTAAAAGCTGTTAGTGTAGCTGGGTTTAAAAAAGGATTTGGACAAGTTCCTGGAAGAAACCATTAGAGGACCCAGGAAATCCACTGCTTGCCCCAGCACAAGCATTGTGGAACCTATGTACTGTTTTGGGAACCTGCCAATTACTTGTGACCTGGATTGGCCACTGTTGGAAACAGGATACTGGGCTTCGTGGACCTTGGTCTGACCCAGTATGGCATTTCTTATGTTCTTATGAGGGGGTGAATGGGATAAGCTTTTAAACTACAAAGAACAGAAATGGCTTTGATTTGGATTTGTTAGCTTTCGGGGGTTTGATTGAAGAACTGGAATGGACTTTGCTTATGTGCTTTATGGGCATCAGCTACCCCCACTGCTTTGATGGACTGGGATGACAGCGGGAGAGGTGATAGTTTACATTATCATTGGCATTCTATTCTCAAATCCCAGCTGGTTTAGCCTGCAGCTATTAGATCTTAGTTGTCTGTGTCTTGCTACAAAGAGACACTCTAAGAAACCTGGTGTTGGAGAGGCTATACACTGCACTCAGTTTCCTTTTCTGCCAAACAGAAGTTAGCCAGAGGCAGCTGTACTGCTCTATTGGAAGTATCACATCCACCTGCAACTGTCATCAACACAGTATATACATTCACATTGAAAGCATAACCTCGTAGAACAGAGTGGCTGTGCTTTTGTGCATGGTGACACAAAGGCACATACTTTCATGCAACCCCCCTCCCCCCATACCCTTTAACATTGTTCCCTGCCTCCTAAGACAAGGCTCATCACCCTCTCCCCCCCCCCCCTTGGTGTCTAGTGGGGAGCAAGAGTGATCCCTTATCACTCCTGCCTGGTTGGATTCCTGGGTTCAAATCGCGTCCATGACCACTAGCAGTAGTCTTATAGTACTACCACTGGGCTTTAAGCTGCTAAATAAGGGCAAAATGTCCTTATTTGGCAGTTTAATCCCTAGGAGTAGTACCACAAGATTATGGGCGCCATTTTGAACCCAAGACTAGAATGCCAATGATAATGATCATTCCTGCTTCCCATTAGCCCCCAAAGATCCTGGTAAGAGCAGGGGGAGGGATCAGGGATGGGGTTTCTTGCTGTTGTGGGATATCAAGGGTGTGTTGTCTGTCTGGACTAGATTGTAAGCTCTGATGAGCAGGGACCGTCTTTTAAATGTGTCTGCAACGCTGCATACGTCTTGTAGCGCTATATAAATGCTCAATAGTAGTAGTAGTAGTAGTAGTGATCAAGGGTGCTTAATGTTGAGGGGTTCCTTATGTCAGGGAGTATCAGCAATGGAGCAAATGTGCTGCTGGTATGTGAGGGGATCAGCAGGTTAAGGGAATTGATGATGCCAAACGCAGACATTTTAAAAAGCTGCTCACACACACATTTGGGAAAAAGCAGGATACTGTTTTCTGCCTATGCTTTCTAAAATCACTACTCCAGCTGGATGTGATGGGAAATTGAAGTGCATTGCTATAGGTCCTTATCTGCATTTTAGAAGAGGCTCTGTGGTTGACCTTTGTAAAATACATTGGAAATCTTTTGACATCCAGACCTGGACATCTTAAAATTAGGCTTGTTCTGGGGCAGAGCTGCACAGTATGAGCCTTCTTTATAAAGTATAATCCAGTGATACAGACTGTACACATATACAGTTTCACCTGCCCCTGAGCTGATGTAAATTTCCAGAGCTTCAATCTAAATGCAATGTCTGCCGACTTACCGCTAGTATTTTATAAAGATACCTAGGCTCCTATGCACCTGTATAAAATAGGCATCTTCTTTCCCTCTCAACCTAGGAAACCTATCATAAAATGTCCTGAATAATGACTGATTTCTCTTAAGCTCTACTGTACATTTTAAGTACCCATAGCTGTGCCTTGGTTATTAAGATGAGTCACTTATAACATGTTTTCTCTACTGTGTTGCCCACTTGGTCTTCTGAATGAAAAACTGCTTTGAGGCTACTTGCTAGATTTCCTCAGTGGGAGCCTGTGGAACATGGTGGGATTCGCTTTTTTGGAATCTAAGTTTTCAGAACTACAGAAGTGACTGATCTGTATTCTCTTAACATTCCAATCAAAAATGTCTGCTTGAAGGGATTCCCTGGCTGAAAAATCTCTTGACAGAGAACCAAATGCTGGGATATTAGCATTTTCAGTGCCAACAGAAATACCCCTGAATCATACAAGGCAATGTAAACAGTATTTATTAAAAGTCTTCTACAGCTTTTTTGGTAATTTCTCTACACACTTTCTATTCAATTTTAAACTAAATATGCACAGTGTCTTATTTTAGATGCACTTTGCTTTATCTTCACCTTTTTAAAGTTATTACTGACTATATTTTGAATTTATCAAAGGATATCAAGTAATATCAGGCTTCATGGTAAAATGCAGGAAAATACAATTTTTCTTTTTTTTCTTTGTTTTAACTAAAATAAAGCTGAAGTAAAGGTCTGCCCTCTGCTGGCTGATATATATTTATCAGTCAGATATTTATGGCAGTATTAAGAGCATAGGGGCCGATTTTCAAAGCCCATATCCAGATAGCCTCCCAGCATCACTGTCTGGAGAGTGTCACTGAATATTTCCATAGATGGCTCCGGCACTGTCCGATTAGCATCAAGGCGGTCTGTGGGTAGAGCTAGGGTAGTGCAGTCACTATCTGGATAAGTGGCGGCCTTATCCGAATAGTGGAGATTTTCAGCTGAACATCCAAATAGCAGGCCTAAATCGCTATCTGTGTGGCTTATTGAGATGGCAGCTGAAAATCCCTGCTATCCGGCTGCACAAAACAGACATTCAGCAGCAGCAGCCACTATCCACATTCTGCTGCTCAACAGCTGGATTATATTTAAGCATTGCGGCTGATTGCCACGGCGTTTACATAGCAGCCCATTTGAATACCAGGCAGATCAGAACATAAGAAATGATATAATGAGTTGTAGGACTGGTACCTGCAACCTGCTCAGACCCAAAAAGCCTGGGTCAAACAAAATGAATTTAATTCTTGCTACAAAAGCCTCTGATATGTTCCAAGCCTCAGACCTGCTGATGCCTTCAAGCTACTGCCTGCCAAGTGTTTATGTGTGTGGACACAAAAGACTATTGATTCCTGCCTAGCCTACGTACAAGAGAACTTGCTTTTTGGGCCTTTATCATCTGCAGACTGCTCCTGCCAGCCATGGAAACTTGCAACAGTGTATAGGAGTGCATGTTATATTCTACTGCATTTTGTCTCTCATCATGGACCTTACATGCATGATGACTGTCTCCTGATTTGCCAGACACCCTACAGTAACTCATGCCAACCAATCCCCAAAGTATGATAAGAATTTAGCACTAGGAATAATAATATATACACAGAAGAACTTTCATGCCTTTTTACCTTTTGCCTTTCCTTGCTGCTTACACAAACACTAAGGGGTATGTTTATTAAACTCCGTTGCTGTGCGGGTCCCCGTTAGTGTGCGTGTGCCATATAAGGAGTGGGCGGTTCAGACAGAAAAAAGAAAAAAACCCGACCGTACGTGTGTGCGTCGCACTAATGTGCGGGGCCCACATTAGCACGTGGGAAGGCTAAGTGGGGCGATGCTGCCCAACCAAACAACAGAGCTGTAGTACAACAGTGAAGACACTGACCCATGGTGCAGGGGCCATGGGTTCAAACCCCCATTGCGCTCAATGAAAAAGACCAGCTGAGGCATCAACTTTTATGGGCAAAAGTGGTGTAGGAGGCATATTGATTATGGGCGGTAGAAGGCGGCGCACTCTTTTTTTATACGGCATGAGGCAGCGCACTGTTCATTGTGGGTGGCAGATGGCGGCGCGCTGTTAATTTTGTGCGCCACAAGACGGCGCGCCGATGGCTACAAGGCTGCGCGCTGCTGCTCAAACACAGGACCAAAGCCACAGCACAATGGTGAAGACACTGAGCAATGGTACAGGGACCAGGGGTTCAATCCCTCACAATGGCCAATGAAAAAGGCTAGCTGAGGCAGTATGTTATATGTTGTGGAGTGCTGTAGGAGGATTTTTAATTTTATTTTGTGATAACTACTAGCAAACGCACTCTCACAGCATATTAATATAAGGCGGCCCATAAGGCACATGTTACAGTGCACCGTCCGCCAAGGCACCCTAGAATGTCCCCTATAGGGCAGCATGTATGTTGCGACACAGGATAATGTATAGTGCACCCTATATGGCTGGCAACCGTAACGTGCCCTATAGGGCGCCCCATAAAGCACCCTCAGAGGCACCTTATGGGTACAGTACGCTGAGGGTGTTATTGCTGGCAGCAACATATGTACAGTAAATTAAAATAACTCTTTGGACACCACTATCACAAAACCCCACTGTGGGTTTGAACCCATGACATCTGGCTACACAGGCAGTGACATAACCATTGGGCTACAGCCCTATAGCTGTAAGCAACCCCTGGCTGGCTGCAGATAGCCTGTACGTCACCTCACTGACAGTCTGCTGTTGTGAACCACCCGTACCCATGATGCACTGCACATGCAAATCAGCTGTCCACGATTGAACACAGGATGGGAAATGCACCCCTAAAGCTCCCCGGCCTGGTAGGGGGAAGTGTCCGTGTGCACCCACACAGCACCTCGGCCTGGTAGGGTGTCCTGAGTGGGTGGACAAACGGCAAAGAGTAGCTAAATACCATCACATTGTGCGGTTACTGTGCTCACCCTGAGTGTGAGATGTTGCGTCCAGGACCAGGTCCACAACACCAGCCATAGCTGAATGTGGCCATGACAGAACTCCAAAGCAGCAATAACCTGTGGAATAGGTAGGTGCTGCATAAGCATTTTGGAGATCTCTGTCTGGCTCAGTTAGTGGGGACCCCCAGGTGGATAAAACAGGGCTTCCCCTCAACAGATCCCCTACCCCAATGGCAGTACAGTGGACCATCAACCCCAGTCCTGCTAGGGAACAGACACCCTACAGGGCAGTCCAAGCAGCTCCACACACATCCATAACACAATATCAGACAGGCATTAGGCCTGGATATTCACAGATGGCCCCCCCCCACTATCTGATATTCACCTGTAGCAAGTCATCAGCCACTGCACCCTGCAAGGCACTCCATCACAACACATACCAGCTGTGAACAGTCTGCTGGCTGGTCCTGATGGACATGCATGCACCCACAACTGGGGTGGCAGCACACACAGGCAGATAAGTCTATGAAGAGGCCCCCACAGGACACCCATACATATCACATGGGAGAATCATAATATAGCACTATGGGGGTGCCTAGCCATGCTGCCGTCACTGCACACTCAGGGTGAGAGTGATCTCCCAGCAGCACATACAGAGGTCACCCTGTCTGTGTAGGTGGTGGCCGGGCACTACCATGCCCCTGCCAGTGCCCTATGCCCTGTGCAGCTGCATCCTGGTCAGTCCACTCTGTCTGAGATATACCCATGGTCCCTTGCTACTCATTATGCACATTGGCAGGCCAATACTGGCAACAGTGTTGGCAGTGTGGGCTGTGGAAGGGGCTTGCAGCCAACACCCACTGTATAGACAGACACACAATTCCACACCTATGCCATCATGGTGCTACTATTGAGGAGGTAATTAGCCTTGCCCACCAAACCGGTGCTGGGGACGGCAAGGCATGGATATGCTACGCAGTACTGCTGGGGGTCACTCCCCAGGGTGGTAAACACCGTCAAAGGCAAGGGCTGGAGCACGCACCGCAAACACCGAACAGATTGTTCGGATGGGGTCAACTAGCAGTATGTGCGTAACGTATGGATATCTATCTGCCAGTACTCCTAGCAAGCGTCTCAGAGCTGTGTACCGTATACCTCAGGTGTAGGGTGACATTGCTAAGGTATGCAGGTGCTAGTATTGGGAGATGCACACAGGGTCTAATGTTCTGCCTCTCCAGAAGACATTGGCCAATGGGGCCTGTGGGTGGGTGTGTGGGTGTGTCTGGCCCTGTTGGCTGCTGCTTTACGGCAGAGATTCCCAACTCCAGTCCAGGTTTCCATCACACTGTTCGGGTTTTCCTGCTGTTCCTCATGAATATGCATGAGCTACATCTACATGCCATGGGGGTGGTGCATAGATATACAGCACAGGCATTTGTATGAGTGGCAGCATGGAACCTGACTGGTGTGTGGCCCACCAGGACTGCATTTGGGAGATTGTGCTCTAGGTACTGCCCCTGTACATGGTGTCTGTGCTCAGTGGGGTAAAAGATAGACGTAGTACCATTGCATATGTCCTCGCCACGAAAGGTTTGTCCTTACTATCACTATGTAGTTGTGGGAAAAATATGTGGGCAGGATTGGGGGTAGCCCCAGCTGGGCTTTGAACCTGTGACCTTCTGTTCTTGCATGCACTGTCTGTGTGCACTGCACCACTGTGTAGCCACAGATTGGCTGGATTCCCTGGAATGTCCATGCCTGTGGATCCGGCAGGGCCTGTCTGTTGCAGTGGACTGTGCCAGCCTGCACATGGCTAGGCCTCTGTCTTCTGTGGCTAGCAGCCACTGCCCCCTGCACCACATGTACTCGTCCGCCAACATGCTGGCATGAGCTTCTCTCAGAAAAAGAAGATGACCTGATTGCAAAGTGGCAGTACGGGACTGCATTTGGGGGACTTGGCTGTAGGTAATGCCCATTGTTGTGGTGTGTGTGTGGTGTTGGGTAAAATATGGGTGTTTCCCCCATGCTTATGTTCCCTGCAATACAGGGGTGTCTGTGCTATCTTTGTTTAGTGGTGGGTAAAATATAGGGACTGGGCTGGTAAGTGCCCCAGATGGGATTTGAACCTCTGGCGCTCCAGTTCTAGAGGTAATGGCTCTGTCCACTGCACCATACTATGGCCACAGAGACAGTGCAGCCCCTGGAGGTAGTAAACCTGGCAGGATGGAGTCACAAACCCTGCTGTACGCATTTTTACTGTGGGCACATGCACCCTGTCTGGTGACAAACGTGCACATAAACCCCGGAAATGACCATGGCAAATGGGGGACACAATATCACCATGCTGGGCAACAGTGATATTAATGGGCAACCATAGAAGACACTCCCAGGAAAGCTCCAACAAAAAGGAAATGTTTTTGGAAGAGTCTCCACTCCGTACACCTTTCCAAAAAACATTTCTTTTTGCTGGAGCTTTCCTGGGTGTGTTTGTTGGTTTTGCCCATTACTATAGCTGTTCCCCAGCTGAATTCCTATTTTTACAATTTTTGTTGTGGTCCTTTTCTATTTTTATTTCCACTTTTGGGCTGTGCACATTTATCACACTGCTCACGTTTTGCAGGTTTCCCCGGTTTTGCTGTACATTGCTGACGGAAATGGTTTCTCTTCCCTTTAAATGCATTCTACCGCGAGTGATTCACTCGCGCTATTTTGTTTTGGAAATTCAGCACCGATAATGTGCGGGGCGCCTCTCCCCTCCCCTTCCCCACCCATTAACCCCTTCTCTCCGCCCCTCCGGGGCCTTCCTCCGCCCTCCGTTAGCCTTTCCACGCCTCTATCGGACATTTGCGGGCCCGTACTTGTGCGGCACCCGTTACTGTGACGCGCAAGTGTGCGGGGCTTCATCGCACGTTTGCGGGGCGTTTAAGAGCACTTAAGTGCTGCTTTTAGTGCGCTATTTTGCGGCGCGCAAATTAGCGCTTTTTAGTAAACATGCCCCTAAGACTCCCACAGGTACCTCTAGTACTCTGGGTAGGACCAGAGCTACTATTAGGCAAACTAGGCAGTCACTTAGAGTGAAGGCCCTCCAGGGGCACCCACTTCCACCGCTGCCACCCCTCACCAGGCCCTACAGCAGCTGCAATGACCTGAAACAGCTCCACAGAGCTTATCTTCAAATTTCGGTGCCACAGGGCTGTCTGCTTCTGCCCCCACGATTCCTACTTCCTGTTTGCATGGGGGCAGAAGTCGGCATCAGTAGAGGCAGAAGCAGACAGCCCTGTGGCACCAACGTTTGAAGGTCAGCACCAAAGGGCTGTTTCAGGTCATTGATGCCACGTTAGTTCCTGGACAGAGACAGGACGGGTGGCCAGGGAAATGCAAGGAATGAGATTCACCTTGGACACCTCATCTCCTTGCGTCAGCCCTGGCTCTGAGTTACCCCTTGCAGCTCACTTGCAACAGCTGAAGTCTATGTTAGCAGAGTTGCCTCTTTGGACCTTTTACTGCACCAGACTCTGACTCGGAACACAACATTCATCCAGCCTGGTAAGGCTAAGGTATCAGTCTTATGTTTTTACCAATGGGTTGGGATTTGTCAGATAGCTCTATTTTGTATCATAATGAGTGCAGAACACTTCGGTTGTTAGTTCATGATTTATTGCTGCTTACATAAGAATTATTAGTGCTGCTACCAAACCTGATTACCTCATTCTATAATGTTAGCCTTATGATTTTCTATTTTTGCACCCTAATAAAAATCTTAATATATAAACATAGAAACTGCTTTTGTTTGCCGCTTATTGCCAGAAAGTCTCACCGAACCAACAGGGAGAGAAATACAGCAGACACCCCCCTAGGCATAATTACTAAGGCTGTCTGCGGGTACCCCTACCAGTTCCAACCAAAGGTCCATCATATCCAATATCCTGTTTCCAACAGCAGCCATTCCAGATAACAAGTACCTGGTAGGCTCCCAAAAAGTAGCTAGATTCCATGCTACTTTCCCTTAGGGATAAGCATTGGCTTTCCCCAGGTCTACCTTAACAGTTAATGGACTTTTACTCCCAGAACTTATCCAAGTCTTTTTTTAAACCTAGCTATGCTATGAGATGTTTAAATACCTCCGTGGCATAAATGTTCAGGGAGAGAGCCTCTTTCAATTGAAAGCAAGTTCTGCGACGAGGGGACATGGGATGAGGGTGAAGGGAGATAGATTCAGGAGTGATATGTGGAAATATTTCTTTACGGAAAGAGTAGTGGATCCGTGGAATAGTCTCCCAGTGGAGGTGGTAGAGATGAGGACAGTAACTGAATTCAAAAAAGCATGGGACCAACACAGAGGATCTCTAAAGATAAAAAGTGGACTGTTGTAGTTGTTGTTATGGAAGGACAGACTAGATGGGCCTTGTGGTCTTTTTCTGTCATCATGTTTCTATGTTTCTATGTATGCTATTGCATTTACCATATCTTCTGGGAATGAATTTCAGAGTTTAACTATGTGCTGAGTGAAAAAATATTTTCTCCTATTTGTTTTAAAAGTATTACTTTGTAACTTAATGGTATGTCCCTTAGTTTTTGTTCTTTCTTCAAGAGTAAGCAAGCAATTCATATTTATCCATTTCACTCCACTCAGGATTATATAGACCTCTACTGTATATTATCTTCCCTGAGCCGTCTCTTCTCCAAGCTGAAGAGCCCTAACCTCTTTAGCCTTTCCTCATAGAAGAGTCACTCCATCCCCTTTATCATTTTAGTTATCCTTCTCTGTACCTTTTCTAATTCTCCTATATATTTTCTGTGATATGGTGACCATAACTGCACACAATATTCAAGGTGCAGGCACACCATGTAGCTATGCAAAGGCATTATGACATTCTTTCTTTTATTCTCTTGTTGTTAAGTGCTGTCGAGTTGATGCCGACTCATGGTGATCCTCTGGATAGTTGTCCTAACTGTGCTTGGTTTTCGGTCAGGTAGCTCATTGTTGACAGACTGGCACCCATAGCTCCTGTAATTGTATTGATCCATCTCATTGCTGGCCTTCCTCCTTTGCGTTGACCTTCTACCTTGCCAAGCACGATGTCTTTCTCTAATGATCTCTCTCTTTGCATGATAAGTCCAAAGTATGAAAGGTAAAGTCTTGTCATCTGAGCTTCTAAAGAAAGCTTAGGTTTGATCTCCTCTAGTACTGACTGAACATAACATAAGAACATAAGATATGCCATACTGGGTCAAACCAAGGTCCATCAAGCCCAGTATCCTGTTTCCAACAGTGGCCAATCTAGGTCATAAGTACCTAGCAGTCTCCCCAAAAGACACAGGTTCCTCAATGCTTGTACTGGGTCAAGCAGTGATATCCTTGGTCCCTTTTAATAATGGTTTATGGATCTTTTCTCCAGGAACTTGTCCAAACCTTTTTTAAAACCAGCTACACTAGCAGCTTTTACTACATCCTCCAGTAACAAATTCCAGAGTTTCATTACACGTTAAGTGAAAAAATATTTTCTTTAATTAGTCTTAAATAGGTTACCCTGTAGCTTCATTGCATGTCCCCTAGTCTTTTTATATTCTGACGATGTAAACAATCGATCTACGTTTACCTGTTCCACTCCATTCTTTAATTTATAGACCTCTATCATATCTCCCCTCAGCCGTCTCTTTTCCAGGTTGAAGAGCCCCAACCTTCTTAGCCTCTCTTCACAGGAGTATCCTTCCCATCCCCTTTACCATTTTGGTCTGTTCTTTGGGCAGTCCATGGTTTACATATTATTCGTCGCCAGCAACATAATTCAAAGGCATCAGTTTTCTTCCTGTCTATCTTTTTCACTGTCCAACTTTCGCATCCATATGATGTTATTGAAAATACCATGGCTTGAACAACTTTGTATGGAGAGAGACATCTTGATCTTGAGAATCTTATCTAGGTCCTTCATAGCCATTCTGTGAAGAGCAATGTGTCATCTGATTTCTTGACTGCTTTTTGCTTCTTTATTGATAGTTGATCTAAGTAGGGTAAGGTTGTCCACTATTTCAATATCTTCTCCATCAACAATGAACTTATTGATTTTGCCAGTGGTCAGGTTCTTTGTCTCTTTTATATTAAGGTGCAGGCCCATTTTTAAAGTATGTTCCTTGATCTTGAGAAGCAAATGTTTCAGATCATCTTCACTTTCAGCCAGTAATGTGGTATCATCAGCATATCGAAGGTTGTTGATGAGTCTCCCACCAATCTTCATAACTCTGTTGTCTTCATACAGTCCTACTTATCTGATGATTTCTTGGGCATATAAATTAAACAGGTAGGAGGAAAGTATGCAGCCTTGTCATACACCTTTGCTGATTTTAAACCATTCTTTTTCTCCTTGTTCTGTTTGAACTGTTGCTTCTTGATAAATGTAAAGGTTGTGCAAGAGAACAATCAGGTGTTCTGGTATACCCATGCTTCTTGATATGTCCCAGAGTTTCTCATGGTTTACACAGTCGAAAGCCTTGCTGTAGTCAATAAAACACATATAGATATCCTTTTGGTATTCTTTTCAAGGATCCATCTCACATCCACAATGATGTTCTTCGCCCTTTCCTAAATCCTGCTTGCACTTCAGACAGTTCTCATTCCAGGTATGGTTGTGGTCTCTGCTGAATAAATTGAAATAGAATCTTGCTGGCATGTGGGATCAGAGCAATTGTGCAATAATTTCCACAATCAGTTGGATCACCTTTCTTTAGTATTGGTATAAACACAGATCTTTTCCATTCAGTTGGCCATGATGTTGTCTTCCAAATTTCCTGGCAGAGCCTTGTAAGTATGGTAACAGCTGCAACAAATTGCTGTAATACTTCTATGGGAATGCCATCAATGCTTGGTGCTTTGTTCATTGATAAGCCTTTCAATGCTGCTTCAACTTCTTTCATCGCCAATTGTTCCGGATCATAAGGTACAGGTTGAAACGGTTGTTGGTCCACTTGATCTTTATTATATAATAACTCTGTATATTCTTTACACCTTTTCTTGATCTTCTCAGCATCATTCAACGTGATGATTGAGCATCTTGTAACATTCTAATTCAAGGCTGGAATTTTTTCTTTAACTCTCATAGCTTTAGGAAAGCAGATCTTGTTCTTCCTCTAATAGTTTCTGCTTCTACTTCCTTGCATGCGTCATTGTAGTACTTCTCTTTGTCTTGTCTTGCTGCATGTTGAAAATCTCTGTTGAGTTCTGCAATTGCCTCTCTTTCTACTCTGGCTTTAGCTTCTCTGCATTTCTGGGCAATTTTCAGAGTTTGTTTGGTCATCCATTTTGGCCATTTTTGCTTTTTCATCTTTTGTAGAGAATGTCATTCCTGATGCCTTTTTGATGTCATTCCATAACTCTTCTGGAGCTCTGTCATTTGTATCTAAAGCAGCAAATCCATTTTGCATGCAGTCTTTAAATCCCAGTGGTATATTCTCAAGGTCATATTTTGCTACATTCATGAGTGGCTTGCTCTTTTTCAACTTTACCTTGAGTTTGCATACTAGTATTTGGTGATCTGTACCACAGTCAGCTCCAGGTTTTGTCTTTGTTGATGTTATAGAGTTTTCCCATCATTGACTTCCAGAGATGTAGTCAATTTGATTTTTGTACAGTCTAATGGATGAGGTCCATGTGTACAGTCGCCGCTTGTGTTGCTAGAAGAAGGTATTTGAGATGAATAAATCATTGGTCTTGCATAATTCTATCAGTCTTTCTCCAGCTTCATTTCTGTTGCCAAGTCCATATTTTCCAATCCTTTTGCCTTCATCTTTGTTGCCAACCTTTGTGTTCCAGTCACCCATGACTATCAGGATATCCTGTTTGCATGTTCTGTCAGTTTCAGCTTCTACTTGTTCATAGAACTCATCAATTGTATTCTCTTCTGCAGCTGTTGTTGGGGCATATACTTGAATTATAGTTGTATTCATAGGCATTCCTCATAAACAAATAGAAATTAAGCGTTCACTGATTGCATTGTATTTCATAATAGTTCTTGCAAGTTTCTTCTTAATTATAAATGCAATACCATTTCTTCTTTGTCTTTAATTTCCAGCATAGTAGACCATGAGATCATCAGATGCAAAGTGCCCATTGCCAGTCCATTTAAATTCGCTGACACCCAATAGATCAAGTTGTACATGTTCCATTTCATTCTTGACCACCTCCAACTTCCCTTGGTTCATGCTTCGTACATTCCATGTCTCAATATGTAAGACATCTTTGCAGCTTCTGACTCTCATTTCATGCGCAGCTACATCAGCAGTCAGATGTCCCAAGGGCTTTGATCCAACCACATCATAAATGCTGACTTTACTCTGAAAAATCTTCAGCTCCTCCCCAGTAACCAATTGAGTGCCTTCTGACCTGGGGGTCTCATCTTCCAGCACTATAGTGCAATTTGTTTTGTTGTCACTATCCACTGGATTTTCGTGGCAAGATATGGAAGTAGATTGCCAGGCCTTTCCTCCGCACAGTTTAAGTTTAGTGCTTTTGCCATTGTCGCGGAAATGTGATCCTCTGCCGCCAACACTGTCCCATTCTGCTGCTGCCTAGATGGGTGGTTTGTCTTGGTCTAGCACCTCAGCTGAGACCTGTCCATCTTGGGAGATCCTGCCAGTAGTTAATCTACCGATAGCTTAGCCCTCAACATCACTGATGCACACAAGCCCTCACAGCATGACAAGCTGCTAACCAAGTGAGGGTTTATTCTCTATTCCTTTCCTAATAATTCTTAACATTCTGTTTGCTTTTTCACCAGCCATGGAACACTGAGCAGAAAAGTTCAATGTATATAGTCCATGACAACTTCAAGATCCTTTTCCAGGGTTAGCCTGCATTGTCTAACTACAATTAGGATTATTCTTTTCTACATCATCTCTTTGAATTTGTTTGCATTACATTCATTGGCCATTTAGATGCCCAATCTTCCAGTCTCACAAGATCTTCCTGCAGTTTCTCAGAATCTGCGTGTGATTTAACACAAGATTTATGTCGTCTGCAGATTTGATCACCATACTCATTGTTACCATTTCCAGATTAGTCATAAATATGTAAAAAAGCATTAGTTCCAATACAGATCCCCAAGGTATTCCAGTATTCACCTGCGCCCATTGTGAAAATTTGGTATTTAACCTTGTTCTTTTTTATCTATTTTTAACCAGTTCCTAAACACAAGACATTTCCCCCTATCCTATGAATGTTTGCTTTCTTCAGAAGTCTCTCATAAGGGACTTTGTCAAACACTTTCTGAAAATCCACAAACACTATGTCCCTTATTTTAGAAGCATCTCCACATGTAAATAGCAACTTTTAAACATATAGATCAGCTACACATGCAAATAATGATTTTAGAAAGCCACTATTTATACTCTGGGGACCTTTTACCAAAGTGTGTTGTTTTTGCACGTAACACGTTTAGCGCTAAAACTAACATGTGTTAGTACAAGCTGCCATTCAATATTTCCTCTATTCATTTTTTCTCTCCATTCTCCCATGACTGAACAGCTGAGATTCAGGAGATCGAGAAGGGAAGAACAGGCTGCTCCTTGTGTGGTAAGAACATAAGAACATAAGACATGCCATACTGGGTCAGACCGAGGTCCATCAAGCCCAGTATCCTGTTTCCAACAGTGGCCAATCTAGGTTATACATACCTAGCAATATCCCCAAAAGACAGGTTCCACAATTCTTGTACTGGGTCAAGCATTGATATCCTGGGTCCCTTTTTAATAGTGGTTTATGGACCTTTCCTCCAGGAACTTGTCCAAACCTTTTTTAAACCCAGCTATACTAACAGCCCTTACTACATCCTCCGGTAACAGATTCCAGAGTTTGATTACAGGTTGAGTGAAAAAATATTTTCTCTTATTTGTCTTAAATAGTTTACCCTGTAGCTTCATTACATGTCCCCTAGTCTTTCTATACTCTGATAGCGTAAACAATTGATCCACGTTTATCCGTTCCACTCCATTCATTAATTTATAGACCTCTATCATATCTCCCCTTAGCCGTCTCTTCTCCAGGCTAAAGAGCCCTAACCTTTTTAGCCTCTCTTCATAGGAGTAGCCTTCCATCCCCTTCACCAATTTGGTGGCTCTTCTCTGTACTTTTTCTAATAATGCTATGTCCTTTTTAAGATACGGTGACCAGAGTTGCACACAATATTCAAGGTGCGGTCGTACCATGGAGCGATACAGAGGCATTATAATATCCTTTGTTTTGTTCTCCATCCCTTTCCTTATGATACCTAGCATTCTATTTGCTTTCTTGGCCGCCGCTGCACACTGGGCGGAGGGTTTTAACATGTTATCCACAATGACTCCTAAATCTTTTTCCTGGGTGGTGGTTTCTAATGTGGAGCCTTGCATTGTGTAACTATAGTGTGGGTTGTTCTTTCCTAGGTGCATAACTTTGCACTTGTCCAGATTAAATTTCATCTGCCATTTGGATGCCCAGTCTTCCAATTTATCCGGATCCTCCTGCAGTTTTCCACAATCCTCTTGGGTTTTAACAACTTTAAACAGTTTTGTGTCATCTGCAAATTTGATAACCTCACTAGTTTATTCCCTTTTCCAGGTCATTTATGAATATGTCAAAAAGCAGCGGACCCAGTACAGATCCCTGGGGTACTCCACTATTCACCTTTTTCCATTGGGAATATTGGCCATTTAGCCCTACCCTCTGCTTTCTATCTTTTAACCAGTTCCCGATCCACAATAGTACACTGCCTCCTATCCCATGACTTTTTAGCTTCGCCAAAAGTCTCTGATGGGGGACTTTGTCAAAAGCTTTCTGAAAGTCCAGATACACTATATCAACCAACTCACCTTTGTCTACCTGTTTATGCACACCTTCAAAAAAACATATCAGATTAGTAAGACAAGATCTTCCTTGTCTAAAGCCATGTTGGCTGTCTCCCATTAGGCCATGACTATCTACATGCTGCGTAAATTTGTTCTTTATGATGGTTTCTACCATTTTCCCTGGTACTGACGTCAGGCTCACCGGTCTGTAATTTCCTGGGTCACCCCTGGAACCCTTTTTAAAAATTGGGGTTACGTTGGCGACCCTCCAATCTTCAGGTATTACAGATGATTTTAATGAAAGTTCACAGATTACCAATAGCAGGTCTGCAATCTCATATTTCAGTTCTTTCAACACTCTGGGATGTATACCATCCGGTCCAGGTGATTTGCTACTATTCAGTTTATCAAATAGTTGTAATATATCTTCCCGGTGTAGCGATATTTCTCTCAATTCCTCTGCAGTATCACCTTTAAATACCACTTCAGTCTTGGGTAACATCCCTACATCTTCCTCAGTAAAGACCGAAGCAAAGAATTCATTCAGTCTCTCTGCTATAGCCTTGTTTCCTCTTACTGCCCCTTTTACCCCTCTATCATCTAATGGTCCAATTGACTCTCTCACAGGCCTTTTGCTATGAATGTACTTGAAAAAGTCTTTATTTCGTGTTTTTGCTTCCGTAGCAAGTTTCTTCTCAAATTCCCGTTTTGCCTGCCTTATCAATGCTTTGCATTTAACTTACCAGTGCTTGTGCTGTTTCCAGTTTTCATCATTTGGCTCTTTTTTCCATTTCCTGAAGGTTGCTTTTTTGGCAGCAACAGCCTCTCTGACCTCACCTTTAAACCATGCTGGCAGTTTTTTGGACTTTCTTCCACTTTTCTTAATGCGTGGAATACAGCTGGTCTGGGCTTCGAGGATAGTATTTTTAAATAACACCCAAGCTTGCTGTAAGTCTTTAACCTTTGGAACCGCTCCTTTTAGTTTTTTCCTAACTATATTCCTCATTCTATCATAGTCTCCCTTTTGAAAGTTAAAAGGTAGTACTGTGGATGCCTTTAATATCTGTCCTCCACTAATTAAATCAAACATGATCATACTATGATCACTATTGCCAAGTGGTCCCAACACCCTTATTTCTTGCACCAGATCTGGCGTTCCACTAAGGACTAGGTCCAGTATGGCTTCCCCTCTGGTCGGTTCATGAACCAGCTGCTCCAAGAAGCAGTCATTTATTCCATCTAGAAACTTTATCTCTTTAGCTTGTCCTGCTGTGACACTGACCCAGTCGATACTGGGGTAATTGAAATCACCCATTATTACTACTCTGTTGTGACTTTTGTTAGCTTCCTTGATTTCTTTGAGCATTTCATCATCCATTTGTTCATTCTGGCCAGGTGGTCGATAGTATACTCCCACTGCCATCACCTTCCCCTTCATAAATGGAATTTCAATCCATAGAGATTCTACAGCAAATTTTGTTCCCTGCAAAACTTTAATCCTTTCTGACTCAATGCCCTCTCTAACATAGAGCGCAACCCCTCCACCAATTTGATCAGCTCTATCATTACGATATAGTTTGTATCCAGGTATCACAGTGTCCCACTGGTTATCCTCCTTCCACCATGTCTCTGAGAGTGCAATCATATCTAACCTCTCATTTAGTGCTATATATTCTAACTCTCCCATCTTATTGTTTAGACTTCTAGCATTGGCATACAAGCATTTTAGAGACTGTATTTTATTCATATTAATCTGGCTATTGGTAGGCAGGGGTAATTTGGAATCTTTATGCTCTGTCTGCTCCTTACTCAAGGGCATTTGGGCTACTATACTCCATTTTGGAACCTCACTGCTTTTGGTAGTATCCTTCAAGGATACCTTCGTCCGAACCATGCACTCCTGGGTGACTGTCGGCTTTCCCCTATTTTCTAGTTTAAAAGCTTCTCTATCTCTTTTTTAAAGGTTAATGCCAGCAGTCTGGTCCATCCTGATTAAGGTGAAGCCCATCCCTTCGGAAGAGCCCCCCCTTTCCCCAGAATGTTCCCCAGTTCCTAACAAATCCAAAACCCTCATCCTTGCACCATTGTCTCATCCACGCATTGAGACTCCAGAGCTCTGCCTGTCTTTTGGGTCCTGCACGTGGAACAGGAAGCATTTCGGAGAACGCTATCCTGGAAGTTCTAGATTTCAACTTCCTACCTAAAAGCTTAAATTTAGCCTCCAGAACTTCCCTACCACATTTTCCTATGTCATTGGTACCAACATGTACCAAGACAGCAGACTCCTCCCCAGCACTATCTATGACCCTATCTAGGCGGTGCGTGAGGTCCGCTACCTTCGCACCAGGCAGGCATGCTACCAGGCGATCCTCACGTCCACCAGCCACCCAGCTATCTACATTCCTAATGATTGAATCACCAACTATAACAGCTGTCCTGACCCTCCCCTCGTGGGGACATGGCCCTGGAGAAACGGTGCAAGAGGGTTTTACATCACTTGGAGGACAGGTCCTAGTTACAGGATCACTTCCTGCCACACCAGGGTGATGCTCTCCTGACACGTGACCTCTCTCCTCCATGGCAACAGGGATGCTGCCAGACTGGAGGTGGGACTTCAGGACTGTATTCCTGTAGGTCTCGTCCATGTACTTCTCTGTCTTTCTTACGTCTTCCAGATCTGCTACTCTAGCCTCTAGAGAACGGACTCGTTCCCTGAGAGCAAAGAGTTCTTTGCACTTAGTGCATACGTAAGACCTCTCACCAACTGGGAGAAAATCATACATGTGACACTCAATGCAAAAGACCGGAGAACCCCCATCTCGTTGCTGGACCTCTGTCTGCATCTTAGTTTAAAGCTTGTGTTTAGGTCTTTTAAATTCTGTATATAATAAGGATTGGTGTAGATGCTTATACCAATAAAAGTGTATCTAATACCCCTAATACACCTTGTGTACCTGAAGCTTAAGTAATTAATCTCAGGTCCTCTGTGTATGACTGATTTGGATAACGAACTGCACCTGAGAGCAGCCCCTTTCCTCAATGATGTGCAAGTACCTATAAAACTACAATTACCCCAGGGGTGGCTGGGTGCTGGGGAGGGAGGGAGGGAGATAAGTCCTATTAAAGAGGGCAGTTACAAGGTACCCTGTCCTGAACCCTCAGCAGGGAGGAGGGGGGTACCACACAAAGCCCAGTTAGTTGAGAGAGGCAAGGTAAGTTATAACTGAGAAGGCTGAACTAGCACACCACTAAGACAAACAATAAATAATTAAATAAACAGACAAACAATCAATAATTAATAAACAGCTAGAACTCACAGCAAGGTGTCACAGGAGGCAATATCCACTTCTTTAGCAGAGCACTGTAAAAAGCACCCTGTCCTTCCAGTCTGCATTCATTCCCTCCCTCTTCTCACTAAGGGGCATGTTTAAAAAATGAACTAATGGTTAGCATGGGGTTTGCTACACATCCAAGTGCAATCTGGGACATCAAAGCCGGAACGTCTGAAAAGAAAGCCAGGTATGTGCAAGTTCAGGCACAATTCCAGAAACGTGGACGTGCCCAATATGCACGTGTATCAAATGTCTATATAGATGTCCCCAGGAGAGCATTTCAGACCCTTGATATCTAATAGCATAATGGCTACAATAATGCCTTCAGAGCTAGATGGCCAGGGTTCAAATTTCAGTGTGGGACTTTGTAATCGAAAGCTAGTTGCTTAATTCTACGCACTCTGGATGCTTTAAGTAGAAAACAAACACTTTCCTGATGCCTATATGTGCCTGGAGATGGAATAAACATGTAAGTGCCTGTAGATGGCTCTGCTGTGCCATCATCCCTGTGCCTACTTGAATGTCCCTGTACTGGGGATGTCTGCAAATGACATTTATGGAATAGTTAGGGAGACGTGTATGTGACTTTGAAATCCACATGCATGTCTGCAGATAACTATACCTTTTAGAATGACCCTTTAAGTGTACGACACTAAAAGGTAATACAAGACCTGCGGTAAATATCCCATGGTAACCAATTAGTGCAACATCAGGTAGGGACCAGTTGGGTTAGGGGTGGAACGTGGGCATTAACTGTGCAGCATGGTTAACACTGGCATCTTTGGTGCATGCTAATCTCGGCTGTTGCCATTAGCAACGGTGCACTTAATGCCACCTCAATGGGTGGCCTGAAATAGACCTTTGTGCTGGTTAGTGTGGTGTCGGACGATAGCAACACATTAATGGTAGGGGGATGGACATACATGACCCTGAGGTTAGTTCAAGCTTCCATGCTACTTTTGTGGCCCAATCGCATACCATCTTACCACACTTTAGTAAACGTGCCTCTAAGAACATAAAACTTTCCATACTAAGACAGACAAAAGGTCCATTAATATGCCAAACAGTGGCCAACGCACATCACAAATGCCTGACAGAGCCCAAAAAATAGTTAGATTCCATACTACTTACTTCAAAGGATAAAAAGTGACTTGCCCCGAGTTTACCTTAATAAGTCTATTGACTTCTTCTACTGGAATTTGTCCAAATCTTTTTAAACCCAACTTTACTACTTTTACTACTACTACTACTACTAATATCATTTGTATAGCCCTGCAAGGTGTACACAGTGCTGTACATACTGTAAGACACAGTCCCTGCTCATCAGGTATGCAATCTAATCAAGATGAAAAAACATAGAAAAACTGGGGACTAAAGTAAGGTAAGATACACTTAAGTAGTGGACAAGAGAGTGAGGAGAATCAGGATCCAAAAGCAGCCTCAAAGAGGTAGGTTTTTAGCCTGGATTTGAATAGGGCTAGAAAAGGAGCCCGACACACTTACTTAGATAGTTTATTCCAGGCATATGGAGCAGCAAGGTGGAATGAATGAAGTCTGGAGTTGGCAGTGGCAGAAAAGGGCACAGACAGATAAAAGGGATCCGTTGAGGAGTGGAGTTCCTGGAGAGGGGTGGAGAGTGAGATATGGGAGGAAAAGCATTGAGGAGCCCTGGCATGAATGCACTTGTAGGTCAGTAGGAAAAGTTTGAACAGGATGTGGAAATGGATAGGAAGCCAGTGAAGTGACTTGAGAAGAAGAGTTTAATGAGCATAGTGACACAAGTGGAAGATACTATGAGCCGTAAAGGTGAGTTTTGAACAGATTGAAGAGGAGAGAGATGATTCAGAGGGAAACCAGTGAGGAACAGGTCGCAATAGTCAAGATGGGAGGTAAGTAGTGAGTGGATAAGGGTCTTAGTAGTGTGTGTAGAGAGGAAGGGACAAATTTTGCTGATCATATAGAGAAAGAAGTAAGAGGTTTTAGCTATCTGTTTGATGTGTGCGGAGAAAAACAGAGTAGAGTGCTTCTAAACTAATCTCTTCAGGTACTTCTGAAGAGATTACCTTAGAAGCACAGGTCAGGGCACTGCGTAGCAAGCTAGATTTTACTAAGTGTTCTTTTCCTCCCACCCACCCTGACTCCCACCCTCCACAGACATATTCTTAGTCTTATAGGCTCTTAAGCCTATTAAAGGGGAAGAGGTGGTCAAATTCACTTTCAGTTTTAGCTGGTTATCCTCACCAGAAACAGATTAATTAAGGCCCTGAAATGAATTAATCTTGAGGTGAACAAAATCCTTTAAAATTTTTAGGTATAGTTGTATCAGTACAAGTATTCCTAGCAACTTTAAGTAAGTAAACAACTTTAATAGCTAAACGAAACCTTAAAACTAAGATGCAGACAGCAGTCCAGCAGCAAGATGGAGGCTATCCAGTCTTATGCATTGAGTGTCACATGTACGATTTTCTCCCAGTAGGTGAGGGGTCTTACATGTGCATTAGGTGCAAGGAGCTCTTTGCCCTCAGGAAATAAGTCCAATCTCTGGAGACTAGAGTAGCAGATTGAAGGACCTAAGGAAGACAGAGAGGTATATAGACGAGATCTACAGGGACGTAGTACTGAGGCCCAACTTCCAGTCTGGCAACCTCTCTACTGCCATGGAGGAGAGAGGTCACGTGAAAGGAGAGCATCACATTGGTGTGGCAGATAGTGATTCTGTAGCTAGGACATCTCCTCCAGGTGGTGTAAAACCCTCTCACACCGAGGAGGTTTCTCCAAGGCCATGGGTCCATGGGGGAAGGTTAGGATGCCATCTTAGTTGGTGATTCGATTATTAGGCATGTAGGCATCTAATCTTCTGCCAAGCTCGTTACTGTCACATTACTCCTCTTTTAAAGTCCCTTCACTGGCTCCCTATCCATTGCCATATTCAGTTCAAACTACTTACCCTCACACATAAATGCATTCACTCTGCTGCTTCTCTTTACCTCTCCTCTGTCCCTACACCCCCTTCCATAATCTTTGAGACCGCCTTTGGCTTATAATCCCCATCCTTATGTTTCAGGTCCTTATTGCCCCTTTTGTCCTTCTCTTTCAAACTACTGTATGTCCGTCCTTTTAGACTGTAAGCTTGATGAGCAGGAACTGTGTTTTCTGTGTCTGTACAGAGCTGCATATGCCTGGTAGCACTTTGTAAATGCTCATAATAATAATAGTAAATAGATAGCCAGGTGGCTGGTGGATGTGAGGATCACTTGGTAACATGTCTGTCTGGTGCAAAGGTAGCAGACCTCACGTGCCACCTAGACAAGGTTTTAGATAATAATGGGGAGGAGCATGCTGTCTTGGTACATGACATAGGAAAATGTGGGAGGGAGGTTCTGGAGGCTAAATTTAGGTTTTTAGATAGGAAGTTGAAATCCAGAACATCCAGGGTAGCATTCTCCGAAATGCTTCCCATTCCACGTGCAGGATCCAAAAGGCATACAGTGCTCCAGAGTCTCAATGCAAGGATGAGACAATGGTGCAAGGAAGATGGTTTGGACTTGTTAAGAACTGTGCAACATACTGGGGAAGGGAGGGGCTTTTCTGAAAGGATGGGATCCACTTTAATCAGGATGGAACAAGGCTGCTGGCATCAACTTTTAAAAAGGAGATAGAGCAGCCAGGGCTGGCCCAAGGGTTTCTGCCTCCCGAACTGTGCCGACAAGCCGCACCTCCCCCCACCCCCACTCCATGCTGAACTGTGCTACTGCTGATTCCAGCAATGGGGTCAGAACATAACTTCGGGGGTTCAAAAGCAGCAGGTCATGTGTGCCGAAGCACATGGCATGCCACCGAGCCTAGCCATCCACCTCCTGCCACTATAATCAATGGCAGAGGGAGGGGACAGCACGCTGAAGCTCAACATGGCGGGGGAAGAGCGGCACGGCTCAGCTCATGGGGGGGTAGCAGGACATGTGTGCCAAAGCACATGGTCTGCTGCCCACAGAGATTTTCCACCCTAGGTAGCTGCCTAGCCTGCTTAGTGGACAGACCAGCCCTGAGAGCAGTTTTGAAACTAAATAGAAGCACCTGTGTGGATTACTGTCTGCATCAGGGCATGTCGAAGAAGTAATCCACATATCGGTCTGCATCATAGCTCCTCCCTCCTGAGCATCGGGGGATAAAACCGGACTGTACTGCGGAACAGGGGAGCATGCTCATGCCCCTTAGGAGCCCCTTTGGAATGCCTGAGGATGCCTGAGATTTGATTCTCCCTCTACATCTTGCAAATGGGCAAGCGGAATGCTAAAAGTAAGGGCTTGTTATGGTGAGTTCTGTGAAAGGCCCAATGGACCGACACATGTTAAGTGTTGCAACTCCCAAAAGATTTGTTGTGCAATCTGTGCGGGTGTTTCTATCTTGGACGCCTCTTTGAATTCAGGATTGCGCACCCTCCTCCTCAGCCTAATGTAGATGGAAGTGTAACTGTGTCTGAGGTGTCCCTTGTGGGGGCTCACTTCCATCTGGCTCTTCGGTTACAGCTGGTTCTGACTTTGATTTGTGGTATCCAGTTCCTGTGACTTTATTTTTTGCTGCTACCGATTTGGCAGTTTTGGGCCCTAGTGCAGGCTATATTACTTATCTCAAGACATCACCACATTTCGGGTTGAACAATTCAAAACCCTAGTCTGAACGATGACATCAATACAGAATATCCATCCATCAAAACAAGATACCATTCAAGTGCGGCATTTAAGCCCCCAGGGGTAACGGTGTCCAATTGAAATATCCAGCGTTGTTCTCTGTATTGAAGCTTAGCTACTGCACCATATGACCAATCCTCTTCTTTTCCAGGTGGAACATGCTGAGGTCGACGATCACAGCGAGCATATCAACAGGATTTTTGGGCAGGCCCCAACACTCGCTCTCGGACAAAGACTCGGCCGTTGTTAACCTCTCGGGATGATTATTGACTCCCGCACAGCAGCAGGTTTTGGAGTTAGGGCTATCTTTTGTCCCAGTTACTCATTATGACCTTTTCAGATCAGACTGGCATTACACAAAGTTTTTCATAAATTGAGAGTAATTTTACATTTTTCCATGGTCTCTACAATATCTGATAATTCATTAATCTATGGTACTTCTCATTGGCTGCCACCTGGGGACATTGATCCTTCAATTTTGACTTTTCAAAATCTATTCTTAGATAAAATAAAGCAATATGAGCTGGCACCCATTAGATCGTATTCCAACATGACGGCTGCACAATTTAGAGCTTTACGTGAACTAGCTCAAACTGATCTTGTAATCAGAAAAGCTGATAAAGGAGGTGCTACTGTTGTTTTGTCTCCCCATCAATATCAACAGGAGACCTTAACTCAATTATCTGACACCAGGGCCGGATTTACCTTGTGTGAGGCCCTACGCCAACAAAAATTGTGGGCCCCCAGCAGGGCCGGCCCAAGGGGGGTGCGGGGCCTCATTTGCATAAATATTTGCATAATGTTACCATATACTAACTTTTAGTAAACGTGCCTCTTAGAGTGTATGGATAAAGAAAGACTAAAAGATTTCTACATTACTATAATCCAGTGCCAACCCATAGCAAACCCGCCGTATCCTAACAGCACTACCAGGACTCACAAAGCACCATACTCTACCAATCAAAAGACAACACTGCAAATATTAAACCAATACATTTCAGAGAACAACAATACATGACCTACTGGGGAAAGAGAACAAGTGGCAATGTCAAATAGGAATTATATAAACAGAACACCTCAGCTCAGTTACACATGCAGAACATAGACCATCACCAAACAAGTAATCACAATTTAGAAACAGGAAGACAATAATTAAACTGGGAATCCCAAAAGCCAAACTTGGAATGTACAAGACTGTAGAAATAAAACTATACATTAATTTGCTCTTGTACTAAACAAAGCGCAGACGTTAATGATGCACATTTACCAGAGCTGACATATTCCAATTAATAAATTCAAAATAAAAAGATATTTTTCTACCTTTTGTGCATTTTTTTTCAGCTGCAATTGCTCCAGCCACTTTCTTCTGGTTTCTTCGTGTCTTCTGCTAACTCTCCATCGTCTGCTGTCCATTTGTCCTTTCTTCTCTCTTCTAGTTTTTTTCCATTCTCTCTCTACATCTGCTTTAACATACTAATCTTTCTCCTTTTGCTCTTTCCTCATTCCTATTTCATCCACTCAAATTTTACCCCTCCATCCTCAATCCCCACTTACTCTCCCAATACCCGGCCAATTGTAGATTTTTTATCCCTCCCACACAAAATATTTTTCCCTTCTCCATTTTACTCTTCCAACCCCATCCCATTCTAATCCTCCCCTAACATCAGCTCCCTTCTAGTTCCAGCCTCACCCAGCATCCATTCCCTTCTAGTCCCTGCATCAGCCCATTTCCAGTCCTAGCCACCCATCAGCCCATTTCTAGTCCTAGCAACCCCCCAACCCAATACCAGTCCTAGCCGCCCCCATCAACCCACTTCCAGTCCTAACCCCCCATCACCCCATTTTCAGTTTAAGCCCCCCTATAACCCATTACCAGTCCTAACCCCCAATCAGCCCACTTCCAGTCCTATCCCCATTAGCCCACCTCCAGTCTTAACCCCCCCAGCCCATTTCCAGTCCTAGCCCCCCCATAGCCCATTACCAGACAGCCCCCATCAGCCCACAGCCCATTATCAGTCTTAACACCCCCACATAGCCCATTAACACTTATAACCCCCCCCCCCCAACAGCCCACAGCCCATTATCAGTCTTAACCCCCCCATAGCCCATTACCAGTTCTACCCCCCCCAACAGACCACAGCCCATTACCAGTCCTAACCCCATTAGCCCACCTCCAGTCTTAACCCCCCCAGCCCATTTCCAGTCCTAGCCCCCCCATAGCCCATTAGCAGACAGCCCCCATCAGCCCACAGCCCATTACCAGTCTTAACCCCCCCATAGCCCATTACCAGTTCTAACCCCCCAACAGCCCACAGCCCATTACCAGTCCTAACCCCATCAGCCCACCTCCAGTCATAACCCCCCCAGCCCATTTCCAGTCCTAGCCCCCCCATAGCCCATTACCAGACAGCCCCCATCAGCCCACAGCCCATTATCAGTCTTAACCCCCCTCATAGCCCATTACCAGTTCTAACCCCCCCAACAGCCCACAGCCCATTATCAGTCTTAACCCCCCCAAAGCCCATTACCAATTCTAACCCCCCCAACAGCCCACAGCCCACTACCAGTCCTAACCCAATCATCCCAACTCCAGTCTTAACCCCCCGAGCCCTTTTCCTGTCCTAGCCCCCCCATAGCCCATTACCAGACAGCCCCCATCAGTCCACAGCCAATTATCAGTCTTAACCCCCCCATAGCCCATTACCAGTCCTAACCCCCCCCAGCCCATTTCCAGTCCTACCCCCCCACCCCCATCGGCTCAAGTAAAATGAAATTTTAAAAAAGCAAAACCGCTGGCTGCTACCAAGGCCGCGGCAGCATGGACGGTCCCGCGGGGCCCCCTCTGCCCTGCCGAATCCCTCCCTCCGCGACGGCTTTGAGAGGCGCGAAAGGAGAGTGTCTCCCTTCGCGCCTCTCAAAGCCGGCATGGAGGGGCTCAGCCGGGGATTCGGCAGGGCAGAGGGGGGCCCGCGGGACCGTCCATGCTGCCGCGGGAACGTCCATGCTGCCGTGGCAGCTTTTTGTGGGCCCTTGCCAGCTGTGGGCCCTACGCCATGGCGTACATGGCGTATAGGTAAATCTGGCCCTGTCTGACACCCGTTATGACACCCTCTTGGATCATGATCCGACGCCTGCTCTATTTACGAGAATTGAGGCTTTGATGCTTGAGGCGTTTTCAAAAGAACTGGATCACCAAACGAGAACAGGCCTTTTTGGTTAAAAAAAGTCCTAGGGTTCCGGTTATTTATGTCGTTCCTAAGATCCACAAATCTTTAGATCATCCACCAGGTAGACCTATTGTCTCCTGTCGGGTTTCATTAATGGAACCGTTATCGAAATTCTGTGACATTTTTCTTCAACCGGCCGCGGCCCAGGTGTCATCCTACATTCGTGACACTGGTCACTTTTTGAAGAAGTTATTAGCTCATATTGATTATACATCATATACTTATTTAGTCACATTAGATGTGCAAGCATTGTACACTAGCAGAGATCAAAGGGAAGCTATACAAGTTTTAAGTGATTTTCCTCTGGATCTCCCAACCCGTATTCCTCGGGCTTTTTTGATGGAACTTTTAGAAATTGTTCTCAATAATAATTACTTTTTGTTCCAGGAATATTATTATCAGCAGTCTTTTGGTATTGCTATGGGGGCCTCTGTAGCCCCTTCCATTGCTACCATCTATATGGCGCAATTTGAAGAATCTTATATTTATACCTCACTTTTTTTCTCTAATATACCTTTTAGGTGTCGTTTCCTGGACGATATTTTCTTTTTATGGACTGGAACTCATCAGTCATTAGAACTATTTTTATTGTCATTGAATTCCTTCAAGTCCAATACAAAATGTACGTCTAAATTTGACCTGCATATGATTCAATTTTTGGATATCACTATTTCCCTAAATCCTGAGGGCTTTGTAACATCCCTTTTTCGTGAACCGGTCCAACGCAATGCTCTCCTCCAATATAGAAGTGTTCACCCTCCCTCTTTGAAGCGTGGATTACCCTATGGCCAATTTTTAAGATTACACAGAAACTGTTCTACTCTACATGAATTTCGCATTCATGCGCTAGATTTTAAATGTCTTTTACTTTGTGGCTATCCATTGAAAATAGTGGAGCTAGCTTTTAAGCATGCACGTTATAACCGTGACTGGTTATTATCATCTACAACTTCCAATACTACTGATTCTGCGATGGATGACACTATAGTGGGAGTGCTCCCTTACATGATAGGAAGCCAAAGAGTGACATCAACTTTGCATAAATATTAGAATGTTCTAAAAATTCATACATGCTTTGCTAAGAAAAATTTGTCTTTGGCATACTCCCGGGGTGCTAACTTACGTGACCGTATAGTCCATTCAATATCACGAGTAGATCGCCCTGATGCTGATCCGAGTAATTTCCCTTGTGGGAATTGCCGATTTTGTCATTATGCTGGTACACAACATGTGAATCGACATTTGTAGTTTATATTATCATTTGTCCTTGTTCTCTGTACTATATTGGACATACTACACGACTGCTGAGGGTTCACCTGGCTGAACATGCCTCACGATTACATACGAAAACCTTATCTGCACCCATTGTAGAGCACTGTCTTCTTAATGATCATTCTTTTGAACAGCTGCATTGGAGAGTCTTCGAATTTGTACCGGCCGATCCCCGTAGCGGTGATCAGGTTTCTAAGCTTCAATACAGAGAACAACGCTGGATATTTCAATTGGACACTGTTTACCCCTGGGGGCTTAAATGCCGCACTTGAATGGCATACCTTGTTTTGATGGATGGATATTCTGTATTGATGTCATCGTTCAGACTAACCAATGAGAATGGTGGTTCCCCTTCTTTCTGTGGGGATAACCTCATCTCATTGGCTTAAAGTGTTGGCTGTTGTTTTCTGATTGGTTGTTCAGCTTTCAGTTGCTATGTCAGGCGCAATTAAAACTGTTACTTTGGCGGCTCTGCTGCATAGCTGAGTCTATGTTTGAATGCAGAGGTGTAATCAGCCATGGATGGTGAAAATTATGAAACTTTCATCTAAAGCAGGGTTTTGATGAAACTTCCACCTGAAGCAAGGTTTTGAATTGTTCAACTCGAAACGTGATGATGTCTTGAGATAAGTAACTTGGTTTCAACACTTTATTAAACTGAGTAAAAAGGAGCGTTTACAGTGAGACGGTGTTAATATTTTCGCCTCCTTTTGTGAATTTTTTGCTCCGACAAAAAGAGAGTAATTTTGCTGCAAATTTCTACCAGGACTTTTTCTATTGGCTTTTGTATATGGTCTTTGGTTCTCAAGGATATTTTTTGTATGATTTTCTACCTGTTTAGCTACTTTAATAACATTAGACACAATCACGCCCAGGTCCTGCTCTTTTTGTTGACAGAAGTACTTCACCCCCTATACTGTATAGCTCCCTTGGATTGCTGCATGGCCTTGCATTTATTAAGATTAAATCTCAGCTGCCAAATTCTAGACCATTCTTCAAGTTAGCTCCCTCCTCATGTTATCTACACCTTCTTGGGTGTCTACTCTATTGCAGATTTCAGTATCATCTGCAAAGAGGCAAACCTTACCCGACAGCCTTTCCGCACATCACTATTGGATACAAAATAAAATGAAACTGCAGAGAGATCATTTGGACCACTGGAACTGAAGTGTGCCTATGTGCCCATAGCTTTCTGTTTTGTTACAAAGCCAGAGACTTATCAGTCCCACCTCGTAGTACCAGAAGACTGGAGAATGCCCAGTTTAACACTAGTCTTTAAAAAGGGTTCCTGTGGTGATCTGGGAAACTACGCACCAGTGAGCCTGATGTCAGTATCAGGCAAAATGGTAGAAACTATTATAAATAAAATTACTAAACATGTACATAGTGTCACAATCCCAGCCCCCGAACCACATGCTTAAAGGGTCAGGGTGGACATTATTGTTTTCATCAAAGGGTGAAACATTTCTTAGCCCAGATGCATGCTGGTACTAGTAGTCCCTTTCTTGAAATAATTAGCTGTGAAAGCCATGTGCAAGGTAAAGGATAAGGTTTATTCTCATAATGCACAAACAAAGGTTCAATGAAGGAAAACAGGATTCTCACCTCATTCAGGATTTTCCAAAAAGGTATTTACAGAATTCAAAAGTTAGATGTGCTTCACAGTCTCATTAGCTATGCAGGAGTTAGAACAAACCAGTTCATGCAAACAGAAGCAAGCTTCTTCTTTTAGCTTATCAAAACTGTCAGTTCATGCAAACAAAAGAAAGCTTCTTCTTTTAACTTATCAAAACTGTATTTTAACGTATATCCTGCCATGGGACATGGAAACTGTTTGCAAGTGGAACAAGTTCCTGTGGAGCCATACTATATTCCTCTGTCTCAAGCTGAGGTGCTGCAGGAAGGAAGTGATGCCACACTTGTTGACTGGGGGACTCAGGCTCATGTTATCATAGACATGGCAACCATGGCTCAAGAAAATCTTGGTGTGTCATATGAGGTGATTGACCTGAGGACAATCCTGCCAACTACGCCACTTGTCACAACCCCAGCCCCCGAGCCACGTGCTTAAGAGGTCAGGGTGGACATTATTGTTTTCATCAAAGGGTGAAACTTTTCTTAGCCCAGATGCATGCTGGTACTAGTAGTCCCTTTCTTGAAATAATTAGTTGTGAAAGCCATGTGTAAGGTAAAGGATAAGGTTTATTCCCATAATGCACAAACAAAGGTTCAACGAAGGAAAACAGGATTCTTACCTCATTCAGGATTTTCCAAAAAGGTATTTACAGAATTCAAAAGTTAGACATGCTTCACAGTCTCATTAGCTATGCAGGAGTTAGAACAAACCAGTTCATGCAAACAGAAGCAAGCTTCTTCTTTTAGCTTATCAAAACTGTCAGTTCATGCGAACAAAAGCAAGCTTCTTCTTTTAACTTATCAAAACTGTATTTTAACGTATATCCTGTGAGCTATACTTCTGCCAAGGATTCCAAACTCCCAGCTAGACAAAGTGTGCAATCCATGAGACAGTCAGGTAGCAATGAATCGGGTTCAGCAGGGTCTATTTGCATCTCCTCCTGTTCTGATGATATATCTGCTGGCCCTGAGCTTTCCTCATGTAATTCTGGTTTCAATTCAGAGTTTCTCTCTAAAACTCTCCAGGCTTGCTCTACCTGGTCTGGAAAACAGGTAACAGGACTTTTAGTTAGCACTTTTTGTACAGGTTCCCAAACCTCTCTCCAGCTGTGTTTCCTGCACCTACAACTCTCTGGCTTCCATGCCTTTCTAGGGCTTGGCCACAGTTCCCTGTTCAGTGTTGTGTTCCTCAGACTCCTGGGCTGAGTCTTGTGCACCCACCTCTGAACTCCTTGTAGCTCACGGTCAGGAAAGGAAGTATGCAGGTACCTCTGCTCTCTGAGCTGTGTTTCTCTGGTACTTTCTTTACCAGGCACTTTCCAGGTCCCTCTCCTTTCTCTGTCTTCCTTGAAGACTTCTCCCTGGAGCTTTTCACTGTGGAACTGTTTCTCTTGGAACTTGTTCCTTCTCTGTAAGGACCGCAAATCCAACTGCCTCTCCTTCTCTCCTCTGAGCCGTCTCCTTCCTCTCTCTTCTGCGTCTTCTGCTGCTGCTGCTTGCTCTGTCCTGTCTAAGCCATGCTTATAAAGCTGCTTCTCAGTTAGGGTTTCTCTCACCCTGACCAGGTGTGTCTGATTATCCCTTGAGTTAGTTATTACATCATCCAAGCTTGGGTGTGTCAGCCTACCCTCTGATTCTTCGTGCTTGCTCCCTCTGGCTGCACTTTGCAGTAAATGCACTTTAGGTCTGTCACTTTCTTTAAAGGGATCAGTGATTTGTCCTATCTCCATAGGTTCACTGGCCTCTGCTTCATCACAATAGTCATGATTTAATGGGAGAAAGCCAAATGGATTTAGCCAAGGAAATTCTTGCTTCCTAATCTGTTATATATTTTGAAAGTGTGAATTAACAGGTAGACAAAGGTGAACTGGTTGATATAGTATATCTGGATTTTCAGAAAGCCTTTGACAAGGTCCTTCATGAGAGGCTCTTGGTAAAATTAAAAAGTCATGGGATAGGAGGTAGTATGTTCTTGTGGATCAGGAATTGGTTAAAAGATGAAAAGCAGAGAGTAGGGTGAAATGGCCAATTTTCTCAATGGAGAAAGATGAATAGGTATCTGTGCTAGGCCCATTGCTACTTTGAATATTGTGTGCAAGTCTGATCACCATATCTTAAAAAGAATATCGCAGAATTAGAAATGGTACAGAGAAGAGACACCAAATTGGTAAAGTGGATGGAAGGATACCTCTATGAGGAAATGCTTAAAAGATTAGGACTCTTCAACTTGGATAAAAGATGGCTGAGGGGAGTTATGATAGAGGTCTATAAATTAAAGAATGGAGTGGAACAGGTAAACATAGATCAGTTGTTTACCCCATCAAAAAGTAGAAAGACTAGGGGACACAAAATGAAGCTACAATGTAACCCATTTGAGACTAATAAGAGCAAATACTTTTTCACTCAACGTGTAATCAAACTCTGGAAATTGTTACCAGAGGATGTAATAAAAGCTGTTCGTGTAGCTGGGTTTAAAAAAGGTTTGGACAAGTTCCTGAAGGAAAGGTCCAAAAATCATTATTAAAGAGTGCCCAGGAAATCCACTGATTACTCCAGGACATGCATTGTGGAACATTTGTACCTTTTTCATAACCTGCTAGGTACTTGTGACCTGGACTGGCCACTGCTGAAAACAGGATACTGGGCTTGATGGACTTTAGTCTGACCCAATATGTCATTTATTATGTTCTTAAGTTATGCTTCTATGACCCAATGTAGCACTAGCCTTACAAGGCTCAACAACAATTAAATACATTTATAATTGTTGAAACCCACTGTCTGTTCATTCAAAGCAGCGTGACTAATTAATGAAACAATTATATCTTTATTCTTAATTGACAACCATCAACATCTAAAAATGTACAGAAAATCTTTATTTGCGCCTTTTTCTAGAAATGTTTGCACATTATTTTTAATATCTTTAAGTACACTCATATTCAATAATGAGACAACTACACATTCACCTATTCATTTACCCAAACATTCAATGCATCTCACACCTACGTAACATAAAATGTTTAAATGACATAAGACAAAAATACAATAGCGGCAGAACAAACATAAATACCATATGGTGTCTCAATGGGGCATTTTCCCACTATGATGTATTGTGGAACCCAAAGCTTTCTTCTTCTTCTTGCCATGGTTCTGTCCCCACTGTTCCATTCCAGAAACAATGTATCTTTAATGTATCTGTAGAAGATAATGAGCTGTGAAACAAACTGAAACCCCACCGGTTTCAAAACTTTCCTATCACTTTTTTTATAACTGTAACAGTTCACAAACCTGCTCAAAATCAACACATCAGCCAATGAATTTCAATCTCTGATGTTTATATTCACATTGCCCTGTCACCAGAAAGAGCCTGCATGGAAACACTCCTAATTCCAACCATTGATCTTGAAATCACATTGCCTCAGTCAATTAAGAGTAAAGATATAATTGTTTCATTAAATAGTCACACGGCTTTGAATGAATAGACAGTGGGTTTAAACAATTATAAATCTATTTAATTGTTGTTGAGCCTTGTAAGGCTAGGGTTACACTGTGTTTAAATTCATGTTGTTGAATTTGAAGTATTGTGGTCATTTGTGTATTATATGTTTTTATGACCCCATGGTTGCGAGCTGAGGAAACAGAGAGGAGTATAGTGTTATCCACAGAAATAGAGAAGTGTTCAGAAGGGAGACACAGCACAGCAGAGAGCAGGAGCTGGGTAAAGGACGGACAGGATACACACTGACAATATAGAAAGAAAGAACAATAAGTAATTAAATAACAAGCTAAATTCTAAACAGGCACAGGAAAATACCTGAGCAGAACACAAAAGTTAGCAGAGGCTTGCAGTGATGGTGCTCTCACCAAGCAGGAACTTCCAGATGGGGGGTCTGTAGCTTATGTGGTCATGAGTTCAAAGCTTAACTAAGCATTGAGTGAAAAAATATTTCTCCTATCTGTTTAAATATACTACTTTGTGGGGACCGTGTCGATTTCTGCTGACGATTTGCAGTTTAAATTGATTTTTGTTCCAGCCTTGGAAATAGCCTTTATCAATGGCAAAATGGAAAACCAAAATGAAGGGAGTCCTCCCTCCGAAATCTGAGGCTCTTGCTATGGGGCAGAAAGCTTTGACAACTTTGCGAAGGCCAAGTCGGTCTTGGACGTACCTGTTGCTGAGGCTAGGAAGAGCACCAGCTTCGGGAGTAGTGCATCACTCAGTCCATTGGGTCCTCCCACTCCTCCTATCCCATCATTGGCAGCTGCTGTGTCGGGGCAGCTAGATGCTGATGCTGGCTTGGCCATTGAGATTGTTGTGACTGAAGTGGACTCCTGTGCCACTCTTGCTATGAATTCCTTCCGAGAGGGAGGGGTTCCCTCTCTTGCTGAGAACTGTAAACAAAATTAGAAAACAACCCTGGTGTCCAGAACCCAGTCTTCATACACCTTTAAAGTAACACATTTTTTTGTCGGAAAAGGCCAGCCCAGCTGTGAGGATTTATTTATTTATTTATTTATTTGCAAATCTTTTATATACCGCCATTTCCTAAGATCAGTGGCGGTTTACATCAAACAACATGAAATACATAAAACAGAGCTGTGATAAACAGGTACATTGAACAGTAATCAACTATATACAGGTAATGATAATCAGGTACATTGAACTGTAATCAGAACTATATACAGGTAGTATAGACAATGTTTGGAACTATTTACATATATACATATTAAATTTCGTCATATGTTCTATTTTAGGAGTAGTATTGCGAATATTAAAGCAGGTATATCTTGGAGATCTATGGAGGATGGGAGGCCTTGTCCAGTTCACTATGTTAGAGTAATATTGTGAGAACAGGTATGTTTTTAGGTCTTTTCGGAAATGTTTTAGATCTTTTATTTCCCTTAGTTGGTCAGGGATCAAGCCTCAAGCCATCGTGGCCCGTCCATTTTATTCACTTAAATACTAAAATAAACCACTTTGGAGGCAGCATAAATCTCGTTACTTAGCTGAGTCCATGAAAGTAGAGAGCCGTATAATCATGCAGCAAGCAGCATAGAGACGACGTGACACGTTTCGGGGTATTTCCAAAAAGCCCCTACTTCAGGTCAAAGCTGCTGCGCGAAACTTCTATCTCTTCAGCCATTCAATACCCTAATAGCCACTAATACCCTTGTCATACCTAAGGAATACACTAAATGTAACCAAGCAACCAGAGACAGGGCCTTTACCTTATTCGCCCCAACTTGTTGGAACAATCTCCCTCCTCACATCCGATCAATAAAAGACCTCTCCCAATTTAGAAAGGTCCTTAAACATTACCTATTCTGTCATCACCTTTTAGGCCACAACTCCACGCTTCCTCCACTTACTTCGCAAATCACCCACACAGCTGCAGACATCCCAAAAACTTAGTCAATACAGAACACGAACTAGTCCCTCTGCACCCAAATTTATGACCCCAACTTGAACTGTAATTGCCAGAGGTAATATATTTTCTGTACATAACTTGTATATAGTTTCCCATGTTATCTCCAAGTTACTGACCCTGTTATAATGTAAGCAAAAGATTGTTCTAATGCGAAAATTTGTTATCTGTAAACCGCGCTGATATCAAAAAGCGCGGTATATAAAAACTGTAAAATAAATAAATAAATAAAATAAATAAAGGTGTAACCTTGTTCCAGCAAGTGCCTTATGAGGCTCCCTAAGGTGACAGTACCCTGAGGGTGTTTCTGCTGGCAGCACTAATGTACATTAAAAATAGACAATGCCTCAGACAGCCCTATCAATAAACCCCACTGTGGGTTTTGAACCCATAACCTCTGGCTCCATGGGCAGTGAAGTAACCAGTGGGCTACAGCTGCTAACAAACCCCTGGCTGGCTATAGGAGGACTGCATGGCACCACACAAACATTCTGCTGTGGTTACCAGGATAGGGTCAACCCACCCGTACCCAGGATGCACAGCACATGCAAATCAGCAATCTACAGATGATCACAAGATGGGGTATGCACCCCACAGCCCTCAGCCTGGTAGGGGGTGCCGATGGTGTGTGTTAGTGGCACCAAGTAGCTACAGACCGTCACAGTGTATGGGTCCTGTGCTCACCCTGAGGGTGAGGTGGGGTGCCCAGCACCATTTTTGCAGCACCTGACTTTGCTGAGATAGACTATGCTGCAGGTCCCCATCAGTGCCAATGTGTGATAGGTAGTCCTTGCAAACACCCCTAGGATATGCCTGTGTCCATCTGTATTTCACATCTAGCCCTTGTGGACTATGATGCACCCAGAAAAGTGCATACCCTGTGTTGGTGCCATGGTCACATGATTTAAGTGAAGGGGGGGGTGTTTGGACCCACAGGCGGCTTATGTACCACCACCCAACCCACCCTCTGGGGTGCAGGGTGGGGGACAGGATCTCCCATCAACAGATCCACATTCTACCCCCCTGCAATGGTGACAGTAGAGGGGACCATCACACCAGTCCTGCTGGGGAACAGACACCCTACAGGGCAGGCAATGCAGAGCTGTACACATCTATAAAGCAATAGCAGACAGACGGTAGGCCTGGAAATGCACAGCTGCCCCCCACCACTATCTGACACTCTCCAGCAGCAAGCCTCCAGCCGCTGCACTCTGCAAGGTGTTCCAGCAAGACACATACTAGCTGCAGACAGTCTGCTAGCTAGTCCATGTTCCGGGAGAAGATGTGTGTACCCAGAACTGGGATGTCAGCATACACACCAAGCAGATAAGTCAGTGATTGGGCCCCAAAAGTGAACCCATAAATATCACATGAGAGAAATATTATACAGCACTATAGGGGAACCTAGTCATGCTGTGGTCACTGCTCAGTCAGGGTGAGAGTGACCTTCCAGCAGGACATGCTGTGGCCACCCTGTCCGTGCAGGTGGTGGCCAGCCACTACAATGTCCGAGTCATTGCCCTATACTATGTACAGATGGATCCAGGCCAGGCCATCCTATCCTGGCTATTCCCACAGTACCTTGCTCCTCATTATGCACATTGTCAGGCCAATACTGGCAACAGTGCTAGCAGTGTGGGCTGTGGAGGGTGTTTGCAGCCACCACACACTGGATAGACAGACACACACTCCCCACACCTATGCCAGCATTGTGCAACTATAGAGGTGTTTGGCAGCCCTGGCCACTGCACCAGTCCTGGGCACAGTGCAGGCATGGCTATGGTACGCAATACTGTTGGGGTCACTCCCCAGGGTGGTAAACACTGTCAGACACAAGACCTGTAGCACACTACACAGACATCAGAAAGGTTGCTATGATGCAGCTCAATCAACAAATTGTGCTTAACTTTGGAATTGCTATCTGCCAGTAATCATAGCAACCGTTTGATAGATGTTTACCGTATTCCCAGGTTTAGGGTGGCATTGCCAAGGTATGCAAGTGCTAGTATTGGGAGATGCACGCAGGGCCCAACATCCTGCCGCTCCAGGAGGCATTGGATAATGGAGCCTGTGGGTGTGGGTGTGTCTGCCCCTGTTGGCTGCTGCTTTAGGGCAGAGGTTCCCAACTCCAGTCCTGGTGGGCCAAACACTGTTCGGGTTTTCATGCTGTCCCTCATGAATATGCATGAGATACATCTGCATACCATGGGGGCGGCGCATAGAAATGCAGTACAGGCATCTTTATTAGAGGCAGCATGGAACCTGGATGGTGTTTGGCCCTCCAGGACTGCATTTGGGAGACTCTGCTCTAGGTAATGCGCATGTTTATGGTGTCTGTGCTCTGTAGGGTAAAATGTAGGTGTTTTGGGCATGTTTACTTCATCTGCAATAAAGGTTCTGTCTGTATTAGCACATTTTAGTAGTGGATAAAATATGGGGACTATGTTGGCAGGAACCACAGCTAGGACTTGAACCTGTGACCTTCTGTTTCTGAATACACTGGTTTTGTGCACTGCACCACTGTGTTGTCAAAGAGCCAGGACATTCCCTGCTGATACCATGACTGTTCGTCAGACAGGGCCTGTCTGTTGCAGTGCAAGGCACCCACCTACACAGGGCTAGGCCACGGTCTGCTCTGGGCAACTGCCACTGCCCCCTCCACCACCAGTATCCCTCTGCCCAGGGCCGGCCCATCCATTGAGCAAGAATGTTTTTTGCACAGGGCCCCGCGTTTCAGGGGGCCCCGCGCAAAGAACATTCTGCTTTTTTCAAAACTAAATTAAAAAAAAAAAAACGCTGGCTGCTACCGCTGCCGCCGCCGCCGCTGCAGCAGCGGCAGAATGGACTGTCCCGCGGGGCCCCTTCTGCCCGGCTGAATCCCTCCCTCCCTCCCTCCGTGCCGGCTGAGCCCCTCCATGCCGGCTTTGAGAGTCGCGAAGGGAGAGTGTCTCCCTCGCGTCTCTGTTAAGCCCGCAGGGGCAGATGGGAAATTTCCCATCAGCCCCTGCGGGCTGAACAGAGACACGAGGGAGACACTCTCCCTTTGCGACTCTCAAAGCCGGCACGGAGGGGCTCAGCCGGCACGAAGGGAGGGAGGGAGGGAGGGAGGGGGGGAGGGATTCAGCCGGGCAGAAGGGGCCCCGCGGGACAGTCCATTCGGCCGCTGCTGCGGCGGCGGCGGCAGCGGTAGCAGCCAGCGTGGTTTTTTAAATTTAATTTTACTTGAGCCGATGGGGGGGGGGGTTAGGACTGGTAATGGGCTATGGGGGGCTAGGACTGGAAATGGGCTGGGGGGCTAGGACTGGAAATGGGCTGAGGGGGTTAAGACTGGAGGTGGGCTGATGGGGTTAGGACTGGTAATGGGCTGTTGGGGGGGTTAGAACTGGTAAAGGGCTATGGGGGGGGTTAAGACTGGTAATGGGCTGTGGGCTGATGGGGGCTGTCTGGTAATGGGCTATTGGGGGGCTAGGACTGGAAATGGGCTGGGGGGCTTAAGACTGGAGGTGGGCTGATGGGGTTAGGACTTGTAATGGGCTGTGGGCTGATGGGGGTTAGGACTGATAATGGGCTATGGGGGGGTTAGGATTGATAATGGGCTATGGGGGGCTAGGACAGGAAATGGGCTGATGGGGAGGGGTTAGGACTTGAGGTGGGCTGATGGGGTTAGGACGGGTAATGGGCTGTGGGCTGTTGGGGGGGTTAGAACTGGTAATGGGCTATGGGGGGGTTAAGACTGGTAATGGGCTGTGGACAGATGGGGGCTGTCTGGTAATGGGCTATGGGGGGTTTAGGACTGATAATGGGCTGGGGGGCTAGGACAGGAAATGGGCTGATGTGGAGGGGTTAGGACTTGAGGTGGGCTGATGGGGTTAGGACAGGTAATAGGCTGTGGGCAGATGGGGAGGGGTTAGGACTGGCAATGGGCTATGGGGGGCTGACTGGAAATGGGTTGATGGGGTTAGGAATGGAAGTGGGCTGATGGGGGGTTAGGACTGGTAATGGGTTATAGGGGAGGCTTAAACTGAAAATGGGGTGATAGGGGGTTAGGACTGGAAGTGGGTTGATGGGGGGGCCAGGACTGGTATTGGGTTGGGGGGTTGCTAGGACTGGAAATGGGCTGATGGGTGCCTAGGATGCAGGGACTAGAAGGGAATGGATGCTGGGTGAGGCTGGAACTAGAAGGGAGCTGATGTTGGGGGAGGATTAGAATGGGATGGGGCTGGAAGAATAAAATGGAGAAGGGAAAAATATTTTGTGTGGGAGGGATAAAAAATCTACAATTGGCCGGGTATTGGGAGAGTAAGTGGGGATTGAGGATGGAGGGGTAAAATTTGAGTGGATGAAATAGGAATGAGGAAAGAGCAAAAGGAGAAAGATTAGTATGTTAAAGCAGATGTAGAGAGAGAATGGAAAAAAAATTAGAAGAGAGAAGAAAGGACAAATGGACAGCAGACGATGGAGAGTTAGCAGAAGACACGAAGAAACCAGAAGAAAGTGGCTGGAGCAATTGCAGCTGAAAAAAAATGCACAAAAGGTAGAAAAATATCTCTTTATTTTGAATTTATTAATTGGAATATGTCAGCTCTGGTAAATGTGCATCATTAACGTCTGCGCTTTGTTTAGTACAAGAGCAAATTAATGTATAGTTTTATTTCTACAGTGTTGTACATTCCAAGTTTGGCTTTTGGGATTCCCAGTTTAATTATTGTCTTCCTCTTTCTAAATTGTGATTACTTGTTTGGTGATGGTCTATGTTCTGCATGTGTAACTGAGCTGAGGTGTTCTGTTTACATAATTCCTATTTGACATTGCCACTTGTTCTTTTTCCCCAGTAGGTCATGTATTGTTGTTCTCTGAAATGTATTGGTTTAATATTTGCAGTGTTGCCTTTTGATTGGTAGAGTATGGTGCTTTGTGAGTCCTGGTAGTGCTGTTAGGATACGGCGGGTTTGCTATGGGTTCTAAATGGGCAGTGTTTGTAGTAGCTCCTAATGTGTCTGGCAGTTGGCACTGGATTATAGTTATGTAGAAATCTTTTAGTCTTTCTTTATCCATATACTCATTAAGAGGCACGTTTACTAAAAGTTAGTATATGGTAACATTATGCAAATATTTATGCAAATGCCCCTTATGCAAATGAGGCCCCGCACCGAGTCTCCGCACATGGCCCCGCACCACCCTTGGGCCGCCCCTGCCTCTGCCACCTTGCTGACATGCCCTTCTGCTGGTGGTGCTGGTGGAGCGCAGTCTCAGGCCATCCAGTGTGCGGGTAGGCGGCTGCCTATGGTGCGGGTTCTGTGGTAGGGGTGCCTGCATAGGTGTCCACGCTTTCCCCCAGCATCGCCTGCCAATGTTCCGTGCCCTTGGGGGTAGCTGCTGGGTACTATCCCCTGTGACACTGTGGGAAACACAGTCATGCCCATGTTGGGCCTTCAGCAGTTGCTGTCTGGCTGCTCTGCTGTTTCAGCATTCGTATGGGCCACCTAGGCATCATCCTAGTCCGCACTGTGGCCCAGCTGCACCACAGCATGGGCCGCCTGCGGCCCTCTGTATCCCCTTTTCCGGCATCTGTCCTGTTGCCCGTTCTGACATGCCCACCCTGCTGTTGCGGGACATGTGCATGCCATAGGACACCTGTCCAATAACAAGGGAAAGCCCTGATCAGCGCTATTTCACTGTGGGATCATTCACCTTGTTGGGGGACAGAGCATAGACCTTTCCATGCTTAATATCTTTTTTTGGGAGCTTCTCGGTAGTGTTTTTTGCTGTTTCCCAATATTATCACTATTTGCCAGCTTGGTTATTTTTTTTCCAGTTTGTTGAGATCATTTTCAATGTTTATGTGCCCTTTTGTTCTGTGTACATGTATCACACTTATCACTTTTTGTAGGTTTCCCTGCCTATGCTGTACATTGCTGACACTGAAATGGTTTCTCTCCCCTGCAAATGTGCATCTAACGGCAGGTTTTCAATCGCGTTACGATTCAGCTCTTCAGATCAGCGCGTTAGTGTGAATGGAGCCTCTCCCCACCCACACTCCGTCCATTGACCCCTTCTCTCCGCCCTCTCTCCACCCTCTGCGGTGTTTTACCGCGCCGCGGAACGTCTACGATCATTAAGTAACGTTAACGCATGTTATGAGACGTTAACGATTGTTCACGTCTCCTAACATGCGTTAACGTTACTTAACGATCATTACGTTACATAACGCGCGTTATGTAACATTACCGCAGTTTAGTAAACATACCCCTTAATAGCCTTGCACCAGCCCTGGCTCCTGAGCCATAGTCAATCTTGGAATTTAGTAACATAGTATATGATGACAGATAAAAACCAGTATGGTTCATCTAGTCTGCCCAGCAAGGTGGCAAGAGTAGGTGCAACTGCTGCTCTATGTAGGTCACAACTTCCCATGTGCAGGGGGGGAGGAACCTGAACTTATTCCCTTCCTTTTCAATATCCCCACTCGGCCTGGATCAGAAATCAAATAAAAGCAGAAATAAACACAGAAAGCTCTTATTAATGCAGCCTACACAGAGGCCATCTTGGTCTTCCCATGAATTACTTTTAAGGAACGGTTTTCATAATCCCCACTTTATAGTGCATCACACTTATAAAACTTTCCAGCAACACATTAGAAACCGTTTTCAAATTGTTAGCTGAATAAGAGGGCAAATACTGCAAATGTCAGAGGTGGCTTACAGGCAGAATTCTTGAGTGTTTTTATTTAAGTTTATCAGCTGTGCGAGCCTATAATCACTGGCAGAACTACGAGATAAGTAATTACCCCCCATTGCCTCAGAAGAAAAACCTGGCAATCTACTTCTGTTCACATCTTACTAAGAAAACTCAGGGGCTGCTGGGTTGCCAGGTGTCAACATTGACTCAGCAGCTTGCATTGAAAGGCCATAAGGAATAATAGATTAGTCTGTAGCATATGAACTTAAATTATAGAATAATAAGGACAAATTCACCATTTCTTCCTTCTTCTTGTGTCTGTTTTCTATCTTCCCTATCTCTTCTGTAATTGATCAGTTCCCATATTAAAAAATAATGAGCTGTTGCTAAGAAGGTATTTCTATGCTGGTAATCTGACTAAAGTGAAACGCAGATTTGGCTGCCAGAGCCTTATACCTCACCGCACCTTGACCTGTGTCATTTTTCAGGGATCATTTTCTCGGTCTGAGTTAATATTGGCTGCTATATGATGCCTTGCTGATACATTACGGAGCATATAGTAGGACAACCACAATGTCTGTTGCTTTGTAAGGTGAATGCTCTAAGACAGTGATTCCCAAACCTGCCATGGGATACTGTTCCCATTGCATGCAAATTTACCTCATGCATATTGTCATAAAGTGGGTATCAATAAAGATGCAAACCTGAAAAGAAACCCTGTTTCTCAGAGAAATCTAGATGTGCAGTTACCTCAAGGCACAGCTAGAGGGGGCAGGAGTGATCATACAGGAGCTAATGAGCCCAAGAGAGCTAATGATTTGCACCTGGGAATGAGCCCGGGAGTTTCAAAGGAAAGATTCCTTTATAAGCAGAAGCGGAATGCTAGCAGAGGAGGAACACCTCTATTGAGAGACACACCTCTATTGAGAGGAACACCTGTATTGAGAGGAACAGCTCCAGAGAGAGGACAGAAGAGAGGAACACCTCAAAGGAGAGGACAGAGAGAAGGAACAGCTCTGAGGGAAGGAGCAGCTCTAAGAGAAGGAGAAGGACTTGGAGAAAGAATCCTACCTGAGCAAGCCCAAAGGAACAGAGTTCACAAAGGTGGAGTTCAGAAGGGCCAGGCTAAGCGAACAGCTGTTCAGAGGGAGTCTGCTGGAGAAAGCACTACGGCTAGAGAGTGTGCCACTCCCTGTTCCCACAACGTTCCTGATTCAAAAGCAGAGAGACGTATCCAGAGGACCAGAGAGATAAGTTTGGAGGAAAGCCTGCAGTCTCTGGGAAATACTAGTCAAGTTTTACCAGGCACCAAAGGACAAGCAGTTTCTGACAAAGCTAAGTTCTTACTGAAGCACAAAGTTGAATCCACACCAGGTTTTACCAAGCTGCCAGAAAGCACAGCCCTGCCTAGAGCTTATCGGCAGAGAACCTGTTGCAGGAGAAATGTTTCTGGGAGAGAAAGCTCCACGGATTCAAACCACAGAGGCTCCAGGTATGAAAGCTTTATTCATGATACTGAATGCTTAACCCCTAGAGGCACTGCTAAAACAAATACTCAGTTTGCAAGGAAGAAGAAACTAGGGTGGTTTCAGAAAATTCCCAGAGAACTTAAAACACAGTCTTATTGGAGGCAAGAGCCTAGAGACACTTCACGTAGACCTGTAGCAGACAGAGACAGTGACTACTCTGAGGATGAATGTAGTGGAGCAGAATCCATGGAAATTGAATATATAAATGCTGTTCCCATTCCTCCACCAGAAGAAATGGATTGTGGTTTGTGCATGGCCACGAACCTAGAATCTGTAGCCACTGTATAACTGAGAAGAAGTATGTTTAATTCTTATTGTGTTGGAATGAAGTGAATTCCTCTGATTAACCCTTGCACTAATTGTGGAGTTTAACAATTAGTCAGCTTGTTAATACTGGTACCTTTTGAAACAAAGGACATTCTTTTGATTTCTCAATGTCTTATTTGAACCCTTGCACAGACGGGGAATAAAGCCTTGTTTTCCCTACACTTGGTTTGATTATTGAGCTCTCATAGGAAGCTGGAAATAAGTAAGACCATTTCGCCATTCGTGGACCTTACATTTCATCACGCTCTCTAAATAATTTCTATCGTCGAGCATGCCCATACTTCGAATGGTCACCAGGGGATGCCCTCACGACAATATTCATTGTGAATATCCTGAAAATCCGATTAGCTGGAGGTCTCCTAGGACAGGTTTGGGAAGCACAGCTCTAAAACAGTACTTGATTTATCCAAATATCTGAAATTACTTTTTAAATCCAAATATGCACTCAGTGACAGAAATGGTTATGCAAGCCTCTTCTCTGTCTGTTTGCTTTAGATGACTACAGAATGGTTCAACCATAGGTAACATCTGCATTCTGCTTCATTCATGAAACCCAAAACACAGATGTCAGGAAAAACTTTTGTTAGGCATCAGATCATCCTAAAGTAGGATTTTCCAAACCTGTGCTGCTGACTCCACAGATACTTAGATTTTCAGGGTAACAATAATTAGCATTCTATATGCATAATATACAATTGCATATATTGTCTCATGCATATTCATTATCCTGAAAACCCAGGTGACTGTGGGGGTCACAAGGAGAAGTCCTGTCCTAGGAGCTCCAGGTTGAAGTTAGCAATGTTTCAGGTACAATATACCTATCCTGATGTAACCATTGTTAAGCATGCTTTTTTTTTTTTTTTTGCAGTATCTTCATACATGTATGGCAGTGGTCTTTTGCCTGTATTTGAGAAGACCATAAGGGCCCAATTCTGGGACACGGGTTGCGGGGCTGCACACCCCGGCAGGACATGCAGCCTCGCAATCCATCCCGGCCTGATTCCCCCTCCGGCTCTCTCCATACGTCCTAAGCATCAGGACGGGTAGAGCGGTGGGGGGCAGGAGGGGGTAGGATCGGGGCAGAGTGGGGGCGGACCAGCCTGGCAGGACGTACAGGGCTGATTCAGGTCATGGCCCTGTACGTCTTGCTGGGTCTATGGGCACGTACTGCTTATTGTACCTCAAAAGTGGAATAAGCAGCACAAAACCGGCAGTCAGGCAAAGGGATTCCCCCCACAGCCCAGGGCCAGGTGTGGGGGGTCCCCACCACCTGATCCAGGCCACGACAGGCCAGCCATGAGTCGGGTGGCAGAAAAAGGGGGGCTGAAGCCACAGGATTCTGGGGCGCCTGCGGAGGAGGATGGCCCCGCAGGCAGTAGGGGCATGCTGGGCTGTTCTTGGACCCGATTCTGGTTACCGTGGGAACATTTTGTTCCCACGGTCCAGAATCAGGTCCAAATGGGCCCGTCTTTCTTGAAGCCATCCGGATGACCCGGATATGCCCCTGCCTGAATCGGGCTCCATGTTATAGGAAAAACACTAATAGAAATTAAAAGAACAATTTTAAAAAAAATTGTCCAGGTAGCTAAGCAGTTATCGAGGTGAATTCCCAGGCTGAAAAGTGTCTTATCCTCAATAGCAGTGGGGGGTGGGACCAGGCATGGGACGTATTTGCTGACTGTGGAAATAGGAGATATTTTCAGGCCACAGCAAAAAAGGGAAAAGCCAACGACAGTGGAAGGGTGGGTGAATAATATACGCAAGGTATTTCATATTGAAATCATAATTTACTGTATGTGCTCTTTATAAAAGTGTTTTGAATGACACATTTGGAACAGTGTGCTAATGCACTGTTATGCTATGGTCAACCGAATCAAATTCAGGCAAAGCCAATACCTGTATGACAGAGTCAGCATATTAGTATACAAATAAGTCACACTAATACACTTTCAGCAATTTATTTCCACAGAACTTGAAAGCACTAAACACATTACCCCAATGCAGAAAGCAGTGCAGCACAGACAGCACAATGTTCAAACATAGAAACATACATAGAAAATGGCAGCAGATGAAGACCATATGGCCTGAGCAGTCCATTCATCCATAAGAACTACTGAGGCCTACAATCCCTTCCTCTCCCTCTGAGATCCTCTGTGCTTGTATCATGCTTTCTTGAATTCAGATATAGTTCTTATGCCTACCACCCTTTCTGTAAAGAAATATTTCCATAGATTATTCCTGAGTCTATAACCTTAAACCTTCCTTCTCTAAACCCTTGTTCCACAGCTTCCTTTCACTTGAGAGACCTGCCTCTTGTGCATCTATACCATAAAGGTACAGTATATAAATGTCGTTATCATGTAACCCCTGTCCCGTCATTCCTCTGAAGTATATTACATCTGGAGGACTCCTGTGCAAAAAAAATAAAAATTCTGCACAAAAGTATTTAAAATTCTGTATGCAACATTTCAAAATTCTGCAAAATTCTGCAACTCTATCTGTCAAAATAACAAACAGAATTGGTGTCCTTGAGACATGGAGGCCAATTCCCATTGGCACACGTCCGGCCCATCCAGACATCCAAAATCTGGACAGGCCGGTTGTGCACCCGATTCTGCACCCACAGGAGCAGCATCGGGTGCAACAGGCTTGGACGGGCAGGACATGCCCCGATTCAGACCCACTGTATATCCAGACATACAGGGCAGCGACCAGAATTGGCCCAGTATGTCCAGGATCAGGGTCCCGCTTCTGGCCCACCCTCACTCCTCCTCCGGCCCGCCCCTTCTCCCCCCCTCCCCCATCCTGAGTTCCCCACATAACTCTTCTATACATGCGGGGAGCTCAGGATCGGGAATCGGCCCCTGGCGTTTACTGGGGAAGTATGTCCAAATCGGATGTGCATCCCCACTAAACGTGATGCAGAATGACCCCCACAATGAATTAAACTACAATACTGTACAGAAAAAGAATGATTTCTTAGAGATGCAGGATTTTTAGGCTATAGGGCAGAATTCCCCAAGAAGTACTGTAATATCTTCTACATCTAGAGATCTTGGTTTTTGCTAATACTGACAGTAACACAATGATTACTCCTGGGAGAATACTGCACAACTGCACAATGCAGAAATTGCACAGAATTCATCCTCCTCACAGAATTTTTCAATGACCCGCAGAATTTGGCCAAGGGTCACGATCGAACTGAGAGAGCTGGTGTCTTCCCACAGGGTGTGTGTGTGTGTGTGTGTGTGTGAGAGATGCAGAAATAGGATGCCTGTGTATGATATGGAGACTGATAGTGGCCCTGTTCTGAACCTCTGTCCCACGGGCACACATCAGCTCTCCCAGCGCGATTGCAGCCCTTGGCCAAATTCTGAGCCACTGAAAAACTCTGTAGGGAGGGGAAATTCTGCGCAAATTTGCATTGCGCATTTGCACAGAATTCCCCCAGGAGCAGTATATATACTGAGATCTTTAAGTCTACTCCATATGCCTTTTGATGACTACCACTGAACATTTTAGTAGCCGTATTCTGGACCAACTTCATCCTGTGTGTATCCTTTTAAAGCCGGGGACTGCAGAATTGTATACAGTACTCCAAATGAGATCTCATTAGAGACTTATACAAAAACACTATTGCTTCCTTTTTCCTGTAGGCCATTCCTCTATCTATGCACCCAAATATCCTTCTGGCTTTTGTCATCATTCTGCCTACCTGTTTGTCCACCTTAAACTCATCAGATAAGATTATCCCCAGGTCCTGCTCTACTTTTGTGCATTAAATTATTTCACTCCCAATACTGTACTGCTCCCTTGGGTTTTTGCAGCTCCAATGCAAGATCCTGCTTATTTAGCATTAAATCTTAGCTACCAAATTCTCAACCATTCTTCAAATTTCACTAGATCCATCTTCATGTTATCTATATACAGGGACAGATGGACTATCAGGCATTTAGGCATGCCCTAGTGGACCATTCAGATGGAGGCTAGAACCTATGGGGGTCATTCTGAGCGACAAATAGCAGGGATGTACATCCAATTTGGACTTGCATCCCTGCTATTCACCTGGGCCCCTATCCCCTGCCCAAAGCTCCCCACATATACATAGCAGATGTGTGAGGAGCTCTGGATGGGGGCAGGCAGCGGCAGCAATGGGGAGGAGAGTGGGCAAGCTGGGGGCAGGGAGCACAACCCAGATATACAGGGCTGATTCCAGTCATGGCCCTGTACGTCTGGGTTTACCAGGATAGACAGGGGACTTATTCCAGCTCAGAGGTGGAATAAGTCCTCCCGGCATCAGAAGATGGCACCTTCAGACCCCCACAACTTGGTAGGTGCTGCAGGGGGTTCCCCGCTGCCCCATCCTGATCTCAGAAGGCCCGATCTGGGGTCGGGGGTGGGGAACAGGGTATTATGCAGTGCGGGCAATTGGGACTCCTGCATGGAGCCACGGTGCCATGGCAACAGGACGCCATGGCACCACGGCTCCATGCAGGAGCCAGGCTGAGTTATGCTGCGATTCTGCTCCCACGGAGACGTCTAGCCTCTGTGGGAGCAGAATCGGGTGCATCTCCGGGCTGTCTGGATTTCTGGACACCTGGACGGGCCGGATCTGCACCTACGGAATTGGCTTCCATGCTTGCAGCATGCTGGTGGAAGTTCCGAGGGGGCAGCAACAGCAGGAGGTGTGCTGGTACAATGAAAGACCGACTGCAAGAGATGCGGTATACTTCATTTTATGTGAGTTGAATCTTTCCTCAGGACACAACAGCCTGTGGCACTTACTCTGATTTCCCTTTTGGTGTATCTTTGCACACAAAAACAGAAATAAGTGCCCCGTGTTGCCTGAAGTTAGGACCTGAGGAAGGAGAAGAACTTCCATAAAATTAAGCACGCCAAGCTTTTGCCCAGTTGTGTCTCCTGCCGGTTTAGAGAGGGGAGATGCAGCACTGTTGGGAGGAGGGAGGTGAAGGGGTGCGAGAAAATGCTGCACTTTTGAGAGGGGGAAGAAGGGGAGAGGGTCAGTGCTGCACTAACTGGAAGGGGAGAAGGATGACTGCACTGTTTGGGGGGAAGAGGGGTGATGCTGCACTGTTGTGGGGGGAGGGGAGAGGAGAATAGATATGCTGCATTGTTGTGGGGATAAGAAGAAGAAGAGAGGTGAAATGCTGGATTAATGGGGGGGGGGGCGGAGAATGGGCACTATGTAAAAAAAATCCCCGAGCCATTTTGTTCCTGCCATCCACCCCTTCCAGGCAGGGGCGGCCCAAGGGGGGTGCGGGGCCATGTGCGGAGACTCGGTGCGGGGCCTCATTTGCATAAGGGGCCTCATTTGCATAAATATTTGCATAATGTTACCATACACTAACTTTTAGTAAACATGCCTCTTCATGAGTGTATGGATAAAGAAAGACAAAGATTTCTACATTACTATAATCCAGTGCCAACCGCCAGGCACATTAGGAACTACTACAAACACTGCCCATTTAGAACCCATAGCAAACCCACCGTATCCTAACAGCACTACCAAGACTCATAAAGCACCATACCCTACCTATCAAAAGGCAACACTGCAAATATTAAACCAATACATTTCAGAGAATAACAATACATGACCTACTGGGGAAAGAGAACAAGTGGCAATGTCAAATAGGAATTACATAAACAGAATACCTCAGCTCAGTTACACATGCAGAACATAGACCATCACCAAACAAGGAATCACAATTTAAAAACAGGAAGACAATAATTAAACTGGGAACCCTAAAAGCCAAACTTGAAATGTACAACAATGTTGAAATAAAACTATAAATTAATTTCCTCTTGTACTAAATAAAGCACCGACATTAATGATGCACATTTCCCAGAGCTGACATATTCCAGTTAATAAATTCAAAATAAAGAGATATCTTTGTACCTTTTGTGCATTTTTTTTTCAGTTGCAATTGTTCCAGTCACTTTCTTCTGGTTTATTTGTGTCTTCTGCTAACTCTCCATCGTCTGCTGTCCATTTGTCCTTTCTTCTCTCCTCTAGTTTTTTTCCATTCTCTCTCTACATCTGCTTTAACATAATAATCTTTCTCCTTTTGCTCTTTCCTCATTCCTATTTCATCCACTCAAATTTTACCCCTCCATCCTCAATCCCCACTTAGGGGCTTGTTTACAAAGCCGCGGTAGCGGTTTGCGATCGTAATCGGAGCCGCGGCCCCATTGATTTCAATGGGGCCGCGGCGGCGAGCGCGAACCACTACCGCGGCTTTGTAAACAAGCCCCGTAGTCTCCCAATACCCGGCCAATTGTAGATTTTTCTTCCCTCCCACACAAAATATTCTTCCCCTCTCCATTTCACTCTCCCAGCCCCATCCCATTCTAATCTCCCCCAACATCAGCTCCCTTTTAGTTGCAGCCCCACCCAGTATCCGCTCCCTTCTAGTCCCCACATCAGCCCATTTCCAGTCCTAGCTCCCCCATCCATTCCCAGTCCTATCCGAGTCCCTTCATCAGCTCATTTCCAATACCAGCCTCCCATCAGCCCATTTCTAGTCCTTTCCTAGCCCCACCATCAGCCCATGTTAAATCCTAGCTCCCCTCCACTCAGCCCATTTCTAATCCAAGCCCCCCATGAACCTACTTCCAGTTCTAGCCCCTCCATGAGTCCATTTCAATCCAAGCCCCCACCACAGCCCATTTCCAATCTTAGCTCCCCCAACACCCAATTCCCAGTCCTATCCTAGCCCCTCCATCAGCCCATTTCCTGTCCTAGCTCCTTCCCCTAAGAGCCCATTCCAAGCCCCCCTCCCCATCAGCTATTTGCAGTTCAAGCCCCCTTCCACTCAGCCCATTTCCAGTCCTAGCAACCCCCCCCCCAACCCATTACCAGTCCTAACCTCCCCATCAGCCCACTCCCAGTCCTAATCCCACCAGCCCATTTCCAGTCCTAATCCCCCATCACCCAATTTTTAGTTTAAGCCCCCCCATAGCCCATTACCAGTCCTAACCCCCCATCAACCCACTTTCAGTCCTAATCCCATCAGCCCATATACAGATTTAGCTCCCCCATAGCCCATCACCACTCCTAAACCCCCCCAAGCCCATCACCACTCCTAAACCCCCCCAAGCCCATCACCACTCCTAACCCCCCCAAGCCCATCACCACTCCTACCCCCCCAGCCCATCACCACTCCTAACCCCCCCAGCCCATCACCACTCCTAACCCCCCCCAGCCCATCACCACTCCTAACCCCCACCCTCCCATAAACACTCCTAACCCCCCCCCCAGCCCAGCCCAGCCCAGCCCATCAACACTCCTAACCCCCCCCCAGCCCAGTCCAGCAACACTCCTAAACCCCCCCCCCCAGCCCAGCCCAGCCCAGCCCAGCGAAAATTAAAAGAAAAGAAAACCTGTCTGCTGCCGCGGTCGGGGCCGCCGCGGCAGAATCGAGCGTGCCGCGGGGCCCCCCTGTGCACGGCAGAGCCTGCCCTCCTTGTAGCAGCTCTCTCTTTGGAGCTGAAAAGTCAGACGCGCCGGCTTGCAGAGCAGAGCGCGAGGGAAGAGTTTCTCCCTCGCTGCTCTGTTAAGCCCGCGGGGGCTGATGGGAACTTCCCATCAGCCCCCGCGGGCTTAACAGAGCAGCGAGGGAGAAACTCTTCCCTCGCGCTCTGCAAGCCGGCGCGTCTGACTGCAGCTCCAGAGAGAGAGCTGCTACAAGGAGGGCAGGCTCTGCCGTGCACAGGGGGGCCCCGCGGCACGCTCGATTCTGCCGCGGCGGCCCCGACCGCGGCAGCAGACAGGTTTTTTTTTTTCTTTTCAATTTTACTTTTCAAAAAGAATGTTTTTTGCGCGGGGCCCCCTGAAACGCGGGGCCCTGTGCAAAAAACATTCTCGCTCAATGGACGGGCCGGCCCTGCTTCCAGGGTATGTACCCTATTGCAGATTTTGGTATCATCAGCAAAGAGGCAAACCTTTCCTGACAGACCTTCCGCAATATCACTTATAAAAATGTTAAAAAGTGAGAGGGGTGAATGTTGCTTATTTTATTTTATAATACTTTATTGTACTGTATTACTGTTGGTTTTTTTCGTTGTCCCTCGTTGTTGTTTAGTTGCTTCAGAGATTGAAGTGCTATGCTTTGCGGGGGGGGGGGGAGGGGGGGTTGTTAACTTTTTGAAGTAAACTTAATAAATATATTTTTTTTAAAAAAGAAGCAGACCAAGGACTAATCCCTGCAGCACATCACTGGTACTGTCAGTGGTGTAAGTTCAAAGTCTGGGGTTAACGCACACCTACAGACTAATTTTCAGCAGAAAACTACATACAGGCTGGGGAAAGAAACATAAATTCCATCTATAGGAGTTTTGCAGTTTCACTGGTAATGTTTCCCTTCAATCCAGCCAAAAGGTACACAGGCTATGATGCTTTGTGTCAGACAGGGAAGGCTGTTTTCAGACAGTTAATTTGCCTGCGCAAATGAATTTGAAAATAGCCCTGTGTGTGGAGCACTGAACTCACTGTCAGGCAGGGTCAGATTGGACTTTTCTTGAGAATAGAATGAGTTAAGAGCAGAAATCAAGACTAACATTATCTTCTGTCTGAGGTACTGCTTCTGTTTTCTTAGTCAAGCAAGAATGAAAATGACAGTCATTTAATGCTAGTACACAGGTAATCCTATAAGGGCTGTAATAATTCCAAACGTTTTCCCTTTTCTCTCCTCCAAACAAATACAAAACAATCCGAAAAATATGCACTCCTGTCATCTCTTCTAGTGGAGTTCAGCAGATAAACGGTGACTTATGTTTCCAGTGTCCATCAGTCTGTAAGCTCCCAAATCACTGAGGGGCATGTTTACTAAAACGCACTAAGTTAGCATGAATCAAGCATGAAGGACCACACTAACCTCAGGGTGCATGTGCGTCCATTCCCTGATGTTAGTGCACTGAAGCCATATGGTGCCCCGCTAATCGGCACATGGGTGCAGTCAAAGCCACCCGCTAAGGTGGAATTAAGTACACCCGTGTTAACAGCAACAACCACAGTTAGCAGACGCTCAAGCTAACCACGATGCACTGTCGACATTCACATTCCGCCCCTAATCCACCCAATCCCAGCCCAGTCATATGCTAGAACAGGGCCCTGCGCTTATCTTTTAGCATTGCACGCTTACCAAGTGCAAATCCCTGTGCTCATCACGTACTTTAGTAAGCATGCTCCAAAGCAACATAATTACCTTAACCAGTCTGAATAAATTTGGGTATTTAGTGTACTTTTTAGGTGTTAATTGATTTAGTGGCCTAGTGGTTGGGGCAAGGTACTTCAGGCTGGAAGGTCGGGGGTTCAAATCCCACTAGAGGACAGCAACCTTGGGCTGGAAGGACTGGGGTTTCTAGTCCCACAGTTGCTCCTTGTGGTCTTGGGCAAGCCACTTAACCCTCCATAGCCCATGTTCCCTGTAAAATAGTTATCTCCAAGTTATAATGCCCTGTTCAATGTAATTTCAATTTGTTCAATGTAAACCGCACTGATGCAGAATAGCGCGGTATATAAGAGAATGTAAATAAATAAAATAAATACCTTTCTGCAAAATTCCATCATGTTTGGAAGATTATGAAGCTATCCTACTGGAATTCCTTTAAAAGCATTTTTAATGTTCAGTTCAGATCTTAAGTGAGCAGCTATTACCCCAAAGTTAAAAGCTACTTAAGCCGACCCTCGCGTCAGGTGCTGCTGCAGCAAGACGTGTCTAAGTATTTTCTAAGGTGCCCCCCACAAGCCGTGGAGCTGAGAAAGCACCAACGACAGTGAGAGAGAGAGAGGCTGTACAGAGACAGCTTTCCTGTGGGAGAAACAGGCAATTATACGCGGCTGTCATCACCAGAAACGTGATGTGACTATAATTTTAAGTATTTTACTTTGCTTTGGTTGCCAGAGAAACTGCACAAAGCAGAGGCGAGGGGCTCTTCTCTCTACAGATCTCTTAACAAACTCCTAGGGACTGCATTTCATGTTATAATTATCTGCTCTTCGCCAAGCATGTCTGCTGACATCTTAAGGGGCACTGTCAACAGCAGCTGTTAGGTCAATGTAAACCCCAGCATGCTCAATACCATTTATTTGTTCTATGTTTAATTTATGCCTGATATCCTTGTTTGAAAAATGTTCAGGTTTCAAGCGCATCCATAATGCAACTAGGAAATGCAACGTTTTCCCAGGCTGCAAAGTCTGACTAACAGATATAAGAAACACATTGTCCAAAGAGGAGGTGGAGGCTATGAGAAGATGCAGCAGGCATGGCTAACATTTCATGATTGAAGGACATATCACAGATGCCTAAGCTGGGGCCATGAATGGAGACATGGAATAAGGCAGCTACTGGGGATGAATATATGTGTCATTCTCTGTGCCATTTGCTTTGTTTACCATCCCCTTGCTTATAAAATAACACATATTTTAGTGGGATTTCAATAAAAATAATTTAACCTCCAACACTTTCAACTACCTTTCAGTGACTTAGCCTTTACCACAGTTCAAACGTGTAATCTTATACCTTGGTTAAAAGCAACTCTTTCTACAACTGTCTGCTAAATAAATTGTCCAGATATCTTCAATTGATACAAAATGTTACAGCTCAGCTCCTAATGGGTGAAAAAAGGTTTGATAGGACCATGCTCCTCACTGAAACAGCTTCATTCGTTTCCAGTCCGTTGCTAGTTATGGTTTTGAAGAAGTCTGATTCCATTGTATTTTACCTACCACCTGAAAACTTATATCATAAGCTTTGTTGGAGACTCTTTCATTAGAAGAAATTTGATAAATTACCCCATGGTACAACTAAAGGAACAAAGTGGCCCAAACGTGGCAATGACATCCTACAACACAGCAAAAGAGGCCAAGAAGAACCACCAGTGGTAGAAAGACCCCATAGCACCATGAGAGGAACAAAGTGGCCCAAAAGTGGCAATGACATCCTACAACAGAGCAAGAGAGGCCAAGAAGAATCATCAGTGGTAGAAAGACCCCATAGCACCATGAGAGGAACAAAGTGGCCCAAAAGTGGCACTGACATCCTACAACACAGCAAGAGAGGCCAAGAAGAACCACCAGTGGTAGAAAGACCCGGCGTGCCCATGCATACCCGCAGGGATGTCCTCCCCGCAGGCCCCCCTGACCCCCACAGCATCGACCCTCTGTTTCTCCACCGCCTGACCCAAGGCTGGGCAGCCAGGGCCAGGACCGGGTGGCGGGGATCTACCTGCCCCGGTCCCGTCCTCTAGGGGGTGGGGATTCTGGTCCCGATCTCCCTGTCAAAGCTGTTTATCCCATCTTCCAGTTGGAATAAGCAGCACATTCCCCATGACCCTGCAGGATGTACAGGACTGTGACCTGAATCAGCACTGTACATTCTGCTGCCTCAGCCTGCCCCTGATTGCCCTCACTCCTGCCCCCCCACTGGATCTCCCAGAGATGCTGCTCTGGCCATGCGGGGAGAGTCAGAGGGGGAATATGGTCAGGATGGCTTGAAGGATGTGCAGCCCCGCAAGTCGCCTCTCGGAATCGGGCCCACAGCTCTGCATAGTACCCCTGCTGTTAGTGCATTGCAACCATATGGTACCACGCCAACCGGTACATGGGTGCAGTTAAAGCCACCCACTAAGGTGGAATTAAGTACATCTGTGTTAACAACAACAGCCACAGTTAGCAGACGCTAAGGGGGTTATTCTGAGCCATGAATAGTGGGGATGGACAACCCGATGGGACGTCCAACCTCACTATTCATGCCCTTGACTGCCCCCAACTAACTTCCCCGCTTGTAGTGCGGGGAAGTTATACAGGGGTGGGGAAGGGGTGGTCCGGGGGTGGAGTCTGGGTGGCAGTGGGTGGTCGCCGGCCCTGGATGTACAGGGCTGATTCTAATGTCGGCCCTGTATGTCCAGGGCCGGCAAAATGTCCAGGGAAGTTATTCCACCTCCAGGTGGAATAACTTTCCTGGATGTTTTTGTTTTAGACAGCCCGGGGCGCGAATGGTGCAGTGGATGCCAGGGTTATTCCCCTCAGCCCGACCCTGGCCTCAGGAGGCTAGATTGGGGGTCAGGCTGCGGGGAATAAACGCATTTTGCTGGTGGCCGGCATTGCGGCTTTTAAATGGAGCCGCAGTGCCATGGCAACATCATGGCTGTTCATGATTCTGATCCCACGGGGCTAGACGTGTCCTGCGGGATCGGAATTGCAATCCCCTTCTGTGAGTCTGGTTCAGACCAGATGCACGGAGAGGATCTACATCTGGGATGGAATGGAGCCCTAACTGTCTGGAAATGTGGCTTACAGAGGACTGCCTTCTCAGTGCCATTCAAGGACCCAGATCCTTCAGACTGAGGATCAAACCTTGGATGGTTGTAGACCAGTAATAGTCCATGGCTTCAGGATTAAATTTTCTTGTAGCTGAGTTGTTGGAGGATACATCCTAAACTAAGGGGTATGTGTATAAGAGGGAAAGCCTAATCAAACCACCCAGAAATTAAGATATGGTATTAAGAACTATGCTGCTTGGGGAGAACCTGGAGGTCTGTAGCTGTCCTGTTATAGTTTCCCTACATGGGCTGAAGGGTCAGATTTGGAAGATGTGCTATACAGAAGTCTATCTCCCTAGCATGGCACAGAGGTCCAAATCCACTAAATCTTCATGTTCTAAATATTATTGCCCTAAATGTATAGGTTCTTAAAAGATCTGCTCTAAGCACTGATCAGAACAAAAGAGGGCTGGCTGTGCTGACCATGACAGGTGCCATATACCCACTGCTGACACTATTCACTGGGGCCTCAATACAGAAACCCTGTGCTAGAGCCCAGCACTAAAGCTCTAGCAGAATTTCCTAATGCAAGTTTAATGCAGACTTTATGCTCAGCAGTGCTGTAAGCAACAGCATGCAAATAAGCTTTGCACAAAACATTTGCCTCTAATCAAGAAGGGCAAGCCAGACACACGCACATAGGAGGTCATTCCAGTAACCAAATACGGGTATGTACGTGGGCCGGTGACTTTTATCTACCGAAAACATCTAGGAGCATATTCTGGTACATAGCACCTGCGGACGTTTATTTTGCTAGCATGGGAATCTCTGAACTTGTCCAGGAGGGGTGGAACAGGGATGTGGTTTGCTGCGGAGACATTCAGGAAAGGCCTGTGGACGTTTTGGAAGGTCCCCTCAGACATGCCCAATATACCTGCCAGAGACATGGAATTAGACCAGTATTTAGAAAATATTCTGCTATGTTTGTACAAAGGTGGTGACGAGTCTGTTCTGAAATTGTGGATTGCAGTATGGAAAAACACCAAAAGATGCATCTATAAAGAACAGAAATCAGAGGTGTGGGAATTCTGTAAGCTAAAGAGGTATTTTTTTTTTGTGCAGTCAAGTCAGTGTTGACTCCTAGCACCCCAACTGCCTCTGGGTTTTCTTGGCAATCTATCACCAGAAGTATATTGCCAGGCCTTTTCTAATGAGGAGATGAGGGCAAAGTGACTTACCCACGATCACAAGGGGTACTGGTTGGAATTGAGCCCTTGTTCTTCTGAGAGCTAGGTAGCTGCTATAATCACTAAGCTACTCCTCCACTCTGAGATGTTATCAAGTACCTGAAAGAAATATTAAAGAACAATAGTGATTATTCTGGCCATACTGGCATTTGCTGTTTGTGCTAAAGGAGCTAATCTAGGGGACCCTAACAATTCCTGTGTCCTGAAAAACTGGACTGTTGATGTAGGAATAGTACGTGAATGAGTATGGAAAGGACTCATGTTGGGTGAGAAACTGAGATCATATTTTTAGTCCTGGGACTCCATGCTATTCTGTTATACCAGCTGTTATTTATAGGTTCAGGGCATCTTCTTGGCAGATTTATGTTTGCTGTGACTGACAGTGCGAGTGTGCGTGTGTGTGTGTGTGTGTGTGTGTGTGTGTGTGTGTGTGGTTTGAGGGTTGCATGGGAGGATCTGGTGTGCTCATCTGCTATTCAGGGGGAACATGAATGCCTGGCCAGTATCTGGACTGTACGGATGACTGCAGCGTCCCCAGATGCCAGTGTGTTAGGGCAGGAAAAAATCACAAAAGGTTCTCCATAGCTAAATGTCAAAACATATCCCTTTCAAGACCAAAAGACCCTCAGAATAAGAGCATTCAACAGTGCAAACAGCACTGAAACATGCCCAAAAGCACCAATGTTTTGATGCAAGGTATGTCATGATAAACATATCACTTTCTACTTGCTGTTATTATATCTTTAAGGCCCTGAGAACACTTTGCACTGTACTGGGCATGCAACAGACTAGTATATGTATCTAATCTAATTTGCATCAATATTAATGTGTCCTCTGTATTTATGTGTAGGTTGCATCAGCACAACACTGTCAGTAAGAAGAGCAGCTTAGGAATTGCATATTTTAACAGAGGAGGCATGGCCATTTGAGACGACCACGTGTATGTGGTGGAGACAGACAGGATCAGAAACATGCATCTTTTCAGAATACGGTGAGCATGGGGACATCAAAACCATAAAAATCCAGTGTTAAGTTAAGAGTAAAAAACTGTGCTAAGTTTCAATGCAGTTCTCTACAATGGATAAATATTCACTTGTTTCCATGCAATTAGCATTCCCACTGCCCTATGCTTCAGTATAGTGGTTTTGCTCAGGATTTTCCTGTGCTAACTTGCTTTCTGCATTGGGGAGCAAGACTAGCATAGGAAAATCTCACTAAGACCAAGAAAAAGTGATAGGGGCCTAAGGGGATCCAAGATGGCTCCTGGCAGGTAACTCTCTTCTACATCGTCTCGATGTTCGTGCCCGTCTCCTACATTGGGACGATTTTTCCTCGTTGGACTTTAAGAGGGATAAAAGAGAGAAGAAATCCTCTTCTCCTTTTACTGAAACACAACAGTTCTCACTTCTTCCCTTTTTGGTGAAAAAGGATTCTGTGGAAGGTAAAGCCAGTTTCCTGGGGAATGCTACAGCCATGACAACGTTTTCCTCCCAAGCTCCCCTGGCCTCCAGCCTGGAGGTTATTCAATTATCTAAGATGCTAAGAAAGAATTACCTGAACAGAACAAGTCCCTTAAAGATGAGAAATCATCTAGTCAGGATTCTGCCTTTAAAGGAAGACAATCCTTGAGCTCAATATCAGATGAGGATTTGTTTTTAGCAGCAGAGAAAATGACAGCTCTTTAATTTGCCAGCGAGCAGCCCTTTGAGTCCCCGCAGAGGCTATAAGGAGGTATCAGGGGTCAGTTGCACAGTGAGCAGACCTTATGGCCAGAGATGGTTTTGAATTAACTACTGTGGCTTCAGATACAGCGGTATAGAAAAATAGCTAAAGAAATAAATTCAAGAACAGATGTCTGCAATTTCAGGCTTCAGGGAAGTTTACAAACTGTCACTAGGTTTGAATTTTGATTCTAAAAATTTATCTCACTGTGAGACTGATTTATTAATACAAAATAATAACATTCTCATGAGATTTAATATTAAAACAGCTGGAAATTGCTGATCAAGGCAGAGGTCTGCAACATTTATTTCTCAATTCAGTATCCAACAAAGAGATTTTAAGGACAATTCTTTAAATAAGGAAATTGTAGTTATGGACCTACCTGCTTTATTGATTTCTTCTACAGCTCAACAGGATGTGACTTTTAAGATATTACTACAAGCATTTTCTAGATTAAAGTTGGTAGTTATTGCTAAGATTGAATTGCAGCATAATGTTGTAGTAAATTTTGAGGAGAGAATACAGTTATGTGAGGCAGCTGTTGTAAAAGAGAATCTACTCTTTGGAATCTGTAGTAACTTCTTTTCAGGAGGTCTGTACTATCCCTCTTAAATCTGAAGCTACTATGGTATGTAAAGTGGAAAACATGGAAAATATTTTGAAAAGAAGCAATATTTGCCTTCCTAACTTTCCTAAAGTTTCAACTATAGCTCCAAAGGATATACTTAGGAGCTATATGTAAAAGGTTCTGGAAATTCCTTAGACAGCTCTTCCACCACTAGTTACAGCATATTATTTGCCTGTTAATACAAGGTCTCATGCACTGTCTGTTTTTAGTTTGCTTCTCTCTGATCAGAGAGGAGCAGTGCTTTTTACAGTGCTCTGCTAGAAAAGTGGATTTTGCCTCCTGAGACACCTTGCTGTGAGTTCTAGCTGTTTATTTAACTATTTATTGTTTGTCTAACTGTTTATTTAATTATTTATTGTTTGTCTTAGTGGTGTGCTAGTTCAGCTTTCTCAGCTGTAATTTACCTTGCCTCTCTCAACTAACTGGGCTTTGTGTGGTAGCCAAGTTAACTGTTCATTTTAAATTAAATCTCTCTCCCCAGACCCTGTTGTGTGTTCAACTTCTTTCCTGCCCAAGCCTGCTTGAGTGAATCCTCCCCTCCTCCCCCCTTGCTGAGGTATTGTGTAGCCTTCTTCCTGTTTCCTCCACGTGCGCTTAGTCTGTTTTTAGTTTGTTTCTCTCTGATCAGAGAGGAGCAGTGCTTTTTACAGTGCTCTGCTAGAAAAGTGGATTTTGCATCCTGAGACACCTTGCTGTGAGTTCTAGCTGTTTATTTAACTATTTATTGTTTGTCTAACTGTTTATTTAATTATTTATTGTTTGTCTTAGTGGTGTGCTAGTTCAGCTTTCTCAGCTGTAATTTACCTTGCCTCTCTCAACTAACTGGGCTTTGTGTGGTACCCCCTCCCCCCTGCTGAGGGTTCAGGACAGGGTACCTTGTAACTGCCCTCTTTAATAGGACTTATCTCCCTCCCTCCCTCCCCAGCACCCACCCACCCCTGGGGTAATTGTAGTTTTATAGGTACTTGCACATCTTAGAGGAAAGGGGCTGCTCTCAGGTGCAGCTCGTTATCCAAATCAGTCATACGCGGAGGACCTGAGATTAATTAATTAAGCTTCAGGTACACAAGGTGTATTAGGGGTATTAGATACACTTTTATTGGTATAAGCATCTACACCAATCCTTATTATATACAGAATTTAAAACCAGATCTGGTAAGTATAGTTTTGAAAACCTGTCTAGACAGATGAGTTAGAACTGCAGTTTGAAACTTTGGTAAGAATTTGAAACTTGTAACTTGTAATCTCGAGAACTTGGAACTTGGAATTTGGAATTTGGTAATGAGAGCACTGATCCCCTCTCAAGGACGGTCCTATTACCCTTGCATGAGTATGCGCAAGGCGAAGCCATCGTCCTTCTTGTTTGGTAAGACTTAAGTCTTTGTTTGAAAATCCTTGCATGAGTATTCGCGAGGTACAGCTGTTTAAAAAAAAATCATGATTTAGCCTAGTCAGAACAGACAGGAACTTGGAATTTGTAATCTCGAGAAAATTGGAAATTGGTAAGAGAGCATGATCACCTCTCCGAGAAGGGCCGAGTAACCCCGCATGGGTATTCGCAGGGTGAAACCCCCATCTCTTTGTAATTGGGAAATTGGTAAGACTAGTCAGAATAGATAGAAAGGAATGCATTCTGAGATACGTTGCTAGCATGATTGTGTGAATGAAGTGTGAATGAGAGGTCTGGCAGCACGGACCAAGCGAGAGTGGACTCTGGACTAGCGCAGTTCCTAGTCGGGTGACTGTGTCTAGGTCGCGAAACGGAGGAAGCGTTTGGTGTATTGTCCGTCCTAACTGTGTATTTGATTTTTGTTATCTGTTGAAACTGCGAGTTTCCCTTCTGTTATAAATGTGAGATTATTCTGTTGGGTAATTTGTGACAGTTCACTGATTAAGAAATTGTATTAATAGAGCAGAACGAAGACCCAAAACACCTAGAATCATTTTAAAAATCCAAAAGCTGGTCTGACCCAGTTCGTTTTTCTACTGCAGTGTGAAAAACTGACAGGGGGCGTGTCTGAAGGAAAGAATGTACAGTGTCATCTTTCTAATCCTCTGCAGGCTTAAATCTCAATGCTGTTAGTTTGTGCTTATTTCAGGACAATTGTACCTGTGTTATTCAATATGTTTTTAATAGTAATGTTCCTTCTGCTATGGTTAGGTATTATATACCATTCGATAGGAATATTTAGTCAGGATTTTAGTTTTGAAGGTCGAATTAACCTCATCGGAGCTCCGTAAACTGTTTTTAGTTATATTCTCTGCTTTGTCTGTATATTATTGTTACCTTTCAGAAATGATAAACTAAGCAAACTGTTTTTGGGTTTATTTCCTTTGACTTATAAACCTACAAAGTAATTATTAGATCACGACTTGACACTGATTTAAGTGATTCTTGCTAGCATGTCTCTGTGAAACTGTGATCATTTCGTTTCCAGTGAGCGAAGGGGTGTGGCTCACACAGCTTACTAGGGAATGAGACAGCCGTTCCCGATTGAGCAGTCTCTCTTGCTTGTTTAAAATAAAGGATTCATTCAATCAAAGTTTTAAAAAAAAAAAAGTTTATCTTGCGGAGTGTTTGCACTAACCTTTTTATGAACAAGTATAAGTCATTTGAATGCATGTTTCCCCAAACTGTAAGCTGTTTTTCTGTATTTGAAAAAAGGGAAAGGTGCACTTTATGAAAAATATCCGGAATGTCTTTTGAATATTTGCTTCCTGAACTAAAAAAAGTAATATTTCTTTTGCAGAGACATGCTGATTACGGCTGGTTGCTAAGTATTTTTATTCTAGTCATACGTAACAGATAGCTATAGTTCTCTCTATAAGATATTTTAAGAACTGTATCTAAATTGTATGTCTGTGCTCAATTTAAGCTTATGATTACGGTAATAAGGTTTTTTAATAAGTGTCTTTTCAAGTATGATCAAGAATTTCAGTAAGGGATTTACTGAAGACTATGAAATGTCTCTGTCCCAATCAGGAATGTTATGTGAAAGGGAGTGGTTTCTGCTGTTCACCATATTTTGCCCCAGAATCTCTAGATATCCTGTCTCTCTCTCTCTCTCTCTCTCTCTCTCTCTGTAAGTAGCTCCGCTTAGAGTGCTTAAGGGGGGGATGGAGCCCAGTCCACCGATGATGTCACCCCCCGGTGGGCGTGAACTAATGTGCCCACAGCAGAGAAGTAGATCATTTAAAAAAAAAAAACAACCTCCTGGATAGAGCGTTGCTAGGAGAAACAGAACCCAGGAGAGGGGGGGGGGAAATCCACCCTGCAGATTCCCTAGTTTGCCAGCCACCTCCGCAGCAGGGGGATGTGCACCCCCTCTGGACCAGAAGTGAAAGTCAGCTGACCAGACTTGTTTAGAACTGAAAAAACTGCATTATACACTGAGAAGCCTTAGGATTTGATTGAACTAATGAACAGTATAATGCAGACCAGTAGCCCAGGAGAAGTTGTGTTTTTGTCAGTCAGTCCCAGAGAGATATAAAACAGAAATGAAACTGGATGGATTTGCGGGCATGATAGTTACTGGAAGAGTTGATTTGAAAGTATGTGAAATGTAAGACTGAATGTGGCAGAGAAAGTGAATGTAAAATAAAGAGAAAGCAGATCAGCTTGGTGCTTCTTTCATTGAACGACGTGGAGGAGATTCTCCTAATCAAAGGACCAGAGAACGTGTAAGAGGCCGCAGAAGTAGCAGGCCTCCACTGGGTGCAAATCAGTGCACCCATTATAGAAAAAGAAGGACATTAGAGAAGTGAATGCCCGTATCTTGACTCCACCCCAGGAGGGGAGGAGGGAGTACTTGATTGCAGATCTAAGAAGAATGAATGATGCAGCTGAAACTATACAACCAGTGGTACCAAAATCCTTATATTCTCTTGGAACTGATCTCTGCTGAAGCTATACATTTCATCATTCTGGACTTAAAAAGATGCCTTTTTCTGCATACGCTTAGCCCAAGACCCCACTACAAGGAGGTAGGGCCAACTCATCTGGACAAGATTACCTCAAGAATTCAAGAACTCGCCTCACTCAGCAAAAGATTTGACAAGTTATCCAGAAACTCCAGAAAAAAAAAAATTCTACTTCAATATGTGGACAACTTGCTTATAGCCACCAACTCAGAAAGTGAATGTCCACAAGCCACCAGTGAACTCTTGCACCTTTTTAATGAGGCTGGATACAAAGTCTCAAGAGCCAAAGCACAATTATGTCAAACAAGTTAAATACCTAGGATTCCAGTTGTCCAGCGGAATTCGACGCCTGGAACCCTTACCAGAACGCAAAGCAGCTGTATGCAGTATTCCTATTCCAACCACCAGGAGGCAAGTGAGAGCCTTCTTGGGTGCCACAGAGTATGTTGTATATGGATCCCCAATTTTGCGCTGCTAGCAAAACCGTTGTATCAAGCTATCAAAGGAATGGAAAAGTCTGCATTGGAATGGGGACTTGAACAGGATGCAGCCTTTTGATCTTTGAAAACAAAAAAAACACTCTGATGTTGTCACCAATTCTGGGTCTACCAGATGTCCAGAAAACCTTTCAGTCTCTATGTTCATGAGTCACAAGGAAATGTTCTAGGAGTGTTGACTCAATCTCTTGGACCTTATTTGAGAAGCTGTTACAGCTACAGCCTTCCTAGTAAGCAAAAAACTAAAAGAAAAATCCCTTTGAGACAGAATCTTCAAGTTACTGTACCACATTCTGTTCTAACCAATATGAAATACAAAGGAAATTACTAGCTAACAAATCTATGAATGTTGAAGTATTAGAGTATGTTGTGTGAAAACCCCAGATACAACTGAAGGGTCAGTCAAGCTTTCAATCCTGCTATGTTGTTATCAGTTGGTCTTGACCCCCTGATCATGACTGTTTAGAAATTATGGACACTGTATTCTCAAGCCGCCTGGATTTGACTGATGTCCCTCTGGAGAACCCTGAACAGACTTTCTTTGTGGCTGAAGGCAGTTTCATCATCAATGGACATTGTTGTGCTAGATATGCAGTGGTGACCTCTGATTTGGTAGTTGAGTCCTCAGCCCTGGCCCCAGAAACTTCACCACAGAAAGCTGAACTGATAGTCCTCACTAGAGCACTAACAATAGGAAAAGAGCCCTGTCTAAATGTGTACCCAGATTCCAAGTATGCCCTTACAACCTTGCATGCATATGGGGCCCTGTACAAAGAATGAGGGTGGATAACCTTAGGAAGCAAGTCCATTAAGTATAGCCCCAAGATATTGATATTAACAGATACATACTGCCTATAGATCTCAGAATTTAGGAAAAGTAGAATGTATGAATAGAACCCTGAAATCTCAGTTGTCCAAACTTTGCCAAGAGGTTTACCTGAAGTGGCCCCAGGTTCTTCCCATAGCCCTTCTTAGGATATACTTAGCCCCTGCTAAGTCTTTAGGAGTTTCCCTTTTTTGAGATTCTGTATGGGCAACCCCTGCCTATTGTATAGGAAATAAAAGGAGATATGAGACAGATAGGATCTGAAATTATTAGACATGAACTATTGGTTTTAAGTTCTGTTTTGCAGGAGTCTTCATACCTGAGTACAAAATCGATTACCCATCAATTTGCCTGCACCCCTGCATCCTTTCAAGCCTGGAGTCTTGGTGTGGATCAAAGAGTGGAGAAAGATACTGTTAGCCCTGCATTGGAGGGGACCCTATGTTGTCATCTTGTCAACTCCAACTGCAGTAAAAGTCGCAGAATTTGAACCTTGGATCCATCATAATCAAGTGAAGCCAGCAGCTGCTCTTGAACCTGATCACTGGACTACTGTATAGCATCCTGAGACTCCATTGCACCTCACCCTACGACAACAACCACGGACCTAAGACTTATTGGTCCCTCAGAAACTGCACTATTTCAAGACTGTTTGTTTATCTGAAAGTAAGCTTCGCATCTGGAAAAAAAAACTGCAATCATCAGAAAGAGACTGTGTTGTGTTAAGAAATTGAATCTTCTAAGAGACTGTGTTTAAATACTCTGAAAAGACTGTTTTGATCTTCTAAAGAGTGAACTGCTCTAAGGAAGCAATAATAGCCTAAGAGACTATGCTATGATATTTTAAGAAATTGAGACATCCCAGAGGACAGTGATACTTTGGAATCTACAGCCCTACTCCTGCCAAAAAGCTGGTAGGTCTACGTACGGCAGAAGCTTGAGGATCTACAATCAACCCTACATCTGTTATCTGTTGTGGAAGTCGACAGTTCCACCAATTTTCCAGAGACTATGCCCATTATGAATTATTATTATTGCTTTATTCTGGCAACAGTTTTGGAGTGCTTTGAAATGACTTTTGCCTTATCTCCCTGGGCAGCCTGTATAAGTACAACATGAACTGGACCGAAGGTCACTCAGACCTTGTTTTATCATTCTTCCTATAATTGCATTGGTATACTCTCCAATCCAAAAGTTGTTCTAGATCTTGACTTTCTACAAGGCTATGCAAGCCACCGTTGCAATTCCTCATACCACCACCAGAACTTGTTTCTTGAACTTGCTGGAGCAATAGCATCTAGTCTCCACACTTCTGACTGTTTCTATTGTGGAGGAACTAAGATGGGAGATCAGTGGCCCTGGGAGACGCAAGAACTGAACTATTCTATCCTATACAATCAGACTGATTTACATAATACTACTAGTGAGTGGGTATTGGCCCACCCCATTGTTGACAGTTTGTGTTTTGTTTGGACTGGACCACAATCTACTATGAAGGATGGACAGCTGGTCTGTCTAAATCAGAAGCTTTACGACAGCACAAGAAAGATGCAACTGAACCTTCTAATCCTTTAGTTCTTTTTCCCACTCTTGCCAAACTATGGACTTTGACTATCTGCCTGTTGCTCCCTTGTTTCTTGCCACTTTGCTTGCGAATGATAACTTCAGTTATTAATAACACTGTAGAGCATAAGGCAGCTACAAAGATACTAGCTATGTGAACTTACTACCCTATACCACAGAGTGATACCTTTACCTAGTAGTATGTGATTTGATTCTCACACCTTATTAACATGCGGGTGAGAATAATCAAAGGGGGGAATGTGGTAGGCGACGGCCTATGATCCATGCTAATTGAACTAAGCAGACAGGCCTAAGCTGTAACTGAAGCCTGTAGTTAGGCCCAGAGGAATGAAAACCACCCTGAATGATGACACCATAGAATTGAAACTTAACTCAGCTTAACTGAACATAGCTAAGCAGAAACTAAACACTTAGAAAAGACAGAAAACAGCTCTAATTGGTACTGATAAGAGAGCACAGCTTCTATAGAATTAATTAACTCTGCAAAAAGCAAGGTTACAGTGCCCTGCTTCCCATATGTTTTAACAAGCTAAGCGACCTTGGAGGAGAGATGTAACAAGTTAGAGACACTGACCATTGTAATTGGGACTAGAAGGGGGGCAACCAGGTGCTGAGCCCAGACCAGGGTCCCGATTGGGTAGCCATATCAGTACCAGGACCAATAGATGGGTGAGAGGGGTTACTGGGACCAATGAAAAGTTTGCCTATGTCTAGAATGGAGAAGAACGCTATAAAAGTTGTTGTTTTGCTAGAAACCATTGCTCAGCCATTTTGAAATTGCTTATTGCTTGAGCCATGTGCACATTAAACTGGCTTGGATCCTTGAAAAGACTCCTGGTTTTATTTATTGCATGCTTATCTGCTGCTACAATTATGGATAACATGTTAAAACCCTCCGCCCAGTGTGCAGCGGCGGCCAAGAAAGCAAATAGAATGCTAGGTATCATAAGGAAAGGGATGGAGAACAAAACAAAGGATATTATAATGCCTCTGTATCGCTCCATGGTACGACCGCACCTTGAATATTGTGTGCAATTCTGGTCACCGTATCTTAAAAAGGACATAGCGTTATTAGAAAAAGTACAGAGAAGAGCCACAAAATTGGTGAAGGGGATGGAAGGCTACTCCTATGAAGAGAGGCTAAGAAGGTTAGGGCTCTTTAGCCTGGAGAAGAGACGGCTGAGGGGAGATATGATAGAGGTCTATAAATTAATGAATGGAGTGGAACGGATAAACGTGGATCAATTGTTTACGCTATCAGAGTATAGAAAGACTAGGGGACATGTAATGAAGCTACAGGGTAAACTATTTAAGACAAATAAGAGAAAATATTTTTTCACTCAACGTGTAATCAAACTCTGGAATCTGTTACCGGAGGATGTAGTAAGGGCTGTTAGTATAGCTGGGTTTAAAAAGGTTTGGACAAGTTCCTGGAGGAAAGGTCCATAAACCACTATTAAAAAGGGACCCAGGATATCAATGCTTGACCCAGTACAAGCATTGTGGAACCTGTCTTTTGGGGATATTGCTAGGTACGTATAACCTAGATTGGCCACTGTTGGAAACAGGATACTGGGCTTGATGGACCTCGGTCTGACCCAGTATGGCATGTCTTATGTTCTTATGTTCTTAATACATTTTTAAATGTTTTTGACTGTCCCTGAACTCTGAAAAGCAATGAGTTTCAGAATTTGAAATCCATCTGAAATCTTTCGCACAAGTGACTGCAAAATGGTGTCTGTTCCAGCTTCTGTTTCGGTTTCACTTTAGGAAAGTTGGATTGGCTGATTGAAAACCTGCTTGCAAGGGATTGGTCTTGCTCGTCTCCCATCCCCCATGGGCTCCAAGCTGTCTGGGTTGGAAATTTAACATGAAGCACTTCTGTTTCCCTATGTGCCTTGATAAAATAGGAACGTGTAACCAGCTCCAAAAATGTGCAAATGCCAAGGCACAAATTTTTACCTGCTCTGAAGAAGCTGTAAATGTGTGCATACACTCTACATGTGTATATACATAGGGGTAAATATTCAGAAGTACTTTTCCAAATTGCAGTGCCTGCTATCTGGTTAAATGCTGCCGGCAGGGGCAATCTGGTGGTATTCTGCAGCATTATCTGGATAGTGCTCCTATATATATTACCGATCGCCTTGGCACTCTGGATAGTGCTGAGGTGATCTTTTGGCGGAGCAAGGATGGAGGAGTGAATTACCTGATAGCAGCAAAATTCACTCTAGTATTCAGATAACTATCCAGTTACTGGCAGCGATCATTGGATATTGCCACTATCCAGTTATTAAGCAACAGCCACTTTCCAGATACTGGTGCTGAATATCTGGATTTTTTTAGCTGCCATGCAATTGAATATTGACCCTATATTTTATATAAGGCATGCATGCATTGTAACCCTGCCGGGGCGGCTCTATCATGAGGCGAAGTGAGGTGGTTGCCTCAGGTGGTGAAGTTTTAAAGGCGGCATTTTGACCCCAAAACAGCCACCTCACTTCGCCTTGTGATGTAGGAGACTCTTATGAAGCAATGGAAACTGATAGTGATCCGGTGGAGAGAACCGGTACTGCAAGGGAATGCAGGATTTTCTCTTCTGAGAGAAAAAACACAGAGCTAATCAGGAACCACACCTCACCTCAAGGCAGGAGAGAAGCCAAGTCCCTGATTGGGCACGCCCAAGCAGGAGGCGGGCAGTACAGTACTCAGCCAGCTTGCTAAGAACTGAGAAACAAACAGTTAGGAGAGGAACACGAGCACCAGGAGCAAGACGAAGAGGAGGAGTCAGGACACAAGCACCTGGACGAGGACGAGTCAGATGACCAGGAACAGGAACTGTTGGAAAGAGAACCACTAAGCAACTGTGATCCACGAAGGAGCAGACGGGAGCTGGGAGACTCAGGGGCAGAGAAAGACTTCTGTTACCAGAAGAATTCAAAGGCACTGAGAGACCCAAGGCTACAGCTCAGGAGTTTAAAGGACCAAGCAGAACCTTGGAACAGGAGGCAAAGGGAGAAAGAATTACCCTGGAAGAAGTCCCAGCACAAGGTATCTGGTGGGATTGGAACGGCTAGCAAGCTTAACAGTGGGAAGCCAGAAAGAGTGAACTTTAATTGTGAAAGACAGAACAAAGGCAGAAAGTTTGATGGTAATTGGTTAAGCCAAGAGAAGCCTGACTGTTTTCCTTTTAACACTCTGAGAGACTCTCCAAGCACAGCTGAAGCGTTTTTCCCTGCACTTTCATTTGGAGATAGGTGGGGGAAGGGAAATGCTTACACGCTGAACTGTTGTCCAAGTAAAAGCACTGATAATTGCCAAGAGATAAGAACATTAAACAAGCATTTACCTGAAGGAGGATATTCTCAGCTTAGCTCAGAAAATACACAGGCTGAATTACTTCTCACTGAATTCAGGGAGTTCCTTAAAAGTAGAGCAGTTTCTCCTCATGACGTAGCAAAGCCTATGAGCAGCTGTGAGGAAGAAAAGCCTTTAATTTCTCTGCCATCTACAGAGCAGGAAGTCCCGATGGACTGCTCTACATGTGTGATTAAAAAGGACATTTAAGTGATATGCTTGCCAATGTTTTATGAAAGAATATAACAAAGTTACCTCACTGATTGCTATGCAAAAGAAGCTTATGTGAAGAGAATAAGTGAAAGCATATTCTGTGCAATTCAGGAGCATTGCTGTTACGAGTTTTCTGTTACGTTAATGAAAGGAGGTCACATGACAACTGAATGTGATCAGTAATGGACATTTAGCCAAGCAGTAAAAAGCTTTGTTTAGTTAAGTTTCTCAGCCTTGTTTTGTGCTACATTATTTCATTTACGTCTGCTGCATTTTGAACTCCGGAGCGGGAGAAATAAACCTCACAAAAGAAATTTTCTTTGCCTTGCCTTACTACTTCAGCACCTACACAACTACAACCTTAACCCTCAAGGGCATTCAAGGCCAGCCCCTCCCTTAACCCTCAAGGTCCAGGGAGTGGGTGGGTGGCAGCCTTCAAACGTTAAAAAAAAAAATCCAAACGCTCAAATTTCTGCCGCTGCCGAGTCCGCTGGCTGATCCTCACACTAGTATAGCCGCGGCTCCAAGAAGCAGCAGCTGCGGCTGCTATAGAGGAGAGGTGAGTCTGCCGCTGCCGAGAAGGGGACTCGGCAGTGGCAGAAATTTCAGCGTTATTATTTTCCTGGGGGCCAGGACTGGAAAAGGGAGGGGGTCTAGGACAGGAAATGGGCTGATGGGGGGGAGAGGTTAGGACTGGATGGGAGCTGTTTAGGACTGGTAATGGGCTATGGGGGTCTAGGACTGGAAATGGGCTGATGGGGGGAGAGATTAGGACTGGATGAGGGTTGTTTAGGACTGGTAATGGGCTCTGGGGGGCTAGGACTGGAAATGGGCTGATGGGAGGGTTAGGACTGGTAATGGTCTATGGGGGGTCTAGGACTGCAAATGGGATGATGGGGGGTTAGGACTGCAAGTGGGCTGATGGGGGTGTTTAGGACTGGTAATAGGCTATGGGGGTCTAGGACTGGAAATGGGCTGATGGGGGGGGGTTAGGACTGGAAGTGGGCTGATGGGGGGTGTTAAGTACTGGTAATGGGCTATAGGGGGGTTAGGATTGGAAATGGGCTGATGGGGGGGTTAGGACTGGAAATGGGCTGATGGGGAGGGGTTAGGACTGGTAATGGGCTGTTGGGGGGTTAGGACTGGAAGTGGGCTGATGGGGGTGTTTAGGACTGGTAATGGGCTATGGGGGGTTAGGACTCATAATGGGCAGATGGGAGGCTAGCACTAGAAATGAGCTAGGACTGGTAATGGGCTGATTGGGGGGCTAGGACTAGAGTGGGCTGAAGGGGGATAGGACTGGAAATGGGCTAATGGGGGAGGGGAGGAGAGTGCTGCTGGCCCTAGAAGAAACTAGGGCTAGGGTACAAATGGGCTGATTCGGGAGGATGGTAGAATAGGACTGGAAGGGAGCGGATAATGAGAGGGTGTGCCAGGGGAAGGAGGGGGCATGAAGGGAGCTGACACGGGGGAAGGAGGGGGTTGGAAAGGAGCTGACACCTGGGATGTACTGAAGGGGGACTGGAAGGGAGCTGACATTTGGGGATGGGAGTGGTAGGTGGTTGGGTAATGGGGAGGAGGCTGGAAGGGAGCTGACATGCAGATGGCACTGGAAGGGGATGGACGTAGGGTAGTGCGACTGGAAGGGAGCTGACTGGGGGGGTGGCACTAAGAGTGGACGTGAGCTGATATCTGGGATGGTATATTGGACTAGAAGGGGCTGGACAGTGAGGAAAGAGGGGGACTGAAAGGGAATGGACACCAGTTGCAGTCATGGGAATGCAAGGCAGTTGACAGTGGAAGGTACTGGGAGGGAAGGACTGGAAAGGGGGCTGATACTGGGGAGGGTTACTGGAACTGGAAATGGGCTGATGGAAGGAAGTGAAGAAAACAAAAGAGATAAGAAAAGGCAGATGGACCATAGACCACAGAAAGAGAGCTAAGAGAAGACAGGAAAGCTGAAGCCTCAGATCGGGACCAGCATGATCAGAGAATAAAATGGTCAGACAACAAAGGTAGAAAAAATAATTTTATTTAACTTTAGTTATTGGACTTTGTGCTATTTTTATATTTTACACAGTACTGGGGAACTGCATCTCTTATTTATCTGATATTGCACTGCATGTGGACTCTGGCTTCTTGGGGTTTCAATTTAAATCTAGTCTACATATTTTTATTTTTACTTTAGATTGTGGTTACTTATTCTGTACTTGGTGAGGGTCGATGTTGCGAGTGTTTGATTGAGGTCAGGTGTTCTGTTAACATGGAGTTTGTACATAAAGATCTATACTGTACTGTAGTAATATGACTTGTTCAGCTTTTCAAATGGGTGTATGGATGTTCCAGGGCCCACTGTAGTATTTACAGTGATGCTTTCTTTGGATGGGCTCCTTATGTGAGTTTTGGAAGTTTGTGCTGATATGGTATGGTATGGTATGGTAGGTTTGCTCTTTGTTGTAGGGTTTTGTATTAGTTCACAGTATGCCTGGTACTGGAAAATAGTGGTTGTTGTTGTTGTTGTTGTTAGTGAGATGATCAGAATCAGATTTTTTTTTTAAATATTGAGTTCTGTGGGTGAATGTCCTGGTTCTGCTCTGCACCTACTGTGGCTGCAGAATATATGTTAAAAAAGAAAAAGCAAGAACCATAATGCAGTTTATAACAACAAAATAAAAATGAGTTATAATTTAGTTTTATAAACTGTGCTGTTGGTTCTTGCTGTCTTTTAGTTCCTTGGTGTGCAAACGGGACCGTAACTAGCCCTGAGCAAGCGGTGCAGCCGCACAGGGCAGAAAGGTTTGGGGGGTGCATTTCGGCTGTCTGCTGTTGCCCTGCCGCTGCTGGCAAGACAATAGCAGGCAGACGAAATGCGCTCCCTAAGCTTTTTTGCAGCACTTTAAGCAGGTCTGGTCCTTCCCTTCTCCAATGCCATGTCCGAGTAGGGAGGGACAGATCTTCTTAAAGTGCCGGCACCTTTCAGATTGGGCACATGCCCCCCTCCTCCTCCCCATACCTCCGTCCAGCGCTGCCTGCTCTTTCCCTGCTGCCGGCACCTCTGTGAAAAAAACAGAGGGTGGCAGCAGCAGGAAAAGAGCAGGCAGCGCTGGACGGAGGTATGGGGGAGAGGGGGGCATGTGTCCAAGCTGCAAGTCGCACAGGGTGCGATTGCAGCTCGATATGGCCCTGTGTGCAAACATCTTGCATTTCCTCCATATAATCTAATCGGCTTTTTGGTTTGGTTCAGTCACTGATTGGATTTCTGAAAAAGCCCCGCCCCCCTCTAAGGTGGAGGGGCGCCTTTTCATACTTCACCTCAGGCAGCAGATTGCCTTGAGCCGCCCCTGGACCCTGCCTCTGTTCCACCCAAACTATACCTCTGGGAACACTTATGCACAGATCACATGCATGTTCTTTTTAGATGTTTATGCAGTCACACAAATTTATAAAAGTACTGTTCTGTGTGTAAAATGGACTTTGCACATGGAAAAACATTATAAAATTATCACCCCACGGATCCATAGACTTCAATGGCAAACAAAACAAAATAAACAAAATTAATATTTCACTAGCATCTTTATGTTGTCTCATTTGAAAATGATTTGCAGGGGAACAACCTGTTCCATTGCTGTTCAGACAAATGCACATACCTACTCAGTGCCATTCTTCTTGGACCAGAAGCCACTCCTCCTCCTTCCCTCCTGGAACCTGAGCACATTGCCTCATTGATGCACCAAGGTCTGCTACTTCAAAGAATAAGAGACTGAAACCTATGCCAAAGGACTAGCCTCAACATGATTTTGAATGAAAAGATTTTTATGCATCTCATATAACTTCTGGCCAAGATACCTGCATTATAAATTTATAAACATGAATATTGCAAGTGAAATGTTTAAAAAGAGCAATATCTGCATCTGTGCATTTATTTTTTGGTTGCAAATGCTCACAGACATTCTCTCATTTTATTGGCAGACTGCAAGAAAACAGATGAGGCACATGTCTATTTGCAAATTTAGACCACAAATAAAGCAATATTAAAACACAAAATTAAAACTCTATACCTATCTAGGACATTGAGTTGATTTTTATTAATTTGGAGCTGTCAGTTTCATTTCAACCCCTGAATGTTTTGTTCCAGCTCTTAGCATAAGTCATGGCATCCTTTGGGATGTTATAGTGTGTTATCAATTTCCCAGGAAAAAGGCCATTGGCCCAACTTCTTTATAATGAAAACACCTAGACCAGGGGTTTCAATTCTACCCTTGAGCACCCCCTAGACCAGGGGTCTGCAACCTTTAAGACGTAAAGAGCCACTTGGACCCGTTTCCGAAGGGAAAAAAAAACTGGGAGCCGCAAAACCATTGCGACATTTAAAACAAATCTAACACTGCATATATTGTTTCTTACCTTAATGCTATATACGACCCCCTACTTTTCCTGTTAAAATATAGGTGTTTGGCCTATACTCGCCGTATAAGACTACCCCTCTTCCTTCACACACCAAAAAAAAAAAACGCCAGAAAATATCACAACAACAAGTAACAATATTTGATTTCAAAATTATGATGATTTTGTAGTCAAATCACTAATATGAAATAAAATTATTTTTTCTACCTTTGTTGTCTGACCAATTTATTCTTTGATCATGCTGGTCCCGATCTGAGGCTTCTGCTTTCCTGTCTTCTCTTAGCTCTCTTTCTGTGGTCTATGGTCCATCTGCCATTTCTTATCTCTTCTTTCGTTTTCTTCACTTCTTTCCATCAGCCTATTTCCAGTCCCAGTAACCCTCCCCAATATCAGCCCCTTTCCAGTCCTCACTCCCAGTACCTTCCAGTGCTAATCCCCCCTCAACCCCATTACCAGTGCTAGCCTCCCCTAATCAGCCCAATACCAGTCCTACCCCCCCCCCATCAGCTCATTACCAGTCCTAGCCTCCCCTAATCAGCTCATTTCCAGTGCTCGTCCCCTCAACCCCATTACCAGTGCTCCCTCCCTCCATCCATATCAGCTCCCTCCCTCCATGTCAGCCCCCTCCATCCCTCCATGTCAGCCTCCCTCCCTGTCAGCCCCCTCCATCCCTACATGTCAGCCCCCCTCCCTGAACCAGATCAGCTCCCTACCTCCATTTCCTCCCCCCTCCCTCCATCCATATCAGCTCCCTCCCTCCATGTCAGCCCCCTCCATCCCTCCATGTCAGCCCCCCTCCCTCCATCCATCCATATCAGCTCCCTCCCTCCATATCTGCTCCCTCCCTCCATGTCAGCCCCCCTCCCTCCCTCCATCCATATCTGCTCCCTCCCTCCATGTCAGCCCCTCCCTACATTTCAGCCCCCCTCCCTCCATCCATCCATTTCAGCTCCCTCCCTCCCTGTCAGCCCCCCTCCCTCCATGTCAGCCCCCCTCCCTCCATCCATCCATATCTGCTCCCTCCCTCCATGTCAGCCCCCCTCCCTCCATGTCAGCCCCCCTCCCTCCATCCATCCATATCTGCTCCCTCCCTCCATGTCAGCCCCCTCCCTCCATCCATCCATATCTGCTCCCTCCCTCCATGTCAGCCTCCCTCCATCCATCCATCCATCCATATCAGCTCCCTCCCTCCATGTCAGCCCCCTCCCTCTATCTGCTCCCTCCCTCATATGTCAGCCCCCTCCATCCATCCATATCTGCTCCCTCCCTGTCAGCTCCCTCCCTTCTTCTGCAGCCGCGGCTCTCTGCCTCTTAGGGAACCGCGGCTGTGCTTTTAAAATCATCTCGGAGCCCTTCCTGTCTTGACGGGCTCTCTGCAGCAATGTCCCGCCTCCAAAGTAAGTGGTAAACAACTTCCTTTAGAGGCGGGACAATGCTGCACGGAGCCCGTCAAGACAGGAAGGGCTCCGAGATGATTTTAAAAGCACAGCCGCGGTTCCCTAAGAGGCAGGGAACCGCGGCTGCAGAAGAAGGGAGGGAGCCCATAACGCCATAAATACCGGGCGGGCAGTGTGCTCCGGAGCCGCGGCAAAGGTGAGAAAGAGCCGCATGCGGCTCCGGAGCCGCGGGTTGCCGACCCCTGCCCTAGACAGTACAATTTTCAGGTTATTGACAATGTGTATATTTGTACACCACCGCTGTATGCAAGCCTGCCTCATGCATGTTTATAGTGAGTGGATATCCTGAAAGCTGGGCTAAGCCAATTTTATTACATGTGATTTAGAGATGGGTTGTTCAAGTTCAGTCCTAGAGGGCCTCAAATAGGTCTGATTTTCAGGATATCCCTAATGCAGGTAATATGCATGCATATTACTCTCACACATATTCATTAGAGAGATCCTAAAAGGGGCAACATCTGTTAAGCGGTGTGTATAAATGCCCGTAGCATGGGAAATAAGATCCTAGATGTTGAGACTTTAATGGATGAGGCTGACTTGGATTTAGTGGTGGTTACAGAGACATGGTTCACGGAAAACCACAACTGGGATGTAATTATACTGGGCTATACTTTATTCAGGAAGGACAGGGTAGGAAGAAGGGGAGAAGGAGTGGCACTATATGTTAAAAATAATATTAAAGCTATAGAATTACAGGGCCTAAAAGGGAGCGAGAAGGCACTATGGGTTAAACTACAAATATGGTAAGGGAAATCCATCTGCATTGGTGTGATATAGAGATCCCTCTCACAGGGAGAAGAAGTGAATGGAGATTTAATAGAAGACATATGTAGTATTGCCATGAAAGGAGAAGTGCTACTGTTAGGTGATTTCAATATGCCAGATGTTAATAGGCACATCGCTGCTGCAGTGTCATCTAGAAGTAAGGAGATCCTAGGTTCTCTACAGGGAAAACTATTCTGGTTACTGGTAAGAGAACACACACATGAAGGGGCCTTATTGGACTTAGTGCTTACCAATGAGGAAAGTGTTTCTGATGTCATAATGGGAGATCATCTCACATCCAGTGATCACCAGATGGTGTGGTTCAGTATTAGGACTAGGGCTTATAAAATCCATTCAAAAGCGAGGGTCTTAGCCTTTAGGAAAAATGACTTTGCCAAGATTGGACAATACCTCAAGGAGTCGTTAGCGAGATGGACCAGCTAGGGGATATAGAAAAGCAATGGGCAAAACTCAAAGGGGATATTTTAAGAGCAACAAACCTTTTGATTAGAAAGGTAAATAAATGCAAAAGGAAAAGGAGGCCACTATGGTTCTCAAAAGAAGTAGCTGAAAAGGTGAAAAAAAAGAGGGAGGCCTTCATAAAATAAAAGAGATCACAGAGAGAGGAAGACAGGCATCTATATTTGGAAAAACTTAGAGAAGCTAGCAAAGTAGTCAGGAAAGGAAAGATACAAAAAGAAGAAGAAATAGTCAATGCAATAAAATGGGGATATGGCATTTTTCAGATATATTAGTGGGCATAGAAAGGGCAAAAATGGCATTATCAGACTCAAGGGTGAAGGGGAAGACTATGTAGAAGCTGATAGGATAAAGCAGAATTGCTTAACAAATATTTCTGTCTGTGTTCACAGATGAAGAGCCAGGAGCAGGACCTCAAAAAACACCCACGAATAAAAACAGAAGTGCCGAGGAGCTCAAATGATTTTTAGAAAACTGTGTTTGTGAGGAACTTGCTAAACTAAAAGCAGATAAAGCGATAGGACTGGACGGGATACATCCGAGAATACTGAGGGAACTTGGGAACATTCTAGCAGCTCCACTGACTGACTTTTTCAGTGCTTCTTTGGAGTCAGAAGTGATCCCAGAGGACTGGAGAAAGGCACATGTGGTCCCTTTACTCAAGGAAAGAAGTAAGGATGAGATTGAAAACTATAGGCCAGTTAGTCTAACCTCTGTGGTAAGTAAATTATTGGAAACACTGCTAAAAGACAGAATAGTGAGATTTCTGGAATCCAATGTATTACAGGATCTGAGGCAGCATGGGTTTACCAGAGGCAAGTCTTATCAGACAAATCTGATTGTTTTCTTTGACTGGGTGACCAGGGAATTAGACTGAGGGAGAGCCCTAGATGTGGTGCACTTAAATTTCAGTGAAGTCTTTGACACCATGCCACACAGCCGACATAAACAAAATGGACACCCTTGCGCTTGTGTCATCATTACTCTTGCTCTGTGTGTTTCCCACCCTTGGGATGGACCATAAAGTGACTGACTAGGTTAAAAATTAGTTGAGTAGGAGGCGGCAAAGGGTATAGGTAAATGGAGCTCACTCTGAGGAGAAGGAGGTTACCAGTGGTGTGCCCCAGGGATCTGTCCTTGGTCCGAATCTTGTTAATGATTTTGCGGAAGGGCTGTCAGGTAAGGTTTTCATCTTTACGGATGATATTAAAATCTGCAATAGCGTAGACACCCAGGAAGGAGTCGATAACATGGGGAGGGATCTAGCTAAATTTGAAGAATGGTCAAGAATTTGGGAGCTGAGATTTAATGCTAAAAAATGCAGGGTCATGCACTTGGGCTGCAAAAATCCAAGGGAGCTATACAGTGTAGGAGGCAAAGTACTTCTGTCCATAAAAGAAGGGTGGGACCTGGGTCTGATTGTTTCTGATGATCTTAAAGCAGCTTAATAGGTAGAAAAGATGATGGCAAAAGCCAGAAGGATGCTTGTGTGCTTAGGCAGAGGAATGGCCAGCAGGAAGAAGGAGGTGAAAATGCCTCTTTATAAATCTCTGGTGCAATCTCATTTGGAGTATTGCGTGCAATTCTGGAAACCGCACCTTCAAAAGGTTATAAACAAGATGGAGTCAGTGACAAGGATGTCTACTAAAATGGTTAGTGGTCTTCGGTATAAAGCATATGAGGACAGACTTAAAGGGTGGCATTTTCGAAAGCATTTACACGGGTAACTGCTCTAGTTACCCATTTAAATGCCTTAACCGGGATTTTCCAAAGGCAGCTACATTGGTAGTGCCTTTGGAAAATCCCAGCTAAGTCCCTAACATGCTCAGATGCTATGCGGTTAGCATCGGGGCGTGTTGGTGGCATTGCAGGGTGGAGCGGAGACAGAGGAAAGGGCTAAGTGGGTAGCAGACTTTTCCTCACCTATCTTTCAGTCACAGGGGCTAAGCGGGTTGCATCGAAAATTGCTGCTACCTGCTTAGTCTCAGCAGCTGCCAGCGTGTCCAAGCAAACACGGATATTAACTTCTGTCATCGCGGGAGTGAAAATCTGGGTTAAGGGAGTCGGTGGGCAGGTTATGCACCAACACGGCGCATAGCCTGCCCAACTGAAAATCGGGCCCAAAGATCTTAATATGCATATGTTAGAGGAAAGGCGAGATAGAGGAGATAATGATAGAGATGCTTAAATACCACCATGACATAAATGCACAAGAGAGCCTCTTTCGATTGAAAGCAAACTCGGTTATGAGGTGACATAGGATGAGGGTGAAAGTGGATGGACTCAGGAGTAATATGAGGAATTATTTCTTTACGGATGGAGTGGTAGATGTTTGGAAAAGTCTCCCACTGGAGGTAGTAGAAACGAGGACAGCATCTGAATTCAAAAAAGCATGGGACAAACACAGAAGATCTCTTAAGAAAAATCGTCTTGCAGCCACCTGATCGACCCTGGGCTTCACAGCTTTCACATCATCCAGAGCCTACACACAGCTAAGCTTTCAGCTTTCTATCTTTTACCTGTCTTGTTGGTTGTTGTTGCTGATATAAAATTTAACTGCTGGTTTTACATTCACTTCTGGGAATATTCTGATTGCCTACATTCCTTGTGTAGCCCTTAAATCAGATATCTAAGTGAGCCCTCAGTTCATGTAAGACCTACTGGCCAGGGACACTTGGGATATAAAGCTACTTGGACTAGAAATACTTTGATATGCAGAGACATGGTCATACCCGAGTCTCCTATTTTGGAAGCAAAGGTAGCATTTAAAGTTACAGGGACCTTTGCACAGTAGGAGATAGAAAGAAGTTAACAGTTCAGTTTGACTATTTCTGCTTCCGTTGTTTGAATTGTCTGTAAACCTGCTAACAGAGCGAGGCTGGTTGAATTGTCTTGCAGCCACCTGGTCGACCCTGGGCTTCATAGCTTCCACAGCTTCCAGAGCCTACACACAGCTAAGCTTTCAGCTTTGTATCTTTTACCTGTCTTGTTGGTTGTTGTTGCTGATATAAAATTTAATGGCTGGTTTTACATTCACTTCTGGGAATAATCTGACTGCCTACATTCCTTGTGTAGCCCTTAAATCAGATATCTAAGTGTGCCCTCAGTTCATGTAAGGCCTACTGGCCAAGGACACTTAGGTTCCCGCCCATCCTACCCCTCACCCCACTCACCCCAGGGCTGCATTGCCTATAGTAGTCATATACGTTGACATCTATCCTCTTAATTTGGTATTACGTCCACCTTCTCTTCTCCTTCTAGGACCACGCATGTCTTGTATTTAGTGCAATAATTGTGGTGCCTTTATTCTGAGAAGAATCATCTGAAACCTAAGAGCTTGCCCTATATATGCCTCAAGTTAGCTGCCATGCATAAAGAATTGACTCTATTAAGGGAAGAAGTAGCTGCAATGAAACACACCACTTTTAGGATACAAGCCAAAGTCCACCACCTCTTCCACAAAGAATCAAACATCCCAGGAACAAATGGATCACAGTGGGCTCTGGTAGATTGCATCCTGTAATGCAGAAAAACCCTGTACATCATGAGATATCACTGCATAATGCCTTCTCTGCTTTAGTTAATGAAGATGCCCAATCCATGGAAACTGAAGAGCCCTTAAATGAGACAGTCAATGCCCAATCTTCTGATAAAACACCAAATATGAAGAAAAACTCAAGGAACAGAAAACGACTACTACTTGGTGATTCCATCATCAGAGGCACCAACTTGGGAACACAGTTCAAAGGAGAGAAGTTTGTCAAATGTGCCCCAGGGCTCGGTCCTGGGCCTGGCACTGTTCAATGTATTTGTGAGTGATATTGCTGAAAGACTTAATGGAAAAGTCTGTCTTTTTGCAGATGACATGAAAATTTGCAACAGAGTCGACTCCCCCAAGGGAGTGGTTAACATGAGGAAAGATCTACAGAAGCTGGAAGAATAGTCTAATGCTTGGCAATTAAGATTTAATGCAAAGAAGTGCAGTGTCATGCACTTGGGTAGCAGAAATCCAAGGGAAATGTATGTGATAGGGGGCAAGAGGTTGGTGTGCACGGATCAGGAGAAAGACCTTGGTGTGATTATTTCTGTAGATCTCAAGGTGACAAAACAGTGCGACAACGCGGTGGCAAAAGCCAGGAGGATGTTGGGCTGCATACAAAGAGGAATTACCAGCAGAAAGGAAGAAGTACTAATGCCACTGTATAAGTCACTGGTGAGGCCTCACTTGGAATACTGTGTTCAGTTTTGGAGACCATATCTTGCAAAGGATGTAAAAAGACTGGAAACTGTTCAGAGAAAGGCGACCAAAATGATTTGTAGCCTGCGTCAGAAGTCTTATGAGAAGAGACTTGAAGACCTAAATATTTACACTCTGGAGGAGAGGAGGGATAGGGGAGATATGATTCAGACCTTTAAATACTTAAAGAGAAATAATGAACAAACAAGCCTCTTCCAAAGACGGGGAAGCTGTAAAACCAGAGGGCATAACATGAAGCTGCAAGGTGTTAAATTGAAAGGCAATGTCAGGAAATACTTTTTCACTGAAAGGGTGGTGGATGCTTAGATAAAGTTACAGAGTGCTAGTTCATGCAGGGGTTTTGAAATCAAAGTACACAAAATTCATCCCAGCATGAGTATAAAAACAGGGCCATACCAAGGGCTATGCAAATGGTGCAGCCACACAGCAAGTACAGAAAGGACACCGATATCATCACTAGGCTTCCAGGAAGCTCAAAAAGAGTGATTTATTGCATATGGCTGGGGTGGACGGGGCACCTGATTCATTAGCACACAGGGTGCATTTATAGCTTTGTACGGTCCATATACTAAAGCATTTGCTTAACCTGTGTTAGAGTAAACCCTTGAATATTATCAAAATTAAAAAATGAACATATGTTGGCTTGCCATATTGGAGTGTACTAAAACTGTTATGCATTTAATTATGTTTATCACACCTCACTTGGTTTGCGGCTTGTCATGCTGAGAGGGCTTGTGTGCATCAGTGATGCTGAGAGCTAAGTTATTGGCAGGTTTCCCAAGATGGACAGGTCTCAGCTTAGATACCAGACTAAGACAAACCACTCATCTGGACAGCAGAAGTATTGGACAATATTGGCAGTGAAAGATCACTTTTCTGTGACAACAGCAACAACACTGGCATTATCTGTGCAGAAGACAGGACTGGCAATCCACATTCCATACCCCAATTCTGGTACTAGATGACATCTCTGCATCCCCGCCCCCATGCCCAAACCTTGTCCCTCCCCCCTCCCTGAGGGCACATGCACCTGTGCCTCGGTCACCATGGTCACAGGTGTGCATGGTGGTGCATGGTGGTGTTTCCTTGGTCACTGAGGTGTCACAGCTCATGCCGCCTGATTCTATGATACCCTCATGGAATGGGGAAAACACCATCCGAGGACTGGTGCCCCTAGGAACTGGCCCAAGGAGAGGGGGTATCTGTGTGGTGGGCTGACCTACAGTGGTGTAAGTATGTGCAGAAGCCCGCATTGTGACACCACTGGTACCTGTCTGTTGAGGCACAGATGCATATGCTGCTGAGGATGTTGAAGCTATGAAAGCTGCCCCACCACACCTCTGTCCATACCCCATGGGAGGCACACTGGAGTATGCACGGGGCATTGTAGGGATGGACTGGCCAGGGACACACCAAAGCTGCATCAGGATCTCTACTATGGTTGCCTGGAAGGTGCTTGTAGCTACGGTCAGCTGTTCTGTAACCATTACATACTGTTCCTGCAATGCCATGGACTGTCGCAGCAGCTCCGGCTGTTACTCGGATCATGCCTGCTGGGTGGTGCTGTGTGCAAGCAGATGCTCAGCACAGTGATACAGGTGATTCTGTGAAACCCTGTGGGTGCACCTCTCCTGGTCTTCACCATCGTCAATAGTGCATTGTGGTGGAGGCAATGGGGAGGGGAAATGGAGCTCCAGATCACCCACCCAGGGACATCGTGTGGCTGCTGCAGTGCAGTGTCAGCAGTGGTACATGGCAGTGAGGCATCATCCGGGGTCTCCCCGCCCTCCTCTGTGGCATCCTCCATGGACACTGTTGGTAGAGCAGGAACCACTGCCTGTGGAGCTACAGCAGGGACACCTGTGAAGACACAGACAACATTGTGGGTCATACCTTCACCTGGCAATGCCACCACCAATGGAGTGGCAGTGTCACAGCCATGCAAATGAGGAATGAGGCCACACAGGCTAAAAGGGGCCGCCACCATGCTATGCGACACACCCTGTAACCCTGTGCAGAGGCAGATGGGCACAGAGGCCCATGCATAGACACACATCCTGGTGGCCTGTGCACTCAGCCCTGCCACCACCAGCTGGCAGCCATGCTGCCAATGCCCCCAAAACATAGCTCAGCAGTGGAGTGACCACATGCACTGTGAGTGTGCATACAGCGGCCCACTCCAGGTCGCGCACACCTGTGGGCTGGCATGGGGGACACAGGACAGGCACATAGTGTGCCACATACACATGGTACCCCAGCATGGCACTGTCCATCTGCCCTGGCCTGTGCCATCTCCATGGGCCATTGGCTGTGCTGCTGCCACATGTTTATGGCTCACCCGCTCCCATGGCCCCTCTCCATTCCCCCTGGGTTTTTCCACCATCTCCTGCTACTGTGGTGGCCAGTCTACCTGTCTATATGCCTCGGACATGCATTGGCTACCATTTACATGTGGCATGCAGCACAGCATCCCCCCTGTGGTGCGACACATATGTCCAAGGCCATTGGTGGCCAGGGTTGCTTTGGTCAATAGACACATGACGAACAGTGCTCACACACACTGGCCAACAGATGTGCCTCCTGGCACCCAACCCCTACCCTTGCGACACCTACAGAGCCATTAACAATGGCAGCCAGTCTGCCCTGGTGGTTGTCACTGCACCAGCGGCCACTGGTGCGACCACAATGCTTAGTGCTACTGCTGCTCTTGGGTGCCTCCCAGATGGCATGGCCCCCTCAGTGCCCCACAGGGCTACCTGTTGTGCGATTGGGGGTTGGTGTGGGGGGCTAAAGATGGGCCTCCAGGAGCAGGCACAGGTGCAGGCTCCTGAGCTGAACTTTCAGGCCCACACCTCACCCGAGGCCCCCCACATTGCACGAGAAGTGTGAGAGGGGCTTGTGCAGCCGTGCAAGACTGTGTGCCAGCACGTGCTCCAGATGGGCCAGGGCTTGGGTGTCCTTAGGTCCTCCAACTGCCTTCTGGGCCCCCTCTTCAGGTTCCACATCAGATAGGGGTGGGCTACATGGCCCTCCAACATGGACTTACCGCTCCCATGTGGACATGGATGATGACACCTCCGAAGCATCACCACCCTAATCACTGATGTGACCCGGCCCCACCACTGCATCCTGACAACCCCAACTTCCATAACCTGGGCCCCCTACTGCCTCCTTGCCATCCATGTCCCCCTTCAGCTGCACTGTCACATCCCTCCCCACACTCCCACTCAGATCCCCATTCACTCCTGCACCCACACCCTGCCTTCCCTCCATTCACACACCCTTGCACCCCCATCCTGCCACTCACACACCCCCACATGATGACCCTGCATGCACTCTGAGCCCTCTCTTTCACTACCCCCTCCTGCCATTCACACACCCCCACATGCTCCCCTACATGCACACAGACACCTCACCCTCACCACCACCCTCCAACCACTCACCCTCCTGCATGCACTCAACCACCACAGCCTCACCAACCCTGCCTGGCCCCTCAGTTTATGTCACTACAGCTTCACCCAACACACTCTATGGGGTCTCCCCAGCTGCCTGCCCTGCCACACCACATGCCCCCTCCCCACCAAGTGCCCCTTCCCCACCAAGTGCCCCTTTCAGAATTTGGCTCCACATGTCACAAGGGTGGAGCCATCTGGGGATGGGGTGGGGAATCCTCCTGCTGTGCTGCCACTGTGGGGGACAGAGGTCATGGTTAGCTTCACGACTATGGTTGCTGTGGGGCCAGCCACACACACAGGGTGTTCTAGTACATCCCATTTCTGAAGGGGGTGGGGCAGTGTGGGCTGGGACTATGTATTGTGGGACTCTACGATGGGGGCAGGGGTTTTCTGTGGAGTCCATGTCACTGCGCTGTCTGCTCTTACATGTATTGGCCTGCCTCAGTGTTGGGGGGCTTGTCGGCGTGATGCTCAGACAGGGTATCTACATAGCTACTCACCCTGCTCCCCCTGCAGCTGCTGCCAGATATGCCATATCAGCCACAGGCATGTATGGCAGATTGAGCAGTACCGCACACTGTAGGCCTCCGTGTCATGTAGGATCCGGAAATGTCTGTGGGGTAGAGACACACCTCATCATTCACCATGCCAGAGCACAGACCTACCTACTGATTGGGGTGATTCTGTTGGCGCTCTGCACATGCCCATCATGTGCCATGTCCACATCTGCTCTCAGTAGCATATTACCCTACCATGCCATGCTGGAGGGGGGGGGCAGCAGCTGATCATTGCATTTGGTGTACATGCACAGGGTTATGTTCCCTCACCTCCAAAGTTTTGAGAGCACTGACAGCTATAGCCTGATGGTTCTAGCCCTGCATTACACTTTTTGGGGTCTTAGGTTCGCCTCCTGCCTGGACTGCTTCATTTTGCACCTCTGCCATTCACACTGGGCCTCCCCTCTGACTTGCCATGCTCTCTCTTTTCCAACAGCCTAGGTCTACTGACAGACAGATGTAGCCTGATGGTTCTGTCCCTGAATCAGTGCTTGGAGTCCTGGGTTTGCCTCCCACCTCAGGGCATGTACAGGCCCTCTTATTTTGCCTCCTCAGGAGGCATCTGTGTGACCTGGGGATGTGGCTAACATTCTGGGCTTGTTCTCTGCTATGCATGTCCCTTCCATCTGTCTCTGTGTCCCCCTGTGTCTTCACTGTAGGCCTATATGCATCCTGTTCTCTCTTATTTCCTGGGCCCCTGCTGTTGGGCTGCTCTGTCTATGCTGTGCTGTCCTGTCACTGTGCAGCCTGCCTGCTTTCTTCCTGGGGCATATCCTGACTTCCCCTGCCCTTCAACTCCACCTTGGTGCATGCCTGTCTCTGTGCCAACTTGGGTACTGCTCCAGCCTGCCCACTTCTCTCTGCTTCCAGGTTTGTCTGCCTCTGTTGTGATGTACTTACTGGGTGAGGGTGGTCCTGATATGTTCCCAGCTCCTGCGTGCTGCTGTGTGGGCTAGCCATTTCTGCCCAGTGAGGAGGAGAGTCTCTTCCTGCTTAATGACCATGGTCACCAAAAGCCTCATCTCTGCCTCACTGAAGTTGGGCGGCCTAGTAGCCATGTTGATTTGTGCATTATGTTGGGGGGACCTTCTTCCTGGATCTGGTTGCACGTGATTTGCAGGACATGGGGTTGGGGACATTTTTTGGGTTACAGGTGCACAGGGCTGTTGGGCAGTGTGTGCACGGCCTACACATGCATGTAGTGCAAGGCGGGCCAATAGGCCACCAGTTAGATGTGCTTCGTTGGCCATGGCCACATGCTGATTCTACAACACCCTGTATGTGTCTAAGTGGGGTTGTAGAATCGGGCCTCTGCGTGCACGTCCTATCTGGAGACATGCACAGGTCCTGGAAGTGCCCCTTTCAGAATTGGGCTCCACATGTCACCATCCTGTACTAATGGAAACTTAAGAGCTTGGTTGAATCTCAGAGTAGAGTACTTCAAAGGACATCTATGCACTAGGAAATAAGACAATCTCCAAAGAATAACAAAAGTCCAGTATTTAGGGCCCAGAATTCAAAGGATTCATGCTCCTAACTTTGAGAGTTATGCTGCTAAATTGGCCTCTTTGAAAATTTGCTAGGGCTAACTGCTTAAATATTTTCTTCAAATTTTCCTAAACTTCTAAATTTAGGAGCATAAAGAGTGGGTGGCAACAGACATAAATTTAGGGTAGGAAAAAGAAGTTAGGAGCTTAGATCTGATTTTCAGCATTAGGCAACAAATTAGGCTCATGAATCTAGAAAAATAAATGGCAGGCCTAAATTTAGGAGGATAACTTTTAAGTTCCTAAATCAGGATGAATTTTTCAGCTGAAAACTTAGAGGGGAATTTTAGAAGGGACATCTAAGTGCCAGAACTTCAGTAAAAAGCAGGCAGGCACGTTTTGAGTGATCAACAGAGGAAGCTGTATAGTGTGCTACATTAATGGTGCACTGGACTCTGACCGGGATTGGCTCCTTAAAATGTTTTTTTAAATATAAAGATGTTTTGTTTATGAATTGCAAGATTTGCATGTTCCTGAGCATGGCTAGAACTACCCAGAAGGAGAAGAAGCAATTCCTTTGCTCCGGCCCTACATTTCTAAATCTGGGAGACACTTTTCTACTATGTTATCCTTGTAAATGTCTTGTGATTTATCAGAGCAACAGGTTTATTTTCTTTGAGCCATCACACTTGTCTGCATTTATTATTGCCAGAATGGTAGTGGTATTGTCTCCATCTCCTATATAATGGGCTTTACATCGTCATAGCATTTGGGTTGGGAGTGGTTTGCTTGTATTTATCTGATTTTTTTTCTTTCCTTATAATTAACTCCATTTGTTGTTACCATGCTCCCCTACTTTGTGGACTACCATGTCGTTGTTCTTATTTCTTAATTTTGTCTTTTCTGCATTATTTTTTTGCGTTTTCTGTTAAGCAGTTGTCTAGTTGATACTTGTAAAAGTTAAAAATAAAAAAATTTAAAAAAAGCAGGCACTTCCAGGTGCAGACATGATTTCACAAACATGGGCATGCCCAATATGAATGCCTACAGGGGCATCTACATAGATGTCCCTAGAATAGCAGTCCAAAACTTAGGCACCTAGGATTAGCCTAATGGTTAGAATGATGGGTTAAACACAGGGAAACCAAGGTTCAAACCCCATGGCTGCTATCACTGAAATTGGGCTGAGTACTGGTGATAAAGGACCATTTTCTCCTCTATGCCCGCTTGATGTTTTTCAGCCATAACAAGCACTTTTTAGGTGCCTGGAGCAGGTCTAAACTTAAACACGATGCTGGGCATTTCTGAGATCAGGTAGGGATGTCCATGTTCCTGGAAATGCCCAGCCACACATCCACCTTGGCTATATTCAGACTTGGATGTCCTCATGCTGAGGACATCCATAGAGTTGGCTTCTAAAAATGGCTCTGGAGATGTCTTTATGCCCATTTTTGGATGTCCAAAGCACAAATAAGGCTTCCAAAATGATCCCCTTTAGCTGCTAAGTGTGGCTGAAAACAGGACACAAATTTAGGAGCTTAGGGAGGGGGATATACAGCAGCAGAAGCTAATACTGTTACAGCAGCTAGGCATTGCTGCTGTAATTTGAACTCAGACATTCAATGCCAGGGTCATAAAACCTTTGACACCGTTCGATACTTGCGACTTATACATATATTGAGCGTCCTAGGGATGGACTCTAAAATGACTAACTGGGTTAGAAATTGCTTAAGTGAGGCCACAAAGGTACAGGTAAATAGAGTTCTCTCTAAGAAGGATGCTACCAGTGGTGTGCCACAAGCATCTGTTTTTGGTTTGATTCTTTTTTAGCACATTTATTAGTGATATTGTGAAAAGGCTGTCAGATGATGTTAGCCTATTTGCAGATGATACCAAAATCTGCAATAGGGTAGACACCCAGGAAGGAGTAGATAACATGTGGAGGGATCTAACAAAGCTTGGAAAATGGTTGAGAATTTGGCAGCTGAAATTTATTGCTAAAATATGCAGTGTTATGTATTTGGGCCGCAAAAATCCTAGGGTGTGGTACAGTATAGGGGGTGCCCAGGTCCATGAAAGAAGAGCTGGACCAGAGTGCGATTGTTTCTGATTATCTTAAGATGGCTAAACAGGTAGAAAAGGTGATATCAAAAGCCAGAAGGATGCTTGGGTGCATAGGGAGAGGAATGGCCAACAAGAAGAAGAAGGTGATAGTGCTTCTGTATAATTCTTTGGTGAAACCTCATTTGGAGTATTGTGTGCAGTTCTGGAGACCACACCTTAAAAAGGTATAAACAGGATGGAGTTGGAGCAGAGGGTGGCTACCAAAATGGTCAGTGGGCTTCATAAGGCATATGGGAACAGACTTAAAGATCTCAATTTGCATACTTTGGAGGAAAAGCAGGAGAGGAGAAATATGATAGAGGCATTTAAATACCTCTGTGTCATAAATGCACAGGTGAAGAGCCTCTCTCAATTGAAAGAAAGCTCTGCAATGAGGGAGCATAAGAGGAAAGTGAAAGGGGATAGACTCAGGTGAAATATGCGGAAATATTTCTTTATGGTAGATGCATGGAGTAGTCTACCAATGGAGGTAGTAGAGACAAAGACTATATCTGAACTCAAGAAAGCATGAGACAAACACAGAAGCTCTGTAAAGAAAAAAAAAAGAGATTATAGTAGTTTTTATTTAGTTATTTATTTAGCAATGCTTATATACCACTTTTCACCCAGCCAAAGTGGTGTACATTCAGGTACGGTATATATTTCCCTTGTCCCCGAAGGACTCACAATCTACATTTTGTACCTGAGGCAACGGAGAGTTAAGTTGGTACGGAGGGGCAGACTGGAGAAGCCATATGGTCTTTTTCTGCCGTGATGTTTCTATGTTTCTTTATCCAGCCATTAGCATGGAATATCTGAGTTGGCCGGATGAGCTGGGTGGATTGCAAAAGCCATTTTGCTGCCCTAACTTTAGTCACTGTAGGATAACCTGTGAATCCTACTGATAATCTTATGGTACAACTGCTAGGGGTCAAGCTTCCAAATAAGGGCAAATACCTCTTATCCCAGCCACCATATTATACCCTTCTTCAATCATTAGCATCACCTCTTCTTTCACTTGCCCTCAGCATCAGCCCCATTCTGCCACCCCGACATCTACCAGGATCATGTCCCCTCTGCAAGGCCCAGCCTTGCATAAGCCCCCTTTTTTCACCTCTAGCATCAGACCCCTTATCCCAGCCCTATCCCATAGCATCTGCCTGTTCTGTCACCTCAAGTCCCCTTCTCCCATCCACAGCATCATATTCTTCTCCCTGCCCTATTCCCAGCATCAGCCCTATTCTCTCACCTACCCATCACCTGAAAATCAACTGCAAAGCAGTGGGTGCTTATTGTTTTGCTCCACCACTCTGCTTGTCATCTGACAGCTCGGGCCACTAGCAGGGCGCAGAAGTTGAAATGGGAGAACAAGTACTTCTTATATTGCAAACAGGAAGTGCTTGCTCTCTGATTTGACAGCTGTGCTGTGCAGACAGTCAGAGGAAGAGGAAAGTGCCTGTGCACGAGTCATGTTTTGCTCCTCTGCTGCCTGACATTGCATGCAGATTATGAATCATGTTGGATAGTGTAGAGCTCTGCAATGTGAATAACAATTTTAGAAAGTTGCTATTTACAATTGGGGGCCCTTTGAATAAAGTATGTTAGATTTTTGCACTTAACGTGCATTTAGTACTAAAACCAAGATGCATTAAGTGCAAAGCCTCCTTGGTAACTGTCTAGGGCAAGGTAAGCATGTTCCCAGCAGTTAATGTGCAGATGTGTACCCTAATGCATGGCGCAATTACTGCAGGTATGCCTAATTCCACTTGAGGTTGGATTAGTGACACCTGCACTAATTGCAACATTGACAGCACACAATATGTCTCCCCGTGCTGACTTCATGCCCACTCCGCACCCCTAACCCATCCATTCACCACCTAACATGTGATTGGTAGTTAGCGTGCAAATTAGTATGTGGTATTTGTCATGCCCATGCGGTAACAGTTAATGTTGACCCTTGTGCACAGTTACTGCATGCAGAAAACGCTCATTAACTGCTTAGTGAACTATAGTAAAAGGGTGCCTACATTTGTACTTGACATGATCCGCATGTTCTCTAATGGGAGAAGCATAGGCTTTTTATTTTAAAGACAGACCTCATCATTCATCCAGCAACACGGCTAGGTTTTGTCATTATAGCAAATTTGTACAGACAACTGTGATCTTGTTCATGTGCAGCCCGATTCTCTTAGGTGCACATTCGGGTCATCCAGATGGCCCAAGGCAAGACGGGCCAGTTTGGACCCGATTCTGGACCGCGGGAACAAAATGTTCCTGTGGTAGCTAGAATCAGGCCCGAGGACAGCCTGTCATGCCCCTGCTGTCTCAGGGATGTCTTCCCCACAGGCTCCCTTGGCCACCGTGGCTCAGCCACCCCCTCTTCCCTGCCGCTCAATCCATGGCTTGCCAGCCGGAGCCTAGACTGGCAGTGGGAACCCCTCACACCCGGCCCCAGCCCAGGCCACAGTGGGGGTCCCTGGCCCCAATTGCAGCAAAAGTGCTGTTTATTCCTTCTTTGAGGTGGAATAAGCAAGCGTCCCCATGGGCCTGACAGCACGTACAGGGCTGTGACCTTAATCGGCCCTGCTGAGCTGGCCTGACCCTACTCTGCCGAGCTCCTGCCCCCTTCTGCCCCCCACCGGCTCTTCCTGTCCTGATGCACAGGACGTGCAGGGAGAGCCGGTGGGAGAATTGGGCCCCGATGGCTTGCGGGGCTGCCCATCTCACTGGGATGTGCAACCCCGCAACCTGCATTTCTGAATGATCTCCTTAATATAATAGAAAGTAGTAAGCACTGAATTGAAACATCACTAAAACAATTCATTGAGGTACAATGTTCCTTCTAAGGTACACACATGCAAAGCCATGCAGCCTCTACCATAGGATCTGACAGAAGAAATTGAAGGACATTTTCAAAACTTGCAGACCCGCCTTTCCTAGCTGCTGGTTTTGTAACATGTGAAGCTTCATCTAGGGCTCCCAATAGCCTTGCATCAGCCCTGCAGCCTGTTATAGAATTATGAGAGTAATTTTATAAGGATCCACCTAAAGTTATGCATCATTTACGCACAGAAATTATGGCATATTAGTGATTCATGGGCATAAATGAGCACTTACATTCGTAAATGAGGCAGTCACTATTCTGAACATATGCACATTGGGCCACAGATGTGTACTTTCACTATGGACATGTGTATGGGCAGAGTTTGGTTGAAGCGTGGGCAGTGTGCACAGGTATAATCATAAATTATAAAATACTATAATTTATGCACGTTGTTTATGAATCTAGGTGCAAGCATTTACACCACTTCTAGGGCTTGTATACCTGATTACGCCTTAGATTAATGCATATATTTGGCCACTTACGCTAGTATTCTATAAAGAAAAGTAGGTGCCTACTATTCTTTATAAAATAGGCTTGGCATAGGTGCTTGAAAAGCACATTTACTAGATGAGACTTTATAAAATTACCTTCTATGTGTATATTCGGCAGCTATAATGATGTAAATGGGCCACAGAATATTTGGGCATATTTTTATTATTTGTGCTGGTGGCATATGCGCACAGTTAGGTGCATAGCAGCTCAATATCATTACTATTTGCATAGCTTTGGAGCACCACCCTTGGAACAAACTAGCAGCAATTAAAGAAATATATTTTAAGAGTATCTACCCCCTCCTAGTCCCTCTCCCTCTCCCCTCTAAAAAGAAAAGTTGCCCAAGTTGCTGCTTCCATTGTATGCAGATCTATCTCATGCATATTCATTATGGATATCCTGAAAACCTGACTGGCATGGGGGTCCCGAGGACTGTATTGAGAACCACTGCGCTAGAGAATTCCCCTTACAGTTGCAAACATGAAAAAGTGTGCACAGGTGAACCAATAGTCTTCTGCTCTTCATCTTGCCTCAGTTAACTGAGGAGAGTGCTGGATTTCACCCCCACACCCTCACCCATTTTTGTCCCAATTCCTGCTCCCAATCAGGGCTTCTCCCTTCTCCCAATATTTGAAAAAATGTTCATGCCTCCCTCACCACCCTACTCTCACTCCGCCATAGCACCCCAAACACCCTCCCCCCCAAAGCCACAATATGTAAATAGTGTATAAAGTTCACCTGTTATCCAAGTTGGAATTCCCTGTTATATGTAAGTTCAATGTCTGATTGTTCCACATTGTACAAACCTGTTCATTGTAAACCGCGCTGATTCCGAATAGTGCGGTATAGAAAAACTAATAAATAAATAAAATAAATAAATAAATAAACTTTAAAGAGAAGCCAGGAGGTGTTAAAGGTTTACCATTCTCCTGGCATCCAGAGCCGCAATGCTGGTAGCCTATTCTTTTTTCTTTTTTAGTTTATTGTTATTGAAAAGCATTTACATTTATTCCAAAACCAGAATCAATTCAAGAGATTACTTTCTACATTGAGAACAATTTTTTAAAAGAAACAAACTGAAGAAATAAGCAAGGTTTCTTAGCCCACATTAAGGGGGCAAGGAAGCAAATCAGATTCCCTGCTCTTAGGGAGTCTTCACCATTTTTATTTATTTATTTATTTGAACATATTTTTATATCACCCCTTCCCGAGATCAGGGGCGGTTTACATTGTAAAAAAATTGAACTTGTACATAGAACAGTATAAATGAAATGAAACCCTAAGTATAGACATAGAGTGGTACTGAGAAAGTACAATTAACTATTTACAACGAGCTATGTACAGGTGGATTTAAATACATAGATGGCGTTCTTATAAGTGTATCCATCCATTGAGGTCAACAATTAATGACCACAGATTTGAATATAGCAGTGTTGAGGGCTGTAGAGGTGACTGGGGGCAAGGGGAGGGGTGAAGACAGAGAGATGTGGGGAACCTTATGTTCCGTTGGTGTAGAAGCTGGTATATTGTTCTTTGGGGAATTTATTTGCGGAATATCTACCTCTTACATTCAGTATCCAGTACATAAGATAATTAACAAAATTTAAAGGGAAATCAAAGATAGCAGACAAAAAGTAGCACTCACTTATTAACCAAAAAGCTTGCCAACTTAGATTAGATACCGTGATGCATTACTAGTTTGGGGTTAAATTAGAATGTGTTCTTTAGGATTGTCTTTTCTTAAGGTTCTTATTGTGTTGAATAGCTCTCGTGATTTGTTTAGGGAACCCATTATTAGATTTGTATGGCATTTTTTCTTGCAGTCATTTATTAGGGTCTGATATTCCTTCATCTTGGTTGTATAGTTGGTTCTGTCTTGTGCTTCTTTCGTTCTTCTCAGGGCTTGTTCTGTTTTTCTCAGGGCTTGTTTCAATTTCTGATGTCATTGGAATACCATGGTGCAATATTCTTCCTGTTGTTGTGTGTTTTCTTATGCGGGGCAATGGATGCATTGTGAATTGTTGAGTTCCAGTTGCTTATTATCTTATCTCTTCTAGGTCTGTTAAATCTTTGTTTATTTGTGGTAAGACTTGCTGTATAAAAGTATCTTTGTCGAACTGTTTGAATCTTCTTTGTGTGTTCATTGTTTCTGTTGAAGTATTTTGTGCAGTGATGGTTATATAGAAGATTATGATATAGTGGGACGGGCATTATAGTTGGAGGTTGTGTGAGGTTCCATTCTAGAAGTATGTTTACTAGAGGTCAAGGGTTCCGCCTTTGTTATGGGTTGGAGTGTCTATTATCTGCCTATATTGTAGGTCCTCGATGGCTTGTATAAAGGCTTGGCCATGTCTTGTGGCTGTGGAGGGTATGTTGAGGTCTCCCAGAATGATAAGGGGTTTTTGTGAACTGGAGTTAGAGCATATTTCTTCTAGTATAATTGATAGGTCTTCATTCTTGCTACTGGGTGCTCTGTATATTAGGCAGAAAGCTATATGTTTATTTTAAATGGTTGTAATGTTGCAGCTCTCCGTACTTTTAGTAGATAGGGTGTTGAAGCTTAGTGATTTTTTTGTGATGATGAGGACTATGCCTCCTCTTTTACTGGATCTTGGACTGTTATGGGTTTCATATGTTTGCGATGAGATTGGGTTTATTATTACTTGGTCTGTATCTGTGAGCCATGTTTCTGTTATGCACATTATATCCAGTTGATGTTCCTTGATGTAATCAGTGATGATGTGGAGTTTGTTCCATATGGATCAGGCGTTGATCAGGGCACATTTTAGGGATGGGGGGTGAAGTGATTATTTTTTAGTTCTTTCGATGGGTTTGGTGAGTTAATTTGAAGTAATCTGTTGCATCTCTTGTATGTTGTGTTTTGGTGTAGGCAGTGGAATGTGTTGATTCTGGTAGCTTGTAGGATTAGTATGTAGTTTATTATGTTGCATTGCGTATTGTCTATTGTACTTGCTTTTAAGGCTTGGAGCAGTATTACTATAATGTTAAACCAATTACAGGAGATCGGGCTATGCAACAACACAATAAAATGGTTCACATCTTATCTAAGCAACAGAACGCAGCAGGTTAAATGGACCCTGGTAAAATCATCACGGTTCCCTATCAACCAAGGAATACCACAAGGATCAGCACTCTCATCCATCTTATTCAACATCTACATCCAACCGATCTGTAGCATTATCAAACGCCACATGCTACAATATCACATCTATGCCGATGACATTGTGGTTTATGCCCCAATAGGCACACCAATCCCGGATATGGCCTCCATGACTCACTGCTTCAAAGAAATTAACAACTGGCTCACTGAGAGCAACCGGAAAGTCAACTTTGACAAAACGGAAGCAATGATCATAAACAGGAATCCCAATTTTAATCCACCTACATCCGTCAGCATCCTCAACCGAACAATACCAATAAAGGACAAGGTGAAATACTTAGGTGTCACCCTGGACAGTAAATTAAACCTCCAGAAACATATAAGCAACACCACTGCAAAGGCATACCAACGAATGAAGCTCATCCAGAGGCTTAAACCAAGCCTCAGCGAGGACCATTTCCACACTGTATGCCAGACAGTCATTACCCCAATACTGGACTACGGAAACTCCTTATTTCAAGGAATACCTAAGCAGGCCACCCGTCCACTCCAGCTAGTACAGAACACTGCAGCCTAAATCATAACTGGCACAGCCAAACATGAGTACATTACACCTGTACTTCAGCAACTACACTGGCTACCAATATCTGCACAGGCAAGATACAAAACAGCAGTAAACATATTCAAGATCATACACCTATGCACGTCCTCCACACCTTAATAACCAGGGACACAATCAACAGACCCAGAAGAACCAACAGCAGCAATAGACTCCGCATACCTGCTGGATACCATAAAACAAAGCAAGTGACCTCCAACAGAGCCATATCCCCCTTGGCACCAGCCCTCTGGAATTCCCTCCCGGACGGACTTTGAGCAGTAAATTACCTCAAGGACTTCCGTAAATCCCTTAAAACCTACCTCTTTGCAGAATATTCTGACCAAACATCCTGAAACCCCTACACAAGCCTGAATGTACAATGACACCAACCAATGTACGATATCCCAACCACCATCTACGATAGCCCACCCACTATAGTCTCTATGTATGTCCTGTCACCCCTATTCAATGTTGTCCCAACCTGTGTATGCAACCACTTTGATTGAAAGAGAAAGTGGTATACAAGTCTAGATAAATAAATAAATACTAGGCAACACAGTATTAGTGTGGGCTTTCTTCTATCCATAGTAGAGGGTATCTTGGGCGGACTTCAGATGGGTTGGTAGGATGTATCCTTAATGCTGTTCTGTCTTGTGATATTCTCTTAAGTAACAGGTCCGTTGCTTGGAGTGGCTTTTGTCTCAAGGTTCCTTCGAGCATGTGAGAATGGTTTGAGGATCTAAGAAGGTCCGGCCGATGAGAACAGTCTAGATATGTGAAGCAGATATGCCTGTTTATTTGCTTCCCCTGATAACGCAACTGCGAAATGCTTTAGGGCGTCCACTGTGGCATTGGGGATAAGCTGCTGTATCAAGATAAGTGTCTGTGCTTCAGTTTTTGTATCACCACTCACTGTGCAGAGCTGTGCCTTTAGAGTATAATTGAGGGGGCTATGTTTAAATGTATATGTTGTAATAAGTTGAGAGCTTTTGATGCTGAGGTGTTATATTAAACTTAAAACCCCCATAGATTTCATAAAAACAAATAAATCAACAAACAACAGAGCGTTCTCACATGCAGCCCCAACAGCCTGGAATTCCCTCCCTGTTGAACTAAGAATATTAACAGAGATTAATGAATTCCGAAAAAAACTGAAAACACACCTCTTTACAATGCACTACAACACCATAGAACAGCCATCAAAAGAATTAGACAAAGGCTAAACAGTTGTATCTAAATCTCACGATAACAGAAAAGAAAACCTGCCCTATCCGCATCTGTACTACTCATATGATTATATCCCACATAACTTGTATATGTATTTAATAATATAATGTTAATGTACATAATGTATATAGTGTTGCACTGTTCAGTGCTATCTGTTCAACATTTCTGTTTACTGTACATTGGTTATAGTTATATGACGTTATATGTAAAACAAATCCATGATTTGTTGCCTGTTGTTATTTGTGAACCGCAGCTGATCTTAGGAAGCTGCGGTATATAAGAGATTGTTAAATAAATAAATAAATAAAATATTATATTGTTATATTACACTGTTTATATGAGGGAAATATTTGTTATATATGCTGGTATTAATGTTAAATGAGCATATGCTGGATAGGCGTGCAGGGAGTTTTTCAGGATCCCTGATGTTATGGAGCCGATCCTTGGCTGAGATTGATTAGCCAGGATCTAGTGGCCACTGGGTACTGAGATACTATTTATGTAATTTAGTAGGGTAAAATGAAGTTCTTTTGGGTAATGTTTTATTCATGCCTATACTCCACCTTTAATCTGCGGACTATTGATATTAGCGCATCAGTGCCAGTTAACATGAATTTTAGCGGTAGATAGCTGGCAGGTTTGCACGTTAGAGTTCACTTCAACTACACTATAATGCATGTCATCTGGTTAGCGGTGCTTAGGACCCTTTTATTAAGTTCATTACATTTTTGCACCTAAGTTTTTGCACAAAGTCTAACATGCATTAACTGTAAAACCTTTGGAGTAATTGTCTGCGGCATAACCAGCATGTTCCTGATGGTTAACACGTGGATACATACTCTGACGCATAGCACTATTACTACAAGGGCACTGACCTCCACCTACTGAGGTGGAATTAGATGCACTCACACTAATGGCAACATATGTCCCCTGCACTAACTGCGGTGTGTTCACTATGCCTATTCTCCACCCCTACCCCGCCCATTCTGCACCCTAACACATGAGTGGCAGAGCACAAATCAGCATGTGGTAACAGTCATGCCCCCCTGGCAACAGTTGCTGAGGGCCCGAGCAGGCAGTTACCATGCATGTTAACTGCTTAGAATCCCAATTTGCAATGTAAAGCAAAACTAGAGAATTTGTAGTCAATAGGAAAAATGAACAAAGCCAGAAAAGTCCTGAGGTCATTCTGTAGCAGGGTTTTCTATCTTTCTGTGTTCTGCAAGCAGACTTCTAGTCAGAAAATTAGCTTTGCAGAAAGCTGAAACATCACAGGGCGCAGTAGAGTATTTGGGCCAAACAATCAGCAATGGCACAATGTAAATTTTCTAAACCACACATATCACTTTTTCACATGCTAGCTTGATTGATTGATTTTATTAGTTTAATATACCATTCTCCATAATTCTGTATTAAAGTGGTTTGCAATAATGAAGCTCTGAGGAATGGACCTATATAGTCTCAAAAGTTCTTGCATTGCACCTTTTTATGTTGGTGTCATTAAAGTCTCGTAACTACAAACTTCAGTCTATTTTTGGATGTTTAATCGGCACTAGATGGCAGCAATGCCCCATTATTGCTGCTATTGACTACAATCCAGAATGTCAAGAAAAGAATGAACCTTAAAACTTACCTTAAAGTGCAACTGAAATAGAAGTAACACGGAGATAGGGAATAACTCCATATCTTCTCTCAACCTAACTTCATTGCTGTGTTCATATTTATTTATTTATTTAGCAATATTTCTATACCTCTGTATCTACCAGTCACAACGGTACACAGGAATAAGAACATGTATAACTTTACATGGAACGTAATTGGTAACAGATTAAAAATGTTTAACAAGAAAATAACTTGTGAGTTTTAATGTTGCTCTAAAAAGGCGGTGGGGAAGACTATTATACATGATGTTACTATGTTACTATGATGTGAGACAAACATGTGGGGAGCTGGGATGTTAGGAGACTAAGTGACAGATCCAAAGTGTTCCAGGAACAGATGGGTCTTTAGTTTGCGGCAAAATTCGCCATCATCAGTTAATGAACAAATTTCTGGGGTGAGGGAGTTCCAGATAGTGGGTGCGTAGAATGAGAAGGCTCTACTGGAGGTGGATAGTTTGGAGCAAGAGAATGCAGCTGAGACTGCAGCTGGCCTTTCTTCTAGATCTGTTATTGTGAGGTTCAAGAGTGAGATGTTTGCTGAGAGGCTTTAAAGCATCTTGAAGATGGTCAGGGCAACTTTGTATTTAACTCTTATGTAGACGGGGAGCCAATGTAGCTTCTTCAGGACTGGGGTGATATGTGCTCGTTGACTGGTACCTGTGATGATTCTGGCGACTGTTTTCTGTGCAAGTTGTAGGGGGAGTAAAGTGGATTTTGGGGGCCCGTGGAATATTATGTTGGCATAGTTGAATATTGGGGTGATGAGTGCTTGAAAGACATTTCTGAAGTCTGCTTGATCCAGAAGGGGTCTAAGATTCTGAACTGTCTTCCTCATATTGCATCCTCAGTGTCTAGGAGGTATGTCTTAATTATATTTAAACTGGAATGTATATGTATATACACTCCTATGTCCTCACTGTAAAGGATGTTTGCAGGTTCAAGCCTGTTCATGAGCACCTCTAGGCCAGTAGGGACTTGCCACCCTAAACTCTGACAAATCACTCTCCACACAGGAGGTCATTTCAGAAACCGAATAAGGGTATGCACATGCGCGGGGGATGTTTATCTGCCAAAAACATCTATGAGCATATTCCGGTACATAGAGCCCATGGACATTTATCTTGCTAACACGGAGATCTCAGAACATGTCTGGGAGGGGCGGAATGGAGGTATGGTTTGCTGCAGAGGCGTATAAAGCATACTCAGGAAAGGCCCATGGACGTTTTGCGAGGTCCCCGCAGACATGCCCGTTATACCTGGTGGAGACATGGAATAAGGCCAGTAGTTAGAAAATATTCTGCTGCGTTTGTAGAAAGATGGTGGCTAGTCTGTTCTGAAATAATGGACTGCAGTATGGAAAAACACCACAAGATGCATTTATAAAGAATAGAAATCAGAGGTGTGGGAATCATGTAGGCATTGATAACTACCCTGAAGGAAATATTAAGAAGAGCAATAGTGATTATTCTGGCCATGCTGACATTTGCTATTTGTGCTAAAGGAGCTAATCTAGGGGACCCTGACAATTCCTGTGTCCTGAAAAATGAAACTGTTGATGTAGGAATAGTATGCGAGTGAGTATGGAAAGGATTCTTGTTTGGGTGAGAAATTGAGATCATATTTTTAGTCTTGGGACTCCATGCTATTCTGTAATACCAGCTGTTATTTATAGGTTCAGTGCATCTTTTTGGCAGATTTATGTTTTTTGTAACTGAAAGTGAGAGAGTGTGTGTGTGTTGTCTGTGCGTGTGTGTGTTTTGAGGATTGCACAGGAGGATCTGATGTGCTCATCTGCAATTCAGGGGGGAGACATGAATGCCTGGCCAGTACCTGGAACGTACAGATAACCACAGTGTCACCAGCTACCAGTGTGATAGGGCTGAAAAATCACAAAAGGTTCTCCATAGCTAAATGTCAAAACATATCCCTTTCAATACCAAGAGACTCTCAGAATAAGAGCATTCAACAGTGCAAACAGCACTAAAACATGCCCAAAAGCACCATATTGTGTGAGATTGGTAAGGGTCCATACTTAGCATTGCAAAGACAGTTTTTAGAGATTACCAATGAAAAAATAATTATGGATTTCTTCTACTGCCATGTATGTGTTGATTCAAGGTATATCTGAGATACATCACTTTCTACGTGATGTTATTATATTGTTGAGTGCACTGAGATCACCTTGCACTGTTCTGAGCATGCAACAGACTAGTATATCTAGTCTAGTTTTCATCAACATTTATGTATTCTCAGTATTTATGTGTAGTTTGCATCAGCACAACATTGTCAGTGAGAGGAGCAGTTTAGGAGATGCACATTTTTACAGAGGAGGTGTGGCTGTCGGAGATGTCCACAGGTATGTGGTGGAGTTGGCAGGATCGGAAACATCCATCTTTTCAGAATATGGTGATCACTGGGACATCCAAACTGTTTGCTGCGTATACTCATGTCTTGTCATAACAGCGGAATCCGTGTTTCTCCATAATGGTTTGCTCGTGTCACAGAGGAAACATCTATGTCATGATTGCAGAAGGGCAGGTGTGTCTATATCCGCAGCTGTAGAATCAGGGTAAAATCGGGTCTATTTTCGATTTGGACATTCCTGCAACCCGGACATGCATATTTTGGAATTGGCCTCATACTGGATGAAGTTCCAATAGTTACACAGACACAAAGCATACTCTCTCCAGATCCTCTTGCTTCTCTATTGCAGGGCCTTGTAAAGGGCCGGCTCTGGGATTTCCTAACCATTTTAGAGTATTTCTTGGTATCTGAACTCCAGTGGCTAGACTGCATTTAGCAGGATGAGAACTGCATGAATACTAATTCTCTTTTTTCAGTGCTGCACCCGATTAGCACTAATACCTGGTCTTCCAAATTTTGTAACACCTTCCTAGCACCAACTTATATTGACAGGAAAATGACTATGAACACACCCTCGCAATAAAGAAGATATCTGAGGACAAAAAATAGTAACTTCTCCTTCCCCAAGAATACTCACATTAGTGAGACCTATCACCCTCTGCACTGGGCAACTCTTATTCCTTCATCTTTAGGACCTAAGAGAAAAAAATATAGAAATGAAAATGTTCCATGCTGCATTCCCCTTCTAGTGTTACTTGCCTTGTCATAGCAGCTCCTGAGCTGCCCACGTGCTTCTCAGGAAAGAGCTGGGAACACTTCCAATAAACATACCTTTCCTCCCTGAAACTCCAAGAGTCTCTATATAACCTGATAAGTACAATCTGCTGACCACTGCCTAAAGCGATACTCATATGAGTGGGCCACACCGTTTTTGTCTAGTCCAAAATAGGTTTTATGTAAAGGGGACATATAGAATTTGTGAACAATTCTAGACAACAAACAACTCTTACTTCACTATGATTTATGATCAACTTGAAACGAGAGCCCTCCAATAAGAAATTGGCAGAAAATCATTGGTTATCTTTAAAAAATACAGGGTCAATAGATAGTTCTACAATATGCATCTGCAATATTCAGTGGCACTATTCAGATGATACCAGTGAATATCCCCACAGATCATCGTAAAGATGCCCGATTAGTTCTGGAGCGATCTGTGGGTGGAGCTGGGACAGTCCCGGCAGTTTTCCGGTTAGCGGAGTTATTCAGATGCTAACCGGATAGCTAAACCACATAAAGATAAGACAGGTCAATGGCTGTCCTAACTTTATGTGGTTTTGCTATCTGGTTAGCAGCTGAATATCGCCCCTAACTGGATTGCAAAATCTTCTGGCTGGTGAAACCGAATATTTAGTGTCAAACACTGGCAATGAATTTTCTGGTTTAGTTAAAGCAGCGGCAGCCAGGCCTTTAAAGATGCTGACTGCCATCACTGAATATTGATCCCACAGCTTTAAAGCTAAATTTCCAAACGGCCTTATTTATTTTACAAACAGAACAGAAAATGTAACATTTCTAGTGATAAAACTGATAAAGGGATTAGAACAGGTTAGAGCTTTTCAGCATGTGAAAGAGACGGTTGAGGAGGGGTAAGGCAGAAGTGTATAAAAACAGGAGTAAAGTAGAATGGGAAACATGGGGTATTTTATTGTTGAATTTGTATTTTTGTGATATTTTTAATGTTATTGTTTGTAAACTGCACCAGGCAGATTTACAATGGTATAGCTTAAATATATAAATAAATAAATAAATAATGAATATCTAAAGTCTCATTCTAGAAAGGATGTCCAAGTTCAATCGGAGATGTTCAGGGCAGAAAGTGCAGAAAAGCATCAGGGACATCTATGTCTCTGGCCAGTTTCAGGAACAAAGACACCCTCGATGTGGACATACATGCAGGCAGCCATATAGATGTCCCCATTAGGAAAGCTTGGGTCAGGGACATCCATCTCATGCAAACTAAGATAAGGGGACATCTAGCGGTATAGCAAAATGTAAACATGAGCCCCCAGTCCCAATCAGTGTTCACTGACATATTGTAAACTATAGGGGTATAAGTGTAGCTCCTTCTCCACACCTAAACAAGCCTTTTACAGAAGCCTGCTTGTACGTGCGGCAGATTTAACCGTAGACGCAACTGAGGACAACCAGGGCATTTATGAGACAGCTAGGTTCTTAGGAATGCCCCGGCCCGCCTCCGCCACACCCCCATTCAGACTTGGATGTCCTCACACTGGGGACATCCACAAAACTGGCTTCTATAATGGCTCTGAAAATGACTTTGTGCTTTGGATGTCTCTATGTCCATATTCAGAGGTCCAAAACAGAAATAGGGCTTCCAAAATAACCTCACTAACATTTCAAACACACTAAAAGGGCATTCTATCAAGCTAGAAACCAGCAGATTGAAAACAAATCATAGAAAGTATTTTTTCATGCAGCGCATTATTAAGCTGTGGAATCTGTTTCCGGAAGATATGGACAAGAGGACTAACATAAATTCAAAAGAAATTTAGACAGGTTTCCAGGAGAAAGCCATCCCTTATCACTTGAAATAAGCTATGACAAATGTGATCTAATTTTTGGGATACTTGGAGAGAAGATATTCTCACTCATCGTGGCTTGTCTTGTGTGCTAATAGTCTTAAAAAATATAATGTTGGGAAAGAAAGTGTGTGACATTGAGTCAAAGCTGACCCCAGGTAACCCAGATCCTTGGCTTTCTTGGCAAAGTGCAACTAGAAGTAGATTGCCAGGCCTTTCTTCCACACTGTAAGTCAACACACCTGGTATTCCAAGATTGTCACCCATCCAAGTAGTAGTCAAGGCTAACTCTGGTTAGCTTCTGAGATCAGTAAAGATAAGGCTCATTCCAGGGAGCAAAGTCATAGCATATGGTTGAGAATGGTGCCTAACTGGTTTTAAAATGTGTTAAATTTAGTGGTCTTTTAGATAGTTTAGTGAACCTTGGATGGAATTTACTCATTGTAGAAATCATTTTTGTAAACATACAAATTCCATCCCTGAATTGTAATAAATGCACATGTATTCAAGTAGATGTGGTTCCCAAACTGGTATAACCCTGATATAAGGAGGTCGTCGCTATAGGGTACAGCAGGGGTTTTCAACCCAGTGCTCGGGACACTCTTAACTAGTCAGGTTTTCAGGATAACTACAATGAATATGCATGAAAGTAGAGTAGAGGTGTAGCCTGGGACTAGAGGCACCACGATTCAAATCTCACTGACAGTCCTTGTGGTCTTGAGTAAGTCACCTAACCCTCCATTGCCTCAGGTACAAACATAGATTGTAAACCTTCTTGAGATAGGGAAATACCCATAGTACCTGATTGTAGCTTGCCTTGAACTACTTCTAGAAGGACATGAGGTAAATAAAAATAAAAATAAATGGTAGAGATTTACATACAATGAAAGCATCGCATGCAATCTTTCTCATACATATTCAATGTGGTTGTCCTGAAAACCTGATGGGTTAGGTTACCCCAAGGACTGGGGTTGAGGTTCTTTTTAAAAGTCATTAATCAGATAGTGTATTGGACTGGAGGTGAGCACAGTCTCAAAATGAGAAAGGACAATCAATTACAAAAACTCAAAAATGAGTCCATACTAGCTGGATTTCAAATTATTTTCTTCCAATCCAATATTGTATAGAAAGACGAGGGCTGTTATGCATGTTGCTTATCCTAGCCTTCCTGAGATCATCAATATTAATCTTTTCTCTCCAATTAATCTTTCTCCTAATATAAATTTAACTTAGAGCTTTGGGATCTATAGTTTCGTAATTCAGAAATGCCTGAAAAAGATATAGTGGAATTAGAAGATTGACTAAAATGATAAAAAGGATGATGGTAAGACTCCCCTATGAGGGAAAACTAAAGAGGTTAAGGTTCTTCAGCTTGGAGAGAGGAGAGATATGATATAGGTCTATAAAATAATGAGTGAAGTGGAACAATAAACATGAATTGATTGTTTACTCTTTTACTCTTTCAAAAAATACATAGATTAGGGGACACACCATGAAGTTGCTTTGTAGTATTTAAAGGAAAAGAAAAACATTATTTTTCTTTTTACTGAACATATAATGAAGCTGTGGAATTTGTTGCTGGAGGATGTGGCTAAAGCAATTAGTATAACTGGGTTTAAAAACAGTTTGGAAAGGTTCCTGGAGGAAAAGTCCATACACTATTACTAACATAAGACTTGGGGAAAGCTACTGCTTATCCTGGAGAGTAGACAGCATAATATTTATCTATTTTTTGAGATTCTGCCAGGTACTTGTGACCTGGATTGGCCACTGTTGGAAACAGGGTAATGGGATTGATGGACCTTTTGGGGAGGGGAGAATTGTGATGATATTTGTACTGGCTTGTTACTATTGATTACAAATAAACTGCAACGAGTAAGCTTGCAGCTCGGTTAAACCTAGTTGGCTTATGGGACAGCAGCACTACCAGTTGATGATCTAGCTGACCATCAAGGAGGCAGCACCCCAGGCTGTGCCTGAGTCCTATATGGGCTCCTAGGACTTCTCCTGCTTGCCCAGACTCTCATGGAAGGCACAAGAAGATGTTGAGTTTCTGGATACAGGACTATTTATTCTTCTCTCCAAAAGTGATGAAATGGCAGGCTGGCCCAACCTCCATGACATCGCATTCTGGCCCAGATTTAGGCATTAGCAACATAGACAACTGACTAGGGTGTCCATTTTGAAGGTGCCAAATACTCAGGCCAAGTAGGAGACTGCTTCCATTTACATTAAGGTCATGTGTATATGTGTTGCTTCAAAGGGGTGTCACTTCCTCTGTTCCTCTTCTAGTTCTCCAGTCTTCACAATCTCTGACACAGTCCATGCCCATTTCCCCCACTCTCTAGGATCTGCTGTCTGGCCTGCCTATGGGCACTAAGATCTTAAATCTGTATTACTGGCAGGGCAAACTATGAGCAAGGACGCCAAAATATTCTCCCTCTGTGGACATAGAGGGCACTTGTGAGAATTCTCCTACAATAAGATTATTTTTGCATTTTTGTATATGTAGGGCCCGATATTCAGCAGCGGCGACTAGCCATCGTAAAGCACTTGGCTGTTGCCACTGAATTTAAGACCAGGATATTCAATGCTGGGTCCATATCTGGCCATCGGTATTGAATATCTGGGTCAGCCAGATAGTGGCAAAGTCAACCAGGCAGCAGTGATAGTCAACCACAGTCCGGTTAGCTTTGGCAGTGAAAATTAGGCCACTCTTTAAGGTGCCTAAATTTTGCCACTTAGCAATAACCGGGCAGCGGCCTAATATCACAGTTATCACAGTTATCACCGAGCGCTGCCTCCACTCTGCCCCCAGAATGCCTCAAGGTGTTCAGCAGGGGCATCCAGAGATATTCAACGGCAGTAACCACGTTAGTGCTGCTGAATATCCCTGTCAATACGATTATCGAGGGTAGCAAGTCTGCTAGCCACGTCAATCGCTTTGAACATCCTCCCTCCTCCCCTGGTAATACCTAATAGCGCTGAAGGTCTGAACGCAAACTTGGGTAGTGTTCTACTTATTTAGAATTACTTTTCTTTCCAAGGCACGTTTCCTTTGAAGGTGCATGCATTCTGAAATTCCTGTATGTACAGTGCCTACATCCAGGGTAGACTAACTTCTCACTGAATTACAAACAAAAGCTGAGGTTACCATGGCAGAAACTCTCACCCAGTCACTATTCAATTCCTTAAGCAAAGAAGAAAGACCTAGCAACAGGAGTGTCAAGGAAACAGCAGTCACGGCAAGGAAGAAACTCTTACTGTAAATGCAATGGCTCTTCCATATTCTTATTTTACCAAATCAAACTTTGGATCCCAAAAGCAGAGGAGGTAAGCATGAATACTGAGCACTGGTGATCTTATTTTGCTATGGAGTAGAATTAGTGCTTTGTGAATTACAGAGGCTCATGCCTATATTATGATTCATTACTTTCACGTCAGATGAAGGTATTTGCTCTTAATTTTTTTGTTAACTTTTTATTTAACAATTTAAGATGCATATGAATTTGATTACAATTCTGAAAAAAATAATATATTTTCATATTCCAAAACTATTTCAAAAATATGTAAATCTGGATTGGCGAAACTGCTTAAAAATATTTTATGGTGCCACACTGAGAATTTAAGTGCAGACCAGCTTACCTGAGCTAATGTATCAATAACCTTTGCATGAGAATTAGAAGGAATAGAAAATGGAAACTTTCTTTGCTGCAAGTAATCTGATCAAGAGAGAAAACGTGCTGTGTAACTAGTACCTTGACTAGAGCTGGCTCTCTACCATCAGGGAGGAGTGACCTAGTGGTTGGGGCAAGTTACCTCAGGCCAGACAGTCAGGGGTTTAAATCCCACTAGAGGACAGCAACCTTGGGCCAGAAGGACTGGGGTTTCTAGTCCCACAGGTGCTCCTTGTGGTCTTGGGCAAGACACTTAACCCTCCATTGCCCATGTTCCCTGTAAGTATTAGCGTATGTTTCTCAAAACCCCTTGTGTTAAATGTATCCCCCAATTGTTTTGTGACCACTTTAATTGAAGGATAAGGTGGTATACAAAACTTTCTAAATAAATAACAGCAGAAGTGTAAGATTTACAACCTCAAAGAAGTTTTGCCCTTAACACTGTGCACCTTGTGTATTATGTGCAGATCTTGTTGCTCTATCTCAAAAAAGATATTGCAAAATTAGAGAACATGAGAACATAAGATGTGCCATATTAGGTCAGACCAAAGGTCCATTAAGCCCAGCATCCTGTTTCCAACAGTGGGCAATCCTGGTCACAAGTACTGAACCTGTCAGGTTCCCAAAATGTTTAGAGATGGGCAACAAAAATTATGAAGGGAATGGAACACATCCCTTAGAAGAAAAGGCTAAATCAGGTAGGGTTGTTTGGCTTGCAAAAAAGATGAATGAGAGAGGATGCGATAAGTGTTTATAAAATCATGAGCTGGTTGGAATGGTTAAACAGAAACAGTTGTTTAACCTTTAAAAGCAACACTCCGTGAAACTAATAACCAGTAGACTGAAAACGAATCAAAGAAAATCTTTTCCATGCAGTGCATAATTAAGCTGTGGAATCTGTTGCCAGAGGATGTGGTCAATGTAAGTGCCAACATTTGTACATGGCATCTTGAGATGTTGGCACATTCACGTGGATGTTCCAGGCTTTCTTCCGTCAATATTTTCCACATGTATATTTGCGAAGTGGCTCCCACCATTATACCTGATACAGATCCTCGTGAGTGCCTGCATGCCCTCCTATCTGTGGCTCGTTGTTAACATTCATGTGCATCCTTAGCCACTGCAAGGATTGGAGGAACCCTAGGTGGGTCCCTCCATCCTGCCACCCCTCCTCAATACCGCCACTGCTGTTCCTCTCTGTGGTCTGCAGCAACAGCAATGTCTCAGAAGATGCAAATGGTCGTTGATGCAAATGGGTAATCTGCTTTAAAAACGGACGAGAGTCCCAATGGCAGAGCCAACAAGTCTGAGACCTCGGTTATTTAAGATATTGTTTTTGAATTATTATAAAAAGGAGAAAGTTTTTTGATCACCTACATTGATACATGAGCGATTTTTTGTTACTTTTGGGGTATTGACCAATCGTTCAGTAATTGACCAATTTTTGGTATAACTACATCAGAAGATGTGGGGCAGTGCTTCCCTCAACTTTCCAGTGCTGCACCGCAGTTTCTGCCCTATAGTATGTCCCTGCCTCCAACACAACTTCCAGTTTTGAAGTCTGCACCACAGGAGTGGAAGAGACATACTACAGGGCAGAAACCACGGGGGAGCACCAGCAAATTGAGGTAAGTGCTGCTCCATGTCTTCTGAGCCATTGCCATCACTGCAGACCCCAGATAGGGAAGGCAGCAGTGGAAATCGGCCACCTAGTTCACCTAATGGTACGGCCAGCCATCCGTGCATTTGGAGGGGTGGAGATATGTTGATTTTATATCCACCTCATACATGCGCACCCTCTCTTCTAAGGTTGACATACCAAACATTTTCACTTGCACATCCCTCCCACTATATAAACTGTCTTTTTTAAAATGTGCCTTCATATTACGGTAATCTAATTAGGATGACTGTATCTGAAACACTGTTTTGAAATTTCAGCATCTAAGAAGGGGACAAGTCGTTTCACCAACTTTCATTTCTGAAAAGTATTTTTTTGCCAGTAAAGATATTTGCTGTTCCATATTCAATGCAAAGTTAAGATGAATATCCAGATTTCAAACTTTAATAAGACATGTGAAGGCACATGTTGCATAGGACATGGAGAGAGGAATTCCCACATCCAGGTCAGGGCATGGAGAATTTCCATAGTATTTTACAAGAGGCTCAGACCAATGTAGAGCCCCTTGTAAAATAGGTGCAGGACTGCGTATGGCTCTCCCATCCCGCAGGGGCAGAGAATTTAAGAAGCTGCTCCCAACGTACAGTATATGTGATGTGTTTTAAGAAGCTGCATGTGGAGGGGAAAATATTAAGGCCCCTCCCCCACATATATATATCAGAAGCAGCTTCTTAAAATCACTACTGCCAATCTCTATGTGCATCCCGTTCAGTATCACCAGTTTGTCCATCCCCTAGCCAGCAGTTATTCCATCTCTTAATTCTGGGCCCCCCCCCCCTTGAGATCATTGAGCACATCTCCCCCATTCATGAACCCTTCCCTGGGCTTACCAGGGGTCCTTTGTAACAGTGGGAGCAGAAGCAATGCTCACTCACTCCTACTCTGCAGCATCGGAATAGAAAATGGCACGAATGACCTCTAGCTGTATTCACCCAGTACTTGCAATAATGCAAGATTACTTCTAGGGGTCATTGGCATCATTTTGGATTCAGCTGCATGCAGGGCAGGAGCAAGTGGGCATCGCTCCAGCTCCCACTAGCACCAGGAGCCTTCATAAGCCTAGGGAAGGATCGGACGTGAGGGGTTGGGGGATGCACTATATGATCTTGGAGGGGCACCGGAGTTGGATGGTTGTATAGCACTAAGTTTGCACTTACAATAGATGGAGATGACTTGGGGGGGAGAAAAGGTAGTTACTCACCTGTAGCAGGTGTTCTTCATGGACAGCAAAAATTAGTCACCAGGTATAGGTGATATCCCTGATGGAGCCCATGCACAGGAACGCTCTCCAGCTTCTATTAGAAGCTTTTGGGAGGCTCCACCGCACCTGCGCACCTCCTTCTTGCCTGCCACCACGGCGCCATTTTGGATCAGCCTGATAACATAGCTGTAGCAGAAGACAATTCCTTGGGGAGATGGGAGGATTATGAGGACTAATTCCTGCTGTCCACGGAGTAACTACCTTTTCTCACTGGACAAGCAGGAATGAGTCCCCATGTATGGGACTCCCAAGCTGAAAATTGAGGAGGCCACCAAGAAGCCCAACAGGGGCAAAAGTCAACTGCGGCATGGCAGGGGGCCATAGCCATGTAACTATCAACTATATACAAAATGAGTGTATTTCTCAGTTTCCTTTTGTTTTGTTTTTTTTGGTAGCTTGGACAGAATAGAAAGGGCTTAGAGGGAATGGATTTGGATTCTAATCCCCAAACAGATTCCGGAGTTCAGATATGCAGAAGTTGCTGTTGCATCGAGAATCCCTGTCCCGAGAGTAGTGAGTTGTGAATCTGTGGACTGAAGAACACGTTGCAGCCCTGCAGATCTCTTCCAAGGAAACTGAGCATAAGTTGGCCACCAACACAGCCATATCTCTGACTTGTGAGCTGTGACATGACTATCAAGGCTCAAGTCTGCCTGGGAATAAGTGAAAGAGATATGGTCTGCCAGCCAAACTGAAAGAAAGTGTTTGGAAATGGCAGCCCCTATCTTATTGGGATCAAAAGAAACAAAAAGCTGGATGGACTTTCTATGGGCTTTTGTCTGCTCCAAGTAGAAGGCTAAGGCTCGCTTGCAGTCCAACATGCAACACAGCTTCCCCATTGTGGGCATGAGATTTCGGGAAAAATTTTGGAAGAACAATTGACTGATTACGGTGGAAATCTGATACCACTTTTGGAAGGAATTTAGGATTAATATGGAGGACTGCTCTATTATGGTGGAATTTGGTATATGGCAGATGAACCACTAGGGCCTGAAGCTCATTCACTCTGCGTACTGAATTGACCGCCACCAGAAACAATACCTTCCAGGTCAAGAACTTCAGAGGACAGGAGGGAGCTCAAAGGGAGCTTTTGTGAGCTGTGCAAGAACCACATTGATGTCTCAAGACACTGCAGGAGGCTTGTAGGAAGGCTTCAAGAGAAGCACCCCCTGCATTAAAGCAAACAACTAAAGGCTGTATCAAGATGGACTTTCCTTCTACATCTCGATGGTAAGCTCCAATTGCACTGAGGTGGACCCTGACAGATTTGGATTTGTCCAGACTTGGAGAGGTGTAGAAGCTATTCAAGATGTTTTTGTGTGAAGCAAATGAAAGGATCTAGAGCCTGGCCCTCAAAGCAGACAGCAAAACCCCTCCATTTGCAGGAATAAGACTTTCTCGTAGAGGTCCTCCTAGAGGCCAAAAGGACTTCGGTTACACCATCCAGCAGACTAAGCTCAGACAAAACTAGCAACTCAACATTCATGCTCTGAGGGCCAAGGACCAGATGTTGGGGTGCAACATCATCCCGCTATCCTGCGATATAAGATCTGGTGAATGGCCAAGCTGGAGCAGCTCCTGCAGCAGGAGGGGAAACCAAGGCTGTCTGTGCTAGTAGGGAGTGATGAGAATCATTGTACCACCATCTGTTTTGAGCTTCAAGAGGGTCCTTTCAATGAGAGGTATTAGAGGATATGCATACAGAAGACCCTTCCCCAAAGTCAGGAGAAAAGCATAAAATGCTAGGCTGCTGTGTGATCTTACTCTGGAGCAGAACTGATCTACCCGGGCATTCTGTGGGGTGGCGAACAGATCTTTAGAGGGGGTGCCCCACTCTCAAAAGATGTGAGACGCAACTTCCCTGTCCAGCATCCACTTGTGTGGCTGGAGGACTCAACTCAGTCTGTCTGCCAGAGCATTTTGCTTGCCTGGCAGGCTCGTGGCTCTCAAGTCCATCCTGTGTGCAATGGCGAACTTCCACAACCTGACTGCTTCCTAACATAGGAAGTACAAGACTGTTCATCCCTGTTTATTGATGCAGACATGGCAACCCATTGAAATTAGTTCCCCACCCCAACTAGGATGCATCAGTTATCAGAACTTTTTGGGGTGGAGCAATTTAGAAAGGAAGAGCTTTTGAGCGTTGGAAAAGATCTTCAAGAAGTTTTGTGAAGAACCTCATACGTGGGCAGCATCATCCATAAGTTTTGTCATTTTCAGTATGATGGCTTTTAACTGCATTTGAGGATGGTCTACAGTTTTGGTTATTTCACCCCTGAAGAAACGCAGTGTGAAACGCGATAGCAGTACTCGGGATCGGCGTTGGGGAACCACTTTTCCAGACCACGTTTTATTCCTCAATAAAAGATAAGCTGGTTTTTTATCCATCGTTTTATGGCAATAAGAAATGTTGGAACTTTATTAGGAACTTGAATAAGCACTACTGGGAAGCACTTTATATATTTTTGAAAAAACACAGGGCGGTCGTTGATGCCATCAGACTTTGCTCCCTCCGTATGGAGGATAAGCTAGTCACCAGTCTGAGACCTGCCCTTAAGTAAAGATTTATTGTTTGCTTTGCAGTACTAGCATAATATAGATTTCAGCTACAATTGGTTAAAATCAGAGTGATTTTTGAATATTATATTTTAGTGGTTTTAACACTGTTTCTGGACCACAGTTTTTGAGTCTTAGGGCAAATATGGAAGGTCTTATCATTTGGAGGCATGGCAAAAGTGTGACATGTACTGTAAAGGCCACATGGCCTAGAACAGTCAACATCCTGTGAGCTGATACCTGCTGACTCAATTGAGTTTCTTGCACAAGTGCTGTCAATCTGTGAAGTCAGTCATGCGGTAGGAAGGCTCTTGCCTGAGTCGTGTCAAGTAGGACTCCTATGAATTCCAATTTCTGGGTGGGCTGAAGGTGGGACATGGGGTAATTTACAATGAACCCTGGTAATTCCAACATTTGAATGGTCAATCGTGTTGATTTTTGGACTCCTTCCAGAGTGGTACTCTTGATCAGCCAATTGTCTATATAGAAGACAAACATTCCCTGCATCTGGAGGTATGCCAATACTACTGCGAGGCATTTTGTGGTGCTGAGGCTAGGCCAAAAGGTATCACTCGGTACTGGAAGTGTTGTCCTCCCAGGATGAATCTGAGATACCTCCTGTAAGCAGGATGTATCTGTATGTGGGTATATGCATCCTTCAGATCCAGGGAGCATAGACAATCTCCTTTTTAAAGGTAAGGGAGCAGGGTGCCTAGAGAAATCATTATGAACTATTCTCTTACCAAATACATGTTCAGATCTCTTAGATCTAGGATGGGAAGGTATTCCCCCATTTTCCTGGGGATCAGGAAGTACCTGGAATAAGACTCCTGACCTTTTTGCTCTGGTGGTATGAGCTCAATCATGAGATCTGACAAGAGGACAGTGATTTCTTTCTGAAGCAGTTTCTGATGCAGAGGGTCGAGATGATGAATCCTCAGAGGGCAATTTGATGGTAGTTCCAATAAATGTAGTTTGTAACTGCTTTAGATGATCTGTAGAACCCATGTGTCTGAGGTTATGAGGGACCACCTTTATGCAAAAAGAGTGAGCCTTCTTCCGACTAGGGGGTTTCCTACTGCAGTAATTGGAAGGGTGGCTGAAGGAACCAGTCAAAACCCTGCCCCAGGTTTTGACTGAGGAGCCAGCTGGGCTTTCTGAGGCTTCTCTCAATGCTGCTGTTAGCTAGGAGCCTGTTTAGGCTGGAAGTACTGGGGCCCAGGAAAGCACCTATGCCTATGAGAGTAATAGGTCTTTTTCTGTCCCCCATCTTGGTACCTCCTGCAATAGGAGGCCGGCTCGGATGTGCATCTTCAGAGATTACAAAGAGTAATCTGCTGCTTTTCTATGAAGCCAGCCTTCTCTTTGACCTGTTCCCCAAAGAAATTCTCTCTATAGCATGACACATTAGCAAGCTTGTTCTGCATTAATTGTTCCAGGTCTGAGGACTGGAGCCAAGCGAGTCTCCGGGTGCCAGTACCTATGACAGAAGCTCTCAATGCCATTTTGAAGATGTCATAGATCGCCAGGACCATGAATTTTGAGTAGTGCTTGCCATAAGCCACTAGGGAATGATACTGCTCCAATTTCCCTGGAGGGAGAAACTGAGACAGTTCGACGAGGTCGCACATGATGTTCTTCAAGAACAAGCCCTTGTAGAGCTAGTAAGAGGCCACGCAGGCTACTAGCATGGAGCTCTGAAAATACCTTCTCCCTAAAGAGTCCAATATATGAGCCTCCCTCCCCAGGGAGTGCCAAGGAATGAGTCTTCGTACTCTAGACCTCTTTAGGGCAGATTCGACCACCAAGGAATGATGAGGAAGATGAGGCTTCTTGAATCCCAGAGCCTTCTGAACTTTGTACATAGAGTCAAGCCTTCTAATGAGTGAAGGCACAGTGAGGGGGTTCTCCCACAATCTCATCTATACTCTCTGTAGGTTGAAGTGCACGGGCAATGTCACCGCTTCCTTGGGGGCTGAGAAGTACTGCAGGATCTCCAACTCTTCTGTCCTGGGCTCATCCTCAGTCTCCAAAGAAAATGGTATGACCTTTGTCATATCCTACACAAAATCCTGGAAGGTCATGTCTTCATGAGGGGACTTGCACCACTCATGAGGTGAAGGGTCTGATGGGAGCTCAGGAGAGAGAAAGTTGAAGTATGTCTGAGTCTCTGCCTGGATCTCTCTCCTGGTCCGATGGGATCGGTACTGCCTTCGGGTGCAATGATGCACCAGTGCTCTTCTACTGTAGATCTAGAGATCTATCATCCTGACAGGCAGCAGTGTCAGAGCCCTTCGATGCCCCTATGTTGATGCATCTCCCACAGGCAAGGTGTGCATCTCAAGGATCGGCTGCACAACGATATTGAGGCCTGGGCATGCTGCACTGTCAAGAGTTTTGCGATGCACTTCTCATGAGTTTCCAGAAGGCACTTCTCCATGGCTGCCAATTCTAAAGGCTGAGGGCCTGCAGCAACTTCAACCAATGTACTCGCTAACTGTACAGGGGTATCTGCAGCTTGGGTCTTGGCTGTCGATGCCCCTCCGATGTTTTAAAGGATGAGCTCTCAACTTTTTGGGGCAGCTTCGAGGGGACCCTCATCATTCTCGATGTCTGGTCTTGATGGGCTCCGACACCGATGTATTAGAGTTTTCACTCGGTGCTCAGTTCAATCACCCCTTGACATTGATGACGACAAAGCTGAATCCTTCCTTGTCTTCGGGTAGAGATCGATTGATGACCTATGCTCCAGGGCACTATGGGTGCTCGACCCTGAGTGGGCTTGAGAACTCCTCAATGTCGATCTACCACCAGTGTCCGATGCAGCCTTTGAAGCCATGGAAACTGGTGCCATCAATGCCGATGATGGTGGATCAGACTTCTAGAAAACTGCTTCTATCTGTGCCCTTCTCTTCTACTGCTAACTCCAGACTTCGCTCCTTTCACCTTGCTGCACCTTACGCCTGGAACAAACTCCCTGTGTCTGTACGCCAGGCACCTTCTCTAACCCTCTTCAAATCCAGGCTAAAAACTCAGCTCTTTGCTGCTGCTTTTGGATCTTGACCCACCTGATCTCCTTTTTCTTTCCCCTTGCTTTATCCCTGCCTACACCTTCTGTGTTTGTCTTGACTAGATTGTAAGCTCTGATGAGCAGAGACTGTCTCTTACATCTCTGTGCAGCGCTGCATACAACTTATAGCGCTATATAAATGCTCAGTAGTAGTAGTAGTAGTAGTAATAGTTGTAAGCACTAAAAAGTGATTTGCACTGCTTCTCTTGACCTTTGAGACCTCTTCTTATCATTTGCAAACACAAATTACAAGAAGAGGGCTGATAATCGGGTCCCAGGCACTGGAGACACCAGTTGTGTGAATCCATGGCAGATATGATCCTAGTGCACAGGGTACATATTTTAAACCCACTGGCAGGTTTCTGGCTGGGACATGTTGTCCAGGAAAACAGCAGCAGCAAAATCAAATGGCTAAATTTTGAAGCAAGGCCCGACTGGAGCACCGGTGCCTAAGGGGGCAGAGGTGCTGCAGAAAAGAGCATAAAAATAAACGATCGAGGAAGACAAAAAACTTTAAAAGGGAAAAGAGAACCATGACAGCAGGCAAGGGGCAAAGCCTCGAGCACACAAACCACCATAGGGACAAAGGAAGTTTACCAAGCGGAGAACCTTTTAGGAACATGTCTGTGTGCTCCGCGGAAAATGAAAGACTGATCCAATATGGTGCCACAGCAGCAGGTGGGAAGGAGGTACGTAGGCATTGTGGAGCCTCCAAAAGCTTTCAATAGAAGCTGGGGAGCATTCCCATGCAGGGGCCCCACTGAGAACGTCACCCTTATGTGGGGACTCATTCCTGCTTGTCCACAGAGAATAGAGCGGTCAGATGCTTTGTGAGGTAGATGGGGTAAGCTGATGTGGTGGGAGGTGCAGGAAGAGGAGATCACAGTGTGGAAAGGCAAGTATGTGACTGCCAATCTGGAATGGGCAGGAGGGGGTGGAAGACCTTGACATTTTCATCCACCCTTGCCAGCAGGCAATATTTGTGTAATTGTTAACATCTACAATATCTGCCAGATACGTAGATTTCCTATAGAAATAGGGAATCCACATCTATACATATGTAATCTGTATCTATGTTGCAGGGCCACCCAACCCACTCCTCCTCCCTGCCCTCACCATGCTTCCAGGATTTTTAAGCATTGTTAGCAATCCCATGTCTATAAAGCCCTTGTTCTGAAATGACATTCACATGTGTATGCCAATCTGCAAATGCTGTTTTTCAGACATGGAGATGTTTCTAAATAACCCCCTTAATAAGGTAACCCACAATCACTGGCTAGGAACTAAAACCTGGTATTTCTAAATGTAACCACCTGGCTGTGTGGAGTCCTTGACAGACAGTGGTCCCAGTCATTCAGTCTCTACTCTCAGGGATAATTTAAGAGTTCTTGAAGTGGGATCAGTATACCTTGGGATACCTCGGCACGTAAAACTCCACTTACTCCTCCTCCCTTTCTCCAAATAACAGAGTCCAGGCCAGAAATGTGTTTTGAACCAAAGGGTTTACTAAAAACTCTTGAGGGACACTAACAACCATAGCAAAATATAGAACTAGCAAAGACAAAAAATAACTATGGTACAAGAAGTTAAACTCTTTTCTCCTTACTCCAAACTACATTACACATACAGTAGTTACACTCAGGGGCTGCAAAACGACTCGCTGATTGGAGGGGCCAAGTTCCGCCTTGACTCTGCCCCAAGCTCCGCCCTAAGTCTGCCCCTAGCCCTCGCAGCCTTCCCCCCCTGTTCTGCCCACAGGGATCCAATCTCTCACAGAGAGAAGAAAAGGGAATGGCTGCAATCGTGGCGGACTCCTTCTGTCACAGCAGCCTTCCTCTCCTACCCACGATCCCATTCCTCCCTGCTTGTTGATGCAGAACCTGGCGACCTGATTGTCAGTCTGAATCAGAACAATTTGGTTGGCCAGTCAATATCGGAAAGCCGGTCTTCCACGAGCAGACAGCAGTCTTTGCCGCAATCGCAGTGACCTTTCACCCTGCCTGCAGGGATCCGATCTCCCATGGGCAGACAGAAGGAGTCTGCCACAATCACGGCTGCTCTCTGCAGATGGCAGGCAAAATTTTGGTGGAGCCAGGGCCTATGTGGCCCATCCCATTCCAATGCCTATGGTTACAGTACACTCCTTTCCTCTTCTCTCTGTAAACTGGAAATGCTGTTCCACTTTCTCCCTGTTTTCCTACTTCCAATAGTCACCCTGATGGGAACCCTTCCTCCTGCATTATATACTTTCACAGTGTACCTCTAATCTGGATGGTGTTTGTTAGTGCAGGTCACTGATATGCTCTTTGGTCACCTCTGATTCTGATGTCACTGTGTTGCTGAGATGCTTTCCTGGTTCCTCTCTCTTCTCCTTGGAGTAGCTGGCTTCCCACTGTATAGACTCCTGGAATCCTTCTTCTCTCCAAGGGTTGAACTGCTTTTCTCATGAGCCAGTGGGGGTGCTGACAGGATTTGCACAGTCACAGAAGAAACTTAGTGTAGGCTTGAGCACAAGACACCTGCGAACCCGTCTGCTCTCTCCTCTTGCAGTTTCTAGCCTTGTGGCTCCCTCCTGGTAGATGATGGCTTGGAAATAGCCATAGGCACCTATGCTTAAGGACAGTCTACTTACTTTATTCTTCTTGGTCTCGTGGTAATGAGCCAAAGACAGGGTTCTGCCTTTAGATGTGGTTTATATATCAGTTGGATTTTCCCTCCCAGAGGAGTTTCCTCCCAGCATTAAGTCACTGGTTAGAAGTACCTCCTGTTCTGGACAAATACCAGAGCAAACACAGGTTACATTGTAGAAATTTATTAGCACCAAATTCTTCTTTGCCCAGATAAGCAAACCACAAGACTTATGATTTACCTGGGTTGATATTTGCACACATTGAATCTATGGCATCAGATAGGCAATTGTTTAAGGTTGTAAAAGTTGTATCATGGCAATTCTCTGAAGACACAATCATGTGGATGTCATCTGCTTACATTTGGCCTCAGGAACAGGGAGATACCTACTCTGCCTTAATGTAACTCATCTTGAACTACTACTAGAAAGGCATGAGCTAAATTCCAAATTAATAAAATAAAATAAATATAGGCCTTCAAATTAAATTCACATAAAATATTTCCCATTTGCTTAAGAAAGATATTAAACAAATCAGATGGTAAGGAAAAGCCTTGAGGAACACCACACATCAAGGCCCAGCCTTTTGATGCTAACATGTATATTCAGCACTGCTATGCAACTAAAAGGAGAGGAGAAGTAGCATGGTTAGAGAAATTGCCTGGTACCCAGAAAATCAAGGGTTTAATTCCCAATGGCACTCCTTGTGACCTTGGACAAGTCACTTTACCCTCCATTACCTTGGAAGAAAAGGCCTGGTAATCTACTTCTGGTGATACAGAGACAGCTGAGTTGCCAGAAGTCAGCACTAAAAAATGCGTATAAATAAGGGCAGTGAATATGCATGCTAAGCGGTAACCACAAACCCATTTATTGGCTGAATATCATCACTAAATGGATAATTTCTGGCACTGCTTCCACCACTCCTCTAACCCCAGCCTGTTATATCCATTTAAAATCTGGTGCCTACCCTACCCACCAGTGAATACATAACTCCCTCTAATATCGGCTTTATTTTGGCCATGTTCTGGTGAACATCTGTATGAGCGGTACATTAATCTACAACTTCATAATAAAGCAAAAAACACAAACTCAAAAAACAAAACACAGACAATAACAAAACTCAAAAGTACAAAAGTGACTCAGAGGGATTAACTATGCCAAGTCCTTAAATAATTAGCAAAAGTTCCACTTCAATTTGATTGTGCACAATATCAATCAGCAACTCCAAACGTCAACAAAATAGTCAGTGCTAAGAAAAATCACCTGCACACTATAATAGTCACATTCTAAGAGGTAGTGTCAACATGAGTATTCACAGACCAAAAGGAAATTGCAGAGAAAACTGGAACATGGCACTGATTATTGATAAGTGGAACACCTGCTTAGCAAGCTCCAAGAACTGAGAGACTGGGATTCCAGTATAGAGTGGAGATAGAACACGCTCAATAATCGTATTGCTACTACTACAACTACAGATCATTTGTATACTATAGAGCTACAAGGTATACGCAGCACTGTACAGAGACATGTAAAAGATGTTCCCTGCTCATCAGAGCTTACAATCTAGTTAAAACAGACAACACAACAGCTATGGACAAGGATCCAAAAGCGGCCTTGAAGAGGTGAGTTTTCAACCTGGATTTGAAAAGGACCAGAGATGAAGCCTGATGTACAAACTCGGGTGATTTGTTCCAGGCATAAGGAACAGCAAAGTGAAAGGATCAAAGTCTGTAGTTGGCAGTTGAAGAGAAGGGTAGAGATAGAAACAATCTGCCAGAAGAGCAGAGTTCCTGAGGAGGGGTGTAGAGACAGATAGAGGAAAGGTAGGAAGGAGCAGCAGAATGAATTAACTTATAGGTCAGTAGGAAACGTTTGTACTGGATATGGATATAGATAGGGAGCCAATGAAGCGACTTGAGAAGAGGGGTTATGTGAGCATGTCGAGGCTGGTGGAAGATGAGCCATGCAGCTGAGTTTTGAATAGATTGAAGGAGAGAGAGAAGATTCAGAGGGAGACGAGTAAGGAGGAGGTTGCAATAGTCTAGATGGGAGGTGACTAAAGAGTGGATAAGTATCTTAGTAGTGTGTTCAGAAAGGAAGGGGCAAATTTTGCTGATGTTATAGAGAAAGAAATGACAGGTTTTAGCTATCAGTTGGATGTGTGTGGAGAAGGAGAGGGAAGAGTCAAAGACAACCCCAAGGTTGGGAGCGGAAGAAACAGGGAGGAGTAGAGTGGTATCCACAGAGATTGATAAAGAAGGAAGTGGGGATGTGGGTTTAGGGGAAAAAAATAAGAAGCTTGATTTTGGCCATGTTCAGTTTCAAACAGTGGTGAGACATCCAAATAGCAATGTCAGATAGGCAGGCAGAGATCTGGGCCCAAATTGCCGGAGAGATATCAGGTGTAGAGAGATAGATCTGAGAGTCATCAGCGTAAAGATGGTACTGAAAACCATTGGAGGAGATGAGCGCACCAAGGGACTGGGTATAGAAAGAGAAAAGGAGTGGGCCTGAGACAGACCCTTGGGGTACACCAACTGAGAGTGGGATAGCAGTAGAGGAGGATTCACCAGAAGAAAGTGCGAATGGAGAGATAAGAAGAGAATCAGGATAGCACAGAGCCCTTAAAATCAAGCAAGGACAAGGTATCAAGGAGAAGGTGGTGGTCAACAGTGTCAAAAGCAACAGAAAGGTCAAGAAAGATGAGAATCGAGTAAAGGCCCTTGGATTTTGCCAGGAACAGGTTGCTGGAGACTTTGGCAAGAGTCGTTTCAGTAGAATATAAAGGATGAAAGCCAGATTGTAGAGGATACAGGAGGGCATGAAAGAAGAAAAATTCAAGGCAACAACGATGAACCACACATTCAAGTAGTTAAGAAATGAAGGAGAGGAGGGAGATAAGTCAATAATTAGAAGGACAGATAGGGTCTAGTGAGGGTTTCTTGAGTAGAGGTGTGACCACAGCATGCTTGAAGGCTGCAGGAACAGTTGCAGTGGAGAGCTATAGGTCAAGAATATGAAAGATGGAAGGATAACAGTGGAGGAGATGGAGTTTAGGAGACAGGTGGGAATAGGATCGAAGAACCAGATAGTGAGTTTGGAGGAGGAAAGGAGTTTATTGTGGTTTCCCCCTCAGAGATCATAGAAAAGGAAGAAAGGGTGGCAGAATTGAGGGGAAGAGTTGGAAGTGAAAAGTGGGAAGAGAGGAGGGAGCTAACCGTGTGGGGAATTGGAATGTAATCTTGTGGGCTTTGTAATGGAAATAGTTGGCCAAAGTTTTGGCAGAAAGGGAAGGAGGGGTGGGAGGTGGAGGCACCCTGAGAAGAGTTGAGAAGTGTAAAGAGGCAGTGAGGGTCAGATGCAATAGAGTTAGTCTGGTGGACATAGTTGAGTTATGAGTTAGTAGTGACTTCAAACAACTTCGGCCTTTTCCTTGCAGCTGCCCAAGCAGGTGCTCCAGATATCACATAGGTGATGATGTTAATTGTGATCAAGATACTAATTTTTTTTTGTTCCAAAATTTTAGGATCTATTAAATGTTCAATATTTATTTACATTCTCTTACATACTGTGCTATTCTGCATCAGTGTGGTTTACATTGAACAAACTGAAATTACATTGAACAGGGCATTATAACTTGGAGATAACTATTTTACAGGGAACATGGGCTATGGAGGGTTAAGTGGCTTGCCCAAGACCACAAGGAGCACCTGTGGGACTAGAAACCCCAGTCCTTCTGGCCCAAGGTTGCTGTCCTCTAGTGGGATTTGAACCCCTGACTTTCTGGCCTGAAGTACCTTGCCCCAACCACTAGGCCACTCCTCCACTCCGATATGTACAATATGTACACTCCACTCCAATATGTACAAAAATTGATCTAGTTTATTTTTAATGAATTACTCTCCGCTTACTTATACAGTATACTGGTGATTTCATGTTTGGCATTCGTTATGGGTATTCTAAGTCAGCTCAGCTATAAATAATGCAATTTGAACAAAGATCTATGAGTGACCAACAATCCCATTAAGGAATCTTACTTTGCTCTAGATACACAGAGGTCCTTATGTGAATATAACATCCTTTCATTCTTCCTCAAACTATATTTAAACAGCATATGCCGATGATGTCCTAATGTTCACCCCAATATCCACGAATCAACCAGACCTCTCCCAACTCTCTGCATGTTTCGACGCTGTCACAGACTGGCTACAATCCCAAGAACTCAAAATAAATTTTAAGAAGACGGAGGTTCTCTTTATCAGCAGAGACCAGAAGTTCTCCCCACCCTCATCACTTAAGGTCCGCAATACCGAATTCACCTCCAAGACGACGATTCGATACCTGGGTATAACACTCGACCAGCGCCTTGACATGCACGCCCAGATAAGCAATACCACTAAAGCCATCTACCACAAAGTCCGGATCCTACAACAGATGAAAAGGATTCTTGAACCAAATGACTTCAGAACTGTCTTTCAAGCCTTAATATTACCCCATTTTGATTATGCCAACTCCACTCTTACCGGCCTCCCAAAGAGCTCTCTCAAACCCCTACAGCTCGCGATAATACTGCAGCTAGAACCCTCTATGGAGCATCAAGAGGCGACCATATCAACCCCATCTTGAAGGATCTGCATTGGCTCCCTGTCCACTGCAGGATCACTTTCAAGGCTCTAACAATGACATTTAAATCAGTCAACAGATGCATTTCAACCTCCACCTCAGACCTTATACACCCTACCCCCCCCCCCAACAGAGCAAGAAGATCAATAGCCTGCAACACCTTACTGCTACCAAAAGCCATCACCAAATGCTCAAAGACAACAAGTAAGCGTGCTTTTGCTCTTTATGCACCGTCCTACTGGAACTCCCTCCCCGCAGATATCCATGCCATAACCAACCTCCCCCAGTTCAGGAAGGCAATCAAACACTATCTCTTCATACAATATTTCTCCATTATTGATAACATCACCTAACCCTCCTATCCTGAGCCATTTTGACTCCCTCAGAGTAATGACCTACTTGCCATAATTACTGCGTTTTTTTAACTATCCACACGTTCAACCTGTCCTAAAGATAAATGTATCGACTATTATTCTAATTTGTACATAGTGTATATAGTTCACCCCGTTCTCCTTGTTTAATTTTCCCTGTTCTCTGTAAATGTCAATGTTAGACTGTTATACATTGTACAATTTTAGGTTACATGTAAACCGCGCTGATGATAAATAGTGCGGTATAGAAGAAATCACAAATAAATAAATAAAATAAAATCCTAATAAGCTATCACCTCACTTAGATTTCACCTCCAAAATGTTTCATGTTTCTTGTTTGTCAGCCTAAGAGGGCAATTTTACTTCCAGGCTCCTAGGCAGAAAAGGCACATACTGTAGGTACATATCTTGTGACTACTTTATAACCTTTATAGCACCATTAGATCTCCTACTAGGCCCTAAATACAAATTTTTCGATAGATATTCCCAGGGACCTCATGGAAGCTAACCTTTAGGAGAATTTGATGACATGTATTTTCAATCATCATTGATCCCAAAGTATTTCCTCATTTTTTAAGCAATTAAAATCAGTCTTCTGTTTAAAGTTTATTTGTCAAAATTTCTTGCCCAATATATACAAAAAGAAGTTACTGCACTTATTTTCATATGCCTAATAGTACTGTCCTCGGCATGCCAAATCCAATGGTACAGGCCACTTAGTTTCGATAGACATCGGATAGTGCTCTCGATCAAGGATAGTGCACTCGATCAATCATCCCATCCTCTGAGTAACAGCTTTATTAGAAAATAATGTCAGTGATAAGATAATTGGATAGGAAGTTGGAGGTATTGAATATAATGATAAAATAATGAGATCATGATTATGTGGTCTATATAGACTAACTTAGAGCTAAGCCCTTCTAGGACTCAAGAGGATTAAATATAAAAGGGCTATAATATGAATGGACGCTGTTTGAAAGCAAGTGCCTTGTCATTTGATTGGTTAATAGGATCAATTGATACACGTGAATAAAAATGCCGACACCATTTTTTAATTTTTTTAATGACTGTGAAAATGACTGAACAAAATGACTAAAAGTAAAGGATTCATCTATTGGTCTTCAGCAATATTTTGACAAGTAAACCACCGATAAGCTATTCATTGACTCCAACTGATGTTGCAACCTCAGACTGAGTGCGCTATATAAGTTACTCCTTCAATGTCATCTAAAGCCCTTTCTTGAGCCTCTAGAGTTTTGATCAGTCCTCCACACCAAGCCAAAAATCAATTACTGCAATTCAATATGCATTGTTCTTCCATCTTCTTCCTTTAAGGCTCTACAATGAGTCCAAAATGCTGCTGTCTTGATCATAACTATCTCACTCCACTGGCTCACTTTTTCCAGATGGATACAGTTTAAACTCTTCCTTATGCTTTTCAAAGCACTGAAGTATACCTCGCCTAGCTACCTGAATTTAGTTTAATATAGTATATTTCAAATCTTAACATATCATCTTTCACTTAAAACAACAAAGCGGTTTACAATTCCATCAAAATTAATTAACAACAAGACACAATAGTCAAAGAGGAAAGTCAGAAAGCAGCCATGGTGTGTCAAGGCTCCAGCAACCACAGATGAATGTTCACACCTCCAGAAATGCCTGAGAGAAAAGATAGACTTCAAAGAAGTTTTAAAACAGAGCCAGAAAACTCAACAATTTGGGGGTAAGGCGTTCCAAAAAAAGGGGAGCAAAATAGTTAAACACTCAACATTGAGTACCTTCATAACATATAAAAGAGGGGGGAGATAGAGCAAGCTGATTGAGGTACTGGGAACACACTGGATGAGAAGGTCAATATGAAATAAAGAGAGAATTCAAATACAGGGAAAAAACTAAAAAAAAAAAAGGCCTTATGAGCCAATAGTAATATTTATATTAAATACAGTATAAGATCAGTAGTTAGTGAAGAGAAATGAAAACTGAGATAACATGGTCAAAATGATCAGTGCCAAAGAACAGTGAGGCAGCAGTGTTTTGTAAGAGTTGGAGTTGATTAGTGAAACTAGAGTAGAACTAGAATAAAGGGAATTACAATAGTCAAGTCTGTTAAGAAGGAGAGCAAAATATGCACAAAGAGATCATCATGACTAAATAAAGATCTAATCAACACAGGGGGGGAAAAGGAGAATCTAACCACACATGAAATCTTAGGTTTAAAGGAGACATTTGAGTCCAGACAAACTCCTAGGACAGAAATACAGTCTTGAATAGATAGGGGAGAACCCTAAATTGTGGGTGCTAAGACTGGACAAGAAGATAAATGTGTGAACCAGATAGCTGTGGTCTTAGAGGTATTTAACTTTAAATCATGATTGGATTGCTAGTCCATAAGAGTATCTAATTGACATTCAAAGGACTTGAGATCCAACTGTAGAAACATAGAAACATAGAAATAAGATGACAGAAAAAGACCACATGGCCTATCTAGTCTGTCCTTCCATATCAACAACTACAACAGTCCCCTTTTTACCTTTAGAGATCCTCTGTGTTTGTCCCATGCTTTTTTGAATTCAGTTACTGTCCTCATCTCTACCACCTCCACTGGGAGACTATTCCACGGATCCACTACTCTTTCCGTAAAGAAATATTTCCACATATCACTCCTGAATCTATCTCCCTTCACCCTCATCCCATATCCCCTCAATTGAAAGAGGCTCTCTCCCTGAACATTTATGCCACAGAGGTATTTAAACATCTGAATCATATCACCTCTATCCCGCCTATCCTCTAAGGTGTACATATTAAGATCCTTCAGTCTGTCCTCAAATGCTTTATAATGAAGACCACTAATCATTTTAGTAGCCACCCTCTGCAACGACTCCATCCTGTTCACATCCTTTTGAAGGTGTGGTCTCCAGAATTGCACACTATACTCCAAATGAGGTCGCACCAAAGACTTATACAGAGGCATTATTACCTCCTTTTTTCTGCTAGCCATTCCTCTCCGTATGCACCCAAGCATCCTTCTAGCTTTTGCCGTCACCTTTTCTACCTGTTTAGCTACTTCAAGATCATCAGACACAACCACGCCTAGGTCCCACTCTTCTTTAGTGGACAAAAGTACTTCACCCCCTATACTATATTGCTCCCTTGGATTGCTGCAGCCCAAATGCATGACCTTACATTTTTTAACATTAAATCCCAGCTGCCAAATTATAGACCATTCTTCAAGCTTAGCTAGATCCCTCCTCATGTTATCTATTCCTTCCTGGGTGTCTACTCTATTGCAGATTTTGGTGTCATCCGCAAAGAGGCAAACCTTACCCGACAGCCCTTCCGCTATATCACTAACAAAGATGTTAAAAAGAATCGGACCAAGGACAGATCCCTGGGGCACACCACTGGTAACATCCTTCTCCTCAGAGTGAGCTCCATTTACTTGTACTCTTTGTCGCCTCCCACCCAATCAATTTCTAACCCAAGCAGTAACTTTAGGGTCCATCCCTAGGGTGCTCAGTTTGTTTATAAGTCGCCTGTGAGGAACAGTGTCAAAGGCTTTACTGAAATCTAAATACACCACATCTAGGGCTCTCCCTCGGTCCAACTCCCTGGTCACCCAGTCAAAGAAATCAATCAGATTTGTCTGACAAGACCTGCCTCTGGTGAATCCATGCTGCCTCAGATCCTGTAATCCGCTGGACTCCAGAAACCTCACTATTTTCTCTTTCAGCAGCGTTTCCAATAATTTACTCACCACCGAAGTTAAACTAACCGGCCTGTAGTTTTCAACCACATCCTTACTTCCGCTTTTGTGTAAAGGCACCACATGAGCCTCTCTCCAGTCCTTTGGCATCACTCCCGACTCCAATGAGGCATTGAAAAGGTCAGTCAGTGGAGCTGCTAGAACGTCCCCAAGTTCCCTCAGTATTCTAGGGTGTATCCCATCCAGTCCCATTGCTTTGTCTACTTTAAGTTGAGCTAGTTTCTCACGAACACAGTCTTCTGAAAATTGTTCAAGATGTCCCTCGCTTCTGTTCCTATTTGTGGGTGTTTTCTGAGGTCCTGCTCCTGGTTCTTTATCTGTGAACACAGAACAAAAATATTTGTTAAGCAATTCCACTTTATCCTTATCAGCTTCTACATATTCCTCCCCTGCACCCTTGAGTCTGACAATACCACTTTTGCCCTTCCTCTTCTCACTAATATATCTGAAAAATGTCTTATCCCCCCATTTTATTGCATTGGCTATTTCCTCCTCCTTCTGAATCTTTGCCTTCTTGACTACTTTGCTAGCTTCTCTAAGTTTTTCCAAATACAGATTCCTGTCTTCCTCTCTCTGTGATCTCTTGTATTTCATGAAGGCCTCCCTCTTTTTCTTCACTTTTTCAGCTACTTCTTTCGAAAACCATAGTGATCTCCTTTTCCTTTTACCTTTATTTACCATTTTAACAAAAAGGTTGGTTGCCCTTAAAATATCCCCTTTCAGTTTTGCCCACTGTTTTTCTACATCCCTCAGCTGTTCCCATCCCACTAACGACTCCCTGAGGTATTGGCCCATCTTCGCAAAGTTAGTCTTCCTAAAGTCTAAGACCCTCACCTTTGAATGGATTCTAACAGCCCTAGTCCTAATACTGAACCACACCATCTGGTGATCACTGGATGCAAAATGATCTCCCACTACAACATCAGAAACACTTTCACCATTGGTAAGCACCAAGTCCAGTATGGCCCCTTCACGTGTGGGGTCTGTTACCAATTGCCTGAATAGTTCTCCCTGTAAAGAATCCAGGATCTCCTTACTTCTAGTTGATACTGCAGCAGGAATGTGCCAATCAACATCTGGCATATTGAAATCTCCTATCAGTAGCACTTCCCCTTTCCTAGCAATGCTGCGTATGTCTTCAATTAACTCTCTGTCCACCTCTTCCTCTTGTGAGGGAGGTCTGTATATCACACCAATGCAAATAAATTTCTCTTTCCCTCATTCTAGTTTAACCCACAATGCCTCCTCTCTCCCTTTTAAGCTCTGTAATTCCAAAGCTTTAATAATAGTTTTTACATATAGTGCCACTCCTCCTCCCCTTCTTCCTACCCTGTCCTTTCTGAATAAAGTATAGCCAGATATAGTTACATCCCAATCATGGTTTTGTGTGAACCATGTTTCTGTAACTGCCACTAAATCCAAGTCAGCCACTCCCACCAAAGCTTCAACATTAGGTGTTAGCAGTTTCCAAACCTGAGGAGGTTACTAGAGTTCAGCAACCTACTGTGCTCAAGGAATGTTCCACTAAAGCACCAAAAAGAAAGTAACCTTGCTCTAAAAATATAGAAAAAACCCTTTTAAGAGCTCCCAGTCATAGAGCTAGCAATTTAATATAATAACATAAACCCTCAAATCCTTACTGTTGGTTGATCTGTAGAGCCCTTGTTAGGAAAGCCAGGATCATGTATGCTTCATTCTAATCAACTGGAATTATTGAAATGGCCGTTTTTGAAGGTTGTAAATGACTCATATGCATACTTTCAATGTAGCAGGCTCTAGTGTTTGGAATAAACTTCCATCCATGATCCATGAAAGGCAATGTCAGGAAATACTTTTTCACTGAAAGGGTGGTGGATGCTTGGAATGCCCTGCCGATGGAAGTGGTGGGGCAACAAGATAAAATCAAAATAAACATAACTCTTTCTTATCTCAACAAATAGGGGAGCAGTGGGTACACGCCTAAATAAAGGCATGGGGAGGGGTGAACTGCATGGAGCGGCAGATGCACCTACTCTTGCCACCTTGCTGGGCAGACTAGATAAAGACCAATACTGGTCTTTATCTGTCGTCATATACTATGTAAGACAAGAATGATTTGTTAGCCTTCAAGAAGAAGGTAAAAATCCTTTTGCATGCTGTCGTTTTTGGCACTATTATTACAGAATGTTATGATGTCCTTGCACTACTCTGTCTCTGTGTATTTGTTCATTAAATGCATTGTTCTTTTGTTATTTATCAGGAAAAAGATAATTACCTGTCTTTGTGCCATTGTTATTGTCATCATTTTATTAAGAAAGGTGGTTATTTAGGGTTTTTCAATGTATTTGTCAGTTTGATGTTTTACTGCACCTTGCCCAATGCTGTAGGAAATAGGCAGGTGATAAATGGATACATACAAATTCAATCCATTGTTGCCTTTCTATTTCCCCTTTCCTTCCTTGTGTGCCCTAAGCCTGTCTTTCTTTCCTCGTGGTTGTGAATATTGAGGAGTCCCTGGGGAGGCAGCTGCAAAGGCAGCAAGTCTGGTTTCTATTGGAGACAGTAAACACATTGAGAAAACATGGTTCTGCTTTTGTCTGGTTGAGCTCTGTTAAGATTGAAAACATCTAAGCTTGACTGTCATGTTACTATTGTCTGGCATGGCTTCTCAGGAACAAAAATGAATTTTCAGGACCTTCAGTAGCCTTAAAACGTATGGAGACTATATGCTAGTAGTTTTTCTCTACTGGACATGCTGACTATTGGGTGTGGCCATTGCAGATGAAACTGAAAACCTTTAATTTTGCATGAATCCTTTATCCACTGTCGAGCTGAGGGTTCCGCCAAAAGCCTTTGAGTCCTAGGAAGCAACTGTAGGACATAGAGAACAGAAGGAAAAGAAGCAGGGCAAAACAGGGCTTTACTGGGGTGGAGAATGAGGAACAGATCAGCTTCTTTCCAGAGAATCACCTCTGCAAGATACCGGCTGCCACAATCAGACATTCCTTCCTTCAAGCTGGACTCAGTCTCCTCATCTTATTTCAGCGTAGTACGTGGAAGAGCAGCACAGCCCCTGCCTGCCGCCCAGGAAGCACTGGAGAAGAAGGCACATGGAGGCGACGCCGTCCAGCAGGATAGTCTCTGGAGGGAGTTCATGGAGGCTGAGCAGAGGGGCAGCAAGCGCTGGTGAGTAACTTAGTCTTTCCCTACCTTTCTGCCAATGGCATACACTTTCTAACTACTTTCCTAAACGTGCAACCATAGTTTCAATCTTGGACATCCAAATATTTTTAGAAGTCCAAAGCAAAAAATAAATGAATTAGATTAAATTAAATGGCAAACTGTTGGGAGGAGGTGAGCTCTGAATAATCACATTTAAACTGAGATAGGTTGTAAAACTGATACATAGAGATCTGAGATGGTATTTTAGAAAAGTCTCTACCAGACATGGAGCCTTTTCTATAATATGAATGAAGCGATGCAGGAGTGGACATATATTTGCCGACATGCAGAGCCAGAGGAGTCATTTTGCAAATCTACATGTGGGAAAAATCAACAGAGGAAATTCGGTAAATGACAATACAGTGCATGTAGAAGCTGTTATTTCACAACTGCTATGTGTAAGTGATGGCACTTAAATGTATATGTATGCCATTTTGCCCTATGGAGGTTATTTAAGAAGACTTAATTGCAATTTTCACATGTAAAATCAGGCATCCACGGGTAAATGGTGATTGTACAAAGGACTGAATTTATACGGGGATGTCCTTCCAATGTAGAAGTTGCAAGAGGGAGTGTCAGTGATGTGGTCTGTTAGGTCAAAAATGTATAGGTGTATTCCCAATTTCTTATTTATATTTTAGAAAAGGCTGCACATTTGACATCAACTTCTCAATTCTGATCTCCATACACTATCTAAAATGTGTCTTCACACATGTAAAACCTACCATTAATTACAGAAGCTGGAATTTAGGAATAAGGGAGCATAAACCCCTTAATCCCTCCTATAATGGGCAGGCCGACTGTCAGGGCCAGCGCAAGGAGATGAGGCGCTCTAGGCGAACCTCATCCCTTGTGTCCCCATTCTCCCTTTGCGGCACCCATTCCCACCACTGCAGCCCCTCTCTGGGACCTGCAGCAGTGACAATGGCCACAAACAGCCCCATAGCCAGGGTTGGCTCAAGGCAATCTGCTGCCCGAGGCGAAGAATGAGAAGCCCCTCCCCCCACACACCTTAGAGGGGGCGGGGCTTTTTCAGAAATCCAATCAGAGAATGAACCATACCAAAAAGCCGATTAGATTATATGGAGGAAATGCAAGATGTTTGCACACAGGGCCGTATCGAGCTGCAATCGCATCCTGTACAACTTGCAGCTCAGGTGTACGCCCCCCCCTTTCCCCTCCCATACTCCATTCAGTGCTGCCTGCTCTTTCCCTGCTGCTGCCGCCCTCTTTTTTTCACGGCGGTGCCGGCAGCAGGAAAAGAGCAGGCAGCGCTGGATGGAGGTATGGGGAGGAGGATGGGGGCATGAGCCCAATCTGAAAGGCATCGGCACTTTAAGCAGATCTGTCCCTCCCTGCTCTGACATTGCGTCGGAGGAAGGAGGGACTAGACCTGCTTAAAGTGCTGCGAAAAGGCTTGGGGGTGCATTTTGGCAGGCCTGCTATTGCCCTGCCAGCGGCGGCAGGGCAACAGCAGACAGCCAAAATGTGCCCCCCAAGTCTTTGCACCCTGTGCGGCTGTACTGCTTGCACAGGGCTAGGTACGGTCCTCTTGGCACACCAAGGAACTAAAAGACAGCAAGAACCAACAGCACAGTTTATAAAACTAAATTATAACTCATTTTTATTTTCTTGTTATAAACTGCGTTATGGTTCTTGCTTTTTCTTTTTCAACATATATTTTGCATCCACAGTGGGTGCAGAGCAGAACCAGGACATTCTCCCACAGAACTCAATACAGTATCTAAAAAAAAAATCTGATTCTGATCATCTCACTAACAACAACAACCACTATTCTCCAGTACCAGGCATAGTGTGAACTAATAAAAAAAAACCCTACAACAAAGAGCAAACCTACCATATCAGCACAAACTTCCAAAACTCACATAAGGAGCCCATCCAAAAAAAGCATCACTTTAAATACTACAGTGGGCCCTGGAACATCCATACACCTACATGAAAGGCTGAACAAGTCAAATTACTATAGTATAGTATAGAGCTTTATTTACAAACTCCATTTAAGTGCCATGTTAACAGAACACCTGACCTCAGTCACACATGCACAACATCGACCCTCACCAAGTACAGAATAAGTAACCACAATCTAAAGTAAAAATAAAAATATGTAGACATGGTCCATCTGCCATTTCTTATCTCTTCTTTTGTTTTCTTCACTTCCTTTCATCAGCCCATTTCCATTTCCAGTAACCCTCCACGGTATCAGCCCCCTTTCCAGTCCTCCCCTCCCAGTACCTTCTAATGTCAACTGCCTTGCATTCCCACAACTGCCACTGGTGTCCATTCCCTTCCAGTCCCCCTCCTTCCCCACTGTCCAGCCCCTTATTTATTTATTTATTTTATTTATTTATTTATTTAATTTTCTTATATACCACGCTCTTCAGTATCAGTGTGGTTTACATCGAACAAAACTGTTCAGTGCAGAATATCTGTACTGGACTTACAATATAACAGTTATCTAAAGTACAGCTATAACAATGTAACTAAATGTAGTTAAGCAGTGTAACTAGATACAGTTAGAACAGGGCAGGGTAACTATATACAGATATATACAGGTAGTACAACATATGCTCATGAATATCAAAGGTGTGTAGCTATTGTTTCGATAGCGTATTAGCTGACAATAATGTGAAGAGACGCTATTTGTCAGGGGGATCTGGGTCTGGGGGATCTGAGTTTGGAGGGTTAGGTTTCGAACTTGTGTGGTTGTTATTCGTGGGTTGCCTATATAAGGCACTGGAAGTGGTTTGCAGTGGATAGTGCTCCTGATCAGTGTAGTATTGTAGGAAGAGGTGATGTTTGAGTGCCTTCCTAAATTGTAAAAAGTCATTGATAGCCCTGATAGCTGGGGGTAGTGCATTCCAACAGGTAGGTGCGTAAAGCGAAAACGCTCTGGACCTGGCTGCTTGTGAGCATTTTGTGATGTGATTTGGTAGGGTCAAAGTATTTATAGCGGCTGATCTTCTTGCTCTGTTGGAGGGTGTCATCTGGATGAGGTCGCTGACTGATGTAGAGGAGCAATTGTTTACAGCTTTGAATGTCAAAGACATCACCTTGAACGTGATCATGCTTTTGATTGGAAGCCAGTGCAGGTTCTTTAGTATTGGTGTTATATGTTCCCTCCTTGATGCACCATGAAGGATTCTGGCGGCTGCATTCATGGCAAGTTGCAGTGGATTTATTGTGACTTTTGGAAGGCCGTGTAATATGACGTTCACATAATCAAAGTGTGGAGTCACTAGGGCTTGGTATACTGTCCGAAAATCTTCGGGTTCCAGTAGCTGTCTCAGGTGGCGAAGAGTTCTGATTTTGTTATATACTGCTTTTACCATATTGCTTATCTGGGCCTTCATGTTGAGTTTTTGATCAAGGATGACTCCAAGATACTGGATTGATGGTTTGGTTATGAGTTCCGCATCCCTGACCTTCAGGGTGCTAGGTGGAATGAATGATGAATTTCTAGTAATGAAAAGGACCTCTGTCTTTTTAAAGTTTATTCTTAGCTTCTGTGTATGTAACCAATCTGTGACCGCATCGAAACAGGCAGAGAGGGGCGTGAGGTCTGGTTTGTCTAGTAGGAAAGGCATGAATAGGAGAACATCGTCGGCGTAGATCAGGCAGTTGATGTTGAAGGATTTGACGAGATTGCATATGGGCTGCATGTAAATGTTGAATAGTAAGGCAGACAGTGATGATCCTTGTGGAACTCCTTTTTCTTGGAGGAAAGGTGCGGAGGTGGAGGGACCGGTGCGTACATGTTGCCAACGATCTGTCATGTATGAAGCACACCAATTTAGAGCATTTCCCTGAATGCCCTTTTCACTGAGTCGGGAGAGGAGTATTTTATGACATACCGTGTCAAAGGCTGCTGCAATGCCCAGGAAGATCAGAGCGAACCCTTGTTTAATGTTGTCCAATCCAATGGTAAGTGTGTTGAATAATGTGGTCAGGAGGGTTTCGACACCATGAGATTCTCAAAATCCATGTTGGCAAGGGTCAAGAGGGGCACTTGTTTCGATATGATGGTTGAGTTGCTGTTGAACAACCTTCTCAATGATTTTCGCCAGAAGCGGGATACTTGATATGGGCCTGTAAGAATCCATCCATGCTGGGTCTAATTTGCTATTCTTTAGTAATGGTCTTATCACTGTCTGTTTTAGGTTTTTGGGGAATGTCCCCGCTGAGAAGGATAGACTAATGAGTTTTGAGAGGAAAGGGCTGAGTTTGTTTCGCAGGGATTTTATCCAAGATGCCGGACATGGGTCATTCGGTGCTGTGGTGGTGTTTATGGAAGATATGATGTCCTGTATGTATCTTGCAGAAGGTGCAGAGAACTCAGTGATGGAGTGTTTGGTGGTAGTTGTTGCTGTACGTGGTGGGGTTGTTAGGGGAGAGTTGTGTGTGGTCATTGTGTTTGACTGGTTAGCCTTGGTGTGAAGGAAGTCGGCATATTCCTGGAGGTCAGGAAGGTTTGTTTGTGTGGAAGAGGGCTCCTTTGATAATGTCTTGACTAGGCTGAAGAGCTCATGGGGCTTGTTTAATGAGCGTTGTAGTAACTCTGCATGGAATTGTTTCATTCTAGCTGTTACATCTGCTCGGTGTCTTTTTAGGTGTTCGTTGTACATTACTAGTTTCTCAGTTGATCGGGATCGCCGCCACGATCTTTCGAGCCTCCTTAGCTTAAGTAGAGATGTTCGGAGTTCAGGAGAGAACCACGGCGCATTTTTCCTTTTTCTTCCCACTTTCTTAGTGATGGCTGTTTTGGTTTCTGCATCAAGGCAGGAATTCCATGAAGTAATCATGTCATCCAGGCATTGATGTGGAGGGTTTTGGAGTGGCTGAATTTTAATCAAGGTGTCCTCCATGTTGAATTGCTGGAACTGCTTTGAAAATGAGACAGTGGGTTTGTTTGTGGCATGGTTAATATTTTGTAATTGTTGTGATGCCATCTGAAATAATATCAGGCTGTGGTCGGACCATGGTACACGGCTGACAGTGAGGTCTTTCTTGAGTGTGATGTCGATTATTTCTCTAGGGGCGAATATTAGATCAAGTTTGTTACCTTTTACATGTGTGGGGGAGTTTACTATTTGGATATATCCTAACTCAGTAAGTGCTTCTGTGAAGGCCTCTGCGAGGTTGTCCTGAAGCGAGGGGAGGTTGAAGTCTCCCATCACCCAGTTTTGGGCACGTGGGTTCTGGGGGTTTCCAGCAGAGTCGATGATGGTGGATAGATCATCCGGGGCAGGAGATGGGGCCCTGTAGATCAGACAGATGTTGCTGTGTTTGTTCGAAATGGTGATGGAGTCTAGGTTTATGGTACTGCTGGTTGATGTGATCTGGTATTGTAGTTCTTGTTTTGTTAGAATGAGTACACCTCCGCCTCTTCTTTCGGATCTGTAACAGGGGTGGATGGCGAATTTTGGAGGAACAAATTTGTGTAGAATGACTGCGTCGGACATGGACAGGATTTCCTGTTTCCCATCAGTGCCATGGGCTCAGCTTTAACAGAGCCACGTGAAAGGGAAACACTCTCCCTTCGTCGCGGCCCTGCAAAAGCTGAGCTGGCGCGGAGGGGAAACGGGCAGGCTCTCTGGGGAGGCAGCAGTGCGACCGTGGAGCTCTTCATTCTGCCACTGCTGCCGCTGGAGCAGCAGCGGCAGCTGCTTCTTAAGCCAGAGTTTCTTTTTATTATTCTTATTTTGAAGGCCAAGTGAGGTGGTCTTTTTGGGGGCAATTTTGCCGCCCCCAAAAAGTTGCCGCCTGAGGCTATCGCCTCACTCGGCCTCATTATAGAGCCTCCCCTGTCCATAGCACTTACTTTAGAACTTCAGTTTTTGCTTCCGCCACTCTTATGCCAACTTCCTGTTTCCTTCCTCCCTCTTCGACTACCTGATGCCAACAAATATTTTTTTAAAACCTATACGTGCCAAGGAGGATCTGTAACTCCCAACATGGACAATTTAGGTCATACATATGCATTCCCTTTCTGAAATGAGGACAACACCCAGGACCTGCCCTAACCGTACCTTGGTATTCCCCCTTGCAACTTCTATGTTGTAAGGATATCCATGTGTAAATTTATCCCTATCTAAAATGGCCATGTATATGTGGATGCCATTCACACATGGAAATCGTGAATAAAGCTTCTAAAATGAACTCCAAAATGAATAAATACCATATGAAAGCAGTCATGTACAAACCAGAACGAAGATGACTGATTATGAGAGTGAAATATTCAGATATGCTCCTGGAGGTGAAATCTGACTCTCCTACTGCTGCTTGGCATACTATGAACTGTGACCCCCCACTATTATTTAGCAATGCAATGCTTATTTACCACTTTTTCACCAGGTCAAAGCAGTGTACATTGAGGTACAGTATATATTTCCCTTGTCCCCAAAGGGCTCACAATCTACGTTTTGTACCTGAGACAACAGAGGGTTAAGTGGCTCGCTCAAGGCCACAAGGAGTGCCTGTGGGACTAGAAACCCCAGTCCCTCCGGCCCAAGGTTGCTGTCCTCCAGCGGGATTCAAACCCCCAGCCTAAGGCAACTTGCCCCAAAGACAGTCGCCTCTGTAGTTAATTGGCAGTGTTTACACATATAGGAATCATTTAACTAAAGTGCACTAAGCAGTTTATGCACATATTAACGCATGGCTGTTAGCAAAAGTCTGCAGTAGCTGTTACCAGGCTGGCATGGCAGTGCATGCTAATTTACATATTAACTGCTTAATGCATGAAAGCGCAGGACTGGATGAGTTATGAGCAGAGAGTGTGCATGGACTGCACATTGCAGTTAGCAGAGAGTACTAACCGCACACCGTCAATATTGTAATCAGTGTGGGTGCACTTAATGTCACCTCAATAGGACTTAATGTACAGTGAAGGACTTTTCCATGTGGTAAGTGTCCTGGACAGTTACCACATAGCTTTTGCACGTCCTGCATTGGTTTTGCCCCTAGCTCATGGCAACTGCAAATACTTAACAACACTTTAGTTGAAGGGACTCTTAGGTTTCCAGAATAGCTCACACGTGTGTAAGTGCCACCACTTCCACGTGGAAATTGTTAAAATCTAGCTTCGACATGTCAATGTCAGCACTTACACGTGCAAGTTGCTGAATTTCCTCTGTGGAATTTTCCATATGTAGACTTGTGAAATGGCTCCTCCAGCTCCACTGGAATCTTGCACCTCCTTATTTGTATTTTAGAAAAGCTCCATGTTTAACAGAGCATTTTCAAAAATACCACCAGAACTGTATATGCTGCGACCTCAACATCTCAATTCTGATCTCCGCATAATTTCTAATATGTGTACAAAGGCGTCAGTGCTCAAAATGAAGCTGAACCAGATTTCCAGCCTAACCTAATGGGTGGGAATGTGCATGTGTTTTTTATTTCATTTCTCTGCATGCACACATTTTTACAGGCAAAGGACTTACATGCTCAAAATTGATTTAACGCACACATAGACAACTTTATATGCTTCAAACATGAAACAAAAAAGAAATAAAGTAACAAACAAAATACAAAGAGTGAAATGAAAATATTTCTCAGTACACCTATAGGTAACCGGCTGGGTTTTCAACTGAAAATTCCTGTAGATGGAAACTGCCAAAATTTAGCTGGCTAAAATTGGATTTAGCACAAGCACTTCTCAGGGTTCAAGGAAAGTTACATTAGGGTATAGGAGGTATTTTCTGTCCCCAGAGGGTTTAAAATCTAAGTTTCTAACTGAGGCAATGGAGAGTGAAGTGAGTTGCCCAAGGCCGCAAGGTGTGAGTAGGACACCTGTTTGTGTGACTGTGATTAACTGCTGAAAACATAGCTATTGTAGCTAGTGCTGAATAATGCCAAACGGTTATGTCATAAGCATTCCCCAGCAACACCTCCAGCATTGCCAATTTTTTACCTGGTTTTTTTTAGGATGTGCACCTTGCACATTTAAAGGCACATTTTACAAATGACTTCAAGTGCAATCTGGGACATCCAAGACAGAATATCTGAAAAAAACAGAGGAACATCCAGGTTCAGGCACAATTTCACAAATATAGATGTCTACAGGGACGTCTACATAGATGTCCTCGGAATAATGCTCCAGAATAGAGATATCTAATAGCCTAATGGTTAGAGTAGTGGGCTGCGGCCAGGGTTATAAAATTAACCCCCTTTTATAACAGATTGCCTAGGATAATTGCACAGAAAGGTGCTTATTTTTTGCTTTTTATAAAGATACATAGATATCTATATATCTTTATGAAATGCTAGCACAAATCCTGCAGAAATTGTGCCTATATTAAAAGTGCAAACATTTACACCTACTTAGGAGCAGGCATAAATGTTAGTGCATAAAGTGCACACCCATGCATGTATTTTATAAAATATGTGCATAACTTTTGACTCCACCCATGCTCCACCAAACTCCTCCCCTGAGCATGCCATATACTTTTAGGCATGGCCTAATTTTATGAGAGCTTTTACACATATAAATCAGCATTTTACACAAGCAAAAAGGTTTATAAAAATAATTTCTTTAACATATTGCCGTTTTTTGGGGGGGGAGGGGTTAGTGTATTTTTTATGATTATCTTTGTTAATTTATTATTTGTATTTTGTACATGGCTTTGGGTTGAACCAACTTCAAGAAAAGTGGTATAGAAATGTAACACAGCATAACTTATCAGCATCCAACATATCTTTAGCTTACTGGAGTACACGCAGCCCCAAAAGACCCAATGAATATCTTTCTTTCTCTTCAGTATACTTAGCTTTGCCTTCTTTGTTTTGAATTTTTACTTTTTGTCACCTTCTTTTTTTGGTTTTATTTGTTTGTCCTCTCACTTCTACACTTTGAAGGAGTAGCCTAGTGGTTAGAGCAGCTGGCTCTGAACCAGAGTTACCAGCATTCAAATCTCACCTGTGCTCCTTGTGGCCTTTGGCAAGTCACTTACCCTCCATTGTGTGAGGCACAAGCTTAGATTATAAGCAAAGTGAGGACCATGTGCTGAGCAGGAAGCTGCAAGAGCAATATTAGCCATAGAACTGAGGCGATGCTGCTTCTTCTGTGTTCTCTTTCATCCATCTCTGTGTGTTTATCTGTATTCCTCTAGTCTATTTTCCTATCTCCCTATCCCAGCTTTTCTTGGTTCTCTTTCTTCTTTTTTCCACCAGCCAGGGCTGGCACATCCATTACGTGGGCTAGGCGGCTGATCTCTGTGGGCTACAGGCCATGTGCTTTGGCACACATAGTCTACCACCTCCCTCATGCGCCAAGCATGCTGCTGTTCCCCCCCCCCCCCCCGCTCAGGCACGCTGTGCTGCTGCCCCCTCCCCCCCCCTGCTACCGCCTCCCCCCTCGCTGTTGCTTCCCCTACCGTCACCCCCGCCGCAACCCCCCTACTGCTCCCAATCCCGCCTCCCCACCATTGCTCTCTCCCCACTGCTGCCCTGCTGCCGCTCCCTGCTACTCTCTACTACCACCACATACATCAATGAGGAGGGACAATAACTGCAGACCCAAGAAGATTAAGACAATTAACCAGTTTTTGCTATTTTCACTTATTTAAAACAACTTATATTCCACATATCTAAAATTCTAAGAAGCAGGAGGGGGTGCTTCTTTAATGTACCTTCATAAGAATAATTGCATTAACATAATGCTAAAAATAACTAGCTGTTCTGAATGCTCTTTTATCTAGGAAAGAACAATGGAGTTTTTTGAAGAATTATGATGCACTGGTAAGATCTGATTTAAACGTATTCATTATGGGGGTAATTTTCACGTGTGATCTACATGTGAGAAAGTTTCATATAAAATTGTGTGGCCAAATAAATGCGCCAATAAGATCCCATGTGCACCGCATTTAGGAGCATGTTTACTAAAGGGTGTGCCATTAGCATGCGTTTCAGCATCAAAAAATATTATAGAGGCCTGCACTAACATTTGTAGTCATGCATGCAATTTTCCCTTACTGTCAGCACTAATCAGCATGTGGGCGCACTTAACACCAACCATTGAGGTGGTGCTAAGTACACCCCATGCTAAATGGCAACAGGCATGGATAACACGCACCCAGAATGCCTGCACTAACTGTGATACACCATCAACGCCCACTCTATGCCCCTAAACTATCCAGTCCACCCAATCTCATGCTAACTGGTTAGGGTGGGATTTTACCACAGAACCCTGTGCTAACAGCATGGTGTGCTTACTGCACGGCAAACCCCACACTAATGATTTGCACGGTTTAGTTAACATGCTCCTTAATTCCTGAAGATAAAATTTTTGCATTAGGGGTATGCATGGCCAAAAAGTTCAATTTGTGCTCTTTTTTAAATTTTACTTTTCAAGAAAATACAGCAATTCACTTATAAATCAATAAAAAAAAATATCCCATCCCTACCACCATCAGGACAGGTGACACCCCTCATAAACACATTCCAAATATATATATTCATACCATAGCACTAGAGAAATATTACATAAAGAGAAATGATAACACTGAAAGCAATGTATACAAATACAAACCCAGCTCATCAGGAAACCCGCAAACCAGTAGTTTCCTCAAGTCTCCAATTTGTGCCCATTTTAAATAAACGTTTCCTAACTTTTGGGCAATTTTTCATGTTCATTCACTTATTCATTCTTTGCGCATGCTTTATATCCAGCATTTTAGAAGGGTCATCTAGGAGGAATCTGAGATGTCCAGGGCACCATGTCCAAAATTCCAGGGGAGTGACCGCAGGGAAGGGATGAATGTGTAAGTGCCTTCAGAAATTGCAATGTCTGTGCCCCCAAAGGATACGTGTCCTCACAACTGGGACTACAGATGAGCCCATGCATATAACAAGGCCGGGTATTTGGATGTTTGCAGGCCATTTTTAAATATGTGGACATCCCAACACGCAGGCCACAGAAACAGGCATATAGATGTGACACCCAAAGTATTTCAGAACAGGGACATCTATGCTATGATACATGCATGTCCCTGCCAGCTATTTCAGACCTGAAGACATGCAGCAACAGGACAGTAAAATAGATGCACTGTTAATTAACATGCAGGGTTTTTTGACCCAGCGGAAATATACTGTGGTGGTGAGAGTACATTTCGCTGTTCCTCCTGCAGTTGTTGCTGCCATTAAGCAAGCACTTTATTGCAACTTATTTGTCATCAAGAGCAGGTATACTGTAGGTATGTGTGCATCAACAGTGGGAACCAGATGTGCTTGAGACATTCTGAAATCATGCAGTGGCATGCATTTCCGTAGCATCGTCCAGGCCATGCCTCCAACACATACCCTTGCAATTTGGACATGAGTGCACTGGGGACATTTCTATGCCCAGCTTTCTAAAATGGCTCTGGGGACATCTTTGTGAGTCACATGTCTGCATGCCCGTTTCAGATGTCCAATCAAGAACAGAGCTTCTAAAACAACCCCTTATATGTGTGCTAGAACTTTAAGCACACAAATCAAACATGCACGCATTAATTAATTGGCACATTTGCCTGCAAGTGATATGGGGTTGCTTTCAACTTTTATGTAAAATCATTTTTATTCGATTTTCCAGTCTAACGAAGCATCCATACATAGTACATGACATAGCAGTACAATACACGGCATTACCATACCTGGCAGCGCATGCCTCCCCCCCCCCCCCACAAGCCCCACAGACCGTAAGACCCCTAGGTTCACAATAAGCCATTACAAAGCTAGTACAAAACTATCACGCAATATTACAAAGTATTACAAGTATTACAAAGCTGTTACCATACTATTACAACAAGAATGCCAGGTAGTCGCTGATAAGTCAGGAATGACAATCCCACACAAACCCACCCCCCAAAACAAACAAAACAGCTGTATAACACATTACTGCGTGCCTGGCCTCTACCATGTACCATAAATAATCATATATAGCAAGGATTATAGCGACCTGGAGCCCAGCCATCCCCAAACTACTCCCCCAGCTCCCCGTCATAGCCAGCACAAAGTGTCAAGTTATAAGCAAACATAGAAGAAACCCCAACTAAGCATCAGCATCAACAGAAACCCACGGTCCCACCATGCTCTGTAGAACTTAACCTCTACTTACCCTCCCCCTCTCCCTCATCCCCACTCCACAACGATTACTCTAATGGCGGCAGTATATTAACTAAACGGGGACCTTATTCCAGATCCTCAAAAACAATTCCTCGCGAGTACCCCCCAAAAGGTGTGCTGTACACTGTTCCATGCTCCGGAGTTCTCTCATACTTTGCTCCCACACTACTATACCCGGCACCTCAGACCCCAACCAATTCCGCAGGATATGTTTCTTAGCCATAATAAACCCCTTCTCACACAGCTTTTTGTACTCCCCTTTCAGGTGTGGCCCAGCCTCATAAGACCCAAATAAACACCATTCTGGGGATAGTACTACCGTCTCTCCCAACCATTCCTGCAACTTGGCTCCTATCCCCCCCCAAAAATTGTTGGATGCAGACACAGGACCAAAATTTGTGCGCCAAGGTGCCTCGCCCCGCTCTGCAGAGTCTACACACATCTGTCGTAGTGAGGCCCGCCTTCGCGGCCCATACATCATGGATATAAGCTCGCCACAAGAACTTATATTGTACTTCCTGCAATTGTATGGACTCCACAACCCCCTTCACGCTGGAAAATGCCCCTTGAAGGCGCTCTATAGTCCCCTCAGGAATCCCATCTTGAGACCACCTCCCTGCTAACCTCCCCAGCCCTCGTCCCTCCTGACCTTCACGTAACACCTCCCAAACTCGACGCATAGTTAACTTCCCCTCCAAGGCTCTAAAGATGTCCAGTATGCGCTTACTAAACAAAATGGCACCTCCGTCCCCTCGAAGACTACTCATATAATGCCGTGTTTGCAGATAAAAGTAAAAATCACTTGTATCTAACTTATATTTGCTCTGCAAGGAAGTAAACGAATCAACCTCCGAAGCGCCTTCAATGCACATCTGCCCGATATACACCAACCCTCTAGTCTCCCATTTCCTCCCCCCCCCCCTGGAGTCCTGGTGCGAAGTCCCGGTTCCCTTTCAAGGGAAGACAGTCCGTTCTTCTCCAATCAATCTGCAATACTTGACAAAGAAAACGCCACGCCTGCCGCAAGGCCAGAAGGCAAGTCGACTCCCGCCACGCTGGTGGTAAATCCTTACCAGCTCTATGGAGTAAATAGGACCGATGCCATTCCCCTGCCATCTCGTCAACTAAGTCAAGAGGGATCGTCTCCGTATCACCCAACATCACCTCGCGCATCGACCTCAACAAGCAGAGAAGGTTATAATCCCGCAAAGGTATTAATCCCACCCCACCCTCTTCTATCGGTTTCGTCAAGGCATCCAACGCAATCCTCGCTTTTCGCCCTTTCCATAGAAACTTCAATAAATGGCCCTGTAGTCGCCTTAAGTCCCTCTGCAGAAGCCAAACAGGGACATGTCGCAGCATATAAATCCAGCGAGGTAGCTCCACCATCTTAAACAATGCTACCCGCCCCTTCAATGAAATCGGAAGGTCCTTCCATTTATGCAGCCTCTGAATAGAGTTCGCCAGCATGGGCTCCACATTTGCTCTATACAGCTTCTTAATCGTATCAGGGATCTGTATACCCAGATAACAAATCTGTCCGTCCGCCCACACTAGAGGGAAGGGCCCCCTCCAGTGCCGCCGGATCCTGTTACCAATATCCAGCCCCAGGGATTTAGCTTTATTTATCCTCAAACCTGAGAAGGAGCCAAAAATCTCCAGCTCCCGCAGTAGCAAGGGGAGGGAGTGCTGAGGGTTCATGATACATAGCAGCATGTCATCAGCAAATACGCTAATCTTCACCCCTCCAGCCACCCACTCAACACCCGTTATCTCCGGCTGGGCTAACAGGGTCCTCAACAAAGGTTCCAACTGCAACACAAACAGCAAGGGCGATAGCGGACACCTCTGCTGTGTCCCCCTCCGCAACTCAAAGGTGCCTGAACTATCCCCTCCCACTACTATATAAGCTAGCGGCTCTGTGTACAACGCCTGCGCCCGTTGAACAAAAGCACCTTCGAAGCCAAACCTCTTCAATACTGCAAACATATATGCCCAGGAGACCCTGTCGAATGCTTTTTCCGCATCTAGACTCACCAAGAGTAATGGAATCTCTTTCTGATCACACCTCTCTACGCCCATAAGCACCTTGTTAATATTCAACATTGCTTCTCGCCCCTTCACAAATCCCGACTGGTGTGGGCCAATCAGCCCGGGAAGAGTGGTTTGTAACCTCTTAGCCATTATAGATGCCAAAATCTTCATATCGTAATTAATTAATGAGATCGGGCGGTAAGAGGCCGGGTCCTCAGGATCCTTCCCTGCTTTGTGGAGCACCGAGATCGAGGCCATGCGCATGTCCCTCGGGAAAACCCCTATGTCCAAGACCTCCCCAAACAAGGCTGCCAGCGTGAGAGTCACCTCCAGCTCAAGAATTTTGTAAAATTCTACCCCGTAGCCATTGGGTCCTGGCGCTTTATGTAACTCCCCCCCCCCATGACTCTCTGAATTCCCCCCCCCCCCAAAATCGGTCTGTTCAACTCCTCCAGCTCTGTCCGGGAAATCTGCAGTAGCTCAACAGCGGCCAAAAAGGCCCTCTCCTGCTCTCTGTCCTCCTCCTCCGGCGAATACAAGTCCTCGTAAAATTTCCGGAAAATCTCTACAACTTTCCCTGCTTGATTGTGGCGAACTGCATCCTGATCCCGTAGTACCTTCACTACTTTCGTGCTACCCCACTCCTTCACCAATCTAGCCAGCAGCCTCCCTGTATGGTTGCCAGATCTAAAAAATTGGTGTCTGTAATACTGCATACTATGGGCAGCCCGCTCCTGAAGGAGGTTGTTAATAGACCTCTGCACTCCCAAATACGCCTGTATTGCCTCATTCCCAGACCTCCTAACCGCTACCCGTTTCATTGCTGCTAACTGCTCGGAGAGACGCAGTAGTTCCTCATTTATCCTCTTCCTCTCTTTGGCCACATATGCAATAGCATGTCCCCTCATCACCGCCTTCGCAGCTTCCCAAAACGTCGCCGCCGAACTCACTGAGTGCTCATTGAAGCCTAGATATTCCTCCCATTTCCGTTTTAAATACACTCGGAAGTCCTGGTTGTGCCACATCTGCCTTGGAAATGACCATCGCCGGTTCCCGCCCTCCTTCACCTTCCAGTCCAGCCTCACCATCGCATGATCTGAAACTACCATTGGCTCTATCTCAACGTTCACTACCCTCCCAAAGTCCTCCTTTGAGACCAGGACGTAATCAATCCTGGACCAAGTCCGATGCACCCTTGACAGATGTGTGTAGTCCCTTTCCCCCTCGTGTAACAGTCTCCACGTGTCCACCAGCCCCCCCCCCACCCGACACAGATAACCTACCCCTCTTTTACTCCAACTTCCACCCCCTCCCCCCTTAGACTTATCTAATACAGGGTCATGCGGGCAGTTGAAATCACCCGCAAGAATCAGTGGAACTCTAGGATTCTTCCCCACTTTCTGAATAAAACTTTTAAAAAACTGATGATCGTAAATGTTGGGTGCATAGATGTTCCCTAAAAGGAGTTCTTCTCGGTTCAATTTTACATGTAAGAACTGAAACCTTCTCAGGGGATCCCTTTCGTCCCGCAGAACCTCCACATGTATCCCTTTCCGAACTAAGATCGCCACTCCCCTCTTCCGACCCCCAGAAGATGCAGCAAATACCTGTCCCACCCAATCCCGCCTTAGCTTAGTATGCTCAAGCGCTTCCTTAGTATGCTCAAGCGCTTAAGGTGCATTTCCTGGAGCAGTGCCACCTGTACCTTTCCCCTTTTCAAAGCTTGCAGAATTTTAGTGCGTTTGATAGGGGTACCCACTCCCCCTATGTTCCATGAGGTTATATGCAGGTTACTCCCCATTTATCCCTTGCCTCATACCTAAATTTAGAAACCAAGCTGTATGTAACTGCACGAGGAGTTGCCCAGCCTCAACCCCCCGCCTTCTCTGTTGTCCCCAGCCACCATTGCTAATGCCCCCCTTCCAATACCCTATTTGTATATCCCTGCCTAGTACCATTACGTCCCCTCCCCCTTCCCACCCCTTCCTACCCAATTCCCCCACTCCCCCCTTTCCCCCCTTCCCTCTTCTGCTGCCCCCTCCCCATCCCCCTCACCACCTTCCTCATCCAAAACCCCTTACCCCACAGCCTATAGCTTCGGCCTCCCAACCCTCAGCAAGACGCTGAGTATGGACTCTGAAGTTGATACTGCAGGACCGTCCCGCCTTCCCCCCACCCCCCCAGGGTTCCTGCCCCCATTACCAGTACACATTTAGCATCCCTTCCTCATTCAGCCTCCTCATCTGCTCCTTACGTCCCCAGCTTAAAGGCCTCATAATGCCAGTATCGCCCCTTTCCCCTCCACCCACCGCCCTCCAATACCCCCAACCCTTCCAACACTCCTCCCCCCGTCCTCTCACATTCACTCGCAATTAAATATGAACAGTACCGTGCACCTTTCAAACATTATATACAATGCCATAAATCCCACTCCTCCTTCGTGATGGTCTTGCGTTGCGAAATATCCGCTGGCAATCATCGACTCTCCGCGCATGTTGCAGGATCTTCCGTGCCGCCACCGAGACTGTCCAACAAGGCCCGTGCCGCCCCCAATGAACACTTTCGTACAGTCTGCCAGGCACTTATTACCCCCATTCTGGATTTTTGCAACCCTATCTACAATGGGCTGTCAAAACATGCTCTCAAACCTCTTCAAATGGCACAGAATACAGCAGCCAGAATAATTAACGGTTCCACTAATCATGACCACATTACCCCCATCCTTAAAGATCTCCACTGGCTCCCTATAACCCTTCGCATAAAGTATAAGTTAATCATAAACATCTTCAAAATGAAGCACAACAGTTCTGCAACCAGCCTCCATGCCCTCTTATCCCGTGATACCAGCAACAGACCTAGAAGATTATCCACCTCAAACACCCTCAATACCCCAAGAAACTTCGCTAAATCACGCAAATGTACATCACAACGAGCAATTTCTTTGGCTGCCCCTTTGATTTGGAACTCTCTCCCCCCTGATTTACGTGCAATTGATGTTTTAAGTGACTTTCGTAAGCAATTAAAAACTTTACTTTTTATTGAGCACTATGGATCAACAAATGACTAAGATATCATCTATTGTATATATTTTATAAATAATCCACTATTTTGTTAACCCTTGTTATTTTTCCTACATTACCATATGTTGTCATGTCTATACTGTTTGTTTCCCTTGTTTATACCTTGTATTTCTTGTGACCGCTTTGATTGAAGGAAAAGGCGGTATAAAAAACTTGTTAAATAAATAAATAAATAAATAAATGAGAAACTCTCAGAGTGGCTGGAAAAGCCAGTGTAAACCTCATTTTCTTCTGAAAAAGCGTCGAGCAGACAGGCACAAACTCCTTCCTCTTCGCCGCTACCGCAGCCGAATAATCCTGGAATAGCAAGATTTTTCGATTGTCTAGCTGTAAATCCCTCTTTTTCCTATAAGCTTGCAACAGTTGAGCCTTGTGTTGAAAATTTAAAATGCACACAATCACCACTCTGGGCCTCAGGCCATTCTCACTCCTCATTCCCATCCTGTGCGCCCGCTCCACTTTCATCACTCCCACCAGCTCTTCAAGACCCAGCGCCCGGGGTAATCACGTTTCAACAAGTGTCATCAATGTAGAGTCAGTATTGGTCTCCGGCACCCCCACGATCTGCAAGTTGTTCCTTCGAGAGCGGTTTTCAAGATCATCAATTTTCTCTCACAGGGCCTCCAATTGCACGCGGTGAGCCTCGTGCTCTCGGGCCCTCCAGCCCTCCTCGTCTTCCAACGCAGAGACTCGCTGTTCTACCTCCTCCACTCTCTGCCCCATCTCTGTCAATGCCACTCCAACCGCTTCTAGTTTGCTCAAGATCTGATCAAACTTCGGGTCCAAAAGCTTCACCACCTCCTTCGCTATTTCCTCTGTAGCCGATTCAGTGCTTTCAGTCCCCAGGGAGACTGGATTCAACATGGCCGACCCCGGCACTGCAGCTGCTGGTTTATGCGCTCTTTCCCGGTCTTTCTTCGGCTGCAGAGGCATTCCACTCTCTTTCGCACACCCCTGCAATCACCAACACCTCCACTCACACTCCCTGTGACTTTCCCTTCAATAGGGAGGGCTGCAAAGAATAAATTTAACGACTAATGTCGAGACGGTCCCGGAGCGAGCTGAGGCACGTCCTCACTCACTCATGTGCCACAGGAAGTCCCGCTTTAAACTTTTAATTGCCCAAATGGACTGAATGCATAGTCATGAATCTACATCTATGATGTATGCACATATCTAGTAAAATATACATTTACATGCAGTGGCATATGAACGGTGGATGCAGCCCGCCCTAGGTAGCACCGGAGGGGGGGGGGGGGGTACCCCTGCCAGACCCATGAAGGCAGCATGGAAAACTTACAATTAAGCTGGTTTGCTGGGATGCCTCACACTCCAGGAGTCAGGCGCATTTCTCTCCCAGCTGAAATCTCGTGAATTGCGATACTTTGGCCAGGAGAGAAGAGAACCTGGCCTCTGGAGCATGAGACACCATGGCAAACCAGCTTAATCATAAGTTTGTTGCACTGCCTGGGCATGGCCAAAGTGGGTGCATCATGGCAGCAGTGGTCAACAGCAGCATAGGGGATGCACCTAGACCAGCTGACGGGGAAGCTGTGAATGCCACTGTTTACATGCACACATTTTATTTATTTAACATTTCTGATATACCACCTTTCATGATATCAAGGTGGTTTACATTGAACAGGGCATTATAACTTGGAGATAACTATTTTACAGGGAACATGGGCAATGGAGGGTTAAGTGGCTTGCCCAAGACCACAAGGAACACCTGTGGGACTAGAAACCCAAATCCTTTCAGCCCAAGGTTGCTGTCCTCTAGTGGGATTTGAACCCCTGACCTTCAGTACCTTGCCCCAACCACTAGGCCACTATTTACACCATCTTCAAAGAAGCCAACTTTGTAAAGACAAGTAGGTGCTTTTGTCGCCTTTATATAGTACATACCATCACATTCAGTTCTCCGTAATTAAATTTTATCTCCTTTATCAATCACTAAATAAGCTCTAGTTTTATACTGATTTTTATAGATTTTTAAAAATTGTTTTATTTTCACCTATTATTTTCAGATATTGTGAACCTCAACTAGGAAAGTTAAATAGCACAAGATGTCAATGCTGTACTTTCCTAGTTGAGGTCCATAATATTTGAAAATAATAGGTGAAAACACCCTTGCTTGGTTCGCGATTTGTAGTGCTGTGAGAGCTTATGTGCGTCAGAGCTGCTGAGAGCTAAGCTATCAGTAGCTTAACTACTAACAGGGTTTCCCAAGATGGACAGGTCTCAGCTGAGTTGCCAAACCAAGACAAACCACCCATCTGGGAAGCAGCAGTATGGAACGGTGTTGGCAATGGAGGATCACATTTCTTTGGCAACAGCAACAACCCTGCCATTACCTGTGCAAGAAAGTCTTGGCAATCTACTTCCATATCTTGCCATGAAAACTCAATGGATAGTCACAACTAAACAAATTGTGATATAGTGCTGGAAGATGAGACCCCAGGTCAAAAAACAGTCAACGGGCTACTGGAGAAGAGATGGGGACACTTCAGAATAAAGCCAGCATTTATGATGTGGTTGGATCAAAGTCCTTGGGACGTCTGATGCTGCTGCATTATTTTTTCTTTTTGCTAAGAATGATACTGTCACTGAGCCTGTAAACACTTACCATAGGAGTCTGTGTGTGGTAGAAAAGAGGAACCCAGAGACAAGTTAGGAAAATAAAAAACATGAGATAGTCATTGAAGGGAGGAGCCTGGATGAGGCATCAAAAAGGGATGCACTGAAGCCCCACCTACTTACCACCCACAACCACACAGCCCTGGAAAATTTCAGTCTCAGCAGGAATAGAAAAAGACAAGACACCTATCCATCTTTCTTACTGCAATTCCTGATCTGTATCTGTTTTAAAAATCACTCCTTCCTTCTGCATATGTTTTAACATGCTGGTTGCAATGTATTCCAGTAGTTGGAACTAGGCTGTCCCTCTCCCTATGCAAGTGTGCAGCTCTAGTGACATCATGGCAAGATTGCATGGTACTGGAATAACACCATTGAAAGAGTACATCTCCATATATGGAATGCTAGTAATTTCATAGCAAGAATGCATGTGCATATGTGGTACTATAGTAATGTCATGTCTGCAGTAACATTAAAAAAATCATGCTCCCCAAATTCACAGCCTTCGTTGGTAAGTGTCCTTTAAAACAAGAAAAACATCTATTATGTAGTCTTTGTTTCAGGTCACATCATCAATGCAACTAGCACATGAATTAAAAAATAATTCCTAATAATGAATTTTGAAACTGCTGTGTAGGTAAGGCCTGATCAAGTCACAGCTGTCTCTGTTCGCTGCCTCGCAGCAGCTTCTCTGCATTGTGGATCTTATAATTCTTTCTCCTTTAATTCTGACACTCAGAATACAAGAACAAAGCAAAATGTCTTTACTGAGTAGATTTGCCTTGTGTGCACTGCAGTGCAGTAAATGTAGTCTACTTGCCCTACATTTCTGAGTCCTTAATAAACCCCTGGTATATATGAAGCATACATTATTATTATTATTATTGAGCATTTATAAAGTGCTACCAGGCATACACAGCACTATACAGACACAACAAAAAGACAGTCCCTGCTCGTCAAGCTTACAGTCTAAAAGGATGAAAATACAGTAGTGTGTAAGGAGAAGGGCAAAAGGGACAATAAGAACCTGAAACATAAGGATGGGGATTATGAGCTAAAAGCAGATTCAAAGAGGAGCGTCTTGAGTCTAGACCTGAAGAGAGCGAGGGAAGAAATTTGACACAGGGATAGGGGTAGGTTGTTCCAAGCAAAAGGGGCAGCAAGGTCAAAGGAGCGAAGCTGAGAGTTAGCAGAAATAGAATGTGGCATGGAGAGAAGAAAAGAGGAAGATAAACAAAGATTATGGGGAGAGGTGTAGGGAGAGGGGAGAGAGGAAAGGTAAGGAGGAGCAGCAGAGTGAATGCACTTATGTGTGAGGGTAAATAGTTTGAATTGAATGTGGTAATGGATAGGGAGCCAGTGGAGGGACTTTAAAAGAGGAGTAATGTGACAGTGACGAGTCTGGTGGAAAATTAGGCACGCAGCTGGGTTTTGAATAGATTGAAGTGGTAAACGATGAGATTGAGGGAAACCAGCAAAGAAGAGGTTACAATAATCAAGACGGGGAATAATAAGGGAATGTCTTAGAATCTTAGTAGCACACAGAGAGATGAAAGGATGAATCTTGCAAATACTAAAAAGAAAAAAGTGACAGGATTTAGCAATTTGTTGGATATGAAAGGAAAATGATAGGGTGGAATCAAAGAAAACCCCAAGATTGCATGCTGAGGAAACAGGACAAACAGGTTTATTTATTTATTTAGCTGTGCTTATATACCGCTTTCACCGGGTCAAAGTGGTTTACAAAATAAAGGAGGGGGGTTACAGTAAAACATGTTATCTTATATTTACAAGGGAGAAGGGGGACAGAGAAACAAGGTATCCCTTATTTACAAGGGGGGGGGGGTTCGAACATACATATATTTCAGTTGCGCAATCATCTCATTTACAGTCTACTTTTGGTCTGCTTCTGAGTCTGGGGCTGAGTTCACTGGGTGCTTCTCTGTTCATGTCCCAGGTGGATGCCGAATAAATGAGTCTTTAGGTGTTTCCGGAATGAGGATAGGTCCGTGTTGCTTCGGATATTGGGTGGGAGTGCATTCCAGAGTATGGGGGCATATAAGTCAAATGTGTGGTTACAAGTTTGCTGGTTAAATTTGGTCTTCTCATATAGTATGGACAGTAAGTTACATGTAGCCTGTCGTGATGGCCTTCTGGAGCTTGGACGTTGTAACAGGGTGCTCATATGTGTGGCTTGTTGCTGGTGAAATGCTTTATCAATCAGAACGAGTGTTTTATATTTGATCCGTGCTTCTAAAGGGAGAATGTGAAGATCTCTCAGTATGGGTTTGATGTGGTCATATTTCTTCCCTTTTTGGATGATCCTCGCTGTCGTCTCGAGGGCTGTAAGCAGTGGGTTGAGACTGATGGCCGGGAGTCCTTGGTATATCATGCTACAGTAGTCCAGGTGGGGGAGCATCATAGCCTGCAAGACTGTTCTGAAATCTTGTGGGTCTAGAAGATGTCTGAGGCACTGTAACATCTTGGCTTTGAAAAATATTGTCATTGCTGTTTTTGCAATCGGGACAGGTGTATTATCAAATGTGATTGAGAAAGGAAGGAAGGGGAGAAGGGTTTAGGGGAATAAACGAGAAACTCAGTTTTGGCCATATTCAGTTTCAGACGGTGTTGAGACATCCAGAAAGTAATATCAGATAAGCAGGAGGAGATTGGGGCCTGGAGAGAAGGAGAAAGGTCAGGTGAAGAAACATTAATTTCTGACTCATCCACATAGTAGCGAAGGGAAGAAATAAGGGAACCAAGGGACTGAATATAAAGACAGAAAAGGAGAGGGCCAAAGACTGACCCTCGGGGAACGCCAACTGAGAAAGGGATAGCAGAAGAGGATGAACCTTGAGAACAGACGCTAAAGGAACAATTAGAGAGGTAAGAGGAGAACCAGGAGAGGACAATCTTTACAGGTGTGAGGTTAAAGAAATCAACATCTGAGAAAATTTGTATCCTGTACTTATTGACCCACTTAGAAAGCTGTTTCTTAAAGTTCATTAGTAGGAGGTACAGTTGTTATTAATTTTATTATTTCTATTTTTTATGCAGGGCAATGAAAAGGAGGAAGAGCCATTACCAGAATATATATCAGTGTTTTCAGACAATATTCCAAATACCTCAAACCAAAATATTGGCAGCAGACTTAACACAGACATTGGGAAAACTCTTGTGCAAATGGATTACTTCCTCACCAAGAGACACCAGAAGATGAAACTTGAAGGCGAGTTCTTGCCCTGCTAGGAATTAAAATCTCAGTTCCAGTGGTGGCTTTATACTTCCACTAAATGAAAAGTGCTTCTGATGCTAAGCCCATAGCAATCACACAATGAAATGCAATCTGTCTACCAAGACAATGAAGACTGCTGCTCACACAGAACGTTTCTCAGTAGCCGAATGCTTTTAGGGCGACCCTACATCATTTGTGCTCAAAGAACGCGCTTGTGATTATAAATCAGAGGGCTGAGAAATTCATCTATCTTCAATATTTATTATTTTACGTGAGCATTCTAAGAAAAACGGAATTATTTATATTTATTTATTTCCTATTGCTAAGGTTATGAGGTACTTGCCTAAAAGTGATAACTTTGACTGAAAAAAAAAACAAAAGATCAAATGCATTTTCTAGCAAGATGACGTTATCAATAGTTTGGACTGCAGAACTGGCATGCCAGGGGCCATCTTGCCACTATCACTAACTCTCTATGTAACCTCTATGAAGGCCCATTTTAGACAGATTACCCAAATTGGAAATAAGACATTTTAGGTCAGGATGTACTCATTTTCCCCTGTTTTTTTATAAAAGGCTCTGCCAAACGCAGAACCTTTTGTACAATACTAAAAGAATGCCAAGAGATACATGGGCATTTGCTGGCATATCTAAGGCATATCAAAGGAACATGTAGAAAAAATGAGCTACAGCCAGGAACATGATGGGTTCCTGACAGCAGTAACACAGATGGCTGGCCTAACATGGGGCCTGTTCTATGTTAAATGGGTTGGTGGTGAGATAACGTAACCCATTCCAACCCCTTATCCCCCCCCCCACCCCCCTGAAAGTTAGCGATTGGTTAAAGTTAACTAGTGAGGTTTAACCAGATAGTGTTAAATACCAGCGCTGCCCAGTGGAAAAAAAAACGAACTAGGCCCCTACAGCATCCCAAGTGCTGCTTCATATAATAATAATAATAATACTTATCATTTTATAGTGTTACTGGATGTATGCAGCACTGTAAGTGGTCAGAAGTATTCAAATACAATAGATCCCTTCCCCAAGGAACTTAAAAGTCTAAGTGGCTATCTGAAGCAACAGGTGATAAAGTGACTTGCCCAATGTCTCAAGGAGTGTCAGTGGCAGAAGTGGAATTTGAACCCTGACTTCTCTGGTTCTCAGCCCATTGCTCTATTGGGTCACTTCATCTCTATAACTGGATAAATCTGGTCCACTGAGTTAGCAGGGGGAGGTGAGATTTTCAAAATCAAAGATATGTCCAGGTAGCTCCTGAAGTTACCTGGACAAATCTTTTGAATACTGGTCTTTATGTTACTGGAGGCAGTGCATGCAAACATATCTCATGAATATACTTTAGGGATAGCCTGAAAACCTGACTGGCTAGTGGGGCCTCAAAGATGGAGTATTTTGAAATTCCTTAATACTGAACTCAGTTTTAAGACTACTGCTTAAGTGCCAGTAGATGGTACTCACAACCAAATATCTGCTGTAGACAAAGCAAACTTATTAAGCAGTATGTGAAGATTAAATGCATTTTCAGATGTTCTTTCTTTTTCAGGCTGTGAGGGAAAATATTTGAAAAAAAGACAACCCAGTGTTTTTGTTCGAGCCTCTGTAAAGATTATGACTGAATTGCACTATATCCCTGTATTCTGCTTGGGTTCTGAATTATGGTGCTGGTGACAAATTCTGTGTATATCATGGACTGCTCGAAGAACAAACCAGTCAGTATTAGAGGAGATCAGACCTAAGCTTTCCTTAGAAGCTCAGATGACAAGACTTCGACTTTCATACTTTGGACACATGATGCAAAGAGAGAGATCATTGGAGAAAGACATAATGCTTGGCAAGGTAGAAGGTCATCTTAAAAGAGGAAGGCTGGCAATGAGATGGATCGATGCAATAACAACACCTATGGATACACTCTATCAACAATGAGTCACTTGTCTGAAGGCTGAACACAGTTTAGGTCAACTATCCAGAAGGTCGCCAGGAGTCAACACCGATTTGGCGGCACTTAACAACAACAACAACAACAACCCAAATGCCCTTAAGAACAGAGCAGACAGAGCTTAAAGACTCCAAATTACCCCTACCTACTGATAACCAGATTAATATGAATAAAATACAACCTCTAAAATGCCTGTATGCAAATGTTAGAAGTCTAAAAAATAAGATGGGAGAGTTAGAATATATAGCATATATATAGAATATATGAAAGGTTAGATATGATTGGTATCTCAGAGACTGGTGGAAGGAGGGCAACCAATGAGACCCCGTGATACTTGGGTACAAATTATATCATAATGATAGAGTAAATCAAATTGGTGGAGGGGATGAGCTAAATGTTAAAGAGGGCATTGAGTCACATAGGATTAAAGTGTTGCAGGAAACAAAATACACTGTAGAATCTCTATGGATTGAAATTCCATATAAAAAAGGGGAAGGTGATGGCAGTGGGGGTGTACTATCGACCGCCTGGCCAGAATAGGTGATGAAATGCTCAAAGAAATCAGGGAAGCTAACAAATGTTACAACACAGTAATAATAATGGGTGATTTCAATTAGCCCATTATCAAACGGGTCAGTGTCATGGCAGGATATGGTAGGTAGATAAAGTTTCTAGATGAAGTAAATGACTGTTTCTTGGAGCAGCTAGTTCATGAAGTGACAAGAGGGGAAGCCATTTTGGACCTTGTCCTTAGTGGTACAAAAGATCTGGTGAAAGAGATAAGGGTGTTGGGGCCACTTGACAATAGTGATCATAGCATGATCACATTTGATTCCTTAAATGGAAAAGGACGGCAAGGAAATCCACGGTACTGCCTTTTAAATTTCAAAAGGGAGACTATGATAAAATGAGGAAGATAGTTAAGAAAAAACTAAAAGGAGCAGCTGCAAAGGTTAAAGATTTACATCAAGCATGGGCATTGTTTAAAAATACTATCTTGGAAGCACAGACCAGCTGTATTCCATGCTTTAAGAAAGGTGGAATTCCAAAAAACTGCCAGCATGGTTTAAAGATAAGGTCAGAGAGGCTGTTGAAGCCAAAAAAGCATCTTTCAGGAATGGAAAATGGAGCCAAATGACAAAAACTGGAAACAATATAAGCACTGGCAAGTGAGATGCAAGGCATTGATAAGGTAGACAAAGAGAGAATTTGAGAAGAAGCTTGCTGTGGAAGCAAAAACGCATAATAAAGACTTTTTCAAGTACATTTGTAGCAAAAAACCTGTGAGAGAGTCAGTTGGAACATTAGATGATAGAGGAGTAAAAGGGGCACTAAGAGGGGACAAGGCCATAGCAGAGAGACTGAATGAATTCTTTGCTTTGGTCTTTATTGAAGAAGATGTAGGGAAGTTACCCATGACTGAAATGGTACTTAAAGGTGATGCAAACTGAAAGAAATATTGATAAGCCGGGAAGATATATTACAACTATTTGATAAACTAAACAGTAGCAAATCACTTGGATCGGATGGTATAACCCCGAGGATGTTGAAAGAACTGAAATATGAGATTGCAGATCTGCTATTAGTGATCTGTGAACTATCATTAAAACCATCTGTAGCTCCTGAAGACTGGCGACTGGCCAATGTAACACCAATTTTCAAAAAGGGTTCCAAGTGTGATCGGGGAAACTACAGGCCGCTGAGCCTGACATCAGTACTGGGCAGAATGATAGAAACCATTATAAAGAACAAAATTACTGAACATGTAGACAGTCATGGTTTAATGGGAGAAAGCCGAATGGCTTTAGCCAAGGAAAGTCTTGTCTTACTAATCTGTTTTATTTTTTTGAAGGTATGAATAAACAGGTAGACAAAGGTGAGATGGTTGATGCGGAGGCATATTCTCATGTGTGCGTCCAGGCCCCTGTGCACACAGACGCAGACCCGATTCTAATCCTGCAGAGGACCAATGTGCCCTGTGTGATCAGAATCGGGTCTGGGCCTATATGTGTAGGCCAGGTCACAATTCAGATTGGCCTGCACGTATAGACCCCTGCCTGGCTAAGTCAGGCTCCTGAATGGAGCCATGGTGCCATGGCGTCCCCAGCCACGATCTCCACGATCTCCTTTCCCTGCAGGCCAACCATCATCTGGCCTTCCATGGCCAGATGGTGGGGCTTCAAGGAACCCCCTGCACCACTCACCTCTCTACCGCTGCCCAGGCCTACCATCCCCGACATCCAGGGGGACTTATTCCACCTCCAAGGTGGAATACGTCCCCTGTCTAGATCCGAGGCCCCGGACGTACAGGGCAGATTTCAGAATCAGTCCTGTATGTCCAGGGTCGCCGACTGCCCACTGCCTGCTCTCACTCCACTTCTGCCCCCTCCCACCCCTATCTAAACCTCCCCGTACGTACTCCTTGTTTGTACAGGGAGGTTTTTGCTGGGGACAGAAGGAGGGCTTTTGCCATTGGGACATCTATCCCTGTTATTCGCAGTACAGAATAGACCCCACATAAATATACAGTATTGCTGATTTACATTAAACCACATGTGTTAAGCAAGTTTCAATGACGAACCAATAAATTTATGCTTTCCCCTTGAGGGATCACAGGATGTGTTTTCATTTCTTGATCAAGTATGTGTTATTCTAACTTTCTCTCGTTCTAGCTTCATTTCCTACTGGCAGTCACGCAGACAGTGTACTGGCAGTAGGAAGCAGGGCCGGCCCGTCCATTGTGCGATAATATTGTTTGCACAGGGCCCCACGCGAACTCCATTATTGCCCAATGTGGACGGCTGCAGAGGGAGCCGGGGAAGCCCGCGCGAGGCCCCCACTCCCTCTGCACAGCCGCCTGCGTGAGGAGTCTTTTCCCTCATGCGGGTGGCTCTATCTGTGAAGCCGCGAATGCTGGGAAAGGTTAAAGAGCACGGGGCTGTTCGGGGGGGGGGGGCTAGGACTGGATGAGCTGTGATATAGGGAGGGAGAACTGGGGCTGGAAATGGGCTCTGATGGGGGGCTAGGACTGGATGAGCTGTGATGGGGGGCTAGGACTGCAAATGGGCTGTGATGGGGGGCTAGGACTGCAAATGGGCTGTGATGGGGGGCTAGGACTGGATGGGCTGTGATGGGGGGACTTGGATTGGAAATGGACTTTGATGGGGGGCTAGGACTGAAAATGTGCAGTAAATGTGGGGGGGGGGCTAGAACTGGAAATGGGCTGTGATGGGGAGGGCTAGGACTGAAAATGGGCTGATGAGGGGGCTGAAAATTGGCTGATGGGGGAGCTTGGAGAGGAAATGGGGAAATGGGCTGATGGGGGGCTGGAATGGAACTGGAAAAGAGCATATGGGGGGCTAGGACTGGAAATGGACTGATGGGGGTTGGAATAGGATTGGAAATGGGCTGATGGGGAGCTTGGAGTGGAAATGGGCTGATGGGGGGGGGCTGGAATGGAACTGGAAAAGCACATATGGGGGGCTAGGACTGGAAATTGGCTGATGGGGGGAGCTTGGACTGCAAATAGCTGATGGGCTGGAATAGGACTGAAAATGGCTAATGGGGGAATAGGACTGGAAATGGGCTGATGGGGGCTGGAATAGGACTGGAAATGGGCTGACAAGGGGGAGTAGTATAATGGGTACACTACTCGTCAAACTGACTGACAGGTGAGATAAGGACGACAGGAGCCAATCAGCACTCACTTCCGGTATATGTCCCACCTCAGGCCATGCCCACTCCCGTAGAAGTCAATGGTGAGCTAGCCCCACCCATCCACGCCCCCAGACATGGCCACACCCCCCCCCCACTTTGGCACATCCCCACCCCACCCCCAAGGATGACATCAGCCAATCAGCACCCACTTCTGGGTTTGTGCCACACCCACACCCACCCCACAATGTTGGCATTAGCCAATCAGTGCCCACTTCCAGGTTTGTGCCACACCCACATCCTCCCACCCTAAACCACGCCCCAGCCTACATCATCAGAAATGACATCACCGAAAACAGTGTGTCATCGTAAATGGACAGTGTCGCTTTTTGATGACATCACCGGAAACAGTGTGTCATCGGAAATGGACAGTGTCGCTTTTCAATGACATCAGCGGAAGCAGAGTGACTGACTCCGGAAATGTGTTTTGCTTCTGGTTAATGCTGACATCTGCAAAAGCAGGAACCCTGGAAAACAAAACAAAAAAAATGCTCTCTCTCCCCTGCCCCAGTTCTTTTTTCTCACAAAGCAGAGCAATGCTTGTATGTGTATTGCAGGCTATTTAGAACTGATAAAAATAACCCTTTGGTAGCAACAGCAGGAACACAATGCAGAGACACTGCACTTGGGTATACATGCTTTTTTTTTTCCAAATGCAATTAACACATCTTTGTTAGAGAAACCAGTGCTGTCCATGTGATAGAATTTTGCTTTTAAGACCTCACTGTTAGAAGTATTCTGGCAGTCCTGTAGTTCAGACTGAAATACAGAGAGAGACCTGAGTTCATATCCCATAACAGCTATTTTTTAGTGGCTTTGAAAAAAAAACCAATACAGAGGAAAAAGTCTGAGCATGCTTCTAGGATATGGTAACACGTGATTGGCCGAAACAAGAGACTTGTTCTGAGCATGTTCCAGGTGTTCTGAGCTCCTGGTGTAAGGCTGTGTGTCCTGTGTGGGGAAAATTCTAACACAGAGATTCAAAAAGAAAAAAATGGCTCTTTTTGGAACACCAAGCAGAATTTCCAACAGGGTGAATAACATTAATTATTTTCTTAAGGATCGTGATGCCGCAGCAGAGGCTCACAGGCAAAGGGCTGCCAAATTTGTCCTTAAATAAAGATTTGCAACCTTGTCTCCAGCAGGGAATCCTGGAACTTGTAGTTCTTTTTCGTTTACTTAAAGACAAAGTAGTATGTGACCACTGGGGTTTGTTAAGGCAAAACAAGAATTTTATTTTGGGTTTCCTTCCGCGCATTAAATTCAAACGCAGGCAAAAAGGATCATTCTCCAAATGAAAAGCTTACAGGAAACAAAAGTACAACTGGAGTTAAAGAACTGAAAACACTTTTAAACACGGCAGCTGTTTTCAGCAAACCTTTCAGCACATGTATTACAGCTTCTTTTCCACTCATTCAGCACAGGTAAATTCTTGTCATTTATCAAAATGCTGCTTTACTTATCAAGCTCTGGTTTTAGCAAAGTTCTTTACCTTAATGGAAGCTCTTAGCATTCTCCTGCCTAGGTGAAAGATTGCTCTTAAAACTTCTTTTCACAGTCCTTTTCTAGCAACTTTCAAGCTTCCCTCTTGCATAAAGAACAATCCATTGGAGATTCATCACAAACAGAATCTGGATCAAAAGAATCAATTTGCATGCCCTCCTGCCTTACAAATTGTTTGTCTCTTTCTGGGTTCTCAATAATTCCTTCCAACTTACTATTTTGTAGAAACATCAGGAGTTCTTTCCAGGGCTGCTCTCCCTGGTAAGAAAAGGTTGTATCTTGAGAGTGGGGCTTCTTAACCTGGAACAACTGCCTTAATGCTTCACCTGTGTTCAGCTCTGCTCCTCTGCCCTTGGCTGGGTTCTGGTCACCTACATTTGTAACTGCGTTCACCCACCTTCTGGCAGCTTGGGTTCTTTGAACCGGCTCCTGAACACTCTGCACTGCACTTAGTTCCACCTCATCAGCAACCTTCCCAGCTACCCATCTGCTGGTCTCTGGTTCAAGCGTACCTCTCACACAAGAACTGTTTCCTCTGTTGCTGGAATTGTTCTCCCACGTGGAGTTAAGCTTCCCACGTCTCCCTTCTCTCCTGTTCCTTCTTTCGTTCCTTCCTCCTTCCGCTCTCTCCTCTCTCTGCACTGAAGCAGGCTTAAAAAGCTGCTTCCTAGCTACCACACCCTTATCTCTGCACAGGTGGTTGTCATTAGAGTCTAAGCCTGCACCTATATTAGGGCTTGGGCGTGGCTTAGCCTCAGCAAGTATGTGCTTCTTTTGTTTGGCTGTAGTTTTAGCCCTGTGGAAACCTTGCCTGTCTCTTGTCTTAAAGGCATATTCACTGTTTTCTTCTGTTTCCCTCGGCTCAGCACAGCTCTCATTGTCACACATTCCCCCCCCCCTTAAGATATTACGGCTGGCTTAAGATATTATGAGCTCTGCACAGCTCGTAATTCTCACTAGGATATTTGTGTAGTTGTTCCCCTTCTGTGCTCTAGGGTTGACTATGGCCAGATGTGCTAGCGCTACTCTCTCATGCCAGGGCCTTAATACGTTAACATGGTAAACCTGTTGGCGGCCTCTCCTGTTTTCCACTAAGTATGACACAGGGCCTACTGGTTTGACCACTCTATAGGGCCCTTTCCATTGGCTCTCAAACTTTGGAGTAGCTCCTGCCACCATTACAATTACTTTCTCGCCTATAACCAGCTGGAGAGACTTTGTATTCTGATCATAGTAACTTTTCTGTCGTAACTGACTGGCCTTTAAATTCTCCTCGGCTACTTGGGAGGTTTGGGACAATCGGCCTCTTAAGTCCCTCAAAAACTGGGATACCCCTACTTCCTCTATCCCGGGTTCCACCCACTGTTCCCTTAGTATATCTAAAATACCTCGTGGGGGGTCACCCATACATTAATTCGTACGGCGAGGTCCCTAAGGATGTCTGCTTTCGTTCCCTACAGGCGTATAGGATGAAAGGAAGCATGGTGTCCCACTCCGTCATGTTACCTTCTAAACCTCGTCTCAGCATTTTCTTTAAAGTTTGATTCTGCCTCTCCACCAGTCCATTCGACTGCGGATGGTAGGCGGCGGTCTTTACATGCTTGATTCCAAAAGCGTCCCAGACCTGAGCTAAATATTTGGACATAAAATTACTGCCCCTATCAGTCAGCACCTCCCGAGGAAATCCTACCTCACAAAAACAGCTTTATCACTTCGGCTGCCACTGTTTTTGCGGATATACTACGTAAAGGCACAGCCCACGGAAATCTCGTGGCTTGGTCCACCATGATTAACATGTACTGGAATCCGCGGGGTGTCTTTATCATGGGACCCACTATGTCCATGGCCACTCTATGTATGGGTTCTGAAATTACGGGTATGGGCAGCATTGGTACCTCTGTTGGCCGAACTGAGGTGACCCATTGGCAAGACGGACAAGATTCGCAAAATCTGGAAGTCTCCTTAAAAACGCCTGGCCAGTAAAAGCGAGCTAATATCTGGTCCAGCGTTCCCTGTATCCCTTTGTGCCCTCCTACGGGGTGGTCATGAGCAAGCCTTAAGACTAGGGTTTTAAACGCTGTAGGCACTACAAGCTGTTTACGTTTGTTCCCAGTACGTGGATCCAAACTTTCCCTATACAGAATTCCTCCATCTAAAAGAAACCTTGGCAGGGTATCCCTTTCACCCTGGGCATACTCAAAGGCCCGTGAAAGAGCGGGATCTGCCTGCTGCTCCTTAGGGAAGGATGGGAATTTGTCCATTAATTCGGCTGGGACCCAAGGCAACCCTTGCCCGGCTTGTACCTCAGCTCTATTCTGGGATCGGGTCTGTCTCTCTCGGCGTTTCTCCCCTTTTCCCTTCTTATCCTTAATCAGCGGGGTAGTTATTAGCTCTTCGTGGGAAGGAAGATCCTCTAATTCTCTCTCTGGAGGTTCATCCCTCCCCTCTAGGGACTTCGACTAGGCTCTTGTAGAAATAATGCCTTCCTTTTGCTGCAAACCCTGTTCTAAACCCTTCCGGAAATGTGGCCAGTCCCTCCCCAATACCAAGTCATGTGGCAATCTGGGTACAACTGCTACGGGGATTTCCTTTTCCACTCCTAATCCTTTCACTAAAACTTTATATACAGGATAAGAGGACGCTGCCCTGTGAATGCACCTGATCTTTACACTTCCGTCTGACTTTTTGGGACTGCCTTATTCTGGGATTCAATTTGTTGCCAAAGCTTTCTAGACATCATGCTTTGATCAGCTCCGGAGTCCAGTAAAGTGTCTGCAACAACACCCTGTACTCTTACAGACAGGAGAAAACCTTCTCTGATTTCTTTCGTGTTTGCCGTTATCAGTGCTGTTTTCGCTTTACAATCTTTCTGCAAATGACTCTCACTACCACATTTAAAGCATGTTCTTTTTACACAATTGTTTCTTAACATAGGCATGCACACTTTTACAACATCATCCTTTGGCCTTCCCTTCCTTTCTGATAATGCTTGAATTGCCATCCCAGAAGCACTGCCTTTCTCTTGAGCAGCCACTTCGGCTTCCATAAAACGCTCCGTAAGCAATGTCGCTTCTTGTGTGTTTTGGCAATTCTGTACTATCAGGAAGGTGCGCACTTCTTGCGGGACTGCGGCCATATACTGTTCTAGCACGACACTGTCAATTATAGACTCTATCGTCTTTCCCTCCAGTACTAACCATTTTATCACCAAACTCCTAACTCTCTGGCATAAAGCTCTTGGTGTTTCGCCAGGCCTCAACTTTGTGCTTCTCAATAAGCAATGATACACCAAGGGAGTTAATCCTAACCTGTCCCTAATGGCTTTTTTTAATTCCTCATAATTATTTGCGAGTGCCGCAGGCATGGCTCTATACGCTGCCAATGCCTCCCCCGTGAGGGATGTGACCAAACGCACTGCCCATTGGTCTTTTGGCCACCCAATTATGTGGGCTACTCGGTCAAATGCTTCTAAGAAGTCATCTATATCATCCTTATCAGATAACTGTCCAAAGTTAAATGTCCCACTAGAGTGTAGTCCTAGGGTACAAGAACGAAATGGTCCTGTAGAACCTGGTGGCATCGTAGCTGGATCTGGCTCCTTCTGGCTTGCCAGCCACGTCTCCATCATTTCTAACAGTGGTTTCTGCTGGGCCTGCATTTGCGCTGCTGCTTGCTCCTGCGCTTGCAAAGACATCTCCCTCTGCCTTTCGAATTGGCCCGCCATCCATCGAAGCATCTCCTGGAAATCCATGGTCATCCTTGCTCTGTGAAGAGAAGAAGAAAAGGAAACACCACCCAAGTGCGATATCACAATAACCAGTACACTTATTCCCTTGGGACTTTATCAGGCTAGAGCTCTACACCCTGCACTAGTATCCTTAAATAACCCAGGTTAGGTATGGGTTACCTGATACAGGTGTAGATTCAGGCTTCTCCGAACAGAAAGGTGTCAGCACTCCTCCTGTGACTCAGCTTCACTTCCACGTGCTCCTCTGCACGGCTCTGCAGCAACTTGACTCCAGTGCAAATTCCTGATGCTGTGGAAATCCTTGGCGCATGCGTAAATCAAAGGAATCCGAACTACTACGCCACTTGTCGTCACCCCCTGCCTGGGCCAGAGGCTCACAGGCAAAGGGCTGCCATATTTGTCCTTAAATAAAGATTTGCAACCTTGTCTCCAGCAGGGAATCCTGGGACTTGTAGCTCTTTTTCGTTTACTTAAAGACAAAGTAGTATGTGACCACTGGGGTTTGTTAAGGCAAAACAAGAATTTTATTTTGGGTTTCCTTCCGTGCATTAAATTCAAACGCAGGCAAAAAGGATCATTCTCCAAATAAAAAGCTTACAGGAAACAAAAGTACAACTGGAGTTGAAGAACTTAAAACACTTTTAAACACGGCAGCTGTTTTCAGCAAACTTTTCAGCACATGTATTGCAGCTTCTTTTCCACTCTTTCAGCGCAGGTAAATTCTTGTTATTTATCAAAATGCTGCTTTACTTATCAAGCTCTGGTTTCAGCAAAGTTCTTTACCTTAATGGAAGCTCTTAGCATTCTCCTGCCTAGGTGAAAGATTGCTCTTAAAACTTCTTTTCACAGTCCTTTTCTAGCAACTTTCAAGCTTCCCTCTTGCATAAAGAACAATCCATTGGAGATTCATCACAAACAGAATCTGGATCAAAAGAATCAATTTGCATGCCCTCCTGCCTTACAAATTGTTTGTCTCTTTCTGGGTTCTCAGTAATTCCTTCCAACTTACTATTTTGTAGAAACTTCAGGAGTTCTTTCCAGGGCTGCTCTCCCTGGTAAGAAAAGGTTGTATCTTGAGAGTGGGGCTTCTTAACCTGGAACAACTGCCTTAATGCTTCACCTGCATTCAGCTCTGCTCCTCTGCCCTTGGCTGGGTTCTGGTCACCTACGTTTGTAACTGCGTTCACCCACCTTCTGGCAGCTTGGGTTCTCTGAACCGGCTCCTGAACACTCTGCACTGCACTTAGTTCCACCTCATCAGCAACCTTCCCAGCTACCCATCTGCTTGTGTCTCTGGTTCAAGCGTACCTCTCACACAAGAACTGTATCCTCTGTTGCTGGAACTATTCTCCCACGTGGAGTTAAGCTTCCCACGTCTCCCTTCTCTCCTGTTTTCCTCCTTCTGCTCTCTCCTCTCTCTGCACTGAAGCAGGCTTAAAAAGCTGCTTCCTAGCTACCACACCCTTATCTCTGCACAGGTGGTTGTCATTAGAGTCTAAGCCTGCACCTACGTTAGGGCATGGGCGTGGCTTAGCTTCAGCAAGTACGTGCTTATTTTGTTTGGCTGTAGTTTTAGCCCTGTGGAAACCTTGCCTGTCTCTTGTCTTAAAGGCATACTCACTGTTTTCCTCTGTTTCCCTCGGCTCAGCACAGCTCTCATTGTCACACCACCCATAGAAAATACATTTGAACAACAGGGTAGTCCGGCAGAGCCTGAACATGAATTAACAGAAATTGAAGATTTACTAGATGGGCAAAAATTGTTTGACTCGCAAGATCTTTGTGATTCAGGCACCGATATTGACTTAACGGATGACAATGCAACAGATCCAGAAGACATAGAATTATATTATGCCGTGGCAGATGCAGAAACAACCTGTTTACTGGAAGTATTAGGATCAGCAGAGGTAAGAAGTCTTTTTTTTTGTAGAAAAGTGTTATAGAAGAGGTAGTTCATTTCACCCTGACATTGTTTTGTTTTTGTAGGGAAGTAATGAATCTCCGCTCCTACAACAGCTAGAGGACATACAGGCAATCAATCTTTGCTGCTTGTGCTTTCTCTGTACATATCTTGTGACTGTGGGATCAGAGTTCTGTCATGCTCCATCCTCAGCTGCTGGCGGAGGAAGATGATCCACTCATTCTGGATTGGACTGGAGGGACTCAAGGAAAGACAATTAGCAGGTAAGGCCTAATTTCACCTTATATGGCAATCTGCACAGCTCTATGAAAGATATGGGGGTCAGTTTTCAAACAGAGTTATACATTAGCCAGCTGTCAGCCACTGCTTTGATGGTTGAATATGTAAATAGTTCATCCAGTTACAGCTCCAAGTTACTGATCCTGTTCTATGTAAGCACTAGGCAGTTCTCACTGGCCTAGTGCAAGAATTGTTAATTGTAAACCGCACTGATATTAAAGAGCGCGGTATATAAAAGCTGTTAAATAAATAAAATAAAAATATCAAAGGGAGGCGTTTAATGTCATAGTTAACCAAAAGGACAACTCAAAACCTGAAGAAATAAACACATTTAAATCTGTTATACAAGCAACGGTGTGCTGTATTATCAAGAAATGCTAGCAGGACGTTATGCAAAGAGACAGTGTATCTTGTCTAATACATGCTCCAGGGCAAAGACATCATGATTGCCTGAGGTGGGGCCACAAGGAAATACAACAGAAAATCCATAAAACTTGTAACAGGTTGTGTCTAGGACCTATTGTAAATGTTGCCATGATTGTTGGTCATAAAATGAAAGCAACTGACCTAGTTCATGAAAATTTGAATTTCTTGTTTGAACTCAGAGATTTTAATACCAGTAGAAATCCAGGACAACTGCTCAATATTTTGCTTAGATTTGTGGCAGACTGTGTTATGGAGCTAGTGGAAGGTTTAATCTGTGACAGAGATTATAGATCGTTCTTTAAAAAAACACCAAGTTCTGTAAAAATTGACTTTTTATGAAAATGTTTGTATTTCCAGAATCTATTAGCTGAACATACAGATGAACAAAAATTATATGTATGTCTTTATATTTTTTTAAACTTGTAATGCTCAAATGAATCGTTTCACAAGATGAAAATATTTTATTTGAAATAAAACATTTTGAACCTACAGCTTTGTGTGGTGTGTCTTAGGATTTCCTAGTTAATTAAACCTACAATGGGTTGTCTGGAAAAAATGGGACAGTGTGAATTATCAGGGCGTGGCCTACATAATAGTCCATATGATAAGAGTATGAAGGGCGTCTGGGAATGGGGGAATGTGTATTAGCCACATAGGTCCACATACACAATATATAGCATCTATTACAATGTACTGTCTATGAAAAAAAAATGGTGTGGTGTGAATTAGCTATGGGGGTAGGGTGACACATAAAACAATAGGCCAGAGATCCAGAGATGTTTCAGTTAAAGAATCTGGGGGTTGTAAATCCCATCAAAGTATTTCATTTCAAAAGGCGCAGTACATTTCAGCTGACAGAAAAGATCACATAGTCTCTATAGCTTGTAAGATCGGCACCTCTTCAGACTTCAACATGGTGAGTAGATATGAATCTTACTTTTTAAAAATATTGGTTATGTAATGTTTCTGTCTCTGAATTTATGATTGTCTTTAAAAACAGGGGCAGAAACTGGGTTTTACAAATAGGTTCTCTCTTACAAAACGAAGGCAGCAAAGAAAGTTAAAAGGTGTGTCATGTGTTTAATTTTACAGCAGCTATGCTCTTCATAATGTGTCTCAACCTTTAATCTTTTTTATTTTAGACCAAGAAGATGCTACAAAACAAGATGACCAACCTAATCAACAGCCGGTTCCTTACCGAAAGCCAAAAGACAAGCAAAATAGTAAGTATTCAGGCTTTATCCCTCACCTAGATTTTAAGGCCGCTGTAAAAGAAAAAAAGTATTAGCCCCTATGTTTTCTTTTTCAGATCGAGAAAATGTTAGAAAATCAGTGACTATGGGAGAGAAGTCTAACAGGAAAAAATCATACAGAGAATGTTTTTCTGACGGCGAATCTACACACGCCGATACAGAATACAGAGAGCGTGGTGAAAGCCATGTCTTTGATCACCGTGTTTCAGAGGACAGAATAAATAATCTTGCATTAGACCCCTCTGAAGAATCAGAACCAGTTAGCTATGTTCAGTTTGTGAAAAGGTGAGATCGTAAATTGGACAAGTTTAATGGTGTAATTTATTCAGAGGAATTTCGGTTTATTAATTTAGACAGGGTAACCACATTATCTGAGGCTCAATACACCATTCAACAAGGTATCCAGCATACTCTGGATGAGGTTAGCAGCAGAGTTTCATCTAGTGATTATGTACAGGTGCATCTACATTCATCTCTTTTTCACAATTCCTTGTATTCTGGAAAGTTAAACCCAGAAGCATTGGATGCTGATGATTTCTTAGATCAGATCACTAAACTCCTTCAGAGTCACAGAGAAATCCAGGTTTGTGATATAGTCCGTGTTGTTGTACTTGTCATAAGAAATCAGGGTGCGGGGCTCGTAGGGTCTTAAAGACTATACCATTTAGCCAAATTATTCATAAGAAAAGGATGTATTTGATAGACTTGAATAACACTGATAATAACCTATGTTTTGCAGGTAGCCTCACAGCCCTCATGTCACTGGTAAAAATGACAGATGTCGAACTGTTAGAAGGTGCTAAAAAACTACATAATGAGTTGGGATGGCCGGTACATAGAAAAGTCATGCTCGATGATGTAGCAATATTTGAACAGCATTTAAAGATAAACATAAACGTTGTGCTTTACACAAATTCATGGGTTTGTTAAGACATCAGACAGACCTGTGTTCCCTAAGACTGTACTCTTGTTGCTACACGATGACCATTTCTATGGTATAACCAATGTCAAAAACTTCTATGGGGAGTGCAACTTCTGTAGTTACTGTCAGAAACTGTATAGTCACGATCATAATTGCACATTATGGTGCCGTCTTTGTTTGACACTAACGTGTGCGAATAATGTTGGTGTATAACAGAGATGTCCTAATTGCAAACTCTTTTGTCGTTCTAAAGAGTGTTTAGATAGACACATGTATTTGGCTCTGAAAAAAAGAAGTGGCGTGTTTATCTAAGATACTGTGCCACAAATGTGAGTCTTATGTGGACAAGAAACATAAGTGCAAGGGTCGGCATTGTAAACTATGCAGTGTCATCAACCCCCCCTGGTGGCCAATGGCTGTAAGGGTAGGTTGAGCATATTATTATTTTCTGGGAGTAGAGGGCTCTTTTAAGGCCAAGGGTATCTTGGTCTTTGTAGTCCTGCTCCTTATGTGAATAAATTGTGTATGCCAAGTAGAGGGTAAATAAGGCTTTTATTTCCCTTTTAACGCAAAAGGTTCGCTGAGATACAGAAATACAGAAAGTCCTTCTTTTCAGGCTTCCACCACAACATAAGTAAAGAGGTAAACTGTTACAAACTTCACAGTTGCTTGTAGGATTTAACCCAGGATTCTTTCAAACTTTAAAGCAAAACAAAGGAGTGAACATTCCTCTTTCATTCAGCACAAACATGAGTATTCTCAAAGCAATGTCTGTATAACTCACAGTTCAGGGAGTGATTCAAAACTGCCCACAATACAAATGGAGCAATCCATTAATTCGTCTTGAGATAAGGGAATAGGGTCCTCAAGCGCTATCTGCATGGGCTCTGGGTCATTGTTATCTCCCTCTGAATTGGAGCTTTCCCTGGCTGCTATAGTTTGCCAGTCACTGTTTCTGTTCCCTTGTTTCCAGTAAGGCTGTTCTAGGGCTCTCAAATAAGCATGGCTTGTTCCTGTGCCCTTATGTCCTGGCTTATAAAACTCTGGCCTGCTTCTTTTCCTTTCAAACTGGATATCTGCTTTACAGGAGCTTCTAGGAGCTGAGCTTCTCTTTATGAATAAAGTGTCACCATACCTTGGCTTCCTGTAGCCGGTATAACTGGAGTTTTCCTTCTCAGGCACTTCTCTCAGGACACAGTCTCTTTGGCAGACTTTCTCTTGGAAGCTTCTGGGCACTGCTTGACCTTTCTGTAGCCTAGGAAAACCTAGTGAGGAATCCAGACTTCCTTGCTTCCTGGTATAGGTAACTCTGCTATCAGTACCTTTCCTTCTGGAGCCTTTCAATCCTCTTTCAGGGTCTTCTGGTGAGCATAGGCCTCTCTCCAGGTATGGCTCTCTCCTTCTGAGCTCTTTACCTCTGAGGTCTCCTGCTACCAAGTCTCTCTCCGGACTGACTCTCCACGGCCCGTCCTTCTCTCTGGCTCTTTCTGCTCCTCTTCCAGCTCCTGCTGTCCTTGTCGTGCTGCTTGTCTTGGCTGCACTGCTTGACCTGGCTGGGCTGCTGTTCCTGGCTGTCTCAGCTCCCCTTCTCCTCCTTCTCCCCTCTCCTGCACTAGCTTTCTGCTTATAAAGGTATTCCACGTTTGAATTCCCCGGGCTACTTTTCAGGTGCAGCTGATTAACTTCTGCAGAATCATCAGCCGGGTGTGTTAACTCAGCCTCTGTAAGTTTTCGCCTGCTCCCTCTAGCTGCGCTGCAGGGCAATTGCATCTTCTGCACATCATTTGTTTTGTGAAAGACAGCATTTTTTTCTAAGTCTTCACTTTCATTAGCATCCGCTCTATGACAGCAGTGAACCCTTAACCGGGGATGGCATCCACTTATGTTTTATGACACCTATTGGTAAAACTGAAACATCTGAAAAGTATATTTTTTATGATTGTGAATGTATGCAAGAAACAGGCTGGCATGTCCCTAATTACATATATGCGACGGACTTAAATGATGAAAGAAACTGGGAATTCAAGGGTCTCGAATGTATTTCTGCCTTTATACAGATTTTTTGTGACAAAAAATTTAAAGGCTACACCTTCATAGCCCATAATTCCAAAGGTTATGACGGGTATTTTGTTCTTAAACAACTGCTAAAGGAAAAGATGAACACAGGACTGCTGGTTCAAGGTGCTAAACTTTTACAAATTACCGTTGAACCTTTGACTATCCGTTTTATAGACTCTCTAAATTTCCTGCCTATGAAACTTAGCAAACTTCCACAAGCCATGGGTTTTACAGACAGCAAGGGGTACTTTCCGCACTTTTTTGATACTCTGGAAAATCAAAATTATGTGGGCCCCATGCCGGGTGTTGAACATTACGGTGTGGGTAACATGTTGCCTGAAGAAAAAGAGGAATTTTTACAATGGTACAAGGACAATCAGCATAAAACTTTTAATTTGCAAAAAGAGCTGGCTTATTACTGCCAGCAGGATGTATCTATTTTGCAGCAGGCCTGTGTTCTCTACCGAGCTGAAATCATGAAAATGACAGAGAAAGACGTGTTTGTAGAGCAGGGTGACATCTCAGAAATTCTAACAAGATGTTTAGACCCTTTCCAATGTATAACCCTTGCATCTGTATGTATGGCTATGTTCAGATTAATGTTTTTAAAACCCAAGACTGTAGCACTCATTCCACCTGATAACTATCATCGGCAAAGAGATATTCATCCCCCCTCTATTCAATGGCTGATGTATATAGAGGCCAAAGAAAATATACAGATCACACATGCTCTGAAAGGTGGCGAAAAAAAGGTAGGGTCTTATTTTCTTGATGGTTATGCAGTGATCGATGGGGTAGAAACAGCTTTTGAATTTAATGGATGTTTTCATCACGGCTGTCCGAGTTGTTATAACAATAAAGACCAGAATCCTGTAACAGCCACGACCTATGGTTTTCTTTATTACAAAACATAGCTAAAAGCTGCATTCCTGGAAAGCCGGGGGTTCAAGGTCATAAGTCTATGGGAGCATGAGTGGAAGCGGATGGTAAAAGAAAATGACGGGGGCTGTGCAGGTTTCCTGGCTGACACAGCATTACCGCAACCTCTGATTCCACGAGATGCCCTTTTTGGGGGTAGAACAAATGTCATTTGTCTGTATCACAAAACAAGACCTGGGGAAAAAATATACTACTATGATTTTACTAGTCTATACCCTTTGGTCAATAAAACAAAGGAATATTCAATAGGCCATCCACAAATCATTCATGACAAATTTGGCCCCCCTACAAATTACTTTGGTTTTATAAAAGCAAAAGTATATCCTCCACGAAAGCTCTTTTTCCCGGTGTTACCCATACAGTTGGGCGGTAAACTTATGTTTCCTCTGTCATACGTGTGCTGACACAAGGCAACAGGAAATGTGTGCCCACACGGATGAGGAGAGAGCTTTTGTGGGGACTTGGTGTACGGTGGAGATGAATTTAGCCATTGCAAAAGGGTATGTGGTTGTTGAAATCTATGAAATCTGGCATTTCGAGCAAAAATCTGATAATCTCTTTTCCGAATACATCAAAATGCACCTCCATCAAAAACAAGAGGCTTCTGGCTACCCCCGGTGGTGCAATGATGTGGTAGGCTATGGCCTAGCATGGCCTGCTACTATGAAAGGCCTGTAAGTTAGGCCTGGATCCTAACTCCCATTATAGCTAGAAAAGAACCAAAAATCTGTGGAAAATGAGAAAACTGTTTTAAAATGCTTAATAAGAAGTTTTCATGAATCCATAAGTTTATTATTCTCTTGTGTGTGAAAGAACAGAAATGTTTCAGTATATGCATTCCTGAAGCCAAGGTTAACCTTGCAGTAGAGAAGTAACGAAATTAAGAACTGTACCATTGTTCAAGCAATCCTAAAGGAGGGGGCCGGTTGCTAGGCTCCGGAGGGATTTCTAATTGGACAAATGAAGGGAATGTATAACCAATGAAACGTTTGCATGTATCGAGTTGGAACCAATAGAAAATTCTCATGTATCAAACTGAAAAAGAGGTATAAATGGTTATGTCTCTGTATAAACTTTTGCTCAGTTCCTTTTGAAGCTTTGACTGACTGGGCCTGTGCACATTAAACTGGCTTGGACCCTGTCAATTGACTCCTGGACTTATTCATTGATTGCACTTTGCTACAGCAATGATACTCAAAAACAAAAATGTATACATAGCTGATTTCTTTAGAAAAGAAGGGGTGTGTTTGCGTGCAGACCAGATTAATGTAAACCATGCTAAGCGTCAAATAGCAAAACTTTTCTTAAATTCCCTGTGGGGTAAATTTGGTCAAAGAACAAACCTGCCTACCACAAGCATTGTGAGAGAACCTGATGATCTCTTTAAATATCTGTTTTCTCCTGAATTCGAGGTATCATCATGCGATTTTATTGATGATGAAACAGCCTGTGTGTCTTGGATGCACTAAAAAGACCGCTGTACATTGTCGGGTAGCACCAATGTTTTCATTGCCTGTTTTACAACGGCTTATGCATGCCTGGAGTTGTACAATCTTCTAGATAGTTTTCAAGAGCGCTGCCTGTACCACAATACAGATTCTGTGATATTTCTAAGTCGAGAGGGCGATTGGAACCCATCTTTGGGTGATTATTTAGGAGAGCTTACAAGTGAGATACCCTCAGATGAACATATCACAGAGTTTGTATCAGCAGGTCCTAAAACATACGGCTACAAGCTGTCAAGCGGGAAGACCTGTATGAAAGTGAAAAGATTACGTTAAACATAGAAAACTGCCAGAAAATCAATTTCACTAGTTTGAAAGATCTAGTTTTGGGCTACAAGCCTGGGACAGCAGATTTACCCCAGAAAAAAAGATAGGAGTACAGCAACCTGGTATTATAAGAAACAAAAAGGGTTGGACAATAGAGACTGGTGTGATTAAAAACACACAAAAGGTTGTGTATGACAAAAGGGTGAAGTTGGAGGATGGCTTTAACACATTACCCTACGGATACTAGCGTGGTGGATGTGCGCTGGTCACATCCTTTTTCTTGTATTTTAGCTGGGCCATCCAATTCCGGCAAGAGCTTCTTTGTTAAAAAGCTGTTAGAACATGCTGGTCATGTATTGACTGTCATGCCTAACAATATTGTATGGTGTTACAGTTGCTGGCAACCTTTGTATAAAGAAATGTTAAATAAATATCCTTTTATTACATTTATGGACACTTTGCCTGATACTTTTAATGATGAACGAATGTTTCCAACCAATAAAGTAAACTTGGTTATTGTTGATGATCTAATGGATTCTGCCTGTAAAAGTGATGAAATAGAGAAAGCCATTATCAAGTATGTGCATCACAGAAACCTGAGCATCATATATATTGTTCAAAATGTTTTCTGCCAAGGCAAAGCAAGCAGAACTATAACTTTAAATACCAAATACATGGTGCTCTTTAAGAACCCTGGAGATAAGTTACAGATTGCCATTCTAGTCAGGCAGATGTACCCTGGAAAATCAAAATTCTTTTTAGAAGTCTTCGAGGATGCCACCAAAAAGCCGTTTATCTTGTTGTGGATTTAAATAACACAATGCCTGAGGCTTACAGACTGAGGATGGATATTTTCCCACCAGATTGGACTACGGTATACTGTGAAAAACCACAAATCCGACATAAAAAGAAATAAATATGTAACTGGCCCTTCATACATGCTTGTGTGTCTCAGACAAAATGTCTCGCCATGTAAAGAGAAACCTGCCCCTTTCAAAACTTTTGGTTCAAGCCTCTCCACAGCACAGAAGAGCCATCCTGAATACAGCTTCTAATGATTTGGTAGCAGCTATAGTTGAAATCGCTCTCAACAACCTAAAAGGTAACATTCCTCTTTCACAACACCAGATAAAGGTTTTAAAAGGGAAGCGTCACACCATAAAGAGTCTGTGCGATAAAAGACTACCCATTAAAAAAAGAAGCAATTGGTGAGACAGTCGGGTGGATTTATCGGGCCCTTGTTAAGTTTTGCATTACCATTGATAACGGGGCTTCTGACAAACCGCTAACGCAGCACGCTGAAAAAATGTACATAGTCCCTAGTCAACAACTCGAGCGCTTGAGAAACCCGCCAGATCGGGATGAAAATATTAGAACCACGACCATTCATAAGTTAGATGAAGAAATGAAAAACATCCTGCAAAGCGCTGGTATGTCTGAACACGAAAAGGCTAAATGTTACTCAAAGGTGTTACAGAGCTATCTCATGCTTAACAGACAAAGGGATATGGAAAAAGAAAAAATAAACTTGTATCTACAGGCACAAGATGAGACATCAACGGCAGCATCTCTAGAAAATATTATACCTCCAGACCCTGTAATACAAAAAGTATTAAACAGCATCAATATGCGCTTTAGGAAAAATGCTGAGTTGCTGCTTAATAAACCGCTAAAAATACAATGATGTGGCATCCTGGGAGGGAAATGGAACATTTGTATACTGGGGAAACCCTGTCAATGGCTCTAACCTACTTGACCTTGTTCGTGGAGCTACGCAGCCCCAAGCTCTTTCACAACGAAGAATACCCAGGGGCTGGGGGGAGTTCATGCAAACCCTAGCTGAATTAAATATGCCCTCTACGGTGATGGGTAATGCAGCCAACAGACATGTACTGGCACACCTCAAAGAGAACCCATCTGTGAAGGTTACTAAAATGTACACGCGTCCGATAAAGAGCAAAGAGCTACACCCTCACAAAAAACGTAAATTATCTCACAGATACCGGTGGTTGAGTGTATAAAAAAATGTATTTTCAATAAAATGTTTAAAAACAAAATTAAAAGACTAGACAGTGGTTTCTTTTCAAAAAACCTCCTTAGAGGGGTTACTTTTTATTTAGAAGCAGCAAAACATTCACGATAGGAAAGACACACCTGCTGGTTATGAAACGGATTTCTAAAAGATCTACACAAAGTTTGTTTGTTGCGTTTTACAAAATGTAACGTCATATCATCATTTTGCATTAAATCTTCAGAATACATTTCTAAAATATTTTCAAAAGGCACCCCTTTACAGCAGTGGTGCAAGAAAAATACACAGTGATATCCACAAGCCGTCGACATTTGCTGCTGTAATTGTCTGCTGTGGTATAAAAAGCTTTACAATGCTTGTTGAAAAAGCTTATAATGCTGGTCGGAAAGAATAAGCTATCTGGGGGTTGTCCATAAGAATCAAAAAATTCCCCTGTTCCATCTCCACATATATAGAGGGCTTACCAGTGTTCTCCAGGTAGGTTATGTGGGTGTGTATTTACCACCAAACACACAGGCTTCCTTGATATTTGTACATCAGCTAACCATTCGCTGGGTAGCACATCTAAAAAGAAATCTGCAACACAGGGGTCCTTCTTTAAAATACGGAAGATCTGCATGGTGTTCATTTTCACGAATGATCAAAAAAACATTCCTTCTATGATTAATTTCTATCACATTGTCAAAAATGCCATAAACAATCATGTTAACTGTATGGGGTAAGGTGCTGGCAAAATGTATTTCAGCGCTGGTAAACGTATTATTTACCAGTTTTAATCAACGAGTAATGGTCTGCGCACTGCTGATCCGGTGAAAGGTCAAACGCCAACAGGGTATAACCTTTGTAAAACTCATGATGGTCAATCAGCAATGCTGTGTCTTTCAGATGTTTGCCAGTTGCTTGCACCAGTTACATATATTCTCTTACACAAAAGGCATTTTGAAAGTCAGGTTGAAGAGGCTTCCCGGGTACTTGTTCACCATCCACATACAGAGCGGCAAAAATAATATCATAATGTTTAAAATTGAAGGGGCTTTTAGCATAATTACCGCTGAAAGCATCATTATCCACAAATCCCAGCACAATGAGTTTTGGTAGCTGCCCCAAAAAGAGATTTTCCTGGTTAGTCACACGGGCTATGGCTGGTATGCTAAACACCTTCAGCCCCACACAGTCAATAGCATACTTGACATTAGCTTTCAGCAGAGCTTCCGCATGTCCCAAGCGCACTCCGGGGGAAACTTTAACTCTCTTTACAAAGAGCGCAGTGTTTAGGATAAGGAGTTTATAGCTTTCTTCGGCATCACCGCTCTTTAAACAGAAAGAATTTTTGTTGCGGGTCAGTTTAATTTTGAGATTCACACCATTAATCAATAGCTTTTTTTGAAAAAATAGATTGCTATGTAAATGCCCCAATAGCTCTACCTTGTGGCTAGAGACCGTAAAATTAGGCCCTTTCAGTAAAGCCGGCGTTGCGAGATCCTATCTCTCTCACTTCATGCTGCCCAGCTGTGTCTTTATAAAACAGCCCGCTTGTAAACTGTGATTTGAGGACTGTGTCTTGAAAGACTAGAAAAAGGGACTGTTACTTCTGAAGAGAGATCTGCAACTGTGAGTATATACTTCTGGTAATTTTCTAAAAGGAATTCTTTGTATTAAAGCTAATTAATCTGTGAACCCACTATTTTTTGTTAAATCAGTCAGGGCCTAGTAGCAGCAGTTTAAGTTTAAATATAAAACACAGAGGAGAACTTTCTGGTTACATTTCATACCCAGCAGAGAGCTTGTAGTTTAAATTTAAGAGTCACTCAGGGCCTAGTAACAGCAAAGTACTTTTAGTTTAAATTTAAAACACAGAAGAGAGCTTTCTGGTTACATTTGGAACCCAGCAGAGAGCTTGTAGACTAAATTTAATAGTCACTCAGGGCTTGGCATCAGCAAAGTACTTTTAGCTTAAATTTAAAACACAGAAGAGAGCTTTCTGGTTAAATTTAGAACCCAGCAGAGAGCTTGTAGTTTAAATTTCATAAGAAGTAAGAGCCTAGCAGCAGCTAAGAGCTATAATTTAAATCCAATCCGAATTTAGCTTACCTCAGCAGCACAAGACAGGGTACTGTGTAGCAGCCCTCTTTTAATAAGTGTTATTTCCCTCCCTCCCCTGGGATAATCGTAGCTTTATAGGTACTTACACATCTTAAAAGACAGGAGGTGCTCTCAGGTGAAGCTCATTACCCAAATCAGTCATACACTAAGGACCTGAGATTAGTTTCAGGTGAAAAAGGTATATTACACGTATTAGGTACAGTTTTATTAGTATAAAAATCCATAGCAACCCTTAGTAAGTAAAGAACTTAGATCTCAACACAAACTTAAAACTAAGATGCAGACAGCAGTCCAGCAGCGGGATGGGGGCTTTCCAGTCTTTTGCACTGAGTGTCACGTATGATTTTCTCCCAGTTGGTGAGAGGTCTTACGTGTGCACTAGGTGCAAGGAGCTCTTTGCTCTCAGGGAACGAGTCCGTTCTCTAGAGGCTAAAGTAGCAGACTTGGAAAGCATAAGACAGACAGAGAGGTACATAGATGAGACCTACAGGGATATAGTCCTGAAGTCCCACCTCCAGTCTGGCAGCATCCCTGTTGCCATGGAGGAGAGAGGTCACGTGACAGGAGAGCATCACCCTGGTGTGGCAGGAAGTGATCCTGTAACTAGGACTTGTCCTCCAGGTGATGTAAAACCCTCTCGCACCAAGGAAGTTTCTCCAGGGCCATGTGCCCATGAGGGAAGGGTTAGGACAGCCGTTATAGTTGGTGATTCGATCATTAGGCATGTAGATAGCTGGGTGGCTGGTGGACGTGAGGATCGCCTGGTAACATGCCTGCCTGGTGCGAAGGTAGCGGACCTCACGCGCCACCTAGATAAGGTCTTAGATAGTGCTGGGGAGGAGTCTGCTGTCTTGGTACATGTCGGTACCAATGACATAGGAAAATGTGGTAGGGAGGTTCTGGAGGCTAAATTTAGGCTTTTAGGTAGGAAGTTGAAATCCAGAACTTCCAGGGTAGCATTCTCCGAAATGCTTCCTGTTCCACGCGCAGGATCCAAAAGGCAGGCAGAGCTCCGGAGTCTCAATGCGTGGATGAGACAATGGTGCAGAAATGAGGGTTTTGGATTTGTTAGGAACTGGGGAACATTCTGGGGAAAGGAGGGGCTCTTCCGAAGGGATGGGCTTCACCTTAACCAGGATGGAACCAGGCTGCTGGCATTAACCTTTAAAAAGGAGATAGAGCAGCTTTTAAACTAGATATTAGGGGAAAGCCGACAGTCGCCCAAGAGCGGATGGTTCGGAAGAATGCATCTTTGAAGGATACTACCAAAAGCAGAGAGGTTCCACAAAAGAGTAAAGTAGCCCAAATGCCCTCAAGTATGGAGCAGACTGAGCTTAAAGATCCCAAATTACCCATGTCTAACAATAGCCAAATTAATATGAGTAAAATACATTCCCTAAAATGCTTGTATGCAAATGCTAGAAGTCTAAAAAATAAGATGGGAGAGTTAGAATATATAGCACTAAATGAAAGGTTAGATATGATTGGAATATCAGAGACATGGTGGAAGGAGGACAACCAGTGGGACACTGTGATACCTGAGTACAAACTATATTGTAATGATAGAGCTGATCAAATTGGTGGAGGGGTTGCTCTCTATGTTAGAGAGGGCATTGAGTCAGAAAGGATTAAAGTTTTGCAGGAAACAAAATCTGCTGTAGAATCTATATGGATTGAAATTCCATGTAAAAGGGGGAAGGCAATGGCAGTGGGGGTGTACTATCAAGCGCCTTGCCAGAATGACCAAATGGATGATGAAATGCTCAAAGAAATCAAGGAAGCTAACAAAAGTTACAGTGCAGTAATAATAATGGGTGATTTCAACTACCCCGGTATCGACTGGGTCAGTGTCACGTCAGGACATGCTAGGGAGATAAAGTTCCTAGATGAAATAAATGACTGCTTCTTGGAGCAGCTGGTTCATGAACCGACCAGAGGGGAAGCCATATTAGACTTAGTCCTTAGTGGAACACCAGATCTAGTGCAAGAGATAAGGTTGTTGGGGCCACTTGGCAATAGTGATCATAGCATGATCGCCTTTGATTTAATTAGTGGAGGAGGGATAGTAAGGAAATCCACAGTACTACCTTTTAACTTTCGAAAGGGAAACTATGATAAAATGAGGAAAACAGTTAAGAAAAAACTAAAAGGAGCAGTTGCAAAGGTTAAAGATGTACATCAGGCTTGGCTGTTGTTGAAAAATACTATCTTGGAAGCCCAGACCAGCTGTATTCCATGCTTTAAGAAAAGTGGAAGGAAGTCCAAAAAACTGCCAGCATGGTTTAAAGGTGAGGTCAGAGAGGCTATTGTTGCCAAAAAAGCATCTTTCAGGAAATGGAAAAAAGAGCCAAACGACGAAACCTGGAAACAGCACAAGCACTGGCAAGTCAAATGCAAGGCATTGATAAGGCAGGCAAAGGGAGAATTTGAGAAGAAGCTTGCTGCGGAAGCAAAAACGCGAAGTAAAGACCTTTTCAAGTGCATTCGTAGCAAAAAACCTGTGAGAGAGTCAGTTGGTCCATTAGATGATAAAGGGGTTAAAGGAGCACTAAGAGGCGATAAGGCGATAGCGGAGAGATTGAATGAATTCTTTGCTTCAGTCTTTACTGAGGAAGATGTAGGGATGTTACCCATGACTGAAGTGGTATTTAAAGGTGCGGAAGAATTGAAGGAAATATCGATACATCGGGAAGATGTATTACAACTATTAGATAAACTGAAGAGTAGCAAATCACCTGGGACGGATGGTATACATCCAAGGGTGTTGAAAGAACTGAAATACGAGATTGCAGACCTGCTATTAGTAATCTGTGAACTATCATTAAAATCATCTCTAATACCTGAAGATTGGAGGATCGCCAATTTAACACCAATTTTTAAAAAGGGTTCCAGGGGTGATCCGGGAAACTACAGACCGGTGAGCCTGACATCAGTACCGGGAAAAATGGTAGAAACCATCATAAAGAATAAAATTACTCAGCATGTAGATAGTCATGACCTAATGGGAGACAGCCAACATGGCTTTAGACAAGGAAGATCTTGTCTTACTAATCTGTTATGTTTTTTGAAGGAGTGAATAATCAGGTGGACAAAGGTGAGTCGGTTGATATTGTGTATCTGGACTTTCAGAAAGCCTTTGACAAGGTCCCTCATCAGAGACTTTTGGCAAAACTAAAGAGTCATGGGATAGGAGGCAGTGTACTATTGTGGATCGGGAACTGGTTAAAAGATAGAAAGCAGAGGGTAGGGCTAAATGGCCAATTTTCCCAATGGAGAAAGGTGAATAGTGGTGTACCCCAGGGATCTGTGCTGGGTCCGCTGCTTTTTGACATATTCATAAATGACCTGTAAAGTGGAATAACGAGTGAGGTTATCAAATTTGCAGATGACACAAAACTATTTAAAGTTGTTAAAACCCAAGAGGATTGTAGAAAATTGCAAGAGGATCTTGATAAATTGGAAGACTGGGCATCAAAATGGCAGATGAAATTTAATGTGGACAAGTGCAAGGTTATGCACCTAGGGAAGAACAACCCAAACTATGGTTACACGATGCAAGGTTCCACATTAGGAACCACCACCCAGGAAAAAGATTTAGGCGTCATTGTGGATACTATGTTAAAACCCTCGGCCCAGTGTGCAGCAGCGGCCAAGAGAGCAAATAGAATGCTAGGTATGATAAGTAAAGGAATGGAAAATAAAACAAAAGATATTATAATGCCTCTATATCGTTCCATGGTGAGACCGCACCTTGAATATTGTGTGCAATTCTGGTCGCCGTATCTTAAAAAGGATATAGCGATGTTAGAAAAGGTTCAGAGAAGAGCCACCAAAATGGTAAAGGGGATGGAAGGATACTCCTATGAAGAAAGGCTAAAAAGGTTGGGACTCTTTAACCTGGAAAAGAGACGGCTGAGGGGAGATATGATAGAAGTCTATAAATTAATGAACGGAGTGCAACGGGTAAACGTAGATTGATTGTTTACTTATCAGAATATAGAAAGACTAGGGGACATGCAATGAAGCTACAGGGTAAACTATTTAAGACTAATAAAAGAAAATATTTTTTCACTCAACGTGTAATCAAACTCTGGAATTTGTTACCGGAGGATGTAGTAAAGGCTGTTAGTGTAGCTGGGTTTAAAAAAGGTTTGGACAAGTTCCTGGAGGAAAGGTCCATAAACCATTATTAAGAAGGGACCCAGGATATCAATGCTTGAACCAATACAAGCATTGTGGAACCTGTGTCCCTTGGGGAAACTGCTAGGTACATATGACCTAGATTGGCCATTGTTGGAAACAGAATACTGGGCTTGATGGACCTTGGTCTGACCCAGTATGGCATATCTTATGAGGGATCCTTCACCATAAATGAGAAGCAGCTCTATGAGGGCTCTGTAGGGGTAGCAGTTGTTGCTCTGGCTAATGATTTGGTCTCCCAGGGTAACATCCAGCTGGCTAAACAGAGATGCGATTGGGTAGTTCACCAGCACTATTTTGGCTGCCGGATCGATGTTCGAGCCATCTTCTGCCACAATTTTACAGGTCAAGTGCAAAAGAGTACTATTTAAATCAATGTAGTCTTCACCATGACCTGCGATATAAAAGTCCAAAGGGGCTGTTTCCGACAAAGCTAATAATGGCGGAATTTCCACATAAATACTTTTCGATACTTGTTTGGGTCGGGGCTAGTTGAAACAGGTCTAGTTCCAATTTAACACACTCTTCAGAGCCGTGGTGTACAAAAGCCATGGTGTTTTTTTAGAATATATCTTGCTTCCTAGAACTAGTGCTTCTCTTCTTAGACCAGTGGTTAAGCTTCTGAGACTTGTCACCTTTGGGTTTCTTTCTTTTAAAAGGCTTGGGCGGTCCTTGTGGTAACTCCCGAGTCGCAGTTCTCTTTCTTTTAACAGCTCTTCTAATCACAGCCAGTTCTGATCATTCCTGTTCTGTAGACTGGTTCATTTTATTTAGAACAGCCATTGTGACATGACTCATGGCATCCTTGGCTATGTTTTTTGCGGAGCCTTTCACGTGTGGTTTAATAATTTCAAAACCCCTTCTCAAAAACGGCATAGCTTTTCTAAAGAGACTACGAAACACCCCACTGACACCGGCACCGTACATGACTGGTACTCCATGATATCCTGAAAGTCCATAGCCGGCTTGTGTTGTATAATAATGCCTGTATGCTTTGGGGTCTCCATAGTCTTTAGCCACAACCATTTTAAAAAACAGTCACCCTCCGGGGGCGCAGATGAAGCTTAAGGATCACCTTCCCGTAACGAAATGAGACGTGCCTGCTCTGATCCGTCTTTATTTCAAATGTGATAGTGTCAATATGCTGTTTGTTCACAGGGACATAATGCAGCTTATCATAAGTTAATGTGATAAACTCATCCCTAAACCCCTTAGTTGGAACACAGCGCAGCAGTGGCACAAAATGGTCACCTACTAACTGGTGCTCTACAATATCTGTGTACAGGTAGAGGGTATTAAAACCGGCCGTGATATCCACTGGAAAATGGGAACGCTGTATATTAACGTCAGCTTCTATTCCCAAAATGGTTGCCAAATCACCATCTGCAGAAATAACAGACCTATATTCCGATTTTATTCGGATTCTTCGCTCATAGGGCTCATAAATGATTTGTGGTGGCATCGATTTATAGATGTTGCTAATGTCATGATTCATGGATTCCACTAAACGCTGCATGGTCGCATTATGTCCTCTCCTGACTATAATGTGGTGCTGTATATTTCCTGCTGCGGCGGTGACAACATACTTTTGATCTTCCTTAATATTCTCCCAGGTGTTGGGATATTGTATTTCCACGAGCCCTACTTCCCACTGTCCTTGTAAGTCCAAAGGCCTTGCTAGTTGTATGGTAAAATTAGAGCTGGTATTTTGGGGAAACACCTGCTGAAGCATTGCTAGGCAGTGTGATATAAAAGCCACCATCATTCTTTTTTTTTTTTATTTTAATGCTGCTTCAAAAGAAAGAAAGAAAGAAATCAGATGTCTTGAATCTCTGATGCTTTAACCCAACTGTTAAATTTAACAGGCCATCCCCTTCATTTCACGAGGTAGAATCTGTTCCTGCCACATCCTTTTACCTTTAGAACCTTATCGATACGGTATATTCTGTCCTGTTGCGGGGTGACTTTTAGCAATTCTTCAGGAAAAAAAGAACCTTGTATGGCTTCACCATCATAATCATGTATCTTGTATGTCGCTTTCTGTCCCCTGTTTAAAATGTCCATTATTATAAATACCTCGTCAGTCCACGTTTGCTCGTAACCTTTTTCAATTTTTCCTTTAGTTTTTGAAAGTCTTACACGATCTCCTTTCTTTAAGGGGATCTTGGTGTGCTTACGTTTGATGCTATCACTGTAGATTCTTTTCCAGATCTGCAGAGAATTTGTGTATGTCACATCTATAGGCCTCGTCTTTATTGTTCTGTGAAAACTGTGCACAAAAGCCTGCAGTATGTCTTGGTACCTAAAGGTGTTGTGTGTAGCAAAATAATGCCACATTTTGGATTTCAAAGTCCTGTTAAACCTTTCTACCACCGCTGCTTTAACATCGTTATTGGTTACAAAATGATGAACCCCTCTTTGTTTTAATAAATTCTTCAGGGACCTATTTAAAAATTCTTTACCCTTGTCTGTCTGTATTTTTTCAGGTATACGACCTAGATTAAATATTTTTACAAAGGCTTTAGCAACTTCATGACCGGTTTTCGATTTTAAACTTGCAGCCCATGCATATTTTGACAGGATGTCTACCACTGTTAAGATATATTTGTAGCCATTGTTATAATGGGACAAGGCTGCCATATCAACTAAATCAGCCTGCCATTGGCATCCACATCTGACACGAACGTCTTGTTTCTTTTAAAATGGACCCTAGCAGGTCTGTGTAAAGTATAAGCATCTTGTCCTGTAGCCCATCTAATTACATTGTTTCTGTTGACTGTTTTATCATGCTTTTTAGCAGCTTGAAGTAGAGGATTTATGCCCCCAAAGCTCCCTATTGCTTTGGGGTCATAGTAAATGCTCTTCAATAAGGTTTCCTTCATGATTGCCGTGTTTTGACTATTCTTTTTATTTTGCTAACATCTTCAGAATGGATTTATTCCACAAATCCTGTGTGTTTTAAAGTATAGCCTGTTCTTTCTACCAATCACATGTTACTTACCATACCCTAGAAGCATGCTCAGACTTGTTTCTCTGTATTGGGTTTTTTTTTCAAAGCCACTAAAAAACAGCTGTTGTGGGATTTGAACTCAGGTCTCTCTCTGTATTTCAGTCTGAACTACAGGACGGCCAGAATACTTCTCTCTAACAGTGAGGTCTTAAAAGCAAAATTCTATCACATGGACAGCACTGGTTTCTCTAACAAAGATGTGTAAATTGCAGCTTAACATTTTGGAAAGAAAAGCTTCTATACCAAGTGCTGTGTCTCTGCATTGTGTTCCTGCTGCTGCTACCAAAGGGTTATTTTTAACAATCAGTTCTAAATAGCCTGCAATACACATAAAAACATTGCACTGCTTTGTGAGAAAAAAGAACTGGGGCAGGGAGAGAGAAAGCATTTTTTTTTGTTTTGTTTTCCAGGGTTCCTGCTTTTGCAGATGTCAGCATTAACCAGAAGCAAAACACATTTCCGGAGTCAGTCACTCTGCTTCCGCTGATGTCATCAAAAAGCGACACTGTCCATTTCCGATGACACACTGTTTCCGGTGATGTCATCAAAAAGCGACACTGTCCATTTACGATGACACACTGTTTCCAGTGATGTCATTTCTGATGATGTAGGCTGGGGCATGGTTGAGGGTGGGAGGATGTGGGTATGGCACAAACCCAGAAGTTGGCACTGATTGGCTAATGCCAACATTGTGGGGTGGGTGTGGCACAAACCCAGAAGTGGGTGCTGATTGGCTGATGTCATCCTTGGGGGTGGGGTGGGAGGTGTGCCAAAGTGGGGGGGTGTGGCCATGCCTGGGGGCATGGATGGGCGGGGCTAGCTCACCATTCACTTCTATGGGGGGCGTGGCCTGGGGCAGGACATACACCAGAAGTGAGCGCTGATTGGCTCCTGTCATCCTTATCTCACCTGTCAATCAGTTTGACGAGTAGTGTACCTATTATACTACTAGGGGGCTAGAATTGGAAATTGGCTGATGGGGGAGCTTGGAGTGGAAATGAGCTGATGGGGGGCTGGAATGGAGCTGGAAAAAAAGCATATGGGGGGCTAGGACTGGAAATGGGCTGATTTGGGGGCTTGGGAGATTGGGACTAGAAGGAAGAGGATGTTGGGTGGGTCTAGAACTATAAGGGAGCTGATTTTGGGGGAGGACTAGAAAGGGTTGGGGATGGTGAACAAGAATGGAGAGGGGAAAAGATATTTTGGGTGGGAGGGAAGAAAAGTCTACGATGGGCTGGGTATTGGGAGAGTAAGTGGGGATTGAGAATGGAAGGGTGAACTTTGAGTGGATGATAAAATAATAAGGAAAGAAAAGGGGGAAAGAGCAAAAGGGGAAAGATCAGTTTGTTAAAGAAGATATAGAGAGAGAATGGAAAAAATCTAAAAGAGAAGAAAGGACAAATGGATAGCTCGCAGAAGACCCAAAGAAACCAGAAGAAAGTGACTGGAGCAATTGCAGCTGAAAAATAAAATCCCAAACAGAAGGTAGAAAAATACTTTTTATTTTGAATTTATTAACTGGAATGTCTGGTCTGGGAAGTGTGTATTGCTAACATCCTCGCGTTTTTGCTTAGTGCAAGCAGAAATTAATTTATAGTTTTATTATTTCTCTAGTGTTGTACATTTCACGTTTAGCTTTTGGGGTTCCCAGTTTAATTATAATCTTCCTATTTCTAAATTGTGATCCCTTGTTCTTTGTGTGGTGACAGTCTATGTTCTGCATGTGTAACCAATTTGAGGTATTCTATTCATATTCTTTCTATTTGACAGTCCCACTTGTTCTCTTTTCCCCAGAGAGATGTATTGGTATTCTCTGAGATGTACTGGTTTTAATATCAGCAGTGTTGCCTTTTGATAGGTAGAGTTTGGTGCTTTGTGAGTCCTGATAGTGCTGTTATGATACAGTGGATTTGCTATGGGTTCTAAATGATCAGTGTTTGTAGTACTTCCTAATGGGCCTGGTGGTTGTCACTGCAATATAGTATTGTAGAAATCTGTTAGTCTTTCTTTATTCAGACACTCATTAAGAGGCATGTTTACTAAAAGCGCATGTTAACGTTATGCAAATGAGGTCCCTTATGCAAATGAGGCCCCACAATTAATCTCCGCAAATGGCCCCGCACCCCCCTTGGGTCGCCCCTGGTAGGAAGTAAAGCTGGAGTGACAGAAAAGCAAAAATATGGTCACTTTCCGGCCAGAGCAGGGAACACGTTCCATGCTTTTTCCATTACTCTTAGGTTTTCAGGATTTCTTTCCCAAAATTATACTTTCTTCCAGAGTGAGGTGAGAGAAAGAACTCTCACACGGAAGCTCAGCATAAGCAGCATGGAAGCATCTAATGCCATCTCAATGGGTAGCCTTAGTTGTTCCTGCAGTCGTTTTGCCATGCTGAAATTTGGTAACTGCAGGGGGATGTAACTATCTCCCTAAAGTTAGCCTATGGCCCCACACCGGTAAGGCAACCCACACATGTGTTACTAGTACGGAGCTTAGGAAACATGCTGCTAAATGTGCCAGACAACAAGAGGGGCTCAACGGCACCAATGCAGCAGCTCCCATTTCCACAAAAACAACAAGAGCGACTCGGCAGCCACAACACAGCATTTTCCACCTGCACAAAAACAAGAGAGTTTCAGTGGCCCCTACACAGCACTTCCCATCCTCAGAAAAACAAACACAAGAGGGGCTTTGTGACTCCAACACAACACTTCCCATGCCAACATAAACACCAAGAGGGGCTTGACATCTCCAACATAACTTGAAACTCTGCACTGGATCAACATGGTGTTATTGTAAATATATATTCTGCAAAAAACAAAGGAAATATAAGATGTTCGCACACTAAGGAACTAAAAGAAAAAGTGAGAACCACAGCACAGTTAATAACACCAAATTATACAATTATAATGCATTTTATTTTGTTGTTATAAACTGCATTATGGTTCTCACGCTTTCTTTTTGAACATATATTCTGCATCCACAGAACTCCTTCCTCAACAATGAGTGCGGAGTAGGACTAGCACATACACCCACAGAACTCAATATTGAACAAAAAAAAATCTGATTCTGGTCATCTCACTAACAACAACATAAACACTTTCCATAACCAGGAACTAATTCAAAACCCCACAAAAGTCACTGAGGATCTACAGACCAAAACTACCATGCCATACTAACACCAATTTCCAAAACTCCCATAAGGAGCCTATCCAAAAAAGCAGCACTTTAAATACTGCGGCGGGCCCTGGAACATCCATACACCTATTTGAAAAGCTGAACAGTTCAGATTATTACAGTACAGATACCTACGTACAAACTCCATGTTAACAGAACACCTGGCCTTGATCATACACTCAGAACACAGACCCTCACCAAGTACAGAATAAGTCAGCACAACCTAATAATAAAAATATGTAGAGAAAAATTAAACTGCAATCCTAAGAAGCCAGATTCATACAATGCAACACCAGAGAAATAGAAAGAGATGCATCTCCCTGTACTGTAGAAAATATAAAGATTGAAAATAAAATTATTTTTTCTACTTTGTTGTCTGATAAGTTTATTTTCTGATCATGCTGGTCCCAATCTGAGGTTTCTGTTTCCCGCTGTCTTAGCTCTCTTTTTATGGTCTCTAGTCCATCTGCCATTTCTTTTCTCCTCTTCTCTGTTTTCTTCACTTCGTTCCAACTTGGATATTGATCTTTTCAGCTTTCTTCCTTTTATTTTTTCTTTCTATCCACTCAGACTTCATACTTTTTTTTTTACTATCTAGTCCTCAATCCCCCTCTTTTTTACTCCATCTACCTCCACTTTTCAACCCTTACCCCAGTACTCCCATTCCCCATCTCTTTTTTCCTGGTCCATTATTCTCCATTCTCACTCACATGCCCCCCGCCCTCCTCCCCCCACCAATCCAACATATCCCATCTCTATTTCTCCCTCTCTCTGTCTCTCCCCCTAGGAAAAAAATATTGTGAAACACCATCCCTGGCATCTTCTTTCTTCCCACGTCAGCAGCAGAGAGATCTCACAGCATCATTGCCAGCTTTATCTTTATTTCTCCGAGTCAGCACTCAGCAGCCAGTGCTGCCTCTAGCATTCACTTCCGGTGAATGGCCCTGCGCACTGGAAGTGAATGCTACAGGCAGCATTGGCTGAAGTTACTGACTCAGAGAAAGAAAGATGAAACTGGGGATGGTGCTGCACAATGCTGGAGGTGCGTGCACAGCTCCTGGGCCCACCTTCTGAGTCCCCACTTACTCTCCCCATACCCAGCCAATTTTAGATTCTGTCTTCTTTTCTTCCACCCAATTTTAAGTCTCTACCTAAGTCCCAGTCCCTGCTCTTCCCCATCTCCATTTCCTCACCTCCTACATCCCTTCTGCACATCCACCCAGCTACTTCCTTTTCCAATATTCATTAACCCTGCTTTTCCTCCTTCTTATTTCAGCATTCATTCTGATATCACTCCCTCTCAACTGTTCCCTCTGTATGACCTTTTTTTCCCTCTCACACAAAATATCTGTCCCTTTTCCATCCTCACTTCCCCAGCTTCTTTTTTTCTCCCCCAGTCCCCTTCCAATCATCCCCAAGCATCAGCTCTGGTTCCAGCCTCTCCCAGCATCATCTCCCTTCCAGCTCCTCCATCCCCCAGCATCAGCCCATTTCCAGTCCTGGCCCCCCAGTATCAGTCCTCCTCTAGCCCAAATCCCTCCAAGAATCATCTCCCTTCCAGCCTCAGTCCCTCATCCCCCAACATGAGCTCATTTACAGTCCTAGCACTCCCCCCCTCCCCCAGTATCAGTTCCCCTCCAATCCCACTCCCTCCTAGCATCATCTTCCTTCAATTTCCATTCCCCCATCCCCCAGGATCAGCCAATTTACAGTCCTAGCCTCCCCAAGTATCGATTCTCCTCTAGCCCAAATCCCTTCAAGAATCATCTCCCTCCCAGTCCCAGTCCCTCATCCCCCAGCATGAGCCCATTTACAGTCCTAGCACCCCCCCCCCCCCCGTATCAGTTCCCCTCCAATCCCACTCCCTCCCAGCATCATCTTCCTTCGATTTCAAGTCCCCCATCCCCCAGCATCAGCCCATTTACAGTCCTAGCCTCCCCAGTATCAGTCCCCTTCTAATCCCAGTCTGTCCCAGCATTATTTCTCTTCCAATCCCAAGCACCCCATCCCCCAGCATCAACCCATTTCCAATCCTAGTCCCCCAGTATCAGTCTTCCTCCAGTTCCAGCCCCTCCCAGCATTATCTCCCTTTCAATAGCAGTCTCACCATCCCCCAACATTAGACCATTTCCTGTTCTAGCCTCCAGTCCTCTTAGAGTGCCAGTGGCTCACCCACACCACGAGGGGCCCTGCACATGCCTGACCAGCTTCAGAGGGAGCCGGTGAGTCCTGAAGCCCAATTTCCCCAGCTTACCTCTGCACAGCTATAGGAGTAAATAGCCACAAGAGCATTTTCCTTTAGTCCCACGGCGGTGCTATCGCAGCCGCTGGCACCATTGAGTTCCTGGTAGTTAAACAGGGGCACTTCCTGTCTCTTGCACAAGACAGGAAATGCCCCTCTTTAACCTCGAGGAACTCAGCAGCACTGGCAGCTGCAACTTAGCACAGCCACATGATTAAAGGAAAAGGCTCTTCCTGTGGCTGTGCAGGTAGGCCGGGGTGCCGGGCTTCAGGCCTCATCGGCTCCCTCTAAAGCCGGTCAGGCACACGTGCAGTCCCTCAAGCCCGTATATGCCTAGGGACAGCCCTGCTTGGGGGTTGGAGGCATCTAGCAATTGCACCCCCTGGAAGTCTGGAGCTGTATGGTAGTATATGATGGTGCCCCCCCTGCTGCACTTACCCCCCTTACTGGGTAGCGCTGGCCTTTACAGGTGTTGGCCATTTCACAAATTTGGACATCCCTGAATTGCACGGCTTCGAAATCGGATACTTGAACATGCCAGTAGGAGAATTTCAGAAAGGAGTGACTATGTTATGAGGCTTGCATGTCCCATCCTTCCATTTCAGACACTAAGATGTGTGGCAGTGGGCCAGTAATATGTTTGGGGTATGTATTTATGTGCAGGTTTCTTCAGGCAGAAAATAATTACTGTGGCAATGAAAGCACATTTTGCACTTCCCTCTGGAAGCATTGCATCCATGAAACAAGCACTTTTTTCACCGTATTCATGTTCAGGAGCAGGTATAGCCATGGACACCTCACCAACCAGGTCCAGACGTGCTTGTGCCATTCTCAAATCACACCGCCATATGAATTTCCCTTGTCCCACCCAGGGCATGTCTCCAACATGCTCCCATGTTAACAGAACATTCTTGCACTTGAGACGTCCATATACCCAGCTTCTTAAATGGCCCCAGGGACATTTCCATGCTTTGTAGGTCTAAGTGCCCATTTTCAAATGTCCAGCTAATAAAATACCGTCTTTATACGCATTCATTTACATCTGCTTTTAAGATACAATCTCTGCCACTTTCACTAGTATTTTAAAAAGACAGATACCTGTGTGTCTTTATAAAATAGATTTAAAATAAGCACCTGCTTACTGTCTTATAAAATGACCCTCTTACAGCCCTAGAACAAAACAGTTGCTATTAGCTTGTTTAAAGTACCTGATATCAATTTGTCTTATTTTTAGTCTTTTTGCACCCTAGAACAAAACCAGCAGCTATCATGGAGGAGAAAGATCTAGTTAAAGCAGAATGTAAGGCATCCTAAGCTTTCAGGAGTGTGTCAAATCCAGCTTGTGGAGGAATGAAACACTCGGGTAAAGGATGGCAGTAAGAGTGGTAAGCAGTCAGCCCGAGGGGAAGAAAATATGGCGGAGACGAACTGGTGAGTGAACCGGAGAAGCAGATCATTTTTACTGAGGGGGAGATTTATTTATTTATTTAACATTTCTTATATACCGCCTTTCATGATATCAAGGCGGTTTACATTGAACAAACTGAAATTACATGTCCATGGGGACTTTCTGAGAGGAAGTCTGGAGCTGGTCCAATAAGTTAAAAAACGAATTCACAGAGGTGAGCTGTAAGATTGCAACAACAGGGGAAGAGCTGGGTCAGTGTGTGGCTGAGTGTGACGAGCTTGGAAAGGAAATGGAGGAAGAGCTGGCAGTAGTTAGCTAAAAACTGGTGGTGGAGTAGAAAGGGAGAGAAGAGCTGGCTTTGAAACTGGAGGACCTCAAAAATAGGCAGAGGAAAAATAATTTGAGGATCCAGGGTATTCCTGAAAGTGGAGAATACTCAGATTGCAAGTGGCAGAGTGTTTGCAAGGTTCTGCTCAATTTGGAAAGCTCAGAACTGTTGTTAGGGGAACTGAAGCTGGAGCGTGGTGAGCAGCCTCAAGACTTTATAATCTGCCTTCATGAGTATGCTGTGAAGGAGCAAATTGCGGCAAAAATGAGGGCGGCTAACTCCTTTGATTGGGATGGACATAAAGTCGCAGTGTATGCTGATCTAGCGCCAACTACTCTGCAAAGGAGAGTTCCGTCCTATAACAGCAAGGATCCAGAGGGAGAATGCCCAGTACCACTGGTTATCCCCATTTGGCACTGTAATGACCACCAATGGGGTAACTAAGAGAATAAACAGTTAAGGAGGAGTGGTGGGTGGGAGTTCCTCAGGAGAGATAGCAACCAGTGACAAAGAAGCAAAAGAATTCATGGCTGCGATCCGAGAAGACTGCAGAGGAGACCTAAATGTATGCTGGGTGATGCTGGACATTGTTGAACCGATTGGAGAACTGGGGATTGATCTCACTGTTGATTATATGAGTGAGGGGGTGATGTATGGGACTGGTGGTATGGTTTGAGAATGCCACATTGGGTAGGGTTGGAATAAGAATGTGCGGTGGTTAAGTGTTTGGGGCTGTGGATGCATAATGGGGGGAGTCTGTAGTGTGCTGGGTCTGGTTGTCTGGGTTACTACTCTGATGGGATGGACTGGATAGTGGTCCTGCGGTCCTGATGGGAGTGAGGAGGTGGGGGAGGGGGGTTGAGCATGTGAAGAGGGGCATGGGGGAATGAGGGATGGGTGAATGAATTATGGGGAGCATCTTTCTATCTATTAATGTTAAAGGGTTAACCTCCTGGCAGAAACACTGCTTCTTGTTCAAGGAATGTAAAGATCAGAAGGCATGTGGTGTGTTTAATGAGGAAACCCATTTGAAGGCATCCTAAGTTCATTTGCTGAAGAGGAGTAAGCATCCACATATCTTCCTGGCAGCCAACGAGATGAACCACAAGAGGAGAGGGGTTGGTATTCCAATTGGGGGTGGGGATTCAGTGGATGTGAGGCGTGTTTGTAAGGATAATGTAGTTACTCATCTGTAACAGGTGATCTCCGGGAACAGCAGGAATCAAGTCTACACATATGGGTATCGTCAGTACTGACGGAGCCTGTGCAGGAACGCTCCCCAGCATCCAATAGGAAAGCCTTTGGAAGCACTCCACTGTGCCTGGACATCTGCCTTCCTGCCTTCCCAACTCCTCTCCTCAGTTGAGTTTGTAGCTGAGAAAAGAGGAAAAGAATATCCAACAACTCCTAGGGAGGAGGATGGGTTGTCAAGACTGATTCCTGCTGTTCCCGGAGATCACCTGTTACAGGTGAGTAACTACACTATCTCCAGAAACAAGCAGGAATGCAGTCTTCACATATGGGACTCACCAGCTCCCTGTCACCAGACTGAAAATACATGAGGCTAAGGAATGGAGCCAAGAAGGTATGGACACAAAGTGGCCACAACAGACTCGAGTGCAGCAAGCAAGAGCAAGGTGCCAAGAAGTGTAATGGCAGGAATTGTGATTAAGAACTAAAGAGATGCTGAAGAACAGACTCCCAATGGGAGTCCCTGCCAAGAAAGTAGTGAGCTACGAAGGTATGAACAGAGGACCAGGTAGCTGCTCGGCAGATCTACTCTATGGAGACAGAATGGAGGTTGGCAACTAAGGATGCAATGGCCTTCATGTTGTGAGTGGCAACATGACCCTTCAGAGAGGGTCCTGCTTGAGCGTAGGCAAAGGAAATTCAGTCGGCAATCCAATTGGATAGGGTGTGTTTCAACATTGGAAGACCTAAATGGCTTGGGTCAAAGGAAATAAATAATTGAGAGATTTCCTAAAATTCTTGGCCTGTCCAAGGAGTATCAAACAAACCAATATAGGACTTCTTTAGAGTGAATTACTAGATAATCTATTTATAACACACTTCACCCATATAATTTTAAACCATCCAATAAATAATTCCCATTCATTAATTTGTGGCTTCTATGTGGTCTCAGATAAACGGCAAGTTTTTGTTTATACTTTTGCAAGCAACTTGCTGTAACACTTATTATTGGGTCAATGACTTACACCCAAACTAGTGCACGTTTAACATCAATGACCTTGGCCACTTTTTTCATTTAATAACATAATATTGCTTAATAATCTTTTTTTGTTTTTTTCTTTAGCGGGTTGACTCTTATCATACCCTTATATTTCCATAAAAACTGCGTTTGCCATTCTACTTAACTTATGTAGAATCGCATCGGCCCATGTCCCATTCTTTTCTTTGCAACCACAAATGATTATTACTAAACCCCCGACGCCTCTATCTCATGCGCACTGTGGCGTTTCTCCAATAGGGTTTATCAAGGGGGACGATGTCATTGCTCCTGCGGGACGTAATCTTCTGATAATAAATCCTTTTAATTTTCTATAAAGATACAAAGCAACATTATCCGGTTAACTTTATCAAAGTCAATCTCGTATGTTTCACAACCTCCTTATATCTATAACATGTTTTTACTGACCCGTTCGCTTCTCCGATCTGCTCTCTCTTTCAACAAAACCGATCTCAAATTTTTCAATGAAGACGCTGGTGCATGTGTGTTAAGCGTTGTTTAAATACCTATTGTAATGTTGTCTGATTGGAGCTTTCTCAGACACACGCTACCCAATCAATGCTGATGTTTAAGCCTTCAGGTTGTACTGTGTGAAGGTGGTGAATCCACCATTGTTCTCGGTATGATAATCTCTGTTCAGATGATTTTCCTTGGGACCCGCACAGTATTAACTCTATGCTCCAACATTTTAAGGTTTCAAACTTGTGACCCATAGTCAGACAATGTTGCACATAGAAGCCACAAATTCATGAATGGGAATGGGAATTATTTATTGGATGGTTTAAAATTATATGGGTGAAGTGTGTTATAAATAGACTGTCCAAGGAGTAAGCAAGAGTGTGTTTGCAATCCAAGGTATGCAACGCTGCCTCAGCTCTTGAGGCATGCAGCCGTGGAAAGAAGGGATCAATTGTATTTTATACAGTAGAGGAGTTTAGTCACCACAACTAAGTACATAGTCTAATAATACTGTACTGTTAAGTTGCAATTCGAAGATTGAAGGTGATTTGAAAATTTGACTAGCTCCAACATTTGATAAATTATGGAAGGTCGTTGATGCTAAAAGGCATACTACTTTATCATGACGACAGTCTTAAAAGTAGAGCCATTCAAAGTCTGAGACCTTCCCGCACACAGGTGTAGCTGTTGACATTTTCAAAGAGAAAGAATTTGGATGAACTCCAATCCATATATTGGTAATAGTGAACGACATATACTTAAAGTGTTCATTGTCGATCATTCAAAAGAAGACCAAGACGCAGTGTGGAAAGAAGCCCAGCAGCATGACAGATTGGTTGATATGAAAAGTTGAGACTACCTTTGGAAGGTAGTGCAGATGAGTTTGGAGAACCACCTTATCATGGTGGAATCAAGTGTAAGGGGGATCCACCACAAAAAATTGTAATTCGCTAATGCAACGACCTGAGGTGAGAGCAATGAGGAATATGACCTTCCAAGATAAGAGTTTTAGAGAAGTGGTAGCCAGAGGCTCAACAGGGCTTTTAGAAGCTGTGCTAGGACCACGTTGAGATCCCAAGCCACCAGCAGTGCTTTGATTGGTGGCTTGGAAAGCAGAAGACCCCACATGAATCATTGCATCAAGAGGTGTGAGGAATAGGATGCCTAGCCTTTGGGTTGTGATAGGCAGCGATGGCACTGAGATGAATTCTAACAGAGTTAGCCTTAAGTCCTATAGAAGACAAGTGGAGGAAATATTGTAGAAGATGCTCCACTGGACAATTAGAATGGTTAATTTGCTGTGAGGTGCAGAGGGTGAACCTCCAACATTTGAAGGCATAGGAACGTCTGTTAGACGGCTTGTGGGAAGCAAGCAAGAAGTCCCTGACCAGTAGAGGAAGGTCTAAGTCATCAAACATCATGCCTTCAGCAGCCATGCCATGAGACAGAGGGCTTGTTGATTGGGATGGAGGAGGTCAGGGGCATGACAAACTGAGGGGGTGGAGTCTGTGCTAGATGAAGCAGCAGAGGAAACCACAGCTGCTGGAGCCAATAAGAGGCTATTAGAATCATGGAGCCCCTGTTGGCCTGCAGCTTGAACAAAGTGTTTAGGTATCGAGGGGGTTGATGGGAATCCATAAAGCAGGCCCGTGCCCCAATGAAGGAGAAGGCGCCTGCTGCTAGACTGTGTCTGGAAGGGATCCTTGAGCAAAAAAGTGGAAGACATGGATTCTCTGGGGAGGCAAAGAGATCTATTCTGGGGATCCCCCAGATATTGAAGATCCAAGATTCCATGTCCTGATGCAGCATCCACTAGTGTGGATGTAGGATCCGGCTGAGTCTGTCCGCAAGGACATTGCGTTCGACTGGGAGATACACCGCTCGGAGGTGGATGTGGTGTGTAATGGCAAAAGACCAGAGGTGAAAGGCTTCATGGCACAGGAGATAAGAACCCATTCCCCCTTGCTTGTTCACATAGAACATGGCTACTTGGTTGTCTGTCTGAACTAAGACGTGTTTGCCCAAAGTTAAGGTTGAAAAACCTAAAAGGCATTGGTGAGAGCACGAATCTCTAGGAGACTGATCTGAATTCAAGATTCCTGTGCTGTTCACCAACCCTGCATGGAGAAACTGTTCAGATGTGCTCCCCATCCTAGCTTGGAAGCATCCATCGTTAGGGTGCATTGAGGTGGAGGCATCTGAAAAGGTGACCCTCCTAGAAGATTTTGGGGGGGAGCACTACCAGTGAAGGGAGTAATGAAAATCTTGTTAGAGAGATGCCCGGTCGCCTGAGTCCATTGACACAATAGTGTCCATTGGGCTTGTCTCATGTGCAGGCAGGCATCTGGTATGATATAAACCGTAGAGGCCATGTGTCCCAGAGGATACAGCATATCTCGAGCTGTCACAGCACTTCAACCTCATATTGTGAGGGCCAGCTCGATAAGACGAGCAAAGCATCCCTGATGAGTGTCTAAAAATGCTCCGATGAACTTGAACTGCTGGGAGGGAACTAGGTGAAACTTTGGAAAGTTTAGCACAAGGCCTAGACTTTGAAGTACCCTGATGGTGCGAAAAAATGACTGTTTTAAGACCTCGGGGGGTTCTCCCCTTATCAACCAGTCATCTAAGTAGGGGAAGATGAAGACTCCCAAAGTACGCAGGTACGTTGCGACCACTGCCATGTACACTAGCCCGAAAGGGATCACCCAATACTGGTATTGGATTTGCAGAACTCAAAAGCACAGATATTGTCTGTGGTGAGGGTGGATCAGAAAATGGGTGTAAGCCTCCTTGAGGTCTAAAGAACATAGCAAGTCGCACCTCTGAAGGAATGGCAGAAGAGTGCTGAGGGAAATCATTTTGAACTTTTCCTGAACCAGGAATTTGTTGAGACCTCTTAGATCTAGAATTGGTCTGAAGCCTCCTGTTTTCTTGGGGAGAAGAAAGTAAGAGTAGAAGCCTTTGCCTTCCTGGGCAGGGGGAACTCTCTCAATTGCCCCTTGGAATAACAGGGTGGCCACTCTTGAAGACTGATGATTGGCCTGCAAGGGATCTGCAGGATAATCCCTTGTGGAAGTGGCTGGAGGCAAGCTTTGGAAGTGAAGCAGATAGCCCCCTTGGATGATGCTGAGAGTCCATTTCTCTGATGTAATGAGATGCCAACTGTGGGCATAAGCCAAAAGCCTGCCTGCTATGTGCAGGGACTGGGGTTCCTGCAGAGGCAGAGTAGCTATGCTCTCCAGGAAGGAGTCAAAAACCAGGTGCTGGCTGGGGCTGAGCAGCTGGCTGAGGTTTAGGGCCCTTGGTTTTCTCAGGCTGATGAGGACCCTGAAGTCTTTGCTGCTGCTGCTGTTGAGATTGATAGGAAGCAGAGGGATGGTATGAAGAGAAGTATCTCTTCTTTCTGGTATAGAAAGACTTCTTAGAAGTAGTTTTCCCCCTAGAGTGGCTGAAGTCTATCTTGAGAGACATTAGATGGTAAGATCATCTGCCTCAAGTTCTCCTGCTTTTTCTCTCCAACCCTTGCCAAATAAGTTTTCTCCAGAACAGGGAATATTGGCTAATTTATCTTGTACCAATTGTTCGAGATCCAATGCCTGGAGTCAGACCATTCTATGAGCTCCTATGCAGACCACAGTAGCTCTGCTAGTCAATTCAAAAATATCTAAGGCTGACCTGGTCAGGAACTAGGAAGTATTTTGAGCTTACTTGATTATAGTCATGTAAGCATCATGTTTGTCTTCTGGCAGAATAGGAACAAAGTTTGCTAGATCCCTAGAGACATCCTTGAGGTACATGACCATCTAGAGGGTGTAGGATGTAATTTTAGAAGCAAGCATAGATGCCTGGAAACAGTAACATCTAAAGGCATCGAGAGCTCTGGAATCTTTTACAGGCGGTACCAATGAATGAGTCTTAGAACTCTTGATGCATTGCTGATTCCACCACCATTGAGTGGTGTGGTAATTCAGGCTTTTCAAAGCCAGGGCATGGTGGAAATCTGTACATAGTATCAAGGCATTTACTGATAGCCAGAACCATTAATGGGGCCTCCCACATACATAGCTTTAGATCCTGTAGAATCCAATGCACTGGTAATGTCGCTGCCTCTTTAAGGGTCGAGTGGTATTGGAGGATTTCTAACTCTTCAGCCCTCGGTTCCATTTTCAGTGCTACAGTGATTTGGAAACCTGCTGCCATCTCCCTAATGAAAACCTGAAAGGACATGTCTTCTGTCAGGGATTGATGCCTCGCATGAGGAGGAGAGGGATCAGAGATGTTTCCGGTGGCCCTGGAATTCTCTGATATCTCCTCAAAGTCAGAAGAAGAAGACTCCAATTCAGAAGGAAATCAAAGTATCGATCTCAAGCCAATGACGATGCTCAATGTCGATGTTCCAGTTGTGTGGTACCTGTACTAGGAACCGGTTGGGTACCGACAGTTGATACTGATTCCAAGGGATGAATTGGAGGTAGGGACCCCATCGATATCAATTCCAGTGAAGGAATCAGAGGAAGAGGAACCACCAATACCTGTTCCAGGGCTGGTATTGAAGGCAGAGGCTCCTGCACCGAGCTGGAAGCCAGTGCCTGACTGGCTGTAGCTGTCGATGCCTTTGGTACCGCAGCAGCCAGGAGTTCCACCAAAGTCCTCGATAGCTAAGAAATGCTGATCAATGGAGGACACAGGTTCCTGGATGGAATCAAGTGTGGGGCCCTGTGCCACCGTCCCAGGGCATGGTACCAGTAGCTCTCCAGAGGTTGATGCCTGGGAGCATCCTGGAGCCCCTGTGTGTCTTTGAAGGGCTGGTCTTCCCACCATGGCTGTTTGGCCAGACAGTCAGCATCAGATGCCCCTTTAGGTGCATCTCGAGAGTGAAGGGACTTACCTCAATGCTTGGTATCAGATTTCGATACCAAGGACTTAGTCTTTAGTTTATGTTTGGACTTTTTGTAGACCTTGGTACCTGCTGAAAATGCTGACATCCTGGACGATGCCGAGGCTACTGAAATCAAATCCAGGGCACACAGGGCAGGGCCTATTCTTTAGGCCTCATTTGGTCATTTGCTGGCAAAATGAACAATTGTCTGGCTTATGGTCTGGGCCGAAACATTTTAGACACCAGTCATGAGAATCAGTGACTGACATAGGGCCGGAGCACTTTAAGCATTTTTTGAAGCCACTGATGTGTTTGTCCATGGTGACAAATATAAAAACTTTAGGCCGAGGACTAAGGCCTTAGAGAAAATAAAAAGAATTAAACTGAAGAAAAATATATGAACAGATATTGGGGCCGGTATCAGGGAAGGTACCAGCATTGACGGAAAGGCAGAGCACAGATACCAGAAAATAAAATTTTTTGGCAGTGACAGGAAAAGACTTCTTGCTGGCTCCATGGAAAACAAAGAACTGAGAAGAGTTGGGAAGGGGGAAGGCAGATGCACAGGCGCAGTGAAGTGCTCACAAATGCTTTCTATTGGACGCTGGGGAGCGTTCCCATGCGAGCTCTGTCAGTACCAACGATACCCATATGTGAAGACTGCATTCCTGCTTATTCCTGGGGATCTCTTAGGTAGATATTTGATAGTGGAGGCAAAGGTGGATGGGGTGGAATTAGTGCTGGTGTGTGTGTACACCCCTAATTTTCAGCAGGGTGATTCTAATGAACAGTTGTCAGAGTATTTACAGGGGTATGAGGGTAAAGCAATCCTAGTTGGGGGGGGGCGGAATTTTAACATGATAATAAACCCAAGATTGGACCATTCCAAGGGGAGTGGTGAGAGGACAGGTTTATCATAGGAGGAGATAGGTTATTTTCCTCCATTAACTTGACCAATCAGACATCTGGCGTAAGAGGGCAGGAACGGCTAAGAAGTTTACAGTTTGCTCACACCTGCATCACATACATCAGGATTGATTTCTTTTTAGTGGACTGTAGTCTGGTCCATAGAGTTAGGGATACGCAGATCTTTATGATAACATGGTCTGACTATGCCCCTATTCTGTTGAATTTAGATTTGGGGAAGGTGTTAGAAGGTACAAAGTATTGGAGATTGAATGAATCTCTTTCAGAGGATTTGGATACAGTAAGGTGGAGAAACTGGAGAAAGGTTTGCGGGAGTATTTTGAAGTGAATGACAATGGGGTGTTTTTGATGCAGTTGGTATAGGATGGAATGAAAGCAGTGCTGCAGGATAATTTGATTACTTTGGATATGAGACTTAAAAGGGTATGGGAGGGGAGGGTGGGCAAGCTGTGGGGCAGATGAGGATGCTGGAGGAGAGGTTTCAGAAGTGTGGGGTGGCAAGGAAGAGAAGTAAGCTTAAGAGAGACTTGCTGGAATTGGAAGTGGAGGGCTTTGCTTATAAACTGGATAAGTTGCACCATATTCAATTTTTTAATATGGCAGTAAGGCAAGCCAGTTGATGGCATGGAAATTAAAAGAGGGTAAAGAAACGACAAATATTAGGTATTAGGGGAGTGGGGGGGGGGAGTAATTTGGTTACTGATTTTCAGGGAATACAGGAAGTGTTCCAGCAGTATTATAATGTAACTCTGAGTGAATGAGTAATAAACTACAAATACTCGTTCATGCAGGGGCTCAGAGATCCAAGAGGGAATGCTTTGATTGAGGAAGCCTCAGCACAGGGTATGCGATTTCTTAAGTAGCTATTATACCAACAAACTTTGAGCCGCTCCACCTGATTTATCATTCACAGGCTTCAAACGAGTTTACAATTTTTTTAGATGCATTTAAATGAATTGAAACACTTAACTCAATCTCCCATCTTGTAACAATCTCCAAGACTTCCACACTGCTGGACTTTGTTCATCAGGTTGTTGACTCGGGTTTCACCTTATAATTGAGAAGGCTGCATCAGGACACAACCAGCTAGCATCAAGAGATTCCTCACAAATAACGAGACTACCTCTCCCCCAAGGTTAAATGAAAGAGGTGGTTAATGCTATCAAACAGATTATAGCCAATCAGTTCAAATTGACATCATCCAATCTAAAGACTTGTTAAGGCCCACTGGTTGCACAGATTTTAACATGAAGATCCATTTCTGTTTGTCATGTCAAAACCTGTATTTCATCACTACTCTGGACCTCACGAAGACAGTCAATGATGAACCAACCCATATCTTGCCATTGATGATGTAGCATGAGGCAATGTTGCACCATCAGTGCTGTTAGAGTACAGGTGGTTAACCTTGACTTGTGTTCCACTAGACGTGTTTTAATTTTGCGACAAGTCCTGCCTATATATATTTTCAAGCAAGGGCAGATAATTACGTAAATCACCCATTCAGTCTGACAATCAGTCAGGTGCCACAAAATATAGGTCTTCTGTGTTTTGGGATCAATCCATGTCTGTAAATCTAGGGATGTTGAACACATGGCACAGTGGCCACATGGTTTATGATGCCCATGTAACCGCTCTTACAAATTCAGGCATCCAAAATCAGTATGCATTAATATATCTTTCAAATTGCATGCCCGCCTGAATGCAAAGCAGGGCCCATTTTGAAAAACTTCATGAAGAGCAAGGATGTGCCAGTGTTTGCATATATTCCGTGCTATAACTTGTGCTCTATCAGAATATTGTAAAACTATCACTTGCTTGTCCATCTCTGGAGCATGTTGTTTGTTAAGCAATAAGGAGCGATTAGCAAATTTTGCTCTGAGGTAGGCTTTGCGAATAATATTCTGAGGATATCCCCAAGCTAACAATTTTACCTTTAAAATATTGGCCTGACTATAAAAATCTTCATCCAACAAACACACCCGACATATCCAAAGGAATTGTCCTATAGGCAGAGCTTGTTTCATTTTAAATGGATGGTGACTTTCAAAATGTAGAAGTCGGTTGCAATCCACTTCCTTCCTATAAAGTGACGTCTGCAATATCCCATTGTTCAATGTTACTTTTACATCCAAAAAGATACTTGTGATGGAAAAGAAACTAACATCAACTATAATTTGGGATCCTGTGCACTTAGCCACTCTGCATACTTTTGTAAGGCATCAGAATTACCCAACCAAATACAAAAAATATCATCAATAAAACAGACCCATAAGCCAATGCGTGTATACCAGATCAATGAACAAAGGTACATCTCCTCAAATGCACTAACATACAGGTTGGCTACACTTGGGGCTACTGTTGCCCTCATGGAAAACTCCATGTGCTTGCTTTCCGTAAGGCAATTAAAACACATCTATTCCAGCTTTCATTCAACCATGTACCATAGCTTACTATGGTCTCCCTTATAATGCAAAGTTCCCTTCAGCTGATATATAGTTTCCCTTTCTTAAGGCATCTGTTATTGATCACTTTCTTCTTCCTTATTTATTTAATGTAATCAGTTATTGCATTAATTCATGTTTACTTGTTCATTATACCTGTTCAATGTAATTGAACCTGTTCCTTGTAATGAGTTGTTCTTATGTAAACCACGCTGATTATAAAAAGTGCGGTATATAAAACCAAATAAATAAAGCATCTCTTTAAAACAAAAATAATTCTTTGTGAGAACTAGCTCCACTAAAGTTAACAAACATCTGTAGAAATCCTGCCCGCTGGCGGATGCCACTCTAAGGCTTCACCAACCAAACACAAAGCCTGTCGCTGAGGGATATTAGTATAGAGGGCAGTGATATCAAAAATAGCAAGAATCACTGTTTCCGGCCAGTCATTCTGAGAGGATAATTTATTCAGAAAGTTGGTGGTATCCTGAATATAAGACTTAGCTGTCAGGGAGCATTACTGGGCAGCTACTAGCAGCTGGAGAATGCAGGCTGAGCTTCAGGACGTCCCAACACAGCACTGCGTTTCGGGCGGTCAAATTTTCTTCGCCCTGCTTCAACGCTCAAGCTACCGCATCAGAAAAAGTCCATATGTGACTTGCTGAAAAAACGCCAGCGCATGCTCAATAGCGATCTGACACAGACAACAGGATCCAGCAGTTTAAATAGCCAAAAAAAGGGGGAAGAACACCAATGATGCGCTGATTTCAAAAGTTTGTGTACTAAATTGCAAAACTTGTGTAAAGCAATTGCAAGGACAGATCAACATGTAAACAGCATAAGAGCTGAAACAAGTAGTATACCATTGGGCAACATGGGTAAAAGCTGAATTAGGGACTTCCCATTGAAACCCTTCAATAGTCCGTTCACAATGAGAGCATGATCCACATCTATAATGCCCTAAATTAGATGGTTTGTGAATCTGTCTGTCCAGGGGAGAGGAGGTAATTCCCACTATGTCCCATAAATTAGATCCGAGAATGTGCAATTTGCAACGACTTTTGAAAACATGGATGTAATTGTAATATGTGCCAATGCTTAAATAGAATGTGTTTAATTTGTTGAGAATGAAAAATATATGGTATAACTCCCACAAAAACTTTAGAAAGATCTTTGCTATTAGGAAACTGAGATGAGAGCAACCATTCTCGATGAGTGAATTTAGCTCTCACAAAAGCTTGCCGAATAACCCGTTTTGGGTATCCACGTTGCAAGAGACGTCGAGATAGTTCATGGGCATGAAGCAAAAAATCTTCCATGGTGGAGCAAATGTGCCGAAGTCGGAGAAATTGCCCATATGGGAGACCTCTTTTCAAAGGGCCAGGATGGAAACTGGAGTAATACAGCAAAGTGTTGCGCTGGACGGGCTTCCTATATAAAGTCGTTTGTAAAGAATCTTGACTCTTAAAGACTGACATCCAAAAACTGAATTTGAGAAAAATCATATTGTAAAGTGAAAGACAAATTTTACCGAAGGGAATTTAACCACTCAACAAACTGATGCAAAGCTTCCTCCGTGTCCCGCCATAAGAAAAAAATGTCATCTAAAAATCTTACCCATAGAACAACATGAGTAAACCATGGAGAAGGGTAAACTAACAATGACTCAAAATCTGCCATGTATAGAGTGGCTACAGACGGGGCAACCGTAGCCCCCATCGCTATTCCCTGAACTTGATGATATGTTCGTTGTTCAAACTGAAAATAATTACGAGTCAAAACTAGGGTAAGCATTTCCATAAAAAAGGAATGGGGGATACGGTCTGGCAAGGCAAGATCCAACTGTGTAATTACCTCTAAGGCTTGATCCTGATTAATGTTCGTGTACATTGCTGTAACATCTAAAGAAGCCAACCACCAAGAGGTACTGTCACCCTGAAGACTCTGAAGCTTAGTTAAAAAGTGAGTTGTGTCTTTCAAAAAAGATGTTACACGTTGAGCGCAAGGTTGTAAAAATTTGTCACAGAATTTGGACAACGGTTCTAATACTGATCCCCGGCATGAAACAATAGGTCTGCCCGGAGGGGCAGACAACGATTTATGTATTTTAGGGACCGTATAAATAAACGGAGTTTTAGGATATTTCAAAAACAAAAAGACAAATTCTTTTGCTGTAATCCAATGGTTATCTAAAGCTTGCATAAGTAGTGTATGAATGGTAGACTGTAATTCTACAAAAGGATCACCATGCAGTTGAATATAATAAGCTGTATTGATAAGCTGATCTAATAAATGACTGCGGTACTGAACATATGATTGAACCATCGTGGCTCCACCTTTGTCAGCCCGGCGAATTACTAAAGAATTATTATCCCGAAGTTGTTTTGCTGCAGTCCATTGAGCTGTGGACAAATTATAGTATCGGGTTCATGAAGCAGATCTCTCAAAGGCTTGTACATCCTGAAGTACTAATTGTTGATAAGCCAAAATCAATGGATCAGGGGCCTCTGACGGTATCCAACGAGATGGTGGTTTCACCAGAGAAATATCCATGCCCATCTGATGAGTAGCACAAAAATGGGTCACAATCAATTTTCGAAAAAACCAGTGTAACGCTATTCTCATCCGAAAAGAATCATAATGGGCTACTGGTACAAAAGAAAGGCCCAAATTTAATAAAGACTCCTGCTCCAAAGTTAAAGAGCAAGATGATAGGTTGACTACAGTTGTTTGGACCGATTCCTTGTGATGGGGCCCTGTGGATTGTTCTGTGGATAAGACTCTGACGTTGTCCACATTTGGTCGTATTGGCGAGCCCCCCGGGAGCACCATATTCAAATTAAACACATTCTATTTAAGCATTGGCACATATTACAATTACATCCATGTTTTCAAAAGTCGTTGCAAATTGCACATTCTCGGGGATCTAATTTACGGGACATAGTGGGAATTACCTCCTCTCCCCTGGACAGACAGATTCACAAACCATCTAATTTAGGGCATTATAGATGTGGATCATGCTCTCATTGTGAACGGACTATTGAAGGGTTTCAATGGGAAGTCCCTAATTCAGCTTTTACCCATGTTGCCCGATGATATACTACTTGTTCCAGCTCTTATGCTGTTTACATGTTGATCTGTCCTTGCAATTTAATATACATTGGCCGTACCATTCGTGCAGTCAGAACCCATTTAAATGAACATTCTTCTCGGTTAAAAATTTCTGTATTATCAGCTCCTATAGTTCAACACTCTTTGGACTGTCACCATCTTTTTCAATAATTTAATTGGCGAGTGTTAGACCATGTGCCTCAGCACCCTCGAGGGGGTGACAGAGAACAACAACTTCAAGTTTTAGAACAATGGATTTTTAAGTGGTCTACTGTGTAACCGCACAGCTTAAACAGAGAACTAGACTGGATCAGTGTGCTTTAATAATATCCTTGTTCATCCTATTGCTTTACACAAGTTTTGCAATTTAGTACACAAACTTTTGAAATCAGTGCATCATTGGTGTTCTTCCCCCTTTTTTTGGCTATTTAAACTGCTGGATCCTGTTGTCTGTGTCAGATCGCTATTGAGCATGCGCTGGCGTTTTTTCAGCAATTCACATATGGACTTTTTCTGATGCGGTAGCTTGAGCGTTGAAGCAGGGCGAAGAAAATTTGACCACCCGAAACGCAGTGCTGTGTCCGTGCTATACTTGTGGCATTGGATTATTAGTCCCTTTTTGAAGAAAAGAAAGTTTATACAGCAAGATTGTAAAACTTCATTGCAAAAACAACTTCCAACAACGGAGGATTCAGATAAGTGACTTCCGTGTGGTATTTGATTGTTAAGCAACGACATCTTGTTGTAGGTCTTTTTTTCACATACGTACAATTTTTATGACTATTTATTTCATTTTAAGGGTGACACTTTAATGGTGGTGTTTTACCTAGTTTATTGTTCAGCTCCTTTGGGAGCTCAAAATTTGAGCAAAATGGAATTGATAGCTTCAAGAGGTGCATAGTATCTCAAGGCTACGCTTCCGACATTTCATTGCACATTTTTACACTCACAAATGTTAGCGTTTAGATTTGTTTCCTTTCTACTTATTGTTTTTGTGTTTTCTTGCTGGGAGCATTACCAGGCAGCTAGGAGAAGCTGGAGGATGCAGGCTGAGCTCTGGGATGCCACGTCATCATCAGGGGCTTGTGCATTTACTGACTTCAGCCCTAGGCGCCTTGCAGTGGGCGCAATCTAAGGGACATGATACAAGGGGCTTATCTACCACTTGGAGGACCGCAGGAGGCGCAGGTACTGTGCTCGTGGCTGAATGCTGATTTATTTATGGGTAACCGAAAAAAGAAGTTGCTGCCTGCTGAGCCTGTTATAGGACCAATGGACTGGCATGTTAAAGGTAACTGCAGGGGACAATGTGTCTTTGGATCCAGATTTTCTTACTCTACATTCCCCAGGTGCTACGTTAAGTTCTCTGGATCGTACCCCACCTCCTCCCCCATTTGCAAGTATTCCATCCACTTCAACAGCCATGGAAGAACTTTCTCAGCAGAGTATCCCTTTACAACAAGGTGAAATGCTGAGGCCCGTTTTCTGGTCTCTCTTTCCCCCCCCCCCCCCCCCGTTTGAAGCCAAGATAGCTTCTGATTCAGAGGTATCCTTGGTAGATATATGGCGGGTTATTACTCAGACTGAACAGACTCTGGTTACCATGGTGTCTCAACTTTGTGTCTTCTCTCAGGGGATAGCCACAAATCTGAATAAGTTGGAGGGGAAAGTTGATTCCTTGACTAGTCAGATTTCTAAATGTGAAAATCAGTGCAGCTCTCTAGAAGCAACGCATGCCTCTAATGTAAAAGATAGTTTATCTGTTCATTATAAGTTGGAGTCATATGAAAATTTCTTTAGGGTAAAGAAATAACACATTTACAGGGATAATGAAGAAAAAAAAGACGCCCCCAGAGTCAACACTCGATTTCAGGGCCAAAAAGACCCTTCTCCGGAGTTGTGTAGCTCTGGAGACATCTGGAAACAACTGCAACTTTGCCCCACAAAACAAGACATTCTTATTTTTAAAGTAAGCCCTAAAAACAGAAGCCTTATTGTGTTCTGAAACAAAACTAACTAATAAAGTTGCCCTGGAAGTAATGGAATCCTGTGAGTCCTCCAGAAAACTAGTCAAATTTATATCAGAAGAAACTTGTATAACATCAAACCCCTCTGGAGACTCGGAGGAGACCCTCCTTCCAGTTAGGTAAAATAATTTAGAAAATCCCATAGAGTCAGCCCCAGGAAGAACCAGGACCTCTCGAAGGTATTTTTGGAACAATATCTCAGGTGAAAGTAACCGACATAAAGGAAAATTAAGAAAATGAACATTCATTGCATGGAGAGATAGGTTTATTTTTGTGGATTCCTCTCAGCTCGAGGTGTTCTTGGCTACTAGGGAAATGTAAGATTAATTTGGGTGAGGTATAAAGGGGTGATATATATTTGTGTAGGCTGCATGTTTGAGTGACGCTTGTGTCTTGTTTTCTTTTTGTTTTCTTTGATGTTCTCCCCGATATGTGGGCTAAGAGATGAGACCTTATTATTGGTTGGATATTATGTATTATATGGTAAATTGCTATTCCATTTTCTTGTTTACTTCTTTGTAAAGTATTTCAATTATGAAAATCAATTTTAAAAAAAAAAAGGATTTAGCTGTCTTCACCACTGGCTGCAAAAAATAATCTAAAAATGTGGATAAAGGTTCTAACAGCGATGATTGTGCAGACACAATGGGTCTTCCCGGAGGCTATGTCAAAGTTTTATACACTTTAAGGACTATAAAGTATCGGGACCCTCGGTCTATGTACTTTCAAAAATGTATATTTTCCTGCAGTGATAGTTCCCTGTTGAAATGAATCCTGCAATATGGTAAATATCTTTTTTTGTAGGTGCACAGTCGGATCAGCAGTAACCGGTTGGTAAAAGCGCCGATCTGCTAATTGATGATCAGTCTCATGCAAATATTGATTATTATCCTGAATAACAATTGAGCCACCTTTGTCTGCAGGTTTAATAATCACACTATCCAAATGAGATAAAGACTGCAGTACTTAGCATAAACTCATTTGAAGCATATGAATGATAAATCAGGTCGAGCGGCTCAAAGTTTGTTGGTATAATAGCCACTTAAGAAACCATGTACCCTGCGCAGAGTTTCCTCAATCAAAGCATTCCCTCATGGATCTCTGAGTCCCTGCACGAAGGAGTGTTTGTAGTTTATTACTCTTTCACTCAGATAAGTAGAGTTCCTGTGGGTTTAGAATGGATGCATAATAACTTCTTTGGTGTTACATTGTTTAATGTGTGAGTTATCAGGAGTTTTTTTTTTATTCCAGCAGTATTAGAGGCAGTTGTATGTGTAGAAGGTGATGGGACAGGAGCCAGAGACAGGGGAGTTCTTGGATGAGAGTGCGCTTCCTCAACTAGACTGAGGGGGAGTTTGAGGAGCTTGATATGGAGATCACTGCAGAGAAAGTAGGGAAAGCTATTGCGACTTTGAAGCAGGGGAAGGCCCTGGGTTTAGATCGCCTCTCAGCCAAATTCTGCCAAAGCTTTAAAGAGGTTCTGATAAAACCTCGACAAGGTTCTTCAATGCGGTTTTGGTGGGAAAGGATCTTACAGTCTATGGCAGCTGCAGGGATTACTCTTATTCCCAAACCAGAGAAAGATAAGACAGTGTGTGAATCCTACTGACTAATCGCTTATAAATTTAGACGCTAAGCTTTTAGCAAAACTTTTGGCAGAAAGATTGAAGCAGGTGATTTGACATCTGATTCACGGGGATCAAGCTAGATTTATACCTGGCAGGCAGGGGAGTGGTAATATTCTTAGGATATTGAATATGATTTAGTATACTTGGAAAGGGAAGAAACCTGCCATGCTTTTAATGATGGATGCTGAAAAGGCATTTGACCAGGTGGAGTGGGGTTTTATGTTCAGTGTTTTATGCAGAGTAGGGCTAGAGGATAATTTTGTTAGGTAGACTGAGGTGCTATATAAACATCCTCAAGCAAGGGTTGAGGGTGAATGGGCACTATGGGGCTGCTATAAATCTGCAGAGGAGGACCAGGCAGGGGTGTCCACTTTTGCCACTGTTATTTACATTGGTTATAGAATCTTTGTCTGTAGTAGTGAAGGGGAGTGTGGATATTAGGGGCGTGAGGGTAGGTAAGGAAGCACATCGTATTGCTTTATTTGCAGATGATGCTATCTTTGAAGTGAGGCAGCTGTTATAGTCAATGCCAGTGCTACTTCAGAAGATACAGTATAGTAGAATTTCAGGATATAAAATAAATTAGAGCAAATCAGAGGCTCTGAATGTGAATATAGAGGGATCAGTGGTGGAGGGGATGAAAGCGGCGTGCCCATTTCAGTGGGTGGAGCAAGAACTAAAATATCTAGGGGTGAATATAGTGGCAGATTGAGAGTAGTTTAGCTTGAGCTAAGGCCCTCTGCTAAAGTCTCTACACAAAGATTTATGTAGATGGATGAGGTTGGCGGTCTCATGGTTGGGGAGAATTGCCATTATTAAAATGAATATTTTTTCAAGAATCCTCTTTATGTTTATATCATTGCCCACTGAAGTCCTGTGCAGGGTATTAAAGTATTTGCAGAAGATGATCTTTGATTTTATTTGGAAGAAGAGACCCCCAAGGGTGTCAAGATGGATATTGAGTCTTCCCAAGGAATGGGTGGATTGGGTATGCTGGATGTATCCTGCTATTATCAGGCAGGACAGGTGAGAGTGGTGTTTGAATGGCAGAAAATGGAGAGGTGTAAGTCTTGGGTGATGCTAGAAAGGGAGAGAATGGGGTGGGATCATCTGCTGAATAGAATATGGGGGAGGGTATAAGAGGATGTGGTGGGGAAGATATTAGTCCCTTTCTGAAGGAGGGTTTGCAGGTATGGGATCAAATTAGGTTGAAGGTGTTGGGGGGGGGCGAAGGTTCAGTTTGATGGAGACCTATTAGGTTCAATAAAGCGTGATCTCCGGGAACAGCAGGAATCAGTCTTCACATATGGGTGAATGTCATTCATAGGAAAAGCCTTTGGGAGCACTCCACTGCGCCTGCGTGCCTATGTGCCTGCCTTCCCAATTCCTCTCCTCAGTTCGGTTTGTAGTTGCGAAGAATAAAATAAAAGAACCCTACAACTCCTTGGAGAGGACAGCGGGTTGTGAAAACTGATTCCTGCTGTTCCTGAAGATCACTTGTTATAGGTGAGTAACTACGCTATCTCCAGGAACAAGCAAGAATGCAGTCTTCACATATGGGATTCGCTAGCTACCAGGTACCAGACTGGTATGGGGGGAGAGCAGTGTGATCCCTGAGGTAAAAAGCCTGAAGTTGAAGAATCTGGAAGTGTGAGCCATTGGACTTGATTCCAGAAGACAAAACTCCCTCAATGATAAGCTGGTATCTTGTAGAAGTCTGGAACAGAGGGTAGGAGTTGAATTTAAGTCCCAAAGAGGTGCTGGAGTACAGCTTGGCCAAAGACAGCATCCCAATCGGAGTCTCTGTCCAGACAGTACTGTGCAGCAAAAGAATGAATGAAGGACCGGGTAGCTGCTCAACAGATGTCCTCAATGGCTATGGAATGGAGATTGGCTACAAAGGTTGCCTAGCCCACACATTATGAGCAGTGACATGACCTTCCAAAGAGAGTCCTGCTTGTGCATAAGCAAAAGAAATGCAATCTGCTATCCGTCTAGATGGATAGCAGATCCAACTCTAGTCCTGGTGCACCACAATCCTGCCTGGTTATCAGGATGTCCCTAATGAATACTCATGAAGTATATTTGCATCTACTGCATCCCATTATATGCAAATATATCTAGATAGAGTATGTTTCATCACTGGTAGACCCAGGTGACTAGGGTCAAAGGAAATGAATAATTGAAAGGATCTTCTGTGTTCTTTAGTTCTATCCAATTAGTATGCCAGCACTCGCTTGCAGTCTAATGTATGTAGCACTGCTTGAGCCCGAGATGCATGTGGTCTAGGGAAAAAAATCAGGAGGATTACTGACTGGATAGATGGAAAGAGGAAACCACTATAAGGAGGAAGTGTGGATGAGTACGGAGAACCACCTTGTCATGGTGGAACTGAGTATAGGGGGGGATCCACTACTAGAGCTTGCAGCTCACTGATGTGCAAAGCTGAAGTGAGGGCAATAAGGAAGATGACCTTCCAAAACAAAAACTTCAGTGAAGTGGTAGCTAAAGGTTTGAAAATTGGCTTTAGAAGTTGCAGCAGAACCACATTCAGATTGCAGGTCATCAGAGGCAACTTAACAGGTGGCTTGGACAGCAGAAGATCCCGCATGAAGCATGCTACTGAGTGGTGAGGACATAGGTTTTCCATCCACTGGTCTATGAGAGGCTGCAATGGCACTAAGGTGAACGCTTACTGAGAATGTTTTAAGACCTGTCAAGGATAAGTGGAGGAGATATTGTAGAAGCAACTCTACCGGACAAGAAAAGGGGTCAAAGTCCTTTGGGAAGCACCAGAGGGCAAACCTATGCCATTTGAAGGCATAAGATCATATGGTGGAATCCTTATGAGATGCAAGAAGGACATCCTTGACTGCCTGTGGTAGACCGAAGTCAGCGAGCACTAGCCCTCTGGCTACTGAGAGGGTTTCGTTTTCACTGGCCCTTATTGAGAATGGTAATAAGATGCTGTACCAGTTTTATTATTTACCAGTGTGAGTGGCGCACCTGGTGAGGAGGCAGTGTGAGGAGAAGGGTGACTTTATACATATGTGGTGGGGATGCTCTAAGATTAGAGACTTCTGGGATGGGATGGTAGGGCTAGTAGAGGAAACAGTTGAGCAAGAGGTTGTGCTCGATCCCACAGTAGTGCTGTTGAGTACCCCACCTGCAAGGATGGAAAGAAAGAAAGGAAGTTTGGTGGTTATGCTTGTTGTGATTGCCAGGACAGAAGTGGCTTAACAGTGGAAGAGTGTACAACTGCTAAGAGGCAAGTCCAATATTAAATTGATTTTGTGTATAGAATATGCAAGGTAACAGCAATGAAAAGACAGAGGGTGCCCCCCCCTCCCCCGGTTTCAGAGGATGTGGACTGGTTATATTAAATGGCGAAAAGCCAAGGGGGTGGTAGTGAGTGATAGCCCCTTTTGTGACTGGGTTTTGGCATGGGAGAAAAATGCATTGGAGACTTCTAAGCTGTGACAATCGAACAGGGGTAGGTGCTAGAATGTGCATGTTTGGGGTGGGAGGGGTAAGTGGGTGGGTGAGGTGATTGCTACATTGGTATTATCATGATTTAGTATGGCTATTTATTTATCTTCTAGTGAATGTACAGGGATATTGTTTCCTGATGCAGTCGCTCTTTATCAATTTAAGTCTGTGCCAGTCCCCCTTCTCTCCATCACTGACTTTAAGTTGCCTGATGCCCGAGGCCTGCGGGGGGAGGGCTATTATAAAGTATGGAGAAACCACCCACAAAACCCCAAAATAGCCAATCACCCTTCTTTTTGCTGTAACCCAAAATATTCTGCTGTAATGTCCTAATCCCTATTGGCATAGTGGTCTGCGTGAAAATGCCTGGTTCATTAAAAACCCTGGGGCTCCCCTCCCTGTCTCTTTCCACATCTGATTTGTAGGTGCCTTTTGCCGCATATGGAGCAAGCATGTCTGTACTTGCAGCTGCTGTTTAATCTGTAGGACCCACCATTGAATAGTCTGCAAACTCATCTCCAGTTGTTCTGAGTCAGCAATGTTGTCCCACCATTGTCCCAGACACCAGTCCTACCCTCCCCCTGAAAGGGCTATTGGGATGATGAGTGTCTGCCAGACCATTGCATCTGACTGGTCATGCCTGTTCTGTTCCCCCTTTGGCACAGTGTCATCAACCTAATCCCTAGATCAATGTCCTTCCTGTCCCAGCAGAGTTCTTTGTTCCCTGACATGTTCCAATGGAACCACTTGTCATAATCTTACCATGCATCCCCATGCATTGAGTTCATAACAACAGGGGGTTCCAATATCAATTTTGGGGTGCTTGGGCCTGGAATTAGGGAGGTACCTGGGCTCGGTTGCTGAAATGATCAGCTGGAAATACTAGGCCAGTCATTTTATCAACTGAGTTGTCAACATGGAGCAGTTGGTGGGGGAAGGATAATATCTCAGCCAGAGCATGGGCCAAGGCTCAGTTTAAAACCAGACAAGAACATTATGGTACCCCTTTCACAACATGGAGTATGGTCCCGTTCAGGCAGGAAGAGTTTTGGTAACATTGTTAAGGTTGTTTACATTAATTGTATATAATGTACAATTAATGAGGGAGGAGTTGGATCAGTGGTTGGGACAGGTTACCTCAGGCTGGAGAGCCAGGGGTTCAATTCCCACATGGGGACAAGCAACCTCAGACCAGAGGGACTGGGGTCTCTAGTCCCATGGCCACCCCTTGTGGCCTTGGGCAAGCCACTTAACCCTCCATTGCCTCAGGTGCACTTAGATTGTGAGCCCTTCGGGGACAAGGGAATAAAAAGTACCTGTTAGTATACATGTAAACCACACTGATTCTAAAGAGCATGGTATAAAAAAAAAATTAAAATATTGGGCTAATGTTGGGGGAATGTTGTGGTGTTTATTTGCAAGCTATGGCCTGTTAATCCCACTAATAAAAGTGTTTTTTTCACTAAGGTCAAGTGATGTGTTGAAGTGTGTTGCAGGGGCAATGAACGATAGCCCATAGGACCTTGTACAACATGCTCCTGATTATGTGTGCAATTCTGTGTGCAATATTGTGTGCAATTCTGGTCGCCGTATCTTAAAAAGGATATAGCGTTATTAGAAAAGGTACAGAGAAGAGCCACCAAAATGGTAAAGGGGATGGAAGGATACTCCTATGAAGAAAGGCTAAAAGGGCTCTTTAACCTGGAAAAGAGACGGCTGAGGGGAGATATGATAGAGGTCTATAAATTAATGAACGGAGTGGAACGGGTAAACGTAGATCGATTGTTTACGTTATCAGAATATAGAAAGACTAGGGGACATGCAATGAAGCTACTATTTAAGACTAATAAAAGAAAATATTTTTTCACTCGACGTGTAATCAAACTCTGGAATTTGTTACCTGAGGATGTAGTAAAGGCTGTTAGTGTAGCTGGGTTTAAAAAAGGTTTGGACAAGTTCCTGGAGGAAAAGTCCATAAACCATTATTAAGAAGGGACCCAGGATATCAATGCTTGGCCCAGTACAATCATTGCAGAACCTGTCTCTTGGGGAAACTGCTAGGTATGTATGACCTAGATTGGCCACTGTTGGAAACAGGATATTGGGCTTGATGGACCTTGGTCTGACGTAGTATGGCATATCTTATGTTCTTATGGTGTTGGCCCATAACCAGGCTTCTGGGAGAAGAGGAAGGGCTCCCTGGACCAGGTGAGGGGGAGGGGGTAAGCAAATCCAAAGGATGGCTGGGCAGGCAGTAAGTAGCAGGGGTGGGGCAAGGATTAAGGAGATTAAGGGCAAGAGCTCCTTCTGGAAGAGGCTGCGAGACCCACCCTCCTCACCCATAGCAGAGGGACAGTTAGTTAGGGTAGGAGGTATGTCACTAGGAGGTATGTGCAAGTTAGCAGGGATAGAGGGAGCGGGACCTCACCAATAAAAAGGGGGGGTACTACATACTCTGGGGGCCTAGGTGCAAAAGGAATAAGAGGGGTGCCGGGTCCAGATTGAGTTCATAACAATAGAGGGCTCAAATACCAGTTTTGGGGTGCCTGAACCCAGAATGGGGAGGCCAGGTACCATGGCCAGAGGTGCCTGGGCTCAGCTGAAGAAATGACTGGCTAGAAATACGAGGCCCACCCAGTCATCAACGCGGAGTGGTTGGCAGTGGAAGGGCAATGCCTTGGACACAGTGTCGGCCAAGGCTCAATTTAAGCCCAGACAAGGACATTATGGTACTCCCTGCACGACGTGGCGTATGATCCCACCCAGGCAGGAAGGGTTTTGGTAACATCGTTAAGGATGTTTACATTAATTGAATGTCATATTGGGCTAACTTTGGGGGGGTATTGTAGTGTAGTTTATTTGCATGCTGTGGGTTGTTAATCCTACTGTTAAAAGTGTTTCTTTCACTAAGGTCAAGTGATGTTTTGAGGTATGTTACGGTGTGGGGTGGAGCCGGGGGGGGGGGTTGAACAGGAACCTGGAGGACCTTGTACAGCACGCATCTGGTTATGAAATGCTAACAGAAATTAGGAAAGCTAGCAAATTGGCAGCACATTAATAATAGGAAATTTCAATTATCCTAATATTGGTTAGGTAAATGTCTCATCTTGACATGCTAAGGAAGTAAACTTTCTAGAGCCATAAATGACTGCTTCATGAAGCAGTTGGTCCAAGAACCAACCAGAGGAGAAAGTGCTTTAGAACTAGTCCTTACAGGTATAAAGGACCTGGTCAAAGGGGTAATGGTGGTTGAGTCACTAGGTAATAGTGATCACAATGCAATGAAATTTATCATCACTAAAAAGAACACTAACAAAACAATCTGATGGAATTAGAAAAAAAAACACTAAAAGGAGCAGGTGCCGAGGTCAAAGGTTTGCCTGAGACATGGACATTATTTAAAAAGTCCAAATAATAAAAGCTCTTAAATTACAACATTCCACATTACAAACTCATTCACCATTAACTCATAAGCAATGTGACCTCAGGAAAGCTCGATATCTCACACAAAGTGAAAATCTCACTTAAAGAGCAGCTGATGCTCACATCATTGGTCACCAAAGCCCATCGCAAATTCATCCACAATACTCATACATACCAAAACTTTATACCAACCCAATCAAATAACACCAAGGGAAAATTCCTAATTACAACCACACCACACCACACATACAAATAGCGTCAAGTATACTTTAAATTAATTTTCCAATTCTCTACAACAGGATCCGTCGAGACTGCATAACACCCCTAAAAAAGAAGGGGAAAGCACATGATAAATATATAGAAGAATCACCAACCCAAACGGGTCTCAACGTAAGGATAAGTACTTGCGGACCCGTTTGGGTTGGTGATTCTTCTATATATTTATCATGTGCTTTCCCCTTCTTTTTTAGGGGCTTTGGTGACCAATGATGTAAGCGTCAGCTGCTCTTTAAGTGAGATTTTCACTTTGTGTGAGATATCGAGCTTTCCTGAGGTCACATTGCTTATGAGTTAATGGTGAATGAGTTTGTAATGTGGAATGTTGTAATTTAAGAGATTTTATTATTTGGGTTTACTACCTAGCTCTTGCACAGCTGTTTTCTGTAGTATCATTATTTAAAAAGACCATTTTGGAAACACTGATAAAATATATTACATGCAATAATGAAAGTCAAATGACAGCCAATGTGGTTTAATGGAGAAGTGAAAGAAGAGGTGAAAGTCAAAAGGAAATCTTTCAGAAAATGGAAAGCAGACCCTAACGAAGAAAATAGGGATAAGCACCAGCAAGTTAGATATAAAACAGTAATAAGGCAGGCCAAGGGAGACTTTGAAAAGAAGCTTACTATAAAGGTAAAAAGGCACATCTTACAAAGGACATCCAACTGCAATCTGGGACAGAATGTCTGGAAAAAAAAAGCAGGCACGTGCAAGTTCAGGCATGATTTCATGAATGTGGACGTGCCCAATATGGATGTCTGTGGAGACATCTACTGTACACAGAAGTCCCCAGAATAGCATTTCAGAACAAGGACATCTAATAGCCTAATGGTTAGGAGCAGGGTAGCCAGGGTTAAAATCACAGTATGGGCCTTTGCGATCTTAGGTTAGTCACTTAATTCTCCTTCTTCTCTACACTCTGGATGGTTTAAGGCCAAAACAAGCATTTTCCTGATGTGTAGTTGTGCCTGGAGCAGGTCTGGCTTTATAGTGAGGTGGCCACTTCAGGAGGCAGTTTTGTGAGCGGCAAAAAATGCCTCCAAAACAGCCAAGTGGCCATCGCCTCACTCTGCCTTCTAAGGAAAGAAAAAAATTTGAGTAGACCAACTGCAGCAGAATCAATGCCCCTGCCACAGATCCGAGGGCACTGGGGCAGTGGCGGCGAGCTATCAACTATGAAAAAAATAAATAAAGCATAGAGGGCCCAATTTTCATTTAGGCAGGCTATGCACCACGTCAGCTCATAGCCTGCCCGACGATCTCCCTTAACCCAGATTTTCATTTCCGCAGCGACGGAAATGAAAAATCTGGGTCACACTGCCCAGGCTGGCAGCCGCTGAAACTAAGCGGGTAGAAGTGATTTTCAATGCTGCCCATTTAGCCCCAGTGCTACCCATTTAGTTCCATTCCCTGCCTCTGCTCTACCCCAGAACACCCCAAATATACCCCGAAGTTAAGCGGATAATATCTGGGCATGTTAGGGTCTTACCATGATTTTCCAAAGGCACTACCCATATAGGTGCCTTTGGAAAATCCCGGTTAAGGCATTTTCACAGGTAACATGGGCTGTTACCCATGTAACTGCCTTCGTAAATTGAGCCCAGAGTCTTTAGGACTCCAGTGTGCTTGTAAGTCCCTGCTGGTTCCATAAAATGTATCATCAGAGGGGGAAGGAACCATCAGGACTTTACAAGCATGCTGAAGTCACATGAGTCCGTGCTTTTGCTTTCCGGTTTTTTTTTTTCCAATGTTGATAGCTTGCTGCTGTAGCTATAGGGAACTTACAGCTGCAACGTGCAAAATTGGCACCCTTAACAGACGATGCCGTCTTAACCAGCATGGTAACCAGACACTAGTGCCCTTACCATCAGAATGCCTACTTCCAGCCCCGTCCTTTAACACACATTGGAGCCCTTAACACTGCCATTTAGAGCTCACAAATGATGCACCCTTACTGGTCCTTAGTGAAAGCACCCGTAAGTCAAAAAAAGATTGATCTTAGTCTTCCTCAATCCCTTAGAGAATTCTTTGAAAAAAAAGTTGTCTTAAAAAGGTATTTATGTTGCATGTAAAGCAGTAGTGCTACAAGAAAAAAATACAAATTTCGTTACTGCAAACTATAGAAGTCTACAGATGTCACTATAAATTAGTGCTGGAGAGGTATATTAGAACAGAAGATTTGCCATACTGGGTCAGACCAAGCCTCCTTCAATCTGAGTATCCTGTTTCTAACAGTTGCCAATCCAGGTCATAAGTACAGTTATGGTCGACATTATTGGCACCTTTCATTTTAGGTATGTTGTGGACAATATCTTGAGAAATAATTGGAAATATTCCAAATGTATATGTCATCATAATATTGTAATAGTATGTTCAAAGGGTATGCAACAAAAAAAAGTTGTCTGTGCAACTTAGATGCAATTTCTGAGGGTAAAAACAAAATATGACCTGGACGTATTTGGTTGCACAACCATTGGCAGTGATGACAGTCTCTAAACGTTTCTTGCAGCCATCTATAAGTGTCATACATCTGTCTGCGTTTCTCCCACTCTTCAACTGTGATTTGCTTCAGCTCACGAATGTTTCCAGAATTTCTTTTACCAATGGCAGATTTCAGCACTTTCCAAAGGTTCTCAATTGGATTGAGATCAGGACTCATGGCTGGCCAGTTTAAAACAGTCCATTTTTTTCCTTTTTAACCATTCTTTTGTACTTTTGGATGTATGTTTTGGGGCATTGTTCTGCTGAAGGACCCATGACCTTCGACCCAGACCTAGCTTTCTGACATTAGTTGGCACATTTCGCTCCAAAATACCTTGGTAGTCCTCTGACCTCATGATTCCTTTAATATATTTCAGGCCTTCAATTCCTGAGGCAGCAAAACAGCCCCACAACATTATGGAACCTCCACCATATTTAACTGTAAGAAGGATGTGTTTTCCCTAAAAAGCTTCATTTCTGCATCTGTAAATGTATCGCTGGTCTGCATTGCCAAGAGCTCAAGTTTGGTTTCATCTGTCTGCAGAACATTTTCCCAGAAGGACTGTGATTTCTCAAGATGGGTTTGGGCAAAGATCAGGTGTGCCTTTTTATGTCTGTCTTTGAGCAGTGGGGTCCTCCTAGGCCTTCAAACAATAAGTCCTTTTTTGTTTAGTATGCGGCATATGGTGCAGATTGAAGCGACCACTCCAGATTGCTCCAGGTCAACCTTAAGCTCTTTGGTATTGTACATGGTGTTTTTCCAACAGTTCGCTCTAACCTTTGAAGACTTCTTGGATTAATTTTCCTCTTCCCACCACGTCCTGGGAGGTTCTTGACAGTTGCATGAGCAAAAAAATGTCTTAATAACATTGTGAATTGTAGACGCAGGAATCCCAAGGTCTTTGGAGATGGACTTGTACCCTTTTGAAGTTTGATGTTTGGTTATGGTCAAATCTTTTTAATATACCACAACAGTGCATAGCAGTCCATGCTGTGTACAATAATTTAAAAAACAGAAAAATCAGAAAAGAACTCCATAATTAAAATAGAACAGCATAGTATAACAACCAAAACATACACACTCTAGACAAAGACAAAGACATAGACAAGGAGAGAACATGCAGAATAGACAGAATTAGGCAGGCTATTTAGACAAGCTAATTAGACAACGCTACAACCCACTCCAGGGCCAGGAAACTTATCCCAGGATAACTAGTCTGGAAGTTTGAAAATAGTTCTAAAATTAAAGGTTTTCAAAGCTTTTTTAAAACACTTAAAATTTAGCTCAGTGCGGAGATAAATGGGCAGACCATTCCAGTGTGCCGGAGCAGCGGCAGAAAAAGCTGATTTTCTTGTGGACTCATACTTAACTACCACTGATGAAGGAAGGTACAGGCAAAAATTGTGAAGTGAGCAAAGGGACCTAGCTGGTGCGTACAAGGTGACTACAGAGGACAAATAATCTGCAGCAGCATCATGAATAATCGTATGAGTAAGAGTAAGCAATTTGAACATGATCCCAGAATTTATGGGCAACCAATCATATTTAATGGAGTGGAGTGGAGTGATGTGGTCAAACATCCGTGCATAAGCAAGTAAACGAAGAGCCATGTTTTGAATACACTAGAGGGATCAGAGATGAAACTGCGGAAGAGCAAGATAAACAATGTTACAGCAATCAAGTCTTTGAATCACGGTATGCAGAAGTAGGGTTGTCAAGGAAAAAGCATATGCCATGGAAGCATCATAAGGCCAAGAATGTTGATTTTGTTACTTGGGCCAACGTAAGAAGAAAGTAAGAGCAGAATCCAGAATGATGCCCAGATAATGGAGAGAAGTGTGGAATGCTAAAGGAAGACCATCCAACACTGGGGCTTGTGTAGGGCAGGTTTCAGAACTAATAAACCAAATAGCTGTAGATTTGGTGGGATTCAACTTTAGAGAATTTTTATGTAACCAGGAAGAAATACTGGTTAGATAGGTGTTTAAAGGTCAAGTGAAAAATCATCAGTTGAAAACGATAGTAAAATATCATCCGCATAGACATAGCAAGAAATGCCAGAATTCTGAATTTGGGTAACCAATGACCTGAGAAAAATATTAAATAAAGGGGATAAAATCCTCTTGGATACAGATCTGAAGAGATCTATTTTGTAAAAATGAACAAAGCCAAACACTATTCTGTGAGTCAAAAGCAGATTATGGTCCACCAAATTGAAGGCTGCGAATAAATCAAGTGAGACAGCAAGAATATAATTCCCGCAATCGGGCAACCTGTAAATTTCATTGAGTACTGCTGTTATCACCATTTCTGTACTGTGACAGGAATCGGGTCTAATGAGGAGGTTGTCTTATGATTGGACTGCAACACCCACCCTAGCTGAAAGAGGGACACAGGAGTGAAATTTGACCAGGTGTGCAGTAGTATTGAAGCAGTAATTTCAAGAACTGCCAGTGATGAAAAAGGAGGGAAGGAAGGTAATGTAGTTTTAAGGGTCTTAACCTTATTCAAAAAATAATCGTTTTTCTGCGGTTGGACCTGACCAAGGCAGATGTCGTTGGAGTTGGTACTGCATGGAGAGTTGAGACACCACTGAGAATATTGATTTTATTGTAGACGGAGATTCATTGATAATCTTGGAAAAGTAATCCTTTTTTGCCTCAAAGATTTTGCAGCGATAATATGTAAGGCAGGCCTTAAAGTACATCAAAGTTAGAGCAGATTTAGATCTTGTCCATGATTTTTCAGCTGCCCAGGTCTGTCGCCTAAGGAGCTGAAGCCCAGCATGGAACAATTTGTGAGAGACCCGCGAAGCATGAGCTTTGGTATTAATGGGGGCAAGTTTGTTAAGAGCTGTGGAAAGTGCATCCTGTCATATATGAGCCTGCTCATTTATAGGTAAGGTAGAGAACTTTGTCGGAAATAAAATATCAGCAGCCGGAAAAGCTGCAAGAATTTCAGGGGTGATAGGTCTATAACAAGAGATGACAGAAAGAATGGTCATACCAATGGATAGTGATGATGGTCTAGAGAGAATCAAATCAGAAAGCAACAGGACATGATCAGACCAGGGAACCGAAACTGCTTTAAGATTAGTAAGGATCAGACGTGCACTCTGAAGGGTAAGAATGAGATCAAACTTTTCTGACAGCAGAGGCAGTTCAAGACATTCTGCTGCCTGAGGCAAGAGATAAGCTGGCGCCCCCCCCCCCCCCCCCCCCGCCAGCCCCGCAGCCAAAATAGAGGCAATTCCCCAGAGCCCTAGTCAGAACCTACCCCACAAATAAAGAAAGCAATATATTCACAGGCTATATAAGGTTGGGGTTTTTTTTAACCTTTATTATGCTGTTTTTATGCAGCAAAAAATTAGCAGATTAGATCCCCAGGCTATATAATTAATGTAAAACATATTGACCCCTGACATTGCACACTGGATTGGCATGCTATTAAATGTAACTATACAGTCTGCAAAAACACAGGAGATGTCAGATGATCATAAACCAAGGAGCAAAATGGAAAAGCAAGAAACACATCTAATTTTATTTTGGTGTTATATACTGCGCTGTGCTTCTCGCTTTTTATTTGTGAACATATATTCTGCATCCAAAGAAACCTTTCTCCCAATAATGAATGCAGAGGGCGTTTCCCCATAGAACTCAACCAGTATTCTCTCTAGAAATTTTTGACAGCCAGGTGGCATGAAGGTGTAGCTGGGTGGGTCACATTGTAAGCTGACTGGCAGCAGACAACATAATTAGTCGTCTTTCCTTTTTTCATTCCTTCTATTACACCCCTGAGGAAGCCCTACGTGGGAGAAACAAAGATCTTTGTTGGGCAGCTTTAGGCCACATGGTCTTCGAGGCAGATGGTGGACACTAGAAAGATAAGTGCAGTATACTGGCTGAATAGTTTGCCTATTGTTTTTGAAACTATCCTGTTGCTCTGTTCTGTTCTAGGACGCTGCTGCATGCAGAAGAGGGCTGAGATAGTGAATACAGAGGATGGAAATGGGGAAATGGGACGTTCACGTAAGAGACAAGGTGTATTGGAAATTAGGGAAGGAAAGAGAGGGAAGCAGTGGGAGTAGGAATGCTGAAGAGGAGGTGAGAGGGAGATGATCAGTAGATAGATGAGACTTTAAAATAGGAAACTAAGGACTAGAGGGTGTGAGAGGGAGACTGAGGGGTAATATCAGATGTGAATGGGTATAGAGACAGAGAAGAAAAACATGAAAAAAAATCAATGTCAGATGTAGAGAAATAAAAGGAAAATAAGGTGATACCTTTCTACTGAATGAACTTAAAACATACTTGAATTAGCTTTTGAAGGTTAAAACCTTCAGGACAGTATGATCAACAGACAACATACCACGCTTATCCAAGATGTAGAGAAGGAAGGAAAGAGTCAGAGGAGAGAGAAGAAATGGAAAAACATACCAGAAAAAGAACATTGGAGAACACTGTCACCAGAAAACTGGGAGCAAGCGAGCCTGGGACTAACCTAAGTAGAAAAATAAAATGCCCAGACCCTAAAGGTAGTAAAGAAAAAATATATATTTTCAATTTGTAAGGACTGGAACATCAACTTTGGGAAATATGCCTGTCTCCTTTTTCATATTTTGCAAAAAAATGTTAGGAAATGCATTTGTTCCTCTTTCACAGTATTGAATTGCTCATAAGAGTCTAGTTTTTTGGTGTTTCTATTTCAGGTTTGCTTGCATGTTTCTGTTTCTAACTTGTGGTTTCTTATTTAGCATTAGAGAAGATTCTGTCTGGAGTAGAGGAGCAGCCTTGTGGTTTGAACTAAGAGACTAGGGTTTGATTCCCACTAGCAGTCCTTGTGGCCCTGGACAAATCACCTATACCTCCATTGCTTTGGAAGAAAGGCCTTACAATCTACTTCTTGTCATACTGCCAAAAAAACCCAGGAGCTGCTGGGTTACTAGGAGTCAGCATCGACTCAAAAGCACACATTACATTGAGATTCTGTCCACATTCTATTTGTGTAGCTTAAATGGAGGATTCTGCTAGTATGTAGTTCCTGCATAGAGGTCTGGTCTGTTCTGTCCTCTTAGTAGGAATATGGGTGTTCAGAGACCCACTGCAATATTTGCTGTGCTATCTTTTCATAAATAGGATTGTTGCACTTTTGAGTCCTAGGAGTTAGTGCTGTTTCTGGTATGTTATTGTTGTATAGGTGTGTTTTTTGCAGGATTGTATATTAATTTACAAGAGGGCCCCTTTTACTAATACTTAGCTTATGCTGTCTGCTGCATGGTCCATTTTATTGTTATGGCAGATAGTGCATGCTAAGTATTAGTAAAAGGGGCCCAGCGTATCTGGAAGTGGAGCATCCATTTTGTTGTTATTCCCATCATCCCCTAAGAGTGAGATTCATTCTGGTTACATATAAACCAAAGCAATTTGGAAACACTAATCTTGAGTGATTTGCATTGTGTACCGTTTGCTAAAATGTTTTTTTTTTTTTGTGCTGGTATTTCATATATACAGGGTGGCCCAAAAAAAGTGAGAACATCTTGTAAATTAAAAGCTTAAATAGTTTACTTCTTATTTACCTTTTTTAGCTATATAACGTCTTTATTTCGACAATTTCCAATCGCCATATTTTGTTTTTCAATTAGTCAATCGTTTACAACTGTCTTTTTGAATTTTTAAATAACGTATATGCTATGAGATGTTCTCACTTTTTTTGGGCCACCCTGTAAGTGGAGGAGTAGCCTAGTGGTTGGAGCAACAGCCTAACACCCAGGAGACTGGGGTTCAATTCCCACTGGTGTTCCTTGTGACCTTAGACAAGTCACTTTACTCTCACTTGTTTTAAAAGAAAAGGCCTGCTAATCTACTTCCAGTCATACCTTGCCAAGAAAACCCAGGGACTGCTTAGAGTCAGCATTGACTTGATGGCACAATTGTTTTTCTTTTTTAATATATACTTATATTGATTTGCTACTAGATGGCTCCTCCCTTTGAGATAGCTTATTGGCAGGGCCCTCAGCCTCCTACAATTCCACTGCTGTGGGAAAATCTGAAAAATGTGGAACTGCTGCAGCTGATCCAGGAGAAGCGGGTCCAATCTAGGTAAAAGAGGTTGTGACATCTTGCCAGTTATGAAGACACAGCATGTCCTGGAAAATTGCATAGTACATCTTGCCCTGGCAGGTTCTGCTCTTCTATGCAAACTGGATGGCAGGACAAGGAAGGGAACTGCAGTATGTCAGATTGCATCTTTCTCCTTTACCGCCCGAGACCGACCTTATACTGAAAGTATAGCTGATGTCCCATGTGGCTTGTAACAGCAGTTGAGCTCTGGGCAGCAGAGGAAGATATAGCCCAATGCATTATGGCTCTTCTGTCACAGGATCAGTGTGGTCAGGAGCAGGGAAAGGATGTGGAAGCAGTCCTGTAAAACTGAGGGTGGTGGCATGGGAGTTATATGAAGAGTTAGCTGGGGATCAAGGTGTATATGAAAGAGGAGCTGGGGGATGGTAGATGGGTTGTATGTATAGTCACATAGGAAATGGCAGAAAAAGAACTGAGGATCAGGGTGGGAAAGGGACTAGATTTGGCGTAGGGACAGAGTAGGGAGAGGATCTATGAGTTGGAGCAGGGCTGAATCCAGGATACGGACACTACCTTCTGCTCTCACAGGATCTTGCTAGCACTGTTCCCTCTAAGCTGTGTGCGTGTGCGTGTGCGCGCGCGCACACACCTCACTGAGTGAGCGCACATACTTTACAACAGAGCGCACAAAAATTACGGTTCTGATTCTGATAGAAAACAACACAGACTTTCTTAAAATTGAAAAGCTGTTGTGTATTTATGGTTTTCACAAGTTCTACAATATTTTCTAGTGCAATCAATGTGGTTTACATACTGTATTCTGACGTGTAGTCAAATTTTAAAGTATATAACTCCGAGTGTCGTTATGTGGCGCACAAAAATGTAACCTCCTTTCAAAAGCTGCACAGCTGATATTTTATGCACGCACACAGCCTACAGAAAATTAGAGGGAACATTGCTTGCTAGACCTTAGAACCTTCCTTCTCTTTTCTTCCCTCATCCTGATCTTCCCTCTCCTTCAACCCCATTTTTCCTCGTTCCTTCCTTTTCTTCCTGCCTTCCCTACCATCAGTGATCCCCTCCCCTCCCCATTTCCAGTCTTCCCTCCTTCACTCCCAATATGTGATCCCCTCCAAAGCTCTTCCTGTCATTCCCTACAACAGTACCAGAAACCCCTTCCGATAATACTTCCGAAGGAACAATCCCCTTGTTAATTCACATGAATCTGAGCTGAGGGCTCCATGACAGAAACCTCTAGGGATGCTGGCATATTTCAGTTAAAATCTTTGCAGTTTGATATATTGAGTAGCTACTCCCCTCCCCATGAAACAAATTAGCTCATAGCTAAATGGGGCTGGTCCAAGGGTTTCTGCAACCACAGGCAGAAGCCCTGACCGTGCCCACCCCCACATGCTGCGCCTCACCACCCTCCCACCCCGTGTTGAGCCAAGAAACTGTCCCCCGCTGCTACTGATTCCAATGGTGGGGTCAGAGGGAGGGGGCAGCTCAGCTTGGTACACATGGCCTGCCACTTCTGACACAACTTCGGGGGGGAGGGGGGAGGCTAGTAGTCATGTGTGCTAAAGTACATGGACTGCCACAGGTGCTGTGCCACCTACAGAAGTCTGCCACCCTTGGCGGCCTCATAGCCAGCCTAGTGAATGGACTGGCTCTGTGACTAAATACACAATCTCTTATGCTTTATATGGAATTAGTGGTAGTTTACAGCAGTTGGTTTCTGTTTCTCCCTCTATACCCTGAACAGCCATGTAATTTGGCCACACACCCTTGCCAGCACAAAAGATGTTCTGTTAAAGCTAGAGCCAACGCATGCAAAACCGCTAAACTCCGGCCACGAGCAAGTTGAAATGAAGGGGAAGAGGAGACACTGTCCGGGGTCGGGGAGGGAGGCTGCCATTCGCAGCACGCGCAACAGCTGGAATCCATTCTACGCGAAAGGGGCGCGCGCTGCCGCAGCTCTTCGACCACAGCCAACTTCGGGAGGGGCGCGCATGCGTCGCAGCGCTCCGGTAACCCAACCTGGGCGTTACATAGCTCAGCCTTCCGGATCCGTGGTAGTTGCCTTGCAGAGCGCTGCTTGTGAATTAAAGGCAGGGATGGAGTCCGAACTGTTCTTATTTGCAAATTGGAGTACCTTACTAGTGTGCATGGTTCTCAAATTTCCTCAGATTATCGCCGTCATGATTGCCAGGTCTGCTCAGGGTGTGAGCCAGAAAAGTATACTCCTAGAGCTCACCGGGTAAGAGACTAGGCAGGTGGCACCGGCTCCGTAGCTTTTCAATATACTATACACTGCAGTAGACAGGGATCTGTTATTATTTTGTTTATCAACGACTCACCATTTCTGCTCTGTTAAATAAGACTTGCTCCCATCATAAAATAACAAAGGCCCTGGGAGTTCATTCCATCACATTGTCTACAATAACATATTGTTGTGCTACTCGTAAGTGTTCAGGTCACCGAACGTGCGTTTAAATTATTTGATGCATTGTATGGAGTAATTGCTATGAGGGAAAATATTACTATTTAAATATAAATTAGTATATAGCTTAAACAATTTTCAGTCTTAGCTGACGTTTCAAGAATGCTAGAGCACTTTTATGCAAAATTAGAAGGGGAACTGGTTGTAAGGAAAATGTCTGCGAGTCCATTTGCTCGCCCTTTTTTCAGGAGCAGAGGAATGCCTTTTGTGTTTGAGGGAGAGGCCAATCAAACCAACCTCTGTCACTGCACCCCCCCCCCCCCACACCCCCACCCCTATACTCCATAGCTGCTGATGCCCTATGGGACAAAAAGTTAGTTGGCCCACTGTGTTATGTTTGGTATAATATGTTTTTAAAAGTTTTATTTTCTGCAGTATCTGGAATAGGAAAAAAATTCTTAAGCAGAAATATCCCAATTAAGCACCTTAGACAGAATGAAGTGGCCTAGTATTTAAAGCAGTGGGCTAAGAAAGGGAGTTGCCTTTGATTTGGCTCACATTCTTCTCAGAAGTTCAAGTTACATTCTCCATGGACTAGGAGGATTGCGTCAGCCACACCTGGTGACATCCTTCGGGCGGCGCCATACTCTAGAGCTCGGACCCCTCTGAGCATGCCCAGGTAGCCTACCTTACCGGCCCGCCCCTAGTCCGGCCAGTCTTCTTCCTTCCGCCTTGCTAGCAAGACAGACCCTGCTCTCCTACAACCAATTGCTACTCTACAGCAGACCAGCAGATCATCCATGCCAAAACCGGGGTTAAAAAAGTGCCCATGCTGCAGCGACAAGACTTGCAACTCCACACATGGCTGTGTTCACTGCTTGGGCAAATCCCCGACTACCAGCAAAGCAAAAGGGCATGCTCCCAAGGCTTATTCTTCATCCAAGGGCCCTGAATCAAGCTCCCGAGCTACCTCTAGCTTTTTGCCGGCTCAGGATGTGCCTGACAGGGCCTCCATCCCCAGCCGTGCCACCGTGACAGCCTCCGCTACTCCTTCCGGTGCTCCGGCAAGGGATGCGCCCGACAGGGCCTCCATCCCCAGCTGCGCTCCTGTGGTGGCCCTCTCTGCTCCGCCTCCAACAGATCTGAGCCTCGCAGACGCCCGGGACCGTGGAGGTAAGGCCTGCCCCTCCGAAACCTTGTGTGACTGGGGCTGCTGATCTGATGCTTAGTGGGCCTGCTACTACTTCCCCAAGCGGCTGCGGGCAATGACGCCCGGGGGAAGTCCTCCAGCTCCACCCACCGCTGAAGGAATGAGTCCTCTAGCTCCGCCCACCACCAACAGAGCAGCCTGGGATTCAGCAACGCACGTCAGCATGTGGACACAAGCCCCGCCCTCGCCCCTCTGTGCAGCTCAGTGCAGCTACTTCCTGCATCGGAGCACAGCGGTTTAAGCTCTGCCCTTGCCCCGGCGCTTGTTCCTGACGCCGCGCAGCTCTCCTCTGGCCCAGACAGTGATTCTTCACATCTGAGCCATGGGCGAAAACACTGACGGAGGCGCGAACACCGGCAGCCTCGTGGAAGTGGCGATCGGCGTGCTCACAGACACAGCAGCCATCGCAAAAGGCGAGCAAGCAGCACGGACTCCTCGGCAGGCAGCTCCTTCAGTTCCAGGCTAGCGCACAAGAGGCACCGCCCAGAGCGCCGCCAAACTTCAAAAAAGCACCACAGGATCAACAGGAGACATTCTTCCAGCACCAGCAAGGAGCCACCAGGTGAGATCATGCAGCCATGCCACAGATTGCCAACAGCTCTGCCATCCTGAAGCTGGTCACGCAGATAGTTCAACAGACTGCCCACACCTCTACAACCCCTGTAACCCCGGCGCCCCCATGGTCTCTACACCCAGATCGTGCTCAAGGTCCCCCCTCCCCCCGAGGCTCGCCGGACTGTGCTCAAACACCCACACCTGCACAGGACTCTCCGGTCAACCCATCCCCGGACAGCACAGCCGAAGAGCGGGACATCGAAGCAGTTGTTGGCTCCGCTTCCAGCGACTGGACTGCCTCAGAAAGCAGACAGTCCCCAGAGAATGAAGGGCCCCATCCGCCCCCGGAGGACCTGACCTACCCCAAATTCATATGGAGGGTGGCATCCGCACTAGCCCTGACTTTGCCCGAAGCAACTGAGGAACTGGATCTGGAGGTCCTAAAATAACTCTCCTCTCCCAAGCCCTCCTTTACCTATGCACCGCAAACTACGGGACGACCACCTGAGAGTGTGGCAAACCTCTGCCTCAGGCTGCCCCTTCTCCAGAAGACTGGACTCCAAATACCAAAATCCAGCCCACACCCGGGTTCATGAAACCGCAGCTGCCGCATCAATCCATCGTTGTCTCCTCCGCACTAAAAAGGATTAAATCCTCAGGTACCCACGCCAACAACCCGCCTGGGCGAGATCAGAAACTCCTCGACGATATAGGCAAGGTGGTCTTCCAAGGAGCAATGCTTAACGCCAGAATCGCCACACATCAGTTCCAGTATGTCCTGTTCCAGAACACCTGCGTGGCGAACATCAAGAACGTGATCACGTCCCTCCCGAAGGAGACACAAGCGTCGATTGCGAGTTCACTCATGGACATCTCAGAATGCAACAGACACCTGGCTAGCACAGCCTTCGACTCATCAGTGCGGACTGCAGGTACGGCAATCTCCGCCAGGCGATGGGCATAACTCAGAGCTTCAGGCCTGCGTGACGACACCCATGACAGGATTGCTGACGCCCCCTGCTCGGGCGAGTCGCTCTTCGGAGAAAAAGTCACTGACACTGTGAATGTCATGAAGGAGCATTGCATTACCGTACAAACCCTGGCGGAGGACGGCTTTGAGCGTCGCAGCACCTCTCAAAAGGGCAACTACCAGTGGAAACCCTATTACGGCTCAAACAGCTACAGTTCCAACAGAAGATACCCTTCCAACCGGAAGTGGCAAGGTTCGAGGTACAAAGCCAATTCTTACCATGGGCCCTCCAACCAGCGCCAGTCCCAGAGGGACCGCAAACAACAGAAGGGCACCAACGCGCCAGCAGGCAAAGGAGCCGCCTCCTTTTGACATATCCTCACAGGCGCCCACCCGGATAGGGGGCCGCCTGTCACACTTCCTGCAGGAGTGGGAGAAAGTCTCCTCCGACTCCTGGGTCCTGCGCATCATTCACAAGGAATACCGCTTATGGTTTTCCGCACCAAACCATCGAGCAGAACCCCTCCGCACTTACAACTTCCCATGGCAACAGAACTAATACACCTCGCGTCCCACGCCATAGAGGAGGTACCACCAACCGAGATCAACTCTGGGTTTTACTCCAGATACTTCCTCATCCCAAAAAGGATGGGCGGGATGCGTCCCATCCTAGATCTACGCAGACTGAACAAATTCATCATCAAGAAGTTCAGGATGTACTCCCTCAATCCAATACAAAAAACGTGGATAACTCAGAAGGGAAAAGCAACTTTATTGAAAACAAAAGCCACTGGCCCAGTGGCTTTTGTTTTCAATAAAGTTGCTTTTCCCTTCTGAGTTATCCACGTTTTTTGTATTGGATTGTTCCTCTTTACGTGGATTCGTGCCTGAGCGTTGGACTGTACTCCCTCAATGCCATCCTCCCCCTGATCCAAAGCGGCGATTGCTTGGCATCCCTGGACTTGCAAGAAGCCTACATCCACGTCCTCATCCACAAGTCACACAGGAAATACCTTCGCTTCCACGTGCTAGGACGACACTACCAATACAGAGTTCTCCCCTTCGGCCTGTCTCCAGTGCCTCGAGTCTTCACAAAGTGCGTAGCCGTTGTCGTAGCGTACCTCTGCAAGCTAAAGATATCTGTCTTTCCCTACCTGGACGATTGGCTCTTCACGGTGCCCTCAGCCCAGGAGCTACAAGAATCCCTGCAGAGGGTGACGGCCATAATTACCTCCCTGGGCTTCATCATCAACTACGACAAGTCACAACTGCAGCCCTCCCAGCGGCTCAAATTCATAGGAGCAGTAATTGACACCCGGGCATCAAGTGCCTACCACCCAGAACGCTCACTACTCGCTATTGTCTCCCTTGCAGCCAAAGCTGCCGAAGCAGAGAGCTCCTCAGCACGATCCCCCCTGGGCCATATGGCAGCAGCGACCTCAGTCCTGCCTGTCGCGAAGTGGAGGATGTGACCTCTCCAGTGGTACCTGTGCTCCCATTGGAATCAGCATTCCCAACCACTTTCCACCTGCGTCCCGATGCCCCTACGCATCAGAACTCATCTACGCTGGTGGTCAACCCCATCAAACCTTTCGGGGGGCAAGGACATTCACCAACAGGCGCACCAGGTAATTCTCACCACGGACGCGTCCAACACCGGTTGGGGCACACACCTCCAACATCTCAACACCCAAGGGGCATGGTCCCAGAAGGAGCGACAGCTACACATCAGTCTCCTCGAGCTGAGAGCCATCAGATACGCTCTCATAGCTTTTCTTCCACATCTATGGGACAAGTCTCTCCTCATTCAGACGGACAACCAAGTGGCCATGTTCTACGTCAACAAACAAGGAGGGACCAGCTCTCGCCCCCTCTGCAACGAATCGACGGCAATATGGTCTCTGGCCTTGGAGAACAACTGCAAACTGCAGGCCTCCTACCTGCCGGGAGATATGAATACCCTTGCAGACAAACTCAGCAAGTAGTCACGGCCCCACGAATGGACCCTCCCCCAGGAGGTGACCAATATCCTCGTCCATCGGTGGGGAACCCCATCCATAGACCTCTTTGCCACGGAACAGAATGCCAAATGCCCCCAGTTCTGCTCGAGACAGCCATCATCCAAAAGACTAGCAGCAGATGCATTTGACGTGTGCTAGGGGGAGTGATCTCTGGTGTACACCTTCCCGCCGACCCCCCCCCCCCCTTCATCCCAGCGACCCTACAGCGGATCGTCCAGGACAGAGCGCACGCCATTCTGGTAGCCCCCCACTGGCCACGTCAGATGTGGTTCATGCTCCTGCTACGCCTTGCCCACGGGGATCCGATACGCCTTCCCCTCAGACCAGACCTACTAACACACAATGGGGGCAACACGAGGCACCCCAACCTCAAAGCCCTCGCTCTCACTGCCTGGAGGTTGAGCGGTTGAGCCTCTCCTCCCTCCATTTACCAGTGGAAGTACAAGACGTGGTCCTGGCAGCCCGAAGGCCATCCACCAGAAAATCCTATGGCCTCAAATGGAAAAGATTCAGCATCTGCTGTGCAACGCACGGCCTCAACCCTACCACTTGTCCTGTCGCCCAAGTCCTCCAATATCTCAATACATTGTCCGACCTCGGCCTCAAGACCCAGTCCATCCGGGTGCACCTCTCGGCAATAGCAGCTTTCCATGCCCCGGTAGATGGAGGCAACTCCATCCCGTCACTGCCCCTGACCACGCGTTTCATGAAGGGACTAACTAACCTCAAGCCTCCAGTCCGATCTCCAGCCCCCCCCCCCCCCCCGGGACCTCAACTCTGTTCTGCAGCGACTAACGCAAGAACCCTTCGATCCACTCCAGTTTGCAGATATGAAGTTCACATCCTGGAAAACCCTATTTCTAATCGCCATAACCTCCACAAGGAGAATCAGCGAGCTACAAGCTCTGGTGGCACATCCACCATACACACAACTACTCTAGGACCGTGCATCCCTGCGGACCATCCCTAAGTTTGTCCCCAAGGTTCTGTCGGCGTTCCACGTCAATCAGTCCATCGAACTCCCCTCTTTCTTCCCAGAGCCTCACTCATCTACCGAGTAGCAACGCCTACATACCTTGGACTGCCTCTGGGCACTTCGGATCTACCTCCAAAGGACACTCCCAGTCAGAAAAGATGACCAACTTTTCGTTTCATTCGACCCGAACAGGCCGGGCCAACAAAACGGACCCTTTCCAACTGGGTGGCCGCCTGTGTCTCCTGCCTGGACACGTCGGACGGCCTGGTGCCACCAAAAGTAGGCCTGCACCGGCTCAGAGCATTAGCCACCTCCCTGGCCAACCTGCGTTCCATTCCACTCGCCGACATCTGCAAAGCAGCCACATGGTCTACACCGCATACCTTCCAGAGGCACTACTGCCTAGACCTCCGATCGAGGGAAGACTGCGCAGTGGGCGCAGCAGTCCTGGCCTCTGCAGTCGGAGGAGTTAAGGCCACCCCGTGCCCCCATGAGGAGGGGGCAGCCGTCCGGCTCCATTCCAGTGATTACCAATTAAGGGACCTTTGCACAAGATGACTTGCACAAGATGACTATTACACCTAGTTGTTGTTGCAAAAGATTATTGCTCAGTATTGTGGCGATTAACGCCCAAGTTATTGCACTGTTGTTTGCACTGTGTCACTACTGCCTTGACTGTGTTACACTGTTGTTACTACACTGTGTTCTACTACACAATGTTGCACCTGTTGTGGTTATCATTAAACATTATATGCCCAGAAGTGCATAATCTATTGCCTTTGTCCGCATGCCTCCCTCCTCCACCTCAGGTACACCTGCGCTCCTAGGGAGGCACCAGGTGTGGCTGATGTAATCCTGCTTGTCCATGGAGATAGCGGTTACTTACCTTTTAACAGGGGTTCTCCGTGGACAGCAGGATAAGTCAGCCACACAATCCCGCCCACCTCCCTGGAGGAGGTCAGCTGCAGGAACTCGCCCCTAGCCGGGAAGGCCTAGCTAGGAACATACTGGCCGGACTAGGGGCGGGCCGGTGAGGTGGGCTACCTGGGCATGCTCAGAGGGGTCTGAGCTCTAGAGAGCACTTCCGTATGGTGCCGCCCAAAGGACGTCACCAGGTGTGGCTGACTTAGCCTGCTGTCCACGGAGAACCCCTGTTACAGGTAAGTAACTTCGCTTTCAGGTACAGTAGCTATTTTCCTGTCCCCAAAAGGTCTACAGTCTAAGTTTGTACCTGAGGCAATAGAGAGTTAAGTGGCTTGCCCAAGATTTTAAGGAGCAGCAGTTGAATTTGAATCCTGACTTCCCTGGCTCTAGTCCACTGCTCTAACCATTAGGCTGCTCATCCACTCCACAGTTCAAATCCCATTGCGGCCACTGATGCTGTGGGTGATTTCTTGGGCAAGTTTATTTTAGCTCCCATTGCCTTAGGTACCTATTAAGGAGCATGTTTACTAACCTGGACTAATGGTTAGCAAGTGCTATTTGTAACAAGGTCCCATGTTCTACAAACAGCGCATGTTAGCTGTTAGCCCAGCTTAATAAACATGCCCCTTAGATTGTAAGTTCTTTGGAAAGAGGATTTACCATACCTGTATACTGTACTATAATACCATTCTACAGTGCTGCATAGTGCTATAAAAATAAGTGTTAGAATTTTTATGCAGCGGTTATAGTTGGTGATTCGATCATTAGGCATGTAGATAGCTGGGTGGCTGGTGGATGTGAGGATCGCCTGGTAAGATGCCTGCTTGGTGCGAAGGTAGTGAAGTAACTTGTCTGAAGTTTCTTGTTCCATGTAAACCGTGCTGATATCGAATAGTGCGGTATATAAAAAATGTTAATAAATAAATAAATAATAAAAATAGTGGACCTCACGCACCACCTAGACAAGGTCTTAGATAGTGCTGGGGAGGAGTCTGTTGTCTTGGTACATGTCGGTACCAGTGACATAGGAAAATGTGGTAGGGAGGTTCTGGAGGCTAAATTTTAGGTTTTTAGGTAGGAAGTTGAAATCCAGAATTTCTAGGGTAGCGTTCTCCAAAATGCTTCCTGTTCCATGCACAGGACCCAAAAGGGAGTGGCCTAGTGGTTGAGGCAAGGTACTTCAGGCCAGAAGGTTGGGGGTTCAAATCCCACTGGAGGACAGCAACATTGGGCCGGAAGGACTGGGGTTTCTAGTCCCACAGGTGTTCCTTGTGGTCTTGGGCAAGCCACTTAACTATTTTACAGGGAACATGGGCTATGGAGGGTTATCTCCAAGTTATAATGCCCTGTTCAATGTAATTTCAGTTTGTTCAATGTAAACCACCTTGATATCATGAAAGGCAGTATATAAGAAATGTTAAATAAATAAGCAGGCAGGCAGAGCTTCGGAGTCTCAATGCATGGATGAGAGGATGGTGCAAGGATGAGGATTTTGGATTTGTTAGGAACTGGGGAACATTCTAGGGAAAGGAGGGCGACTTCCAAAAGGAAGGGCTTCACCTTAACTGGAATGGAAACAGGCTGCTGGCATTAACCTTTAAAAAGGAGAGAGAACAACTTTTAAACTAGAGGAGAGCCGACAGTTGCCCAAGAACGCATGGTTCGGAACAATGTATCCTTGAAGAATACTACCAAAAGAATGAAGTTAGGGCATATCAGCAGAGAGGTTCCAATAAAGACAAAAGTAGCCCAAATTCCCTTGATTGCAGAGCAAACAGAGCTTAAAGATTCCAAATTACCCATGCCTACCAATAGCCAGATTAATATTAATAAAATACAGTCACTAAAATGCTTGCATGCAAATGTTAGAAGTCTAAAAAATAAGATGGGAGAGTTAAAATATATAGCACTAAATGAGAGGTTAGATATGATTGGTATCTCAGACATGGTGGAAGGAGAACAACCAGTGGGATACTGTGATACCTGGGTACAAACTATATCGTAATGATAGAGCTGATCAAATTGGTGGAGGGGTTGTGCTCTATGTTAAAGAGGGCATTGAGTCACAAATGATTAAAGTTTTGCAGGAAACAAAATTTGCTGTAGAATCTCTATGGATTGAAATTCCATGTAAAAAGGGGAAGGCAGTGGCAGTGGTGGTGTACTATCGACCGCCTGGCCAGAATGAACAAATGGATGATGAAATGCTCAAAGAAATCAGTGAAGCTAACAAAAGTTACAGCACAGTAATGTGATTTCAATTACCCCGGTATTGACTGGGTCAGTATCACAGCTGGACATGCTAGGGAGATAAAGTTTCTAGATGAAATAAATGACTGCTTCTTGGAGCAGCTGGTTCTTGAACCGACTAGAGGGGAAGCCGTTTTGGACCTAGTCCTTAGTGGAACACCAGATTTGGTGCAAGAGATAAGGGTGTTGGGGCCACTTGGCAAAAGTGATCATAGGATGATCGCGTGTGATTTAATTAATGGAGGAGGGATGGTAAGGAAATCCACAGTACTACCTTTTAACTTTCGAAAGGGAGATTATGAAAAAATAAGGAAAATAGTTAAGAAAAAAACTAAAAGGAGAAGTTGCAAAGGTTAAAGACTTACATCAAGCTTGGGTGTTTAAAAATACTATCTTGGAAGCCAAGACCAGCTGTATTCCATGCTTTAAGAAAAGTGGAGGGAAGTCCAAAAAACTGCCAGCATGGTTTAAAGGTGAGGGCAGAGAGGCTGCTGTTGCCAAAAAAGCATCTTTTAGGAAATGGAAAAAATAGCTAAGTGATGAGGAATGGAAACAGTACAAGCCCTGGCAAGTTAAATGCAAGGCATTCATAAGGCAGGCAGAGAGAATTTGAGAAGAAGCTTGTTGTGGAAGCAAAAATGCATAAAAAAGACTTTTTCAAGTACATTCATAGCAAAAAACCTGTGAGAGTCAATTGGACCATTAGATGATAGAGGGGTAAAAGGGGCACTAACAGGGGAAAAGGCCATAGCAGAGAGACTGAATGAATGAATTCTTTGCTTTGGTATTTACTGAGGAAGATGTAGGGATGTTACCCATGACTGAAATGGTATTTAAAAGTATACTGCTGAAGAATTGAAAGAAATATCAATACACTGGGAAGATGTATTAGAACTATTTGATAAACCGAAGAGTGGCAAATCACCTGGACCGGCTGGTATACATCCAAGGGTGTTGAAAGAACTGAAATATGAGATTGCAGACCAGCTATTTGTGATCTGTGAACTATCATTAAAATCATCTGTAATAAGTTGGCCATCCTCCTCCAATCTTCAGGTAACGCTAATTTTTAAAAAGGGTTCCAGGGTTTATCCGGGAAACTACAGACCGGTGAGCCATACATCAGTACTGTGAAAAATGGTAGAAACCATAATACAGAACAAAATTACTGAACATGTAGATAGTGTGATGCTCGCGCCCCTACCAGGCGGCCGCCTAGTAGGGACGGGTGATCACCTCTTCTATTTCCTAGGGTTGTAGTTGTGTAAGGAATGATGAGGCCGAGTGGTTTATAAAGCGCACAGGAATTTATTCAGCTTCCTTGCAGGTAAGTGGATACAATTTCTCCCAAACACATGTACTCTCCAGACAAAAGAAAATAGTGGATACTTCTCCAGTAACAAATGTCCAAAACAAAACAACAGTGAATTCCAATATCAAGTGTTTCTGGCTCACACTAATTTACCTTAGTGCAGGCATCGCATTCCATCTCTGAGACATTTGAATTTACCTCAGCCTCCTTGGCTTCAATGTCCATACTCTCTGCTGAGCTGTAGCAGGATTCTGCTAGGTACCGCTCAGGAACTTTCTGCTTTAGACTTTTTAACAGGTTAAACAACCTCTCCCACTTTCTTGCCTTCCCTGCTCTAGGCAGGTCTCCTATGGGTTGCTCTTGCTTAACCTTCCTGGTACAACATTTCTTTTGTGCTGTGTTATCTGTGGCATAACAGTTTCATCAGAGTCAGAAGAATAAACATACTTAGAAGGCCTTGCTGCCTCCCTTCTCCTACCTTGGGCTTCTTGTACAATATTCTCCTGGTTAGAGCTTTGGCCAGTCAGGACTCCCTCTGCCTCAGCGTAGGGCAGAGACCTGTGGTAACACTTTCCCACTCTCTTGCTAGGGTAGGTGGTTCTCCCCCTGGAACCTTCCCTATATCCTCGGTGGCTACTGTGCTGAGTATGTCGGCTTCCTTTGTACCTTCTCTGGCTGTCTTTATAGCGGTTCCTTTTTCTGCTGCTCCTTTTGGCTACAGGGCTGTTCCCTCTGTACCTTCTGGAACCAGGACTGGAAACTGAGCTGCAACTCCCACTTAGGCCTGGACTGCAACTCCGACAACAACTGCCACTGCAACTGGAACTGTATCTCCAATCATGCTTCTCACCATGCTTCCAACCAGCACTTGAACCAACTCCTGAATCAGCTCTCCAAACATGCTTCCAACCGCACTCTGAACCACCTCTTGAACCAGCCCTCCAACCAACTCTACAACCGACTCTATCTCCAGTGTTTGTTTGCTCCCTTTCAAACACTGAGCAGGGCAACTCCCTTCCTGGCTCCGCCCTTCTGTACCTCCCACTCCTGTCTGTGGCTGACCTGGAGTGTGGGCGTGACTTCCAGCTAGGTCTGCCCTCTAGGTTTCTCTCCAGGTTCCTGCTGTGGACTATGTGATCCTGTGTGCCCATCCCCCGCAAAGAGGAAAAATTCTTCCTTTTCTCACTTTTCCCTAGCTGGGCTGCACTCTCCTTATCACAATAGTTATGGCTTAATAGGAGACAGCCAACATGGCATTAGCCAAGAAAGGTCTTGTCTACTAATTTGTTTTTTTGAAGGTGTGAATAAACGTGTAGACAAATGTGAGTCGGTTGATATAGTGTATCTGGACCTTCAGAAAGCTTGTGACAAGGTCCCTCATCAGAGACTTTTGGCAAAACTAAAAAGTCATGGGAGAGGAGGCAGTGTACTATTGTGGATCAGAAACTTGTTAAAAGATAGTGAGCAGAAGGTAGGGCTGAATGGCCAATTTTCCCAATGGAGAAAGGTGAATAGTGGAGCAACCCAGGGATCTGTGCTGGGTCTGCTGCTTTTTGACATATTCATAAATGACCTGTAAAAAAGAATGAGTCAGGTTATCAAATTTGCAGTTGTTACAACCCATGAGGATTGTTGAAAATTGCAAGAGGATCTTGATAAATTGGAAGACTGGGCATCCAAATGGCAAATGAAATTTAACGTGGACAAGTGCAAAGGTATGCACCTAGGAAAGAACAACCCACACTATGATTACATGATGCAAGGTTCCACACTAGAAACTACCACCCAGGAAAAAGATTTAGGCGTCAACTGGTCTTTATCTGCCGTCATTTACTATGTTACTATGTATGTTACTATCATGGATAACATGTTAAAACCTTCCGCCTGGTCTGCAGCGGCAGCCAAAAAGCAAATGAAATGCTAGGAATCATAAGGAAAGAAATGGAAAATAAAACAAAGGATATTATAATGCCTCTGTCTCGTTCCATGGTACGACCACGCCTTGAATAGTGTGCAATTCTGGTCACCGTATCTTAAAAAGAATATAGCGTTATTAGAAAAGGTACAGAGAAGAGCCACCAAAATGGTAAAGGAGATGGAAGGATATTCCTATGAAGAGAGGCTAAAAAGGTTATGGCTCTTCAACCTGGAAAAGAGACGGCTGAGGGGAGATATGATAGAGGTCTATATATTAACGAATGGAGTGGAACGGGTAAACGTAGATTAACTGTTTACGTCATGAGAATATAGAAAGACTAGGGAACATGCAATGAAGCTAGAGCGTAACCTATTTAAGACTAATAAGAGAAAATATTTTTTCACTCAACATGTAATCAAACTCTGGAATTTGTTACCGGAGGATGTAATAAAAGCTGTTAGTGTAGCTGGGTTTAAAAAAGGTTTGGACAAGTTCCTGGAGGAAAGGTCCATAAACCATTATTAAAAGGGACCCAGGATATTGCTGCTTGACCCAATACAATCATTGTTGTACCTGTGTCTTTTGGGGAAACTACTAGGTACTTATGACCTAGATTGGCCACTGTTGGAAATAGGATACTGGGCTTGATGGACCTTGGTCTGACCCAGTATGGCATATCTTATGTTCATTAGTTCTCCTCCCCCTTCCCCTTTTCTTTTCTTGAAATTCCAAAGATTTAAATCTTTGGACAGAAGATGTGCTATATCAAAATTGTGCAAGCAAACCTGATGTTTTTTTTTTAATTTTATTTATTTAGACAGACTTGTATACCACCTTATCCTTCAATCAAGGTGATCACATCACAATTGGAGGGTTACAATTAACATTAGGGTACATGTAAACATTTAGACAGTACAGTTACATAACAGCATTTAGACAGTACAATTTAAGGTAACCTTTAACATGAGGGTATTTAATAACGTAGTATGATAAACTTGTGTGTGTGGATAGGATGGGTGCGTGTTTAGTTGGTGGGGTAGGTGGTATTTCAGTTTTGGGTGTGGGATGTTGCCTGGATGCTCATATGTTTCTATAAATAAATGTTTTGAGGTCTTTGCAGAAGTCTTTGAGGTCATCTAATGCTCTCAGGCTCGTTGGGAGGGAGTTCCATAGTGTGGATGCCAGTAGTGATGGTGCTCTTTTTGATGTTGTTTGTTTGGTTTTGTGATAACCTGCAGGTGTGCCGATCATGTTGTCGTTATTGGTTCTTCTTGGTCTATTGCTGATGTCTCTTGTTATGATGTTTTGGAGTACGTCTGCTGAGAGATGGTGTATGACTTTGAAGATGATCATGATTGTTTTGTATTTAGCTCGTGCATATTTCCCCTCAGCTGTCTGTTTTCCAAGCTGAAGAGCCCTAGCCTTTTAACCCGTTCTTGAAAGGGGTACTCTTTTATCCCCTTTTATCATTTTGTTTGCCCTTCTCTGTACCTTTTTTCTAATTCCACCTTTTAAAGATATGGCAGCTAAAATTGCACAGAATAGTCGAGGTACAGTCACACCATGGAGTAATTATAGAGGCATTTTGATATCCTTGGTTTTCTTCTCAATTACTTTCCTTATGATTCCTAGCATTCTATTTGCTTTCTTGGATGCCACTGTACATTGGGCAGAAGATTTCGTTGTATTATCCACAATAATGCCTAGAGGGGAAGCCATATTAGACCTAGTTCTTAGTGGAACACCAGATATAGTGCAAGAGATAAGGGTGTTGGGGCCACTTGGCAAAAGTGATCATAGCATGATCGCGTTTGATTTAATTAGTGGAGGAGGGGATAGTAAGGAAATCCACAGTATTACCTTTTAACTTTCGAAAGGGAGACTATGATAAAATGAGGAAAATAGTTAAGAAAAAACTAAAAGGAGCAGTTGCAAAGGTTAAAGACTTGCATCAAGCTTGGGTGTTGTTGAAAACTACTATCTTGGAAGCCCAGAGCAGCTGTATTCCACGCTTTAAGAAAAGTGGAAGGAAGTCCAAAAAACTGCCAGCATGGTTTAAAGGTGAGGTCAGAGAGGCTGTTGCCAAAAAAGCATCTTTCAGGAAATGGAAAAAAGAGCTAAACAATGAAACCTGGAAACAGCACAAGCACTGGCAAGTCAAATGCAAGGCATTGATAAGGCAGGCAAAGGGAGAATTTGAGAAGAAGCTTGCTGCGGAAGCAAAAACGCGAAATAAAGACTTTTTCAAGTACATTTGTAGCAAAAAAAAAATCTGTGAGAATCAGTTGGTCCATTAGATGATAGAGGGGTTAAAGGGGTACTAAGAGGCGACAAGGCGATAGCGGAGAGACTGAATGAATTCTTTGCTTCGGTCTTTACTGAGGAAGATGTAGGGATGTTACCAATGACTGAAGTGGTTTTTAAAGGTGCGGAAGAATTGAAGGAAATATCGATACATCGGGAAGATGGTATTACAACTATTAGATAAACTGAAGAGTAGCAAATCACCTGGGCCGGATGGTATACATCCAAGGGTGTTGAAAGAACTGAAATATGAGATTACCAATAGCAGGTCTGCAATCTGTGAATTTTCATTAAAATCATCTGTAATACCTGAAGATTGGAGAATCACCAATGTAATGGCAATTTTTAAAAATGGTTCCGGGGTGATCCGGGAAACTACAGACCGGTGAGCCTTAGGTCAGTACCGGGAAAAATGATAGAAACCATCATAAAGAACAAAATTACTCAGCATGTAGATAGTCATGGCCTAATGGGAGACAGCCAACATGGCTTTAGACAAGGAAGATCTTGTCCTACTAATCTGTTATGTTTTTTTGAAGGTGTGAATAAACAGGTTGGCAAAGGTGAGTCGGTTGATTATAGTGTATCTGGACTTTCAGAAAGCCTTTGACAAGGTCCCTCATCAGAGGCTTTTGAAAAAACTAAAGAGTCATGGGATAGGAGGCAGTGTACTATTGTGGATCAGGAACTGGTTCAAAGATAGAAAGCAGAGGGTAGGGCTAAATGGCCAATTTTCCCAATGGAGAAAGGTGAATAGTGATGTACCCCAGGGATCTGTGCTGGGTCCGCTGCCTTTTGACATATTCCCCTTTCCAGGTCATTTATGAATAACGAGTGAGGTTATCAAATTTGCAGATGACATAAAACTATTTAAAGTTGTTAAAACCCAAGAGGATTGTGGAAAATTACAAGAGGATCTTGATAAATTGGAAGTCTGGGCATCAAAATGGCAGATGAAATTTAATGTGGACAAGTGCAAAGTTATGCACCTAGGGAAGAACAACCCAAGCTATAGTTACACGATGCAAGGTTCCACATTAGGAATCGCCACCCAGGAAAAAGATTTAGGCGTCATTGTGGATAACATGTTAAAACCCTCGGCCCAGTGTGCAGTGGTGGCCAAGAGAACAAATAGAATGCTAGGTATCATAAGGAAAGGAATGGAAAATAAAACAAAAGATATTATAATGTCTCTATATCGTTCCATGGTGAGACCGCACCTTGAATATTGTGTGCAATTCTGGTAGCTGTATCTTAAAAAGGATTTAGAGTTATTAGAAAAGGTTCAGAGAAGAGCCACCAAAATGGTTAAGGGGATGGAAGGATACTCCTATGAAGAAAGGCTAAAAAGGTTAGGGCTTTTTAACCTTGAAAAGAGACGGCTGAGGGGGAGATATGATAGAAGTCTATAAATTAATGAACGGAGTGGAATGGGTAAACGTAGATCGGTTGTTTACGTTATCGGAATATAGAAAGACTAGGGGACATGCAATGAAGCTACAGGGTAAACTATTTAAGACTAATAAAAGAAAATATTTTTTCACTCAACGTGTAATCAAACTCTGGAATTTGTTACCAGAGGATGTAGTAAAGGCTGTTAGTGTAGCTGGGTTTAAAAAAGGTTTGGACAAGTTCCTGGAGGAAAGGTCCATAAACCATTATTAAGAAGGAACCTAGGATATCAATGCTTGACCCAGTACAAGCATTGTGGAACCTGTGTCTTTTGGGGAAACTGCTAGGTATGTATGACATAGATTGGCCCCTTTTGGAAATAGGATACTGGTCTTGATGGACCTTGGTCTGACCCAGTATGGCATATCTTATGTTCTTATCCTTTTCCTGGGTAGTGATTCCTAATGTGCAACCTTGCATTGAATAACTGTAGTTTGGGTTGTTCTTCCCTAAGTGTATAACTTTGCACTTGTCCACATTTAAATTTTTATCTGCCTTTTGGATGCCCAGTCTCTTGCAATTTTTCACAATTCTCTTGTGTATCAACAACTTTGAATAATTTTGTTTTGTCATCTGCAAATTTTATCTCCTCACTTGTCATTTATGAATATGTTAAATAGCAGCAGGCCCCAGCGCAGATCCCTAGAGTACCCCACTATACACCTTTCTCCATAGACAAAAATTGGCCTGATTTCTATCTTTTAACCAGTTCCCAATCCACAATAGTACCTTCTATCCCAGGACCTTTTAATTTCCTCAAAAGATCTGTCATGAAGAACCTTGTCAAAGGCTTTCTGAAAATCTAGATAGGTAGATAAAGGTGATCCAGTTAATATAGTCTATTTGTTCACATCTTCAAAAAATATGGCAGATTAGTGAGACAAGACTTTTCTTGGCTAAATTAATGTTGGCTTTGTCCTATTAAACCACTGCTATACGTACAGTAAGTTTGTTCTTTATAATGGTTTCTACCATTTTGCCTGGTACTGACTCATTCTCGCTGGTCTGTAGTTTCCTGGATCAGCCCTGGAATCTCTTTAAAAAATTGGCATTACATTGGCCACTCTTCAGATACTACAGGTGATGTTATTGATAGTTTGCAGATCTACTGTTAGTAGTTAGTAATCCCATGTTTGAGTTCTTTCAGCACCCTGGGATGTATATCATCTGGTCTAAGTGATGTGCTACCTTTTTAGTTTTTCAAACTGCTGTATTACATCCTCCAAGTTTGAGATTTGTTTAGATTCCTCTGATAAATCGCCTTTAAATATCATTTCTGGCATAAGTAACTTCCCTAAGTCATCTTAAGTAAAGACTGAAAGAATTCATTCAGTCTCTCCACTATGGCCTTGTCCTCCTCATTGCCCTTTTTATCCCTCAATCAAGTGAGGAAAGCGTCTAAATCAAGGGTGTTACATGCCAGTCCTGGAAAGTCAACATGCAGTGCTCCCAATGTATGCATATGTCTCATGGATATTCATTAGTGACATCATGAAAACCAGACTGGTTAGTGGCCTTCCAGGACTAGCGTTTGATATCTTGAATTGTCTTCATGGACACATTGAAACTAGCACGAAACTTTGAGAAGCCAGTCAGAAGAAATCATCTGCGCAGAAGATGTCAACATCTGTGCAGACCATTCTAGAATATTCTACAGAGGATCCATCTGCCTCCTGGTGCAGTCACTCTAGAGGCCTGCTTCTCCTTTCAACAAAGAGAGACAAAATTCCCTGGAGGAATCAAGCTCCCCAGGAAGTTGTTGCTTGAGTGCCTGCAAAAGCCTGATGGTCTTCTCTCAGCTGCACTGAGGAAAGCACTGATAAAACATAACATTTCCAGTACAGAGAACATTTCCTTCAAAGAAACAGCACACCACTGCTGAGAAAGGGCAATTGGATGTGTTCCCTAGATCTAAAGATGCATATGCTTGCATCCCCAACCATCCACAGTACAGAAAATATCTGATTTGTACTTCAGTGCAGTTATTACCAGTACAAAATTCTCCCATTCGGTCTGTTATCTGCTCTGAGAGTATTCACAAAATGTCTGGTGGTCGCAGCTGCCCACCTACACAGATGGTGACACTCAGTCTTTCACTACCTGCACCTTTGGCTGGTTTTTAGTCCCTTCCAGACAAGATTCTTCTACAAACTACAATTAGACTTCTTCAATTCCTAGGCTTTCTTGTCTGTATTCAAAAGCCCAGTCTCTTTCCAACCAACATCATTACATTCATAGAAATGGTGTTGGACGCTGTTCCATCCAGAGCTTTCCTACCAGAAGACCGGATCCGTATCTCATAAGTGTGCAGTACAGCAAGCACCCAAGGTGACTGCAGACCCACCTCCAAATGTTAAGACACATGGCTATGCTGTACATGTCATCCCCTTAGTGTAACTAAAAATGTGCAGACCCTCGATAACATCTCAAATTTCAGTGAAATCAGGTATCCAACCCTTGTCTAACCATTATCGTCCCTCCTCCTTGATTATGTTTGTCTTCACTGGTGGACTCTCAAGTCAAATCTGACAGTAGGTGTGCCTTTTGCACCTCCTTAGTCAACTTAGCCTCACCACAGATGCTTCGAACAAGGATTGGAAAGACCATCTGAATGATGTCCACACACAGTTTGTATGATGATCTGCGGCCCTATCTCTCCATATCGATCATCTCAAAATTGGAGCAGTCTTCTATGCTTTGAGTATTTCTGTATAGACACCAAAGTACTACAGTCCATGTTCAAATGACAATTAAGTTGCCCTGTTTTTATATCAACAAACAAGTTGACATGGGTTCTTCCATTGGAAAGCAAACAGAATTTGTCACTTTGCTATAATAAATCACACACAGCTTCTAGCAACCTGGATTCCCAGGCCCCAGAATCAGCTCTTAGCAGAGCATATCAATTCATGAATGGTTTCTCAATCGCTACTCCAATCCATCTTTAGGGAGAGGAGGACTCTGCAGATCTGCAGATAGATCTTTGCCAATAAAGAGAATGCAAAACTTCTCTCTTCTGCTCCATTCTCCATGGAAATGGTGAGAAGGCTGTGGCTACTCAATGACATTGAACATTCCTCTATGCGTACTCTCCATTCTCTCTCATAATAAAACTCCTCTGCAAATTCCAGCAAAGTCGAGCAATGCAGGTTCTAATAATCCCCTACTGGCCTTGACCAAACTAGTTTCCTTTTCTTTGAAGATTGGTAGTCCTCCCTTCTTGCACACTCACTCAATTTCCAGAGTTGATAAGACAGATTTCACCCAGATCTCAAGTCGTTAACCTAGAAATTGAAAAGTCCTTAGTTTCATATATTAGTCTACAACAACTGATACAGGTCGTTTTTTTTTTTGTTTTTTTTTATTCCTGACAGAAATCCTTCTGCTAGGTGTACATACGCTTTCAAATGAGAATTTTTCAATCTGGTATGCCCCCAGTAACTGACTCAACTTCTGTCCTAGTTCAGTAGTGCAGAATCTTTACCTTTCTATAAGAGTACATCTGTGTCCTCTCAGCATACCAAAACTCTGTAGACAACCTGACCATGGCTCAAACCCTTCTCCTTTCATGTTTCATGACAGGTCTCCTCCATGTTAAACCTCTACTGCCAAAGCGAATGCCATGGGATTTAAACGTGATACTGTCTGCTCTGTTGAAATCACGTTTTTAACCTTTGGAGTCTACATCACTTTAAATTCCTTTGTGGAAACTCCTCTTCCTGGTGGCCATCATTTCAGCCACAAAAGTAAGCCAGCTTCAGACTTGAATGAAGTATGAACTGTACACACAATTTCATCACCATAATGCTGTCCTTCAGCACATTCTAAATTCCTGCCCAAAGTGGTCACACTTTTTCATCACAAAGAGGAAATTGTTCTTCCCATTTATTGTCTGAAGCCTCATTCAGATTCTCATGAGAAGGCACGTCACCCTTTTGGACTGTAACTGGCTCTGGCTTAGTATTTTTAAAGAACTGAGCATTTCCAAAAGACTACTTAACTCTTTCTCCTTTGATCCTAATAAGTCTGGCTTAATAGTCGGAAAGAGGACTTTGGCAAACTGGCTAGCCTCATATAGTATATGTAATTCTGTTATAAACAAAACAATCAGATCAAGTGCACTTAGCTCCAAGGTCAAGTCTCATGAAATGTGAACTACAGCAGCAATTACAGCTCTCTTAAAATCTGCTTCCATGGAGACCATATATAGAGCAGTGACATGTTATGTTGCTGCTCATTACTGCCTGGATAAAATCACAAGAGGAACTGGTACTTTTGCTCAAGTTGTACTAAGCAATTTGTCCTTTATTCCAAGCAGCTCACTTTGACTCTGTAATCTGCAATAAAGACTAAATTAAACAACCTACAATAAGAGCAACTCTAACTTGGGAAGCTCCTATTTGCATAGCTGACTCAATCCTGCATGTCAGTGGAAAAAGCAGTGTTTGCTCACCTATAATGGGTGTATTCTGTAGACAACAGGATTGATAAAGGTACACGGTCCCTTCCCACTTCCCAAAGAGTTGCATTCATTGAGTTTTGAATCAGCAGAAAAGTTGAGAGGACTGCTGTCGGGAAGGGCCATGCATGTTCATCCCTATGCCATTGGATAATGCCACCCATTTGTATCCTAAGGAAAACACCCATTACCGATGAGCAACATTGTGTATTTCAATTTTTATTTTTCTTCATATTCTTTGACATTTAACTTATTTTGCTCTAACAAATAGGTAAGAGGAGGGAATTGTCAGATCTATTCAGAATTGGGTAGGTTTGCAAATGCAGTGAACTAACTGTGCAATGCATGAAGCTTCAAGATGGAAGTTGCATATGGAATGAAATCTGCTAGTACTGTGATTTTTGATCCTGCCCTATCGACCCCCACAGGATATATATGAAATTAAATTTGCATGTTCTGGGTCTTACTACTACTACTGTTTATCATTTTGTATAGCGCTACAAGGCATACACAGCTCTATACATATAGATGTAAGAGACCGTCCCTGCTCATCAGAACTTGCAGGCTAATCGAGATGAACAACTTCACAAAAACTGGAGACTAGAATATGGTAGGATACACATAAGTGGTGAACAAGAGAGTGAGGGGCATCAGGATCCAAAGAGGTGGGTTTTTAGCCTGTATTTGAATGGGATAGTTTGTTGCAGGCATTGGAGCCAGCAAGGTGGAATGAACAAAGTCTGGAACTGGCAGTGGAAGAGAAGGGTATAGATCAAAGGGATCTGCCAGAGGAGGGGTGTTGGGTGAGATAAGAGAGAAAAGGTAGTGATTTACTGATAGATCTGTAGGAGAAATTTCAGGGCCAGCTTAAGAGGTGAGCCAGTGAGGCACTGGTTCAGGACGCACCACAATAGGGGCGCAGGAAGCCTGCCTCATTGGCTCGCTTCCAGCTTATCCTCTGCCTCCCCAGCTATGGCATTGACACAGTCACAGAACTGTTTGCTTTTTGCTCCCATAGCTGTGCTATACTCAAACTGCCAGCACAGCCATGGGAGCTAAAGCACATGCTCCTGTGGCTGTATTAATGTTCAGTACAGCTAGAGAGCATTGGCTTTTGCTCCCGTAGCTGTATTGTTTAATACAGTTGCAGAAATAAATGCTCCCATGGTTGTGTTGCTGCAGGGAGGAGGGAGGGATGGCTGATGCTGGGGCTGTGGGGGGCAGGAACTGGGCTAATACTCTGAGAGCACTGGGACTGGAAATGGCTGATATTGGGACTGGGGGGGGGGGGGACTGGCAGCGGGCTGATACAGGGGCCAGGGGGGGTCTGATGTATACTGGAAAGGGGGGAGGGCTGAGACTAAAAAAAGGGCTGATTACTGGGATTGGGGGCTGGTACTGGAAATGAACTGATATTGGGGCTGGTGGGGACTGGAAATGGGCTGATATTAGGTCTGGGGAGATAGGGCTGACACTGGAAAGAAACTAATCCTAGGGCTGGGGTCCTGGGATTGAAAGGGGGCTAATGCTGGCAAATGCTAGGATTGGAGTAGGGAAAAGAGGGAGATGCTGGGGGAGTAAGGAGGAAAGATATATGGTGGGGAAGAAGCAAAAGTCAATCAAGGGAAGGTTGAGAGGGAGGGGGGTATAAGAATGTATGCTAGGGTAAGGAGGAGGAAAGACTAGGTTAATGAATATTAGAGAAAGAAGTAAATGGATGGGTGCTGGGGAGGGGAAATAAGAGGCCAGAGGGCAGGTACTAGAGATATAGGATGTGAGAAAGCAGGGACTCTGCCAGGTGGAGATTCTAAGACTGGGTGAGAAAAAAAGAGACTCTAAAACTGGGTATTGGGATTTTAAGTGGGGACTCGGGGCTTGGGAGGGATTATGAGTGTTAACTTGGAGTTGTTTGGGGACATAGTGGGGAGTAAGAAATTGACCAGAGATTAAGAGGACAGCGAGGATAAGGTGATTGGTGAGCGGTATGAGTAGGGCTGTGAAACCAAGTACAGAAATACAGGGAGGAGAGAAGGTTTGAAGGATCTGGAAGGGTTGGGGCAGTTGAAAAGGACAGAATGTTGTTGAGTGGACGAGAGCCATAGGAAGGAACAGGTCTTCCTTAAAGCAGGTGAGAGAGGGTAGAACTGGGAGAGGAAAAATGTTAGCCTGGATGGGAGTGAAACATAAAGAGGCCCTGGAGGCGGAGAGATAAGTGTTAGGGAATGATCTGGGGCTGGTAAAGGGATGAGAAGCAGAAGATGGTAAATGAGACTGGGGAGGAGATGAGTACAGAGGGAAGAAATGGCGGACTAGAAAGTGTGTTAAAGATGGGGATGGGGGGATAGGATGCTGGCAAAGGAATGAGACAGATGTGGAATGAAAGAACGGGAAGGAAGATTACGAAATGGAAAGCTGGTAAGTAGGTGAATGGTGAAAAGAGGAAGACTGAAAATTGTAGGAAGGAGAAAGAGGAATGGAATGAAGCTTTAGTTAGGTAAAAGGCAAATGAAAGACATGGAAGAATCAATGTTGGAGAGAGATGTAGCGAAGGAAAGGGTGAAGAAACAGAAAATGGAAATTGGATCTAGGAAAAGGATTTAGAAGAAAAGAGACTGGGACCAACTGAACTGGAAAAATAAGATGATTAGACAAAGGAACAAAAGAGTGTTTGGTTTTTAGAGAATAAAATATGTCTGCTTTGAAAATGTGCCTTTCCTATAGTTCATTACAGGAGAGAATCAGAAATGCATTTCTTCTTCCATGTTTCACAGCTTGATGTCTTAATTATAGGGTTTTCCATTTCAGTTTTTGTCTTTTGTAGATTCTTATTCTTTACTAGGTGATAAGTCCTGTTTTTTCCCCACATGCAGTCGAGATAAGGGATTCTGTTAACATGTAGGTACTCTTTGGGAATCCTGTAATAGTTCAACTTGTTCTCTTTTTCCAACTGGAGGTTACAGCTGATTTTCCATAAGTAGGGTTGGTGCAATTTGAATTCTTAATGCTGATGTCAGTTGTCTATTTGCAGGGTTTTCTGTTATGATGCACAATGTCTAGCAATGGAGGAAGTTAATGGTGGTGTTATTGATATGAGTCTAGAACTGTAAAGTAAAAAAAACCCTACTTCTACTCTGCATCTGTTGTTGGGAGAGTTTTACTGGTGAGTCTAGTAGGACATAATTTATTCATTTATATCGAACACTATCAGACTGATATTTAAAGACAATTAGACATTTGCTGGCAAATACATAATTATCCTAACTGTGTATTTTCAAGAAATAATGCAGATGTCAGGCTTTTAAAGTGCATGATGGCCAGATATTATCTATATACTTGTGGGGCACGTAAAGGGAGGAGCAAGGGTAGGCCAGAAAATTATCCAGATAATGACAATATGTGGCCATTATTCAGGTAGGTTGCACATTTAGTTTAGGCCTGTGGAATATCAGGCCTAGTCTAAACAGATAATACACCATCACTCTCTACATATGTTCAGCATGCGATCTATGTGGATAGTGACAGAATACACAGATTCGGTTAAATGGGAGGATAGCATTTAACAAGCCAGTGGGCTGAAAATTTTACCCTTCCTTATCGGTCCTCCAGTTTAGTCCTCCACCTCTGGGTTGTGCACCTCCTCCTGCAGCTTGGAGACTGGTCATGTCACAAAAACATGACATCACTGAACAGAAGATATGCCATGCTGGGTCAGACCAAGGTCCATCAAGCCCAGTATCCTGTTTCCAACAGTGGCCAATCTAGGTCATACGTACCTAGCAGTATCCCCAAAAGAGACAGGTTCCACAATGCTTGTATTGGGTCAAGCATTAATATCCTGGGTCCCTTTTTAATAATGGTTTATGGACCTTTCCTCCAGGAACTTGTCCAAACCTTTTTTAAACCCAGCTACACTAACAGCTCTTACTACATCCTCCGGTAACAAATTCCAGAGTTTGATTACACGTTGAGTGAAAAAATATTTTCTCATTTGTCTTAAATAGTTTACCCTGTAGCTTCATTACATGTCCCCTAGTCTTTCTATATTCTGATAGCGTAAACAATCGATCTACGTTTACCCGTTCCACTCCATTCATTAATTTATAAACCTCTATCATATCTCCCCTCAGCCGTCTCTTTTCCAGGTTGAAGAGCCCTAACCTTTGTAGCCTCTCTTCACAGTAGCCGCCTTCCGTCCATTTTACCATTTTGGTGGCTCTTCTCTGTACCTTTTCTATTAATGCTATATCCTTTTTAAGATATGGCGACCAGAATTGCACACAATATTCAAGGTGCGGTCGTACCATGGAACGATACAGAGGCATTATAATATCCTTTGTTTTATTTTCCATTCCTTTCCTTATGATACCTAGCATTCTATTTGCTTTCTTCGCCGCCGCTGCACACTGGGCGGAGGGTTTTAACATGTTATCCACGATGACTCCTAAATCTTTTTCCTGGGTGGTGGTTCTCAATGTGGAACCTTGCATCGTGTAACCATAGTGTGGGTTGTTCTTTCCAAGGTGCATAACTTTGCACTTGTCCACATTAAATTTCATCTGCTATTTGGATGCCCAGTCTTCCAATTTATCCAGAACCTCCTGCAGTTCTCCACAGTCCTCTTGGGTTTTAACAACTTTAAATAGCTTTGTGTCGTCTGCAAATTTGATAACCTTACTACTTATTCCCTTTTCCAGGTCATTTATGAATATGTCAAAAAGTAGCGGACCCAGCACAGATCCCTGGGGTACTCCACTATTCACCTTTTTCCATTGGGAAAATTAGCCATTTAGCCCTACCCTCTGCTTTCTATCTTTTAACCAGTTCCCGATCCACAATAGTACACTGCCTCCTATCCCATGACTTTTTAGTTTTGCTAAAAGTCTCTGATGAGGGACCTTGTCAAAGGCTTTCTGAAAGTCCAGATACACTATATCAAACGACTCACCTTTGTCTACCTGTTTGTTCACACCTTCAAAAAAACATATCAGATTAGTAAGACAAGATCTTCCTTGTCTAAAGCCATGTTTGCTGTCTCCCATTAGGCCATGACTATCTACATGCTGTGTAATTTTGTTCTTTATGATGGTTTCTACCATTTTCCCTGGTACTGACGTCGGGCTCACCGGTCTGTAATTTCCCGGATCACCTCTGGAACCTTTTTTAAAAATTGGCGTTACATTGGCGATCCTCCAATCTTCAGGTATTACAGATGATTTTAATGAAAGTTCACAGATTACTAATAACAGGTCTGCATTCTCATATTTCAGTTCTTTCAACACTCTTGGATGTATACCATCCGGTCCAGGTGATTTGCTACTATTCAGTTTATCAAATAGTTGTAATATATCCTCCCGGTGTAGCGATATTTCTCTCAATTTCTCTGCAGTATCACTTTTAAATATCACTTCAGTCTTGGGTAACATCCCTATATCTTCCTCAGTAAAGACCGAAGCAAAGAATTCATTCAGTCTCTCCGCTATAGCCTTGTCTCCTCTTCCTGCCCCTTTTACCCCTCTATCATGTAATGGTCCAATTGACTCTCTCACAGGCCTTTTGCTACGAATGTACTTGAAAAAGTCTTTATTTTGTGTTTTTGCTTCCGTAGCAAGTTCCTTCTCAAATTCTCGCTTTGCCTGCCTTATCAGGAGGAGTGGTCTAGTGGTTAGGACAAGGTACTTCAGGCCGGAGGGCCGGGGGTTCAAGTCCCACCTGGGGACAGCAATCTCAGGCCGGAGGGACTGGGATTTCTAGTCCTATAGGCACTCCTTGTGGTCTTGGGCAAGCCACTTAGCCCTCCATTGCCCATGTTCCCTGTAAGTATTAGTGTATGTGTCTCATATCCCCTCGTGTTAAATGTATCCCCCAATTGACCGCTTTGACCCGGTGAAAAGTGGGATATAAATACAGCTAAATAAAAATAAAAAAAAACTTGCTAGTGCTTGTGCTGTTTCCAGCTTTCGTCGTTTGGCTCTTTTTTCCATTTCCTGAAAGATTCTTTTTTGGCAGCAACAGCCTCTCTGACCTCACCTTTAAACTATGCTGACAGTTTTCTGGACTTTCTTCCACTTTTCTTTACGCGTGGAATACAGCTGGTCTGGACTTCCAGGATAGTATTTTTAAACAACACCCAAGCTTGATGTAAGTCTTTAACCTTTGCAACCGCTCCTTTTAGTTTTTTCTTAGCTGTATTCCTCATTTTATCATAGTCTCCCTTTCGAAAGTTAAAAGGTAGTACTGTGGATTTCTTTACTATCCCTCCTCAACTAATTAAATCAAACACGATCATGCTATGATCACTATTGCCAAGTGGTCCCAACACCCTTATTTCTTGCACCAGATCTGATGTTCCACTAAGGACTAGGTCTCCTCTGTTCGGTTCATGAACCAGCTGCTCCAAGAAGCAGTCATTTATTTCATCCTTTAATCCTTTCTGACTCAAAGCCCTCTCTAACATAGAGCTCGACCCCTCCACCAATTTGATCAGTTCTATCATTACGATATAGTTTGTATCCAGGTATCACAGCGTCCCACTGGTTATCCTCCTTCCACCATGTCTCTGAGATTGCAATCATATCTAACCTCTCATGTAGTGCTATATATTCTAACTCTCCCATCTTATTGTTTAGACTTCTAGCATTTGCATACAAGCATTTTAGTGACTGTATTTTATTAATATTAATCTGGCTATTGGTAGGCATGGGTAATTTAGAATCTTTACGCTCTGTCTGCACCATACTCAAGGGCATTTGGGCTACTTTACTCTTTTTTGGAACCTTACTGCTTTCAGTAGTATCCTTCAAGGATACCTTCTTCCGAACCATGCGCTCTTGGGCGACTGTCAGCTTTCCCCTATTTTGTAGTTTAAAAGCTTCTCTATCTCCTTTTTAAGGGTTAATGCCAGCAGTCTGGTTCCATCCTGGTTAAGGTGAAGCCCATACCTTCAGAAGAGCCCCTCCTTTTTAAGTCTGGATGTAGTCTGCTGGCCTCTCCCATCATCCCCAGTGTGTCCAGTCTCCATGCAGCAAGTAAGTCGTGAGCCTAAGTGCTGGGCTCACTTGAGGGCTGATACGGAGCAGTTAGAATAGTGTTCAGGTAGTTTTGATTTAATTTTGTCCCTAATTTTAGCTTTGTCTGATTTTGGGGTACTGTAGCTTTAAAAAAAAAAAAAAAAAAAAAAAAAGCACAGCATACTATGGAAGGGAGGTGCTGTTGTTTGTGCCTGATCCTTATTGCCTTGTCTCTCCTTATTTCACTATTTAATTTTTGGTTGGTCCCATTCACTACCGGCACTGATCTCTCCCCCCCTAATCAGCACGGGGGAGAGCTCAGCAGATAAAGGCAGTTCTGCCTTCGGCAACTCAGGCTTGCCCTGACGCTGCAGGCTCGCAGTTTCTTTTGCCGGGATTTGGTCCGGAGGCTCTACACTCCTTTGTTCGCTGAGTGGAGCTGCGTGGACTGCAACCCCGTGGTAGTGGGAGCGCCGATATAAACGGATTCAGCAGCGCTGAGGTGGTGAGTACAGGCAAGGCAACGGGACTGAGTGTGGGGGAACATCCGCAGGCCCATGCAGATGGGATCAGCGATTTTCGTGCCTTTTTTCAGCCTCAGACAGGCAGCGGTAGCCATTTTGTCAGCATGTCTGCTGTGTGCAGACAGCTGAATCCCGCAGCAATTCATTCTCTCTTTTTGTTTGAACAGCATTTTTTTTCTTTTGGAGGTCCTTAGTTCTTTAATTTAATTTTACTTTTTAGGTTAGTTTTGCGTTAATTTTATTTTTCTCTTCGTTAGTAGGCACCATATGGTTCTGTGAGCTAGTGTTCAGGTTGCCTGACTTCGGGAGCAGATCCACTGCTGTTGTAGCACAGTTTTGGATCCGGTTTCCTTTTGGTAGTCTTGGCAGTTGAAAGAAAAAAAAAGCAAAAAGGAGAAGGTGGGCAGGCAGAGGTGTTTTTCCTTTTGAGCTGTATGTGATGGCGTCGCGGCCTCAGTGTGTCGTTTGCGGTACCCGCAGAGGTGCTATCACCGACTCTGGGATTTTCCGGGGCTGTACGCAAGTTTCTACTAGCGTGGAGCAGCAGATGGAGGTGAAGGTAGGACAGGATCTGCAGAGTTCCTCGGCTGGATTGGATGCAGAGGGGCCGCTGACCACTTCGCCAGGAGTCGGGCTCGAGTCGCCAGACTGTCCTTCGGGGACCCTGTTGGCTTTGGGTCCGCAGCCAGGAGATTTCTGCCCAGAATTTGTGTTAATTATGCATCAGGTGTTCTCATGGAGGCCTATTTGCACATACTGATCAGAGCGGCTCACCAAACGTTCCTGCGCTTCTCTCTCCCTTGGGGGCACTATCAGTTCCAGGCATTGCCTTTCGGTCTGGCAACGGCGCCGCGGACGTTCACCAAGATCATGGTGATGGTAGCAGTGGTGTAACGAAAGAAAGGAATCCTAGTTCGTCCCTATCTCGACAATTGGTTAATTCGGGCAAAGTCCAGAGCCGAGAGCGAGCAGGTTACGGACAAGGTAGTGAAATTCTTGGAGAACCTCACCAATCAAATTAGTACCCTCCTCTAGGTCTCTTACACAGGTTCCCCTCATATACAAACTCCCCTCCCACCAAATCCCATAATGGCCCCCATAAAACTTAAAAGCCTTCCTCTTCCTCTCCTCCTGATAACTCTCCTAATACAAAACATTTACTCATACAAATCCAACCAAACCCCTTATAATAGCATTCCAGTTATCCATAATCCTTACCGAAACATATTACATGTCCCAATTTACATCCACACACATAACCAAAATTTACTCCACAATACCCACAGACACTATCCCAGACTAATCCAGATAAACCAACAACATAGCAATGTAAATGGCTCCCCCAACACAACCACTAAAAGAAAACTCATCCTAATAAACATTAGATCCATACGAAACAAAATACCAATTATCAATGATATGATAAGAGAGAGAGAACCCGACATTCTCTTCATCACCAAGACATGGCTTGCACCCACAGACACAATCCTACTAAACCAACTACACACACAACAATATGATGTATTTAACTGCCACCGGGACGCAAAAAGAGGAGGCGGAGCACTCGTACTCACTAAAAAAGACCTACAATACACCCTAACAAACTTAAATAATATAGATGGCATGGATGATATCAACATAGAAAATAAAACCCTTGCACTCACCCTCATATATAGACCCCTATCAGCTGACCAAAGAAACCTCACTCCCATCCTCAAACTTGCTTGTACAGCTTCAAAAAGCAAACCACTCATCATACTGGGCGATCTGAACCTCCCATCACTAAACCCATCCCATTCAACAAATTTTATAGACACTATGACAGAAATGGGATACGAACAGATAATACATGCCCCCACACACAAAAAGGGTAACACATTAAACCTCGTCTTCCTCCCTACCCCCTTCAATAACCACCAACTACACACTCCCAATCATAACAGAGGTACCATGGTCTGACCACCACTTGATAACCTTCCATCTCCTCTCACAAACAACCTCCAATACAACAAACACTATACCACACAACTCACGCTTCACCCACTTTGATAAAGATGCCTTCCTAGACAAGGTATTACCCAAACTCACTACAAACCCACCAAATATCAATACAACCATAAACCAATGGAACTTAACAATCCAAGAAGCAGCCGCCCCCACGAAAATCACACAAAAACAAATAAAGTCAGAAAAATGGTTCAGGAAGGACCTTGCCAAGTTAAAAAAAACAACAACTGAGAAAACAAGAAAAAGGTGGAGAATAACTAACAAAATCAAACGAAAACAAATTCCAATACACAAGATTACTCAATGCATATAAAGATGCAATCAACAAATCAAAAAGAGACTACAACTCTAAAGTAATAAACATGGCCATCAATCGCCCTAGAGAATTATTTGTGATTGTAAAAACACTGACAAAGACACAGAAACCAGAACCCAAACAATCCACAATAAGTGTACAAACATTAGTGGCACACTTTGCTGAGAAACTAAAAAGTAAACCTCTTATCACAATAACATTGTAGGCATATCCAAAAAACAATAACGAACGGACAACGTTTCACATGGTCGACCAAAAACACTTCCTTAAGATCATAACAATGATTAATACCACAACCTCCCCTCTTGACCCATGCCCAGTATCATGGATCAAGTCCACAAAAGCCGAACTCGCCACAAACATACAATACATAGTTAACCAATCACTCTCCCAAGGCATCGTGCCTGATGCCCTAAAGCTCACCTCTATTCGTCCTATCATAAAAAAACAATAAACTTGACCCAAAAGACCCAAATTCATACAGGCCCATAGCCAGTATATCATTCATTGCTAAAATAATAGAAAAAATTATACAACTACAACTACAAGATCACATAGACATGCACAAACCCCTTGATTCACACCAATTCGGATTCTGACCTTTCCATGGAGTTGAAACCCTCCTAATAACTCTGATGGATTTTCTCATTAGAGGTACAGATGACAACAACCAGGGTTTCCTACTCCTTTTCATAGATATATCCGCTGCATTCGATAATATCAACCACAACACACTAATAGACTAGAAAACCTAGGAATAGGAGGGACAGTCCTCAGATGGTTCATGTCTTATATTTCGCACAGATTGATACGTATCCAAATAGGCCAAGACATATCAGAGACATTCTCTCAAGGACAGGGAATCCCTCAAGGCTCAGCCCTCTCCGCCCTCCTTTTCAATTTATACCTACAGCCTATTACAAACATATTTAAAAACCACAAAATTAACCATTTTATCTATGCCGACGACATCATGCTTGCTATCCCCATAAACAGCCCCTCATACAACAACCTGTCCGAATGCATGAATGAGACCAACTCCTGGCTAGAAACCAAGTATCTCAACATTAACCTTAAAAAAACAGAAGCAATGTTTGTAACAAGAAAACCTCATGCTGATGCCACCTACCCAACAACCATCACAATCATCAATACTACTATACCTGTCAAAAAAGAAGTAAAGTACCTAGGGGTAATATTAGACCACACACTCACCATGCTACCTCACATAAAACAGACAGTAAAAACTATATTCTATAAACTCAAGACCATAAGACCCCTCCTCGACACACATGATTTTAGATCTGCAGTCAGCACACTCATCACCCCCCACTTCGACTATTGTAATAGTCTCCTAATTGGCCTGCCACTTAAGAATACATATCTATTACAAAGAGCCCAGAACATCTGTGCTAAGGTAATATCAAAAGCGCGTCTAACTGACCACGTGACCCCCATACTGCTTGAGCTACATTGGCTCCCCATAAATAGCCAAATAAAATATAAAATACTCCTAACAACATTCAAACTCCTTAACATCTCCCCCTCACACTTGACCACCCTCCTACACTTTCCATCAGAATCAAGAACACGTAGACAAAATGCAACCCACTCTCTCAACATGCACAAAACCTTCAGAAAAACAAAGAAAACTACAAGCTCCAGAGCCTTCTCATTTGCTGCCCCCACCCTCTGGAACGAACTCCCAATAACCCTTCGCATGATGAAGGACCTTCAGCTATTCAGAAAAGAACTCAAAACCCACCACTTTACTGAGCATTTTGAAATCCCCTACTTCCCAAGAGCCACACCCAAGCAGTCACAGAAACAATCCCACCAACCTCCTGAACCCGCAAACGACTAACCCTGACAGAACCACCGCTATTAACCCCCCCCCCAGTATGTATTATGTAAGAAAAGAAAATAACTTCCAGAACGTACACAAGATCGATTGTAAGATAGGTTTGTTCGTCGTTCATTGTAATAGATGTTTATAGTTCTTTGTAAATAGTTTTTGACACAGTTGCATACAATGTTTACCTGTATATAGTTACAACTACTGTTCCATGTAAAACTATGTAAAATTGTTTAACTGTTCCCTGTAAACCGCCCCTGATCTCTGGAAGGGGCGGTATAGAAGAAAAGAATAAAGAAATAAAATAAAGAAATAATGTTGTTGGGGCATAGTCTTTGAAGATGGGCGGTGGTAGGAACGCTAGTTCTAGCGTATTGCCTTTAATATGGGCTTGGGTGTTAATTATTTGGTGGTGATCGGAGTTGTTGATGGAAGTTATGAAGTCAGACATGTTTATGCGATACAGATGGGAGATTGAGGTCACCTAGTAGGATCAGAGGGTTGTTTTCTGTTGAGGAGTATATTAGTTCTGATAGGATGTCTAAGTTGTCAGGTTTTGGGTCTGGAGGTCTGTAAACTAGACAGATGTGGAGGTGTTTGATTTTTATGGTGAGTATGTCAATGTTTTCAGTGTTAGCAGTGATTAAGGAGGCGCTTAGTTTTTCTTTTATGATTATTAAGACAACGACGACTCTTCTCATGGATCTGTGGGAGTGGAATATTACGTATCCTGGAGCTTTTAATTGGTTACTTAATACAGTGTCTGTGTTGGTGAGCCATGTTTCTGTGATACAGATAAGGTCTGGTGAGTTGTTGGTGAGTAGGTCTTGGAAAATGGGTATCTTCTTTCTTATTGATCTGGTATTGATAAGGTAGCATTTTAGGTCTATGCTATTAGAGAGGGAGCTGAGGAGGGAGGTGGGTTTTGGTTTTATTATGATTAGTCTATTGTGGTTAGGTTTGGGGTTGTACATGTGTCTATAGAGGGTCGGTATATGGGTGTATCTAGTGGTGGTGTAAATTTATAGGTATAGAGCAAGATGGAGTGAGTGCATGGGTTCTTGTGGTGTCACTGATTAGGCTGAAACATATGAAGAGTATCCAGAAGGCTGATATGTACTTGGTGGCCATGGTCTTTTGTGTGCTTAGGAAGATTCAGCTTAACAGTGGGATATTTCAGATTATATGTGTGTGCATTGGTGGTGTCAGTACAGGTAGGAGTGTGTGGTCTGAGTACATAGGCAGAATGGACAGACAGTAATGGCTGTAAGTTGAGATTGATGGTATGTCTTAGGGTATAGTAAGGCTTGGCTATAGTCAAGTGCAGAGTCAACTTACAAGTTCATTGGCCGTGAAGGTTCTTGTAAATAGTTATTAGAGGTAGGAGGTCTCAGCTTTTGTATACGTATGTTGTCAGTAGATCTCTTCAGCCCCTGTGTTCCCATATGCTGCATTTGGAGATGATGGGAAGTCGCAGATGCTCTGTTCTGGGGCGGTGCTGTGAGGTGTGGCAGGGTTTGCTGGAGAGTATTTCCACCTTGGGACACTGCCTAAGGGCCATGCCAAAGGGCCCTCTGGTGAGGCCCTTAGGCGTGGGCCCGCCCTTCAGTGCTGGTGGTTAAAGTCCTGCTGGTTGGGCCTGATTGGCCTTTGGTGCAGGGAGTGGGAGGAGTCAGTTACTCTAAGCATAACAGTTGCATTGGAAGCAATACTGCACGAGTAATTATACTGTGCATACACACAAGTGGTAAAAGAAGTTAATACTGAAATGATATATGTAAGATCAAATCAAATCAACTCACTCAAGGTAATAACTTCAAACTTGGTAGTACAGTCTACTTAACCTACTCAATGTATAACTTGATATATAGGTCATATAATATAATGTGTCAGTGTAGCTTCAACTGAACACCTAAATGCATAAGTGTGTTAGTAAACAAAACAAAAGCTTTTCATTGATGAATGAAACAACTCGGTTAAAAGCAATGTATAACTGAAAAATTAATGGCGTCGCTAGTCAATGAGGTGACATTCCATCAAATCCTGCAGACACGTGGTAGGTAGTGGAGGTCCATGGCATACAAGACGACGCAGAGTACAAATCTGTCTTTGCTGATATAAGAAAATCAAGAATTGGATTGCCAAGAGAAGGGCAAAGACAGGTACAATGACATGAGACACAAAATTAGTTTGTAAAATGTCCACATCATGCAAATCAAAATTGAATCAGTGACTTCAAGGCTCTCCTGGTCCATGGACAATTCAACTAAGTGAGAGTCCTTATAGTCCAGTAGGTAGTTCAAGGCTTCAGTGAAGTTAATGTCATGGCCTTGAAACACATCCAGCACCTGGATTTCAGTAGAAACAGCATCTGCATCTAAATGAAACAGAGCTACTCCACCAATAGTAACAATGGAGTGCTTAGGAACATCGATTGAGCAAACATTGTAGGGTAGAGGTATTTTTATTAATGACGGCATGTTTATTCTAGGTAACCAGCAGTGGCATAGTCCATGTGTGCTTTTAACCACTGTTGTGTGTTAGATGTGCTTGGGTCAGACATGTTGAAGTGTTTCTGTAAGACATGTTGTGGATCCAGTGACACAAAAACTGTGTGACACTCTGGGACTGTGTGATCAGAAATCCAGATGTATCCTGCAGTACGACACCAGAATCAGGAAGAGGACCTTCAAGGTTTGGTTCTCCATCTGAAAAACAAAACAAACAGGCTATCCTGTTCTAGGTTAGTATTTATTCTCCATTGGTAAATTCTTCTGGAAGAAACTTCCTAGGATGACATGGTTGTAGCTGATTGATGTGGACCCATTTAAGGGACCCTTCCCCCCCCCCCCCTTCAATACCCTTCATCTGGATCTGATAAGCCACAGGGGAGCCTTTATCCACAATAGAATATGGACCATTTCAGCTAGGGAGAAATTTATTTTCCCTGAACCTATTCTTCCTCAAATTGTAATAGAATACCTTGTCGCCAATCTGGTATTCTTTGGAGGTAGTTCTCAGATCATAGTAGGTTTTCCTACCTCTGGCAGCACGTTCCAAATTCTTTTGGGTAAAGGCAGAGGCACTTTGCAAGTGTTGTCTTAAGTGGGTAACATATTCATGGGCTGTTGTAAACCTAGCATGTGCTACATAATTGGTCTGATACAGAAGATGGAGGGGCAGTACCATGTCCCTACCTGTTATCATTTCAAAAGGAGTTACGCCAGTGGATCGATGATGGATGGCTTTGATAGCCATCAGGACCAAAGGTAACTTAATATCCCAGTCCTTCCCAGAGGAGGAGACCTATTTTCTTCAGGATGCTGACAATGGTTTTGTTTGCTCTCTCTCCATCTGACCGGAAGACTGTTCACCAAGGCAGGGGACATCCAGGAGCTTTTCCTGCATCCACTGCTCCAAATCGGACGATTAGAGCCATGCCTAGCGGCTGGCCCCGATGCCCACGGCTGCCACCCGAATAGATGATTCGAATCCATCATAGGCAGCTCGGGAGAGGTATTTTGAGCAGTCTGCAATGGACTTCAACAGAGCGCTAAACCTATTGAGGGGCTCGCCCTCGAGGCCCGTGGAGAAACCTCTGAGCTCCTTGGCTAAGTCGCGCAACCCCTGGTATGCTTGAATGCAACATGATAGCATGGAGCCTTGGTAGACCTTGCGGCCCAGGGCATCAAGGGCTCTTGACTCCCAGCCCGGAGGGACCGACAAGTGTGATTTCGGGCTCTTCTGTTTCCTCATGGCTGACTCCACCAACATAGAGGTGTGGGGAAGTTGGGTCTTTCTAAACCCCAGGCCTTGCTGTACCTTGTACATAGTAATCAAGGTGCTTGCTCACGATGGGGATCGAGGCGGGTGCCTCCCACATGCAGAGCGGCAGCGAGACAGAATGGAAGGGACCAGAACAGTGAGCGATTCCCAACTCTTTGGCAAGCCAATGGAGGATAAGGCCACAGAGATAGAGACGGAGTTCTTCACCAGAACCCATCTCTCGCGCAAGACCTCCACTGCCCCCCAAAAAAGCAACAGGCCAAGAAGCCTTTTTTCCCAAGGAAGGGCCTTCAGTACCATGGCTACCCCCCATACATGACTACCCCCACGCCGACCGCTCAGGCGCAGGGTAAGTCCGACCAAGGGCATCGCAAGCTGAAGGGGCCAAAGGCCCAAACTCTGGCTCTGCCACAACCTGCACAGGGGTTTTGACACCATTGGCATAGCCCCTAGCCCTCCGAAGCAGCAGCCAGTGGGGGTATGCCTCTCTTCTTTTGCCCCTTTATGGGCTTCCATCGCCAGGTCATCCAAGACGGCTATCGCCTTCGCTTCGACAGGCTTCCACCCCCCTTCTCCCCGGCGGAGCCTCCTCGACTCCCAGCGCCCAAGGTTTTGCTACAGCGGGAACTACTCTCTCTCTTCTCGCCCAACGGGCAGTCGAGAAGGTCCCTCGGCACCTTCGAGGTCGGGGCTTCTACTACCAGTACTTCCTCGTCCTGAAGAAGACAGGGGGGGGTCTGCGGCCCATCCTCGACCTCCTGAAGTTGAACAAGTTCTTGGTGCGGGAGAAGTTCAAGATGATGTCCCTTGGCATTTGCTGCCCTTCCTCCGGCAGGGCAACTAGCTATGCTCCTTGGCTCTAAAGGAAGCTTACGCCCACATTTTAATTCACCCCCAGCACAGGCAGTACCTGCGCTTCAGGGTGCGGGGAGAGCACTTCCAGTACAGGGTGCTCCCCTTCAGCCTCGCGTACACCCCATGAATCTGGCATCAGGGCGTACCGGTCTTTCCTTACCTCGACGACTGGCTCATCACGGGATCCTCAGTCGAGGAAAGCTGGTGAGCAACGTCGCGCACAATCCTTCTATTGTAAGGCTTGGGGTTCTTGGTCAACTACCCGAAGTCTCACCTCAAGCTGGTGCAGACATTCGAGTTTATCGGGGCACACCTCGATACTCAGCAGGCAACCGCATTCTTACCAGCAGATCTCGCCGACCGCCTCAGTCTTGGTGGCTCGGGTCCAAAGCACTCCCCGAGTCACAGCTCGGACTATACTGCATCTCCTGGGCCACATGGCCTCTACTGTGCATGTTGTCCCCCATGCTCACATGCACATGCGGACAGCTCAGTGGTGCCTCAGTACCCAATGGAGCCCGTCCGGCCAACTCAGGGACCTTGTCAGGGTCCTTCCCGACCTTCGCTTGTCCCTGCGCTGGTGGCAAAACCCCTGCAACCTCCTCCGGAGGTTGCCTTTCCAGGCCCCACAGCACAACATGGTGCTGACTACAGATACTTCCCTGTTAGCGTGGGGAGCCCACTGCGGGCAACTGTGCACGCAGGGGCAGTGGTCACCCGAGGAGTCTCGGCAACAGATAAACTTGCTCAAACTCCGGGCAATTTGGTTGGCCCTGAGGGCCTTCGAGCACCACCTCAAGGGGAGGTCGGTACTCGTGCAGATCGACAACCGCGTGGCGATGTTCTACGTCGTCAAGGAGGGAGGCACTGGTTTGCGCTCCCTCTGCCGGGAAGTGGTCCTCCTCTGCTCCTTTGCCATCTGACGGAAGATGTCCCTCAAGGCGACCTACCTTCCGGGCTAGGAGAATGACGTGGCAGACAGATTCAGCAGGATACTTTGCCCCCAAAAATGGCGACTGGATCCAGGGGTAGCAGGCTGGCTGTTTCATCGCTGGGGGATACGGCGATTAGACCTCTTCACCAGTCCCCAGAACACTCAACTTCCCCGCTTTTGCGGCCCAGTACTGCACCCAGGCAGGGAGGGTCCGGATGCATTCCTTCTGGACTGGTCATCCAGCCTGCTCTATGCATTCCCTCTCATTGCAAGAACCCTTTTCAAGGCTGAGCGGGATTGGGCATCGTTGATCCTCATAGCCCCTTTGTGGTCTCAGCAGCCTTGGTTCCCGCTTTTGCTCCTGCTGTCGACGGAGCCCCTTGTTCCCCTGGGCTTTGCCCCGCATCTGCTATCGCAGGAGGAACGGCGGGTGCAGCACCCAAACCTAGCTGCTTTATCCCTCACGGCTTGGCAGCTGAACGGGTCTCCCTAGCCTCACTGGCTCTCCCGGAGGAGGTCGAGGAGGTCCTCCTTGCATTGAGAAAGGACTCTACTAGACAGGCCTACGCCTTCAAGTGGCGACACTTCTCGGTCTGGTGCTTGGGGCTCCAGATCGACCCGTTCTTGTGCCCTATTCGATGGATCCTTCAGTTACCTCCTCCATCTCTCGAAGGAAGGTCTGAAGTCTAACTCTGTCAGGGTGCACCTGAGCGCCATCTTGGCAAACCACCTCCCCATCGAGGGGAAAGTCCCTCTTGGGACAGCCGTTAGTCTCCCGCTTTATGTGGGGTCTCTTGCTTTCCAAGCTGCCCATCCGACTTCCCCCGGCGGAATGGGACCTGAACGTGGTGCTCATGCAGCTCACCCGTCCACCCTTCAAGCTGATGGCAACGTGCTCGCTCCGGCATCTATCCTGGAAGGTAGCCTTCCTGGTGGCGCTGACCTCTGCCTGACGAGTTAGTGAGCTCCAGGCTCCATGGCTGATGCCCCTTACACCAGGTTCTATCGGAATAGAGTGGTCCTCTGTACCCACCCTAAATTTCTGCCTAAAGTTGTCTCGGATTTCCATCTTAACCAGGAGATAGTTCTGCCGACTTTCTTCCCGAGGCCCCATGCTGACCAGGCGTCAGTGGCTCTCAACACCCTCGACTTCAGAAGGGCTCTTGCCTTCTACTTGCAGCGCACCCAGACTCATTGCAAGTCTGGCCGACTCTTTGTGACCTTCGATCCCAATCGACCGGGTGAGGCAGTTACCAAAAGCACCCTCTCGGTTTGGGTGGCGGACTGCATCGCTTTCGCTCATACGAAGGCTGGATCGTCGTGTCACCGCACATGGGGTTTGGGCCAAAGCGGCCTCGGTGGCCTCTGTACCCCTGATGGACATCTGTCGGGCGGCGACTTGGTCTTCCACGAATACCTTTGCTGTACGCTACTGCCTGGAGAGGGAGTCCCGCTGGGACAGCGCCTTCGGCCAGGCTGTACTCCATAATCTGTTCGTGGTATAAGAAACTCCTGCCCTCTGACCCTTCTTCATGGCTACCAAGGGCTTTGCCCCGAGGTCTCGGGTTCCTTCGGGCATTGGCTTCTGCTCACAGCCTCGTGGAGGCTTTTTTTAGTTACAGGTTCGGTAGCCTGTAGCTTGGGAGTCCCATAAGGTGAGGACTGACTTTCTGCTTGTTCCCGGAGAAAGCGTAGTTACTTACTTGTAACAGGTGTTCTCCAGGGACAGCAGGAATCAGTCCTCACTACCCTTCTGCCTCCCCTGATGAGTTGCTGGATTTTTGTCCTTCCCTTGCTATGTGTTTGGTTGGGCTCGAGCTAAGGGACCTGACTGAGCAAAAGGGCACCCTTGGGCGGGAAGAGGACCATGCATGTGTGGCAGAAATCCCAAAGGCTTTCTTTAAAAGCTGGGGAATTGCTCCGCGTGGGCTCCGTCGGTGCCGACATTACCTGTAAGTGAGGACTGATTCCTGCTGTCCCTGGAGAACACCTGTTACAGGTGAGTAACTATGCTTTCCTCCTCCACAGTGGCAAAGCCATTCTGTGACATTGCACGGATTGTATGGTGGGAAGCACGGATATGTATTTTGCAGCATTTACTCTTTCACCTTTCTCAAAAATGTGCAGGCCACATCGTCCATTCGCCGAGATACCACCCCATACCATGACCGATGGTGATTGTTTAACAGTCTTGATCATGTACTTCGGATTTAGTCTCTGCTGGTTGACGGACGTAGTTGTAACCACTCTCACATACTTGTTGAAATGTACTTTCATCTGTGAACATTACCCTCTCCCACCATTCCTCAGATTTGTCTTTCATCTTGCTACAAAACTGTATGCGGGCAGCAATTTGTTTCCTGGTCATCATAGGCTTCTTGGCAGGTCTTCTGGCCACGAGTTTGAATTCATCCACAAGCTGTTGTCGGACAGATCTGGCACTTATCTTTATTCCTCTATCATTAGCTAACTGAGCCACACGTTCAGATGAAGTATGGACTAGATGTAATAATGCTTTTGAGGAATCGGTCATCTCGTCCAGTAGTTATCCGTCTGCGCCCACATTTTGAATGACGTGTACGGCCACCTGATTTCAGAACATTCTGAACTGCACACCTTGATATATGCAAATGTTTTGTAATAGCACATTGTGAATATCCTTCAGCATGAAGTGTGACAACTTGTCCCTTTAGAAAATCATTAATATCGTACTTTCTACCCATCTTGATTGTATATTTTACATGTAACTTTCAGTCTTTTCCTAGCTGTAAAAATTCAAAACTTCATCCAAGAAACCTACTACAGAGTGTAAGTAAGCTAAAATGTATGCCAGACACATGGTGTGACTAATCACCATGCTGATTAAATAAGTAAGCATGTGTGACATCTCCACAGTACATTATTTAACAATAAATTGTAGAAAAAGATACCTGCCTTAATTTTTTGGCCACTACTGTAGTACTCCAATACCTATTGCACCTGTCAACACTGGGCTGAAATCTTACTCTGTGAGGGTACATCTGAGCGCCATAGCTGCTCACCACCACCTTATCAAGGGAAAACCTCTCTCAACCAGGCCCTTGTCTCCAGGTTCCTCCGGGGCCTCCTGTTATCCATGCTCCCTCTCCTCCTCCTGGCGGTGGAGTGGGACCTCAACATGGTGCTCTCCCAGCTCACCAAGCCACCATTCAAGCCACTTGCCATCTGCAGTACCGGTCTTAAAAAGTGGCCTTTTCTGGTGGCCCTCATGTCCACTCGAAGAGTAAGCGAACTCCAGGCCCTTGTGGCAGATCCACCATATAGAAGGTTCTATCAGAACAGGGTCATGCATCGCACACACCCCAAATTCCTCCCGAAGGTGGTATCTCCTTTCTACCTCAACCAAGAGGTTCCCTTCCGGCAGGGAAGAGCCTAGTGCTTCATACACTGGACTGCAAATGGGCCCTGGCCTTCTACTTACAGCGGACTTGGGCCCCTTCGCAAAGCTGCTCAGCTTTTCATGTCTCTCTGACCCCAGTAGACTGGGGCTCTCCATGACTAAGCGAACTCTGTCCACTTGGGTGGCAGACTGTTTTTTATCCTCGCCTGTGAGTGCGCTGACCTCTCCCTCGAGCACCGGATAACAGCACATTGCGTGAGGGCGATGGCTGCAGCCCGCAGCGGTGGCCAACCTCCGCTCAGTGCCAGTGACGGAGATCTTCAAGGCCACCACATGGTCTTCAGTTTCATACGTTCTCAGCTTACTACTGCCTGGAGAGAGAGAGTCCTGTAGGTACAGTGACTTTGGACAGGCAGTACTCCGTAATATTCTTGGGATTGAGGCAACTTCTTCCCTCTGACCCTTCTGTGATCAGGCTACCAGAGTGATAGTATCGCTGGATGCTAGAGTCTTGCAGAGTCTCTCAGTGGGGACTCATCTTCTGCAACTCACGTTACCTGACTTGGTTGCAGTTGGTGCTGTTGTAGTTCGGTCCTCAGCAGCATGGAGCCAGGGAGTCCCATATGTGAGGACTGACTTCCTGCTTATTCCTGGAGAAAGCATAGTTACTCACCTATACAGGTGTTCTTCGAGAACAGCAGGAATCAGTCCTCACAACCCTCCCTCCTCCCCTGGGAGTTTCCTCCCTACTTTGTTTTAGTTTTTACTACCGTCCTAGCTATGTCATCTAACTGAGCAAGATGGCACCCGTGGGCAGGAAGGGGACCATGCATGCGTGGTAGCATGTCGCAAAGGCTTTCTTAGAAAGCTGGGGAAATGTTGGCACCGACAGAGCCTGTGCAGAGTGTCACCCATATGTGAGGACTGATTCCTGCTGTTTCAGGAGAAAACCTATTACAGGTGAGTAACTATGCTTTTTCTCATGGCCATGGAAGCCATGAGGTGTTATCAAATATAGAAAATTGAGTGTTTGAATTACTTTTTTTCTTTTGTGCAAAATATGCCTGTTTCTGTTCCTAATTTAACTGTGTGCCGTAGCTGGAGTGGACTAGCCCCCCCCCCCCCCCACCCCCGAGGCATTGCTGAGTCCTCTTCCTGCCTCCTGTACATGGGCTGATCTCCTTGTTGGTCCTCTCCTTTGCGGAGAACGTCATTGCAAACCTCTGTCCTGCACCCTGGTTTGCTCACTGTTTTGTTACCTGTGCTTGTTTTGCATTTTCAGATTGTGTATATATATTTACAGTATGTATTTTTAATTCCATGTCGTTCTGCTAGACTAGTCCAGACAAGTGGGTTGTGTTCTACCAGCAGATTGGTGGAGACAAAGAACCAATGAAAAATCCAGGTTTCATTGACATCGCTCAAATGCCTCTATTTGTTTCAGCTACCAGAGGTCCCTTCAGTATTTGTGTCTCCAGCTGATGGTGGATGGATTTTCTCCTCTCTGAAGAAAACCTGAGGATTGAGAGGAGAAGATTGATTAAATGTTCATGATCAACCACCTTGAGGGTGACACTTGAGCGTGACATGGGAGGCTTGACTAAACTGCGGTCTTTTTGGTAGCCTTGGGAGGAGGGAAAATTTTGTTGCACATGATGAGCCTGTTGAGCAGCCACAAATTGGAAGGATTTGGAAGGATCTGGTCAAATGCAGCAACCTCAGTGCCCTCTCCCTCCTCCTCCTCCTCCTCCTCTGTCCCCCCCAGCTCCCTTTCAAAGTTATAAGAAGGCTTTCAGAGGGATCTGCCTGCCAGCCACCTTATACACAGTGCTTGGCTTTAGCACACGCTGCTGTAATACTTGCCTTAACACTCTCTAAGGGGCTTGTTTACAAAGCCGCAGAAGCGGCTTCCGCCTGATATCGGAGCCGCAGCCCTATTGAATTCAGTGGGGCCGCAGCTCCGATATCGGGCGGAAGCTGCTACCGCGGCTTTGTAAACAAGCCCCTATGTTTTCCAGGAAATGTTTGACCTGTGGCAAGAAAGATACCTTATCTATGGATTATGGACTCCTCTCTTCTTGTATGGCAGCTTCTGAGTCGTCCCTAGAAGGCCTGCTCCCCCTATCTCAACTGGGGGATGCAGTTAGTCCAGCTTTGGCTGCCTCATGGCAGGAGAATGATGTATGGCACTATGGGTAAGGATATCCAATCGGCCGGAGGCTCTGGTGACCATGCTGTGAGCAGATCCTCATGCTCTAGAGGATTTGTGGTACAGATGTCCCCTAGTTACCATCCAGCCTGCAGCTCAGCTGCCCTTGATCCTGCTCCCTCAATCAGGGTAGAGCCGGCGAGCACGTGGCCATACTCCTCCTGCTGACTTACCCAGCCATCCAGAGACGCCGCGAGACATTTAAAAGTGAGTGCCATCTGGCGTGCCTGTGCCTGAGGGCCTCACCAGAGGGCCCTTTGGCATGGCCCTTAGGCAGGGTCCTCATCCTCTACCATCTTCAGCCACCTCCAGCAAGCAACAAAACAATCAACACCGCAGAACAGCAACACAGCACGCCGGAACCTCAGAGTTGACGAACACCACCGACACCAAATGTATGTATAACTGGAAACTTTACCCCAGAATATCCTCATATAGAACTCCAAATCTCCTTCAGACTCCTTCAGCCATTGAGAATTAAGAGGTCAGCAGAGATACTCTGCACAAGGTACTCGCTTCCAATAGAGAGACTCCTACATATCCAACCCCATACAAAATTGCAACCGAGACATAAAACATGAAGTGGATACATGCCATCCTAGTCCTTTCCTTCATCTCAGCTCTCCTCTTAAAACCAAATGGAGCAACATACAGCTGGAAGAATTAGATACCAATCCTCCACAGACCTAGATAACTTCTAGCTAATCAACCCTTCTTCTCCAACCCTCACAAAAGGCTGTCCCATCTCATCATCATACACACTAATGAAGCCTCTCTACCAAGCCCGACAACTAAACATTCTCGAACAATTAAATGCTCTCTAATAAACACACGCTCTAGTCATAACAAAATCCACACCATTTCTGATTACATTCAAGACCAACAAGTAGAGATCATGTGCATAACAGAATCATGGCTCACTGATGCAGATACCATCCTCCTAAACCAGCTCACCCCGACTAACATGGAAGCTTACCAATCTACTAGATCAGGACGCAGAGGAGGGGGCGCTCTCATCCTGGCAGGAAAATAGTTAAACCTCAAGCCCACCAGCAGCTTCTCCACCTCCATCCTAAACTCCATAACCCTAGAAAACAAAGAACTCATAATTTGTCTAATATACAGAACTCCCTCACCCAACACTGATGACCTCTCGAGCATAATAGAGTTGGTCTCCAGACACGCAAACAGAGGCAAGCTTCCAATAATTCTAGGCAACTTCAACCTGAACTCTCTAAGCACAACTCAAGCCTCAGCATTCCTTGAAGCCTTAACTTCACTGGAGCTCTCCCAGATCATTTCAACACAAACCCACACCAGAGGGAATACCCTAGACCTGGTATTTGTACCCACTTACCCTTCACTCCATTGACTCTCATATACCATACCAAGCAATTCCTGTACCATGGTCAGATCACTACTTGATTCAATTCAGTCTTCCTGTGGACCTCCCACCACACAAACAGTGTCACTCAAGTTCTCTCAGACGCTTCAAGGAATTTAACAAGGATACTCTACTCAATCAAACAATCCCCAACCTAGAATCTACTTACAAAGACCTACCTCTACTAATAGAGAACTGGAATAACACCTTTTCACTATCTGCCACTGCACCTCCAAACCCAAAAGCATCCAAGTGACAAAACAAAGCCCTATGGTACTCCCCAGAAATAAAGGAAGCAAAGACCATCTTAGGAAGACTTGAGAGACGCTGGAGGAGAACCAAAGCACAAGATCAACAGGATTACACAACAAAACAGCGAGCATACAACGAATTAATTCTCAACTGGAAAAAGCAACACCATACAAATATAATCATGTGTTCTCTAAACCGTCCCAGAGAGCTAGTCGCCATAGTCAGAAACTTATTAAGAGCCCCGAAAAGCCAAGAAATAGACGCCCTAACCCCAGAAACCTACGCAACCTATCTCCAAAGCAAACTATCCAGTCCACAGGCCCCCCTGAACCATCCTATCACCCTCACGGCATAAATAAATCGACCAAACGCCTGGACATCTTTCTGTTCAGTCTTGGAAGACCACTGCATCAACCGCCTAAAAACCTTGAACACGTCCACGTCCATCCTCGACCCATGTTGAACCACGTGGATAAAAACATTGGCACAAGAGGTTGCCCCATCTCTCTGCAAAATAATAAACTTATCCCTTACACAAAGATTCATGCCATCACAGCTGAAAATCTCTTCAATAAGACCATTACTGAAGAACAACACCTCCGACCCAACTTCTCATACCTCATATCGCCCCATATCCAGCCTCCCACTTTTATCCAAATTAATCTAGAAGGCAGTCTATTTCCAACAAAAGACCACATAGATGCGTCCTCCCCACTTGATACTCACCAACACGGGTCCTGAGAGCACCATGGGGTAGAAACTTTATTAACATCCCTTCTGAACACGGTACTCAAAGGAATTGAAGACACCAAAAATGGATTCATTCTCATTTTTATTGATATAACTGCTGCATTTGATTCCATAATCCACACCATACTTCTTGACCGGCTAAGTGAACTAGGAGTAAGTGGCGCACCACTGTCCTGGTTCCGCTCCTACCTAGCAGACAGAAGATCACAATTCAAAATAAAATCTGATACGTCAAAACCTTTTCCGCTAACCCAAGGTCTCCCTCTAGGCTCTGCACTCTCTGCCCTCTCTGCCTTCCTCTTTAACTTGTACATACAGCCAGTGTGAAAATCGTACAGGAGCACAAAATTCATTACCATCTATACGCAGACGATTTAATGATATATTCCATCCTAGACGCCAAGAAACCCGACTACTCCCCCATAACAGCCTGTATGTTAGCAATCACAAAATGGTTACTACAACACAACCTGGAAATTAATTACAAGGCATCAGTAGCTCTCATAATCACAAGAGACAATACATTCAACCCTCCTGATTACCTGCTAATAGGAAGTAGATCAATTCCCATCAAGAAAGAAGTTAAATACTTAGGAATTTACATTGACCAGAGGCTTAATTTTCAGTCTCACATCAATAAAACCACCACAAGGGTATACTACAAAATGAAGTTCCTGCAGAATCTGCGACCGCTTCTAGAGCAGAACCACTTCCGCACAGTATGTCAGGCACTAATCACACCGCACCTTGACTATTGTAACCTAATTCTTTATGGCTTGCAGTTGGCCCAAAATGCAGCAGCCTGTCTAATCACCAAAGCTAATAAACAAGTTCACATAACCCCGATACTGGAATCTCTCCATTGGTTCCCCATCAGCTCAAGAATAAAATACAAGGTACTAATGATAGTATTCAAAATACTCCATGATCAATCTTCCAACTGCCTAAAAACCCTAATTTAAAAGACTCCCCGACAATAGATCAAGAAGGACACCGCACCAAAACTCCCTGACAACCCCCAAGACAACCACGGGCACCTCCCAGAACACTCTACTCAGAGTTTTCTTACTCTACATCCAAACATTATGGAACGCCCTCCCTCATCACCTGAGAGCCACCAAGGACATTACCGACTTCAGAAAATCCTCAAAGACCCACCTTTTCACCGAACATTTCAAGACTCTACAAATTAACTAATTGCTAGGCTTACAACAAATGTCAAGAAATTGCCAATTCCTCATGAACATGTATGAGTCCATTCACTTATGTAAATAGTTATAATGTGAATATAAACACTGTTAATTGTTGCTGTAAATAGTTCCAAAAGTTCTATGTATGGAATGGCTGACGTCGTACCTCTACACAAAAGTGGTGACAGGGAAGAAGTGTCAAACTACAGGCCCGTGAACCTTACCTCGGTGGCGGAAAAGTAATGGAGACGCTCCTGAAAGAGCGAATAGTGAATTTTCTCCAAACCAGCAGGTTACAGGATCCGAGGCAACATGGTTTTACCGAGGGACGATCTTGCCAGACAAATCTCATTGAGTTATTTGACTGGGTGACCAGAGAACTGGATCAAGGACACGCAATGGATGTTATCTACCTGGATTTCAGCAAAGCCTTTGATACTGTCCCTCATAGGAGGCTTATCAATAAACTCAGTAGTTTGGGGATGGGTCCCAAGGTGGTAAACTGGATCAGAAATTGGTTGACTGACAGACGACAGAAGGTGACGATAAATGGAGTTCATTCGAATGAAAGGAAGGTGATTAGTGGGGTGCCTCAGGATTTGGTCCTAGGCCCGGCACTGTTCAATGTATTTGTGAGTGATATTGCTGAAGGACTGAATGGAAAAGTCTGTCTTTTTGCAGATGACACGAAAATTTGCAACAGAGTGGACTCCCCCGAGGGAGTGCTTTGCATGAGGAGGGATCTGCAAAAGCTGGAGGGAATGGTCTGATGCTTGGCAATTAAGATTTAATGCGAAGAAGTGCAGAGTCATGCACTTGGGTAGCAGAAATCCAAGGGAAATGTACGCGCTAGGGGGCGAGAGGTTGGTGTGCACGGAGCAGGAGAAAGACCTTGGTGTGATTATTTCTGTAAATCTCAAGGTGGCAAAACAGTGCGACAAGGCAGTGGCAAAAGCCAGGAAAATGTTGGGCTGCATTCAAAGAGGAATTACCAGTAGAAAGGAAGGGGTACTAGTGCCACTGTATAAGTCTCTGGTGAGGCCTCACTTGGAATACTGTGTTCAGTTTTGGAGACTGTATCTTGCAAAGGATGTAAAAAGAATGGAAGCTGTTCAGAGGAAGGCGACCAAAATGATTTGGAGCCTGCGTCAGAAGCCTTATGAGGAGAGACTTGAAGACCTAAATATGTACACTTTGGAGGAGAGGAGGGATAGAGGAGATATGATTCAGACCTTTAAATATTTAAAGAGAAATAATGAACAAACTAACCTCTTCCAGAGACGGGGAATCTGTAAAACTAGAGGGCATGACATGAAGCTGCAAGGCAGTAAATTGAAAGGCAACGCCAGGAAATACTTTTTTGCTGAAAGGGTGGTGGATGCTTGGAATGCCCTCCCGATGGAGGTGGTGGGGGCAAACACAGTGACGGAAATCAAAGTGGCCTGGGACAGACACAGTGGATCACTTTACAGAAACAAGCTTAAATCAAAATAAACTGAACCATCTAATTTCTCAACAAATAGGGGTGTCCTACATGGAGCAATGAGGGGAGTAGCGGTGGGTTCACCCCTAAAGAAACAAAGATATGGGGAGGGGTGAAGACATGGGGAGGGGTGCACCTGCTCCTGGTGGGTGCACCACTAAGCAAAGACATGGGTAGGGGTGCACCTATTCCTGCCATATTGCTGCCATACTGGTCTTTATCTGCCGTCATTTACTATGTTAAAAAGTTATGTATGTTCCCTGTAAACCGCTTTGATAATTTGAAAGGCGGCATATAAAAAATGTTAAATAAATAAATAGTATTGGGGAGGGGTCATTTCCACAAAGAGCTTCTGGACTTGGATTGATTGCCAGGGTTTCATCTGCCTTGAACTTGACAGATACATCTGGCACTGAGCAGGAACCAAAGGTGCATCTGCTCCTTCAAGAGGTGCAGATATCTACTATTATCTTCCCATTCCTGAATGTGATCAAGGATATGATCCAGTCAGAATGGGACTCTCCCGATTCACTGCCTAAAAGGTTAAGGGTGTATAAGAAGATCTCTGCTATCCTGGAGAAGAAGTGCATTGAGTGATTTGGCATTCCCAAGGTCTCGGCGGTTACCAAACAGACCACTATTCCTGTGGAAGGTAGATCAGCCTTAAAAGATGTTCTGGACCGTAAGATGGATTTGTTCTAGAGGAGTCAGTTTGCCATGGTGGCTGCTATTCTGCAAGTGGCAGTATGTACCAGCCTGACATTTTGAGCCCTGTTCCAATGGATTCTGTCTCTTCCACCAGATGATACTACCCCTCTTTTGGAATATGCTATAGCCTTCCTTTCTGATGCCATATATGATCTGGTACATTTGGCAGCCAGAGATGGTACCCTGATAATGGTGTCACATCATTGGATTTGGCTCAAGCACTGGGCAGCAGTTAGCTCCTCCAAGGCCCAGTTGGCCCAACTGGCTTGTAAGGAGAAGCTTCTCTTTGGAGCCGATTTGGAGAAGCTGGTGAAGGACCTGGGTGAGACAAAATCTTACCGCCTTCTGGAAGACAGACCCAGGGGGTCATCTGTCCACTGAGAGCATGCTGGCCAGATCCCTGGGGGTTTCTGGACTCTCGTCATTACTGACCTGAAGACCCGAAAATCTTTCTTCCCCTCCTGCTTCTGGGCTTCTGGCTCATTCTCAGTCCTTTTGTGGAGCACATGGGCCCAAGGGCTCGGTCCCCTCCAGAGGAGGACCCTCCCGGGCTGTGCAGTGAAGGTTTGGGAGCCCATTCCCTGCCTCTGGTTGAAATCGGGCTTTGCCTTTTTTTCAAGAATGGGCCCGGGTTCCCAAGGACTTCTGGGTGCTACACACCATTCAGTTTGGCTATGTTCTGGAATGCAAAGAGCTGTTCCGGATGCCTTTGTCATCTCCCCTTGCAGATCTGTGATCAAAAGTTCCACAGTGTGGACCACCTTGGACAGGTTGCTGTGCCTAAAAGCAGTGGCGCCCATCCCTCTAGACAAGTGGGGCAAGAGCAGATACTCCTATTTTGTGGTGCCCAAAAAGGCCAGTTCCTTCCGGCTATTCTGGAAACCTTTGTGCTCTATGATTCAAGCAATGCTCCAAAGGGAGTTCTTGGCTTCCTTGGATCTGGCAGAGGTGTATTTTTATATCCCAGTCGGGCAGATCAGCAAAGGTATCTGCATTTTACTGTGCTTGGCTCTCACTATCAGTTCACTGCCCTCCCTTTCGGGCTATCCACTGCCCCAAGGATGTTCTCCAAGGTCATGGTGGTGGTGGTGGTGCTGCAGTGTCAAGGTATCTGTGTCCAAAAATATTGAGACAACTGACTCATCCGCGCCTGTTCCCTTTCAGAGGCATCTTTGGGTGGTGTCCTGAATGGAATCCCTTTTGGAAAGCCTCAGCTGGGTGATCAGTCGGGGAAAGAGCCAGCTGTTGCCCTCCCAGTCCTTGGAGTTCCTGGGAGCAAGTTTTGACACTCGAGTGAGCAGAGTTTTCCTGCCAGAGGAGAAGATAAAAAAACAGTTGGATTGCCTGGCACTATTCTGTATGCAGCAGGCTCCCGAAGTCTGGGATTATCTTCAGCTCCTCAGATTGATAACAGCAACCATAGAGATGATGCCATGGGTGCAAGCACACATACAGCCTCTCCAGTGGTCCTTTCTGACTCAGTAGTCCCCAAAGTCTCAGGAATTCAAGCACAGGCTCCTGCTCTCGATGATGCTGAAGACAAGCCTACGGTGGTAGCTGCAGCCCTGTCATCTGATGAAGGGTGTACCACTGGATGATTTCTCATGGATCCTGCCAATGACGGATGCCGGTCTCGCGTGCTAGGGAGGCCATTGCTAAGATCGTACAGCCCAGGGCCATTGGAACTGCAAGGAAAGAGGTATGGTCCATCAACTGCCTTGAGGTGAGGGCCATCAGGTTGGCTGTTCTGTGTTTCTGGCCCCTGGTCAAGGGCCAGGTGGTTCAAGCATTTTCAGACAACGCCATAGCGGTGACATGTCAATCGGCAAGGCGGCACGAGACGTGCCAGGGTAGTTCTGGAAATGGCTTTCCTGTTTGCCTGGTCGGAGAAGAATCTCCTAGCCTTGTTGGCTCAGCAAATGACAGATGAAATTTAATGTGGACCAGTGCAAACTATGCACCTAGGAAACAGCAACCCAAACTATGGTTACATGATCTAAGGTTCCACATTGGGTACCACCACCAAGGAAAATGATTTAGGCATTATCATGGATAATACATTGAAACCATCTATCCAGTGTTCAGCGGTGGTCAAGAAAGCAAGTAGAATGCTAGGAATCATAAGAAAAGTAATGGAGAATAAAGCCAAGGATATTATAATGTGTCTGTATTGTTCCATGGTATGACCGCACCTTGAATATTGTGTGCAATTCTGGTTGCCATATCTCAAAAAGGATATAGCAGAATTAGAAAAGATGCAGAGAAGAGCCACCAAAACGGTAAAGGGGATGGAAGGATACCCTTTTAAGGAAAGGCTTAAAAAGTTAGGGCTTTTCAGTTTGGAAAAGAGATAGCTGAGGGAGGATATGATAGAGGTCAGTAAATTAATGAATGGAGTGAAACGGGTAAACCATCAAAAAGTAGAAAGTCTAGGAAGCACGCAATGAAGTTACAATGTGATCCATTTCAGACTAATAAGAGAAAATATTTTTTCACTCAACATGTAGTCAAACTCTGGACTTCGTTACCGGATGATGTAGTAAAGGCTGTTAGTGTAACTGGGTTTAAAAAAGGTTTGGACAAGTTCCTGGAGGTAAGCAGGTGAACTGAAATGGGCTTGCCTTCCACTGGGGCATGGGAAACCGCTGTAGCGGAGAGGTGGTACATGGTTTGCAGACCAGAGTTGGAGGTATAGCATGGAGGCACTGAGATGCTGCAGAAGTCTGAGCCTGTTGTTGGGAAGGAAGGCTTTGCCCTTCCTTTGTGTCTATGCATGCCCCAGATTCTGCTGAGGGTTGAGCTGAGATATTTTCTTGTTTATGACAAAACCAGTGGCTTGAAAGAGGTTTATGGTATCTTGAACAGATTTGACTTGTTGCTGTTGCCAGCCAGTTCAGATATGGGTAAATGTAGTGTCCCTGTTGCCAGAGATGGCCTGGGCAACTGCTAGACATTTTTGGGGTCATTCTGAGCCACGAATAGCAGGGATGGATGTCCTGTTGGGACGTCCATCTGCACTATTCGGACCCCTCTGCTGTCCCCGACTAACCTCCCTATACAAGGTGTTTGTACAGGGAGGCTAGATGGGGGCGGGAAAGGGGCAGTGCGGAGGCGGAGTTAGGGCGGGCAGTGGGCGGTCTGCGGCTCCAGACATACTGGACCGATTTTGATTTCCTCTGAGGTGGAATAAGTTCCCCTAGATGGCAGGCCCAGGCAGCAGAAATGGTAGGAGGGGATGCAGGAGATTCCCTGCAGCCCGAATCTGGCCTTAAGAAGCCAGATCGGGGGTCGGGCTGCGGGAAATGAAAGAATAGGTCAGCGGCCAAGGATCGTGGCTCCTGAATGGAGCCATGGTGCCATGGCAACCGGACATCATGGTGCCGCGGCAACCGGACACCATGGTGCCGCAGCTCCATTCCAGGGACCTTGACTGAGTTAGCCAGGCAATGGCCTGTACTTGCAGGCTGATCGGAATCTGGTCCCGGCTTGCATGTACAGACCTAGATGCGATTCTGATCCTGCGAGGCTAGATGTGCCCCATGAGATCAGAATCCCATCTACCTCTGTGTGACCTTTAAGTCTAGAGAGGCCAGCCAGTTGTGTTGATTAAGCAAGGGAAGGATTGTACTAAGAGAAGTCATTTGGAATTTATCCTTTTTGATGTAACACTTGATGTTATGAAGGTCTAAGATGGGACGTGATCCTCCAGCCTCATTTGGACTAGGGAAGAAACATGAGTAGAACCCCAGACTGCGTTGTTAGTGAGAACTACTTTGATGGCTTGATTGCATAAGAACTCTGTGACTTCCTGTTGTAGGATCTGTAAGTGAGCCACGGTCGTGGGGACAAGGATGAGGGGGTGGAAGTTGGAGAAAGTTGATTTTGTACCCCATTTTGACTATATTGCATACCCACCGATCAGAGAGGCATTGTATTCCATAACTTCTGAAGTGCTGGATTCTGCCTGCTACCAGCAGGTAGTCAAAAACTAGGAGTAGGTTTGAGGGCAGGAGTTGGGTTGGAGGGTTGCTTCCGTCCTGTTGCCTTGAGCGTTGATGGTAAGCCAATGCAGCAGGGTGTTGTGATGGTTGATATGGCTGATATTTCCGTTGAGGGTAAAATTTCTGAAAATATTGATTAGTCCATGATATGAAAGGGCTAATCACTAATTCAGAGAAAAGCCTCTATCTTTTTTTTGTTTTGTTGGAAATGTTGTATAGAGAAGCCGACGCTCCTCATGAAACAACTACTTCCTGTTTATTCTAAATAATAGATGCTCAATGGCGTCAAGTGTGAAACGCCACAAAAAAGAAGAATGTAACATGTACCTTAATACTTAATATGTAACACTTAGCTTGAAAGACCCAACGCCATTGGCTTCATAGGGATCAATAGCACCAACTGCCGAAGTATAGGACGTCGAAGACAGCACCGTGGTGGTAATGATGCAGAGTAGCGACACAGACTGTGTTTCGAGCCCAGAATCATCACAATGGCTCAGTTTCAGGCCAAAAATTGAACTCCAATCGGTGCCAAGAAAGAACTGCCAGTGAGTAGAGGCAAGTCAAAATGCCCTTATAAGGCATCATACTGTGACGCCAAAAACTGGAGACCCAAAAGCCAGGGAAATAAATGATAATGACCAAATGTCTATTAACAAAAGGAGAACACCGTATGTCAGAATCCATCAAATAATGCTCCACCAGTCTATTTCCTGACTGAGTCCCAACGGGCTAACAGAATTCAAGAGAAAAATCCACCGTTGCTCACAGGTCTGAAGGTGGAGTATCCTGTCACCGCAACGAATCAAAGGCAGGACAAAATCAATGACACGCCAAGTGAGTTGTTCAAAAGAATGATTATGTTCAGTACAGTGGGGTACTATAGGTGCTGAAATTAGTTTGCCCAAATGCAATCTATGTTCAGCTAATCAGGTCTTCACAGGACGAATAGTACGACCCACATAAAAAAGATGGCAAGGGCAAATAAGTAAGTATACCACAAATGAAGAATCACAAGTGGTATGCCACCGTGTAGTGTATGTCTTTTGTGTATGAGGATCAGTCCAGTCACGTCCAGGCAAAGTCTGATGGCAAACGTTACAATGGTCAAAAGCTGAATGGTCAGGGGCAGAATCCAAAACCACTGAAGGAGTAGTCTGTACAACTCAATCACGAATATTGTGCCCCCTAGAAAAAGCCACAGTTAATTCCTTTTGGAAACAAGGATGAAAGGCACACCAGTATTTCCTCAGCAGTGACGCCACTGTTGATGAATTAGACATAAAAGGCAGCATACTTATGATGTTATCCATGACCTGACCAGTAGAACCCTTACAAGAAGATAACAACCACTCACGGTGGGTATTGCGTGCCCTAGTGAAAGCTGTCTTGATATACTCAGGGTAATCCCTTTCACATAAAAGATGAATAAGAACAAATGAATGACTGACTGACTGTAAAACTCTTGTAAAGTAGTACAGATCCGACATAATTGAAGGAATTGGCCCATAGGTAGTTTATTACGTAGAAATAGAGGGTGAAAGCTGTGATAATGCAATAGATTTGTTTCTTTGAACTGGTTTTCGATATAAGGTGTGTGATAAGGAAGCTTATCATAGCTCAGGAAGGAGCTATAGAAAAGGTGAAGTGACTCTGAACAAGCAACCTGTCAGTTCTGGTAGAAATAAGAAAACAGAATTTTCCCATAAAAGACTACCAGTCCCAGAATGCACCAGGTTTCCAACAGCCATTAGAGGAGCTGAAGTGGGGAAACGTGTGTTCAATCAGGAGGGCTATGAGGTAATCCCTAAGCACTCATCTCAAAGGGCAGGGCCTGATTCAGCACAGCTGCGCTGTGTTAGGGAGGAGCACTCATCTAAGCAGAATAAAGGTAGAGTTTATTCTACAGAGAATCAGCTTGAGCTTGATCATCTTCATCATCAGGAGGATCATCAGAAGCAGAAGCCAAACCGGACGGACAGAGAGGGAAAGAAACCCTTTGGAAGAAAGAGGAGAAAAGCCTTTGAGAGGTCTAGAAGAGTCCAGAGCAGTACGTATACTGGGAGGCATTCCAAGGGCCAGCATACACCATTGGACTGGGGAAAGCCAGAGGAATGGTGCTGCAGAACTAGGAATCTCCAGACGGTACCTGTGAGAGAGACGGCTGCACGTGGAAGGGACCCTAAGACCCGTGCCAGAAGGTATGTGAAGAGAGATCCAGTGTCCAGGGATCTGGATTGGAAGGCTGGACATAAGAACTGGACTACATACTGGCCAGGCTATATAGAGAGGAACTCTAACAGCAATGGAAGCTCAGGTATGAACACTGATCTATACCCTAGCTATAACCTTGAAAGACAGCAGGGAAACAAGTATTCTCCTGAAAGTGCTCCATTGGGAGATTCATCTCTGCCAATCCATGATATTGAACCCATGCTTGTTGAAGAAGAGGGGTGATAGCAGATGAAGAATCTGTTTACATGGACTGCTCTCTGTCTAAACTCCTTTGGTGATTTTCTGTTACAAAGTACAGCAACCATCACAAAGAAATACAAACTTGTTCTTTAATCTACTCAGAAAAGCTCCTGAGTAAGATTTTTAGCCATGCAGTAGAAAGCAAGCCAGCTAAGGGGTTTCAGCTGGATAACTGCTAGCAATTGAGCCTTACCTAATTGCTTGTGAGCTCTAAGAGAATCACTTCTGAATCTATGTGGGAAGATATAAGAAGTTTACCTGAAAAAAACAGTTTTTTTCCTTCTTTGTGGCTTTTGGTTTGTTGTTTGATACATGCTAAGAAAATATTAGCTAAGCCTACAGAAAAGACCAGTTTGTTATCAACCAGGTCTTATTTCTTTTGCTTTGATTGCCTGATAAGTTAAAATGTTGTTTTCCTGATTTTGTTTTTCCAAGTTTAACACTGAAAGCAAGTAACCTGATTTATGTGCTACCAAGCATATCTGTGTTGGGAGAAATAACCCCATAAATAAATATCTTATTGGCTTTACCCAAAAGCACAACTAATTATTGTGAGCAGCTGTGTCTGGTGTGAATGAACTGCATTGCCCACAATCCCTTGCAAATCATATAGAGATATGCACTTGCCAAGACTGTGAAGATTCTCACCCAGGCAGCCGTCTGACAGGTGGTATACAATTTCATATCTTATCTATAGACTACTAAGTCCAAGAACTCAGTCCTTGTATCGTGGTATTTCAAAGTAAACTGAATATTAGATTTCAGTGAAAAATAACTGCAAGTTCTCTATAGAACCTTGCCATAAGAAAAAATATCATAGGCTGGGTTTTTGGTGAATTACATTTCATTTTGAAAATAGATAGTGAGGAAGTTGTGAACTTCTGGGTTGTGATGCTGGATCCCACTGACTGGACAGCCAATTCCCTGATTGTAGAGGAATGATCTTTAACCTCTGAGAGAGCTTCTTGCACTTTAGATCCAAAAAGTCTATCTCCTTGACGGGGCCATCCGCAGGACGATCATAAAGGTCCTCATGGAGTCCAGATACCCTGAGCCAGGCTGTGCGTCTGACTGAAATAGCTGTGGTGGAAGAGCACGTTGAATCAAAGGCGTCATATGTAGTGCAGATGATTATAGTATAAAGACTCATGCACATTTGTGAGAAGTTGAGCTTGCTCTTCCACTGTTAAGGCTTGAGGATCATCCAGCTGTAAGAAGAGGTCGTGATGGCAATGTAATGTAACCTGATGAAATAATACATGGGTGGGGAGAGATCACCTGGAGGTCTAGTGGTGTTCTGTGGCTGTGAGAAGCAGCCATGTGTTTTTTTCTGTTTCCCCGAAACTGCGGGGAAAGAGCAGATGGCAGCCCCATGGGGTTTTTTTCCTAAGTAAAAAATGTATCTGGGGCTCTTAAAATAGATCCCAGTGAGATCGAAGAGTCCACGGCTGTCGCAGATCTGAAATTGGTGGGCCGGGGATCCCTGCAGTGTGCTCAGATGCTGGGGAGGAGAGCAATGTGGGAGAGAGAGTCTCTGGTGTTGTGCCTGGGTCGGAGGAGCGCCTGGAAATTAATTTAAAGATGGCCTCTGTATGATGACACAATCAGCCTTAGTGTCCCTGCTTAATTTAATGGGCCTGAGGTCGGCAAATTTTAAAAGTTAAAAATTTTAAAGTATTAAGAACACAGCAAGGTTGGACAATGGTTGCCAAGCCTTAAAAATTATTTTTTTTAATTTTTAAAGTTAAAATGGCTATAAATGCAGCATTTAAATGAGTGTACAGTCTTACGCCAAAAACAGCCAAGATTTAAAAGTGGAATTAAAGTTTTAAACTGTTATAAAAAGTGTGAAGGAGGGTTAGAGAGCCCCAAAATATATTTTTTATATGTTTAAAATGTGTATTTTGGCTGAAAAATGGCAGCGGTAGTGAAGAGATGGGCTTCAGGAAGCGTGGCCTAGTCAAAATTGGCCCAAAAATAAAAGTACATAAAATAAAACTTTAAAATAAATTCAAAGGTCCAGAAGGTGTTGGGGAAGGCTGAGGATGTAGAAAAAATGTGTTTTATGGTGTTTCTTGGTGTAGAAAACAGCGTTTTACAGAGATTGGAAAAGTGCTTTAAAACAGTGCTGAGGTTAAAAATAGCCAAAGATGTGCTATAAGTTCTGAAAATATATCCTATATATGTTTTATATGCAAAGAGGTTCCAGCTAGAGAGGGGAGGGCGAGTAATTCACCTGGACACAGTGTTGCTATTTAGTCAGCTGTAACTGTTAGAGGCAGTGGTGACATTTGAAAGGAGAAAAATTAGTTTGAAGCTGACAGCTCTCTCTGAGGGGATAGAAAAATATTACTTGCTCCTGTATGACTAAGAAAAAATAGTAAGTAGGGGAATTTAAGGGAAATGGAAGATTTTGTTTTGAACAGAATGAGACTAGTTGCTGACATTAGCGAATGAAAGCACTATCAGCAGGAATAAGTCCTCACATATGGGTACGTCGGAACCGACGGAGCCTGCGCGGGAAAGCTCCCCAGCTTCCCAGAAAGGAAGCTTTTGGGGCCTCCCACTGCACATGCGCGCTGCCTTTCCAACTGTCCCTCTTCAGTTCTTCGTTTTCCGCGGAGCCGACAGGACACATACCCTGTCACTGCAGAAAGTTTCTTCATTAAACTTGTTTTCTTGTGGTCACGTCTGCCTCCACACGACACCTACTGGTACTGCCGGTGGTTCTTTTTTCTTTTCTATAAAAAAAATATATACTTTCTGAAATGTTAATCTTCAAAAACTTTTCTTTTGGTGCTAGGCGCCATTTTGGGCATTAGGCCCCATTTTTCCTAAAAGATGGAAAAACCAGCTAGTGGTTTAAAAAAAAAAAAAAAGTACTAAGTGTGGCGGTACCATTTCCGTCACCGACATACATGACTGGTGTCTCAAATGTTTAGGTCTGTTGCATCGACGTTTTCAAGAGCCTTGTCTTCCTCCCATGGATCTCAGGTAATTAAACATAAGAGCTGGTCCTCAAAGGGTAGCCGTCCTTCAAAGCATCGAGAGGCCATTGGCATTGCCCTTGAGGAAACTACACTGGCAAAATAGCCCCAGCGGGAGGCTTTGGCCTCCAAAGCATCAACGGGGTTCCAGGATGTTCTCGAGGCCTCGACCTCGGCAGAACTACTGGTGCCATGCTCAGGGGTTCCGGCCACTTTTACTGGTACCGATACCCAGGCATCGGCAGCGTCGATAGACCAGAGATTCCTTGCTATCGAACGCAGTCATGCAGCTCTCCTTACAGCTGCGGTACCGTTGACACTGGCCCAGCTGTAAGGAGAGCTGCGGTACCGTTGAGAGGGCGGTACCGGCCCTGGTGGGAATTCTTCCCATGCCGACTTTTTCTGGCATCAACAAATCGGTACCGACTTCGATCGATATCGAGACTGGGCTTTGCATGAACATCGGTATCAGAGATACTTCGAGTCCTCCGATTCCGAGGACTCTGATAATTCTGCCGGTACCCAGAGTGTTTTTCCCGGAAGACTCCTCTTCTCCCCAACATAGGATGTCTCCTCCGGAAGATCTCTCTTTTCAGGATTTTATTCGTGATGTGGCCCGAGGCCTTTCAATCACAGTAGCTCCTTAAAAAGAGCCTAGAGCAAAGGAATTGGAAATTCTCCAATACCCTAAGGCTCCCAAGGAGGCAGCCACTTTGCCCATTCATGAAATTCTTCATGATTTGATGCTCAGAATGTGGGAGACACCTTTTGACCACATCTCCTCATTCTAGGAGACTCGATACCATGTATCGAGTTCCACCATGTCCTGGTTTTCAAAAGACTCAGCTGCCACACAATTCAGTGGTAGTGGAGTCGGCCATGCGTAGGATGAAAAGTGCAAAGAGACATGCATCCAATCCTTCAGGTTGTGAATGCAGGACTCTTGACGCTTATGGGCGTCGAAGATTTCAGGCTTCCATGCTTTCAGCTAGGATCAGCTCATATATTTTATATATGGGAATGTTCCTCAAAGAAGTCACAGGAGATTTGGAGCTTATGAGCCCCATTCTCCCTGATGACAAACAAGACTTCCTTACTTTTGTCAAGCATGCTCAAGACGTCTCTAATTTTGTAAATCGTGCAGCCTTTGACTGCTTTGAATGCATCAGCAGAACCTCTGCTATTGCCATTGGTGCACGTCGGATTGCCTGGCTTCAAGCATCAGACGATTTGTGTACAGGATAAATTAGGAGAAAACCTTGCACAGGAGAAAACCTCTTTGGCAAGAATTGGCAGGAAAAGGCTAATGACATAGATGCTGACAATATCACTCTAGATAGATTGTCAAAATCTACAGCCACTCCAACCAAAAAAACCCTATAAAAAACCTTTTTAGCAAAAAGGAAGTTTTATCCGTCCTATACCCAGCAAGGGCAAACTCAGGGTCAAGTTGCCCAGAAAGGTCAACAACAACAATCCAGACAAAAGAAGCCAAAAGGCCTTAGAGCTCAACCAGCTCCACAGGCCCAGCCCCCTCAAGGGCTTTGACTCCTTAATAGAGAACTTAGCCTTCCTGCCTCTGAAAGGTCCAGAACCCCTAAACACTCCAGACAGGTTATGTCATTTTGCCAACAGATGATACCAAATAACAGCAGAAAATTGGACTCTGTCCATTGTGGGAGAGGGGTACAAACTTCATTTTCACAGTGTGCCCCCTCCTACAATCATAAGGCAGTTCAATTCCCAAACCTCTACAGACAATCTACTGGATCGAGAGGTCTCAATACTCCTTGCTCAAGGAGCAATAGAGGAGGTGCCCATTCTTCAACAGGGTACAGGATTCTACTCCCTCTATTTTCTTATTCCAAAGAAAACAGGAGGACATAGACCCATTCTAGACCTCAGAGAATTGAACAAATATCTGTTCCGAGAAAAGTTCAAAATGATTTCTCTGGGAACTCTCTGCCATACCTTCAAAGTCAGGATTGGCTTTGTTCTCTAGATCTAAAGGATGCATATACTCACATTCTGATCCATCCAGATCACAGGAAATTCTTACGATTCCTTTTCAAGAGAAAACATTTCCAATACAGGGTCCTTCCCTTTGGTCTGGCTTCGGCACCAAAAATATTCACAAAATGCATGGCAGTAGTAGCTTCATTTCTGCGTACCCTAGGGATATTTGTCTTCCTTTACTTAGACGACTGGCTCATTCGAGCCCCTACAGTTCCAGAAGCCAGCTCTGCACTGTCTCGCACAATGCAAATCCTTCAATACTTGGGATTGGTCATAAACCTCCCAAAATCTCAGCTTGCTCCGCCTCAGTCCCTGGAGTTCATAGGAGCTCGTTTAGATACCAGTCAAGAGCTTTTCTTCCACAACCCCGCTGTCTTTGCATACTGTACCTAGCTTCTCAAGCAGCGTTGAAGTCCTCCCTAACTGCTCAAGAACTACAACTATTGGGATATATGGCATCCACGGTTCATGTGGTTCCCTATGCTCGCCTTCATATGCTCGCAGCCCAGTGGACCCTATCCACACAGTGGACACAGGCCACAGGACATCTGTCGGACAAGATATCAAACTCACAATGACTGATTTTGTCCCTCCAATGGTGGCAGTCACTGGAAAATCTTCTAGTGGGATCTCCTTTCCAGCAATCCCTATTCCAGGCCACCCTAACAGATGCATCACAGGTGGGATGGGGAGCACACCTGCATCATCTCTCTACCCAGGGTACCTGGATTCCACAGGAGGCTTGTCTTCACATAAACCTCCTGGAACTCAGAGCAATCTATCTAGTTCTTTGAGTATCCATGCCCAGCTCAGCTGCAAGATAGTCCTAGTCCAAACGGACAATCAAGTAGCCATGCTCTACATGAACAAGCAGGGCAGAGCAGGCTCTCTGTCGTTATGCAACGAAGCTTTACGACTATGGGCCCTAGCCAGAGAGCATCAAATTCACCTTCTCGTGGTATATCTTCCAGGCATTCAAAACCTTTGGGCAGACACTCAGCCGAGTATTGCTGCCTCACGAATGGTCTCTCCACCTAGACCAGGTGGTCAAGATATTTCAGATCTGGGGAACCCCAGACATAGACCTATTTGCAAGTCCACTGAATGCCAAACTTTCCCGGTTCTGTTCCAGAATTCTGGCTCAAAATTGCCAGGCAAGGGACGCCTTCCTTCTTCACTGGGGTCATGACTTCCTCTATGCCTTCCCACCCATTCCCCTCATCCCCAAAACACACTTCAAGCTTCAGAGAGACAGAGGTTGTATGATCCTCATAGCGCCACGGTGGCCACACCAAACGTGGTATCCCCTGCTTCTACATCTCTCTCAAGCTGCACCTCTGGAGTTAGGGTGTGCTCCAGATCTTCTCTCCCAAGAGAACGGGATGGTATGGCACCCGAATCCCCGTCCCTGCATCTCAGGGCCTGCTTGCTGAAAGCTTAGCCCTTCAGGATCTCAACATTTCCCAACAGGTAAAAGATATCCTTCAGGCTTCTAGAAAACCTTCCAGAAGACGCTTACGCCTTCAAGTGGAAACGTTTTACTATATGGTGTTAACAGAAGGGGTTAAACCCCCTTATGATACTTTTGGAGTCGATACTAGAGTATCTACTTCATTTATCAAATTCTGGTCTAAAGACCAATTCAGTAAGAGTCCATCTTAGTGCAATTGCAGCTTCCTATAAGCCTCTAAATGGACGACCAATTTCCTCTCATCCACTCATATCAAGATTTATGAGAGGTCTTCTATTAACAAAGCCTCCCATCAGGCCACCACCGGTGGCATGGAGTTTAAACCTAGTTCTCGGGCAGCTCATGAAACCGCCCTTTGAACCTTTAGCCACTACCACCCTAAAGCTTTTATCCTGGAAAGTCATCTTCCTAATTGCAATCACCTCTGCACGTCGCATTAGTGAATTGCAAGCTTTGGTGGCTGATCCTCCTTATACTAGGTTTCACCATGATAAGGTTGTTCTCAGACCTCATCCACACTTTATGCCAAAGATGGTTTCGTCTTTTCATTTAAATCAATCGATTTATCTTCCTGTATTCTTTCCGAGGCATCATGCCTCTAATGCAGAAAGGAACCTTCATACTTTGGATTGTAAAAGAGCCTTGGCTTTTTACCTACAAAGAACACAGCAACATAGGTCTTCTCAACTTTTTATTGATTTTGATTCTAGTCATTTGGGACTTCCAGTCTCCAAGAGAACTCTATCCAAATGGATTGCACAATGTATATCCTTTGCTTATGAGAGTAAGAGTCTTCCTCTTCACGGCCATGTCACAGCTCATAATGTGAGAGCCATGGCAGCCTCTCTATGGCTAACCTTCACTCTGTGTCTATTGATGACATCTGTCGAGCAGCCACCTGGGCTTCCGTACACACCTCTACAGCCCACTACTGCCTAGATAAAGCCTCCCGTCGGGATGCCTTCTTTGGCCAAACTGTTCTTCAAAATCTCTTTCAGACCTAATTCAACTCCTACCCACCAACCCTGGTGGGATGCCAGAGATCCATGGGAGGAAGCATGGCCCACCTTACTATAGGTTGCAGCTTCCTGGGTCTATCTCCCTGACATCTTCAGCTAGGGAATCCCCATATGGAAGACTACATTCCTGCTTGTTCCTGGAGATAGCGTAGTTACTCACCTGTAACAGGTGATCTCCGGGAACATAAGAACATAAGAACATAAGAAATGCCATACTGGGTCAGACCAAGGTCCATCAAGCCCGGTATCCTGTTTCCAGCAGTGGCCAATCTAGGTCATACGTACCTAGCAGTTTCCCCAAAAGACACAGGTTCCACAATGCTTATACTGGGGTAAGCAGTGGATTTCCCTGGTGTTAACTCCATGGGAGTTTATAAAAAATGCTTTCTTAGTATATGTAAAAGTCCCTTTGACTATCAACCTGCAAGTATTCAATATCTTTTAGAATCACACACACCCTGCCACTTCTTTTCTTTCCCGGGGCAAATGGTTCCACCATTTAGGAATCATTCGAAAGACGTTACAGCCAGATCAAGTAAAATTAATGATTGTGTAGGAGTATAATTTATATTTGCAGTTGACTGAAAGAAAATGTACACGTTGGATGCAAACCCACTAGAAATCTACCCTTTGCATTTCTTTCTTCTTCCCCCTCTTAAGCCCTCCGTCTCATTTAATGTATCCAAAGGCACCAAGAATCTTTGCTTCCGCTTAGGGCTACGAGGACCTCGGCCACAGTGCCAGCTTGTTTGCATCCACATTGTCTCTGCAGTGTATGTCTAACACCAGCTGGCTCCAACTGAAACCAGACTTAAAAGATAAATCTGCTGCATCACCGTTTACAGTGTTTAAAGCATGAGCCATGAAGCCATTCCTACCCTTTGCATTTTTAATTGCTTGCTTCAATTCCCCCTCAAGGGTTCAAGGATGTTCTTGTCATTACCAGAACAGCATGTAATCACAGTGTGAGCCATGAGAGTCTTTTCATGAGGTATATAATGAAAAATCAACCTTGGGGATTTTTAACAGAGAATACCTATCTAATATTATGTGCTACTACTAAGTTGGCCGTGCTCTGATTGTGACTGCCAATCTTTGGAAACCTGTCCAGTGTTTATATTTGTAATGACTTCACACAATTGTTTTACCAGTGGCTAAAAGAAAAGAAAATCAAGTCGGAGTTTTAAAGAGGTTTAAGAAGGCTATTTCATTTACTTATTCATGCTTTTGGCCTCAAATTCTAGTGATGGTAAGATGTTTAGAAACCATATTTATCAAACATTTATTTATATTTCAGGTCCTTGGAGCTCAGGTTGCCTATATGTGAAGGCCACATAGGTGTTTATTTTCACAGGAACCTCAGGAATTTTGTCTTCACAACCCACCCACCTCCTCTAGGAGTTGTCTCTGTCTCTCTGTCTCTTTCCTTTCTCCCTCTATCCTTTCACTCAGCTGCAAACCTAACTGAAGAGGGACAGTTGGAAAGACGGGAAGGCAGCGCGCATGTACTGAGGGATGCTCCCAAAAACGTTCCTATTGGACTCTGGGGAGCGTTCCCGTGCAGGCTCCGTCGGTACCGACGATACCCATATGTGAAGACTAAATTCCTGCTGTTCCCGGAGATCACCTGTTACAGGTGAGTAACTACGCTATATGGGAGACTTAGAAGGGAAAGTGTGTTGAGTAGATGGTTTATGGTGGGTGGTGCTGTGGTGGTGTATAAGGATATGAGTGAACTCTCTCAAGTTGTATGCTGGGCAGATATTTTTTCTGCCAGAACTAATTCAAAAATATTTTTTGTTTAGGCGCTGGGGTGGAGTTAGGGAACTCGGAAGTGGAATTAGTTAAGGGGTATCTAGGGTAGGGGAAGGTGTAGTTAGTGTACGTTCCTGTTAAAGTCCTCAAAAATTTCCAAGAGTTCCTGTTCTCACTGAAGACAACAGTGAATCATCCTGACAGATCAGTACAGCCTGGAGGAGGAGCCAGAACAACTCATCTGGACCCCAACAATACCTGATCCAGAGGCTAAGAATTGTGCACATAATTCTGAAATTCACACCACTAATTTGAGCTCAAATAGTCCAGCACGTTTGTGTTACTCCAAGAGTATTATAGTATTGTTATTTACCTGCATATATATATTGTAGTGAAAAGAAGAAAATGTCACAGAGACTACTAAAATAAATAAACTTACACCTTTAAAGTATTCATACCTTATCCTGAAATACTTATTTACAAGAGAAAATTATTATACTTACCTTACTATTGTAACATCAATTGGTCAGAAAGTCTTGTATCCACAACATGGTAGTGTTTTTTTTCTTTTCATCTGGGGAAGGGAAGGGTAAAAGTAAGTGTTAGTGTTGGTTTTTTCCTTTCCCAACACTTTATATCACTTACCCTCGTGACGTCCGTTAATCCTCTGGGCCGAGGAATCACCTTACCTTCTCTGTCTGGAATTCCAGGGGAACAAACACACACACTCGCACATAAGTAGTATGTACGTTTATTCCACAGGTTAGAGGGGCTGTCTGTCTTTTATACATTAACAGAAACATATACATACGTCATCAACTCATCCCCTGAGGCCCACCACAGCTTATCAGTAACTTCACAGATGTTAGTCGTCTCTGTGTAGAACAGTCAATTTCTTAGCACAGCACATTCCTTTCCATATATAGATATGTACAGGATTCCCATTTCCCTCTGCGGGCCTCTTAGTCCTCCTGTACACACACTTTAAACTTTAAACCTTATTTTCCCCTATCAATCCCCCCTTTGGGCCTGCATAGGCCCACTATAAGAACAGCCAAACAGTCTTCTGAAGGACAGTTAAGCAGACATTATTAACTGGAGGTCAGTGGTGGCGTGCTTTGGTACATCAGCCACCATGGAAACAGGTCTATAAGAGTACATAAAAGTGGTGGAGCTCTGCAGGGCCTAATTCAGTGGTGATAGCGGGGGTCTGGAAAACTGGGATCCAGGAAGTCCAGCTAAGGGCATCCAAGCGAACTTTGGTCAAAGGATAAGTAGCATTAATATATTGATAGGAAGCTTGAATAGCCTCATCTTCAGGATTATCAGGTGACCAAGGATTTGCATTCCTTTTCTTTCTTTTGCCATGGGTCAGCATATACACGCAAAGGATCATGTATCATATTCATCATATACCACGTCTGGGAACAATTGAAAGGTTCATAACAACTGGCAGAAAAATGATCATCTACACAAGCAAGTTGTCCTGCGTACTTATTTAAGGGAAACTTTGAAACGTGTACCGGAGCATATGCTACACCCTTTGGTAAAGGAGTACAGATAATGCAGTCAGTGACGTTCATCAGACTAACAATCTCCAAAACAGAGGATTTCCACAAATTCGGAGAGAGGAGTTCTCGCTTAGTCCGGCGAGAACTATTGAGAGATACCTGAATCCAAGTTGCATTGTTCTCTGTCCAATGTGCCTGCATCCAAGGTCCTTAGTTTGTAAAATAGTATGTAGTCAGCACAATCACAACCGAGATCAATAATAAACAAGAAAGGGCCAGCCAGGCAAACTTTATGGCTGGGGCGAGTCAGGCGTCTTCCAGGAATCCTCCGGTGCACTCTTGACACGTGAGGCGTGTACCCAGGTCGGATGCTTATCAGTCAGCACGGCTGTGCAAGTAACTGCAATAATCTCCGGAGATCTCCAAACGGCGGGTCCCACTGGCCCTTCTTATGAAACAGCTTTACCAGTACACGGTCTCTCGGGCGGAACGGGTGCGTCGGTTCTGTAGAAGGAAAAGGGAGTCTACTCCCTTAGGGCAATTTTTTTTTTTTTTTGTTGAACAGAGTCAAAGGCAAGACAGTTTAGTTTCTTTGCAAAGTTTTTTAAGGTTTTGGTTGTTCCCCCCTTCTTGGATTGCTGCTTGCATACAATAGCCAATTCTACGCAACTCAATTAGCTAATACATTTTTTTTTTTTACAGATCAGTAAAGTTGCAGAGAAGATGCCCACACTTCCTCAATTTTTCACAATTTTAGGATTATACCAATTTGTAAAAATTTGTGTAGGTAACTTTCCTCCTTTACCTTCATGTGTCGGGCCAGGACACATAGAGGCAAAAAAGGGATAAAAGCATCTGAAAAGCACCACATGGCCAGTGTGGATCTCCCCAAAGCTCATTAGGATGAAAAGTGCACTCAGCCTATCTCCAAGTGTCTATTTTCAATTATTGAGTATATATCTGGGCTAGATGACTTCCAAAATTGGAGTTAATGGAGATGTCATAATCAAAACTTGTAGAGTGTTCATTGTCAGTTCCTTTGCTAGGTGGATACATCGGATACATCATTTCACATCTCAATTTACCTTCATCGTTTTTTACTGTCAATCTGAGTTCTCTTTTCCGATATAAATATTCCATCACACTCCTCAACACCACTTTTTTTTCCAACTTACATCATTCCATCAGACTACATGCATAGGTCCTTCTGTTGTTGTTTTTTTATACCATACTAATGTATCCTTATTTGGCAAGGCTGCTAAGAACATCAAACAATTGTTAAAAACTTAGTATTGTTGTATACATCCACATAAATATAGTACTATAAGGATCACATTTGGTACCATGCATGCATAAGGATAAACTAGATAAATTCATGGTGTTTAAACATATATCTGGTTTTTCTTAGTTGTTCCTCCAAAACTGAAATCAGGAATGTTTTCAAAACAAAAGTACATATTCTTAAAATAAAAAAATAAAAAAAAGATATAATTCGCACACAGCAAATAGGGTGTTGCTGTTCTGTTTATCAGTCCATAATCATGAGGAAACAGGATGGCACATACTTCTCTTTTTTATAGCACTGAGCTTTTACAATGCAGCCACAGCAATACCAGAGAACACTTCCTCTTTTTTTTTTTAAATTATTTGTACTGAGCAAATTTACATGTGCTTGGTGTTTAAGAAAACAGACTGAGCAAGGGTAAAATCTCACATTAAGATCTGGAAATTAAACTTTCTTATTTCAGGTAGTGTTTTAACTCACAATACTCTGAACATTGATTAGCATAGACATCTCAGCTCACAAAGGACGGACATCAGGACACAAAACAAAAAGGATCAAAATACATATGCTTATGGTTCATTACATAGAATTTCAAAATAAGCTTCTCAAAAGGTAAAGTATTCATAGAAATTCAGTTGTCATTGTTTACAACTTCTTTGTTGACATTTTATCAGCACAAACATAACAGACCCGGGCATTGCTATTCTAATCTCTTGACACACAGAAATCAGCAGACAAATTTTTCTTAACCAGAATACACTCAGATCCCTAACCTAGAAAACAAAACTTACACATGTGGATTAAACTTATTTACTGCACACAAAGAGATAGCTAATGTTCTTTCTTCCTCCTCTATTACACTTCCCAAATCTAAATAATCTTAAACATAATGAAATTACGATCATGCAGGTTTATTTCTCAATGATTCTACTGCCAATTGGAATCAAAAGTTGTTCTTATAATATATTCACAGGGAAAAAGAAAATAATTTGCAACATTCAGGCTGTACTTTAACTATAAACTATTTTTTCTTGTTTTAAGAGAAGTTCTAAGAAAACATGCAGTCAAGATCTTCACAGTAGCTTGCAGTACAGAATTAATGTAATCTGTGAAAGATACTCTGCACCCCCCTCACCTACAACGAGGCAGGTTCTTGGGTCACAGAAATCCGCACACAAGACAAGGAGAAGGTTAACTGATCACAATCTTTAGATAATACACAAATCTGTAAATAATACACAACACACTTGTATTATAAACACAGGACCAAAGCGCTTTGGGAGAGCAAGCTAGGCAGTTGCCTATGTTTACTCTGAAATCAAAGCTTTAGGCCTCTTTATTTATAGGTAAAGATTCCATTACACAGCATAATTTCACCTTATTATTCTACGTCTCACATCACGTATATTCATAATATACATATTCTATTCTACGTCTAGTGTTACGTATATTCATAACATACTTTTCTGTAGGCATGCACGTCATTGACAATCATGAAAAGACATACATATATTCTCAGGCATGACTATGTAGGTCTTAATTCTAATTAATTCTAACACTGACAGTTTGATATCTCTGACCAGAGACAGCGAGACTGTGAAGCTAGGTAAACAACTTGCCTTTTACTTATCTTTCTAATAAGACTAATGTTTGTTATCTAAACCTTTAACCTAATTTCTTCTACAGACTTTTCAAGGATAGTATTAAATAGGAGCTACAAATGATATTTAACTCTTTCTTAGGAATTATAGCAATATAATGTTATTCACAGGGCCTGACTGTGTATCCAACCTGGTACAATCAAGCTTTCTTTCAGTCTGTATGGTCTGCTTTTAAGATTCTTACTTCAGTGAACAATACATTCCGATCCCAATCCATTACCTCAGAAAATCCATTCCATGCTACAATACAAACTCATACAGATACAAGTTGGTCATCAATATATTCAAAATCAGACATAAGACCTCAGCAATCAGTCTCCAAGCCCTCTTATTCCCTAACACCAGCAAAAGACCAAGAAGGAAAACCACAGCTGACACCCTCAGCACCCCAAGTAACTACACTAAAGTTTGTAAACTCACCTCACAAAGAGCACTTTCCTTATCGGCCCCTCTAATATGGAACTCTCTCCCCCCCCGACCTACGATCAACTGAGGAACTGAAGGAATTCCGAAAACAACTAAAGTTTGTTCTTTTCATTGAGCACTACGGCTATGACACCTAACTAACTCATATTAATTGTAACATCTCGGTATTGTGTTTTTTGTAATAGTTCACCATGTTATGTATCCCATCTTTCACTTCCCTTGCCTATGTTTAGCCTTTGTATGTTTTTGTAACCGCTTTGATTGAAGGAAAAGGCGGTATAAAAAACCTGTTAAATAAATAAAAATAAATACAGACAGGAAGAAAAGAACTAGCTGTCCCAACACATTAGTTCACAATTAATGGATGAGCGTGCTACAGCAGACCCTGGGAGATGTTTCGTTGTTTTAAATTTTATGAAAGGTTTAGTGGGTCGGTCCCCCTTACCAAGGGACCCTCCCATTATCTAAAGAAGGCAGGAAAGGCTTGGAAGAATAGAGACACAAATAAACAAACACCGCCTGTCACTTGCATTCCAGGGACTCTGGGTCAACGGTTTTACCCTCGCCAGGGACTGGGGGCGTCTTACAGGCACATAGATAAACTAAGACACAGGATTCCGGAGACAGGTACTACTGCAGTACAAAAGCCAAATTGGTCGAGGGCTACCGCAGCCACTCTTCTAGTGAGAATTTGAGGCGTGGGACCAGACAAACAACAATGTGTTACTTACCCAATCCATCGAATCCATACAATGTGTGTGTATTGCCTTTGCAAGGCTAAGCTAAAAAGGCTTTTTCTGCAAGGTTAGCAAATGACCTTTGTCCTACTTTCACAGTAAACATAAGAACATAAGATATGCCATACTGGGTCAGACCAAGGTCCATCAAGCCCAGTATTCTGTTTCCAGCAGTGGCCAATCTAGGTCATATGTACCTAGCAGTTTCCCCAAGAGACACAAGTTCCACAATGCTTGTACTGGGTCAAGCATTGATATCTTCGGTCACTTCTTAATAATGGTTTATGGACCTTTCCTCCAGGAACTTGTCCAAACCTTTTTTAAACCCAGCTACACTAACAGCCTTTACTACATCCTCCGGTAACAAATTCCAGAGTTTGATTACACGTTGAGTGAAAAAATATTTTCTTTTAATAGTCTTAAATAGTTTACCCTGTAGCTTCATTGCATGTCCCCTAGTCTTTCTATATTCTGATAACGTAAACAATTGATCTACGTTTACCTGTTCCACTCCGTTCATTAATTTATAGACTTCTATCATATCTCCCCTCAGCCGTCTCTTTTCCAGGTTAAAGAGCCCTAACCTTTTTAGCCTTTCTTCATAGGAGTATCCTTCCATCCCCTTTACCATTTTGGTGGCTCTTCTCTGAACCTTTTCTAAAATCGCTATATCCTTTTTAAGATACGGTGACCAGAATTGCACACAATATTCAAGGTGCGGTCTCACCATGGAACGATATAGAGGCATTATAATATCTTTTGTTTTATTTTCCATTCCTTTCCTTATCATACCTAGCATTCTATTTGCTCTCTTGGCCGCCGCTGCACACTGGGCCGAGGGTTTTAACATGGTATCCACAATGACGCCTAAATCTTTTTCCTGGGTGGTGGTACCTAATGTGGAACCTTGCATCGTGTAACCATAGTTTGGGTTGTTCTTCCCTAGGTGCATAACCTTGCACTTGTCCACATTAAATTTCATCTGCCATTTTGATGCCCAGTCTTCCAATCTATCAAGATCCTCTTGCAAGTTTTCACAATCCTCTTGGGTTTTAACAACTTTAAATAGTTTTGTGTCATCTGCAAATTTGATAACCTCACTCGTTATTCCACTTTCCAGGTCATTTATGAATATGTCAAAAAGCAGCGGACCCAGCACATATCCCTGGGGTACACCACTATTCACCTTTCTCCATTGGGAAAATTGGCCATTTAGCCCTACCCTCTGCTTTCTATCTTTTAACCAGTTCCTGATCCAAAGTGGCCTACACTGCCAGCATATGTCTGATACATATTGAGAATAGGATGCCTTCTTAGCTTCAGTTTTAAACCTTATCACAACATTTGGCTGCGCACGCCCTCCTGCGGATTCTGGAGCAGTCCCCTTACCTTGGGACCCCCCACCCATCCTCTAATTAATATCCAACAATCGCACGCTTGGCCACTTGCTTTCTGACAACAACAGTCACTAGCGCTATCGCTTCAGGCTGAGGCAGGGGCATCTTTCCAAGCTCACACAAGCCACAGAGAAGGAAAAGGGTATTACCACAGGCCCAGCAGGATGTCCCTGTTATGCATAGCGCTACCAAAGCGCATGTTATGCATAGCGCTACCAAAGCGCATTCCCAAGACGAGCTACCAAAGCGACATCAATTTAGAAAGCCAGGAAATCCCAGTACAGCTGCCAAAGCTACGTCAATTTAGGTATCTGGAAATCCCAGTGCAGCTGTCAAAGCTAGTCAGTTTAGGAAGACTGGAACTCCCAGTGCAACGGGGAAATCCTCACTTCTGACACCAAATTGTTAGTGTGGGTTTTTTCCTTTCCCAACGCTTTATATCACTTACCCTCGTGACGTCCATTAATCCTCTGGGCCAAGGAATCACCTTACCTTCTCTGTTTGGAATTCCAGGGGAACAAACACACACACTCGCACATAAGTAGTATGTAAGTTTATTCCACAGGTTAGAGGGGCTGTCTATCTTTTATACATTAACAGAAACATATACATATGTCATCAACTCATCCCCTGAGGCCCACCACAGCTTATCAGTAACTTCACAGATGTTAGTCGTCTCCGTGTAGAACAATCAATTTGTCTTAGCACAGCACATTCCTTTCCATATATAGATATGTACAGGATTCCCATTTCCCTCTGCGGGCCTCTTAGTCCTCCTGTACACACACTTCAAACTTTAAACCTTATTTTAAACCTTATTTTCCCCTATCAGTAAGTCCATGGAAATCCTAGGTATTTTTGTTCTGGTGCCCTCTCTGTAGTTTGCTGGGTAATTCTTTGGTCGCTGTGATTAAATCCACCATGCTGGCGGAAACCAAACCCTATCTACCCTTCTACAGAGACTGTGACAGCAGAAGTACAGTAAGAATTGGAGCTGATGTGATAGAATTTTTAAGGCAAGAAGGCCGACCAACAGCATCAATAATTTTTTTGTTCTTTGCCCAATGATGTCTGCAAAGCTGATTTAGAAGACTTAGATTTTTTAAGGACAGCTTCGGAGACCACAGATTGATGTGACAATTGCTGGTGGTCAAACCTTGGTGCCAGATGGTACCTTATATTTCAGATCAAGTTGCCAGGAGGCAGCATGTACTAAAGTTGAATTTTTCCTAATGGAGGATTGCAGGTCTTGTAGGATTTTATGCACTGGTAGAGCTAAAATCTGCAAGTATAGACTGGAAATCTCGCTTATTGGTAGACGTTTGAGAGTTGCTCAGAGCCAGGGCCTTAGAGACCTGCAGGAATTTTGGATAAGACAGATGTTCATGCATTTCCTCCGAAGGCTCTGGCAGTGGCAGGATCTCCAGAAAGTCCTTATTTACCCTGCAGCTAGTGTGAGAGTAAGGGAAACTAAGCAGTGAAGAGGCGTCATCCTCCAGTGGTGTAGGTGTTTGCCGTGCTATCAGAAAGGGTGACTTTGGGTGTCTCTGTTGCCTGGGATCTGTGGGTATATCCAGTGTGGTGCTGAGTGCAGTAATCCTGGGGTTTTCAGGTGCTGAACTAAGGATAACTGCACTATCTTGAACAAACTGGTTTAGGTGGGATTCGCATTAGGGACCTACTGTGCATGCTTGGAGAAGTCCAAAGTATTTATCCTGTATTGATTATTATAACTCAATTTATATAGGTTTGCTTAAGTGCTATATTTGAGTACAACTCATTCAGAATGCAGCTGCAAGGGGTTTTTTTTTGGGGGGGGGGGGGTTGCCAAAAATTGCTCATATTTCCCCTTATCTTGCTGAGCTATATACTGGTTACCATGTAATATTGAATTCAGTAATAGTTTTGGTTCTTGCTGTTGAAACATTGGATGATCGTTCATCTAGCTATTTTAGTGCTGTAACGCAGTATATCCCTTTGAGGATATTAAGATCAGAAGATCAGTAAAGGTTATTAGTATCTCTTCAAAGGTAATATGCAGCACTAAGACAAGGGCACATGCTTTTTTGTGCAAAGCTCCTATACTATAGAACGTTCTGCCCATTTCTTTTTGGCACGAGTCTGATCATTTATGCTCCATAAAACAAGTAAAATATTCAAAGGCACTTACCTGGTTAGCAGCATCTGCTAATCAGGTTATTGCCAGTGAGTGCCACTGAATATCACTCTATCTGGATAGTGCTGCTGAACATATTTCTTTTGACTGCCACCGCACTGCCCAGATATTTCCAGGGCAATCTGTAGCATTATCCAATTAGTGACAATTTTCAATACGCTAACCAGATAGCAAAGCACAAAGTTAGGCCAAAAAAAAAGGCAGTCCTAACTTTATGCAGTTTGCTATCTGCACCGGCAGCTACTACTGAAACCAGATATCCAGTGACAGCTGCTAGCCAGATACTGCCACTGAATATCCGTTTGGGGGGAGGGGGGGGGTTGCCCACAGCAGCCAGCATTTTAAAAAGAAAAAAAACTTTACGACCACAATTTTAGATTTTATGATTTTTTAAATTTATTTACATTCTCTTATATACCACGCTATTCTGCATCAGTGCGGTTTACATTGAACAAACTGAAGTTACATTGAACAGGGCATTATAACTTGGAGATAACTATTTTACAGGGAACATGGGCTATGGAGGGTTAAGTGGCTTGCCCAAGACCACAAGGAGCACCTGTGGGACTAGAAACCCCAGTCCTTCCGGCCCAAGGTTGCTGTTCTCTAGTGGGATTTGAACCCCCGACCTTCCGGCCTAAAGTACCTTGCCCCAACCACTAGGCCACTCCTCCACTCCAATCAGTAATCATTTGTATATCTTCTGATTTTTACCTACGAATAAAAAATACTACTCCCTTGGCTTTATCCCTTCAACAGCCTGAACTATGAATGTTACTAATTGTATTTATATTTTTGGGACTTATAAGGGAGTAGGCATAGAAGTTATATGCATGTTTTGCAATCATATTTAGCCACAAGTTTGGTTGCCCAGTAGCCCCCGCTCAGTATAAAAAGTAGGTTCACTTTGTACTGTAGCAATCCCAAACCATAAAGTTGGGCATGTTCCTTATCGGTCCTACAGTTCAGTCCTCCACCTCTGGGTAGTGCACCTCCTCCTGCAGCATGGAGACTGGACAAGTCAAACTCGTGACATCACCGGGTATATCCTGCTGGTCTTCTCCCATGATCCCCCAGTGTGTCCAGTCTCCATGCAGCAGGAGGACGTAGTGAGCCTAGGTGCTGGGCTCACTTGTGAAGCAGTTAGGAGCAGTTAGTCAGGATTTGACTTACCTTGATTTCTTTTTCCCTTTCATTTGTATTCAATTTAATTTTCATTTATTTTTACTTTAAATTTATACTTCAGTTTAATTCCTTTATTTATTTTCATCTAGCCTGCCTTAGTGTAAAGGGAGGATCTGTCCCTTTTAAAAGTACATGCTGCCAGCTAGCCTCTATGTTTGAGCTCCTTCGGGCTCTCTGTGCCCGGTGATGATCTCTCCCCCAGGACTGTTCGGGGGAGAGCTCTGTGGATCGCACTTGCATTCTGGAGCGGTGCATACGGCGGATTCCCCTCGCGGCGGGAGCCTCAGGCCGTTGGTGGTGGTTCAGCCGGTGGGCCGGGGCTCGCAGCGTCTGCTACTTCCGATGGCGCACGGCAGCAGCGTGTCTTGAAAGCTCTTCACCCCGAGCTACAGCGGGGTAACTGCTGAATTCCGACACCGTAGGAGAGGCTCTCGAGCCCGAATGGAGGGGCTCAGGGCTCTTAACGCAGCTGTGGTGTTTGGTGCCAAACGGGCCTGCTTCGGAATGGCGCCATTTTCTCTGCAGGGCTGAGGCCTCGTGGCGGATAGCAGAGCAGCCCCGCATTTGGGCAGACGACGCTGTTCCACACGGCAACACCCAGATAAGGACTTCATTTTAATGTTAATTTCCTTATCGTTCCTCCAGCTTAGTCCTCGACGTATGGGTAGTGCACCTCCTCCTGCAGCATGAAGACTGGACCAATCAGATTTCAGCTCCACTGGAACCAGCATACCCTGCAACTCAGGAACTCCAGTGTGTCCAGTCTTCATGCAGCAGGAGGACGTTAGTGAGCATAGCTGGGCTCACTAGTTAGTCAGATAGTAGTTTTTGTCTATAGCTAACCTTTATTTGGGTCCTATTAGGGCTTCTTTTACTTTTTTGCCAATTAGTACGCTGTCCCTTTAAATTTGTCTGTGATATCTCGGCACTCAGTGGGGGAGGGAGGGGGAACCCGGAGGAAGCTCCCTCTCCTGCTCAGCCTTTGCCGCCTCTGTCTATTCTATTTTGCTTTGGGGGAAGTGGATCTCTGCCCCAGGGCTCTTCGGGGCAGAGCTCCAGCGGCGGCTGTGCTGCAGCTCGTCTCCGGAGGCTTGAGAAGACAGCTGCGTGTGTGCCGGTGAGTTCTTACAGCTGAGGGGAATCTGACCGGCTGCTGAGCCGAGTTCAGTTATTTACTCAGCTGTTCGGGGGGTTCTCACAACCATTGCTCCTGGTTCGGGGGGGGGGGGGATCCCAGGGGGTCCCGTTTCGCGGCCGCAACGGGTCTCTTTTTCCTCGGGCCCTTCTCCTCAGCGTGAAGGTGCAAAAGCGCGCCAAAACGCTTGCTGGTCTGCCACGGCCATTTTTTTCCCGATTCGCGGTTTTTTCTTTAGGGTGTCCCGCGGTAGATTTTTGTTTCTTTTACTTTGAGTTTAAGTTTAATTTAAGTTTAATATCAGTGACTTTATTTTTATTTGGTTTATTTTGCTTTTCAGCAGTGTCTTAGCACAATGCTTCATGCAGTGTTTTATGGGGCAGGAGTTGTGAGTTTAATTCCCCCGGTGATCTTAAGAGTGACAGCTGTCTGAGGCACTAACCTCTTTAGTTTCTTTGATTTTTTGATCTCCTTTGCTCTTATTCTTTAAAAAAAAAAAAAGATATCTATGTATATGAGGGAAAGCAGGCATAACCTCCTTTCACCACGTGCAGGTCAGACCTTTCCTCATTGCTTGCACAGGCTTTCCATTATTAGCGACTGCCCAGTTCCCGCCTGGTACTTCTGGGTCAGTGAGCTGTCGGTCCCTCTGCCTTTTTTGTCTGCTGTCGGCTGGCTTCGCCAAGCGCTAGGCTCCCCATGTCCACGGGATCTCTTTGCCTCATTTGTGGATCTCGGCGGGGTGCCGACGCAGAGACCGGCGTGTGCCCTCGCTGCGCCTCACTGTCTCGCAGCATGGAACAGCGCCTGGAGCATCCTTTACCTGCAACGGCACAGTCGGGTGCCACTTCAGGAGATTTAGAATCGCCGCTAGAGGGACCCTCGGGGCTTTCTCCTAAGAGTGGTTCGGCGCCTGTGGCGCAGCTAGGTCTGGGGGAGTCGTTGCCCTTGGAGGATTTTTCTGCAGATTTTGTTTTGCTCCTGCACCAGGCGTTCTGCCGAAGGCGCCAGGTTATGGGAGTGGCGCCTCTACCACCGCAGGGGCTACCCGTCCAGCCCTCTCCGGGAGAGCCTCCATTGTCCGAATGCAGAGCTCCTAAGCGGCCGCGGTTGCACGACCCTGGTTCTACGGAGGCGGACTGGCCTGAGGGGGATGATCCCGAGTTCGATCCGGAGGGGGATGCAGACGGCTTGGAGGAAGGGGAACTTCCGGAGCCGGAGGATCAAGCGAAGATTATTCGGGTGTTCAGGCGTGAAGAGCTTCCGGCTCTTGTTTCGGAAGCGCTTCAGACGCTAGGTTTGGCCTCTACGCCTAAGGCGGAGGAGGCGGACGGAGTAGATCCCATCATTCAGGCGGTACGACAAACTCAGGTGGTTTTTCCCATTCATAAAGTTATTGACCAGATGATTCAGGCTGAGTGGGACACTCCTGAGGCTGGTCTCAAGGGAGTTAAGATCATGCGTCGTCTTTATCCTTTGTCGGAAACGGATATGGAGCGTTTTCGATCTCCCAAGGTCGACGCAGCCGTGTCTGCGGTGACGAAGAAGACCACCATTCCGGTGGAAGGGAGTGCGGCTTTGAGGGAGCCGCAGGACCGGAAGATGGACGGTCTGTTGAAGCAGGCCTTTGAGGCGGATGCGATTGCTTTACAGGCTTCCGTTTGTGGGGCTTGGGTAGCCCGTGCCTGTTTTCGCTGGGTTCAGCGATTTCAGCACGCTCCTTCCTTGGACTCTGATACGCTGACGGAAATTCACCGCTTGGAATCCGGTACGGCGTATTTGGCGGATGTCCAGTACGATCTCATCAGGGCTCTCTCCAATAGCATGGCATCAGTAGTGGCCTCACGTAGAGCTCTTTGGTTAAAAAATTGGGCGGCCGATGGTTCCTCCAAGTCACGGTTAGGCAAATTGCCTTTTAAGGGTAAATTGCTCTTTGGTGAGGATTTGGATAAGTTGGTCAAAGATCTCGGTGACTCCAAAGGCGGTCGCTTACCGGAAGATAGACCCAAGCGGGGTAGGTCAATTCCGGTCGCTAGGGGTCAATTTCGGGACTTTCGTAGGTTCCGGTCACCCCGTTATGCGAGCTTCCAGCGGGGTAGATATAGTTCCCGGGCGTCGAGTTTTCGCGGATTTCGAGGAGCCAGTCGAGGGTTCTCGGCGGGGGGTTCCCCGGGCCCCCGCAAACCCCAATGAAAGACAGCGGGTCCAGGTGGAGCTGCCGATGATCGGAGGACGTCTTCGACGTTTTCTCTCCGCTTGGATCCAAATTACTTCCGATCAGTGGGTTCTCGATTTGGCCCGTCCTGTGCTCGACTCTTTTGTAGCGTCTCCCTGTCGAGGGGTTCAAAAGACCCTTCAGGTGCGCCAAACGCTCGACCGTCTTCTTCAGCTGGGGGCGGTCATTCCAGTTCCGCAAGCGGAATATGGTCTGGGAAGGTATTCCATTTATTTTGTGGTGCCAAAGAAGGGAGGCGATCTGCGGCCCATATTGGACCTCAAAGGAGTGAATCGTTGTCTGAGGGTCCCCCACTTTCGGATGGAGACTCTACGATCTGTCATAGTGGCCGTTCGCCGAGGCGAATTTCTCACGTCCCTCGACCTCACGGAGGCTTATCTCCATATCCCTATTCGGGAAGACCAGCAGAGGTATCTGCGCTTCGCGCTTCCGTGGGGTCATTTCCAGTTTCAGGCATTGCCTTTCGGTCTAGCGACCGCACCTCGCGTATTCACCAAGATCATGGTGGTGGTTGCCGCGACTCTCCGCAAGGACGGGGTGCTGGTTCATCCCTATCTGGACGACTGGTTGATTCACGGGAAATCTCGCGCAGAGAGCTTGGCACCGACGGAAAAAGTCATCACGCTCTTACAGTCTCTCGGCTGGGTGGTCAACCCACTCAAGAGCCATGTGGTACCGACACAGATTCTCGAATATTTGGGGGTGCAATTCGAGACGTGCCGGGGGTTGGTTTCTCTACCCGAATGCAGGGTGTTGACTCTTCAGTCTCTGGTTCGAAGGTTTCGAAGATCTCCAGCCCCGTCGGCCTGGCGATACCTGCAGTTGTTGGGGACGATGGCGTCCTCCCTGGAGGTGGTGCCTTGGGCGCGTTTTCACATGCGGTCTCTCCAGCGGGCCTTACTCCGCCGCTGGTCCAACCAGTCCGATCCACTGAGCAAACGTCTACCTTGCCCGATGACGGTTCGGAAGGATCTATCCTGGTGGTTAAATCCGCTCACTCTGCGAGTGGGGATGCCATTGGAGCAGCCGGACTGGGTTCCCCTCTTAACGGACGCCTGCCTGACGGGCTGGGGCGCTCACTGCGAGGGCCAATTCGTCCAGGGGCTATGGTCCCCAGAGGAGAGTGCCTGGTCGATCAACCGATTGGAGCTTCGAGCCATTCGCTTGGCATTGCAAAGCTTCGAGGCTCGGATATCGACTCGAGCGATTCGGGTCCTATCCGACAATGCAGCGGCCGTGGCCTACATCAACCGACAAGGAGGAACCGGAAGCGTCGGCCTGGAGGCGGAGGCTCGGACGTTGTTCGAGTGGGTAGAGCCTCGTCTGTCAGCCATCTCCGCAGCACATATCGCCGGAAAAGACAATGTGACGGCGGACTTCCTCAGCAGAGTTCAGGTGGATCCCGGAGAATGGGAGCTACATCCCCGGGTTTTCGCGCAGCTGGTTCAGCGTTGGGGTCAACCACTCATGGACCTAATGGCCACGTGCCGCTCAGCAAAAGCGGCTCGGTTCTACAGTCGGCGAAGGGAGCCGATGTCCGAAGGCCTGGATGCTCTGTTGCAGATTTGGCCCTCCACGGGTCTTCTCTATGTATTCCCTCCGTGGCCTCTGCTGGGGCGCGTTATTCAGCGTATCGAAGCCCACCGGGGTCGGGTACTCTTGATAGCGCCGGATTGGCCGCGTCGTCCTTGGTATGCCGATCTGATGCGGTTAGTCGACGGTCCTCCCTGGAAACTTCCCTTAGTGCCGGACCTGTTGTGTCAGGGTCCACTCCGCATGCCGCAAGTGGAGAGATTCTCTCTTACGGCATGGCTATTGAAAGGGCTAGGCTAAGAAAACGCGGTTACTCCCGATCGGTTGTAGCGACTCTCTTACAGGCGCGCAAGAGATCCACTTCGCTGGCCTATGTTCGGGTTTGGCGTATCTTTGAGGACTGGTGTTCCAGAAACCAGATCCGAGCGGCTACGGCCTCTCTGCCGGTAATACTGGATTTTTTGCAAGACGGTTTTACTAAGGGTCTCGCCGCCAGTTCTTTGCGGGTCCAATTGGCGGCTCTGTCTTATCGCGGTAAAGTTCAGGGCGTGGCTTTAGGTGCGCATCCTGATGTGGTTCGTTTTTTGCGTGCTGTGTCTAGGTTACGGCCAGCCCGTAGAGTATCGGTACCCTCGTGGGATCTTAATTTAGTGCTGCGTGCTCTAAGTGCAGCTCCTTTTGAACCGCTTTCTGGTAGTTCGGTGAAGGATTTGACTCTTAAGACGGTGTTTCTAGTGGCGATATGTTCCGCACGCCGTATTTCCGAACTCCAGGCTCTGTCTTGCAGGGAGCCTTTTCTGTCTTTCTCTCCGCTAACAAAGTGGTTCTGCGGCCTGTTCCATCCTTCTTGCCAAAGGTGACTTCTCCTTTTCACTTGAATCAGGTTGTTTCCCTTCCGGTTTTTTCGGAGTCCGAAGGGCATGCTTCTGATCGTGGTTTGAGTCGGTTGGACCTCAAAAGGGTTCTGCGTCGCTATTTACGAGTTACCAATGATTTTCGTAAATCAGACCACTTGTTTGTGCTGTTTGGTGGTCCTCGCAAAGGGGAAGCGGCAGCGAAGGCTTCTATTGCCAGGTGGATTAAAGAGGCAATTGGTTCGGCTTATATTTTGCACGGTCGAACGCCGCCGCCTGGACTGCGTGCTCACTCTACGAGAGCACAGGCGACGTCCTGGGCGGAATTCAGTTTGGTTTCGCCGGTAGATATTTGTAAAGCGGCCACGTGGTCGTCTTTGCACACTTTCAGTAAACATTATCGTCTTGATGTCTTGGCGGCGAGCGATGCCGGTTTTGGTTCCGCGGTTCTGCGTGCCGGCTGGCACAATCCCACCCGTTAGGCTGCTTTGATACATCCCATACGTCGAGGACTAAGCTGGAGGAACGATAAGGAAATAGTAATTACACTTACCTGGTAATTGTAGTTCCTTGAGAGACGACAGCTTAGTCCTCCTGCCTCTCCCTGATTTCTTTTCGCATGGCACGCCTTGGATGAAGAAGTCCGTATTCCCAGGTGAGTGCATTTCATTTTGTTGTCCTTTCTTTCGATCCAATGTTTTTCTTTTTGTCTCTACGTTTCTGCTGTGGCAGGGGCGGGACTTCCGTTCCTGTTAGTCATAATTTTGGTTTGTGGGCTACGCCACCAGTAATAAAAAAAAAACAAAAAAAACAAAAAAAAAAACACAAGCTCAGTTCCTGTTAAGGAATATATTTCCTGTGAGAGCGATTTTACTAAAGGTTAGCTACGTGTTTGAGTTTGCTTTGTCAGTAGTTCACTGGAGTTCCTGAGTTGCAGGGTATGCTGGTTCCAGTGGAGCTGAAATCTGATTGGTCCAGTCTTCATGCTGCAGGAGGAGGTGCACTACCCATACGTCGAGGACTAAGCTGTCGTCTCTCAAGGAACTACAATTACCAGGTAAGTGTAATTACTATTTAATTCCTTTATTTATTCTTACTTTCAATTAATTTGATTTTAATTTAATTTAATTTTATTTTATTTAAGGTTCTTAGAATGTGTAAGTTTGTGTGATTTTCCAATGTACTTATTTTGGGGTTTTGCCTTTGCCTGCATTCTGGCAGTTAGCAGCGTCTGTCAGCGGCAGGCTTCAGTAATTGAATTTGGCCATTCCGGTTACTCTGCGGCCGGTTAGAACAGTGGTTGAGCAAAGTCACCTATCTCGTGTTCTAAATTTTAGTGCAAGTTTGTGCTGTAAACCCTTCCAGTGGAATAGGGGTTAACCCTGCGCTTTCTTGTTCTGGAAGGAAAAGCAGGGTGGAACTTGTCACACACCTCATAGGGCAGATGAGTTTTCTTGGAGGTACCTTACTTTGCCACCTAAAGGTTTAAGATAGCAGAAGATCTTTTCCATTTTATGGGACGGTTCATCCTATGCCTATGCATTTAGGGAACCTTTGGATAATCACTGCTTCTACTAGCAAGAGTTTAAAAAAAAAAAAGGGGGGTTAGCGCCAAACATGCAGCTGTGAGATTCTGCACATCCAGATGGTGTGCCAGGGGTTAAAATTCTTAGCTGCTGTATCGTTTTTCGGGGTATTGTTTTCTAAGGGCCATGCAGCATATATGCTGCTCATGTAGCATATAAGATATTCAGTGCTTCCATCCTTAGGGGTGGGTAAAATCCGAAAACCCATTCCTTGTTGGATTCCCGCTAGTTGCAACCTCTAACTTTCTGGGCCCAAGGTTGCTGGGGTTCCCTGCCGCTCTTTCTTCGCTTGCAGGAATGCCGGAGGGGGTGCCTGTGTTTCATACCTTTCCTTTGGAAGGTCCTTCCCAGGATCAGAGGCTACCTCCCCGATTTGTCGGCGAATGTGAGATGCTTTATGTAATGTAGCGGGGACAGATCAGTCGCATCGGTTTCTAGAGCCTATGCAATCAGAACGCAGCTTTGCCCACTTAGCGGGACCACTGGCCTGTCTGGGTCTTCCGTGGAAAGGCCCATGCTGGGGATGATGAGAAGTAATGCTGGATAGCACAGTCCGGGGCTTAGCGTTCCAGGGTGCTGGAAGGTTTACTAGCGGAAGTCAGGCCTCGCTGTCTGTGCCATGGTGGTCCCTGGGGGCCAGCGTGCTCACTGTCCTGTGTTTTGGGTGACAGGAGTGGGACACCTCGACAGGTGGAGCTGTATGTTGGATGTGCTCGCATTGGCTTCAGCTTAATTCTTAGGTGCACTCACCCTTGAGTGCGTCTGCATGTCTGTGTTCCGTCTGTGCTCTCATGCTCCAGTAATTGGTGTAGCAATGCGAGAGGTCGATTGGGATAACGTGAGAGAGGTTGTCCTTGGGTTGCATGTGGTTGCAGAGGCCAGAGGGAGCCGTCCTGATGTTAGGGCCACAGTCCTCGGCTTTCCCTTCTACGTCCCGGCTGTCCAGGAGGCATGCTCCCTGGTCCACCAGTCAAGATATTCTCAGCCTCCTTTCAATGTGGACAGGGGGACTGGAAGGACAGGAGAATCACGTCCACTGCATGTTCTAATGTCATTCCACTGCCTTGGGGTTCTAAAGTCACATATTCCCAGGCATTTATTTGGTTTGGTTCTGCTGTTGGCTTGTGCAAGACGGGGTGGTCAACAGTCGGATGCTGTAGTCTATTCCCCTTTTGCCCCTGAAGGCGCTCACAATTTAAGTTTTTGTACCTGCGGAAGTGTCTTCGTTCAAGACTACGAGGCACACCTGTGGGACCAGAATCCTCAGTTCTTCCGACCCTACATTGAGGTACGCGAGTGGGATTCCCTCCGTTGGTCGGCTGGCGACTTGCTCCAACCGCTAGGCCTTCCCTTTCCTTATGGCATCGTTGAGTCTCGCTGCCTCGTGCGGGCTAGCCGCAGGACCATAGAGTTAGGCTCCTCCGGTTCCAGCGAAGACGGAGTCCTTGGAGGAGGCTCAGATCCTAAGGATGGGCTCGGTTAGGCCAGGATTCTTCGGGCCCAGTGTCCGGCTTCTTTTGTGGGCCGGTTCCGTCTTCGGGTCATAACAGTGTTCCAAGCAGACAAATAGGCTACGCAGTGCTTGTCTCGGTGCAAGCGCTGGATGTCTGTAGGCTTCTATTCAAAGCCGTCAGTTACAAGTCCATCCATTGTGACATGCTGTTAGGTTGTGTGCCTTGTGGCCCTTCTGGCATTGTAAAACAAACAAAAAAAAACAACCAAATAATAAAAAGAGAAGATCTTAAGGATTGTCCCAACTTATTTCATATGAGGTTCTGCTCCTTTCCTCCGGGAGCTTGGCCGGAGCTTGGTTAGGCTCGGCTACATTTCGGAGATCCCTTTGCGCAGGGTGCTTGGCATACGCAGCAGGCCCAGTGTTCAATTATCTGACTGGAACGGCGAGCGGTACGTCGGGCGTGGCAGGCGTTCGCGGCCACAGTGGCTGATCGAGTGGTGCACCTACTGTCCGAGAACTCCGGAATGGTGGCCTCCATCGATCGGCAGGGTGGAGTCGGTCGGGTGGCCAGGGTGGCCCGAGCGAAGGGGCAGCGTGCGCGGTTAAAGCCCCGGTGGCCGGTGTTCTCGGTGGGGACACTGTAGTGGCGGATGTCCTTAGCGGAGTCTGAGTTGTTGCCGGAGAAGGGGGATTGCATACGGCTGTCTTCGCATAGCGTGTGCTCGGATGCGGTCAGCCCGTGTTGAACCTCCATGGCGACGTTTCAGTCGGCGATGACAGGTCGCTGTTTAGCAGACAGGTGAGGATGCCGGAAAGCATCCACGCATTGGTACAACAGAGGCCGTAGCCGGTCCTTTCTATGTCTTTCCTCCTTGGGCACTCATAGGTCGAGTGTCTTTGCGTGTCGAAGAGCATCAGGGAGAGATGTTGGTGCGGGGTCTTGGGCTGGCCGAGACTCCCGTCGTATGTCGTCCGCATACGATTACTCTTCGGGAACCCAGGGAGGTTGCCGACGTTGGAGAATCTGTTGGCTGCAGGATGTCCTTCGACTATCTTCAGTGGATCAGTTCTCCCTTACGCGGTGGCCGCAGCTTGGTTAGATTTAAACTGAATATATGAAAGAGAGGCCTGTGCGCATTTAGGGCGCTTCGGTTAGAACGTCGCCCGCATGTGGACACTTGTCGAGAACCCAGGGAGGTGGCCGACGTTGGAGAAGTGGTGGTTGCAGGGTCTCCTTCGACTGTCTCTGGTGGTTCCGTTATCCCTGATGGGGTGGCCATGGCTCGGTTGAGTTTTAAAAGAAGGTAGGACAAAGAGGCTGGTGTGCATGCCAAGCGCGTCGGTTAGAACGGAGGCTCGCGGAGGCAGCTTCGTGCGATAGCAGTGTCTGTCACCCTGGGATGGAGTTTCCTACAGGACGGGTTGATACGGAGTTCGCAGCCAGGTCCTGGGGAGTTCAGTTGCCAATTCTGCCCTGCTATAGGGTCATCAAGCTGGGAGTGGCTGCGGTTCCCAGGTCGAGGTGGTACGCTTGCTCTGGTGGTTACCAGACTGCAGTCTCCTCGTAGGCTAGGTATTCCTCCGGGGCTGCTCAGTTTGGAGGACAGTGAATTGGTGGTCTTGCTTGGCAGTTACCCTTTGTCTTCTCCAGAGAGCGGGTGGCCTGGCAGCCAGTTCCTTGGGTTTTTTGCCGCAGGTGGGTTTCCATTCCGCCCATTTTGCATCCCACCTCTCTCTGGATTGACCTCGGTTCCGCTCTTCCTCGTGGAATCCGCCTGTGCCCGTCTAGTGCTGGTATTGGGACTTACGTAAGAACACTTTGCTCATCTTCTGTGTTCCTTGGCCCTTAGGGGAAGGTGACATCGCTTTCTGGAAGGTCTCGTCTCTGCCTGTCCCTTCGCTGAGGCGGGTCACGCAGGAGAGAAGTGGTAGCTAACCCTTGTCACCCGGGTGAGGTCAAGACTAACGGGGGGTCTCCAGCGGCTCTTTCTGGCGGGGCTCAGGTAGCCTTATCAATATCTCTGTTTCTAGGGCGATCCGTACGTTTGCGGTGGCGAGCGTGTCCTTCTGGGGCGCTAGCGTTGCTTGGGGCAGAGCTCAGTGCTGTTTCGCCTGTGAAGAGGGTCCGAGTGGGCTCTCGGTCGTGTTTTCATGGTTTTCATAACGCCTATTGACGGGAGGAGCAGGCAGGGATCGGTGCCTGTTCTGTTCGGTTGAGTGGCGAGCTGGCTGGAAAGGTCCCTCCCAATGGTTACTGCTCTGGTACATCCCAGAGGTGGAGGACTGAACTGTAGGACCGATAAGGAAATGGAAATTACACCTGGTAATTGTTGTTCCTTGAGGGAGTACAGTTCAGTCCTCATTCCCGCCCGGGGATGGATGTCTCAGACGCGAAGCGTCAGTTAGGTGAGTATTTCTGGTTCATAGAGTCTGCAGCGGGCTCGGCTTTGCCGGTAATCGCGAGAGCACCCGTTCTGCCTATGCTCTTCCTTGGTTCTCCTTCCTTCTGGCTTTCTGTCTTCCGCTGTGTGGTGCGCAGGGGGACAGGGGCACGGAGGAGGGTGTTTTCGGCCCTTTCTCTTAGGGCGCTGTAGTTTAAAAGTTGAAGTTTGAGCATAGCATTGTATTTAGTACCTTAACTGGTTGTTTCTTTGCGCCTTTGAGTCTGCTTTGTCAGTAGGTCACTGGGGGATCATGGGAGAAGACCAGCAGGATATGCCCGGTGATGTCACGAGTTTGACTTGTCCAGTCTCCATGCTGCAGGAGGAGGTGCACTACCCAGAGGTGGAGGACTGAACTGTACTCCCTCAAGGAACAACAATTACCAGGTAAGTGTAATTTCCATTTATATGTAGCTTTTTCTTAAACCAGACATCTGTCTAAATTAATAAACAGATGTTTCATTTGAAGTCTTAAGAATATGCTGGGTGAGAAACTGAATGCACAGAAAAGATATTTGTTGGAAACAGGAAAAAAAAACTATATATCTTGTAGTCTTCCTAAGTATACCCCTGTTTTTTCCCTCTTTTAGATTCCTTGTGTTCTTAAGGTATCAGATATATTATAATTATCCGCTAGAAACGTATTTGGAATATCCAATCCTCATTGCACAAGGTAATATTTCTTTTGTATTTAGTACTAAATGATTTGTAGTTGTAAACAGATAAGGTAAAAAAAAATCAGCTCTAGTCTATTGACTATAATATTTTTCTTATTTTGCCAGATGGTATTCTCTTGCTCTTTGTGTTCTATTACTCTGGGAATGTAAGTCAGGCCTTGCCTTACATAGCTATGTATCCTTTGTGTTCATAATTGGTTTACTGTTTTTAATTGTGCAGTGTTTTTATGCAGTTCTTCAGTTCATGGGTAGATGTTTCAAGATTCACATTTGTTTGTAAATCTAGGCTTCCTCTTCATCTTTACCGGAGAGAGTAACAAACTTTGCAAATTAGAAAGCAAAGTAGGTCTAATGAAGATAACCTTGGCACTTCTTTTTTTTTTTTTTTTTTTATTAGTTTCAAAATTGCATTCACATAATACAATCAAAGAAAATCGAGAACAATAACCTTGGCACTTCTAATTGACTTGCAACTCACATTTTTCAGGTTTACTAAAAGAGCAATCTGACATGGCCATATTTATTATTTAGCACACACCTTTCCAGAAGATCAAGACATGTTATATTCAGGTACAGTATACATTTTCCTTGTCCCTAAAGGGCTCACAATCTAAGTTTGTACCTGAGGCAATGAAGGATTAAGTTGCTTGCCTAAGGCCACAAGGAGTGCCAATGGGATTTGAACCCTGTTCTTTCTGGGTCTAGGCTGCTGCCCTAACCACTAGGCCGCTGCCACCGCCTCTCCTATTTCAGATGAGTTCAAAAATCTAAGAGAGTCTTTTACTAATGGCCACTAGCTGGTAGTATGCAATCTCAGGGACCAAGCAGGAAGTCAGTCCTTGCATATGGGTGACGTTAGTACCGACGGAGCCTTCATGGAAGCATCCTCCCCTTCCGTCCAAGGGTGCCATCTTGCTCAGTCTCCTTTTTTCCGCGGAGCCCTTCAGACATTTGTCTGGCTTGTCCCTGGAAAAGGTTGATTTTTCTCTCCGAGTTTCATACTCCTCTCTGGTGTCACACCAGTACTCTTCCTGCCACCCGATCTCGGGTGTATTTTTGTAATTTTCATTCTTTCTTTTCCTGGTGACTTTATGCCTTTTTTTTTCCACCTGGCAGTCTAGAAAGTCTTCGACCTTGAAGGGTATGTTTTTCCCCCATTTATTTATTTTATTTATTTATTTAACTGTATTTATATCCGCTTTTCACCGGGTCAAAGCTACCAGTAGCTTTAAGAAGTGTGATCGGTGCTCTAAAATTGTCTTTGACGACACATGTGACTGCTGTCTCCGCTGCCTCGGACTAGATCACGACCCGGCAACCTACGGTCTCTGCAAAAGGATGTCCAGTAAGGCCCTCAAGAGCTGCCAGCAGCAGCACAATAATGTTTTTTTTTCCCCAAGTCCCCAGTGCCTCCAAAGGCCAGGGCCTCGTCTGAGGACTTGACGTCTCTGGCAGAAATCTCCGAACCCAAGCCCCATCGTGGGTCCTCAGAAAAGGGTTCTCCCTTGAGGGAACCCAGGAAGAAGAAGAAACCCTCGAAGGCTGTGTCCTTTGATGGTTCCAACCAGTCGGGTGCCCTCCTGGGCCTGGTCCCGCAGTCCAAGACACTCGTTCGAGTCTTCAGAGAAGGAGCGGCCTGCAAAGGTCCCTCAAAAGGATCTGACCGTGGACCAGCCTGTATACTGAAAGGATTTGAATAACCACGCTAAGTTAAGTAAAAGCTTTTTCAATTTTTTAAATCATTGAATTGCATCAAAGCACATATTGGGTGTTTTAAGAAAGAAGAAAAAATGAAAAGGGAACAGTGGACACCGGGGGGTTGAGCGATTGCCTACTCTTTCCCCGGTCCACTGGACCCGACATTCTTTTCTGGTGTAGGTGAAATTTTAGACTTTGTCTGCCATTTGAGCGATCTTGAATTTGTGGATTATTTACAGCGATCGTTTCATTACGTTGGGGTTACTGTCTGTTTCCCTCACACAAATCTAGGCAGCTCCTTATAAAATGAATCCCATCATGCAATATTGGTTTCTGTGCAGAGGTCCTCCTGGGTCTGCTTCCATAGTGGGAGCCAAGAGGTGAACAAGCGTGACAGTCATATGACTTATCTCTTTTCCTAGGTGAACCAGCCTTTCAAGGCCTGTTTTTAACTTCTGCAGCACCAAGATCCTATCTGCTCTAATGTATGTGGTATTCAGGATCTCTGGTTGAAATATTCACTATCAGTAGTGACTGCTTCAAGAAGATGTGGTATCAGAGTGCTGCCAGCAGCAGCAGGTCTCAACTGAATCCTGCTGAAAAATAAACGTGCATTGTCGAGAGGTGGGAGGTGCAGCAGTTGACCCTCTTGGGGCAGTCTGAGCATTGTGCAGCAAGAAAGGAAGTTAGGCATAGGTCCTGTGTCTTCCATTGCTATTTCTTGTGATATGAGCAGCCCCACCCCCTCGAGTTAAGTTGACAGGACTTCAGGCTTATTGCTGAACAGCAGTTAGAACCTCCCTCCACCCCTGTAAACAGGTGCAAAGAAGGTTCTTAGAGTCTACCCTGCCTAATGATAGGCCTGATTATGACAGTAGGGAACATGGAGTTAGTAAACATTCGCCTTTAAATTTGCAGGGGCTTCCTGATTAAAATTACATTCTTTATCATCCCTCCAGTCCAGTCCCGAACCTCTGGGGTTGAGCACCTCCTCCAGTAGCTTGGAGGCTGAGCATGTCATCTTTTGATGGCCTCCATATAAATACCAGAGGGACCTCCCACAGACTCCAGTTACTCAGTCTCCAAGCAGCTGGAGGAGGTAGTGAGCCAGGGTGCTGGGCTCACTTGAGGGACAAATAAGGCATTTTAGTTGGATTAGTTGTAGGTAGAGCAGGTTTGTTAGTTTTGCTCTTGCTTCAAAAAAAAGAGCGGTGGAGAATTCCCTCCAACTCTTCTCCACCCCCCCCACCCCCCCCCGGAGTGAGCAGGGTGTGGTACAGATGCCTTTCCGGTGTCTGGGGCTTGGCTGGCCGGCTCCCGAACACACTGATAGGGTGAGGAGTCAGTAAAACAATGTAGAGCTGCACCGCATTGAGAGACAGTCTCCGGAGCCCCCCTCCCCCCCCCCCGATGCCAAAGCCACGATTCTGGCTGAGTGGGGGAGGAGGAAGCAAGCGCAAGGGCGCACATGAGACTGTTGCAAAGGGCCTTGCTCTGGTGGTGGTCACACAAGACCATCCTTTGTCTCAGAGGCTCTCCTGTTCACTGGAGACCAGGCGGGCGCTCTGGTGGTGGCTTCACACGGAGAGTCTGGAGAAGGGGGATTCTTCTGGAATCGCCATCGTGGATTGCCTTAATGACAGACACCAGCCTGTCCGGCTGGGGAGCCCATTGCAAGGGATGTTTTGCCCAGGGTTTATGGAGCACACAGGAGAGGAGTTAGTAGATCAACAGACTGGAAGCAGATTATCTCAGTCAGGTGCCTGTGGATCCCGGAGAGTGGGTGCTCAATCAGGAGATGTTTGCTCAGGTAGTGCACCGCTGGGACGTCCCAGTCATGGATCTTATGGCAACCTTCGAGTCCACCAAAGCCAACCACTTCTTCAGCCGGCGGCAGGAGAGGATGTCGGAAGGTCTGGACCCCTTGATGCAGCGGTGGCCCAAGGGAGGTCTTCTGTACGTGTTCCCGCCTTGGGCACTGATAGGGTGAATCGTACAGAGGATCGAGGCTCAGCAGGGTCTAGTGTTTCTCATTGCTCCACATTGGCCAAGGAGGCCATTTGTATTCAGATTTCATTCGGCTTATGGAGGGTCGCCCATGGCAGCTCCCAGTGAGGGCGGATCTGCTTACACAAAGACCGGTGCGCATGCCGCAAGTGGATCGATTCTCGCTTACGGCCTGGCTCTTGAGAGGGTGCGGTTAACGAAGAAGGGATATTCGACTGCCATGGTTTCCACCTTGTTGAAGGCCAGACATAGGTCTACCTCTCTTGCTTATATTAGGGTGTGGCGCATCTTTGAGGCATGGGACATGGACAGACAGATTCGACCATCCAAGGCTTCCGTTTCAGATGTCTTAGTGTTTCTGCAGGATGGCTTTGAGAGAGACCTGGCAGCTAGCTCTTTGAGGGTCCAGCTGGCAGCGAGTTCCTGTTATCAAAGTAAGGTCCAGGGGGAAGCTTTGAGTGCGCACCCTGATGTGGGAAGGTTCCTGAGGGCGGTGACACTTCTCTGTCCACAGAGTAGGACAGTGGTGCTGCCGTGGGATCTTAATTTGGTGCTGGAAGCGTTAGTATGGGAACCTTTTGTGCCTTTGAGCAGAGCGTCACTGAAGGATCTGCCCTTAAGACTGTTTGTTTGCTTTTCTCATGGCCATTTGTTCCGCATGCAGGATTTGGAACTGCAGGCGTTTTCTTGCCGGGAGCCATTTGTGGTGTTTTCAGATGAGGGTGGTCCTGAGGCTGGTGCCCTCCTTCTTGCCCAAGGTGGTCTCAGTTTTTCATATGAACCAGGCTATCACCCTGCTGGTCTTCGGTGGTGGGGAAAAGGGATCGGCCGAGGGGCATCTACGCCTCCTGGATGTGCGGCATGCCCTGAGAAGATACCTGAAAAGGACGGCATCCATCTGTAAGTCAGATTTGCCTGTTCATCTTGTTTGGAGGCCCACATAAGGGAGAAGCAACGACAAAGGCCTCGATCTCCAGGTGGATCGGAGAAGCTATCGCATCAGCGTACATTTTGAAGGACAAGCCAGTGCCAGCGGGACTGCAAGCTCATTCCACGAGGGTTCAGGCAGAGTATAGCCTGGTTCTGCCAATTGAGATTTGTAAGGCGGCTAACTGGTCATCTCTGCATTCATTTGTCAGACATTACCGTCTGGATGTCCATGTGGCGGGGGATGCCTGTTTTGGATCAACGAGGCTTCAGGCCAGTCTGACAGGTCCCTCCCATTGAACTTACTGCTCTGTTACATCCCCAGAGGTTTGGGACGATAAGCAAGGTGAAATTAGACTTACCTGCTAATTGTTGTTCCTTGAGGAACTCCAGTCCAGTCCAGGATCCCTCTCTACGTGCCAGTTGTCTGTTCTGGGGCCTGAAGCAAGATGCAGAGTTTTAAAAAAGGGGGATAGGCCTCGGGAATCTCGTGTTCGGCAGGGGAGTTGAGGTGAGAACAAGCTGGTTGTCTGTTCCTCGCTCAATGAAGGAGCCTAGCCATCACCCAGAGGAGTGTCTGGTATGTCCCCACATGTTGGAGGAGGGGATTGCCCTTCTGCACTAGGGGATATTGTAGATTAGGTTCAGTTGTTGCTCCTGTGAGTATGCTTTGTCAATAGGTTACTGGAGCTTGTGGGAGGTCCCTCTGGTATTTATATGGGGGTCATCAAAAGATGACATGCTCATTCTCCAAGCTGCTGGAGGAGGTGCTCAACCCCAGAGGTCGGGGCTGGACTGGAGTTCGTCAAGGTACAACAGTTAACACTGTCTAATTTCACCTTTTTACTGCAATTTCAACTTTCCAGGGTCCTTTCCATAGGGGTCTAATTTACATATACAAATAGAAATAATTGTCTTTGTTCTGTTGCAAGCCATTCTGTCCTAGGTTTGTGGTTTATTCCAATAAGAGAGCAGGCAGGAAGCAGTTGATCTAGTATTTTCTGGCACACTTGTTAAATGTGTATTCCAGACATCAACCTGCTCTAATATTGTAGCCCTCTTTTCATCCACATGGGAATAGGACAGGGCTTCTAGAAAACTCAGCAGTCAAATTTCTTGTGACTCTAGTTTCTTTCTATACTTTGGTAATGCTGTTCTGTTTTAGGATGTCTCTTTAAAGAAAATTTAATGGGAACATGATCTGCCCATGATAAGGGTGTTATCTTGATGTCACTAGCCTCCTGTTCAGAATGTCTATCCCAAAGCCATAGGACCATATTAGTATGACAAAATAAAGTTAATAAAATGAAAATCAATAAAGTATTGGGGCAGAGATTACAATTTGCTAACAAATACCTACAGTTGCAGATGTTTTTTTTCAGACTATTGAAAATCCTTTCCTTAGGCATATATTCCTGAGGTCGAGCTGCAGCAATATATGGATACCTTTTAAGCTATGTATTTATTTAAATGGATTTGTATCCCGCCTTATCCTAAATCAAGGTGGTTTTCACATCAAATGATTCAAATTTGTGATAGGGTGGGGGTGTTGGCATGCAGTGATTAGACAGAAGTGCTTGTGAGTGGGTAGAACCTATAAAGATTAATTACTACTACTACTAAGCATTTATAAAGTGCTACCAGGCTCATGCAGCACTGTACAATGAAAACACAAAAAGACAGTCCTGCTCAAAAGAGCTTACAATCTAAAAAATTAATAGATGCAATATATACAGCGTGTGCTATTTACAATGTACTATATACAGTTGGGGAGGGGTAGGCTGGAGGGGGGTATTTCGTAGGGCTAGGGAAAGGCGGTGTAAGGAACAGAGTGTGGGTTGGGTCTATGGACAGTTTACGTGATGTCGCTGTAATGCTCTATGTAAAGTGTGGTCTTGAGTAACTTTCTGAAGTCCTTCAGGTCGACAGTTGATCGTAGGCTTTCAGGGAGGGAGTTCCATAAGGCTGGCGCTGCGAGGGATGTTGCTCTCTTTGACGTGGTTTGCTTTGTTTTGGTAAAGTCCTTGGGGGTTGCAATGGTGTCGGAGGTGCCTTTCCTCCTTGGCCTGTTTGTGTCGAAGCTGGTGATGGATAGTAGACTGTTCGCTGAGAGGCCCTGTTTGATTTTGAAAATGTTCAGTATGGTTTTATATCTGATGCGAGAGTCAATTGGAAGCCAGTTCAGGCGGTTCATGATGGGGGTGATGTGATCCTGCTTTGAGGAACCAGTGATTATGCGGGCAGCGGTGTTCTCCGCTAACTGCAAGGGTTGGCGTGTTTGTTTTGGGAGTCACAGGTAGATGTGATTGCAGTAGCCCAAACAAGGTGTGATGATGGCTTGACAAACAGTCCAGAAGTGGTCGTGGGAGAGAATTGGTTTGAGGCGTCTGATGATTCTCATCTTTAGGTAGGCGTTCCTGGTAGTTTTGCTGATGTGGGTTTGGAGGTTCAGCTCTCTGTCAAGGGTGACTCCGAGGTATTTTACCTCTGGTTTTATGGGAAATGTGATGTTGTTGACTTCAATGATGGGTGGTGAGATGAAGGTGGGGTTTCTGGTTATAAGTAGAGCTTCCGTTTTGTTGTAGTTTATGGTCAAGTTGTTTTGTAGGAGCCAGCTCGTCATTTGTTGTAGGCAGTCCGCTATTTTTAAATAGTCTGGGTTGTCAGTGTTGATCAGGGTATATATCATTATGTCGTCAGCGTAGATAGTGTATTGAATTTTGTGTTTTCTGATGATTTCACTGATTGGGTGTATATAGAGCTATATCATCAAAATATCAATGACCTAAAGAAAGAATACTATTCAAAAATTCTAATGGTCATTAAATCACCCCAGAGAGCTCTTCCTCATTGTACAAGACTTAATTTGAAAGCGGAGCACCGATGACTCCCACAACAATGAAATGGATGCCCAACAACTTGCCAATCACTATATGAAGAAATCCAGATGCACAACAGCCAGTCCAACGAAAATAACAATTAACGAACCAGCTAACACCAGTCTATGGAACTTATTCTTTCTAAGCAGCACTGAACAGATAGAACAATGTATCAAATCCATCAATACAACATCATCACACCTTGACCCTTGCCCAATAAGCTGGATTAAAATAACTAGAACAGAACTAACACCTCATATACAAAGAATAGTCAGTCTTTCCCTATCTCAAGGACTAATGCCAAAAGCACTAAAGGAAGCAACCATCTACTCAATCGTAAAACACTGCTCACTCGATAAGTGTTATCCTAGCTCCTATTGACCAATATCGAGTCTCCCATTTTTATCCAAAGTTAATAGGAAAGTCAGCACAGAGGCAACTACAAGACCACCTAGATACACAAGCTCCATTTGATTCCTCCTCACATCCCTATTCGACAAAATCATTCAAGGAATTGAAAACACAAAACAATCCTATGTACTTATTTTCCTAGACATAGCATCAACTTTCGACTCCATAAGCCACGACATTCTAATCAACCATCTACAACAACTTGGAATAGGAGGCACTATAATTCAGTGGCTTATATCCTACCTCTGAACGCACACAACAGGTCAAATTTGATTATACCCTCTCCAGACCATTAGGGTTCAGTGTTATCCGCCATACTCTTCAGCATCTACCTCCAGTCAATCTGCGACATAATCAGAACTCACAACATTGATTACAGAATATGCACAGATGACATCATGCTTTTCATGACAGTCAAAACATTAGAGCAGAACTACAAGAAAATAGTCAAATGTTTCAACAATTTCTCACAGTGGCTCAACTCTGTCAACCTAACAATAAATCTGAAAAGACCAAAGTCCTTATGATCTCCAGGAACAAAGCATTCTCGCCTCCTCAGCAACTTCAGGTAAACGGTGCCTCGTTAGAAGTCAAAAAGGAAATAAAGTACCCGGGAATCCTTTTGGACCAGAATCTCAACATGATGAAACACATTAACATGACAAAGCGAACAATCTACAATAAAACAAGAATGATACAAAACCTAAGATCTCTCCTGTCATCTGATGACCTCTGCTCCGTGTCGCAAGCAGTGATCTGCTCTCACTTCAATTTTGGTATCATTATCCTCCAAGGCCTCCCCAAGCAAGCCTTGAGTACCCTACAAATGACACAGAACACTGTAGCTTGCATCATAATGAAGATAGCCAGGTCAGAACACATAACACCCATCCTACACCATCTACATTGGCTGCCAGTGACACAGAGAATCAAATACAAGACACTGATGACCACCTTCAAAACAGCAAAGAACATAGCGCCAATGTACCTCAATTCACTAATACAGATACGGCAAGAAAAAAGACAAAGAAAGGAATGCATGCAGAACTTACTAACAATCCCTAAGGAATTCAGGAATGTAAACCAATCAACAGCCAATAGAACGTTTACCTTTTTCTCTCCAGTCCTATGGAATGCACTACTCGACAGCCTAAGGGAAATAAAAGATCTAACCACATTGAGAGAGAAACTCAAGACCTATCTATTTACGGAATATTATCAAACCAGAATAGACACTCTATACTCCATATAAATCTGAATCCACCACTCATATACCTCACCCCACTAGTATAAACTGCATATATTATATGTATGTCCCATAATGACATACCTCATCACACAGCAAAAATCATAACACAGACCTGCTCAATGTAAATAGTCAACTGTAAAATGTTTGGCCTAACCTCTCTGTATCCTAAAAGCCTGCATTCAATTCGAAATTGAATATGATAATGTTCACTGTAATAGTATACAGCCTTGATTACATGGATAAAGTGGTATATAAAACACAGAAATAAAATAAAAATAAATATAATAAATATTGTAGCCCCATTTGACATGAAGAGCTGAGAGAGGTTCTTGAGAGCTATTTAATATCTCATTTCACTACTAGTAAAGAAAAATTTAAAAAGAATTTTTCATAGATTTGGTTCCAGCTAATACAGTTAGAAGAGCCAGAGTTGGCATTCAAAAAAGGCATGGAGTTCAAGAGAGTGGCTAAACTTCAAGATGGCGACAGAGCGATAGCGGGCTGAACATTCCTAAGCGTAAAGGCAAGCAAAGGGCTCCTCCTGCGGAGCCTGTACCTGCCTTTGAGGGTCCTATGGATCGTTTCGTTCAGCTAACGGAGCAGCAAAAAGGGGAGATTCGAGCGGGCGTGATGTTGTCAGCTATGGATGTTTCTCTCTCTCCAAATGGACGTCAGCCGCCTTCTCTTTCAACCCTCCTGGTGACCCCTCATGCGAGAGGAGACGAAGCTCTGTTCAAAGAGGTGGGACTGGCACCTCGTGAGCTGGCCTTGCTTGAGGGGAGACCCAGGGAGCAGCCTAGGGAATCTGTGGCTGTGGATGTGGTTGGCATTCAAACTGTGGATACGGCTGTGCTCTTTCATGGAGTGAATGGGGCAGATGGAAGGGTAGCTCTGACTGTAACTGCGATGTCGGAGTTGCCAAAAGGTTTTTCTTTGAAGTGCCCGACGGAGATTTCCCTGGAGAGCATTTGGGAGGCAATATCTGTCATCCAGTGCTGTAAGTCAACAGGTGTTTCTAACTATGTCGCGGCTGGATAAGCTGGAGGATTCATGCTCTGGGTTTAAAGTGGAATTGGCTGAACTTAATATAAAAATTGATACTGGGGAACAGAAATTGTTGCGAGCTTCGGAGGGATCTGATTCTTTAGTGAAAGATAATGTGGCTATAAGAATGAAAATGGAAAATCTAGAATATATTGTTAGGGCTTCTAATATTTGGTTACTTAATTTTCCAGTTGTATCAGCAATTGCTCCTGTGGAGTTGTTTAAAGCTTATTTTTTGCCAGTTGGTAAGAAAGAAGGGAAGGTGGCTGTTGGGACGTTGGATATGAATTTATTGGATGTATCAGCCCTTCTACAAATGCCTAAGGAAGAAGAACTAATGGTGTCCACTATGCTAGTGACTTTTGCGATTCCATCTGATAGAGACTGAATTCTTAAGCTTTATTTTCAAAAAACGTACCAGCTTATTTATGGGGAAGAGAATTATGATCTTCCCGGATGTCTCCAGAGAGACTCAAAGAAGGTGTAAAGCTTTTTTGTTGTTGCGTCCTGGGGTCACTCAGATTGGTGCTTTATTCCTATTAAGGTTTCCTTGTAAATGTATAATTGTATTTAAATCGCATAAGTATGTTTTCTTTCAATCGGAGGATTTATTCTCCTTTATCAGCTCCCATATTGTGACATCATCTCCTTCGTGAATGAGACCCCATTATAATTTATGCTCTGTTCTCTGTCCCCTCTTTAAAATTTCCTAGGCTTATTTCCTTGTTCTTGACGAATACCAGGGAGTCACCTATCCCTGGTTTTCTTTTGTATTGCTGCTCCCCCTATTTTGTTGGACTAATGACACTCTTGATGTAAGTTTTTTTTTTTGGGGGGGGGGGGGTTTTAATTATTTCCTCGTATTATTATTGAACAAGTTGTGTCTTTATCTGTACAAGCGTGCTGCTTGATTATAATTATAAACGTGCATAAACAAATTTAAAAAAAAAAGAGCCAGAGTTCATGCGAGCAGCTGTTTCTAATACTTCAGACCATAAGTGCATTGAATGTTCTGATGAATATGGTTCTCCTGTGTTACAGTAAAATGGAATTTGTAGCATATGAGTGCTCAAGACTGCTTATGTCCTATTTTTCAGATGTGATTGTAGGATTGAAAAAGAACATAATGAATTCTCACAGTCAAGGACTTTTATTTACTGGCAATTGGATTAGATTAGCAAACATATCGCAATTTACAAAGATTACTGTTTTTCTCCAAGACCACTGCAGCTACTGAGACTCTGCTTTGCATACATACTTCAGATTTCTACCTTAACTTCAACTCAGATTTATTGCAGGATGGTATCTGATAGCTCTTCAGAAATGGATAATGGATCTGGCCATGGTAAGTATGATATTCTTGTAATGCATTTCTAACATTTTTATAGGTTTTACATAAATTATAGTCATCTCCACCAAAGGAAATAATTTATAGTCTAGTAACGGTTTCCCACAGCAAGAAAATAACATTATGTTCACAAAAGGAGATGGTCTAGCTTTACCCAGAAATTTAATGTATTTTTCTTAGAAACCAACAGTTTTTCACCAACTAGAACACACATGTGCCAGAGACATTTCCACATTTGACATCTTTTCACATTTGAAAGTAAACTCTCCATTTAAGGTTGGATGCAGCAAAATATATATAAAGGGACATATTGCAGATAATCATCCACAGAAGTAGAACTATAAGAAAACATTAGTATCAAAAAGCTGTAATTGGGGCATAAAATTGCTTAGGTTTTTACTATAATATGTATCCTTCACATCTGGAAATCTCTACCATACTTTTAATCATATCCCCCCCCTCCCGACTCTATTTCCCTGTGATAAACACCACACCAAACCAGTGCTTAATGTGTAATATAGTGAATGTGAGTTTGGAAAACTTGTAGCCCTGTTAGTGGGCAGTCCAGAGGGATGTCCTGTTTGCCACTCAGCAAACAAAATACAGCGCTGAATCTTTTGCATTTATGTAATCAATAAAATCAGTTAAATAAAAAGTCCCTCAAAGTTAATTATATAAAACATCTCTCTTCCAAATATACTGCTGCTTTATACTGGCCATAAAATTCTTTATATACTGTAATTTCATCAAAAAGACATGCTATTATTTGTATGTACTTATGATGCCACAACAACCATGAAGCTGCTCAAACACCACTAGATGTACTTATCTCTTCAAAAGCAATCTGCCGAGTCCATTTACACTTCCTCCAGTCACTGGAAAGGGAACAATTCACCTTGAGCTTGTGTGTTGAATAGCCGCTGCAGGTCTCCTTTACGGATGTATATTCATTACTGTGTCTCAAAAAATTCAAGGACTCTTATTAAACTGTAGTAATGGGTTTTTCCATTTCGTCTCTCCGGGCCAGTCCAGGAACAATAAGGTAGTCCACCTCCTCCAGCAGCTGAGGACTGAATAACAGAGTCTTGCTGACAGCCTATCCAGCTCCCCCTGGTGCCAGAGAATCAGTCGTTCAGTCCTCAGCAGCTTGGAAGGACGTGTGGCTGAAAGGCTCCCGTTTCAGGAAAGGCCAGAGGAGACTAATTGAAGAAAAAAAATACATACATAATTCATACAGAGCCGAGAGTCTAAGAGATCTGCGGAGGTCCTGGCTGGTCCTAGCAGGGCTGTAAGTCCAGGGGTATTCAGTTGAGCGGAAGGGCAGCAGAGGCAGAGCCTGCCTTGATTGCAGTATAGCCGTCACTGCCGGGAAGGGACGAGTGCCTGGGAGCCCCATCGCATGTCCCTCTGCCTCCGGACCCACTTTGGATCTCGCTAGCAGCGAGAGCGGGAGCACAAGTGAGTGCAATCGGGTTTTTCAGCGGGCTCGTTTCAGGTAGGAGCTGTGGTGTGCTCGACGTCGGATTCGCGGATGGAAGGTTTTCGCGGGTGCTTTCTTCTCCACGCGCATGCTGCCGGGTTTGGTGGTGGGCGCGCAGTGCGGAGTTTGCTGAGGGTTAGGGGGGCCGGGGCTGTGCCGTACTTGTTGGCAACGGGGCAGTAGGTCTCGCCGGCTCCTGGAATCGGTGATGGAGGAGAAGGCGGCTTCAGGGGAGATTTTGCATAGGCCACAGGCTGCAGAGAAGGCAGGAACGGCGGCCATGATGCAGCAAACCTCCGGTTCTCCCACGCTGCAGGATAAGCCGGGAAAGAGGAAATCGAAGTCGAAAAAGCCTGCCTTAGGCCCAGTTTCCTCTCGATCGAAGGCCTCCGAGTTGGGGGGGGCTCGATGGGGGCTTTGTTTTCAGCGGATTTTATCCTGGAGTTGCATAAAACTTATTGCTTGAAGATGGAGCAGTCTCGTGGCAAAAGTGGGCCCTCTCAGGGAGGGAGCTCTCAGAGGGCAGGTTTTGGGTTGGAAGATCCGGGTGAGGGATCCTCACGCAGACCTTGGACTTGGGAGGGGATTCTGATCCTTTCAGTCAGCAGGCAGTGGAGCCCAGAGGAACAGAGGAGTTGGAAGTTCTGTCAGATTCGGTGTTGGATCCCTGGGCCATGGAGTTGGAGGAAGGTGAGCTGCTGCTGCCAGTTGACGACCCAAATGTTTTCAGGGTGTTTCAGAAGGAGGAGCTGGGGGCTCTCATTGCCCAGTCTTTGGTGGCTCTTAATATCGCACTTCCAGCGGTTCCGGAGGAGCCACTGGAGGATCCTCTGCTCCAGGGGTTTAAGGTGGAGCAGAAGTGTTTTGCAGTCCACAGAGTGATAAAACAGATAGTGGAGTCCGAATGGGAGTGCCTGGAGGCTACATTAAGGGGTAGCCGGGCTATAGGTCATCTCTACCCAGTGCCACAGATGGAGAAGGACTTGCTGCGGATGCCCAAGGTTGATGCCTTGATTTTGGCGGTGACTAAAAAGACTACGATCCCAGTGGAGGGGGGTGCGGCCCTCAAAGATCTCCAGGACCGTAAGTTGGAAGTGATTCTTAAGCAAGTTTTTGATTCGTGTGCACTATCCCTACAGGCTTCGATCTGTGGGGCCTATGTTTCCAGAGCTTCCATTCATTGGCTCCAGGTAGATGGTTCACAGGAAAGCGAAGAGAACTCTTCGCTGGAGGGGGCGAAATTGGAGTCGGCGGCGGCATATTTGGCTGATGCTTCTTATGATTTGGTGAGAATTTCCGCGAAGTCCATGGCATCTATTATTGCTGCTTGGCGCTTCCTCTGGCTGAGGAATTGGGCAGCGGACGCATCTTCAAAGGCTCGTCTAAGTAGGCTCCCCTATAAGGGCAAGCTGCTCTTTGGGGAAGCGTTGGAGAAAATTGTGAAGGACTTGGGGGATTCCAAAGGCAGTCGGCTGCCTGAGGATTGCCCGAAGGCTCCCAGGCCGGTGGGCACGCAGAGAGGACAAGGCAGAGAATTTCGGAAATTTAGAGGGTCTCGCTTTGCTCCCTATCAGAGAGGGCGCTTTCAGGCCAGGGAGAAGCTCTTTCGAGGGGCACGGGGATTCGGTAGGGGGTATTTTTCCCCTCATCAGAATCCCTCTAAGAAGCCGCAATGAAGGACGGATGGACGGCCCAGGCGGAGGTGCCTCTAGGGGGGCGGGTTTGCAGGAGTTTTTCTCCATCTGGGCCACAGTGACAATGGACCTCTGGGTGCTAGAGATCATTTGAGAAGGTTATGCACTAGAGTTCTCTCAGCCCCTGAGAGAGGTTTTTGTGAGGTCTCCTTGCAGATCCCAGGCAAAGAGAAGGGCGGTAAACGACACCTTGCAGTGGTTGCTTAACCTGCAAGCCGTGGTTCCGGTGCCGCATGGGCAGTGCATGTTAGGTCGATACTCAATTTATTTTGTGGTTCCCAAAAAGGAGGGGACTTTTCGGCCCATTCTAGATTTAAAGCATGTTAATCGCTGCTTGCGGGTGACGCATTTCCGGATGGAGACGTTGAAGTCGGTCATAAGAGCGGTGAAGCCAGGAGAACTGCTTTCTTTAATAGATCTCACAGAAGCTTATCTGCATATCCCTATCAGGCCAGAGCATCAGCGATTTCTACGCTTTGCGTTTCCCAAGAGACATTTTCAGTTCAGAGCGATGCCGTTTGGGCTGACCACGGCGCCGGGCACATTCACAAAGGTGGTGGTGGTAGTGGCGGTGTTGAGCAAGGAAGGAATTCAAGTACATCCCTACCTCGACGACTGGTTGATCAGGGCAGGGTCCGAGGAGGAGTCGAGCAGGACTACGGGGCGAGTGGTGGAGTTCTTGGGAGGTCTTGGTTGGGTAATAAACCAGGCCAAGAGTCAGTTGCGGCCGGTGACCTGGTTGGTGTACCTCGGAGCCTTGTTCGATACGGTAGCTGGGATGGTATTCCTTCCCGAGGAAAGAGTTCAGAAGGTCGTGGGACAGGTACGAGTGTTCTTGAGCATGAGGATCCCAATGGCGTGGCGTTACTTGCAGCTGCTGGGGTTCATGGTGGCGGCGTTAGAGATGGTGCCGTGGGCACGGTATCATATGCGGCCGCTTCAACGGACTCTGCTGTCCAGGTGGTCGCCACAAGAACATTCGTTGTCTCGTCGACTGGTATGCCCAGAGGAGGTCAGAGACAGCTTGGAGTGGTGGCTGGAGCTCCGTCATCTTCAGGCAGGCGTTCCGCTGGAAGAGCCGATTGGGTGTTGGTCACCACGGATGCCAGCCTGTCGGGCTGGGGGGGCTCATTGTCTTGGCCAAGTGAGACAGGGTTGCTGGTCCGCGGAGGAGGCGCAATGGTCGATCAATCGCCTTAGTAGGCCTTGGAATTATATTTAGAATGTGTTGTTTTCCAACTATTGATGAAGCTCAACCCCTGAAGAAACATTCTGTGAAACGCGGAAGCGGTGCCGACAGACGGCGTCGGGGAAAGTCTAATCAAGAGCATAATACACTTCTATAAAATCATCTATAAGTTAAGTTCCATTCCTCCAGCTATACTCCTTATAAGAAGCAGAAGCTTTATGCTCATATTTATAATGTTAAGAGATTGATAAAAGGAAAGGAACTGATCAAAGGACCGTGGTCATTGATGCAAATAGTACTACGGGGTTGAATCCCATTATAAGTACTGAAAACAGTCTGAGACCCGGTTCTAAGTTAAGAATATAAGATGAAACAAATTTGTTGAAGAATTCACATCAGATATGATATTGAATCTAAGGTGGTAGTTTTGAGGAACGTTTATATCTTAAACAAGGAATTGTCTCCTCTATAAAAGAAAATAGACCTAAAATATTACGTGATCAATCGCCTAGAGCTGCGGGCGGTACGCTTAGCTCTGCAAGTTTTTCAAGCCATGGTGTTAGGAAGGGCGGTTCGAGTTTTCTCTGACAATGCCGTGGCGGTATCATATATCAGCCGGCAGGGGGGCACAGGCAGTGCAGCTCTGCTGGACAAGTCAACAGTTGTTTCGCTGGGCGGAGAGTCAGTTGGTAGCCCTATCAGCGGCGCATGTGGCAGGAAAGGACAATGTGCAGGCCGATTTTCTCAGTCACCACTTCTTGGATCCGGGAGAGTGGGAGCTGAACGCGGTGGTCTTTCACGACATTACGGTGCGGTGGGGACAGCCGATCTGGATTTGATGGCCACTCTTGCCAATACCAAGGCGGTGCGGTTTTTCAGCAGGCGCAGGGAACATATGTCCGAGGGCCTGGATGGACTAGTGCAGCCATGGCCGTCGGAAGAGCTGCTATACGTATTTCTGCCTTGGCCGATGCTCGGTCGGGTCATTCGGAGGATAGCGTTTCACGAAGGCCAGGTGATTCTAATAGCGTCGGATTGGCCAAGGAGGCCTTGGTATGCGGACCTGGTGCGGCTTCTCGTGGATCGGCCTTGGAGGCTGCTGGATCAGATCAATCTGCTGAGTCAGGGTCCCGTGTTAATGCCGCAGGTGGAGCAGTTCTCGCTTACGGCTTGGCTCTTGAAAGGGCGAAGTTGCAGCGTAAGGGTTACTCAGCGTCCGTAATAGACACCATGTTACATTCTAAGAAGTCGTCAACTGCTTTAGTTTACGTGCGGGTATGGCGTATATTTGAAGGTTGGTGTGCAGACAGGGGTGTTAGGCCTTTTTCGGCGTCCTTGCCGGAAGTATTGCTCTTTCTGTAGGGAGGGCTAGAGAAAGGGCTGGCTCTCAGTTCGCTTAAAGTTCAGCTGGCAGCTCTAGCTTGCTATCGGGGTCTGGTGCGAGGGGCGGTCTTGACCACACATCCGGATGTCCTGAGGTTCCTCAGGGCGGCGAAGAATGTAAGGCCACCGAGGAGACCGGTGGTGTCACTCTGGGATTTAAATTTTGGTTCTGGAAGCGTTAGTGAAGTCTCCCTTTGAACCCACAGGATCGGTGAGTTTGAGGGAGCTGTCTTGGAAGACGGCTTTCCTGGTAGCGCTGTGTTCGGCGAGGTGTATTTCGGATCTACAAGCGCTCTCGTGTCGGGAGCCATACATTCAGTTTTCGGCAGAGAAGGTAGTGCTTTGGCCGGTGCCTTCGTTTCTACCGAAGGTGGTGTCTGGTTTTCATCTAAATTAGCCAATTTCCCTTCTGACATTTCCTAGTTTGGGAAAGTCGGACAAGGATCGTTTCCTAAGGAAGTTGGATCTGGCTAGGGTGCTTAGTAAATACCTCAGGAGGACGGAGTCATTCCGAAGAACAGACAGGCTGTTTGTGATTTTTGGGGGACCGCGCAAGGGGGAGGCAGCTTCCAAGGCGTTGATTGCCCGTTGGGTAAAACAGGCTATTGCAGCGGCATATACCGCGCAGGGAAAGTCTCCTCCCGATGGTATCAGGGCTCATTCTATTCGGGCTCAGGCGGCTTCGTGGGCGGAACTTGCCTTAGTTCCGCCAGTGGGTATCTGTAGAGCGGCAACTTGGTCGTCTCTTCATACCTTTGCAAGGCATTATCGGTTGGATGTTCAGGCTGGGGGGGGGTGCAAATTTTGGGGCCTCGGCCGTATTGGCGGGGCTTGCTGGTCCCTCCCGGTGTTAAGGTACTGCTCTGGTACTTCCCTACCGTTCCTGGACTGGCTCGGAGAGACGAAATGGAAAGAGAAATTAGACCTTACCTGCTAATTGTCTTTCCTTGAGTTCTCGCTGGGCTAGTCCAGGGCCCTCCCCATTCATTTGCGAGCTGAAAAGATTGTTGAGGTGGAGGTTTTTGTGGGGGAGTAATCAATGTTCTTTTTTTTTCTGGAGTAGTGCCAGGCTTGGTTCCGTGAAAGGGTCGAGGACGGCTCTGCCTTAGCTTTTCCCTTCCTGCAGGGGTTGGGGGGAGGTTGGAGTTGGTTAATAAAAATAAATAAATAAATAAATAAAAAAAGAGAAGAGTAAAAGAGTTGGAATTTCAAGAGGTTGGAAGTTGTTTTAGATAGGTTAGCTGCTTTGTCAAAAGAAGACTGAGTCTCTGGCACCAATGGGAGCTGCATAGGCTGTCAGCAAGACTCTGTTATCCAGTTCTCAGCTGCTGGAGGAGGTTGACTATCCTACCGTTCCTGGACTGGCCTGGAGAGAACTCAAGGAAAGACAATTAGCAGGTAAGGTCTAATTTCTCCTTTTACACTTATTGTGTGTTAGGATCAAAAAGCCATTACCGTGGTGCCTGTTCTAACAACTAGTATGTATTAAAACATGCGTTACCTGCTTACACACTTAAATAAAGAGCCTCTTAAGTGTGCACTAAATTGATTTAAGGCTCATTAATCTGCAAATTAATGTGCACTTAGCTTGTGGTGTTCTAAAGTGTATTAAAATCACTTTGTATTAAAACAAATGTGTGAAATAAACTGGAAAAAATGCCCAAAAATTGTGGAAAAAGGCTAAACAAAATTGAAAACAAACCAAAAATTTCTGCCCTGTGTACATTCTTGGTCTCTTTTGTGGCCTGCTCTGTTCTTCCAATGCTTAGACACCCCCCCCCCCTCCTTTTTGAATCATGCCATTTCCTTTTTCATCTCCCTATAGGGGAATGATGGAGAGATTCAAATCCTCCCCCATTGTCAACAGGGGGGGGGGGGCGGGGATAGGAGGACGAAGGAGAACATAGAGGGCATTGCATTGGAGCCCATCGCCATGATCCACTCATAACACAACCAAAATGTCAGGAAACCATGCTTAGTAGCGGCTAAGAACTGGTTTTACCTGCACATCTTAGAAATTCATTGATGGCTGCTCTACTGCACAGTGGCTGGTACATTACCCTGCCAAGTGTTAGTAAACCAAAAAATGTTTTTCCGGGAACAAACAGGAAGTCAGTCCTCACATATGGGTGACGTTGGCACCGGAGACAGCCCTCACGGAAGCATCCCACCAGCTTTCAAAAAAGCTTTGGGAGATGCTACCACACATGTTTCCCTTCCCGCTCAAGGGTGCCATCTTGCTCAGTCTCCTTTTTTCCACAGAGCACTTCAGATGTTGTCTGACTTGTCCCCAGAAAAAGTTGATTTTTCTCTCCGAGTTTAATACTCATCTCTGGTATCGCACACCAGTACTCTTCCTTCCTCCGATCTTGTTGCTTCGGCATCAGGTTCGGGGCTATTTTTGTAGTTTTTGCTTTTTCCCTTCCCTGGCACCTTCATGCCTTTTTTTTTTCTCCCGCTGGCATCCCGGAGAGTCTTCAACCTTGCTGGGGTACTTTTTTCCTCTATGGCTACCAGTGGCTTTAAGGAGTGTGATCGGTGCTCTAAAATTATGTCTTTGACCGATACACACGACTGCTGTCTCTGCTGCCTTGGGCCAGACCACAACCTGGCAGCTTGCGGTCTCTGCAAAAGGATGTCCAGTACGGCCCTCAAGAGCCGCCAGCAGCAGCACGATAAGGGTTCTCCCCCCCCCCCCCCCCAAGTCCACAGTGCCTCCAAAGGCCAGGGTCTCGTCTTAGGCCCCGATGTCTTGGGTGGAACCCTCTGAACCCGAGCCCTGTCGTGGATCCTCAGAAAAGGGGTCTCCCTCGAGGGAACCCAGGAAGAAGAAGAAACCCTCAGGCGGCGTCCTTGGACTGTTCCGATTGGCTGGGTGCTCCCCAGGCCCAGTCCCGCAGTCCGAGACGTTCATCCAAGGCTTCGGAGAGGGAGCAGCCTGCGAAGGTCCCCCCAAAGGATCCAACCATGGACCGACCTCAGTCCCCAGGCACCATCCTCATCGAGGATTCCCCTTCGGGGGAGCCGGCATCAGGCCCAAGTCCCTCGGTACCCATGCCAAAGGCTGCGGATCCTTCTGTTCTGGAATCCAGAATGGTGGCCCTGGAGCGCAGTTTGTCTTCGTGGACCAGCAGCAGGCGCTGTTGTCTGGCACGATTGGTTCATCTGCCCTGACCACCAGGCCCTCGATGTCCCTGCAGGCCGAGTCGATCCTCAAAGTCCTTCGGCCTCGAGTCGATCCTCGGCCGAGGTTGCAATCCGAGTCCCACTCGATGAGACCACAGTCATCCCCGGAAAGTATGCCGGGTGCCAGCCCCAGGGCATCAGGGGCCCTGAAGCCCACGGAGCAGCCCTCTTACGAATCTTCGATGGACTACTCCGAGTATCCATCGCCACCGTGACGTCCCATCTGACTCTTCTGTCTCGGAGCCTTGATGGTGGTCCCCCTCCGGAGGATATGGGCTTCCTTGACTGGACTGAAAGGTATCCAGAAAAAGGGCAGTGTAGAAGAGCAGCCCAACAGAAGAACGAAGAGAGCCAGAACACAAGAGACCGGTCCACAAAGCATATATGAGCACAGAGTTCAGACGAAGGGGCGCACAAAGGAGCACGGCATGCTCCTTGTTGCACTCCTCCTTCAGCAATCTGTACATACTGTGACTCGTACCATGAATGTTAAGGCAAAACCTTTAGAGTGAGACGCTGAGGACGTCAATAATATCACTTCTTCACCGTGTGCCGGGGGTGGGGCAGGGCTTAGCCAGACGCATTTTAGAGGCACAGGCTTCAGGGACGACAACCAATGGCGATGGAATACCTGCAAAACACAAAAGGTACGAGCACACAATAATTAAATCGTACCACGAATGTTAAAGAAAAACTTTTATAGTGAGATGTTGAGAACATCAATGACATCACTTCCTCACTGCAGGATGGGAGGCGGGGCTTAAGCAGTTGCATTTCAGAGGCACAAGCTTCAGGGATGACTACCAATGGCAATGGAATACCACTGGCTGGGGACGGGGTTTAGGCGGCTGCATTTATTTTGAGGCACAGGATTCAGGGACGACAACCAATGGCAATGGAATACTGTGGGCCAGGGGGTGGGGCTTAGGCAGCTGCGTTTCAGAGATAGAGGCTTTAGGGACAACCAATGGCAGTAGAATACCTGGAAAACACAAAAGGTACAAGCACAGATGCCGCTATCTTTTTCTATCTGGTGGCATTTACACATGAGACTTGCAAAGTGGTTTGCATAGATACACGTGTGCTGCACCTATACATGTAATTTGCAAAACAGCAGTCTCCACTTGTGAGTGCTGGCACTTACATGTGTATGTTGTTGATTTCCCCCTACCCCTCCTCGCCACACACACATGTAGGCTTGTAGAATGGCTCTAACACTGCTGTTAAATGCTTTCAAGTCCATGTAGACTCTTGGCTACTCCCCATGGGTAGTTGTCCATTCTGTGACTAATCTCTGGGGGTTTTTGGCAGAGTATGACCTGAAATAGATTGCTAAGCCTTTCTGTGCAGTAAGCTTACAGTAACTAGTATACGTGGTTGGATATTCATGTGCATTCCTGTCTGTCATCCTAGATATTTTAGAAATGGCTCCACATTTAGCAGAGCCCTTTCTGAAATATTGCTGGAATTGTGAATGTTGTGACCTTGATGTCTCCGTTCCAATCTCATCTTTTCTAAAATGGAGCAGGAATGGGGAAAAAAATCTTGACTAGCTCCAGCATCTTCTTACTTCTCTTCTGAGATTCTTCTTGTGCCTTTACCATACTTAGGATCAGTCTTAAGAAAAGAGTTGAGAAATCTGCAGCATGTCAGGTTCTAGTTATTCTATCTTGTCTTGAAATCCATGTACTGTGTAATTCATTAATGGAAGTTCTTTCTCTGTTTTTAAGATAAATCTACCAGAAGTAAAACTTGATCCTTTCTTGTTTTCTTATCCAGAGTTCACATTTTCAGCAAATAAAAGGCACCGCTGTCTTAATTCTGTTTTGAAAGGACAGAACTAGTAGCCTTGTACCAGATTATTCAAGACAGCATTGATACAATTTCAGAATTATTAATTTGAGCTTAGAGGTGATCTAATTTATTATCCCCATAATAATAATAATAATAATAATAATAACAGCTTTTATATACCGCACTTTTATCATCAGCGCGGTTTACATTTTAACAACTTTGTACTTAAGCATAAAACATATGTCAAGTTTACAGGTAACAGGATATGAAAACATGGATAACTGGGGTTAAAATAAATAACATATTCACAACTATTTACAATAGATTCTCAAATGTTTTGCGTTCTAAAGGTGGGGGTCTGTGAGGTTTTGATCTGGAACAGGTAGTGAATTCAGGAACTTATTCGGCTAGCCATGATCATTGGTTTGTGTTGGAGGGGTAGGAGAGCCAGTACATTGTGAGAAGTGTTGTATGAAAAGGTGTGTTTTTAGAGATTTTCTGAATTGAGCTATGTCTCGTTGTGATCTGATGCTAGGTGGCAGCACGTTCCAGCATCTGGGGGCGAAGGATGAGAATGCTCTTGAAGTAGTTGTCTGGGAGAGGTTTGTGAGGTCTTTTGGGACCGTTAGCATGTTATCTGTTGTGGATCGTCTAGATCTGGTGTTCTGTGTGTGATGCAGGAGGTCAGACAACGAGGATGGTGAGATTTTGATGGAAAGCTTTGAAGGTCAAAACGAGGGCTTTGTATAGAATCCTGCATGATATTGGGAGCCAGTGGAGTTCGGATAGGATGGGAGTAATATGTTGACTCCTTGAGGCTCCATATAGGACCCTGGCAGCTGTATTCATAGCTAGTTGAAGTGGATTCAGCGTGCTCTTGGGTAGGCCGTGTAGTACGATATTTGCGTAGTCGAAGTGGGGAGTGACTAATGCCTGGAAAGTTGTGCGGAAGTAGCATGGTTCAAGCATAGGTTTGAGGTGTCGGAGTGTCCTGATCTTATGGTAGATGGCTTTTACAGTATTTTTTATGTTCTTTGAATTCGAGCCGCTGGTCAAGTATGACACCCAGGTAACGTATTGAGGTTTTGAGTGGTAGATCGGCATCTCTTGTTCTTAGAGTTGGTGGAGGAGAGAAGTCTTTGTTCCTTGTGACGATCAGGACTTCTGTTTTTTTGAAATTAATTCGGAGATTTTGTGTGAGCAGCCAGTCTGAGATTGAATTGAAGCAGGTGATTAATGTAGTGTAGTCGGGTTTTAGCACGTTGATTGGAGTGAATAGAAGCACATCAGCGTAGATGAGACATGATATTCCAAATGAGCGGGAGATGTTGCAGATGGGCTGCATATATATATGTTAAATAGCAGAGCTGAAAGGGAGGAACCCTGCGGTACTCCTTGCTTCTGGTGGAAAGGCTGAGATGTAGTATTACCAATCTGTACCTGTTGCCAGCGGTCTTCCAGGTAAGATTTGCACCAATTCCATGCCATTCCTTGAATCCCTTTTTCGTAGAGACGGGCAAGCAGTTGGTCATGGTCAACAGAGTCAAATGCTGCTGCTATGTCTAGGAAGATCACTGCAACTCCATTCCTGATGTTGTCTGTATTAATAAGCGTGTTCATTAGGGATGTTAGAAGAGTATCGACTCCGTGGGCTTCTCTGAAGCCATACTGGTTTGGATCTAGTGGGGCTTCGGAATCAATATGTTGTTGGATTTGTCTCAATATAACTTTTTCTAGGATCTTGGCTAATAAAGGAATACTTGAAATTGGGCGGTAGGAGTCTTCCTTTTTTGGATCAAGTTTGTTTTTCAGAAGGGGGCGGATGGAGGTCTGTTTGAGGGCTGTTGAAAATATCCCGGTGCTAAGGGACTGGTCAGCTAAGGCTGATATGTATGGGCTGAGCTCTGTTCTCAGTGATTTGATCGTAATTTTTCTTTGTACTTTTCAACTGTATGGCCTTGATTGTGTTTGAATTCATTGGGATATACAATATCCAAACATAAATGGCATTAATATTTAACCTATTTTTCCTTGTTTAAGTTTGGCAAATAAAAAAAGTGTAAATATTGGACTTAAAAGGAATGCAGGTACTTTCTATCAAATTGACTTCCTCCTTTGTTTTCCTTTAGAACTTGTGTACTTTTATTAGTGCATCAAGCAAGTTTGCCCAGCTTCAATGTCTCTGGCAGACAAAATACTCTGGGCAAGTGAGTGCCCTGACCTGGGGCTTGGCTAGTTACACCTGTGCAAGTAAGTAAGCTCCAGAAATGCAGAACTGTCTTAATCTGAAACTTGTTCAAATATGACTTCTTGGATGAGTGGGAGAAGCAGGCTCTAATTGAATCCATGTTAATTCCCTGCTCAGTGGGAGCTACAATTGTATTGTAATTGCACCGGTTTTAGAGGCGCTGCTGTGCATAGAGGATTATAGGCCGCTGCCAGGAGGCTCCTGGCCATCTGATGCACTCCTTTCCATTTCAGCTGAGCTTGACAGGTGATGCAGTCACAATGGCATATGCTATCTCTTTATAGGGAGTATAAAGTCCTTATCATCCATGCATGTCCCATTCAGAGTTTGAAGTGAAAAGGGGACTGGCACATATTTACCTTGGGGCCAATGGACTGAAGCATGTTAAGGTTAAATCATGCAGTATTATTTAGCTCACTTCAGCAAGATGGTCTGCATTGACATTAATCTGACATTAATGTGGACTGACTTGACTAACAATATTAATAGCCTATGATGCATGTGAAGTAGCTCATTAATATTAAAATGATTCCCACAAAAATCAGGTTGAACAATGGGAATGTCTGTTTGTTGTATTTGCTTGACTGCCCTTCACAGAAGCAGAAGGGCAGTGTACATAGTTAAAAACAAAAAAATAAGATAGGACAGCGTAGAGGAGTCAATCATACTGGGAAAGAAGGAAGGAGGAGTGGAGAGGGGGAGAAATATACAAGGTACTGGGAAGGATGGGACAATCGGAGAGCTGGTAGATTAAAGGCATTATTGAATAAATGGGTCTTTAGTAATGATTTGGATTTAGTGTACGAAGACTCAAGTCTGAGGGCAGGTGACAGGGAGTTCTAGGAAGCAGGTGCAATGAAATAAAAAGCAGATGAGCGTGTAGAGGTCAACCGGACCTGGGAAGCTGAAGGGTGATGTAAATGATTGATTGCCATGGATATTTCAGACATGATGTGGAGAGTGCAGAAGCAGAGAATCGGAGAGTTAGCAGGGAGAGCCAGAGTGTAATGAATGGTGGACCAGAGTGAGCAGCTTATAGTGGATGTGAAAAATGTATCTATACCTTGAGAAGATGTACAGTAAACTTTAGGCATTAGCTGTTGGTAGATATTTGTCTCTTCAGACATTTGAAGATTGTGAGTTTTGCAGGCCCAGTTTCATTATCAGGTGCTCCATCTCCCTCCCTCCCCTCCCTTGTAACCCCTCTGATCTAAAGTCTACTGCTACTTGTTACATCTTGCTGCACCATATCCATATGCCTATAACAGACTATCCAAGTCAGTACATCAGGCTCTATCTCTGATCCTATTCAAAGTAGGCTAAAAATCCACCTCTTTAGGATTTATTTTTGGATCCTGATGCTCTTATTCTCCTGTTTACTACCCTTGTATGGTATAACCATTTCTCTTTAGTTCTACCCTAGCCCCCCCCTCCCCCCACTTGTCTCTTTCTTAAAAAAAAAAAAAAAAAGGTAAGCTCTATTGAGCAAGGACTCTTACATGTATGTGTATAGCACTGTGTATGCCTTGTGGTGCTATACAAATGTAGTCAGAGAGAGGCCTTTAATTGCTGCCCTGGAGCCCCATGGGGATGTGCAATAATGAAGGCAGGGACACTGGTTTAATGCTATTTGGTGGATTGAGAATTAAATGTGATGTTGTGGGGAATGTAATGTCTGCGTTCAAATCATCTATTAACAGTAGATTTTAGCATAACCTAGTACTTTAGCTCCAGTAAGCTAGAGTTTAAAACAGGACACTTACAGTATGTGAGGAGTCCAAAAAAGGTGCCTGTTTTTGAAAGACAACATAGGTTCCTAAGTGCCTTTATAAAACAAGATCCCAGAACTAGCCCCAGTAGTGTACAAATGCCTTATACTTGTTCTGAAGATGGTGTAAGGTATGTGTATACTCTGTTTGCACCCATATATTTTGTAAACTATGCACAGGCATTGCCACTCTGCCTCTGCTCCACCCAAACTATGCCCCCATGAATATGTATGCGCATATTTCTTATGCACATTTGCAATTGCACAATTTTAGAAAAGTTCTTTTTCACATGAAAAACAGGCATTACACATGGGAAAAGGTTTGTAAAATTACCCCTTTTATGTCTCGTGGTGTCAGAACCTCTCTTACAAAATATGAAATGCAGTTAAACTTTGGTAGGGAGGAAAAGGGGATGGAATGCAATAAATAAAGCTAGACTCATCTTATAGGGAGGGAGGAGTGGCCTAGTGGTTGGGGCAAGGTACCTCAGGCCGGAAGGTCAGGGGTTCAAATCCCACTAGAGGACAGCAACCTTGGGCCAGAAGGACTGGGGTTTCTAATCCCACAGGTGCTCCTTGTGGTCTTGGGCAAGCCACTTAACCCTCCATTGCCCATGTTCCCTGTAAAATAGTTATCTCCAAGTGTTAATGCCCTGTTCAATGTAATTTCAGTTTGTTCAATGTAAACCGCCTTGATATCATGAAAGGCGGTATATAAGAAATGTTAAATAAATAAATATAGAAACAGAACTCTCTTTTCCAGAGGAAGCTGTTGCTTCAGTAATTTTGAACATTGGGGGAGATATTATGAAAAGTTGTCTTCTCAGAGAAAAACACACAATTTTGCATTTCTCTAGGTGCATTAGTACTAGTGGTGCCATTTTTGAGAGATTATTTCTGGAAATATGGTTGGAGAATACGTCATACATCCTAAAATTGGTTACTTTGTCACAGCCTTCAAGGATACCACTCGCAATTTCTGATTGTGAATGGTGGTTGTGAGATGTGAGATGTGTGGGATGCTGTACATCAGAACCAACAGGTACTTCGTAATGAGCATGACACATTCACACTTCGTGCATCAGCTCTGTCTTGATTCCCTGTTCAAAAAGAGAGCCAGTGAACGGGAGGAGTGGGGCCACAGCAGGGATTGTCTGTGCTGTGTCACAGTCCCATGCTCGGTACCAGGATTCTGCTGGAGTAGAGGGGAAGGAAGGCTTGGAGGCAGTATGGAACATGCAAGTCAAGTTTGTGAACGATTCTCTAGGGTTGCCTTGTTAACCAGGCCGTGACTTATGAAATAGTCTGGGATTCCCTCAATCTTATCTAACTTTAGACATGGATAAAAAGCATGCTGAAATTTTAGACATGCTGCTTTTATTATTTCACACAAAGACTTGGAATAATATAAGGAGGTCTTCTGAATATATGTTCTAACCAATAAACATTGATAAAACACCTCCAATGTGCAAAAATTAAAAATAGATACGTTTGGTACCTTTCGAAAAGCACCTACTGTAATTAGCAGTAAAATAAAGTCACAATTTAAAAAACCCAGGAACAGAAGCCATAAATATAAGAACATTACATTTTCCATCTTGTCTTGCAAGATGATACTGAAACCGATTCTTGATGCCTTACTTTTGAAAGGCTGTCTCTCATATGGTATCATTGTGGAAAACTAATTTTATATGTGAGCCCCCATGACACCCATTGCATAAAATGGGCCATGCATAAATAACACACATCAACAATGTTGCTACATGCTAATTGTTAATAAATGATCCTTATTTTTTTTTGTATTTTACACTGGTTTGAGGAAAAAGATATACTGTATATAGAGAGATGGGGTTTTTTCTCATTATGACCACATCAGCTGTTTTCAGACTCTTCATGCTGCAGTTGCACAAAATGGATCAGAATCATCCCCGCTTGGGATCCCAATGAGGATCGGCACAGCAATGGCCCTGATTATCTAGAATGGTAATGGTGGGAATGGCTAGCATCAAGAAGCCTTCATGTATTTCATAACACAACCAAAATTATTTAAAATCTGGGTGCAAAAAGTGAGGGAATGTCTTAATGCTTTTGTACTGACTTCTAACTGAACTACTGAACTATCAAAAAAAAAGTCCACAATTTTTTTAATATGGCTACTTTAACAGATCTGTGCTTTTGCAATACAATAATAAGCTATTACTTCACTATTTCTTCTCTCTTCCATAGCAAGGATATTTACAACACTGATGACCACGAATGACCTCATAGGTAGGTAACAAAGGCAGCTGAATGGTGTAACTGTATTGTTTTTCTGTGCCCATAACTTATTGATACCACTAAAACAGCTATAAGGTTGTTTAGTTTTTGTGCAGGCCAGTATGCAAAAGCAGCAGGAACTACAGCAGTTGCTTCATCTAAAGCCCTATTGATATTCTGTCACTGCATTATAATCTTTTTAAGATGTAAATTTGCTTTTGCATGTTCTTTAAAGGTCAGTAATATTTCCAGTAGGAACAGTGGGCATATGTCATTCCAAGAACTCTTGTCTTTAAAGAAAAAATGCTCAATTTATGGATTAAGATACATAACTTATTAGTTTGGTAAGATGTTAAGAAGGTTCTGGCTTCTGCTTGTCTCTCATGAACAAGAAAGCATTGCTGGTTCTCTTTAAGCATGCTTATTTATTTATTTACAGTCTCTTATATACCGCACTATTCAGCATCAGCGCGGTTCACATGGAACAAAATGCTCAGTACATTTAACACGTATGAGTTTACAGGTAACAGGGTATAAATAACTTGGATAACCGGGGTAACTATTTACAAAACATACTACATGGAATCATATATACAGAAGATACATAGGGAAACCAGCCCACTATGGGAATGAATATCACACTTGGTGAGTTGTTGATATACCCTAGATTTATCTGGGACTGGTATCAGTGGGTGTTATTGGGCTCTAGGTGACGCCATTGGGTTCTATAAGGTATTTGTTGAAGGTATTTGTTGTTCTATAAGGTATTTGTTTAACTAGGAACAGTATGTACTCGGGTTTTCCAGCCAAGTTCATCACACATGTTGATTGTCATTTTCTAGGTAATTCTTTTTCTCAAATTATTTTCCAGCAATAGCAGATATATGACCAAAGCTGATGATTTAAAGAGATCATTGTACATAACATAAAATACATTTGTGGTCAACATTATTGGCACCCTTGCAGTTCAACTTAATGTCCACTATCTCAAAAAACAAAAGTGGCCACTCAATTGCTTTGGACTATATATATGCACGCATTTGACACACAAAACCATCAAATAAAAGAAGACCAATTAAAAAAGGAAATAGTATAAAAACTGGGACATTGCCAGGACATGATTGACACCCATATAAACAGAGCCACATTCCCATTGCAGTAAAATTAGACACACCTGTGATCAATTGTCAGTACTCACATGACTTGAATCAACCAATGAATGATGACTCTAGTGTTTAAAATGGCTGCATTTACTCCTATTCCATTTTCACAATGGTGAAGACAAGAGAGCTGCCTGCAACCATCAGAAAAGCCATTATCACCAAACATCAAACTTTAAAGGGCTATAGGGCCATCTCCAAAGACCTTGAGATTCCTTTGTCTACAGTTCACAATGCTGTTAACAAGTTTTCTGCTCGTGGAACGTCCAAGAACCACCCAGGATGTGGTGGTAAGAGGAAAATTGAATTCAAGAAGTCTTTGAAGGTTAGTGCAAACTGTTGGAAAAACACCACATACAACATCCAGAGCTTAAGGCTGACCAGGAGCAATCTGGAGTGGTGGTTTCAACCTGTACCATATGCCGTGCACAAAACAAAGGGCATGGGTGAATACAAAGAAGGACCCCACTGCTCAAAGACAGACATAGAAAGGCACACCTGATTTTTGCCCAAACCCATCTTGAGAAACCACAATCCTTTTAAGAAAATGTTATCCGGGAACAAGCAGGAAGTCAGCCCTCATGGGTGACGTCGGCACCGACGGAGCCCTCTTGGAAGCATCTTCCCAACTTTCAAAGAAAGCCTGGGAGATGCCACCCCACATGCATGATCCCCTTCCCGCCCAAGGGTGCCATCTTGCTCAGTCTCCTTTTTTCCACGGAGCCCTTCAGATGTTTGTCTGGCTTCTCCCCGGAAAAAGTTGATTTTTCTCTCCGAGTTTCATACTCTCCTCCGGTATCTCACCAGTATTCTTCCGCCTACCAACCTCATTGCCTCAGCATCGAGTTCGGTCTATTTTTGTAGTTTTCATTCTTTTCTTATCTTGACGTCTTCCCGCCCTTTTTCTCCCCCTGGCAGCCCGAAGAGTCTTCGACCTCGCAGGGGTACTTTTTTGCCCCATGGCTACCAGTGGCTTTAAGAAGTGTGATCGGTGCTCCAAAATTATGTCTTTGACAGATACACACAACTGCTGCCTTGTACCAGACCATGACCCGGCAGCCTGCGGTCTCTGCAAGAGAATGTCCATTAAGGCCCTCAAGAGCCGTCAGCAGCAGCATGATAAAGATTTTCCCCTGAGTCCTCCGGTACCTCCGAAGGCCAGGGCATTGTCTGAGGCCCCGAACCTGAGCCTTGTCGTGGGTCCTCAGAAAAGAGGTCTCCCTCGAGGGAACCTAGAAAGAAAAAGTAACCCTCGAAGGTGGCGTCCCTGGACGGTTCCGACCGGCCGGGTGCTCCCCGGGCCTGGTCCCGCAGTCCGAGACGTTCGTCCGAGGTGTCGGAGAATGAGCGGCCTGCAACGATCCTCCAGAATGATCCGACCGCAGACCGTCCCCGGTCACCAGACACGATCCTCGTTAAGGATTCCCCTTTGGGGGAGTTGGCATCAAGCCTGAGTCCCTTGCTGCCTAAAGCTGCAGAGCCTTCTGGTCTGGAGTCCAGAATGGTGGCCCTGGAGCACAGTTTGTCTGCCTTCATGGACCAGAAGCGGGCGCGGTTCCCCAGCACGACCAGTTCATCCGCCCCGACCACCAGGCCAAGACATCCCTGGAGGCCAAGCAAATCCTCAAGGTCCTTCGGCCTCGAGTCGATCCTTGGCTGAGGTCACGATCTGAGTCCTGCTCGATGGGACTGCAGTCATCCCCGGCAAGTTTGCCGGGCACCGGCCACAGGGCATTGGGGGCCCCGTGGCCCACAGAGTAGCCCCTCCTACGAGTCCTCGACTGACTACTCCGAGTGGGGAAACAGAGGACAAGGACTTCCCCCAATACCCAACGCCACCGCGATGTCACATCTGACTCTCCCATCTCAGAGCCTCGACGGCAGTCTCCGCCCAAGGATATGGGTTTCCTGATTTTGTCAAGGACATGTCTAAGGCCCTGGCATTCCCAACCGAGTCAGAGAAAGATCCTCGGGCGGATGAGTTGGAAATCCTCCAATACGAGGCCCCTCCTTGGGAATCGCTCATGGTGCCCATCCCTCCCATCCTGGAATGGCTAATGCTCCGAATGTGGGAGACACCAGCTTTGGTGCCGGTGGTGAGCAAGTGGCTCAACTCGATGTATCGAGTCTGCTGGAGCCCAGGCTTCCAAAAGTCACAGCTGCTGCATAACTCCATGGTGGTGGAGTCGGCCATGCGTCGGCTGAAAAGCCAGAAAACAGAGTCCTCGGTGCCCCCGGCAGGGAGGACCCCATCCTGGATGCCATCGGCAGAAAGTACTACCAGGGCTCAATGCTCATCGGCTGCATCCAGGCCTAGCAGCTGTACATGGGCAAGGTGCGAAGGAAATTTTGAGTTCTCGGCTGGTCTCTCCAATGAACCTTTGCAGTGGTTCAAGAACCTGGCCAAAGCAGTCCGTGAATGCTTCAGATTCATGTCTCAGGTGGCCTATGATGGGCTTGAGTCGACGGCTCGAGTAGCGGCAGCAGGCATCGGTGCATGCCTCCAAACATGGCTATAGTCGTCCGACTTCGAGGAGTGGGTTCAGGACAAATTGGTCGATGTCCCCTGCCAAGTCGAAAATCTCCTTTGCAAATCCGTGACTGATGAGGCTGTCGAGCTGGAGACTGAATTCATGAAGAGGACCAGGCTCTCTAAAAAGACTGCTGCCCCTCCCCGACAGAAGGGCTCAAGTAAAAAGCCCTTCTACCTGAGGAAGGGAGCTGCTTACAGAAACTACCCACCTTATCAAGCCTCCCTACCTCCCCAACAAGGACAGCAGGCCAAAGGATGTGGGCATGGCCCACGTAAGCAGAAGGCTCCAAAACCCCAGGCACAGGCACCGGCTCCGGCCCCGGCCCAGCCAGGGGGGGGGAGCTTTTGACTTCTAGAGCATAGCCTCTCTATCCCAAGGAGGTCAGCAGCCCACAGAGGGAGGTCTGGCCCTCTATGCCCAGAGGTGGGTGACCATCACTACCAATTCCTGGGCACTAAGAGTATTCAGGGAGGGTTACTTCTGCCACCTGACTCAGACCCCTCCCCCTTATTTCATGGGAGAGCCCCTCAGGTTTCCCCTCAACCAGGACCACCTTCTGAAGGAGTTGACAGATCTTCTTGAGGACAAAGCACTGGAACCGGTGCCCCACCACCTCAAGGGCAATGGGTTCTACTCCAGGTACTTCCTCGTGCCAAAGAGGACAGGGGGCCTAAGGCCCATCCTCAGCCTGCGCAACCTCAACAACTTCCTGGTTAGGGAGAAGTTCAAGATGCTCTCCCTTGGAACATTGCTGCCATACTTCCAGCAAGGAGACTGCCTATGCTCCTTAGACCTCAGTGTTTATACCCCCATCCTCATCCACCCCAAACACATAGTAACATAGTAAATGATGGCAGATAAAGACCAGTATGGTCCATCTAGTCTGCCCAGCAAGGTGGCAAGAGTAGGTGCACCTGCCGCTCCGTGTAGGGCACCCCTCTTTGTTGAGAAATTAGATAGTTAAGTTTATTTTTATTTTATCTTGTTGCTATAGAGTGATCCACTGTATCTGTCCAATGCCATTTTGAATTCTGTCACTGTATTTGCCCCTACCACTTCCATTGCGAGGACATTCCAAGCATCTACCACCCTTTCAGTGAAAAAGTATTTCCTTACATTGCCTTTCAATTTACCCTCTTGCAGCTTCTTGTTATGCTCTCTAGTTTTACAACTTCCCCGTCTTTGGAAGAGGTTTGTTTGTTCATTAATATCCTTTAAGTATTTAAAGTTCTGAATCATATCTCCCCTATCCATCCTCTCCTCCAGATTGTACATATTTAGGTCTTCAAGACTTTTCTCATAAGGCTTCTGACGCAGGCTCCAAATCATTTTGGTCGCCTTCCTCTGAACCGTTTGCAGTCTTTTTACATCCTTTGCGAGATATGGTCTCCAAAACTGAACAGAGTATTCCAAGTGAGGCCTCACCAGTGACTTATACAGTGGCATTAGTACCTCTTCCTTTCTGCTGTAATTCCTCTTTGTATGCAGCCCAACGTCGTCCTGGCTTTTGCCACTGCCTTGTCACACTGTTTTGCCACCTGCGGTTCATAGTGGGGGGCAGGCACTTTCAATACAGGGTGCCCCCCTTCGGCCTAGCCTCTGCCCCAAAGGTTTTCACAGAATGCCTGGCAGTCGTGGCCACCTTCTTCCGGCTCCAGGGGGTCTTTGTCTTTCCCTACCTGGATGACTGGCTCATAAAGGGAGGCACAGCCTCAGAGGTGCAGCAGGTCACCGCACGCAGCATCCAGCTTCTGCAACACTTGGGCTTTGTCATAAACTACCCCAAGTCTCACCTCCTCCCGACACAGTGTCTAGGGTTCATTGGAGCAAAGATACTCACCAGTCGAAGGCTATCTCCAGGAACAAGCAGGAATAAGTCCTCACATATGTGCAGTGGGAGGCCCCAAAAGCTTCCTTTCTGGGAAGCTGGGGAGCTTTCCCGCGCAGGCTCCGTCGGTTCCGACGTACCCATATGTGAGGACTAATTCCTGCTGTTCCCAGAGATCACCTGTTACAGGTAAGTAACTGTGCTTTCTTGCCTTGGGACCAAGCCGATCATCTCACGTCTCTAGCTGCCTGCCCGTCCCTCAGTGCCCACCCAGCTTCTCCTGCGCTTCCTTGGGCACATGTTCTCCATGGTCTACATCACCCCAGACGCTCGCCTCCACATGAGGGCGGCACAGTGGTGACTCCTGGACCAGTGGTCTCAGGCCGCGGGCCGCCTCTGAGACAGAGTTTCTGTGACCTGCTAATTGGCAGACTCCCTGGTCTAGTGGCAGTCGCCCCAGCATCTCGAGGCGGGCATGCCTTTTCAGGCCCCAAGACCCACAGGTTCTCACCACGGATGCCTCCCTGCTCGGCTGGGGAACCCATTGTGGAGGTCTCCGCACCCAGGGCAGCTGATCACCAGACGAGTGCACCCAGCAGATCAACCTCTTGGAGCTCCGGGCTATACATCTAGCCCTGAGGGCCTTTTGTCACCACTTGCATCACCAGCTGGTGCTAGTCCAGATGGACAACCAGGTGGCGATATTCTACGTGAACAAACAGGGGGGCACAGGTCTCGTACCCTTTGCCGGGGGGTACTGGTCCTCTGCTCAGACGCAGTCCAACAGGGTATCCTCCTGCGGGCAGTGTACGTGGACTCTGGTCTGGTGGCAGTCTCCCCGGTATCTTGAGGCAGCCATGCCTTTTCAGGCCCCGAACCCCTCAAAGGTTCTTACCACAGATGCCTCCCTGCTCAGCTGGGGAGCCCACTGCGAGGAGCTTCGCACCCAGGGCAGCTGGTCATCAGACGAGAGCACCCAGCAGATCAACCTCCTAGAGCTCCGGGCGATATACTTAGCCCTGCAAACTTTTTGCCACCTCCTGCATCACCAGCTGGTGCTGGTCCAGACAGAAAACCAGGTGGCGATGTTCTACGTGAACAACAGGGGGGCACAGGGTCTCATACCCTTTGCCGGGGGGTACTGGTCCTCTGCTCATATGCAGTCCAACAGGGTAGCCTCCTGTGGGCAGCGTACCTGCCAGGACAACCTGCTGGCCGACAGGCTCAGCAGAGTTCTCCAGCCGCACGAGTGGCAGCTGGACCCCTGGGTAGCCAGTTGGCTTTTCCGGCTCTGGGGGGGAACCTGTGATGGACCTGTTTGTCAGCCCAGACAACTTTCAGTTGCCCCACTCCTGCTCGCGACAGGTGCACCCTGCCAAGGTGGCGGCGGATATGTTCCTGGTCTCATGGTCAGAAGACCTTATGTACGCATTCTCTCCTACACCGCTGATTGCCAAGACCTTGTTCAGGACCCTCCACGACAGGGCCTTGTTTATCCTGATAGCCCCTCAGTGGCCCAGGCAACCGTGGTTCCTGCTGCTTCTACAGTTGATGGTGGAGACCCCCATCCCCTTGGGGACCGCCCCGGGACTCCTATCTCAGGAGTGTGGCTCTCTATTGCACCCCAACCTGGGGTCCCTGTCGCTGACAGCATGGCTGCTGAGAGTGACTCTGGCCCCTTTCAGACTTCCGGTTGAGGTGGAGGACATTCTGCTGGCCTCTCGCAAGGCCTCTACTAGGAAGGCTTACGCCTTCAAATGGCACAGGTTCTCTGTTTGATGCGCAAAACACGGGTCTGATCCTTTCTCCTGCCTGGTGGCTCTGTTACAGTACCTTCTCCATCTCTTTCACTCCAGGCTCAAGTCTAACTCCATCCGAGTGTACCTTAGAGCCCTGGCAGCACACCACCATCCGGTGAATGGTAAGCCCCTCTCTGTCCAGGGCCTGCCCTTTTCGAAGTCCCCAGTTTGCCCTCTGGCAACTGAATGGAACCTCAATGTAGTGTTGGGACAGCTCACTTGCCCACCCTTTGAGCTTCTGGCTACCTGCCACCTTCGCTACCTCTCTTGGAAGGTGGCTTTCCTGGTTGCGCTCACCTCTGCTCGCAGAGTTAGCAAGCTTCAGGCCCTTGTGGCAGAGGCGCTTTATACCAGATTCTACAAGAACAATGTGGTGCTTCGCACGCATCCCAAATTCCTGCCGAAAGTAGTGTCGTCCTTCCATCTCAACCAGGAAATGGTGCTCCCTATCTTCTTTCCAAGACCTCAGTCCAGTCTGTTGGAGACGGTCCTCCACACCTTGGACTGTAAGAGGGCCTTGTTCTATCCAACACACTCAGGGCCACCGCTAAACTTCTCAGCTTTTCATCTCCTACAACCCCAGTAGGCTGGGGGAGACGGTGACCAAACGTACATTGTCCACCTGGGTGGCGGACTGTATTGCCCTCGCTTATGAGCAGGCGAGGCTCCCGCTGGAAGGCCGCGTCACAGCACACCGTGTCAGGGCCATTGCAGCTTCGGTGGCTAGCTTGCGCTCCATCCCGATGGTGGACATCTGCCGGGCTGCCACCTGGTCTCATTCCATACCTTCACAGCCCATTACTGCCTGGAGAGTCCCGATGGGACAGTGCCTTCAGCCAGGCTGTGCTCTGTAACCTTTTCGGGGTTTAGGCAACGCCTACCCTCCGACCCTTCTGTGTTCAGGCTACCAGAGTGCTGGTTTCATCGGACACAGGGGTCCTACTGTGGTCTGTGGACACAGACTCATTGCTGCTGCTTGCAGCTCCCCATGAGGTGAGCCCCTCTTTTTCTTATGGGTTTTCGGTAGCCTGTAGCTGGGGAGTCCCATATGTGAGGACTGACTTTCTGCTTGTTCCCAGAGAAAGCGTAGTTACGGACCTGTAATAGGTGTTCTCCAGGGACAGCAGGAATCAGTCCTCACAACCGTCCCTCCTGCCCTTGCAGTTGCTCCTTTACCATCTTTTATTTTTGCCGTCTTTTAGCTATATCATCTGACTGAACAAGATGGCACCCTTGGGCGGGAAGGGGACCATGCATGCATGGTGGCATCTCCCAAAGGCTTTCTTTGAAAGCTGGGAGGATGCTTCCACGAGGGCTCCATCAGTGCCGACATCACCCATATATGAGGACTGATTTCTGCTGTCCCGAGAGAATACCTGTTACAGGTGAGTGAGTACACTTTCTGTGGACAGATGAAACCGAACTTCAGCTCTTTGGCGATACAGACCAGCGATACATTTACCGGTGACGAAATGAAGCTTTACAAGGAAAAAATCGACAGAATGATTGTTAGGCTGGCTTTAAAAAATCGTAAATCATCTGCCAAGGACATCAGTCAGGAACTTATGGATCTTGGTGTGTCTGTTACTGATCGAACTGTTCGAAACAGGCTACTCAATGCCGGTCTGAGAGCAAGAATTCTAAGAGAATATTTAGAAAAGGTTTCTTTCTTGGAATTCGTGCCCTCAGACCGGCGTTGAGTAGCCTGTTTCGAACAGTTCGATCAGAAACGGACACACCAAGATCCATAAGTTCCTGATTGATGTCCTTGGCAGATGATTTACGATTTTTTAAAGTCAGCCTAACAATCATTTTGTCAGTTTTTGGAGTAGTAGACTCTTCCCTTCTGAGTTGCAACACTTTCAGTAATTAATGAATGGAGTGGAACGGGTAAACGTAGATTGATTGTTTACGTTATCAGAATATAGAAAGACTAGGGGACATGCAATGAAGCTACAGGGTAAACTACTTAAGACTAATAAAAGAAAATATTTTTTCACTCAACGTGTAATCAAACTCTGGAATTTGTTACCGGAGGATGTAGTAAAGGCTGTTAGTGTAGCTGGGTTTAAAAAAGGTTTGGACAAGTTCCTGGAGGAAAGGTCCATAAACCATTATTAAGAAGGGACCCAGGATATCAATGCTTGACCCAGTACAAGCATTGCGGAACCTGTGTCATTTGGGGAAACTGCTAGGTACGTATGACATAGATTGGCCACTGTTGGAAACAGGATACTGGGCTTGATGGACCTTGGTCTGACCCAGTATGGCATATCTTATGTTCTTATGACTTTGAAGCGAGCACACAACTTTTGTACACCAGAAGCTGTCACGCCATGGCCCATCTGAGCGATTTCACGAAAGCTGTACCCCTCATTTCTGAAAGTAATGGCTGTTGCTCTCTTTTTAGGAGACCAGTCAACCCTCTTTGTTGCTGCCATCATTAATCTACAAAATACAACAACATATTCCAAATTGGAAACTTTTTATTAAGCATTTGTCATTTTTTTAATAATATTTTCGCTAATAAATAAAATAAATTTCTAAAAATAACAAAAGCACAAATATGACTTCGATACAGCTTGTAGACACCCGGCAGTATAGCACACAATCTCCAGGAACAAGCAGGAATGAGTCTTCACAAATGGGTATCGTCGGTACCGACGGAGCCCAGCGTCTAAAAGGAAAGCTTTTGGGAGCATCCCACAGCGCCTGCGCGCTGCCTTCCCGCCTTTCCCAACCGCCTCTCTCCAGTTCTTCTTTTCCGCGGAGCCAGCAGGTCGTGTTTCCTGTCACCGCTGAAGAATTTCTTATTTTCTTTTATTTTTCTTTAGTTGCGTGTCTGCCTTCTCGACTCCGGACCGGTACCACCGGTCTTTTTTCTTTCTTTCAAAAAAAAAAACAAAAACCTACGCTTTTCTTACTAAAGTGCATTTTTTCTTCTGAGGCCTTAGGCCTACAGATATATTTTTTTCCTCATGGAAAAACCCGCCTCCGGGTTTAAAAAGTGCACTAAGTGCAGTGGCACTATTTCTGTCACTGACACCCATGACTGGTGTCTAAAATGTTTAGGTCCTGACCACTCCATTGCGGATTGTGAGTCCTGTTCCATGATGTCTAAAAGAGGGTTACAAAATCGGGCAGCCAAGCTCAGTACCCTGTTTCCCTCCAATGCAGCTTCTGCGGCATCGACGTCTTCCAGGGCTTTTTCTTCATCCCATGGATCTCAGGTAACCAAACTTAAATCCGGCCGGTCCTCAAAGAGTACATCTCCCTCTAAGTATCGAGATGCCCCCGGGCTTACTCTTGAGGAATCCACACCGGCAAAATTACCTCGGCGGGAGGCTCCGGCTTCCAAAGCTCTATCTATGGGGTCACAGGTTGACATTGATGGCTCGGCCTCGACCGATCACCTGTTACAATGTTCTGGGGTACCGGCGGTTTCCACCGGTACCAACATCCAGACATTGGTGGCGTCGATGGATCAGAATATTCTGACCATGCAGCGTGCCATCACGGCATTCATACAAGCTGTGACGCCTACGGTATCGCAACAAACCCCGTTGTCCGTACCGGTACCGGATCCGATACCGGTTCCTATACCGGTACTGCTTGCATCGACATCAGCTTCGACGGCAGCGGTACGCTATCCAGTGATGCCCATCAGTACCGACCCGGTACCGATTACTCCCGATGTCGATACCCCCCGGTACGCGTATCGGGCTCTCCGAGAGCATCCAGACAGTCGATACTTCGATTCCTCTGAAGAGACTGATGCATCAGAGGCCTCTATTGAAGCATCGGGGATCCTTCCTCAGGAACCCTCTTCTCCAAAAAGGAGAATGTCTCCTCCTGAAGACTTGTCTTTTCAGGACTTCATCAGGGAGGTGGCCAGAGGCCTGTCCATCTCAGTGGCCTCTGAAACTGAACCTAGAGCCAAAAAATTAGATATCCTTCAATATCCTAAGGCTCCTAAAGAGGCAGCCACCTTACCAGTACATGAGATTCTTTATGATCACATGTTAGGCGTATGGGAGACTCCTCTTTCCACCTCCCCTCATTCTCGAAGGTTGGACACCATGTATCGTGTTCCTCCTTGTCCTGGTTTTCATAAGACTCAGCTTCCTCACCACTCCATTGTGGTAGAGTCTGCTATGAAAAAAATCAAGAGTACAAAAAGGCACTCCTCTACTCCTCCAGGAAGAGAATGCAGAACCTTAGATGCCTTTGGCAGGAAGATCTTCCAGGCCAGTATGCTTGTGGCCAGAATCAACTCCTATAGTCTCTATATGGGGATGTTTCTGAAAGAGGTTACAGATCATCTGCAAACCTTATCTCCTTATATGTCAGAAGATAAGAGAGAAGAATCCACGGTGCATGTGGTTCCTTACGCTCGCCTTCACATGAGGGCAGCTCAGTGGACCCTATCCACCCAATGGACCCAGACATCAGGCTGCCTGTCAGACAAAATAGCAACCTCCAGTCGCCTCTTTTGGTCCCTCCACTGGTGGAAGTCCACTCAAAATCTGTTGCTGGGGTCCCCCTTTCAACAGGTGTTACCCCAAGAAACCCTTACAACAGATGCCTCTCCAAAGGGTTGGGGAGCTCATCTACAAGATCTCTCGACCCAAGGCATCTGGTCTCCACAGGAGACATCTCTACATATCAACCTCTTAGAGCTCAGAGCAATCTTTCTGGCTCTCAGAGTCTTCCACACCCTGCTCAGCTACAAGACAGTCCTCATCCACACGGACAACCAGGTAGCCATGTTCTACGTGAGCAAGCAGGGAGGGACTGTCTCTCTGTCGCTTTGCAACGAAGCTCTGAGATTGTGGGCCTTCGCCAGAGAGCATCAAATCCATCTCATGGCAGTGTATCTTCCAGGGGTTCAGAACTCTTGGGCAGACAGACTCAGTCGAGTTCTGCTTCCACACGAATGGTCCCTCCATGGGGACCAGATAGCCAGGAATTTTCGGATTTGGGGTACCCCAGACATAGACCTGTTTGCAAGTCTGTGGAATGCCAAACTTCCCCGGTTATGTTCCAGGATTCCATGTCAGGGAGTTCAGGCCAGGGATGCCTTCCTCCTTCATTGGGGGCAAGACTTCCTCTATGCCTTTCCACCTATTCCCCTCATCCCCAAGACTCTGTTCAAGCTTCAGAGAGACAAGGGGTCTATGATCCTCATAGCACCACATTGGCCACGCCAAGTGTGGTACCCTCTACTTCTGCATCTCTCTCAAGCTCCCTCCCTGGACCTGGGGTCTGCTCCAGATCTCCTCTCCCAGGAGGAGGGAACCTTGTGGCACCCAAATCCTCAGTCTCTTCATCTCAGGGCCTGGTTGCTGAAGGCCTAGACCTTCAGGATTTACACCTTTCTCAGCAAGTGAAGGATATCCTTCATGCTTCCAGAAAGCCTTCCACCAGACGTTCCTATGCTTTTAAATGGAAAAGGTTTTCCATTTGGTGTGCAGAGAAGGGTCTCAACCCTCTTGCAATACCTTCCAATTCTTTACTAGACTATTTTTGCTGCATTTATCCCATGCAGGCCTTAAAACAAATTCAATCAGAGTCCATTTGAGTGCTATTGCAGCATCCCTTAAGCCTCTCAATGGACAACCTATTTCCTCTCATCTTCTTATAGCAAGATTCATGAGAGGCCTTCTTTTGACTAAACCTCCCATTAGACCACCTCCAGTGGCATGGGACTTGAATCTGGTTCTTGGCCAGCTTATGAAGCCACCCTTTGAACCCTTAGCCACTACCTCCTTGAAATTCCTTTCCTGGAAGGTTATTTTTCTCATTGCAGTCACCTCAGCTCGCCGTATCAGTGAGTTGCAAGCTTTAGTGGCTAATCCTCCTTATACAAGGTTCCATCATGACAAGGTAGTCCTCAGAACTAATCCACACTTTATGCCTAAAGTGGTCTCCCCTTTTCATCTGAACCAGGAGGTGTATTTTCCTGTCTCTTTTCCAGGACCTCATGCATCAAGTGCAGAGAGGAATCTTCATAACCTGGATTGTAAAAGAGCACTTCCTTTCTACTTACAAAGGACACAGCAACATAGAAAGTCCTCTCAACTTTTTGTTGCTTTTGATCCTTCTCATTTAGGACTTCCAGTCTCTAAGAGAACTCTGTCCACTTGGATTGCTCAGTGTATTTCCTTTGCCTACCAGAGTAAGAACCTTTCTCTGGAGGGCCATGTCACAGCTCACAATGTGAGGGCCATGGCAACCTCTATGGCTCATCTAAACTCTGTGTCCATCGACCAAATCTGTCGAGCGGCCACCTGGGCATCGGTTCATACCTTCACAGCCCATTACTGCTTGGACAAGGACTCCCGCCAGGATGCCTTGTTTGGTCAGGCTGTTCTTAAACACCTGTTCCATACCTAATCATCTCCTATCAAGGAAGCTAACAAAAGTTACAGCGCAGTAATGATAATGGGTGATTTCAATTACCCCGGTATCGACTGGGTCAGTGTCACGTCAGGACATGCTAGGGAAATAAAGTTCCTAGATGAAATAAATGACTGCTTCTTGGAGCAGCTGGTTCATGAACCGACCAGAGGGGAAGCCATATTAGACCTAGTCCTTAGTGGAACACCAGATCTAGTGCAAGAGATAAGGTGTTGGGGCCACTTGGCAATAGTGATCATAGCATGATCGCCTTTGATTTAATTAGTGGAGGAGGGATAGTAAGGAAATCCACAGTACTACCTTTTAACTTTCGAAAGGGAGACTATGATAAAATGAGGAAAACAGTTAAGAAAAAACTAAAAGGAGCAGTTGCGAAGGTTAAAGATGTACATCAAGCTTGGGTGTTGTTGAAAAATACTATCTTGGAAGCCCAGACCAGCTGTATTCCACGCTTTAAGAAAAGTGGAAGGAAGTCCAAAAAACTGCCAGCATGGTTTAAAGGTGAGGTCAGAGAGGCTGTTGTTGCCAAAAAAGCATCTTTCAGGAAATGGAAAAAAGAGCCAAACGACGAAACCTGGAAACAGCACAAGCACTAGCAAGTCAAATGCAAGGCATTGATAAGGCAGGCAAAGAGAGAATTTGAGAAGAAGCTTGCTGCGGAAGCAAAAACGCAAAATAAAGACCTTTTCAAGTACATTTGTAGCAAAAAACCTGTGAGAGAGTCAGTTGATCCATTAGATGATAAAGGGGTTAAAGGAGCACTAAGAGGCGACAAGGCGATAGCGGAGAGACTGAATGAATTCTTTGCTTCGGTCTTTACTGAGGAAGATGTAGGGATGTTACCCATGACTGAAGTGGTATTTAAAGGTGCGGAAGAATTGAAGGAAATATCGATACATCGGGAAGATGTCTTACAACTATTAGATAAACTGAAGAGTAGCAAATCACCTGGGCCGGATGATATACATCCAAGGGTGTTGAAAGAACTGAAATATGAGATAGTTCACAGATTACTGATAGCAGTTCTGCAATCATTAAAATCATCTCTAATACCTGAAGATTGGAGGATCGCCAATGTAACACCAATTTTTAAAAAGGGTTCTAGGGGTGATCCGGGAAACTACAGACCGGTGAGCCTGACGTCAGTACCGGGAAAAATGGTAGAAACCATCATAAAGAATAAAATTACTCAGCATGTAGATAGTCACAACCTAATGGGAGACAGCCAACATGGCTTTAGACAAGGAAGATCTTGTCTTACTAATCTGTTATGTTTTTTTGAAGGAGTGAATAAACAGGTGGACAAAGGTGAGTCTGTTGATATTGTGTCTCTGGACTTTCAGAAAGCCTTTGACAAGGTCCCTCATCAGAGACTTTTGGCAAAAAGGAAGAGTCATGGGATAGGAGGCAGTGTACTATTGTGGATCAGGAACTGGTTAAAAGATAGAAAGCAGAGCGTAGGGCTAAATGGCCAATTTTCCCAATGGAGAAAGGTGAATAGTGGTGTACCCCAGGTATCTGTGCTGGGTCCGCTGCTTTTTGACATATTCATAAATGACCTGGAAAGTGGAATAACGAGTGAGGTTATCAAATTTGCAGATGGCACAAAACTATTTAAAGTTGTTAAAACCCAAGAGGATTGTGAAAAATTGCAAGAGGATCTTGATAAATTGGAAGACTGGGCATCAAAATGGCAGATGAAATTTAATGTGGACAAGTGCAAGGTTATGCACCTAGGGAAGAACAACCCAAACTATGGTTACACGATGCAAGGTTCCACATTAGGAACCACCACCCAGGAAAAAGATTTAGGCGTCATTGTGGATACCATGTTAAAACCCTCGGCCCAGTGTGCAGCGGCGGCCAAGAGAGCAAATAGAATGCTAGGTATGATAAGGAAAGGAATGGAAAATAAAACAAAAGATATTATAATGCCTCTATATCGTTCCATGGTGACACCGCACCTTGAATATTGTGTGCAATTCTGGTTGCTGTATCTTAAAAAGGATATAGCGATTTTAGAAAAGGTTCAGAGAAGAGCCACCAAAATGGTAAAGGGGATGGAAGGATACTCCTATGAAGAAAGGCTAAAAAGGTTAGGGCTCTTTAACCTGAAAAGAGACGGCTGAGGGGAGATATGATAGAAGTCTATAAATTAATGAACGGAGTGGAACGGGTAAACGTAGATCGATTGTTTACCTTATCAGAATATAGAAAGACTAGGGGACATGCAATGAAGCTACAGGGTAAACTATTTAAGACTAATAAAATAAAATATTTTTTCACTCAACGTGTAATCAAACTCTGGAATTTGTTACCGGAGGATGTAGTAAAGGCTGTTAGTGTAGCTGGGTTTAAAAAGGTTTGGACAAGTTCCTGGAGGAAAGGTCCATAAACCATTATTAAGAAGTGACCGAAGATATCAATGCTTGACCCAGTACAAGCATTGTGGAACTTGTGTCTCTTGAGGAAACTGCTAGGTACATATGACCTAGATTGGCCACTGTTGGAAGCAGAATACTGGGCTTGATGGACCTTGGTCTGACCCAGTATGGCATATCTTATGTTCTTATGTACCCTCCATCCCTGACTGGATGCCTGAGATTCATGAGTGGAGGTGGAGCCCTACCCAGGGACTCACAATCTGGGTGATCTCCCAGGCATCTCTAGCTGGGGAGTCCCCATATGTGAAGACTCATTCCTGCTTGTTCCTGGAGATAGCACAGTTACTTACCTGTAACAGGTGATCTCTGGGAACAGCAGGAATAAGTCTTCACAACCCACCCACCTCCCCTAGGAGTTGTATCTCTCTATCTATCTTTCCTTTCCTCTCTCTCTCTTTGTCTCAGCTTTAAAACTCGAACTGGAGAGAGGCGGTTGGGAAAGGCGGGAAGGCAGCGCGCAGGCACTGTGGGATGCTCCCAAAAGCTTTCCTCTTGGACGCTGGGGAGCGTTCCCGCGCAGGCTCCGTCGGTACCGACGATACCCATATGTGAAGACTTATTCCTGCTGTTCCCAGAGATGACCTGTTACAGGTAAGTAACTGTGCTTTATCTGAAGCGTCAGCTTATACATGAGATTCTGCATAAAACCTGCTTAAAGTGGATAAACAGTTTCATGAAAAATATGTTCCTGAGAAAAAGACATCAATTATCTTGTCTGACTACAAATCAAAGTTTTTTTTCTGATAAATGCTGATGATATTCGTTTGTTGCCATAACATTTGGGAACATATTACAATCTGCATAGAGTATCTAATATATAGAATACTTAATTAGCGTAAGTAAGACAGATATTATTGCGGAGAGCTCAAGTTTTACAGGTGTATTCACAATTTTTTCCGCTAGTGTATACATGAGTAAGATTCATGGACTGTTGAGTAGAATGAGTAGTTCCGCTTCCTTCCGTGTAAAGTCCTCCAAAGGTCCACTACCCCTATACTTGTCATCAAATCGTTCATGGCGCGTCTGGCTTTCCCCTGGATGAATCAATTTGTGGGTCCAATACCAAATTGAAATCACCCCCAGCTATAATAGGACCTTCTTCAAATTCTAATACCACCCCTTTTAACCTTTTATAGAACCCCCATTGATCTTTATTAGGAGCATATATATTTACAAGGGTGACTCTTTGACCGCCCATTATTATTTTAACTATCAGATATCTCCCTTCCCTAGCTCTCTTTACCTCCAGGGTTTGGAATTGCACCCTTGCAGACACCAGAATCACGACCCCCCCCCCCCCCTTTTTTTTCTCAATTCTGTTTGAGGCAAAGAAATTGCTTGGAAACCTTGGGCTACTTACTAGCCTTTCATTTATGACACGGAGGTGTTTCTCCTGTATAAAGCTTATTTCACAGCCCAGTCTCTCCAGCTGTTTGAACATTAACTGCTGCTTTCTTGGAGCGTTCAAACCTCTTACATTCAGCGTTGCTATATTAAGCTCCCACATTGCTCTTGGTTTTCCCTATCCAAGATGACTTGGTGCTGTTCCTCGCTTTGCCCTTCATCTCTCCCCCCCCCTTCTCTTTTTACCCTCACTCCTCCTCCCCAAACCCCCAACCTCTGTACAACCCAATAGATTCCTCACCACTCCCAGGTCTCATGAGGTGTGTTGTCACGGCCCATTTTCTCCCTTTGTCATGTAATCCTATCCCTGCATATGCCCTAATATTGCAATCCCTCGCCCACATCCTCTTTTGTGTCATCCTCCCCTAATAGTGCCCCTCTCACCAACATTGATTCCCCCAACCAACATAAACCTTCCCATTTTCCCTTTATGAGGCCCTATCATCTTTTCCCATTCCACCCTATTATTTCTTTATTTTCCCCGTGTTGTTTTTATTTTGTTTCTCCATCTCCCCCCATGTCTTGACACCCATCTGGGCCTCTTACTCTTAAAATAATAGAAACCATCCCACACCACCTGTACACAAACTAAAAAACAGTTCTTCTGTCCTTTGTGTTCAGCTCAGTCTCTTTCCGCCAGCTGCTTCTGTTTACGCAATCTTTTTTTCTCCTCTAGAAACCCGGGACCACCCACACTGTGCTTGCTCTCCACAGGTCTCCTAGTGGCTTGTCTTTCTTCCCTACTCGGCAGTCTTGCCCACCCTGCAGCTTGTATAGCTTTAATGGCCGCCTCCGGAGATTTTGCTATGGTAGTTCCATCAATTGAAAATTGTATTCCTGCCGGGAAGATCCAGCGATACCTCACCTGCTCCTCCCTGAGCTGCTGTGTGATCACTCTAAAGGTCTGGTGTCTCTGCAATGTATTTGGCAAAAGGTCTCTATAGGTTTTAATGTCCTGTCCATTGTAGCTTATCTTCCCCCTTTTTCAGGCTACAGTAAGAATAACTTCTTTAGAGGAGAACTCATGAAAACAAGCGATTCCTTAGCGTCCCTCTAGTCCAGTCCCAGAAAGATAGAGTTGTCAACCTCCACCAGCAGCTTTGGAGACTGAAAGATGTCATCGTCGTGATGTCACTGGTACAAATAGGCTCGCTCCGCCCCCTTTCATCAGTACTTTCAGTCTCCAAGCAGCTTGGAGGTTCTGAGCCCAGGACTGGGCTCAGAGGGACAAATAAGCAGAGCTTAATTTTTTTCTTTAGTTCATTCTGAGGCTGTTTCTCTTTTCTCTGCTCCCTAACCCTCCACCCCCCCTCCTCCCCTCACTGCCCCAGCACTGAAACGAGCATTGCAGTAGCACAGGAGTGTGCCTGCCTCTGCCTCCCTGTTCCCGAACCCACTTGGAAGGGTGAGGAGCAGGTAGAAGGCTATAGAGACTCACAGCAGCAGGCAGTGGTTATTACCACAGGATTTAAAGTCTCTCCAGGAGCTGATGCCGCTTTGAAGGCTGTGCTCCTGAGGGGTCCAGCGCTGCCCTTCTTCTCTCTCTCCCGAGGACTGGTGAGTACTCTGGACTTTGGGGTTTACCTGGGGAAGGTATTTGGGGGTTAGGTGAGGTGTTTTGGCAGCTCCTTAGGAGTCAGGGAGGCCTAGCCGCGTGATTTTTCGCGCCGAAAACGTTGCGGCGGCCATTTTGAATTTTGAATTTTTCGATTTTCAAAGTTAATTTTTTCGGGTTTAGAAGCTTCGTTTTGAAAAACGGTGGTTAGGGGGCAGCTAGTTACATCTTGCTTGATTGATCACTGCCAAAAAGTAAAAAAAAAAAAAAAAAACGCGTTTAAATTAGAGCTTCTCTTGTAGCTGTGCAAGGCTCTTTTACTGGCATTGAAGCGCTGTTACTTACCATGCCTGCCAAACCACGCTGCCTAGTCTGTGGGGTGCGGCGTGGGGAGCTTTTGGATACTGGCGTTTGCAAAGCATGCTCTTTAGAGGCCATGGGCATGGAAGAGTCCTTGGGGGAAGGTTCTCAGGACCACGCGACGGCTTCTCAGGATGGCAGGGGTTCTGACCCTCCTTCCTTGCCTGCTTCGGAACCGGTAGCGGGTCCATCCTCCGCTTCCAGTGTTCCCTTGGTGCCAGAAGGGTCCCAGGGCTCTGGGATTCCAGGTCTCCCTTCCGAATTCCTCTCCTTGATGCAGAAGGCGTTTGCCTTGCTGCAGACGGACAGGGGGGTTCAGTCTCCCGGTCCTTCTAGCAGGAAACGGAGTCGGGCTGCCAGTCTTCAGGAAGGGGAGATGGCGCTACCCAAAAGGCGACGGGACGATTTGGACCCGCAGTCGCCTGCCCATCTAGAGGGGGACCTGGAGATGCCAGACCTTGATGAGGAGGTCTCGGAGGAAGACTTGGAAGATGGTGAGTTGTTAGAGGAGGAGCAACAGAGCAGGGTGGTCCGTGTTTTTCGGCGAGAGGAGGTTCCTGCTTTGATTTCTGAGACCCTAAAAGTTTTAAATATGCCCGTGGGGTCCGCTCCCTCAGAAGAGGCGTTGGAGGATCCGCTGTTGCAGGCTGTGCGCACCTCGCAGCGGTTGTTCCCTATCCATAGAGTCTTTCGGAATATGATTCAGGAGGAATGGGACGCGCCGGAGTCGGCGTTGCGGGGGACCAGGGCTTTGGACCGCTTGTACCCGCTCTCGGAACAGGATAAGTTGATTTTTCGGTCTCCAAAGGTTGATGCCGCGGTGGCGGCTGTCACGAAGAAGACCACCATTCCGGTGGAAGGGGCGGCAGCATTGAAGGATGGCCAGGATAGGAGGTTGGATACCTTGCTGAAGCAGGTGTTCGACATGAGTGCCCTTTCCCTGCAGGCCTCCATAGCGGGGGCGTGGGTGGCGAGAGGCTGTTTACGCTGGTCTCAACGTCTTCAGAGCTCCCTCTCAGACGACCAAATGGCAGATACGTCTCGGCTGGAGTCTGGCACGGCGTACCTATCCGATGTTCATTATGATCTAATTCGTGGCCTAGCTAAATGTATGGCTTCGGTAGTCGCAGCTCGCCGTTCTTTGTGGCTCCGAAACTGGTCGGCGGATAGTTCGTCCAAAGCTCGGCTCAGTAAGCTTCCCTTCCGGGGCAAGCTCCTCTTTGGAGAGGATCTTGAGAAGTTGGTTAAGGACCTCGGGGAGTCCAAAGGGGGACGTCTCCCTGAGGATAGACCGAAACAGACTCGAGGAGGATCGGCATCTAGAGGCCTCTCGAGGGATTTTCGTAAGTTTCGCACATCTCGCTTTCAACAATCGCAGCGGAGCAGGTTTCCAGCGCGGAGTCAGCCCTTTCGAGGGTTTCGGGGGGCAGGCAGGGGTTTTGGTCCCTACCAGTCTTCCGGTGCGAACAAGAAATCACAATGAGATGAGGCGGGCCCAGGTAGTGGAGGTGCCCGTGGGAGGCAGGTTGCGGGAGTTCTACCCTGCCTGGGTCCAGATTACATCAGACCGGTGGGTCTTAGAAGTCATTCGGGAAGGCTATGCCCTGGAGTTTCAGCGTCCAGTGCGAGATTCCTTTGTTCTTTCCCCCTGCAAGGCGCCTCGGAAGCGCCGAGCGGTTGCGGACACCTTGGGCCGTCTCCAACGACTCGGGGCAGTCGTACCCGTTCCGATCGACCAGTGCGGCGCAGGACGATACTCCATTTATTTCGTGGTCCCCAAAAAGGGAGATACGTTTCGGCCAATTCTCGATCTCAAGAGGGTGAATCGTTGTCTCCGAGTGTCCCACTTCCGCATGGAGACCTTGCGCTCCGTCATTGCGGCCGTTCGCGCGGGCGAATTTCTTACGTCCTTGGATCTGACGGAGGCTTATCTTCACATTCCCGTGCGGAGGGAGCATCAACGTTTTCTGCGATTTGCGGTACCGATGGGACACTTTCAGTTCCGGGCGTTGCCTTTTGGTCTGGCGACGGCTCCTCGGACATTCACAAAGATTATGGTAGTTGTAGCGGCCGCGCTGCGCAGAGAAGGGATCCTGGTGCACCCGTACCTGGACGACTGGTTGCTTCGGGCAAAGTCCAGGGAGGAAAGCGTGGTGGCCACCACTCGTGTGGTGGAGTTCTTGGAGAGCCTCGGTTGGGTAGTGAACGAGGCGAAGAGTCAGCTGTCCCCCTCGCAGAGCCTAGAGTACCTGGGGGCGCGCTTCGAGACTCGACAAGGACGGATCTTTCTTCCCAGCTCAAGGGCGCAGGCCTTGCGCGACCTGGTGCGTCGGTTTCTGGGGCTTCGGGCGCCGACGGCTTGGCAGTACCTGCAGTTACTGGGGACCATGGCGGCTACAATAGACTTAGTGTTGTGGGCCAGAGCTCATATGCGGCCTTTGCAGAGTGCTCTCCTCAGGTGCGGGTCTCATCAGAGGGATGCGTTGTCGCAGTGTCTGCCCTGTCCGGCGGCGGTGAAGGGCAGCCTTCTTTGGTGGTTGCATCCCGAGAGCCTGACGCAGGGCGTCCCCCTGGAGCCTCCGTGCTGGCGGTTGCTCACGACGGATGCGAGTCTCGCGGGATGGGGGGCTCATCTCGAAGGCTCGTTTGCGCAAGGAACGTGGGCAAAGGAGGAATGACTATGGTCCATAAACCGTCTGGAAATGTGCGCAGTCTTTCAGGCTCTGCTGGCTTTTCAGCAGAAACTGCGGCAAGCGGCGGTTCGCGTGCTATCGGACAACGCGACCACGGTGGCGTATATAAATCGGCAAGGCGGCACGGGCAGTGCGGCCCTAGAGGAAGAGGCGAGTGTGCTGCTGGCTTGGGCGGAACGGAATTTGCTGGCCCTGTCGGCTCAGCACGTTGCCGGAGTCGCCAACGTCGAGGCGGATTATCTGAGTCGGTGCCGCGTGGATCCGGGGGAGTGGGCTCTGCACCCGGACGTTTTCGAGATGATTGTGCGTCGTTGGGGGCTTCCGGTGATGGATCTCATGGCGACCTTGCGGTCGGCAAAGGTGGGGAGATTCTTCAGCAGGCGGAAAGAGTGGATGGCGGAGGGCCTGGATGCCTTGGCGCAGCAGTGGCCAGTGGAGGGTCTGCTGTATGTCTTCCCTCCCTGGGTGCTAATTGGCAAGTTGGTTCAGCGCATCGAGCGGCACAAGGGCCAGGTGGTCCTGATAGCGCCCGATTGGCCGAGGAGACCATGGTATGCAGACTTGGTTCGTCTGTTGGTCGACGTTCCGTGGAGGTTGCCTCTTCGGGAGGACCTGTTGCTTCAGGGTCCCTTGCGCATGCCTCAGGTGGGTTGGTTCTCGCTTACGGCTTGGCTCTTGAGCGGGCGCGGTTGACGGCCCGCGGTTACACGGCGGCGGTTATAGACACTCTCCTGCGGTCGCGTCGGAGGTCGACTTCCCTGGCTTATATCCGAGTTTGGCGTGTCTTTGAGAGCTGGTGTTCCGATCTCTCTCTCAACCCCTTATGAGCTTCGGTGTCCAATGCTCTTTCCTTTTTGCAGGCTGGATTGGATAAGGGCCTTTCGGCCAGCTCCTTGCGGGTGCAGTTGGCGGCTCTCTCCTGTTTTCGGGGAAAGATTCAAGGTCAGGTGATCGCAGCGCATGGCGATATTCGTCGGTTCTTGCGAGCGGTGGTGTTGCTCAGACCGCCAAGGCGGACTGTTCTTCCTCCGTGGGATCTTAATTTGGTCCTGAACGTCTTGGTTGGGGAACCCTTCGAGCCATTAGGACGGGCTTCCCTCAAGGATTTGACGCTCAAGACGGTGTTTCTCGTGGCGATATGTTCGGCCAGGAGGATTTCCGAGCTGCAGGCGCTCTCTTGCCGGGAGCCTTTTTTGACTTTCTCTGCGGACAAGGTGGTCTTGCGTACAGTACCCGCCTTTTTGCCAAAGGTGGTGTCCGCTTTTCATGTTAATCAAGTGGTGTTGCTCCCGGTGTTTTCCGCGGAGCAGGGAGCTCACGCAGGTGGACGTTTGCACCGGTTGGATGTGCGGAGAGTGCTCAAGAAGTATCTTGGTCGTACGGCGTCGTTTCGGAAGTCGGACAGGCTTTTTGTCGCATTCGGAGGCCCGCAGAAGGGCAAGGCGGCGGCGAAGTCTTCCATTTCTCGGTGGCTGAAGGAGGCGATTGCTTCGGCCTACATTTTGAGAGGCAGAGCGGTGCCGGTAGGGTTGCGTGCGCATTCCACGAGAGCGCAGGCAGCCTCGTGGGCGGAAGTTAGCCTAGTGCCGGCGGCGGATATTTGTAGGGCGGCGACCTGGTCCTCGTTACATTCTTTTGCTCGGCATTATCGCTTGGATGTGCAGGCGCGCAGGGATAGTTGTTTTGGATCAGCCGTCCTTCAGGCTGGGATCTCAGGCCCCTCCCGTTGAGATTTACTGCTTTGTTACATCCTCTATCTTTCCGGGACTGGACTAGAGGGACGCTAAGGAAGAGTAAATTAGACTTACCTGCTAATTGTTGTTCCTTAAGGAACTCTAGTCCAGTCCCGGATCCCTCCCGTTCAGTGGGTGTTAGCCAGCCTGAAGTGTCCACAGGTGGGGGAGAGTGAGATTGACAGCTGGTGAACCCGTGCAGTTTTCAAAAAAAAAAAAAAAAACGGAAAGAAGAAAACAACCAAACGGAACACTTGGTCCCGTGAATATATTTCCGTACCCACTACACTTTCAGGGCGCTCTGGGGGTAGCAGAGATGGGAAGCACTCTCAGAGGGGATCTCTGTGGTGTTGGCGGCAGGCGGCTGGGGCGCAGAGGAACCGGGCTTCCGTCCTTCCGTTCCACGTCCATTATAGGGCGCGCCTGGCTCTATCCTTTTCTTAGAGATATATCTCTATCTGTACATAATTGGTTTGTATAGGTTTTTGAAATTACTTATTTGTTGCTCTGCTGAGTCTGCTTTGTCAATAGGTGCTGGTGAAAGGGGGCGGAGCGAGCCTATTTGTACCAGTGACATCACGACGATGACATCTTTCAGTCTCCAAAGCTGCTGGTGGAGGTTGACAACTCTATCTTTCCGGGACTGGACTAGAGTTCCTTAAGGAACAACAATTAGCAGGTAAGTCTAATTTACTCTTATGTCCCATGATCTCCCTTCTCTTCGGGCCCCTAGCGCGCGGTGGGCCCTTTCAATTTTAAAGCACAGTTCAGACTTCACTAGTCCTGCAGCTTGCACCACCGCTTGACATACGCTTTCTGTTATTTTCTTACAGTCCTCCTTATCCTCAGCCTCAGGAAGTCCCCTTATACGCAAATTAGCTCTTTTGGACCTATTTTCTAGGTCTTCCAGCTTTGCTGCAAGTTCCTCGTGCATACCATGGAGTTTGCCATTTTCTTGCGATAATGTTTTCAATTGATTAGTCCACTCATCCAACTTATTTTCTGTGCCTTCCATGCATTGACCCATATCATTAAGATCTCAATGCAAGTCCTCCACCCATTTTTGCACGTCCTGGCAAATGGTGGAAAAAACAGTCTTTTAGGTCCTCTCTTAGTTGCTGAACCTCACTGGGTGATTCATTTTGAGCCTCCAGTATGTGGCTTTTCTTTTCTCCGTTGGATACACAGCTAGCCGCCATTTTAGTTTTTCCCACCGCCACTTCACTCCCACTTTTGAATGTGAAGGCTTTGAGATCGGGTGATACTTTGTCACTGCCATCCACTCAGGAGGTTTTTAAGTCGGGCACACACTCACTGCTTATCTTTTTTGGAGCCCAAGATCTACTTTAATGCATGTAACTGCCTTCACCTGGCCATGGAGCTGAAGGATTATGCAGCCAATACCGGCAATGAAGTCACTTCCTCCCCTCCATGTCCTAGTTTTTATACTATTTCCTTTTTAAAAGGTCTTGTTTTATTTGATTCTTTTATGTGTCAAACGTGTGTACATACATAGTCCAAAGCCATTTCACAGGCCACTTTTTTTTTTAAGGATATTTTGGACATTAAAGGGGTTGAACTGCAAGGGTGTCAAACACTAAACTTTTTGTTTTGTAAATATATACACAATGAGAGACATTCCAAAAGCCTTTCTTTCTCTCTGTCACCTAATATGCATTGTTTTCCTGGAAAAATATTCAAAGCAGTTCACCAAAAGAACAGTATACATAGTTAACAACAAACAGCATTTTAATGTGTATATAGCAATGTTTACACACACAAATGCTCTACACATGTAACCAGTGATTTTAGAAAGTCACTACGTAAATGTTTAGATCTGCAGCACCAACAGTTTCTAAAGGGGGTGTTAGGGGAGTAGTTTGGAAGGGCCAGAAAAGTATGCATGCACTTCTGATTTTCTAACGGCAATATACAAATACATTAAAAAAAAACATAATATTCCAAATTGCTCATTCTTCCTGCAGGTAAAGGTAAGTATTGATGAGTTTTTGAATTTGTTGGCTGTTAGGACTCATTATTTTGCTTTGACTGTAGCTGCTGTTTACTGCCCCCAGAAGCTACTGCCTAGTTTTCCTAGTGGTTGTGACTACCCTGCATGGGCCATGTTTGCTGGCACTGCACAAGTCTCGCCTGTATCTGTGCTTGTCTTTCTGAACTGGCAACTTCCCACTTGCCAAATGGCTTTCCAGTTGCTGCAAGGCAAATGACCTGCCCCACAAGTTTTCACCTAGTGGTTTTTAGGGTACTGACCAACTCTCAGTGCAAGAGTCACATTTCCTAGAAATTAAACGCACAGACCAAACAAGAACAATACTGGGAAACTTGGTGGGTCACTGATCAGACACAGAACTAGTTTATTAGGAAAATGGAGGCATAGTGCACTGGAAAAGGAAGAATTTGCAAACAAGGGGGAGGGGGCTTTTTAAAAAATCCCTATCACTAGCTAATTAAGCTTTACTATAATCACCACTACTACTACTGAGTATTTGTATAGCGCTACCAGATGTACGCAGTGCTGCACAGACATGTAAGAGACAGTCTCTGCTCATCATAGCTTACAATCTAGTCAAGACAGACAACACAAGGGAAACACAAGGAGATCAGGTGAATCAAGACCCGAAAGCGGCAGTGAGGAGTTGAGTTTTCAGCCTGGATTTGAAAAAGGTCAAAGAAGGTGCCTGACATACAGACTCAGGTAGTTTTGTTCCAGACGTAAGGTGCAGCAAGGTGAAAGGAGCAAAGTCTGGAGTTAGCAATACAAAAGAAGGGCACAGATAAAAGCAATTTGCCAGAAGAGTGGAGATCCTGAGGAGGGGGTGTAGGGAGAGATAAGAGAGGAAAGGTAGTGAGGAGCTTCAGAGTGAATGCACTTATAGGTCAGCAGGAGAAGTTTGAACTGGATACAAAAAAGGATAGGAAGCCAGTGAAGTGACTTGAGAAGAGGGGTAATATGAGCACGACAAGGCTGGCAGAAGATAGCTGCGCAGCAGAGTGTTGAACAGATTGAAGGGGAGAGAGATTATTCAAAGAGAGATCAGCAAGGAGTAGGTTATAGTCAAGACAGGAGGTGATTAAGGCGTGGATAAGTGTCTTAGTAGTGTGTTCAGAAAGAAATGGATGGATTTTGTTGATGTTATAAGAAAGAAATGGCAGGTCTTAGCTATCACATTTATTTATTTATTTAAACGCTTTTTTATACCACGCTCTTTATTATCAGTGCGGTTTACAATTAACAATTCATGCACAAAACCAGTCAGGTCTGGCTTGTGCTTACATTGAACATTGGATGTGTGTGGAGAAGGAGAGAGGGGAGCCAAAGACGAACCCTAAGGTTGCGAGCTGAGGAAACAGGGAGGAGTAGAGACCCGGGATATCCACTGCTTGCCCTAATATAAGCATTGTAGAACCTGTGTCTTTTGGGGAAACTGCTAGGTACTTGTGACCTAGATTGGCCACTGTTGGAAACAGGATACTGGGCTTGATATGTTTAAATTTGGGTAGAGTGCCATTTTCCACCATCTCCTCTAGTAGGTTATTCCAGATCATCTTGTCTTTCTCGTTTTGGTTCTTACAAGACCCACACTTAATTTAATATGCATTATCAAAAGACCTATGGTAGTTGCTGTGGCTCTGATTTTGATGAGGTTTACTTTTATTTACGCTTTTTTGACAGAATTGAGTACAGGGATGCTAGACAATGGTTTAGCAACTGGAATGTCAAGTCTTTTGGAGCTAAAGGAGACAAAACAACTTTATAAACTCCATTCATGATAGATTTCAAGAGAGGCGTTTTATTATTCAAAGTGTGGAGGGACACTTCACATAGATGCTTTTATAGTTTTGCATAAAGCAGAGGGAAGCATTGTTTCTTTATTCACACATAAAGGAGTGACCAACTTTGATAGTAATTTAAGATGAGTACTTTGACTTGATGGCATGCAATAATAACAACATACTATAGAACGTCTTAGTTATGGTGAAACCAAGTGAGTGGTTCATAGGTGTCGTGTGCTTGAAGTTGGTTGATTCTTTTAGCAGAAGTAACTGTTACTAGAAAGCATCTTCCAGATGAGATGCATGAGAAATGTGGATTCCATAGGCTCAAATGATGGTTTCTTGAGAGCTGTAAGGATGACATTGAGGTCCTGAGGCACTGAAGGCTTCTTTATGGGTGGTTTGGCATGAGAAGGCCCCTTCATGAATCTGGAAATGGTTGGGCACTGTGAAGTCATGAATGGGACCAGGTGGACAAAACTCTCAGGTAAGCAAACCATTAAACACTTATAATTGAAATGGGGGAAAGGGCAACATCTGGAGAGCTATATAAATATTAATACCCATAATATGAGAAACAAAGTCCTGGATCTAGAAGCTCTAGTGGAAAAAATGGTCTTGGATTTTGATTGTTACAGAGACATGGTACAATAGCCATGACTGGGATATACACCACACAGATCTGTGACTAAAAAGCTGTTTGATTATTTTCATCTAATTTCCATGTATTTTGGTGTGCTGAAAACAAATAAAATATTGAAAAAAACTCCTAGACGTCATGATTTGCCACAACATGCAAAATTGTCTGCAAATTTATCAAATTTTTTCAAATTACTATTAATTAATCCACATAAGTGCATTTAAGATATAAAATGCCAAAAAAACCTTAAAGGGGTTCCAGAATACAATGATTAAATTATTTTCAGGCACCTAGCTCCGATGAAGGTGAAGTCATACCTGAACCAGATGACAAATCAAGTTCTGACTTTGAAGATGATACAAGACCAAAATTGTTTTCTCAGGAGGAGATGAATGATTTGGTAAGAGACTTGAATCTTCCCAAAGATGCCGCTGAGTTACTCGGATCAAGGTTGAAAAGCAGGAATTTATTGTTGCCAGGAGTGTCATCTTCATGGTTCAGACATCGTGAAAAGGAGTTTGTTCCTTACTTCGCCCAGGAAGACAAATTGGTTTATTGTATCAATGTCGAAGGTCTGATGGGTCAATTTAAAATCCAATATGATTCAGAGCAATGGCGTCTTTTTATAGATTCTTCAAAAAGAAGTCTCAAAGCAGTTTTACTCCACAACGGTTTTTACGCTTCCATACCTGTAGGTCATTCCGTACACTTGAAGAAACCTACGAGAACTTGGAATTGGTTCTTCGTAAACTTAAATATGAAGACCATGGTTGGCAAGTGTGTGGGGACTTGAAGGTCTTGTGCATGCTGCTCGGGCAACAAGCTGGGTATACCAGATATCCTTGTTTTCTGTGTCTATGGGACAGTTGAGACCAACAAAATCACTGGACCAAGAAGAGTTGGCAGCCGAGGGTGCTAACAGTCGGTGAAAAAAATGTCCTCCGAGAAACTTTGGTACCTTCCCATAAAGTTCTTCTACCACCTCTCCACATAAAATTGGGATTGATGAAGCAATTCGTAAAATCACTTCCAAGAGATGGAGAATGCTTCAAATACTTGGTCACCAAGTTTCCAGGTCTGTCGGAGGCAAAATTGAAGGAAGGTGTGTTCGTTGGACCAGACATTAGAAGGCTTATAGTTGATCAAGAGTTTGTCAATACCATGACGGATCCTCAAAAAGAAGGATGGATTGCATTTATAGAAGTTGTACAGAAATTTTAGGCAATAACAAAGATCCTCACTACAAAAAGATCGTCGGACGAATGCTGAAAGCATTTCAAGCTTTAGGTTGCCTGATGAGTTTGAAAGTGCATTTCCTCCAGTCCCACCTTGACTACTTTCCTGAAAATTTGAGAGCTGTGAGTGAGGAACAAGGTGAATGATTCCACCAAGACATTAAAGAGATGGAAAGGAGATACCAGAGAAAATGGAGCATTACAATGATGGCAGACTACTGTTGGATGCATCAGAGAGACATTCCAGATGCTACTCACAAGCGTAAATGCAAGGAGCCTCACAAGGAAGAAGAATCGAGTTTAGTGTGTGTAGGTGAGCTTATTTCAGTTCAAAAAAGGATTTTCATGAAAATATTGTAATAAAACTTTAATTTTATAAGTCTATTTCCATTTATTTTGAGGTATTGCCTTATTTAACATAGTTACCTAAATTGTCAGGAAACATGATGTCCTATGACAAAATGGAGGTCATTTTCGGATTCCACGCACCAAAAAACATAAAGATTACGTGGAATAACCAAAACAGCTCGCGAAAAAAATATTTTTGCAGACCTGTCCAGAAGGACCAGAAAGACAGAGTAAGAAGAAAGAGAGGAAAAGTGGAACTAATAAGTAAATAAATACAAAATCAATAGAACCATAGAGCTGACAAGGTAGAGAGGAGTTGCTGTGAATTAATATGGAAAGAGGGAATGGAAGTTAACACTGTTGCATTCTCAGAGGTTCTACCTGTGCTTGGTAAGGGGGCAAAAAGGCTGCATCGCATTAACAGCTTTAATACATGACTCCAGACCTGGTGCAAACAAGAAGGATTCAGATTTATTGGCGACTGGGGTAACAGATGGAACAACAAGAGACTATACTGTGCTGATGGATTACATCTTTCTGTCACAGGGAAAAGAATCCTAAGTGAAAAATTCAAGCAATATGTGGATATGCATTTAAACTAGAAAAAGGGGGTGACGGATGTAGAAGGTCAAGCTCTGGAAGTCACCCCCTGCAAAAGCAGATTAAAATCAGAAACAGCCACACTTTTAAACCACACATCAAAAACAAGTGGGAAGATGTAGGCAGAACAAAATCAATGCTAAATACACACAAGCCAGGTAAATCCTGGAAAGCAATGAGCACAAATGCTCGAAGCTTAGCCAACAAAGTTCCGGACCTAGAAGCCCTAATGTTGGAAATGGATTTGGACATTGTGGCCATTACGGAAACATGGCTAAACTAATCACATGATTGGGATATAGTCATACTTGGCTATAATCTATTCAGAAGAGACAGAGAAAATGGAAGAGGAGGAGGAGTAGCCTTGTATGTCAAAAACAATATTAAAGCTACTGAATGCAGGGGGCATGGGGAAAAGAAGCAGCACTCTGGATTGTGTTGGAAAGAGGAGATGTCACTTTCATCCATACTGCTGTAGTCTACAGACCTCCAACACAAATTGAAGAGAGAGATAACAAATTGATTATAGATATTTCCAAGATAGCCACAAAAGGAGAAGCAATCATATTGGGAGACTTTAATCTACCTGATGTGGATTGGACTACTCCTTCTGCAAATCTGGAAAGAAGCAAAAAAATTGTGGATGCTCTCCAAGATGCGTTACTTAGACAAATGGTGATGGAACCAACCAGGGAAAGCTCAACGCTGGATTTAGTGCTCACCAACTGTGATAGCGTGTCGAATGTCTACGTGAGTGCCCCTGTGAGCAGCAGCGATCATCACATGGTGTGGTTTGAGATAAAAGCCAAGGTACAAGCCAATCATAGCAAGTTCAAAGTCCTAAACTTCAAAAACACTGACTTCAATAAAATGGCCAAGTACCTAAAGGAGGAACTGACAGGGTGGAAGGAGATAAGAGAAGTGGAATTGCTATGGTCTAAATTAAAGGTGGCAATAAAAGGGGCAACAAATAAATATGTAACAAAAGTAAACAAGAGGAGAAGAAAACCCATTTGGTTTTCCCAAAGAAGTGACTGCTCAAGTAAAGGCAAAAAACACAGCTTTCGCAAGATTCAAAAGCTCGCAAACAGAGAAACACAGAAATGAATACAGGATCAAACTCGGAGACAAAGAAAGAAATAAGGATAACAAAATCAAAGGCAGAAGAAAAGATGGCTAAAGATGTTAAGTGTGGAGACAAAACCTTCTTCAGGTATATTCGGGAAAGGAAGAAGATCAGAGGTGGAATTGCAGGACTCAGAAGTGCTGCAAACGGACTGGTGGAAAGTGACATTGAAAAAGCGAAATTGCTGAACGAATACTTCTCTGTTTTTACTAAAGAAAGTCCTGGAGAAAGGACCACCTGTGACTCCCAAATATTATAAAAATGGGAATGAAGTAAGTTACCACACCATTCCTCTCACTTGGTTTGCAGCTTGTCGTGCTGTGAGGGCTTGCGTGCATCAGTGATGCTGAGAGCTAAACTATCGGTAGTTTAACTACTAGCAGGGTTTCCCAAGATGGACAGGTCTCAGCTGAGGTGCCAGACCAAGACAAACCACCCATCTGGGCAGCAGCAGAATGGGATAGTGTTGACGGCGGAGGATCACATTTTTGGGACAACGGCAACAAACCAAACTTAAACTGCGTGGAAGAAAGGCCCGGCAATCTACTTCTGTATCTTGCCATGAAAACCCAATGGATAGTTTTATTTATTTTTTAATTTACATTCTCTTATATACTGCGCTATTCTGCATCAGTGCGGTTTACATTGAACAAACTGAAATTACATTGAACAGGGCATTATAACTTGGAAATAACTATTTTACAGAGAACATGGGCTATGGAGGGTTAAGTGGCTTGCCCAAGACCACAAGGAGCACCTGTGGGACTAGAAACCCCAGTCCTTCCAGCCCAAGGTTGCTGTCCTCTAGTGCGATTTGAACCCCTGACCTTCCGGCCTGATGTACCTTGCCCCAACCACTAGGCCACTCCTCCACTCCAACAAAACATAGTTACAACAAAACAAATTGTGCTATAGTGCTGGAAGATGAGACCCCCAGGTCGGAAGGCATTCAACTAGCTACTGGGGAAGAGCTGAAGACTTTTCAGAGTAAAGCCAGCTTTTATGATGTAGTTGGATCAAAGCCCTCGGGAAGTCTGACTGCTAATGTAGCTGTGCATGAAATGAGAGTCAGAAGCAGTAAAGATGTCTTGCACATTGGAACATAAAACGTATGAAGCATGAACCAAGGGAAATTGGAGGTGGTCAAGAATGAAATGGAACGGGTACAACTTGTTTGTTTGTTTATTAAAATTTGATATACCGCTCATTCAGGAAGATCAGAGCGGTTTACAATATAAAAACAAATAAAACTTTAAAAAACAGTCAAAACAATAGCCAGAAGAGAGGAAAAGAAGTTACAATATCAAAGTATAAAGCGGGGGAATTAAAGAACACAACACAACAACTAAGAGGACGAAGAAGACACAAAAGGGGAGGGAAGATCCAAGGCAAGAGAGAAGAGGTGGGTTTTTAGGTTACATTTAAAAGTAGTATGCTGAGGCTCGAGACGGAGAGCGGGAGGGAGAGAGTTCCAGAGGGCAGGGGCTATGAAAAAGAAGGCAGAAGAGCGGGTAGACTGTAGATGGGCTAGGGAAGGGGAAGGAAGCGTGAGGCGGTTGAGGTGAAATGAGAGAGGAGTGCGTCTGGGGGTGTGATAGATAAGAAGGTCAGCCAGATATTGCGGAGTGTGGACCAGTGTGAGCAGTTTGTAGTGGAAGCGGAAGGGTAGGGGCAGCCAGTGAAGATGAGAAAGCAGAGGTGAAACATGATCACGAATAGAGGAGTGAGTGGCAATGCGGGCGGCTGTGTACTGAATACGCTGAAGACGATGTAACTGTGACTTAGAAAGACCAAGAAAGAGGGAGTTTGCAAAATCAATACGAGAGATAACCAGAGAGAGAAGTAGTGTGGCAAGCGCAGAAGAAGTAAGAAACGGACGGATAGTACGAATTTGATGCAGAAAAAAGAAGGAAGTTTTAGTGACGTGAGAGATGTGGTCTTGAAAAGAAAGGTGGGGATCAAAAATAACACCAAGATAGCGGAAGGAAGAAACCAATGATATGGGAGAACCTAAGAAAGAAGGGGCTAAGAGGGGAGGAGGATCACCACGAGAAAACCAGATAGCAGTGGTTTTTGTAAGATTGAGATGTAAACAGTTTTGTGATAACCAATCAGCAACCATGGAGAGACAGGAATTAAGTGGGGAAAGATCTGGGTGAGAGGGGGAAGTGTGGTGAAGAAGAACAATATCATCGGCGTAATAGAAGGCACTAATCCCGGTTTGCTGAATCTGGAGAGTGAGGGGAGCCAAGAAGAGATTGAAAAGAAGGGGGGCAAGAACAGAACCCTGAGGGACACCACAGACCAGAGGAAAAGGGTCAGAAGCTGGGATAGAGGGGGAAGAAGAGAGGACAGAACAAGACCGTGAGGACAGAAAAGAGTGAAACCAGTGAAGTACCGTGTGACAGAGACCTGTCTCTTGGAGACGAAGAAGAAGAAGAGAGTGGTCTACAAGATCAAAAGCTGCAGATAAGTCAAGAGCAACCGCCACCGAGATGTCACCACGATCGTGAGCTACGTGAAGAGCATTAGTAAAGGCAAGAAGGATAGTTTCCACACTGTGACCCTGACGAAAACCAGACTGACGTGGGTGAAGGAAGTTAATATCGTCAAGGTAGTGAGAAAGCTGAGAGAACACAAATTTTTCCAGGAGTTTGGAGACAAACGGGAGATTAGAAACGGGACGGTAGTGATCTGTTGGGTGTCAGCGAGCTGAAATGGACTGGCATTGGGCACTTTGCATCAGATGATCACATGGTCTACTATGCTGGAAATGAAAGACAAAGAAGAAATGGTGTTGCATTTATAATAAAGAAGAAACTTGCAAGAACTGTAATGAAATACAATGCAGTCAGCGAACGCTTAATCTCTATTCGTCTACGAGGATTGCCTATCAACACAACTATAATTCAAGTATATGCCCCAACAACAGCTGCAGAAGAGAATGAAATTGAAGAGTTCTATGAACAAGTACAAGTTGAAATTGACAGAACATGCAAACAGGATACCCTGATAGTCATGGGTGACTGGAACGCAAAAGTTGGCAACAAAGAAGAAGGCAAAGTAGTTGGAAAATATGGACTTGGCAACAGAAATGAAGCTGGAGAAAGACTGATAGAATTCTGCAAGACCAATGATCTATTCATTTCAAACACCTTCTTCCAGCAACACAAGCGGCGACTGTACACATGGACTTCACCCAATGGATTGTATAAAAATCAAATTGACTACATCTGTGGAACTCAATGATGGAAAAGCTCTGTAACATCAACAAAGACAAAGCCTAGAGCAGACTGTGGTACAGATCATCAACTACTAGTATGAAAACTCAAGCTAAAGTTGAAAAAGAGCAAACCACTCATGAATGCAGCAAAATATGACCTTGAGAATATGCCACTGGAATTTAGACTGCCTGCAAAATCGATTTGCTGCTTTAGATACAAATGACAGAGCTCCGGAAGAGTTATGGAACGACATCAAGAAGGTTGTGTTGGAAGAAAGCGAGAAGTCTCTACAAAAGGTGGAAAAGCAAAAACGGCTAAAATGGATGATGGAAGAAACTCTGAAAATTGCTCAGAAACGCAGAGAAGCTAAAGCCAGAGGAGAAAGAAAGACAATCGCAAAACTCAACAGAGATTTCCAACGTGCAGCAAGACAGAACAAGGAAAAGTACTACAATGACACTTGCAAGGAAATAGAAGCAGAAACTATTAGAGGAAGAACAAGATCGGCTTTCCTAAAGCTATGAGAGTTAAAGAAAAAGTTCCAGCCTCGAATTGGAATGTTACAAGATACTCAAGGTTCTATGTTGAATGATGCTGAGAAGATCAAGAAAAGGTGGAAGGAATATACAGAGTTTTTATATGATAAAGATCAAGTGGACTAATAGCCGTTTCAACCTGTACCTTATGATCGGGAACCATTGGTGATGAAAGAAGAAGTTGAAGCAGCATTGAAAGCCTTATCAAAGAACAACACCAGGCATTGATAGCATTCCCATAGAAGTATTGCAGCAATCTGATGCAGCTGTTACCATACTTACAAGGCTCTGCCAAGAAATAGGGAAGACAACAACATGGCCAACTGACTGGAAAAGATCTGTGTTTATGCCAATACTAAAGAAAGGTGATCCAACTGACTGTGGAAATTATGGCACAATCGCTCTGATTCCACATGCCAGCAAGATTCTACTGAAGATTATTCAAAAGAGACTACAACCATACCTGGAACAAGAACTACCTGAAGTGCAAGCAGGGTTCAGGAAAGGGCGAGGAACAAGAGACATCATTGCGGATGTGAGATGGATCCTTGAAAAGATTAAAGAATATCAAAAGGATATTTATTTGTGCTTTATCGGCTATAGCAAGGCTTTTGACTGTGTAAACCATGAGAAACTCTGGGCCACATTAAGAAGCATGGGTATACCAGAACACCTGATCGTTCTCTTGCGCAATCTGTACATTGATCAAGAAGCAACAGTTCGAACGGAACAAGGAGAAACAGAATGGTTTAAAATAAGCAAAGGTGTAAGACAAGGCTGTATACTTTCCCCCTACCTGTTTAATTTATATGCAGAAACAAATCATCAGAGAAGCAGGATTGTATGAAGACGACAGAGGTGTGAAGATTGGTGGAAGACTCATCAACAACCTTCGCTATGCTGATGATACTACATTACTGGCTGAAAGTGAAGAAGATCTGAAACATTTGCTTCTCACAATCAAAGAACATAGTCTCAAAATGGGCCTGCACCTTAATGTAAAGAAGACACAGATCATGACAACTGGCATAATCAACAGGCTCATCGTTGAAGGAGAAGAAATTGAAATTGTGAACAACTTTAACCTACTTGGATCAACTATCAATAAAGAAGCAATAAGCAGTCAAGAAATCAGACGACGCATTGCTCTTGGCAGAATGGCTATGAAAGACCTAGATAACATTCTCAAGAGCAGAGATGTCTCTCTCCATACAAAGATTTGACTTGTTCAAGCCATGGTATTTTCAATAACATCATATGGATGTGAAAGCTGGACAGTGAAAAAGACAGACAGGAAGAAAATTGATGCCTTTGAATTATGGTGCTGGCGGCGAATACTGTGTATACCATGGACTGCCCGAAGAACAAAGCAGTCGGTACTAGAGGAGATCAAACCTAAGCTTTCTTTAGAAGCTCAGATGACAAGACTTCGACTTTCATACTTTGGACACATCATGCGAAGAGAGATCATTAGAGAAAGACATCATGCTTGGCAAGATAGAAGGTCAACACACAAGAGGAAGGCCAGCAATGAGATGGATCGTTACAATAACAGCAGCTACGCGTACCAATCTGTCAACAATGAGCCGCCTGACTGAAGACCGAACACAATTTAGGATAGCTATCCAGAGGGTCACCATGAGTCAACTCCGACTCGACGGCACTTAATAATAACCACACCATTCACAGAAGATGATGTGTTAGAACAACTTGCAAAACTGAAAGTGGACAAGGCCATGGGACCAGATAGGATACATCCCAGGATTCTGAAAGAGCTCAGAGAGGTTCTTGCAGGGCCGTTAAAGGATGTTTTCAACAGATCCTTGGAAACAGGAGAGGTTCCTCTTAATTGGAGAATGGCTGATGTCATACCTCTACACAAAAGTGGTGACAGGGAAGAAGTGTCAAACTACAGGCCCGTGAGCCTTACCTCGGTGGTGGGAAACGTAATTGAGGCGCTCCTGAAAGAGCGAATAGTGAACTTTCTCAAAACCAACAGGTTGCAAGACCCGAGGCAACATGGTTTTACCGAAGGACGATCTTGCCAAACAAATCTGATTGAGTACTTTGACCGGGTGACCAGGGAGCTAGATCAGGGACATGCGATGGATCTCATCTACCTGGATTTCAGCAAAGCCTTTGATACTGTTCCTCATAGGAGGCTTATCAATAAACTCAGTAGCTTGGGGATGGATCCTAAGATGGTAAATTGGATCAGAAATTGGTTGACTTACAGACGACAGAGGGTGATGGTAAACGGAGCTCACTCGGATAAAGGGAAGGTGATTAGCGAGGTGCCCCAGGGGTCGGTCCTGGGCCCTGCACTGTTCAATGTATTTGTGAGTGATATTGCTGAAGGACTGAATGGAAAAGTATGTCTTTTTTTGCAGATGACTCGAAAATTTGCAACAGAGTTGACTCCCCCGAGGGAGTGGTTAACATGAGGAAAGATCTACAAAAGCTGGAAGAATGGTCTAATGCTTGGCAATTAAGATTTAATGCAAAGAAGTGCAGTCATGCACTTGGGTAGCAGAAATCAAAGGGAAATGTACGTGATAGGGGGCGAGAGGTTAGTATGCACGGATCAGGAGGACAGGATGCATATTCTGTAAGAAACTTCTGCAACTGGAGGTTGCCCTCTTTCGCATTGGTGAGATTTAGCAAAAGATTGACACTGGCACTGGGCTTACTGTAGTTGTCAAGAAAAGGGAACAAAACCTATCCTTCAGTAACTGAAAGTTCTGTGATAATAGGTTGTGCCTAAAGAATGCAGGAGACCGTATAGCTCAGCATTTCCCACACTGAGTCGATATCCCAAATGGAGTTACAGAAACAGGACTGCTCCCTTTCCCTCTCAATCTCTACCCAGTTGTGCAGTCAGCATGAGACCTATGTGCTGGTGAGGTATTCATGGGCACTGCCCCTTCCTACTGTGTGGCTTCTTGTTAGACTGAAAGCCGTGCACAGTGCTGGGGTCCATGAGCATGCATGCCTTTATTGTTGCCTTCACACTTTGGATACGTGGGATTAGGAGAAAGTGGATGAGAGAGGGAGAGGAGGCGGGTAATGAGGATCTTCTATTTTGTTTTCATCATTTAGAGTCATGTGAATTTTTAAGTGTTAAAATGGGGTCAGATTGGATAAAGATTTGAGAAGCACTGGAGAGAAGTGCTGTAAAATACTGATCCCTGATGGTGTTTACGGTCTCTCTAACCTTTATCACCAAAAAGTGAACCACTGGTCCATTGTGCTAATCTAGCATGAACATCTTTATGCATGTCATATGGCAGTGATAGCAGAAGCTGAGATACTTGAAGAGGTGTTAAATGTACCATATGCTGAAAGGCACATTTTAGATAATACATGCAGGTCAGAATCGAGGCATCAAGTTCAGGATGTACACAATTCTGGAGGTATTTTAGAAGAGACACTGTCAAACACAGAGCCTTTTCTTAAATATGTATACGTGTATGTAAGAGTACCTGTAGATTTGCCAATGCAGAAACCTTATGCTACAGCCCAGTGCTTAAAGCTCTAGCACAAATTTAATGCTGACATTTTGCACTGGGATTCAATTTACAAATTGCCCAATATGCAAAGAAAATCAGCATTTAAACTGGGAGAGCAAGCCAAACACATGTGCATAGAAAATGGCACAAGTTTGGCATGCTGTCCCGAAGAAACAGGGTCATTGGAGGTGAAGTTTGACACTTCACCTCAGCTGCCCTAGGCATTAGAGAAAGCACATTGGCACACTGTTGTGGGGACAAGTGCCCCTCCCTGGACATGACTCTTCTCCCCCCTCACAAACAAAATCCCTAGTGACACTTAACCCTTTCACCCCCCTCCTAGTAGCTTTTAAGCCTGGGGCAGGAGCACTGCTCACATGTGCCTGTGCTGCTATCTTGAAAAATGGCAGTACCTGGCCTCACATGATGCATCCGGGTATGTACTGGGCTGGCTCAGACTGCCATATAAGGCAAAAAATGCCTTATATGATGATGTGACATTCCCCTGTGTTGCATCCTGGGACGTACTGTTTACAGTATTAAAACATTCTCTACATTTCTTTAGTACCTACTTTGCCCATTCCACTGTAAAAATGAGAACATTGGACTTGAGTGGATCCTCTCGTTGTCTGTACTTTAGGATATTCAAAGGGTTAACAAGGTTAGCAGACCTGCTAACCGTTTTAGTGCCATTGAATATCCTGGACAAGGGCATAACATGTTTAGAGCCACTGATTAGCGGCTGGTGCTGCCAATACATGCCCTGCTGCTTACTGGTTATCAGTGGGGTGTTCTAGGACCGGTGCTATGGAGCTTCTTCCAAGTTATTAACATGCAGCAAAATCTGGGTGCAGTAACGGCTGGCCTAACTTTCATAGCAGAAGCAAACTGGGTAGTGGCTGAATATCAACACTGCCCAGTTAGTTTCCTGGCAGTCTGGATATTCCATGCCGGAGCTTGGATATGGTGCCAGTATTGACTATCTGGATTTAAGGTTCAGTGGCAGCGCTAGCTGCTGCTGAATATCAGGCCCTATACTTTTAAATTCCTTTTTTAAACACAATTTAATTTTGATATTTCTAGTCTGCCTTTACAAAATTATAGCCAAGAACAATAGCATTAGAGTCTCTTAAGTGATTTAATAAAGACAGCAGTAGGCTAGGTTAGATAAATTAAAGGATAATAATTTGCAGAATATATTTTTTTCAGTAGTTTTCTGAAGGTAATAAAATTGTTCCGTCTAGTTGTGTGATAGCTTGCTATTTAGATTTATACAACATGAATGGAGGAGTACTTTAGGTTATTATTTGAGAACTGAAGAAGTCTATGGACCTGTATATATGACAGTATATTCTTCATGTAGGTTGGAGAAATGCCATTCATGTTTTTTAACACAAAGCATAGTAGTTCAATACAAGTATCAAATGGATGGTAACTAATGTAGTTTAACAAAGATGTCATATGATCCCATGTTATACCTTTTAAAATTACCCTATGATAGTGAAGTAGCATAGACTCAATTGTTATTGGAGCCTGCCACAAAGCAAGTTCTTAAGGCCCTGTACTGGAAGGACCACTGTGGCCTTTGTACCTCTATGAATTTCAAGAGACCGTTTACAGCTGATTGAGGCTCTGCTTCCTGTTTAAAGGAATGTTAACCTCTCGATATATGCTGAATGCCTCTCTAGTAAGAAATACCTTTGTAGGGAAATTTAGGAGGAGGGAAGGGGTTGGGGGAAGCCCCACTGAATATTTCCCTTTGGTTGATGCCAATGAAATAAAAATCAGGATCTGGGTAATCTTCCTGTCCATATTAAGAGAAACCATGTGCCTTTCTTGTCCTCCAGAATCTAGAGAGAGCGAGCCAGCCAGGATGAGCAGGCTGCATTATTGCATTTGGTAGGAGCAGGCTGATTCTGTAGGACTGCCAGGGAACCTTTCCAATTCCTTGCAATTAAAACTGTGATTGATGGTGGCAGTAGCAAAGAGGGCACTTAAACTGGTCTGATCTCAAAGTTGCTGGGAAAGATCTGGGGCGAAGACCCTGAGAATGAGTGCTCTGGTACTCTGTGGCTGAGTACTGTGCACCAGTTGCGGTTCAATCTGCACATGTGCATTTGGTGGTGGATACAGCTAAATTCCACAGTGCAAATTAATAGTGGCACACTGTGGTTACTGCTGCTGAGTAATATTGCCCCACCAGTCCTTTGTCTTTGGTATGCCACAGTAAGTTTACTCACTCGGATCCAAGAAATTCCAGAGTGACCACATCAATGTGATACCTATGATCACCTTCAAAGACACTTGCTATTGAGCAATCTAATTTGGGTTCATCTTCCAGATGCAAATCTGACTGTAGATATGTGCTGTAAGATAGTAGACCACAAACACAAGCAACAGTAATCTTTTATATAAGACCTAGCAGGCTGGCAACCAAGCTTTCATTTTTCACATGCTTGTGGTTATTGCTAATCTGACGCATGGTGCTTGGGCTTCAGTGACAATCCACACTCGCCGTGAGAGCAGCAAGACAACAGAACACATTGTCAAAGCATGTCCTCATACACATCTACTTGATGGTCTTGAAGATATAGTTACTGCATCTGATTCTACTTTCAAATGGTTTAGTTAAATAATAAGCATCTAGCAGAGTGGAGGAGTAGCCTAATGGTTAGAGCACTGGCTTGGGAACCAAAAGACCCCAGGGTTCAATTCTCACTAGCACTCCTTGTGGCCTTAGGCAAGTCACTTAACACTCCATTGCCCCAGAAATATCCAAGCTATCAATGTCCCTGTTTACATTGTAACTTAAACTTGGTAATGTACATTCCTTATCGTCCCTCCGGTTTAGTCCTCCAACTCTGGGTTGTGAACCTCCTCCTGCAGCTTGGAGACTGGGCATGTCAAACTCGTGACATCACTGGATGTAGTCTGCTGGTCTCTCCCATCAGCCCCAGTGTGTCCAGTCTCCATGCAGCAGGAGGACATTGTGAGCCTGAGTGGAGGGTTCACCTGAGGAACGAATAAGGAGCAGTTAGTGTAGCTTAGTTTCAGTTTGGGGTGGTTTTATGCCCTCTTATTCCAGGATTTGATTTTAGTGTTACTGGCCATTTAAAAAAAAGAAAAAAAGAGGATTTTCCTCGGCCGGATCCTGCCTGCTTTTCTGCACTTAGAGATGAGGCAGAGTCCAGCAGAAAGCCAACCAATAGGCAGGCGACTTTGGGAGTTTCTTCCTGCCTGGACCCACATAACAACCGACCAATGAGTGTCGGAAATAATTTGTGAAGGTTATGCGCTGGAATTAGCAAGGCCCATTTGGGAGTGAGTGGTCATGTCGCCCTGCAGGGGACCTCAGAAAACCCTAGCGGTCCACAATACTTTAAATTGCCTGTTACAAATTGGAGCAGTCGTGTCTGTCCCGATAAAAGATTACGGTGCGGGTTGATACTCCATTTATTTCGTAGTGCCAAAGAAGGACTGGTCCCTGCAGCCCATTTTGGACTTGAAAGGTGTGAATCGGTGTCTTTGGGTGCCGCATTTCAGAATGGAAACATTGAGGTCAGTTATTGTGGCGGTGCGCCAAGTGGAATACTTGACCTCTCTCGATCTTACCGAGGCTTATCTGCATATCCCGATCAGGGCCTCTCATCAAACGTTTCTTCATTTTGCTATCCCGTGGGGACATTATCAGTTTCAAGCATTGCCGTTCAGCCTAGCGAGGGCGCCACGGACATTCACCAAGATCATCATGGTGGTGGTGGTGGTGGTGGCGGCAGTGGCGGCGGCAGTGTTGCGCAAGGAGGGGATTCTGGTCCATCCTTATCTCGATGATTGGTTGATTCGAGCAAAGTCTGAAGCCGAGAGCATACAGGTGACAAACAAGGTAGTGACGTTTTTGCAGAGCTTAGGTTGGGTGGTCAATTCGGCAAAACGTCATTTGGTACCAACTCAGGATCTCGACTATTTGGGGGTTCGCTTTGACACCCGGAGCGGAGCGGTGTTCCTCCCGCAGCGGCGAATCATAGTTTTACGCCAACTGATCCACAAGTTCCTAGCGACGCCGGCTCCGACAGCGTGGAATTACCTGCGAGTGCTGGGAACGATGGCAGCAACCCTGGAAGCAGTGCCATGGGCCAGGTTTCATATGCGTCCCTTACAGAGGGCTCTGCTTCGCCATTGGTCATATCAGGCCGACTCATTAAACAAATGTCTGTCTTGCCCGCTCAAGGTTCGACAGTCGTTGCGGTGGTGGCTTCTTCCAGGATCCTTGACAGTGGGAATGCCTCAGGAGCAGCCGGAGTGACTCCCATTGTTGACGGACGCGAGTCTTGCTGGATGGGGAGCCCATTGCGGGGACCTGTTTGCACAAGGCACGTGGACCCTTCTAGAGAGCGGCTGGTCGATCAATCAGCTGGAGTTGCAGGCTGTTTACTTGGCTCTAAAAGCGTTCGAGGCAACGGTGTTGGGTCACGCTGTGCGGGTCCTGTCGGACAACTCCGCGACCATAGCTTACATCAGTCGACAAGGTGGGACAGGAAGCACAGCCATGGAAGAAGAAGTTGAGACGCTGTTCTCTTGGGTGGAGACACGGCTTTCCGTGATTTCAGCAGCGCACATTGCCATCGCATTGTCATTCCCTGCAGACTTCCTCAGCAGGGTTCAAGTAGATGCCGGAGAGTGGGAATTGCATCCGGACGTGTGTACTCAGATAACCCACAGGTGGGGTCAGCCAATCATGGATCTTATGGTGACCTTTCAGTCGGCAAAGGCGAACCGCTTCTATAGCAGACGGAGAGAAACGATGTCGGAAGGGATCGATGCTCTGATGCAGCGTTGGCCATCAAACGGTCTGCTCTGTCTTTCCCCCGCGGGCGCTCATAGGGCGCGTGGTTCAGCATATAGAAGCTCATCGGGGAAGAGTGTTGCTGGTGGCTCTGGACTGGCCCAGACGTCCGTGGTATGCCGATCTTATTCAATTGTTGGATGGGACTCCGTGGAAATTGCCGGTGTCGAAGGACCTATTGAGGCAGGGTCCTCTTTGCATGCCGCAAGTGGATCGGTTCTCGCTTACGGTTTGGCCATTGAAAGGGCGAGGTTGAAGAGGAAAGGTTATTCCGGAGCAGTTATAGCGATGTTGCTTCGCGCTAGAAAGCGGTCTACGTCCCTGGTGTATCTTCGCATTTGGCACATTTTTGAGGACTGGTGCTCGCGCTGCAAGTTCGGATGGCTACGGTGTCCATTGCTGTGATCTTAAGTTTTTTGCAAGACGGATTTGATAAGGGGCTGGCAGCCAGTTCCTTGAGAGTACAGTTAGCAGTGATTTTGTGTTATAGAGGCAAAGTGCAAGGTTTAGCGCTGGGGGCGCATACAGATGTGCTGCGTTTTCTTAAAGCAGTGACCAGGATGCGACGTGCTCGTAGGGTCGTCATTCCGCCATGGAATCTCAATTTGGTCTTGGGGGCGTTGACTAAGGAACCTTTTGAGCCCTTTGCTCAATGCCTCAGTTAAGGATCTGACTTTGAAAACAATGTTTTTGGTAGCCATATGCTCGGCAAGGCGAATCTCTGAGCTGCAGGCGCTGTCCTGTAGGGAACCGCTCTTGTCCTTTTCCAGAGAGAAGGTGGTTTTGCGACCAGTTCCATCGTTTTTGCCAAAGGTGGTTTCTCCATTTCATCTGAGTCAGAAGGTGTCGTTACCCATTCTGGGGTCATTGGATGGGAGCGCCGTGGACCGGGCGTTATGCCGCTTGGACATCAAAAGGGTGTTATGGCGGTATTTGAAAGTTACCGAGACTTTCCGTAAGTCGGATCGTCTGTTTGTGGTGTGTTTGGTGGTCCCCGCAAAGGGGAAGCGGCAGCGAAGGCGTCCATTTCTAGATGGATTCGAGAGGCAATCACGTCAGCATATCTTCTGCGGGGGCCGAGTGGTTCTGACAGAGTGCATTCTACAAGAGCGCAGGTGACGTCCTGGGCGGAGCATTGTTTGGTGCCACCGGGAGAAATTTGTAAGGTGGCCACTTGGTCATCCCTTCATACTTTCAGTAAACATTACCACCTTGATGTTCAGGCGGCAAGCGATGCTCATTTTGGGTCAGCGGTGGAGCAGGCCGGCTGGAAAGGACCCTCTCGATGACTACTGCTCTGTTACATCCCAGAGGTGGAGGATTAAACTGGAGGGATGATAAGGAAATGGAAATTACACTTACCTGGTAATTGTTGTTCCTTTAGGACCTCCAGTTTAGTCCTCATTCCCACCCTTGGGGGTGTCATTGCAGTGGATGTTCAGTGGAGGGAACAGTGAAGACAACCAGTAGGTGGACTTTTATTGGCATTTTTCTTGCTTTGATTCTGTCTGTTTCCTTTTCTCTGTCCAATTTAGGGTTCTGTTTAAGGCGGAAGGAAAAGGTAAAAGGAAAGTCCCTTTCGGTTGGGAGGTCATTTCTGTAAGCATAGTTAGGATAGAGTTGGGGTTTTTTTTGTTTTGTTTTTTTTAGAGAAAAGGAAAGGAAGCTCAAAATTTGATTTATGATAATAGCTACTTATTTGTTGCTCCTTTGAGTGTGCTTTGCCAATAGTTCACTGGGGCTGATGGGAGAGACCAGCAGACTACACCCATTGATGTCACAAGTTTGACATGCCCAGTCTCCAAGCTGCAGGAGGAGGTTCACAACCCAGAGGTGGACTACTAAACTGGAGCTCCTAAAGGAACAACAATTACTAGGCAAGTGTAATTTCCATTTAAACTACTTGGACTGAAATGATAAAGTGGTAAAAAAAAAACTCAAATTAATACTGAGCTTGGTTATGGTTGTCACACACACTAAAGCTGTGTGGGTACCAAAGTTCTTATCTTTCTATCCCACTGGGAGTAGGGTTGGAACCATAACTTGTCTGACATTTTCTGCAGGGAAAAAAATAACAAAAAAGAGAAAATATATTTGGTGTGTTAAAGCTGAAAGACAAAAAGAAAAGGAGAAGCTTCTCTAATGGAAGAGCTTAGTTTTTGCATCCATCTGGCAGAAGAATCAAGACTGAGGAGACTACTGCACATGGGAAAGACTGAGCTTGCTCTGAGCATTACCCTTAGTGCTGGGCTAATTATTTGTGGTCTATAGTCATGCACGTGCTTGACTGATTTTTCAAAGATCAAGGCCCCAGTCCACACCAGAAAAAGTGTATTTACATTCTTGAAAGCAGCTTTTACATGGAGTAGTTTAATCAGTGTTTAAAAACTACAACCAGTTCCTATTTTAAAGACTTAACAGATAGATAGAATGACAGGAATATTCTTTATTCTTTTGCTATTTTGTATAACAATTTTTTTTGCCTAATATGCTCAATGCACTGATTTAATGATAGTTTGTACTGTGTGTTCAAATATATGGTCCAGAGATTAAAACATTTGAGTTATCGAGCTCAGTGTGTACTGTTTGTGACTGCATGCGTAGCAGGTGCTATCAGAACCATCGTGCTGGGCTCTTTTGGAAACCTGTGCAGGATTTTTGCTATTAGAAGAATGGGTGGGTGTTGCTTAGTTGAAATGATACTTGCTGGTCCATCTGTAAAAGGATGCAATTTAGCTGAATATCTACTGTAAATCATTTAACTAACTAAAAATGTGTTTATTTCTGTTTTAGTTCTTGTCCGTTTTATAGTGATGCTGGTTCTGAACATATGGGTTACCATCACAGTACTGCAGTACAGGAAAAGTGAAAAGAAGACGGATTAACAAATATGGCAAAGAAGCAAGCAGCTAGCCTTTACTTTGGACAACCCCCCCCCCCCCCCTCGACGTAAACCTCTTGTAGGGTTTGTGCTCTCTTCAGCTGCATGATCCTTCATTAACAATTTTTGTAAATCCCTATCCAGGAACATACACTACAGTATCATGGTTCAGTATGTTAGTACATAAGATGTACCAAATTGGGTCAGGCCCAGTGTCCTGTTTCCAACAGTGGCCAATACAGGTCACAAGTACCTAGCAGTTTCCGAAAAAAGACACACAGGTTTCACAGTGCTTGTATTGGAACAGAGTACTTTACTTTGCTTTTCCCTTGTTAAAGGAATTCTTTCAGTATAAAAAAAAAATGTAAGTATAGATAAACACTTTAACCATTGCATGAAAACTTAGCACTATATTAAGACAGGCCAGGTGAAACAGGGGCTGCATTTACAGTAAGAAGTCCTATGGGACTCTCTTCCTCATTCTGTTTTCCATGGTAAGGGAAGTGTATTTATTTATTTAACCAGTTTTCTATATTACCTTATCCTTCAATCAAAGCGGTTTACATTATGTAATCACTACAAACAGGTACTAGATACATTCCCTTGTCCCCAAAGGGGCTCACAATCTATGTGTACCTGAGGCCCAAGGCCACAAGGAGTACCCATAGGACTAGAAACCCCAATCCCTCTGGATTGAGATTGCTGTCCCCAGGTAGGATGTGAACCCCTGGCCTGAGGTACTATGTCCTAACCACTAGGCCAGGCCTCCCTTCATTATTGCTACATTAGAAGAGAATGTGTTAATTTGATTTTTTTTAAACCAGGTTAGAGAAGTCTGGAAAGAAAATTAAAATTAATAGCTGTAGGCTTCCGTAGTTTTGACTTCATTCTATTAAAAAATATATAGGGGATTTGTTTATAGTTCGAATTAGTAGTACTTGTTGTGATAACATGGTACAGTTAACCTACAGCTTAGAGTGTAAGATGTTTAAGGGCTAGAATGTACTTTTCAGCTATAAATAGTTCAAGAAGCCACAGATTTGTTTACTCAACTAGTTTTCAAAGACTGGCTGTGCCCCAATGTCCTGTAAACTTGGAAAGAGGGAAAAATCCATTGAGAAGACCAAACCATGCAGTTTCAGAAGATGGCAGAACAATTGCCATTTCAGTTGGTGGCTCCATGGGTATGGTGCCAGGATCTGTCGTCTGCATGGGACTGAAGCTTAATCAGCAGTTCCACTACTTCCAGCCAATGAGGCAGCAGCTGTGTCTGTGACTTGAAAAGGGGAGGAGGAAATGCAGATGTGAAAAGCAGTTTATAGAAAGGAGAGGGCTTAGAGAACATAACATAAGATATGCCATACTGGGTCAGACCAAGGTCCATCAAGCCCAGTATTCTGTTTCAAACAGTGGCCAATCTAGGTCATATGTACCTAGCAGTTTCCCCAAAAGACACAGGTTCCACAATGCTTGTACTGGGTCAAGCATTGATATCCTGGGTTCCTCCTTAATAATGGTTTATGGACCTTTCCTCCAGGAACTTGTCCAAACCTTTTTTAAGCCCAGCTACACTAACAGCCTTTACTACATCCTCCGGTAACAAATTCCAGAGTTGGATTACACGTTGAGTGAAAAAATATTGTCTTTTATTAGTCTTAAATAGTTTACCCTGTAGCTTCATTGCATGTCCCCTAGTCTTTCTACATTCTGATAACGTAAACAATTGATCTACGTTTACCCGTTCCACTCCGTTCATTAATTTATAGACTTCTATCATATCTCCCCTCAGCCGTCTCTTTTCCAGGTTAAAGAGCCCTAACCTTTTTAGCCTTTCTTCATAGGAGTATCCTTTCATCCCCTTTACCATTTTGGTGGCTCTTCTCTGAATCTTTTCTAAAATCGCTATATCCTTTTTAAGATACGGCGACCAGAATTGCACACAATATTCAAGGTGCGGTCTCACCATGGAATGATATAGAGGCATTATAATATCTTTTGTTTTATTTTCCATTCCTTATGATACCTAGCATTCTATTTGCTTTCTTGGCCGCGGCCGCCGCTGCTGCACACTGGGCCGAGGGTTTTAACATGTTATCCACAACGACGCCTAAATCATTTTTCCTGGGTGGTGGTTCCTAATGTGGAACCTTGCATTGTGTAACCATAGTTTGGGTTGTTCTTCCCTAGGTGCATAACTTTGCACTTGTCCATATTAAATTAATCTGCCATTTTGATGCCCAGTCTTCCAATTTATCAAGATCCTCTTGCAATTTTCCACAATCCTCTTGGGTTTTAACAACTTTAAATAGTTTTGTGTCATCTGCAAATTTGATAACCTCACTCATTATTCCACTTTCCAGGTCATTTATGAATATTTCAAAAAGCAGCGGACCCAACACAGATCCCTGGGATACACCACTATTCACCTTTCTTCATTGGGAAAATCGGCCATTTAGCCCTACCCTCTGCTTTCTATCTTTTAACCAGTTCCTGATCCACAATAGTACACTGCTTCCTATCCTATGACTCTTTAGTTTTGCTAAAAGTCTCTGATGAGGGACCTTGTCAAAGGCTTTCTGAAAGTCCAGATACACAATATCAACTGACTCACCTTTGTCCACCTGATTAATTCACTCCTTCAAAAAAACATAACAGATTAGTAAGACAAGATCTTCCTTGTCTAAAGCCATGTTGGCTGTCTCCCATTAGGCCATGACTATCTACATGCTGAGTAATTGTATTCTTTATGATGGTTTTTACCATTTTTCCCCGGTACTGACGTCAGGCTCACTGGTTTGTAGTTTCCTGGATCACCCCTGGAACCCTTTTTAAAAATTGGTGTTACATGAGTGATCCTCCAATCTTCAGGTATTAGAGATGATTTTAATGATAGTTCACAGATTACTAATATTAGGTCTGCAATCTCATATTTCAGTTCTTTCAACACCCTTGGATGTATACAATCCGGCCCAGGTGATTTGCTATTCTTCAGTTTATCTAATAGTTGTAATATATCTTCCTGATGTATCGATATTTCCTTCAATTCTTCTGCACTTTTAAATACCACTTCAATCATGGGTAACATCCCTACATCTTCCTCAGTAAAGACCAAAGCAAAGAATTCATTCAGTCTCTCTGCTATCGCCTTGTTGCCTCTTAGTACCCCTTTAACCTCTCTATCATCTAATGGACCAACTGACTCTCACAGGTTTTTTGCTACGAATGTACTTGAAAAAGTCTTTATTTAGCGTTTTTGCTTCTGCAGCAAGCTTCTTCTCAAATTCTCCCTTTGCCTGCCTTATCAATGCCTTGCATTTGACTTGCCAGTGCTTGTGCTGTTTCTAGGTTTTGTCATTTGGCTCTTTTTTCCATTTCCTGAAAGATGCTTTTTTGGCAACAACAGCCTCTCTGACCTCACCTTTAAACCATGCGGGCAGTTTTTTGGACTTCCTTCCACTTTTCTTAAAGCGTGGAATACAGCTGGTCTGGGCTTCCAAGATAGTATTTTTCAACAACACCCAAACTTGATGTAAGTTTTTAACCTTTGCAACTGCTCCTTTTTAGGTTTTTCTTAACTATTTTCCTCATTTTATCAGTCTCCCTTTTGAAAGTTAAAAGGTAGTACTGTGGATTTCCTTACTATCCCTCCTCCACTAATTAAATCAAAGGCGATCATGCTATGATCACTATGGCCAAGTGGCCCCAACAACCTTATCTCTTGCACTAGATCTGCTGTTCTATTAAGGATTAGGTCTAATATAGCTTCCCCTCTGGTCAGTTCATGAACCAGCTTCTCCAAGAAGCAGTCATTTATTTCATCTAGGAACTTTATCTCCCTAGCATGTCCTACTGTGACACTGACCCAGTCGATACCAGGGTAATTGAAATCACCCATTATTATTACTGTGCTGTGGAGGAGAGAGGTTATGAAATTGATGTAAGGTATGTACTGCCGGGTCTTTGTGACCCAGTGTGGCCACAGTTGGGGAGAGACCAAGATCCATTTGAGTCCAGCATCCTAACTTGGTGTGGCTTTTCTTTTGTTCTTTCTAAGAGCCCTATGAAGGGAGACTTAAATATATGTACCCTAGGGGAGATAAACAGTAAAAAAAAAAAAAGGGGGGGTGGTATAATAGAGAGATTCAGTAACCTTAAAACTATAAACCACAGGTAAATTTTTTTTCCTGGAATAAAAATTTGATATCAAACTCAAATGGGGTTAGACTTGGTAGTAATAAAAAAGAAAAACTGAAATCGCCTTGTAGAAAGGATGGTGGATATATAGAACAATTGCCCAAAGGAGGTGATAGATGCAAAAAATAGTAACACTACTTGAAAAATGATTGCATAGGCATGCAAAATCTCTAGATGTAGAGAAGTAAGAGAAATCTAGATTTCTGCTTTCACCTAAAGCAGGGGTTCTCAACCCAGTCTCAGGATATACCTAGCCAGTCAGGTTTTCATGATAATCACACTAAACATGTCTACAATGAAGGTAGCACATGCCTCATGTATATTCATTGCAGTTATTCTGAAAATCTGGCTAATAAGGTGTGTCCTAAGGAGGGGGGTTGAGAACCTCTGCCCTAAGGTGATGTTCCCAGACCTGTCCAACCAATCAATCAGGTTTCCAGGATATTCACAATGAATACACATATGAGTGATTTCTATACACTGCCCCTAGTCCATGCCAATTTATCATGTATAGTCCTTGATCCTGCAAAAGAAAGCAACCAGGACAGCCTACATGGGCCTTTCAGTCCTTATATGCTTTCTTAATTGCTGTTTTAAAAATTTCCTAACACACAGATCTGACACTGATTATGGAAAAAGTACATACACTGAGTTTCTGCTTTTTAAAACATCTTAAGAAAACATTTCATTTTTTTTGTCAGTCCAGGACACAAGAAGCAAGACCCAGTGATTCTGTCATACGCACCCTTAGGAGTTAAAGAAGATACCTAGCTTTATTAAGGTTCTGTATAACAGTTCACTGGTGTGTATTGTGAACAAATAAGAAGGCATCTTTACAAAAGTATTGCATTCCAGTTAATCATTCTATCACTTGTATGCATTCATGGCAAATGTTGCAGACCAGTAGCATAGACATTAAAAGGCATCCAAAGACAGATGTTTATGTAATGTCATTTTAGTGCTTGGTCAAAATATTTGCAAGTATTTTAAGAAGTGAGCTAATCGTTAGAAAATGTGGATGGAAATTGATGAAAGAAGAAGGGCAGGACAACCTCCACCAACATAGAGAGGAGGCGCAAATTAAATCCACAGCTACAATGGAGGAATCTTGTGTCAAGGTTTCTAGGCTAGTTGTGCTGCTCCAGAACTTCAAACTTTTGACCCCTAGCCATAAGGATCATGTATTTCAGCTAGTGTAGTCACACCTTTTTGGTTATGGTCCACTATCTTACAGTAGCATTGATCAATTTGTATTCTGACCCCTGATGTAGGTGTGTTTTACCAAAAATTGGCCAAGTTGGGTTCTTAATAAAGTGTATTGATAGAGAAAAACCACAACAGAGGCATCTTCTATGGAAATCAATGAAACCAAGCTGCAAATCCCATTTGGCCCACTGACCCTGAACAAGTCACCATTTGATCTTGCCTCAGATATCCAGTGAGATTGTAAGCTCCAAAGAGCAGAGACTTAACTATACTTGAATAGATATTAACATTGTGTAGTAATGTGCACATCCAGTAGTACTATAACATAAATGTTGACCTATTTACCATACAAGAGAGAGAAAATAAAAGTATGACTTTGTGCTATTTTATATTTGTAATCATGAAAAGCATTCTCACTCAATAAAATAAAAACAAACTTACTTTATTTGCAACAATATTTAGAGAAAGAGTGTCAAACATCAGCCACGGAGACCCACAAACCAACCTAATTTTCAGGATGTCCTTAATGAATATGCATGAGATACTTGCAAGTACTGTTCCAGGGTATGCCAATATCTCATGCAACTTCATTAAGGACATCCTGACTGATATACAGCCCTCCAGGTCTGACATTTAACACCACTGGTTTAGAGTATGGACTTCCAGCTTTTTCAGGTGCTTCTTTCCAGACAAGTCTGCCTGGTTTAGCTTGGCAAAATCCACTCCCATCTCTTAACAAATGGTGCTTATTTCTTGGAGTGGGTAAACTCATAGTTATAACAGCACTATAGTCATGATAGTAGTAGAACTTTAGCTGTTTATCTCCAGGAACAAGCAGGAATGCAGTCTTAACATATGGGTTTCATCGGTACAGATAGAGCCCACACAGGAACATTCCCCATTGTCCAATTGGAAAGCCTTTAGGAGCAATCCACTGTGCCCGTCTTCCCAAGTCCTCTTCAGTTCTTCATTTTCTGAGGAACCAGCAGATTGTTCTCTTCCTGTCACCACCATTTTTTGGTTTAAATCTGTGCTCTGCCTTTATGTCAACGCCAGTACCTTCCCTGATACTGGCCCCAATATTTCTTTTCAAAATATTTGTTTTTTCTTTCCAATTTTAGTGGTTTTTACTGCCAAGTTAAGCCTTGGCCTACATTGTTCCACCACAATGGAAAAACACATCAGCAGCTTCAAAAAATGTTCTGGTACAATATTAAGCACAGATAAACATGACTGATATTTAAATTGTTTGGGTTCAGACCATTTTGTACCTACAAATAAAAAAAGCCCTAAAGAACAGAGCCTAACACTATGGTTCTCTGTTTGTCCCAGACTCAGTTTCAGTGGCTTCTATACCGTCAGACATCTGCCTTCTCTCTTGGTTCTTAAGTCTCAAAGTCCAAGCATAAGTCTAAGTCATCAGCATGAAAACTCGATACTGATTCTCAAGGTAAGTCCCTTCATCATCATAGAGATTCAACGAAAGGTGCATTTGATGCAGACATGCCTGCCAAACAGCCCCGGCAGGAGGCCCAGCCCTCCATGCACAACAGGAGCTCCATGACACTCCCAGGGTTTTGACCTCTGGAGAGCTACTGGTTCCATGCTCCGAGACGATGGCTCAGAGCCCCATTTAGGATTCCACACAGACATCAGCCTCCTCACTTGACCAGCGCATCCTGCTATCAAGAGGAGTTTCACAGCACTCCTGGCAACCTTGGTATCATCGGTGCAGGCATAGGAATCTGGCCCACGGCCGATGCCGGACCTTGAACCTGCATCAGGGGATCCTCTGCCTCCTTCAGAACTGACAGACATCGTTGGTGCCCAACAGGTTCCCACTGATGCACCAACTGATCATTGGTATCGGACCTAGACATCACCACAAGACAATCGATACTTTTGACTTTCTGTCAGAATCAGACTCTACCTTCTCTAATTCTGATGATGCATTGGAGGACTCCAGGATCTCCCGATTCATCCCCTCCTCATGAGCGGAATCAGTCCCTGCCAGAGGACATGTCTTTTCAAGACTTCATTTGAGACATGGTAGCAGGCCTGCAGATTACCGTGGCATCAGAGACAGAACAGAAGGCAGAGGAATTGGAAATCCTCCAGTACCCCTTGGCACTCAAAGAGGTAGTCACGTTACCAGTGCATTGTATTCTGCAGGATCTAATGCTATGTATATAGGAGGCCCCGCTAATGGTTCTGCCTATCAGCAAACGACTCGATAACCATGTACAGAATTCCACCTTGTCCTGGCTTCCAAAAGCCTCAACTGCCACACCACTCCATGGTGGTGGAATCAGCAATACCTCACACAAAAGTTCTAAAAATCATTCTTCCATGCCATTAGGCAAGGACTCCAGAACTCTCAATGCCTTTGGCTGTTGATGCTTTCAGGCATGCATGCTCACTTCTAGGATTACTTCCTACATGCGCTGTATGGGCATGTATCTCAAGGATATCTCCAGGGAACTAGAGAACCTTGCCCCTTTCCTTCCCAATGACAACCGTGATGCATTCCAGGCCTTAATCAGGCAAAATCAGAATACATCCAAATTTCTTACCAGAGCTTCTTTTGATGCCTTTGAATCATCCAGCAGAGTTTCAGTAGTCTGCTTCGGTTCTCGCAGAATGGCCTGACTACAGGCATTTGACCTTCACCTGCTCTGGAGAGAACCTCTTTGGAAAAGGTTGGAGAGAGAAGGTCAGAGAGATTGAAGCAGATGATCTCACGCAAACGCCTCTCCAGAAAGACATCAGACCCCTCTAGGAGAAAGACTAATCCAAAGAAGTCTTTCTATCCTAAGAAGAAAAGATATTATCTTTCTTATCCACCTGCAGCTGCTTACCAACCTCAGCAGTGACAGCAGGGCCCTCGCCAGCCCAAAAAGCCTAAAGTGCCTAAACCACAACCAGCTGGACAGACACAGCCAGCATCTGGTTTTTGACTCCTTCCTAGAGACCATAGCTACTCTGCCTCCACCCGTACACATAGTAGGCAGACTCTCTTCCTATGCCCACAGGTAGCACCTCATCACATCAGAGCAGTGGACTCTCAACATTGTCCAAAGGGACTATCTACTTTATTTCAAAAGCTTGCCTCACCACCACCACAAGGGATTATCCTGAAAACCCCTTGCAGACAAATCTCCTAGCAGTCGATGTGTCCACCCTGTTAGCTCAGGGGGCCATAGAAAAAGTACCACCCAACAGGACAGAGGCTTCTATTCTCCTCACTTTCTTATCCCCAAAAGGACAGGAGGGTTCTGGCCCATTCTAGATCTAAGGAACCTAAACAAATTCCTCGTTCAAGAAAAATTCAAAATGATTTCCCTCGGTACACTTCTGCCATACCTTCAGAGGAACAACTAACTATGTTCTCTAGACCTCAAGGAGGCATACACCCGTTTGCTGAGCCACCCTCAACACAGACAGTATCTGCGTTTCTGGTTCCAGCAAATCCACTACCAATATTAGGTGATCCCTTTTGAGTTAGCCTCCACACCCAGAGTGTTCACAAAATTCATGGCAGTGGTTGCTGCCTACCTTTGTACTGTGTCTTCCCCTACTTAGTCAACTGGCTAATCAGGGGAGAATCCCCACAAGAGGTAAAACTATCTCTTCATCACACCATTTCTGTGCTCCAAGATCTGGAATTCATCCTAAAGTTTCTAAAATCGCACCTGGTCTTATTCCAGCAGCTTGAATTCATTGGAGCACTTCTGGACACTCGTCAGGCCCAAGCTTTCCTTCCACAGGATCGCTCTGCCTGCCTCATCGAGCTGGCCAACAGCATAAAGATTTACAGTGCTTTAACAGCTTGAGAAATGATGCACCTTCTAAGGAACATGGCCTTCACATTCTATGTCATCCCCTATGCCCGCCTGCACATGCGACAAGCCCAATGGACTCTCGTCTCAATGGACACAAGCAACCGAATTCTCTCAGACAACATCTGCATCACCTCTCCACTTGTCATCTCCCTTTAGTGGTGGTGCTCCCCTCAAAATCTACTCAGAGGGTCACCTTTTCAGATGCCTCCACCACAATGCACCCTGACAAAGGATACTTCCAAACTCGGGTGGGGAGCATATTTATTTATTTGTCTCTTTTCGTGAATCAAAGCAGTTTACAGAGAACTCAAAGGATTGAACATTACATTAAACAGAAAATAGATGTAACATCTTAACAGGGAGTGATAGGGGAGAAGAGAAGAATTAGCTTAAATCAGCAACAGCTGATTTAAGTAATAACTATGTACAGAGAACTAAGTATGTATATAAATTAGCTGCAATGAATTTGAAGGCATCTTGAAAGGTGAGAGGACTATAGCTTTACATGGAGAATTTTAACTAGGTAACTGGTTCACCAAAGTGCTCCTTGAACAGGAATGTTTCTAGCAGTTTATGGAAGGATTTAGGATCCTTAGTGTCTCTTATGAATGGAGTGAGTTTCATAACAGTTATGTTACTCTTTGATATACTGCATATCTGCAGAACCTATGCGGTTTACATTAACAATTATCTAAAAAATGCATCAAAGGAAAAAGAACACCATAATAAAACAGAAAAGATATAAAAAGAATATACATGTCAATTTAAAACAGAACAGATAAGAACATGATAAATGAGGTATTATGCAGATTGCATTATAAACCAACAGCCACGACACCCCCTCCCCCATGCCGTGTTAACTCCAAAAACATGAATGAACAAGTGAGTTTTCAGGAACTTCTTAAAACTCTTCAAATCGATGGAAGTTTGCAGGAAGGTAGGCAAGCAATTCCAGAGCGTAGGGGCCGCAACAGAAAAGGCAGTTTGATGAGTGGACTCATATTTAATAATAGCCGGGGTTGGAATATTTAAGTGGAAACCATGTACAGAACGTAATGCTCTAGCAGGGGCATAAAGCATTAACACTAGAAGCCCCAAAGTGTGTCAATTGACACAAATGCATCTTCGAAGTTGTATACCAGCACACTGCTAGAACCATGTCAGTCATGTTCCATGACTTTGTTAGCAAGGTCAAGATGTTCAAATATGTGCATCGAAAATTAATGACAGATGTACCACCTAGCGGGAAAATTAATTTATATCTAGAAGCCCCAAAGTATGTCGACACACTCCATTGTCTTGGATGCATCAATTGACATACTTTGGGGCTTCTAGGTATAAATTCATGTTCCCACTAGGTGGCGCATCTCAATCAGTGTTTACAGTTTTACTCCAACATTACAAACAAACACACGATGACGTCATGTAATGATGTCACATACTGCACGTATTTAACAAGTAACTAAACAATTCACATCTGCATTTCATGCTAAACACAGTCATGATAATGCGTCAATTGACGCACTTTGGGGTTTCTAGGTAAAATGCCTTTTGGCGCTTCTAGTGTTAAAGAAGAGAGAGAGATTCTGGGGCCAAGTCATGTATTGCCTTAAATGTGAACAATAAGACCTTATAATGGAGCCGTTCTGAGATATGGAGCTAGTGGTAATGCATAAGCAAAGGCATAGCGGGATCATAGCGACATACTCAAGCTAGTGTACACACTGTAGTACTGTCTGCAGTTGTCAAGAGTTGGAGTCTAGATAGTCTCATTACATAGGGGCAATGGACACAACCGAAATCTCAGTTGCAGATCAATCTTCTGGAGCTACATGCTCTCACGAATGCCCTTCGGGTTTTTCAACCCCAACTCTCGGGCAGACAGGTCTTAGTCTGAATGGACGACCAGGTAGCCATGTTCTCTGTGGACAAGCAGGGGGGAACGGTTTCCTGTCCCCTCTGCCAGGAAGCCCTTTGTCTCTGGTTCTTCTCCATTGCACACCACATTCATCTCAGGGCGGTGTATCTCTCAGGCGAAACTCAGCTGTATCTAGGGCCACATGAGTAGATTTTAAATCAGGAAATGGTATCTTCGATCTTCCACATCTAGGAGATCCCCATAATAGATCTCTTCGCCACCCAGGAGAATGCACAGCTTCCACTGTTTGCTTGAGGCTTCCCCTCCCGACACAGCCAGGCAATGGATGCCTTCCTTCTCCATTGGGGAAAGGGTCTACTTTATGCATTTCCACCCATCTCCTTAATACCCAAAACCATGTTCAAGCTGCAGGCCAAAAGGGGTGCTATGATTTCTAATAGCCCCTTACTGGCTCCGTCAGCCATGGTTTCCTCTGCTGACTCGTCTGGCACAGACTCCACCTCTCAGCCTGGGTTATGCATCCAACTTCCTTTCTCACAACAGGTCAAAGACATCCAGCTTGCATCTCGCAAGCTGTCTACCAGACATTCTTATGCCTTCAAATGGTGAAGGTTCACTCTTTGGTGTACCCCAAAACATATTGACTCCTCTGCCTGCCCGGTGGAATTCCTTTTACAATACCTCCTCCACTTGTCCTCAGCAGGTCTCAAGACTAACTCAGTCAGAGTTCATCTGAGTGCATCTCAGCCTATCATAGGCTGGTGGACAGGCATCCTATTTTTTTGAAACCCTTGGTGCAATGATTTATGTGGCGTCTCCTGCTGTCCAAGCCACCAAACCACCACTGGTGGACTGGAACCTCAATGTGGTCCTAGCACAAACTTCTAAAGCCTCCTTTTGAGCCTTTAGCCACCGCTTCTTTAAAATTCTTGTCTTGGAAGGTAATCTTCCTCATCGCCCTTACCTTAGCTCGCCGCATCAGCGAACTGCAGGCTTTAGCGTCAGATCCTCCGTACATCCGGTTCCACCATGACAAGGTGGTTCTCCGTAGTCATCCATACTTCCTTCCGAAGGTGGTCTCGCTCTTCCATCTCAACCAATCTGTGATACAGCCAGTCTTCTTCCCCAGACCACATGCCTCTAGAGCTGAAGCAGCGCTACAGACTTTAGATTGCAAGCATGCACTGGCTTTCTACTTGGACAGCACCAAGAATTACCCCTCATATTCCTGGGAGACTTTAACCTTGTAACATATTCTAAAAAGGAGGCCAGGTCCTTCCTCAATTTCATGGAAGCCTTACACTACCGCCAACTATTAAAAACTTCCATGCACCAAACTGGCATGATTCCTGACCTCATCTTCATCCCCCAAACAATGCTTGACCACAAGCATATAACACACCCCACAGTCATCCTAATACCATGCTCAGACCACCACCTAATAAATTTCATCTTATGCATCACATGGCCATCTGAACAGGTACCCCCACAACACAATTGCAGAAGATTCAAAAGCTTTAACAAAGACGAATTCCTGAATGAAATAATCCCAAGCTTACAGCAAGACACAAATAACCTGGATGACATTATTGATACCTAGAACAGCTCCCTATCTGCAGCAGCAATGGCACCTACCAAAAAGCCCTCAACCACATACAGATTAAAAACGGCACCCTGGTACTCCAATGAGATCAGATCAGCCAAACGACTTCTAAGACGACTTGAAAGAAAATGGAGATAGACAAAAACCCTAGACATCCTACATCAATACAAAACCCTTCAAATGGAATACACCAACACAATCAATTGATGCAGATAACACCACCATACAAATCTCATTATGAGATCAGCTAACAAACTAAGGGAACTATTCAATATCATGAGGACACTCACCGGAGATCCACAAAAACACAACGCTCCTGAAGTACACCCTCAAATCATAGCTGAATTACCTAAGAGACAAATACACCAAACAGAACCAAACAACCACAGCGACTACAACATACCAATCTCAGGACTCAATCCACAGAGGACTATGGGAACATTCAGTGTCCCATATACCCAGCAAATTGAAGATGTCATTTCCTCACTTAATACTACCACATCACCCTCAGACCCATGTCCTGTTGCATGGATAAAGTCAATGAAAGAACTCAAACATTTTATCCACAAAATAGTAACCATGTCACTCATCCAAGGATATATGCCAACATCACTCAAACAAGCTATCATACGACCTTTAATCAAAAGCTTGTCCCTCAACAAAAATGACCCAGCTGCCATTTCCAGCTTACCATTTATTGCTAAAATCATAGAAAAGGTAGTTCAAAAGGCAATTACAGGACCACAAAAACCAGCATGCACCACTGGACCCATATCAGCATGGGTTCAGACCCAACCATGGCACAGAGACCCTGCTAGTATCTCTATTTGACAGTATCATCAGAGGACTAGACAATGCTAAAAAAGGATTTATCCTCTTTCATGGACATATCCTCTGCCTTTGACTCATCTCCCACAGCATCATGCAAAAGCGTCTTCAAGAAATTGACCTGCATAATAACACACTAGCATGGTTTCAATCTTACCTCAGCAACCAGCAACAAGAAGTCAAATGCAGAATGAGTAAATCAACGCCTTTCCCATAAATCAAGAAGTTCCACAAGGCTCATCACTTTTATTTAACATCTGCATACAGCCCCTAGGTGAAATCATCAAAAAAAACACAAAATCCAGTACAGATTATACACCAATGACATCATGGTATATACCACACTCGAAATACCCAAGCCTGACCTCTCAACCATAACGTCGTGCGTGGAAGACATGATCAATTGGCTCAACAACAACCACCTATACATAAACTATTAAAAGACAGAGGCACTCTTTGTCGCAAGGGACACCTCAATTCTTCTACCGCAATCAATCAACATACGACAAAAGCCCATAACAGTAAAGAGAGAAATCAAATACATAGGAATCATCATGGACCAACACCTCACCATGCAGCTTCACATAAAAAGAACCACCGCTAACGCCTAACATAAAATGAAAGCAATCATGAGGCTAAAACAGATTCTGGACCAAGATCACTTCTGCATCATCTGCCAGGCAATTATCACCCCAACATTTGACTACTGCAACTCGTTTTATCAGGGGCTCCCAAAACAAACCATCATGCCACTTCAAATAGCACAAAATACAGCAGCACGACTCATCACAGGAACACTCAAACAAGAACACATCACCCCCTTACTTGATCAACTACACTGGCTCCCAATCCACTCCCTCATCAGGTTCAAATCAATCTTAAACATCTTCAAAATCATCCACCAATCTTCAGCAGACAGCCTACAAGACTGCATAATAAGAGACACAGGCACCTGACCCAGGAGAAATAACAAAAAAAACATATGATTATCACATCCCATGGTTACCATAGGACCAAACAATCCACATTCAGAAGAGCACTTTCATTTTACATTCTGTCACTATGGAACTCGCTCCCAGATGGCATGGGATTGACTACTGACATTAAAGACTTCAGGAAGAAGTTGAAAATTCATCTCTACACAAACCACCTGGGACACATTATTTAACCACCTGACCAATGAAAAGACCCAATCCACAACCTTTTGATCCATGGCCATGAACCAACTCCTCATCCTTAACACTACGCACTCAACTGTACATAATTATGTCATACACACATGACACTGTACATAGTTAATCCTGTTACTACCTACTCCTCCCCCTCCCCTGTTTAAGCATTTTTGTACCCTGGTTAAATGTTCTATGTATAATGTTAAGTTACAATATAAACCGCTTTGATTGAAGGATAAAGCATTATAAAAAAATGGTTAAATAAAATAAATAATTCCTCTCAATTATTCATTTCCTTTGATCCAAGTTATCTTAGACTGCCAGTTACGAAGTGCACCCTATCCAACTGGATTGCGGAATGCATTTCTTTTGCCTATGCTCAAGCAGGACTCTACCTTGAGGGTCACGTCACCACTCCCAACATGCGAGCCATGTCAACCTCAGTTGCCAACCTTCATTCCGTCTCCATTGATGAAATCTGTTGAGCACCTACCTGGTCATCCATTCATACCTTTGCTGGTCACCACTGCCGAGACAGGGACGCCCATCGGGATGCTGTTAGGCTGTCCTCCAGCACCTTTTTGGAACTTAACTGCAATTCCTACCCTCCAACCCGGACTTCTCCTGACACCAGACTTCCCTGGCAATGGTCTTGCCATATGCAATCAAGTCCAATGGGACCATTTTGTATCCACACCTTCTCGGCTTGATTCTTTAGCCTCAGGGATACCACTGCTAGCAACTCCAGTCTGGTACTACAGAGTCCCATATGTGAAGACTGCATTCTTGCTTGTTCCTGGAGATAGCATTGTTATTGACCTGTAATAGGTGATTTCCAGGACAGCAGAAATCGGTCTTCACAACCAACCCTCCTACCCTGAGAGTTGTAGGGTATTCTCTTTTTCCTCTATCTCTCAGCTGCAAACTCAGCTGAGGAGAGGACTTGGGAAGGCGGGAAAGCAGATGTGCAGGTGCAGTGGATTGCTCCCAAAGACTTTCCAATTGGACGCTGGGGAATGTTCCCACGCAGGCTCCATCAGTACCAACGATACCCATAAGTGAAGACTAATTCCTGCGGTTCCTGGAGATCACCTGTTACAGGTGAGTAATAATGCTATACTGACCTGTTTTCATTAATGCTACCTGTTTCACTCTCCATAGACTCCGGCTACTATCTGCCGTGCCTGTCCTAGTTTTTCTCTGTGGACAAGCAGGAAGTAAATCCTCACATATGGGTGACATCCACGATGGAGCCCCACACGGGAAAGCTCCCCAGCTTCCATTGGAAGGCTCCACCTTGCATGCTTGTCTGCCTTTGCACCTGTCATGGCTCCATCTTCTCCTGTCTTCTTTTTCCATGGAGCCCCTCGGATGTGTTCCTGCTTCCTCATAAAATCTTTGCTTTTTTGCCCCATTATGGGTTATTTCATTTCAAAGAAAACAGTATAAATAGCTTTTCTCTGGGAACAAGCAGGAAGTCAGTCCTCACATATGGGTGATGTCTGTGCCGACAGAACCCGTGTGGCAACCTCTCCCCAGCTTTCAAAGAAAGCCTTTGGGAGATATACCACGCATACGTAGTCCCCTTCCCACCCAAGAGTACCATTTTGCCTCAGTCTCCTTTTTTCCAACGGAGCCCATCGGAGTTGTGTCTGTTCCCCTGTAAAACGTTAGTGATTTTTTGTCTTCTTTTTGGCTGTCTCTGTTGGCGTACCGGTGCCTTTTCCCGCCTCTGAGACTGTTTGCCTCGGCATTGTGTCCTCGGGTTCTTTTTTCTTTTCTTATTTTTTCAATTGGCAATGGGTTTGTGCCTTTTTCCTGGATGGGCCCAGGCCCAGGCCCAGTGACTTCAAGCTGTGTGACCGCTGCACTCGTATGTCACACACTGATGCGCATGACTGCTGTCTCCAATGCCTCGGACCGGACGACAACCCTTGGCCTGCGGTCTCTGCAAGCAAATGACCCTTAAGGCCCTCAGAAAACGTCAGCAGCAGTGTGAGTTGATTTTTCGTTAGACCAACTCAGCCTCGGAGTCCTCCACAAGGGCCCTCTCTGAAATTCCTTCCAGGATGTCGAGCACCCGCGGAGATCTGTGGCCTCAGAGCCCCAGGACCACAGAACTTCTGGCCAGAGCTCCCACATCGAGGATTGCACCAAGAAGAGCTGGAAGACCTCGAGGATCCCATTAGACGATGACTCAGGGAAAGTGGGGAAATCCCATGGACCCCAGTCCTGCAGCCCTTGACAGGAGGCCGAGGGTGACAGCAAAGAGCGGCCATCCAAGTTGCCTCACTGGGAAATGTCCACGCCCCGGGATCAGACTCGGACCCCTGATACCATCCTGGTCAAGGGCTCTCCCTCGATAGAGCCGGCACTGGGCCTAGGCCCAAAGTCCTCTGTGCCTGTGCCGAAGGTGGCCTAGAAGCACACCTTGTCTGCCTTCATGGCCAGCAGTGGGCTCTGATGCCTGGTTCTTCTGGGTCATCACTCCCAACCACTTGGCCCTCCACAGTGAAGTACTCCCTGGAGGTCAAGCTAATTCTTGAGTGCCACCAACCTCAAGTTATGCCCTGGCCATGTTCCTCACTGCTCAATGCCCTCAGCGCCGGGCCACTGTGGCCCCAATGTCTTCAGGGTTTGGCCTGCACCCTGAGTCCTGGAGGACCCCCGACTCCTCCTCCGAGCTAGATTCGGATTGGAAGACCATAGAGTCCCTGAATACCCACCATCATTGCGACCTGCCCTTGAAACCATCCTCTCTGGAGTCAAGACACCAGTCGCCACCCGAGGACATGGCCTTCTTCTACTTTGTGCGGGACATGGTGAAGGCTCTTGCCTTCCCCACCAAGTCGGAGGAAGACCTTCACACGGAGGGCCTCGAAATCCTCCAGATGAGGCTCCCCCAAAAGAGGCATTCTTGGTGCCCATTTCCTCCATCCTGGAACAGTTGCTCCTCCACATGTGGGAGAGCCCCGCATCAGTGCCCATAGGTTATCAGTCAGCTGTATTCTATGTACCGGGTCCGCCGGAGCCCTGACCTCCAAAAAGCCCAACTGCCTCAAAACTCCATGGTGGTGGAGTCAGCCATGTGGAGGCTTAAGAGTCAGAAGGCGCACTCTTTGGTGCCCCCGGGCAGGAAGGCCCGCATCATGGATGCCATGTACAGAAAGTGCTTCCAGGGATCAATGCTTGTTGGCTGGTTCCAGGCTTACCAGTTGTACATCGGCATGTACCTTTGAGACCTGGCAAAGGAGCTTGCTGGGTTCTCGGCTGGTCTCTCGGAGGAACCCCTTCAACAGTTCTGGACCCTGGCCTCGGCAGTCAGGGAGTGCTCCAAGTTTATCACTTGAGCGGCCTGTGATGGTTTTGCGTCAGCATCTAGAGTAGCTACGGTGGGCATTAGTACACAGTGCCAGGCTTGGCTACAATCCTCTGACCTGGAGCAAAGGATCCAGGACAAATTGGTCGATGTCCTTTGCCATGGAGAGAACCTCTACAGCAAACCCATGACAGACAAAGCCGCCGAGCTGGAGTCCGAGTTCCTGAGTAGGACCAGGCTCTCCAAGAAGACCACTGAACCTTCCCAGAGGAAGGCTTTGGGTACAAAGCCCTCATACCCAAAGAGGAGGAAGGTTTATGGAAACTATCCTCAATACCAGGCCTTCCCAGCTCCCCAACAGGGCCAGCAGGACAAGGGACAAGGGCATGACCCACGTAAGTCTAAGACCCCCAAACCCCAGCCCGTGCCCCCAGCACAACCTGGAGGGGACTTTTGACTCCTTGGCCATAGCCTCTCTTCACGCAGGAGGCACAACCCTGAGCACACAGGGGGGTGTCTGGTGCTCTTTGGCCACAGGTGGCCCTCCATTACATCTGACACATGGGCCCTTTGGGTGGTGAAAGAAGGTTACCTCCTCCACCTCACCAGATACCTCACTATTCTTCCTGGGAGAGCTCCCCAGGATTCCATCCACTGGGACCTGCTCCAGCAGAACTCACAGACTTTCTGGAGGACCAGGTGCCAGAACCCATCCCAGCCCATCTCAGGGGCACAGGGTTCTACTCCCACTACTTCCTGGTACCAAAAAGGACCGGAGGGTTTCGCCCCATCCTCAGACTGCGGGACCTCAACAGATTCCCGATGCGGAAAAAGCCTTTAAGAAAAGTAGAAGGAAGTCAAAAAAACTGCCAGCATGGTTTAAAGGTGAGGTCAGAGAGGCTGTTGCCAAAAAAGCATCTTTCAGGAAATAGAAAAAAGAGCCAAATGACGAAACCTGGAAACAGCACAAGCACTGGCAAGTCAAATGCAAGGCATTGATAAGGCAGGCAAAGGGAGAATTTGAGAAGAAGCTTGCTGTGAAAGCAAAAACGCGAAATAAAGACTATTTCAAGTACATTCGTAGCAAAAAACCTGCGAGAGAGTCAGTTGGTCCATTAGATGATAGAGGGGTTAAAGGGGCACTAAGAGGCGACAAGGCGATAGCGGAGAGACTGAATTAATTCTTTGCTTCGGTCTTTACTGAGGAAGATGTAGGGATGTTGTATTATGTATTATTATCTGTATATAGTTAAAACCATGTTCCATATAGTTAATACCATGTTCCATGTAAAGTATACAGAAGTATACAAAATTTGTTAACTGTTCAATGTAAACCGCCCTTGATCTCTGGAAGAGGTGGTATAGAAGAAACTATTAAATAAAAATAAATGTTACCCATGACTGAAGAGGTATGTAAAGGTGCGGAAGAATTGAAGGAAATAGCGATACATCGAGAAGATGGATTACAACTATTTGATAAACTGAAGAGTAGCAAATCACCTGGGCCGGATGGTATACATCCAAGGGTGTTGAAAGAAATGAAATATGTGATTGCAGACCTGCTATTAGTAATCTGTGAATTTTCATTAACATCATCTGTAATACCTGAAGATTGGAGGATCGCCAATGTAACGCCAATTTTTAAAAAGGCTTCCGGGAAACTACAGACTGGTAAGCCTGACATCAGTACCAGGAAAAATGGTAGAAACTATCATAAAGAACAAAATTACTCAGCATGTAGATAGTCATGGCCTAATGGGAGACCGCCAACATGGCTTTAGACAAGGAAGATCTTGTCTTAATAATCTGTTATGTTTTTTTGAAGGTGTGAATAAACAGGTGGACAAAAGTGAGTCAGTTGATATAGTATATCTAGACTTTCAGAAAGCCTTTGACAAGGTCCCTCATCAGAGACTTTTGTCAAAACTAAAGAGTCATGGGATAGGAGGCAGTGTACTATATTGTGGATCAGGAACTGGTTAAAAGATAGAAAGCAGAGGGTAGGGCTAAATGGCCAATTTTCCCAATGGAGAAAGGTGAATAGTGATGATGTACCCCAGGGATCTGTGTTTGGTCTGCTGCTTTTTGACATATTCATAAATGACCTGGAAAAGGGAATAACGAGAGGTTATCAAATTTGCAGATGACACAAAACTATTTAAAGTTGTTAAAACCCAAGAGGATTGTGGAAAATTGCAAGAGGATCTTGATAAATTGGAAGACTGGGCATCAAAATGGCAGATGAAATTTAATGTGGACAAGTGCAAAGTTATGCACATATGGAAGAACAACCCAAACTATGGTTACATGATGCAAGGTTCCACATTAGGAACCACCACCCAGGAAAAAGATTTAGGCGTCATTGTGGATAACATGTTAAAACCCTCGGCCCAGTGTGCAGCGGTGGCCAAGAGAGCAAATAGAATGCTAGGCATCATAAGGAAAGGAATGGAAAATAAAACAAAAGATATTATAATGCCTCTATATTGTTCCATGGTGAGACCGCACCTTGAATATTGTGTGCAATTCTGGTCGCCGTATCTTAAAAAGGATATAGCATTATTAGAAAAGGTTCAGAGAAGAGCCACCAAAATGGTAAAGGGGATGGAAGGATATTCCTATGAAGAAAGGCTAAAATGTTAGGGCTCTTTAACCTGGAAAAGAGACGGCTGAGGGGAGATATGGTAGAAGTCTATAAATTAATGAACGGAGTGGAACGGGTAAACGTAGATCGATAGTTTACGTTATCAGAATATAGAAAGACTAGGGGACATGCAATGAAGCTACAGGGTAAACTATTTAAGACTAATAAAAGAAAATATTTTTTCACTCAACGTGTAATCAAACTCTGGAATTTGTTACCGGAGGATGTAGTAAAGGCTGTTAGTGTAGCTGGGTTTAAAAATGGTTTGGATAAGTTCCTAGAGGAAAGGTCCATAAACCATTATTAAGAAGGGACCCAGGATATCAACGTTTGACCCAGTACAAACATTGTGGAACCTGTGTCTTTTGTGGAAACTGCTAGGTACGTATGACCTAGATTGGCCACTGTTGGAAACAGGATACTGGGCTCGATGGACCTTGGTCTGACCCAGTATGGCATATCTTATGTTCTTAAGGCGGGAAGGCATTGTGCATGTGCTGAGGGATGCTCACAAAAGCGTTCCTATTGAACGCTGGGGAGCGTTCCCGCACAGGCTCTGTTGGTACTGATGATACCCATATGTGAAGACTAAATTCCTGCTGTTCCCGGAGATCACCTGCTACAGGTGAGTAACTACGCTGAAGCGTGGAGACATAACCTTTTCAGGTATATTCGGGAGAAGAGGAAGATCAGAGGTGGAATTACAAAACTTAAAAGTGCCGAGAATGGATTCATGGAAAGTGACATTGAACAAGGAAAAATTCTAAAGAAATTTATTTATTTATTTTATTTATTTAAAGTTTCTTTTATACCGCGCTATTCGACATCAGCGCGGTTTACAGTGAACAGAAATTACACTTCACAAAATTGATCAGTGCTTACAATGAACAGGGCAATACATTAAACAGGTTTACATTAAACAGGTTTCTTAAACAGAGAACATAGAACATAATAAACTATGTACAGAAGGCAACTATATACAAAGCCGCTAAGTGCAGCTATATGATTCCTGATGAGAGCGGAAGCAAGGTGAGATTGCCGCTCTTCGTGTTAAGACTATAGAGCGCATGGGTTTAACGTGTTGACCTGGGATGTAGAGGTGGGTTGGTGTGAGACGGTGTCGGAAACATTGTAGTGAAGCAAGAACAGGTGGTGCTTCAGTGCCTTCCTGAACTGAGAAAGGTCACTGATGGTTCTGATGTCTGTTGGTAGGGCATTCCAACATAATGGTGCGAAGTAAGAGAAGGCTCTGGATCTAGTGGCTTGAGAGCACTTCGTGATTGCCTTAGGTAATACAAGGGAGTTAGAGGCAGTTGATCTCCTTGCACGATTAGGGGGTGTAATTGATATCAGGTCGGTGATAGAAGATGCGGAGTTGTTATTAATCGCTTTGTGAGTCAAGGTTAGTATCTTGAAAGAGATCCTGGACTGCATCGGAAGCCAATGTAGCTGTTTCAGTATTGGAGTGATGTGTGTTCTCTTGGAGGCTCCATAAAGGATTCTTGCAGCCGAGTTCATGGCCAATTGTAAGGGGTTAATCGTGCTCTTTGGTAGGCCATGGAGGATAGCATTGGCGTAGTCCAAGTGGGGCATTATTAAGGCTTGAAAGACTGAACGAAAGTCATCAGGTTCGAGCAACTGACGCAAATGACGGAGGGTCCGGATTTTATGATAGATAGATTTCGTTATGTTGCTGATGTGAGCCTTCATGTTGAGCTGTTGATCGAGAGTAACCCCTAGGTATCTAACTGTGGTCTTGCAGATGAGCTCAGCGTCACGCACCTTGATGGACCTTGGTGGAGTGAATGAAGGGTTTCTGTTCACAAAGAGGACTTCAGTCTTTTTAAAATTTATCTTAAGCATTTGTGATTTTAACCAGTCTGTAACCGCATCAAAGCACTCGATTAGTGGGGAGAGGTCAAGGAGATCTGTTGAGAATGGCATATACATAAGGACATCATCGGCGTAGACCAGGCAGTTGATGTTAAAAGAGTGGATGAGGTCACAGATAGGCTGCATATAAACGTTGAAAAGTAAGGCGGAAAGGGAGGAGCCTTGTGGCACACCTTTGGTTTGCTGGAAGGGGTCAGAGGTTGAAGATCCAGAACGAACATGTTGCCAACGGTCTCTGAGATATGAGGAACACCAGGAGAGGGCGGATCCATGAACTCCCTTCTCTCTAAGACGTGACAGGAGAACTTCATGATCAACAGTGTCGAACGCCGCGGCAATGTCCATGAAGATTAAAGCAAAACCTTGTCTGATATTGTTTAGGCCTATAGTTAGAGTATTGAACAGGGAAGTCAGTAGGGTTTCGACACCGTGTGACTCACGAAATCCGTGCTGACATGGGTGCAAGGGTGAATTGGAGTCAAGATGATCTTGTAGTTGACGTTGGGTAATCTTTTCGATGACTTTCGAAAGGAGAGGGATGCTGGAGATGGGTCTATACGATTCCATCAAGGAGGGGTCCAACCTGCTGTTTTTTAAGAGAGGTCTGATGGAGGTCTGTTTCAGAGCGTGGGGGAAAGTCCCTGTAGCGAACGATACATCCATTATTTTAGCTAGAAATGGGCTAAGATCAGCCCGTAGTGCCTTTATCCAGGAAGCTGGACAGGGGTCGGAGGGTGATGTTGTAGGGTTTATTTTTAAGATGGTATCTTGAATGACTCTGTCATTTGGGGTGGAAAAGGATGAGATAGTGTGTTGGGTCTCGCCTGAGAACTGGCTAGGTGCGGGTGTAGGGACAGTGTAGGGGGTGTTGGCTGAAGTGGAGGGTATAGAGGTTGAATCAAGCTGATTACTTTTGCTTCGTAAGTAGTTGGCGTATTCCTGGGGGTCTAGGTGTGGTGGAGCACCCTGAGAGGGTTCCTTTGATAAGGTTTTCACAATGTGGAAGAGCTCGTGAGGTTTGTTGAGGGAGCGCTGTAGTCTGCCTGCGTAATATTTTTTCATACTGGAGGATACGGATGAGCGATGCCTTGATAATTGTGTTTTGAATGCATCGTGGTTCTCAGTTGTTCTTGAACGTCGCCATCGTCTTTCTAGTTGTCTGAGGAGGAGGAGTGATTTTCTTAACTCTGGAGAGTACCATGGTGCATTCTTTTTCTTATGGGGTGTTTTGATAGAGGTAGGAGAGTGGATCACAGCATCTAGGCAGGAGTTCCAAGAGTCGACCATGTCATCAAGGCTTTTTTCAGGAGAGCAAATTAGGTTCTGGGTCTTCTTTAGGATGTCTTCTTGGTTAAAAGGGTGAAAGCGTCTGAAGTGCTCTGAGGAGAGTGCATCTGCTGGGAGTGTCTTGGAAGATCTAGGACAGATAGGCATCTGAAACAGGATTAGGAGATGATCGGACCATGGTACTGTAATTGAATTTAGGTAGGACTGGTGCCAATGGGTAAGAGCTGATTGTGGTGCGAAGATAAGGTCCAGTGTGTTACCTTTTATATGAGTGGGTGTGTTGACCAACTGAACAAAGCCTAGTTCAATGAGTGCATCAGTAAAGGCATTAGTATGGCTGTCTTGAATGGTTGGGAGGTTAAGGTCGCCTAGAACCCAGTTTGGGGTGTATGGGTTTGAAGGGTTACAGGCCATATCAATGATTGTGGCTAAGTCGTCTGGTGAGGAGGATGGTGCTCTATACAGTAAGTTGATAGTGACCTGTTTATTTGTGATGGTCACAAAATCAAGGGTCGATGTGCTGTTTGAGGCTGCAAGCTGGAACCTAAGGTCTGATCTGGATAAGATGAGTACCCCACCGCCACGGCGGTCAGTTCTGTGACATGAGTGAGCTATGAAGTTAGGGGGAACAATCTGGTGGAGGAGCACAGAGTCAGAGGCAGACAGCCAGGTCTCAGTGACACATAAGATGTCGAGGTTATGAGCTGAGAGGATATCTATTAGTGCTGGCCATTTCTTCCGCATTGATCGAGCATTTATTAGAGCGCATTTGAGGTTAGAGGGATGGAGAGGCTGTGTGCTCTGATGGGGGTTGTGCTGCTGTAGGGCAACATAGATCACATGTGGACCAGGTGGGCGCCGTGGTGGTTCGGTTTGGTGGTTAGGGGGGCCAAAAGGTCTATTCACTGGTCTGTGAAGGATTGGGATAGTATAGTGGGGTAAGGTGAAGGCTAAGGTATCATAAGTTAAAGCTATTAACATATAACACAGGGAGAGGGTAAAGGGGTATGGTGTTGAGCAATATGGTAGCATGGTAGAGGTAAAGCCTGAGCTAGCGTAATAGTGTTAGATAATCTGCGTGTACTAGGAGGTGTTTGAAATATATCTAAACCACAAGGCAGAATAAATGCAGAATAAATGCTAATTTAATTGTAATAGCTAGGACAGTACTAGTGTGCTGTCTATTTAGAATATACTATTAAGCAAGATGTATTACATAGGAGACAGAGTAACTAGAAATAGAATACAATGTTGCAAGGGACTGAATGACTCTAGCAATGTACTCTAGTGAGAGGCCTGCATTGCTATAAGGTATGGAATACAACAGACCTGGTCAGGCGTAATAGGTGGGCTCCGTTCAAATTGAATATAGTGCCCCGCCTAAGGGCCACGCCAAAGGGCCCTCTGGCGAGGCCCTCAGGCGCGGGCCCGCCTGTCGGCGGCACGATTTAAATGGAGCTGCTGCTCCCTCCCACAGCCCGGATTGGGCCGGAGTCAGGCCGATGGCCTGGCGCTTCACCTGGGGCAGCGGTGGAGTCCTGTCCTTTTCCCGTCGGCGGCACGATTTAAATGGAGCTGCTGCTCCCTCCTACAGCCCGGATTGGGCCGGAGTCAGGCCGATGGTCTGGCGCTTCACCTGGGGCAGCGGTGGAGTCCTGTCCTTTTCCCGCCGTCGGCGGCACGATTTAAATGGAGTTTAAATACGTTTACTAAAGAAAATCCTGGAGAAGAACCACCTGTGATTGACAAATATACAAAATAGGAATGGATACTACACCATTCACAGAAGATGATGTGTTTGAACAGCTTGCAAAACTGAACGTGGACAAGACCATGGGACCAGATGGGATACATCCCAGGATACTAAAAGAGCTAAGAGGTTCTTGCAGGGCCTTTAAAGCATGTTTTTTAATAGATCCTTGGAGATAGGAGAAGTTCCACAGGATGGGATAAGAGCTGATGTGGTACCTCTTCACAAAATTGGCAAAAGCGAAGATGTGACAAACTACAGTCCAATAAGCTTTACTTCAATGGCGGGAAAAGTAATGGAGGCACTCCTGAAAGAGAGAATAGTGAACTTTCTTGAAACCAATAGGTTGCATGATCCACGGCAACATGGTTTTATCAAAGAATGATCATGCCAAATAACTGAGTTCTTTGACTGGGTGACCAGAGAACTAGATCAAGGGCATGCAATGGATGTGATCTATCTAGATTACAGCAAAGCCTTTGATATTGTTTCTCACAGGAGGCTTATCAATAAACTGAACAGCCTGCGGATGGGTCCCAAGGTGGTGAACTGGATCAGAAATTTGTTGACTGACAGACAGAAAGTGGTGGTAAATGGAATTCACTCAGATGAAAAGAAGGTGATTAGCGACATGCCCCAGGGATCGGTCTTTGGACCAGTACTGTTCAATGTATTTGTGATGATATTGCTGAAGGACTGAATGGAAAAGTCTGGTTTTTTTGCAAATAATACGAACATTTGCAACAGAGTGGACTCCCCTGAGGGGGTGGGTAACATGAGGAAAGATCTAAAAAAGCTAGAACACTCCTCTAATGTTTGGTAGTTAAGATTTAATGTGAAGAAGTGTAGTGCCATGCACTTGGCATGCAGAAATCCAAGGGAATTGTATGTAACAGGGGGCGAGAAGTTGGTGTGCACAGACCAGGAGAAAGACTTTGGAGTGATTGTTTGTAAGGATCTCAAGGTGGTGAAAGTGTGACAAGGCGGTGGCAAAAGCCAAAAGGATGCATACAGAGAGAAATTACCAGCAGAAAGGAAGACGTGCTAATGCCACTGTATGAGTTGCTGGTGAGGCCTTACTTTGAATATTGTGTTCAGTTTTGGAAACCATATCTCACAAAGGATATAAAAAGACTGGAAATGATTCAGAGAAAGGCGACCAAAAAGATTTGGATCCTTCGCTAGTAGACATATGAGAAGAGGCTTGAAGACCTAAATATGTATGTGTTAGAGGAGATAAGGGACAGGGGAGCTATGATGCAAAAAATGCAATGTGTGCCTTTGAGTCAGTCCTGACTCCTGACGACCCATAAGCTCCCGGGTTTTCTTGGCAGTGTCACTGGAAGTAGATTGCCAGGCCTTTCTTCCGAGGCAATGGAGGGTTAAGTGACTTGCCCAAGGCCACAAGGAGTGCTAGTGGGAATCAAACCCTGGTTGTTTGGTTACCAAGCCAGTGTTCTAACCACTAGGCTACTCCTCCACTCCTGGGAGCTATGATACACACCCTTAAATACTTAAAGAGTATTAATGAACAAACAAACCTTTTTCAAAGATGGGGAGGCTGTAAAACTAGAGGGCATAACATGAAGCTGCAAGACGGTAAACTGAAAGGCAATGTCAGAAAATACTTTTTCACTGAAAGGGTGGTGGATGCTTGGAATGCCCTCCTGATGTAAGTGGTGGGAGCAAATACAGTGGCAGTATTCAAAATGGTATGAGACAGACACAGTGGATCCCTTTATAGCAACAGGATAAAATCAAAATAAACTTAACTATCTCTTACATCTCAACAAATAGGGATGACCTGCACGGAGTGATGGCTATACCCTTAATGGCATGGGGATTGGTAGCGTACATGGAGTGTCAGGTGCACCTACTCTTGCCACCTTGCTGGGCAGACTAGATGGACCATGCTGGTCTTTATCTGCTGTCATATACTATGTTACTATGTGCTATAATTATTCTGTTTTAAAATGAGAAATGTATTTAAATGTCAATGGTACACTATAAACTGAACATCAAAGCCCCTATTTATTTTTATTTAATTTGTATTAGTATTCAAATTCTTAAATACATTTAATATTTAAATACAAATTGTATATATTGTATATATTGTGGTTGTACATAGTTACCCTGTTAGCCAAGTTGAATATCCTGTTCATATGTAAACACAAAGTACTATTGGAAATGTGTATGTTCACTGTTTATTGTAAACCGCGCTGATGCTGAATAGCGCGGTATAGAAGAGACTTTAAATAAATAAATAAATATTCATAATTCCAAAAGGGAACATTTTTCACTTTTTCTTTTACCTTAATCTACTCATTAAAAGGTTGAAACACTGGATTTAAGAAATATTTATCCATACGAAAAACTTCCAAATTTAATATGCATCTGGCTAACATATCAAATACAGCTGAAGCAGTGGGATAAAATCTAGCTTTTCACTTAGTCAAATAATAATGAGGGCATTTGGTTGGTATGATACCATTTAGGAAGCCTTTACACACACACGCTGGCTCATACATTTAGATTTTTCACTCTATTTTTGTTTATGGGAATTTTACCTAAATGATTAGCAGGATAGGGTCAGAGTTAATATACCCTAAGAAATGATACCAGAGTCAATGTATTTTTATTTGTTTGGCTGTGATATTATTGTATATGTGATTTTTGTAACTGATGCTAATATAGATTTTTTTGTCCCTCATCTTTTGTTTAGTGATATCTAATATCATCTTTCTTGCTGTCTCCTGCCCTTTTAAATGTCTGGTTTCATTCGGGACTATCAAATCTAGAATGTGCAAGATCTGACCCATGATGATCATTAACATGCCTTGTCACAGTATCTCATTATTTCTATTAATGCTAAAACATGCTCATGAATTCTTGCAAGTCTTCTCTATGCTTCCCCTACTTAGAGCTTCTATTCTTTGATATTTATTTTCCAGCTACTTAGGGGTTGTTTGAGAGGACAAAAATCAGTGCTGGTCAGTGTTTTCAAAGTTCAGGTGCCGTTGCTGAGTATCTTTCCCAATGGAATCAAGTGCAGCTGAGGGATCAGCAAGGAAAAGACGCTGCCACAGAGTGTATAGGTAAGGGGAGGCCTGAGAAAGTACTAGGGGAAGTGGACTTTTTCTAGTGTTTATTCAACTCCTATTGTACTATTTTTGCTCCAAGGGTGTTTTTATCAGTAAAAGCCTAAAATCAGAAAGCCTAGTTATACCAAACATCAAAATAATCATTTATACAGCATTTTTATCCTCACAATTTATAAGCTGTCCAATCCTATATATGTATATAAATACTTCAGTTTTAAATTAAGGTTTGTTTTGAAATTATACTTAAATGACAAAATCCACATCTGTTAAATTCAGCCTTCAGGTTCACATTGGTAATTTAGTACATGAGTCAGCCACAAGTATTCCTTAACATTCTTCCCACTCATAAAATGTCAAAGTTGAGGGACCTAGGCAAAGAGGAATTCAAAATATCATTAGCAATATTCTTATGAAACACTGGAATATGTTAATTCCCATATGTTGTTTATTAAAGATGATATGCCTATGAACTTTCAGCTTCTCCAACAAACTACAAATGAAAGGCCATGACTGGAACAATGAGTTTCTATCACAATAATTAGCTATGAAACAGCCTTAATCAATACATCATCATCCTTCTTTTCAGCAAATCTATTTTGCATGTTTTTGTTTTCTCTCTAAAATCCTGAATTTTGGGGAAAAATTCTTTCATAAACTACCCTTTACATATACAGTCAAACCTCGGTTTTCATGATTAATCCGTTCAAAAAAGTCTGACTAAAACCAAAACGGACTAAAACCAAAGCAAGATTTCCCATAAGAAATAATGTAAATTCAATTAATCCGTTCCAGACACCCAAAAATATTGACAAAAAATACATTTTATAGAGAATAACTATATTTTTACATACAGAAAACAATGAGAAATACATATAAATGACTAATGAAATGGATAAATGAACATTTAACATCACATTTAACTTTATTGAAGACTCTTGTTGAGGGGAGAGGGAGGAGGAGAGGTTATTGTTTGGAAGGGGAATCCCCCTCCATAAGGACCTCAGGTATCAAGGCCCTATCCGGGGTTACTTCCCTTCTTTGTCTTTTACTGGCACTAGGACCAGCTTGAGAGTCACTGGACCCCTGTCGCACAAAAAATCTGTCCAGAGAGGTCTGTTTCTGGCGTCTCTTTAAGATTTGCCTAAAATGGAACAAGGCATTGTCATTGAACATGTTGCAGACATGGCTTGCAACAGCTTTGTTAGGGTGAAATTTCTCCACAAAACTTTGCAATTCACTCCACTTTGCACACATGTCCTTAATCACTGAAGAAGGCACCTTCTCTTCTCTCTCTTCTTCCTCCTCCTCTGAAGCAATTTCCTCAGCTACCATCTGTTGCTGTTCCACTTGAAGGTCTTGCAGCTCTTCAGTGGTTAGCTCTTCCCTGTGGTCCTCCACCAACTCTTCCACATCCTGGCCACTCACATCCAACCCCATGGACTGCGCCAAAGACACAATAGATTGCACAACAGGCGTAGGGTCATCAGGGTGAGCCTCAAACCCTTCTTCAAAATTCTTCTCGAGGACACATTCTGGCCACAATTTTCTCCAAGCAGAGTTCAACGTCCTGGAAGTTACCCCCTGCCAAGCCTTATCTATAAGGCTTATGCAATTGAGGATATTGAAGTGATCCCTCCAGAACTCTCTTAGGGTCAATTCAGTGTCCGAGGTCACTTCAAAGCACCTTTGAAACAGTGCTTTGGTGTAGAGTTTTTTGAAGTTTGAAATGACCTGCTGATCCATGGGCTGGATGAGAGGAGTGGTATTAGGGGGCAGGAACTTCACTGTGATGAAACTAAACTCCTCCAACAATTGGTCTTCCAAGCCTGGAGGATGAGCAGGAGCATTGTCCATTAGCAGGAGGCACTTGAGTGGCAATTGATTTTCCAGGAGGTATTTCTTCACACTCGGGCCAAACACTTCATTGACCCACTCAATGAAAATTAGCCTCGTGACCCATGCCTTACTGTTAGCCCTCCACATCACACACAATTTACTCTTGATAACATTGTTTTTCTTGAACACTCGGGGATTTTCAGAGTGATACACCAGTAAAGGCTTCACTTTGAAATCCCCACTAGCATTACCACACAACAAAAGAGTTAGCCTATCCTTCATAGGCTTGTGTCCTGGCAGTGCCTTTTCCTCCTGCATGATGTAGGTCCTCTTTGGCATTTTCTTCCAAAAGAGGCCTGTTTCATCACAATTGAAGACTTGTTGGGGGAGGAATCCTTCAGCCTCTACGTACTCCTTGAATTCATCAACAAATTCTGCGGCCCCAAGTTTGTCCGAACTTGCAGCCTCGCCATGCCTTACCACACTGTGTATGCCAGTTCGCTTCTTAAATTTCTCAAACCAGCCTCTGCTGGCCATAAATTCAGTAACATCAGCACTCGTTCCAGGCATTTTCTTTGCAAGATCTGCATGCAACAGCCTTGCCTTTTCACAAATTATCGCCTCTGAAACACTATCTCCCGCTAACTGTTTTTCGTTGATCCACACCAACAACAACTTCTCAACATCTTCGATTGTTTGCGATCTCTGTTTCATTAGCGCATTCACTCCTTTCGCAACATCAGCTTCCTTAATTTCGTTTTTCTTCAGCAGGATGGAACTGATCGTTGATGCAGACTTCCCGTACATCCTGGCGAGATCGGCCACGCGTACGCCACTTTCATACTTTGCTATGACTTCTTTCTTGAATTCTATCGTGTTTCTCACCTTCTTTATCATCAAAGGGTTGGCATTCGGAACTTTCTTTGGCCCCATGGTGGCTTATTTAGCAGTCACACTCAATGAATGCGGGGTGATGCTCACTCAACGAGAAACAAAGGCAGACTGAATCACAAACGCACTTTGTATGGGCGCTCGATTCTGGGAAATGAGTGGCCGAGTCACGCGAGCAGGCGGACGAGTTTGATACAGACCATTTTCAGATCACTGCTCCCCTCAAAGTCTGTGTCAAGGCACAATGAGAACTTTTAGCAATTTGCAATCAGGAAGAGAGTCAATCCCACTTCTGGCCACAAGATGGTGCTCCAGAGGTATTTTTGGCAGACAAATTGTTTAAACTGCTGAGAAGGGAGAAAGATTAACAGCACAGTCAAGATGCAAATCTTCAGCAAAAAAACATCCAGAAATTTTTAAAGAAAACAGAAAAAAAAAAAGAAGGATCCACAAAAAAAAAAGGCACCAGCCACAGCCACCGGAAACACCACTCTCCCGCTCAGCATGCGTTCCAGAGCCATGTGGCAATGGCTGCAGCAGCACGAGCTCCCGAAGTCTCAGCCAGCAGTAGAACAGCTCCTGTCACTTCTCTCAGCTGCCCGATCGTCCACAGCACAGCAAACACACAGATACTGTAGGACACTAATCTGATCGCTGACTCCGTCTCAACAGCGTACCCCGCAAGAGAAAGAACTGCCTGCCACATTCATTCAACATCTCCTGCTTACCCATTCAACATCTCCTGATACCCTGCTACCTCCGAGCCTGAGGGGGCGCTCCAGAGAACAGGCAGGCGGTGGAGAGATCGGGGCCTTCCTCTCTGCAATCCTTGCATCTCTGGCTCGAGGATGTTGCTCACCTGACTTTCGCATCTCAACACGCGATCGGTGAGTCCGGGGGGGTAGTGCTGCCGGGACTGGGCAGGCAGTGTATGCAGACCAGCGCGAAGGTGTATGTACACTATTGCAGTACTGTTGGTTTTCAGATCTGGCACACGCGATCGGTGAGTCCGGGGGGGGGGGGGGTAGTGCTGCCGGGACTGGGCAGGCAGTGTATGCAGACCAGCGTGTATTGCAGTACGAAAACCGAGACAAGATCTCAGTCTGAAAAGACGTCGAAAACCGAAACCGACGAAAACCGGGGCAACCGAAAACCGAGGTTTGACTGTACTGTTAAGGGACATGGAGTGGGATTTTAGAAAGGACATCTAGGAAGAATCTGGGACATCTAGAGCAGATCATCCAAAAATCCAGGGGCATGGCAGCAGTGAAGGAAACCCACCTATTCTATCTAGCTTTTGACCTTCCTCCTCCAATCTCCCCTCTCTTCCCCCCCCCCCCCCCCCCCCCCCGGTGATGCTCGCTAGTCCATCTTCTCCTGTTGCCTCTCCTACTTTTTTTCTTAATCTCTTTTTAATTCTTTCCTATCCTATCAAATAATGGCGTCCTTTTCTACCTTTAGCAGCCTTTTTTTGTTGTAAATCGCTCTGACGCTGTTGTGATGAGCGGTATATTAAGCATCCTAATAAACAATAAGGGAGGCATGTATAAGTATCTCCACCCCGAAATATGAACTTCCCTGTAACCGGTTCTGAAACGGGCCCTGCGCAGATAGCAGGGCCATGTACATGCATGGTTATAGGCCATTTCAAAAATGCAGGCATCCCCAAATTGCACATCTGCAGAACTGGATACTTGAAAATGCTGACGGGTATTTTAGAAGGGGGCGGCAACTATGTTATGAGACATGCACGTTCCCAGTCTGCTATTTCAAACATTCAAATTTGTGTCGGCTGCCAAGTAATATATTTGGAATATGTATTTACATACACATTTCATTGGTCAAGACATATTAATTGTGGAGATGAAAGTGCATTTTGCTCTGCCTCCTGCATTTTGCTCTATCTATTGCCTCCTGGAAGCACTACAGTCATGAAACAAGCACTTTTTGCATCTTATTCATAGTTTGGAGCTGGCATAGGCATGACGATTCAGCAACCAGGGTCAGACATGCTTGTGCTATTCTGAGATTGCACTGCAACATGCTTCTCCATTGCTCTGCCCAGGCCACACCTTCTCCCCACCCTCTACTGGTACCGGGGATGTCTATATACCTGGTTTCTAAAATGGAGCTGGGACATCTCTGTGATTTGCACGTCTGAATGCCCAGTTTCAAATATCCAAATCAGAGCTTCTAAAATACCCACCTAGTAAATGATGGCAGATAAAGACCAGCATGACCCATCTTGTCAAGTGCATTGTTTTGAGAAGACAATGGCTATTAAAACTTGTTCTATACTTACTATTCTCAAAACGTGGGACCCCTTTGATATGTATCTCAAATGATCAAATGATGCTATGTAAAGGATTTTTCTCCCTATGTTGGCAGACTTTATAGCAAGACCATTTGGACAATAACAAGGAATTCCACAAGGCTCATCCCTCTCCTCACTGCTATTCAGTCAATATGTGACAGAAAGTGTAAATTAGACTTACCTGCTAATTGTAGTTCCTGAAGGAACTCCAGTCTAGTCCCGGAAACTCTGGAATTGTGATCCTCTTCCAGCAGCTTGGAGACTGATTAACGTCATTCTTTGATGACTCTGGTATAAGGACTCAGGCACCGCCTCCTCCCTCTCCAGTAACCTATTGACAAAGCAGACTCACCAGAGCAACAATTAAGTATAAGAAAAAACACATGTAAACCAACTATATGAAAACTGAACCCTTTAAACACTGTATCAATATAGTCATGACCTTGAAATTCACCTGTGAAGGCCCTCCCTTCCCTTCTTTTTGAAGAACCTAAACATCAAATGTTATCTACTTCCCCCCACCTGAATGCGAAGCCGCGGCATGCACTGCAGTCTTACCTGTAAAATCTTCCGCTTCAGGCTCCAAATTCAGGCAAAGATAAGGGACGGGGTCCGGGACTAGACTGGAGCTCCTTCAGGAACTACAATTATCAGGTAAGTCTAATTTACACTTCCTTATCGTCCCTCCAGTCTAGTCCCGGAAACTCTGGAGAAGTAACAGAGCAGTAAAAGAACTCAACGGGCGGGACCTGCCAGACCAGCCTGAAGCACTGCCGATCCAAAACAGGTATCCCTACTCGCCTGCACATCCAGATAATGATTGACAAACGAATTCAGAGAGGACCATGTCGCTGCCTTACAAATCTCTACCGGAGTCACAGACTTGTACTCTGCCCAAGACGTGGCCTGCGCCCTAGTCGAATGAGCTCTTAAACCTTCAAGAACCTCCTTTCCCTTCAGTAATACACCGACGCAATCGCTGCTTTTATCCATCTTGCAAGGGATGCCTTAGATGCTGCTTCTCCTTTGCGAGGCCCCCCCGAACAACACAAACAGCCTATCCGACTGCCTGAACTCCGCAGTTCTACTGATGTACCTCTTCAACGCCCTCCGGACGTCTAAACGATGCAACTGCCGATCCAAGGACCCATGCGAATCCATGCGGAAAACCGGCAAGGACACCACCTGATTCAGATGAAAAGGAGACAGCACCTTTGGCAAAAAGGACGGCACCGGTCGCAAAACCACCTTCGACTAAAAAGGTCAAAAAAGGCTCCCTACACGACAGCGCCTGTAACTCTGAAATCCTCCTCGCTGACACAATAGCCACCAAGAATACCACCTTCAACGTCAAATCCTTCAACATTGCCTCTGCCAAAGGCTCAAACGGACGCTTTCCTAAACCGTCCAAGACTAATTGCAGATCCCAGGTCAGCACTAGATTCCTGCACGGAGGCTGTAACAGACTTACAGCCTTCAAAAACCTCTTCACATCAGGAAGAACTCCCAACGCTTGGCCCTTAACCTTCCCCCTGTAACAGGAAATCGCCGCCACCCGCACCCGTAAAAAGTGACTGCTAACCCTTTTTGAAAACCGTCCTGCAAAAACGCTAAGATCTGAGGCACAGACGATCGCAATGCCTCACACTGCCTGTCACCACACCAAGCTTCAAAAATTCGCCACACTCTCACATACGCTAATGAAGTAGATCTTCTACACGCACCTAGTAAGGTGGACACCACCGCCTCTGAGTAGCCCTTAGCTCTTAACCTTGCCCTTTCAAGAGCCATGCCGTAAGCGAGAACCGAGCTACCTGAGGCATGGACAATGGACCCTGCACCAGAAGGTCCTGCCTGACTGGCAGTCGCCAAGGCTCTTCTACTAACAATCTCCTGAGATCCCCATACCATGGCCTTCATGGCCAATCCGGTGCTATCAGAATCGCTATTCCTCGGTGACGTTCGATGTGACACACCACGCATGTGATTAACACCCTGGGCAGAAACACGTAAAGTAGCTGACCCACCAGCCAGTCCTGGATGAGGGCATCCAGCCCTTCCGACATTCTCTCTCGCTGCCTGCTGAAGAACCGACTGACCTTCGCAGAGTGGAATGTGGCCATGAGATCCATTATCGGAGGCCCCCAGCGCTGCACCACCATGTCGTACACCTCTGGATGAAGGCTCCACTCCCCGGGGTCTACCTTTACCCGACTTAAGAAGTCGACCGCCACATTGTCTACTCCTGCCACGTGCGCCGCCGACAGCGCCTGCAGATTTTTCTCGACCCACAGGAACAAGTGATCCGCTTTGTCCTCCAAAGGAGCACTGCCCGTGCCCCCCTGTCTGTTGATGTAGGCCACTGCAGTCGCATTGTCTGAAAACACCTCTCAGATATCGCTGAAAACTTAGTAGCGCCTGGAACACGGCACTGAGCTCCAATCTGTTTATCGACCAGGACCTCTCCTGCGCTGACCACTGACCCTGCGCAAATTTGCCCTGAAAATGCGCTCCCCAACCGAACAGGCTGGCATCCATAGTCAGTGGAATCCAATTCAGTGTTTCCAATGGCATTCCTCTTGTCAAGGACTCCGGACGCAACCACCACTGCAACGCCTCCCGAGTCTCCTCCGGACAGACCAGCCGCCGCAACAGCGGGTCATTTTGGTGAGACCACCATCTGAGCAACACCTGCTGCAGTGATCTCATATGTGCCCTCGCCCAGGGCACCAACTCGATCGCCGCCGCCATCGTTCCCAGGAGCTGTAAATAATGCCATGCCGTGGGACATGGTCTGTCGAGAAATCTCTGCACCAACTGCCGTAAAGCAACTGTTCGAAGTGGAGGCAAAAAAACACTCCCTGCCACCATATCGAACTGTGCCCCCAGATACTCGAGATTCTGAGATGGAACCAGACTGCTCTTGGCCATATTGACGACCCATCCTAAACTCTGAAGGAAGCCGACTACCTTGCCCGTTGCCTCCTCACTTTCCTTCCGGGACTTTGCTCGAATCAACCAGTCATTGAGATACGGATGAACCAGAACCCCATCTTTTCTCAACGCCGCCGCCACGACCACCATGACCTTGGTAAAAGCGCACGGCGCAGTGGCTAGACCGAACGGTAACACCCGAAACTGAAAATACCCCATCGGCACCGCGAACTGGAGGAATCGCTGATGATCCGGACGAATCGGAATGTGCAAATATGCCTCGGCTAAATCGAGCGACGTCAGAAACTCGCCCTTTCTGACTGCCATGATGACCGACCACAGTGTTTCCATACGAAAATGGGAAACTCGGAGACACCGGTTCACTCTTTTCAGATCCAAAATGGGCCGATAAGTCCCCTCCTTTTTTGGAATCACAAAATAAATGGAGTATCGACCTAAGCCGCAAAGCTCTGGAGGCACCGGCACAACCGCTTTGAGCTCCAACAATCTGTTTAACGTCTGTTGAACCGCATCGCGCTTTTGACGCGCCTTGCAAGGGGACAGGACAAAGGAGTCGGTCACCGGTCTCTGAAACTCCAACGCATAGCCCTCTCAAATCACTTCTAACACCCACTGATCTGCTGTAATTGCGGCCCAGGCAGCATAAAATTCCTGTTGACGACCTCCGACTGCTGCCTCTACCTGGGCCTTCCTGACTTCATTGTGGCTTTTTGGTACCCGCAGAGGAGGCTGCAAATCCTCTATTGGCCCCCCGGAAACCACGAAACCCCTGGTTTCTATAAGGGAAACGCCCTCTCTGAGCAGGAGGAAACCTGGACGTCCGCCAACGATGAAAATCTCTCTGTACGGCCCTAGACAGGGACGGAAACCTCCCCGGTTTCTGCTTGTCCTCGGGCAGCCTACCCCCTTTGGACTCACCCAAATCCTTGACAATCTTGTCCAAATCCTCTCCAAATAGAAGCTTTCCCTTAAAAGGAAGCTTACTCAACCTGGCCTTAGAGGAGGCATCCGCTGCCCAATTGCGCAACCACAGATATCTCCTCGCCGCTACCACAGAGGCCATACTGTTCGATAGCCCCCTGATAAGGTCATAATGAATATTGGCGAGGTAAGCCGCTCCGGACTCCAACCGAGCCGCCTCATCCAGTGAGTCCTGCTCACGATCTCCATGGCCCAGCGCAAACAGGCTCTTGCCACCCAAGCCCCACAAATAGAGGTTTGAATGGAAAGCGCATTCACCTCAAACACCTGCCGCAACAAAGCATCCAGCTTTCTATCCTGAGTATCCTTGAGCGCCGCACTCCCTTCTACGGGAATGGTCGTCTTCTTAGTCACCGCTGACACTGCCGCATCCACTCTCGGCGATTTAAAGATCTCCTTATCCTGCTCCACCAGGGGATACAAGCGAGAGATAACCCTAGAACCCCTAAGGGTAGCCTCCAGCATGTCCCACTCCCCTTGAATCATTTCCTTGATCACTCTATGCATAGGAAAAGCTCTCTGCGTTTTCCGAAAGGCTTGCAGAAGTGGATCCTTCAACGCCGCCTCTTCCCCTGGTCCCGAAACCGGAACATTCAGCGCCTTCAACGTTTCCGAGATGAGAGCGGGCAACTCCTCTCTATGAAAGATCCGCACCACTCTGTCCTGATCCTCCTGCTCTTTAATCTCACCCTCCAATTCCTCTTCCAAGTCCGGATCCTGCTCACCCTCCATACGCAAATCCTCGGAACATCCAGACAGACTCTGCTTCTCAAACTCCCCTCGCGCTCTCTTCGGCAAGGGCGCCGAAGCAGCTACCGACAGTGGAGTTCCTGGCCTCTTATGTCCCAGGCTCCCAGCCACGGGACCGAGCCCAGCCGCCGCTGACGACTCCTCCCTGGATGCACCACCAAACGCCTTTTGGATCAGAGCCACAAAGTCTGGGGAGAAAATTGAAGACAACTCTCCCGGAAAGGATGTCTGAGCCACCGGCCCATCAGGCCTTGAGGATGGACCCGGTACCGGATCATCCAGCTCCACCCCAGGAGACCGAGGACCCTCGAGAGGCCCGTCCTGAACCTCCGCCACATCCACAAGCTTCTGATCCGCCAGGGCCACCTGGCTACAGTTCTTACACACCCCAGCCTCTGACACCACTGACCTCTTCACGCCACAGAGCAGGCATAACACCTTTCCTGACATACTGACTCCTCTGACTCACTGACCTGCTGCTTGGCCTGGACACCTCCAGAAGACAAACTCCCTTTTCCAAGGAACCCCAGCAGCAGTTCCTCCAAACGAACCTCGAAAACCCAGGCCGTTTTTTTTTGTTTTTTTTTTTTTAAACTCACACCAATGAGCAGGACCCCGTGGGAGCTGAATCCCACCAGAAAGAATTAAAAACGAAGCTCCAGGACTTCCGGTCTGGTGATGAGCTGACCAGACGTGTACTGATCGGCTCCGGGCCCCACACTCTCCCAGCCGCCCTACTTTAACAGCAATTCGTTATTGAATGCCCCCCACCCCGGTGCGGAGTGTCAAGGAGAGTGGGCGGTCTGCCTCGGTGCTTTCCCCGACCGGCGTACCACCTCGGATGGCCGCAAAATCATCTTCGAGGAGAGATAAGGTCCGTGCCCCGGACCCCAAAATGGCGGAGGGGGCGCCGCAGAGCCCGAGATCGGAGGGCGACCAGAGCATAGTTGAGGAGGTGAGCACGGCAGTCGTGCGGGCCCTGGATGGTCGCTTCCGGGAGCTGGGTGACCAACTCAATTCGGTGGCCCAAACCATCAACGAATTCACGGTCCGTATGGAGCATGCTGAAAATCGGATCTCCGGCCTGGAGGATGAACAGAATACCCTTGCGGCCCGAGTGCAAGCGCTGGAGGCAACAGTGAAGACGCAAGGAGAGAAACTGGACGACCTCGAAAATAGGGGCCGCAGGAAAAACCTTCGCTTCGTTGGTGTACCTGAGAACATCGCCGACGGCGCTCTCTCTGCCTACTTACTGGACTGGATGTCTACGATAATGCCCGGGGAGGGGGCGCCTACGATCGCGTTGGAAAGGGTGCATCGGGTTGGCCCGCAGCGGGAGCAGGCCCAGCGGCCACGTGCGGTCCTCGCCCGATTTTTAGACTATCGCCAGAAGGAGGCGGTCTTACGGGCAGCCCGCAACCACCGGAGGCAGTCTGGAGAAGGGGCGCAACTCCTGGTGTTCCAGGACTATTCAGCGCAGGTGAGCCAGCAACGTAAGGCTTTTACACCTCTATGCGCGCAGTTGGCGGGCAGGGGGATGCGATTTTCGCTTCTCTACCCCGCCCGGCTGCGAGTGGAGCACCAGGGGCGGATGCACCTCTTGGGGTCCCCAGCGGAAGCAAGCGCCTTTTTGGATCGCATGGCGGGGGCGGCGGAGACTGTTCCTTGAATACCTGAAGCGCCCCGTGTCCGGTGGGCAATGCACAGTTGGAGGTGAGGTACTAACTTAGGGGCCCTCATGGTATGGCTGACCGCGACTCGGACGTGCACTCCAGGACTTGAACTGTGGGCCTGCCATGTTCGCGACTCTCCTTGTGGCTCCGGAATCCTTTCTGCCCGATCTGTTGACAGGAGGGATGAAAAAAGGCCTAAGAGACTGGAACTGTGGCCTCTCGATGCCTTCTGCTCCATTCTCAGTGAAACAATATAGCAGTGGGATTGTTGAAAGCATATACTTTCTTGTCTTTTCTGTAGTGTAACTTTGTTGCCAGTAACATTGAGTGCTGAGTTGATACTTATTCCCAGTACTGTTTTTTTGTTGCAGTTTTGTCTTCCATTTTTGGATACAGTTATGGTATGGGTCCTGTGAGGGGGGGGGGGGTGAAATGTGAATGCTACTGGTGTTGAGCTCTATTCTTTAGGTGGGGAGCCAAATTTTCTGGATACCAGGCCGGGAGGGGTAGTGGGAGGGGTACCCACGGGCCTGTTTCCCTAGTTTCGCCCAGCAATCAACTTGGGCTCTGGGGCTCCCAGACTTCTTGATATTAGTGGGTAAAATGGGGGGGGTTGCTGGGAGGGGTGGCCCCGTCACTAGTAGGAGTCGTCCGACCAGGTTAGACTGGACGGACGGTGCCGGGTTCGAGAGTTGGGACAGAGGACAGGGAATGGGGGGAGAGGGGGGGTTGGGGTAGCGCTGATAGGGGGGAACATGGGGGTTGGAGAGGGGTCTGGGTAGGGGAGGGGGGACTAGGGCGGGGTTGGGTCTTGTTCTAGACTTCCACAGAAGGGGGGGGAAGGGGGGGTGAGCAGGGAGGCCTGGGGGGGGGACTGGGGGAGGGATAGTGACTGGTTTTGCAGGTTCGCTGGGGACACACCATGGATGGATGAGTGTTTTGGAGTGGTTGCTGGTAATTGGGGTGCAGAGACACAGGGGGGGACCCTAGGCTGGGGGGGTTCCCGCCATACTTGGTGGATGAACCAATATAGCAGGCTACCGCACCTAAAGGGCTGTCATGGCTAGTGGCTTGACGATTGCCTCTTGGAATGTTTGCGGTATAGGATCCCCAATAAAGGGATATAAAATCCTGCAGCAGATACAACGCCAGAAGGTGGGATTCGCACTGCTGCAAGAGACTCATCAGTCTGCAGTAGAACATGCAAAGTTGCGTGGTCGCTTTATAGCCCAGGTCTATGGAGCCCCTGCGGTTGGAAAGAAGCGTGGGGTGGTGGTTCTCATTGCCAAGCAGGTGGGCTGGGTGGAGGAACAGGTTGATATAGACCCTGATGGCAGGTTTGTTTTGGTGCGGGGTGTTCTTGAGGGCACTAGGGTTGTCTTAGGCTCGGTCTATGCGCCTAATGTATATGAACCTCATTTTTACCGGACACTCGAACGGCTATTGGCCCCGGTTGAGGGATACCAGGTAATAGTCGGGGGAGATTTCAATACCGTACTGCATGATAGTGAGGATCGCTCGGGGCAGGCAGTGAGTAGGGACCATAGGAGTCAACGGAGGATGCTAGGGATTTGTGAAGCGCATCACCTTTTAGATATCTGGCGCATTTTGCATCCTGGGGAAAAGACGTTTACCCACCTGTCGCGGGCCCATGGCACGTGGTCCCGCATTGACTACTTTTTGATCTCGGCCTCTTTGTTTAGTAAGGTGGTGGCCGCGGGGATTGGCCCCACCCTTATATCGGACCATGCAATGATCACTCTGGAGCTGAAAAAACAAATTCCGCTTGGTCAGAGGTTCTGGCGTTACCCTCTGGAGTTAAGTGGGGACGTCAAATTTGCAGGGTTTCTTCAGGATCGGTGGAGAGATTATGAAGCTCTTAATGATATCCCGGGGACCTCTCCGACCCTTCTTTGGGAGGCGGGTAAGGCGGTCATGCGGGGGGAGATCATTAGTTATTACGGCTCCCGGCGAAAGCGCCAAAACCATCGCATTCTGTTTCTGGAGCGCGAGTTGCGAAAGGCACAGCGACGGTTGGTGACTGTCAGTTCGGCCGCGCATAGGCGTCAGGTGCGGGAAATTCAGCAGGAGTTGGGGATGCTTCTCCATCAGCGCGCCCGAAAATCTTTGATGTACTATAGATATAAACTGTACCAGCATGGCAACAGGGCCGGGAAGTTGTTGTCGGCATTGGTGCGGCCGGCGGGGGGGGGCCGTCACATCGGGGCGATTCGGCACCCAGATGGGTCTCTCTATAAAGACACCGCTGCAATCCAAAAGGTTTTTGCCGATTATTATCGGCAGCTCTATGCTCGTGAGGGGGATGGAGTGGTGGCAGGTAAGAACTTCCTGAAAGGTTGCACTTTACCTAAGCTGACCGAGGAACAGGTGCAGGCCTTGAACCTGCCGATCTCCTTGAAAGAGGTACAGGAGGGGATCCGAAACCTGAAAAATGGCCGTGCTCCTGGCTTGGACGGACTGAGGGGAGAGTTCTATAAGACTTTGGGGAACGTGGTGGTGGCCCCTCTGGCGGATTACTTTGAGGACTTGGTTCGTAGGGGTAGCTTTCCGTATGAGGCGAACAAGGCGCTAGTTACGGTTTTGCCCAAACCGGGGAGGGACCCGTTGGCACCGGGTTCATACCGACCCATCTCCCTTCTTAACGTTGACATTAAAATCCTTGCCAAAATCATGGCTGATCGCTTAGCGCCTATTCTGCCGACTCTGATACATGGGGACCAGGTGGGCTTTGTCCGGGGGCGCCACGCAGCCTATAACCTGCAGCGACTTCTGATATCCATGTGTGCGGGTAGGGCGGCGGGGGGTGCGCTCGATGCTTATCAGTTTTGATGCTGAGAAAGCATTTGACAGGGTCAACTGGGACTTTATGTACCAGGTCCTAGAAGGGATGGGGTTCACGGGCTTTTATGTCCGGGTGGTGCGGCTTTTATATGCAGAACCGAAAGGGGCTATTTTGATCAATGGGGCTATGTCCGATGAATTTCCCATCCAAAAGGGGACCCGGCAGGGATGCCCTTTGTCCCCTCTCCTGTTTATTTTGACATTGGAGCCCCTGCTACAGAGGATTCGGGCTCACCCCCAATTTTAGGGTGTACGGGTGGGAGAGTTTGAGTTTCGAGTTGCAGCATTTGCTGACGATCTCTTGGTACACTTGGTGAACCCCCAGGTAGGACTCCCACATTTGCTTCAGCTTTTCCGTGACTATGGGGTGCCCTCAGGATTTCGTTTAAACTTGGATAAATCGGCGGCGATGATGTTGGGGCCGGGAAACATGCAGAGATGGCAGGGGGAGTTCCCACTAAAATGGGAGATGAAGTATTTTAAATACCTGGGGGTGTACATCCCTGCTGATCTCGATGGGCTTTATCAGTTGAATGTTGACGAGCTACTGGCCTCCATGGCCGTCTGTGTCGATAAATGGCGGGACCTCCCACTGTCTCTTGGGGGTCGCATCGCCCTATATAAGATGTCATTGTTCCCCCGGGTCCTGTATGTGTTACAGACACTCCCGTTATTGTTGAAGCGATCGGACTTGAAGAGGCTAGATGGTCTGATGAACCAGTTGCTGTGGAGAGGGCGGCGGCCTCGGGTGCGGGCGGAGGTCTTGCAGCAGCCTTGGGCCTCGGGGGGAATGGGGTTACCGGATCACCGTAAGTATAATGTGGCCTGCTTGCTGCAGTTCGCCCGGGACTGGCTCTGGGACCTGGAGGAGTATACTCCACTGGGGCTATTGCAAGAGGCGGTGAAACCTTATCATCTGCGATTCCTCCTACATGCAAAAACCTTCCCTGGGCTGGACCACATTATTCGCGTTTTCCTAGTGGATCCAGTTAGGGCGGGGTGGCGTCGCTTTTGCTCTAGTCAGCAGCTTTCGACTACCCACTCCCCCTATCTCCCCCTTAGGGGCAACGGGGACTTCCTGCCCGGGTTGGAGGGCGGCCATTTCAGGCGATGGGAACTACTGGGGATAGTGAACTTGGAGCATGTGGTATCACCGGAGGGTGTTATACTGCCCTTTCCTGAGCTTTGCCGACATTACCCCCTGGGGGGGCGGGATGTTTTCCTGTTCGCGCAGGTTCGAAGCTATCTTCGCACCTTACCCGTGGTGACCCTGCGAGGAGCGGTTAGTTCACAACTTGAGACGACCTTGCTGGGGGGTGAGTCGGGGGTGAGAGTGGCGGGGTTACAAAAGCTCTTGTGGGACCTGACACCACCGCTTTCGGTGGATGGCCTGGTAGAGGCCTGGACAAGGGAGCTGGGAGAGGAGGTGACCAGTGGTGGGCTGTTAGAAGGGTTGGCTGCCATCCCCAAGGTCTGTGTGCTGGTGTCTTATCGGGACATGCACTACAAATTGTTGCGTCGTTTATATTATGCCCCCCTGCGGGCGTGGAAAGCAGGGATCGCTGGGTCCCATTGTTGCCCCCGTTGTGGGGAGGAAAGGGCTACGATAGGGCATATGTTTTGGACTTGTCCACGGGTCACTGCCTTCTGGAAGTTGGTGCAAGCTTATCTAGCAGGTTGTGTGGATGGTGCGCCCTCCCTGACGGCGGCGAATGCAGTATTGGATGTGTGGGAGCCTGAGTGGGAGACCCGATTGGGACGTGAGGTATGGTTATGGCTGCGATTGGTGTTGGGGACAGCGAGGATGACTATTCTGTTCAGATGGTTGGATGCTCGGGGGCCAACATATGGACTATGGCGGGGGCGTCTACACGAGGTGTTGCTTATGGAGCGACTCCGGGCGAAGGGGGATCCCAAACGATGGCAGAGGTTTCTGGTGGCCTGGGGACCACATTTGAATTCTTTATCTCGTAGTGCCCGGAGTCGGATCTTGAGGGGTCCTTAGAGGAGTAAATCTTTTTTGCAGCCGGTTTCCTTACCTAGGTGTGTGTTTTTGTTTTTGAGAGGGGGGATTCCAGTCATCTGGGGGGGGGGAGGGGGGAAGGTAAGATTAGACAAGGGAAGACGATGTAGGTTCACATGAGCGGGGAAGGGTAGGCTTGGGAGAAGCATACACCTCGAGCCTGTCCTTTGTTGACAGGGGACAGGGGATGGCAGAGGGCTTTGGGAGGGATAGGGCCGGGGGGGGGGGGGGTAGGTCGGGGGGGGGGGAAGGTTGGAAGGGAGGGTATTAGTTCTCGTTTTGGACTTAGAGTTGGGAAAGGGAGGGTGGTTACCCCTGATTTCGACTTCACATATCCCCGTAGAGGGATTGGATATGGGCAATGTTCTGGCAGCTGTCTCTGGGTATTCCTGGGGGGGGTTCTCTCTCGGGGGGGAGGCCATTTGTGTTTTCTAACTTCTGGTCTTTGCATTGTACTCTTTGCTTCTCCTCTTTTTTTTAATTATGCTGCTGCTGGACTGTGTCTGTGGGGGTGGGCTTTCTGGTTAAAAGTCTGTTTTGTTTGCTTTGGTTTAATGCCTGTAACATATCATTCGGTTCTGTTCATGGTTGTTTTGATATGGCTGTTGTACTTTCAATAAACAAATTTGAACATAAACCCAAAAAAAAAAAAAAAAAAAAACGAAGCTCCAGGAGCAAGCTACAAGCACTTGTTTCCCCGCTCCCGCTGCCGGCGTTTTCCCACCGAAAAAAACACACGACGCGGCCTGCTTCCTGCCCTGGTGGTATGAGGGCACTAGCTGATAAGAAGAAATTTGGAGCTTACCTGCTGCCCGATGCAAGTCTTAGCCCTGCATCCTGTCAAGAGACTGCCCTCCGTGAACAGATTCTCGCCCTCGGGCCCGACTTCCCAAATGCTGAGAACCGGCAGGTAAAGATAGCAATGCAGCCGCATCTTCTCTCACTTCTCCTGCCCAACCCCCCAGACGCAAACAGGCAATCACTTCTGTGAGGCGTCGGGAGAGGGCTGCCGAGCATAAGTGTACTTCTGCCCCAGCAGATGGACACTCGGGCTCTTCCTCTGTCACCGGAGCCCCAACCTAGCCCCCGATTAGGAAGCCAGAGAGGGAGGCCCTTCACGGTCAAATTTAAAGGCACAGACCCTTAACCCTTTCCAGGCCAAGCCCAAAACTCTTGGGATCCAAAATTCTGACTAAATATTCCTATCAATTGGTATATAATACATGACCATAGCAGAAGGAAAATCACTATTAGAACATATTGAATAAGACGGGTACAATTTTCCTGAAATATGCAAAAATTAACCCGACTGCAGAATGTGGATTAAAAATTTAAAGTAGGCCTTGAAAGGGTTAAAATTTGAACACCCCCCTCAACCCGAGTAGACTATAATTTCCTCTGCAAATCAAACAAACAAAACAAATTAACAAAATAAAGAAAACCCCCAATTTAGTACACTCTAATACCTTAATTGCTCCTCTAGTGAACCTGGACTCCGGCTCACAACCTCCTAGCTGCTTGGAGACTGATCTAAACTGGAGAGGGAGGAGGCGGTGCCTGAGTCCTTATACCAGTGTCATCAAAGAATGATGTTGATCAGTCTCCAAGCTGCTGGAAGAGGATCACAACTCCAGAGTTTGCGGGACTAGACTGGAGGGACGATAAGGAATGATCATGTCGTGCTATAACACATCTACACAAATGACATAATGATATACACACCATTTAACACAGCCAAACCAGGATACATAGTAATAATAAAGTGCATTGAGGCAATGGTGCAATGGCTCAATAAACACAACTTAAACTACAAAAACCCTAGGTCTTCCACATCACCAGGAATACAACATTCGCCCCACCAGCAACTATAAGAATACGAACAATGACCTGGCAGTCAAGAATGACGTAAAATACTTGGGAGTCATACTGACCAAAACTTAAACCTATAGTCATACATCAGCAGAACAATGAAAACAGTCTACTACAAAATGAGGGTCATACATAAACTAAGACCATTGCTCAGCCACAACAATTTCCGAAAAGTATGTCAAGCCACAGGACTACTGCCGCATACAAGGTTTACCAAAGCATAACAATACACTGCCAAATACAGCAGTATATATAATAACAGGGACCTCGAGGCACAACCACATATTGCCCATCCTAACACAGTTACACTAGTTCCAAATACATACACACATCAAATTCAAAATCATACCATATTCAAGATCTTACATTGGACATCAGCTGATACCCTCCAAACCCTAATAAAAAAAATTCCAGGAAATAGGCAAAGAAGAACCAGCAATAAAAACTTGATTGTTATCCCCACCAGTAAAACTAAGAGCAAGCAAACAATAATTAATAGGGCATTCTCCCTATTCATGCCATCACTATGGAGCTCATGCCCAGAAGACCTAAAATCCGTGAATGACACCCAAGAGTTCAGAATGAGACTAAACATTTCTATTCACTGAGCACTTTGGAACAGACACAACACCTACCATCATGACCCACCCTGTACATAATGTAACCGGGTAAGGCGGACGTGTCGCTCCCGCCCCGTCCCCATACCCCCACCATCCCTTCACACCCTCCCCCCTAAATAACCACAACTATCACACTCAATATGGCATTCCACTGGTCGCAGCTTTATTAACCATAACATTATCAAAACAAACTACCAACAAATATAACTTCCTCATTCAGGTTCCGGCAGCGGGATGAACCCTCACCAGCCATGTTATTAGCAAAGTGAGTTCCCTCCCACCTCCACCGGGCACCGTCCACCGGCAATTCCATCCCCCCTACTCCGGCTTCGCCATATTATTAGCAAAAGCCCTGAGGGGTCCACTGGGTCGGGGGTACCCCACCCCCCGCCCTGCACATTGCCAAGCCTCCGGACCCCGGACACCTCCAGGATCCCGCCCTCCCTCTCCAGCTGCAACCCCATTTCCTTAAACCGCCCATCATAGGGATGGGAGGGTGGGGACTCCAGTCCTCTTCACTCGCTCCAACGGACTGGAGCCTCGCCGGCACGCTCCCCTTTGCCAGCCCCCCACCCCTCCCCCTACATCCATTGGCTCCCGCGCCTGTCCGACACCCGCAGGAACCAATGAATTTAAAAGATGCGCCGCCGTCTCGGCCCCCCCGCCACACTCACCGCCGAGGCCGGGGCCCCGCACCACGCCGCCCACCCGGTTATCGGCGGCCTGCAGGTACGTGGCCCAGCGGCCTTATCGTAACCGGGTAAGGCGGACGTGTCGCTCCTGCCTCGTCTCCATACCCCCACCATCTCTTCACACCCCCCCCCCTAAATAACCACAACAATCACACTCAATATGGCATTCCACTGGTCACAGCTTTATTAACCATAACATTATCAAAACAAACTACCAACAACTATAACTTCCTCATTCAGGTTCCGGTAGCAGGATGAACCCTCACCAGCCATGTTATTAGCAAAGTGAGTTCCCTCCCACCTCTGCCGGGCACCGTCCACCGGCAATTCCATCCCCCCTACTCCGGCTTCGCCATATTATTAGCAAAAGCACTGAGGGGTCCACCGGGTCGGGGGTAACCCACCCCCGCCCTGCGCATTGCCAAGCCTCCGGACCCCGGACACCTCCGGGATCCCGCCACAGGCTCAGTGACACCTGTCCCTGAGCCCCCCTCAACTGCAAAGCTGCGACCAGCTACCCTGCCCTGAACATACTCCAAGGCCTCTTGCCAGTCATTTAGGAGTAAATCCACCCCACCGGGGATAAGTGTACTCCGTCTGGCCTATATAAACCAGCACAATCCACCTCCACCCAAGGGTATAAAATCTGCCAACCCCCTTTTTCACACACCCAGCGGCCAATTTGCCGATTAACTTTAATTAACCCACGAGGACACCTCCGGTGGCCCCAGCAAGCAGGCCTCAGAATTATATCAGACCATAACACAACATCTTTAAACATTAACAACACTTTATCCAGGTCTCTCTTTGTCGCTCTGATCAGCTGCTTGACTGTCCAAGTCCCCAAGTCGTTGCCGCCGAGATGTAACAGCAGGACAGCCGGGAACCCCTTACACGCTGATGGTGCCGAAGCAAAGGCAAGAGCTGCAGCCAACGAAGGCCACGCTCACCCAGCCATGATACGGTCACCTCTGCAGGATTCAGACTGATGTTCGCCCCCTGGGGCCTTGCTGCTGCTGCTCGCCGACCTGCCCAGTATACAAACGAATGGCCAATCATCCAGCAGGCACACAGCGTCTGGCCCCCATCTAAAAGAGAGTACATAGTTAAATACCATCCCCATAAAACCCATCACAAATGCACATATCCTTGAAATGCGTTGGAGCGCCATCTGCCTATCCGTTGAATCATCTGCTCATTTAATCCCGCCTCTGCGGCACCAGTGGCTGCCCCAATCCTAAATGAATGGGGCGCAAAGTCACCCGGCTCCAAACCCACCTGGCGCACCGCCATCCGCAGGACTGCCGTGAACTGAAACCACGTCAATCCGCGCGAATTCTCATGCAGGAAAAGAAAAACGCCCCCCACGTGGCCTCACCCGCAGGTAAGCTGCCATAGCGCACGTTGAGGCACCACCAATAGCTCTCAAATGTACCCAAGCGCCCCTGCCCTTCTGGTCAGTCTTGGACCGAGCCAACCATATGCCCAACTCCTCCTTCGACACCCGCACATGTTGAATCTGCAATGCCACATCTCCTGCTGCCGAGCTGGACACTGCCACCAGCTCCCCAATCTGAAAAGCCCCAAAAAAGGCCACGCAAAAAACCGCCTGAAATAGCTTGACCTCATATGAAGACTCTGCCACAAACGGCAGTGCGGCACACAGCTGACCAAGCAGTTCATGCGTGATTGGCCTCCGCCTATCCCCCCACAGTGGGGTACCCCTCTCCCACCCCAGCAACAATCGACGTACCAGGAACCCCCAACTGGACGCCCCCCCACCGCACCACCCTGGAGAAAAACGCAAACCCCGCAATATGCGCTCTCACTGTCGATCTTGATGCTCCTGCTGCCTTCGCTGCCGTAATGTACAGGCTCATGAGGTGGTCCGGGACAGGACCTTGCCGCCATCCTCGGGCTGCCAGAAACTCCACAATCTTGTCACAGCCTCTGCAATAGGACCGCCAAGTCGCTGGGGACACGGAACTCCGCAACAGGTTCAGCATGCTCTCAGGCCAAGCCGCCATAAGTGTTCCGGGACCCGCATTCCAACAGGGTCAGACTCCGGTGCCAATCGCCGGAACAGGTCCCACTTAAAACGGGAAAGAGCATCAGCAACCTGATTAATATAACCTGGCACATGACGGGCCCTCACCACCACATTCAACCTCAGACATCCTAATACTACCTCCCTCATCAGTGCCACCACCTTCAAGCACCGCGGGGTATACCTATTGATAACGCTCACCACTGCCTCATTGTCGCACCACCACAGCAACCGACGATTCCGCAACCTCTCCGGCCACAGCTCCAGTGCCACGAGCACCAGAAATAATTCGAGAAAGGTTACGCTATCAGTCAGACCTGCCGCGCGCCATGCCTGTGGCCATGGCTCCGCGCACCAAGAGCCCGCAAAATACACCCCCAACCCGAAACCACCCGTCGCATACATAAAGAGCTGGAGATCAAAAGTAGACATTTCCTTCGTCAGCATAACTGCAATGCCGTTAAAGCCCCTCAGGAACTCATCCCAAACCCCCAAATCCGCCCTCATGCTCCTCGACACCCTAATGCGGTGGTGTGGCTTGCGCACACCCGATGTCGCCGCCCATAACCTACGCATGAACACCCGACCCATCAGTATGACCTGACAAGCAAAATTCAGCGAACCTATGAGCGCCTGCATCTCCTTCAGCGTCACTTTGTCCGACCCCAGCACGTTCGCCACCAGGACCCGTAGCCTCGCCACTTTCTCCAGTGGCAAACGAGCAACCATGTCCTCTGAGTCCAACTCAATCCCCAGGAGCGTAAGACGTGACGCTGGGCCCTCCGTCTTACCGGGAGCCACAGGGACGCCCCACTCCCGAGCCAGCCTCGCAAACCCATCCAAAAGCTCCTGACATTGCCGCGACTGCACACTACCGACGAATAAAAAATCGTCCAGATAATGTACCACGTTCCTACATCCCACCGACTCCATCAGGACCCAGTGAATGAACGAACTGAACATCTCAAAATAGGAACAAGATACTGAACAACCCATCGGCATGCACTTATCGAAATAGTACCTCCCTTCGAATGTAAAACCCAGCAAATGATAAGCAGCAGGGTGCACCGGCAACAAGCGGAACGCGGACTCAATATCCAACTTTGCCATCAGACACCCTGGCCCAGCTTCCCGCACTAACTGCACCGCTTCATCGAAGGATGCATAATGAACCGCACACAATTCCCTTGGTACAAGGTCGTTCACCGATGCCCCAACTGGGAAGGACAAGTTGTGGATCTTTCCCGGGTTCTTTCTTCTGAACAATGCCCAACGGAGAAACCACAAAAAGTGAAAATGGCCGTTCAGCAAAAGGCCCGGCCACGCTACCTAATTCCAGCTCCACCTCTAATTTCTCCCTAACAATGTGCGCAAAACGCCTTACGGAGGGAGAGTTGCCTGCTCTCTCCGGACCCCCCTCCCCTACCACTGGTATGGGAAAACCATATAGAAAACCACCCTCTATCACCCTCGCCATCTTATGCTTCTTGTATCGCCTCAGCCATGGCCTGAGCGCCTCCAGTCGAATAGGCGTCGGGGACAAATCCATCAGGTCCTTATTGCTTGATGGCAGGCATGGGTAACACTGATGTCCCTTTTTTGACACACTTAATGGCCGCATGCCCCCCACCGCAGACCGAACAACTGTCGGAACTTACAGTCCAGAAAGGAGCAAGAGGACTTATTAAAACGCCAGCAGACATCCCCGGCCCCTCCGCTGCCTGTTTTTTGCAGCACAGAAGCCCCGCCCCCTCGAAAGGGCCGCCCCGCACTCGCGGTGACAACACTACCCCCTTTTTGTCCACCTCCCCCACCCCTCACCCCTGCCCCTCCTTTTGCCGACATTTGCGTCAACCATAGGTTAATGTCCTGCGTTCCCCAGGACAACAACCTATTCTCCTCCATCTTGTCCCAAAAGTTCTCATCATAGTTGAGCCAAGCCCAACCATCATGCGTCTGAGCCGCCTCCAAAATGGAGTCTGCGTAGGCCAGCAACATTAAATACTGCCCTGGGTAATGATGCCCCCATACACTAGCCAGCCGCAAGAAGGCCCTCGTCCAATTAATAACATTACGCGATGCCTTCTGAACCCTCCCCGCCTTCTCATCTTCCCTCCTTTTCAGTTTGCTGTCCCCGACCGCTTCCTACCCTCCAGCAACCTGAAAATATCTATATATTTCCTTTTCCTTATCTTCCGCCGCAGTTTACGTGGCATCCCCTCCCATAACTCTGAAAAGGATGCCAGCGTGGCACCTACCACAACTGCCCCCTCCCCTACCGTCTAAGGCTCGCTCCCCGGCCCCACAATCCGAAGACAACGATGAGACATCCGTGGAGGACAACGTAGAGGATCCTGACCTCCGACGTCGCTTGCGTGCATGCCGACCCTTGTTCTTTGACTTGCCCTTTGCCCTCCCCCTTACCAACCAGCCCCACCTGCCCTCCTTGCAACTCACCAGCCGTCGTCGTCCCTGCCTGCGACACCCCTGCAAGACCCACAGCCGCCGGCCAGTCGACCTCCTCCTGAAGCACTTCTCGCTGCTCCTCTCCTGTCAACGCTGACTGCACGCTACCCGCTGGCTCCGCATCCATCCCAGAAACTTGCGCCGCTACACCTCCCAACTGCTCCGACCTCTGCGCCTCTGCAGCCTGCACCTGTGAAGAGAAATAGGGAAAAAAGGAGGAGGGGGGCCTGCCATGGCCCATGGCGTTTGCCATGCCCCCAGCCACTATGCCCTAGAGGAACCCTGTCCCCTTCCCCGCCAATGCTCCCAGGGCATAGAGTAAAACCCGCCCGATGCCATAGGATATCCCCATGGGGCCCCTCCTGGCACTCCGCCCTGCCCACTCACCTCCCCGTGCGCCCCTGGTGGCCCAAGAGAGGGCCCAGCTAGCCCTACATCCTCCCTCACCTCCTGGAAGGAAACCCCCCCAGCCACCCCTCGCCCCCCTTCCCCCCTGGAAGTCCCCCTTTGAACAGCCCCCCTGCCCCTGGAAGTGATTCTCCCCAACTCAGCCCCCCCCCTCCTAAGCTTCCGAGCTCCCACCATGCCCCCACCCAGGGACCCCTCATCCGAACCCCTCCTCACGCTCGCCTGCCCCAGCGCCCCCCTCTTTCCCCCAGCCTGCCTTCTTTTCGCTGCAGCTGCCCGTCCCCCAGACCCCCTGCCCCCCTTAGGCCCACTGCCTTCCCGTGCGGGCATTCCTCCAAAAATGATGTTAAACCTAACTACCCCACCTGCTTTCCTCCCCTTCTCCTGCCGTCCCCTCCTGCTGGTATTTCCTTTTATTTTTTTTTTTAATGTTTTTTTACTGCCAGACTTGCCTCTTTTGCCCCGATTGCACCGCCAACCACGTGGAGGCCCGAGCACCGCCCTCGATCCAACCGCGGATCCTCTGCTGACTGCTGTCCCCTTACTGGGATTGCCCACGAGGCTTCCGCACGCTCTGGTTCTGCTGGCCAAACTCCCGCTTCTACCTGAGGTCCCTGAGCTGCCTGCAAGACTCCAGTCCTCTTCACTCGCTCCAATGGACTGGAGCCTCGCTGGCACACTCCCCTTTGCCAGCCCACCCCCACCCCTCCCCCCTACATCCATTGGCTCCCGCGCCTGTCCGACACCCGTGGGAGCCAATGAATTTAAAAGATGCGCCGCCGCCTCGGCCCCCCCCCGCCACGCTCACCGCCGAGGCCGGGGCCACGCACCACGCTGCCCACCTGGTTATCGGCGGCCTGCAGGTACGTGGCCCCACGGCCTTATCGTTATCATAACCCTTCTCTGCAACTCAATAGTTAACTGTATATTCCAAGTTATATACCTCCCTGTTAAATGTAATTAATCTAATCTAGTTCCACTGTAAACCACTTTGACTAAAAGATAAAGCGGTATAGGAAACCTGTTAAATAAATAAAATAAAAATAAATCTTATATTTGTATTATGGCTTGGAGCTTCAATTCTTATTTGCTCTCTTGGTTCTATTATTTGTTAAGCTTTTATTTTTTCTTTTATTTTTCCCTGTATGAAAAACAACAAAAAATATGAACGTGAAGAAACAGAGCAAAGATGAAAAGAAAAGATCAATGACAGATATAACAAAAAATACAGGAGGAGGGAGAACAAATGGAAAAAAGACTTAAGAGAAGACTAATAAAAGGAACAGGAAATAGATGCAATCAGAAGATAAAGTGCTCAGACCATAAAGGCAGCGAAAAAGACAGTTTATTGTCAGTTTTTGGTTCCTGGAACATGTCGACTATGGAAAATGTCTCTCTTCGAATTCTGTTCAGTACACAAGATAATGCATTTCTCTTTCTAGTTCTCTGTGGTGCTGACAGAGCCAATGCAATGATCATTAGGTGCCCTAAGAAAACCTTTAATCTTGCACATCGGGAGCTATTTTGGACCTAATCCTTAGTGAAACATAGAATCTGGTACAAAAGATGACTATGCTGGAACAACTTGGCAATAGTTATAACATAATGAAATATGATTTATTAAATAGAGGGAAAACAGCAAGAAAATCTACTGCTCTAACATTTACATTTTAAAGGGGAGACTTTGAAAAATGAGGAAAATGGTTAAGAAAAAACTAAAAAGGAGTACCTGCAAAGGTTAAGAGTTTACTTTAGGCCTGGACATTGTTTAAAAATACTATTTTGGAAGCCCAGACCAGATGCATTTCACACTTTAAGAAAGGTGGAAGGAAGCGAAATGACTACCAACATGGTTTAAAGGCAAGGTCAGAGAGGCTGTTACAGCCAAGAAAGAGTAGTTACTCACCTGTAACAGGTGTTCTCCAGGAGCAGCAGGAATCAGTCCTCACTTATGGGTGTCATCGACGCCGATGAAGCCCCAGCGGAGCATTTCCCCAGCTTTCCATGAAAGCCTTTGGGAATGCTGGCACGCATGCGCGGTTCCCTTGCTGCCTAAAGGTGCCATCTTACCTCAGTCAAATGACATAGCAAAGAACAGCACACAAAAATGTAAAAAAAGTAAACTATGTACAACTGCAACTCCAAGGGGAGGAGGGAGGGTAGTAAGGACTGATTCCTGCTGCTCCTGGAGAACACCTGTTACAGGTGAGTAACTACTCTTTCTCCAGGACCAAGCAGGAAGTCAGTCCTCACTTATAGGTGACTCCCCAGCTCTGGACTACCAGAAACCCAGGCTGAACAAGAGAACTCCCTCTAGTCTCAGCAACACAGAAAAGGCTTTGCAAGAACACACCCTCAACAGGTAGCCCAACCAGAGGGCAGGAGTTGCCTAGACCTCAAAGAGATTCCGGAGTACTGCTTGGCCAAAAGCACTGTCCCTACGGGACTCCCTCTCCAGACAGTAGTGGGCTGCAAAAGTCTGGCTTGAAGACCAAGTAGCAGCCCTGCAGATGTCTTGCAATGGAACAGAGCGGAGATGAGCCACTGATGCAGCCATCGCCCTCACACGGTGGGCCGTGACCCTACCCTGCAAAGGAAGGTCAGCTGCCTTGTAAGCCCAGGTGATACAGTCAGCCACCCAGATGGACAAGGTACACTTGGACACAGGCCTCCCCAAGTTATTGGGGTCAAAAGAAAGGAAGAGCTGAGAAGCCTTCCTGTGACCTTGCGTACGTTCAAGGTAGAAGGATAAGGCCCTCCTACAGTCCAAGGTATGGAGAACTGTTTCAGCCTGACTTGCATGCTAGGGAAGAAAGTAGGAGGAAGAACCATCTCCTGGTTGAGGTGGAAATAGGAGACAACCTTAGGAAGGAACTTAGGGTGAGTCCTGAGGACCACCCTGTTTTTATAGAACCTGGTGTAAGGTCGATCACAGACCAAGGCCTGAAGCTCACTCACTCTCCTAGCCGAAGTAAGGGCTATCAGAAAGAGAGTCTTCCAGGAAAGGAAGCGGAGAGGGCAAGTAGCCTTAGGCTCAAAAGGTGGGCGAGTCAGCTGCTGCAAGACCACATTAAGCTCCCACTCAGGAGCAGAAGGACGTATGGGAGGGTTGAGCAGAAGCAAGCCTCTGAGAAATCTAGGCACCAAAGGGTGCACAGACAAGGAATGGCCCTCAACTAGGGAGTGGTGAGATGCTAAAGCAGAGAGGTGGACCCGAACAGAGTTGGACTTGAGACCCTGATTGGACAAGTGCAGCAGGTACTGAAGCACTACTGACACCACACAGAGAACCTTTTCCACTTCAGAGCATAGGTCTTCCTAGTGGATTGTTTCCTGGAGGCTAGGAGAACTTCCTCAACCTCGGGAGGCAGGCCCCAGGGAGCCAACACTACCCTTGCAGCCTCCATGCCATCAGATTGAGAGCTTTGAGATTGGGATGCAGCAGCCTCCATGCCATCAGATTGAGAGCTTTGAGATTGGGATGCAGCAAGGAGCCTTGATCCTGAGAGAGAAGGTCGGGTTGCAATCCCAGAGGCAGAGGCAGATTCACTGCCACTTGAAGCAGGAGGGGGAACCAAGGTTGCCTTGGCCACCTGGGAGCTACCAGGAGGACTGAGGCCCTGTCTCGGAGAATCTTGAACAGAGTTCGGGCCACCAGAGAGGTGGGAGGAAACGCATAGAGTAGGCCCTGAGTCCAGGGAATCAGAAAAGCATCTGCTGCTACTCTCAGAGGATGCAGTTGCCTAGAGCAGAACCTTACAAAAAATCGGGGTCTTTCTTGTGGAGTAATATAATGCACTAGTTTAATGGGAATCACTCCAAATAAACAAACTGTAACAGAATACCAGGGAGGGTTATAGAAATTCAATAGCAAAGTATTCCAATAAAACCAAGAATGGGGCTCACTATAGTCAGATAGTTAATCACAGCAATATGACGTCATGAGAATGAGAGAATATAATGACCCGCCCGCTATGAACTGCACATGCGTGGCGTTTTTTTGGATAAGCTTGACTGTGAGCAAAGAGTTTATTACAAAGAAATTAAAGCTATACCATCAGAACTACATGCAACTTCGGTCAACTTTGGGTATGATTACAATAGTGAAGATAAACTTCTGTTTTTATTTAAAGAAAGTTTTTAACTGGATCAGAATGAGTAGTTAAGGTTGGAGGTTTCTTATTTGATCATTAATGACAGTTTCTTTTCAGTCAAAAGCTAGTTGGAAGTGATTCGTCCCCTGAAGAACCTCGGAATACGGAGAGAAACGCGGAAGTAAGTAACGTTATGAATAAGGCGTTGGGAAATTGAAACACATTGTTTTCGACTACAAGAATGGCTATTGAGAAGGACTGAATTATCAAGTCAAACGGTTTCTGGAGAGCGTTGGAATATTACTACATTTAAGAGTCTAATACACAAACCGAAAAGTTAAGTACCTGTTTTCACAGAGACTGTTTGCTATTTTGTTTAAGTACACTTTTTTCAAACATACAATGGAGAGAGGGTATAGAATATAAAAGAAAAATACCAAAAACCTGTCATTGATGCTAAAGGCGCCGCTGGTGAATTTGAATTCTCTTTCCCAGCATATAGGCTGCCGCTTGGTCTGAGACGGTTTCTTGGTTTTATTGGAATACTTTGCTATTGAATTTCTATAACCCTCCCTGGTATTCTGTTACAGTTTGTTTATTTGGAGTGATTCCCATTAAACTAGAGCAGAACCTTGGCAGCTGGTTGTTCAGTGGACTGGCAAACAGATCTATGGAGGGAAGCCCCCATTTCAAGAAAATCCGTTGAACCACTAAAGGATGTAGCTGCCACTCGTGTGGCTACAGAATCCTGCTCAATCTGTCGGCCAGGGTATTCTCCTGGCCTGGAAGATAGACTGCTTTGAGGAGCATGTTGTGTTTCAGGGCAAAGGAACAGAGGTCCTGGGCCTCCTGGCAAAGGGGCTGGGAACCAGTTCCACCCTGTTTGTTTACATAGAACATGGCTACCTGGTTGTCTGTCTGGATCAAGACAGATTGATGTGCCAGGGAAGCAGTAAAGGCCTTGAGGGCCAAGCGGATAGCTCTGAGTTCCAGTAGATTGATCTGCTGGGACGCCTCCCAATGAGACCACAGGCCCTGGGTGCACTTGTCTAGGCAGTGTGCTCCCCAACCCTGCAGAGAGGCATCGGTGGTCAGTACCACTGTATGAGGTGGGATCTGAAAGGGCACCCCCACCAGCAGATTGGGGGGGTGTAACCACCAGTTGAGGGAGGCCAGGAAACGGTGGGACACTCTGATCCTGTCTCTGAGACTGCCTGAGGCTTGTGAGCACTGAGTCCGAAGGCACCACTGGGCAGGCCTCATATTGAGCCTGGCATTGGGGGTTACCTGTACTGTCGACGCCATGTAGCCCAGAAGCCTGAGACAGAGTCTGGCGGAGACCAGGGACCTGTGCAGAAACTTGCTTGCAAGGTCCATGAGCCTTTGTGCTCGGTCCACTGGTAAGAAGGCTCTTGCCAGCTGAGAATCCAACCTTGCTCCTATGAACTCCAAGTTCTGGGAGGGGAGCAAAGTGGACTTTGCGAAGTTGATGACAAAGCCCACCTTTTGGAGCAGTTCTATGGTCCCGTTGGTGGCCTGTTGAACTTCTAGGGAAGTCTGGCCTCTGATGAGCCAGTCGTCTAGGTAAGGAAACACAAAGATGCCCTGATTTCTCAGGTAGGCTGCCACCACTGCCAGGCACTTGGTAAACACCCTGGGAGCAGAGGTCAGTCCAAAAAGCAGTACTCTGTACTGATAATGGTTTCCTCCCACAATGAACCTGAGGTACTTTCTATGTTCTGGATGAATAAGGATGTGAGTGTAAGCATCCTTTAGATCTAAAGAGCAAAGCCAATCTCCCTGCTGGAGGTAGGGCAGAAGTGTTCCAAGAGTAAGCATCTTGAACTTCTCTTTCACTAGAAACTTGTTTAGGTTTCTGAGATCCAAAATGGGTCGAAGACCACCGGTTCTTTTTGGCACCAGGAAATACCTGGAGTAAAACCCGTGACCTTGGAAGTGGGGAGGCACAGGCTCCACCGCCTTGTCCAGCAACAGACCTTTTAGCTCCTGGAGGAGAAGGGCTGTATGCAGGGGAGGCCGGAAAGGTTCCCCTGGGAAGTGTGGCGGAGGCAGTTGGTGAAAGTGCAGGGCATAGCCTCGATGGACTATGTCCAGCACTCAACTGTCTTGGGTTAACAAGGGCCACTTGTGGGCGAACAAGGCGAGACGGCCTCCTGTGCAGGGTTGGGTCTGCAAGGGAGGGATGGCTGTACTCAAGGAGTCAAAAAACCCCACCCTGCTGAGTGGGAGCAGGGGCTGCAGGCTTGGGGGTCTGCTGCCTACGGGGCCCATTACCCTGTCCCTTGGCTTGCTGACCCTGGGGGGGCAGCTTGGGCAGCCGGATATTGTGGGTACTGTTTGTAGGCAGTGCCCTTCCTCGGGTAAAAGGACTTTTTACCCGAGCCCTTCTTCTTATAAGAAGGGGCAGACGTCTTCCTCGACAGCCTTGTCCTCGTGAGGTGCTCTGTCTCGAGCTGAGCGGCCTTCTCGGCCACAGGCTTGCCAAAAAGGTTCTCACCTCGGCAAGGGACATCGACCAACTTGTCCTGAACCCATGGCTCGAGGTCCGATGACTGCAGCCATGCCTGGCGTCGGGCCGCGATGCCGGCTGCCGCTACTCGGGCCGAAGCCTCGAAGCCATCGTAGGCGGCACGGGACATGAACTTAGAGCATTCCCGGATCCTCGAAGACAAGGACTTAAAACTCTGCAAGGGTTCCCCGGAGAGACCAGCAGAGAATCCGGCCAACTCCTTGGCCAGGTCTCGTAAATACATGCCCATGTACAGCTGGTAAGTCTGGACACGGCAAGCAAGCATCGAGCCCTGAAAGCACATTCTACCGACGCCATCAAGGCTTCGGGCTTCCCTTCCAGGAGGCACCGCGGAGTGCATCTTCTGACTCTTCAGATGATGCATGGCCGATTCCACAACCATGGAATGGTGCGGTAGCTGCACTTTCTGGAAGCCAGGACTCTTTCGGAGCCGATAAATGGAATCGACTCGCTTGCTCAAAACCGGCGCCGAGGCCGGTGCCTCCCACATCCGGAAGAGGAGCCGTTCCAGCATCGGAGGAACTGGGACAGTAAAGGCCTCCTTCGGAGGAGAGTCATACTGCAGAGCATCGAGCTCTTCAGCTCGAGGCTCCTCCTCGGGGTCAGCCGAGATAGCCAGGGCAGCGGCCATATCGCGGACAAACTCCGAGAACCTAGTATCCTCTGGAGCGGATCTACTCTGGGGCTCAGACTCTGGTGAGTCCAAAGTGACACACCGAGTCTTGAAGGTGTCAGGAGACTCCTCGTCTTCGGTCTCCCAAGCAGACTCATCCGATGTCAAGTCGAGGTCCGACCCCGCAGGGCCTCTAGGCACCGGCGTCGAGACCCTCGGTCCCAAACGGGAGGTCGAGGGAGACCTCGACCGAAGACGACTTCGAGCTGCAAGGGACTCGAGTATCGGCTCGGTCTCCGGGGTTGACTTCGAAGTCAATATCCCAGTGGTCGGGGCAGATGCGCCAGACAGGCTGGCCATCAGTGCCCGCTGCTGATCCATGAAGGCAGACATTCTGCTCTCCAAGGCTGTCAACCTGAGACTCAGCTCGGGTGACGCAGCAGCCCCCGACTCGGGTCCCGGCGGCGCTGGGCCCGACGTCGGTACTCGGGGAGGCGAGTCCATGAGGACAACAGGACTTACGTGTCCAGCAGACTCCGGCTCCATGCAAGGAACTTTAGTTGGCTTCTCCTGGTCCACAGGCCCGGGACGACGGTCAGGGGTCTTAGACCTGGCCCTCGAGGGCTCAGGGACCTCTTCCGACGCCGCCCTCGCGAGCCGCTTCTTCCTCTTACGTTCCCGGTCGGGGGACCCCTGTCCGAGGAGCTTCGATGCCTCTCGGGATCTGAATCCAGGGATGTCGAGGCCTTAGATGAGGTCCGGGCCCGGGCAGAGTTTGAGTTCGAGAAAAGCCTTTCACTTTGTTGCTGACAACTTCCGAGGGCCTTGGAAGACATTTTTCCACATGGCCCACACGTTTTAGAATCGTGGTCCGGGCCAAGGCACCGAAGGCAGCAGTCGTGTGTGTCGGTGAGAGACATCATCATCTTCCACCGATCACACTTTTTAAAACCACTGGAAGCCATCGGGGTGAAAAGAGTCCCCGCGAGGTCAAAGGACCGGCCTTCCAGGGAAAAAGAAAAAGATTTGGCGCGAGCGCCTAGCCACTAAGGGCAAAAACCGAAAAAGTTAAAAAAAAAAAGGATATTCGATACCGGCGCACCGAACACGGTGGGAGGGGAACCGACGTCGAATCCGAGGAAAAAAGCGAAATAACGCCAAGAAAAAACTTCTCTTTTCCGGGAATAAAAGAACACATGTCCGATGGGCTTCATGGAAAAAAAGAGACTGAGGTAAGATGGCACCTTTAGGCGGGAAGGGAACCGCGCATGCGTGCCAGCATTCCCAAAGACTTTCATGGAAAGCTGGGGAAATGCTCCGCTGGGGCTTCATCGGCGTCGATGACACCCATAAGTGAGGACTGACTTCCTGCTTGGTCCTGGAGAAAGCATCTTATGACTAAACTAGGAAACAATATAAGCACTGGCAAGTTAAATGCAAGGAATTGATAAGGCAGTGAAAGATATTTTGAAAAGAAGCTTGCCATAGAAACAAAAACATGTAATAAAAATCATTAGATAATAGGGGGGTAAAAGGTGCACAAAGGGAGGATAAGGCCATAGTGGAGAAACGGAATGAATTCTTAGCTTTGGTCTTTACTGAAGATGAATTAGGGATCTTATCCATACCAGAAATCATATTTAAAGGTGATGTATCAGAGGAATTGAAAAAATCCTGATAAAACTGGAAAGATGCTATACAGCAATTTGATAAACCAAAAAGCAGTAAATCACCTGGACCGGATAGTATACACCCCAGGTTGCTGAAAGAATTAAAAAAAGGAAATTGCACACCTACTATTAGTAATTAATAAACTATCATTCACATCTATAGTACCTGAAGATTAGAGAGTGGCTAAAAGTAATGCCAATTTTTAAAAAGGGTTCCAGGTGTGATCTGGGAAACTAAAGACCAGCAAGCCTGCATTCAGTGCTGGATAAAATGGTAGCACCATTATAAAGAACACAATTACTGAACATGGTTTAATGGGAAAAAGTCAACAAGGATTTAGCCAAGGAAAATCTTGTCTCACTTATCTGTTAGATTTTTTTGAAGATATGAACAAACTGGTAGATAAATGTGAGTTAGATATAGTATATCTGGATTTTCAGAAAGCCTTTGAAAAGGTCCCTCATGAGAGACTCTTGAAGAAATTAAAAAGTCATGAGATAAGAGGCAGTGTACTATTGTGAACTGGGAACTGGTTAAATGATAGAAAACAGATAATAGGGCTAAATGGCCAATTTTCTCAATGAAGAAATGCGGGTACTCCCTGGGGTACTCCACTATTCACCTTTCTCCATTGAGAAACATGGTCATTTTGCCCTAATCTCTGCTTTCTATCTTTTAACCATTTCCTGATCCACAATACTACACTGCCTCCAATCTCATGATTTTTTAATTTCGTCAAGAGTCTCTCATGAGGGACCTTGTCAAAGGTTTTCTGAAAATCCAGGTACATTATATCAAGTGGCTCACCTTTATCTACCTGTTTATTCACACCTTCAAAAAATATAACAAATTAGTAAGACTTTCCTTGACTAAATCCATGTTGGCTTTCTCCCATTAATCCATGACTATCTACATCTTCACTAATTCCTTATAATGGTTTCTAACATTTTGCCTGGTACTGACATCAGGCCCACTGGTCTTTAGTTTCCTGGATCATCCCTGGAACCCTTTTTAAAAAGCGGAATTACATTGGCCATTCTCCAATCTTTTTGGTATTACAGATGATTTTAATGATGGTTCACAGATTACTAATAGTAGGTCTGGAATCTCATATTTAAGTTCTTTCAACACCCTTAGATGTTTATCATCCCATCCAGGTGATTTGCTACTCTTCAGTTCCAGGTTTATTGATATTTCTTTCAATTCTTCCGATATATCACCTTTATATACCATTTCAGGCACGGGTAACTTCCCTACATCTTCTTCAGTAACGACCGAAGCAAACAGTTCATTAAGTTTCTCCGCTATGGTCTTGTCCTCATTTAGTGCCCCTTTTACCCCTTTATCATCCAACAGTCCAATTGACTCTCTCACAAGCTTTTTGCCACAAATGCACTTGAAAAAGGTTTTATTATGCATTTTGCTTCCACTGCAAGCTTCTTTTCAAATTCTCTCATTGCCTGCCATATCAATGACTTGCATCTAACTTGCCAGTGCTTGTGTTGTTTCCCATTTTCATCATTGGCTCCTTTTTCCATTTCCTAAAAGATGCTTTTTTGGCAACAAAAGCCTCTCTGACCTCACCTTTGAACCATGCTGGAAGTTGTTTGGCCTGTCTTCTACATTTCTTAAAGTGTGAAATACACCTGTTCTGGGCTTCCAAAACAGTACACTTTTAAACACCACCCATGGTTGATTTCTTTCTTTATTTTATTTAACAATTCTTTTATACTGCTTTTCATAATATCAAAGTGGTTTACAATGAAAGTCAACAACAGAATGGATGCAACAAGAGTCTATAGTTCAACTTTGGTGTTATATTAACAACAGATTAATTGCAACAACTACTTGAGGATGTGCGAACCAATTGGTTAGGGGGTCAAATATGGGAAATAATTGGTTATGGAGTCGAAGGTATGACTTATTTACAGCGTGAGTATATTTCTGTGGGTCATGTGAACTTGCTGTTCGTAGGTTGAGCTATGTAACTGTTCCAAAGGATTCCTGGAATAGATTTGTTTTGATTTTTTTCTGGAAATCTTTTATGTCTACTATTTCCCTGATGTTGCTTGGGATAGAGTTCCTTAGGGTTGGACCATAAAAAGAGAATGACCATTGACATAAGGCTCGGGTAGTGGTTGATGTTAGTGTTGGTACCTTTAAGAGGTTCTGGTTTTGTTGCCTTCTCGGACAATTGTTAGGGGTATTCTGTATAAGGCTGTGTAGGCATCCAGCAGATATATTGTACATTGTCTTGAATGTGTTTATGATTGATTTATATTTTATTCTTGCTTGGATAGGAAGCCAGTGTAGACTTTTTAGCACTGGGGTGATGTGATCATGTTTCAAAGTCCTAGTAAGCATTCTGGTTGTGGTGTTTTGTGCGGGTTGTAGGGGAAGCACTGAATATTTTGGTGGGCCTTGGAGTATAGAGTTGCGGTGGTTGAATTGAGGGGTGGTGATCACTTGACGTACTGTGTGGTAGAGGTTTTCATCAAGTAGTGGACGGAGGTTGTGTAGGATTTTAATTTTCTGGTATGCCGAGATAGCATAGCTACTCACCTGTAACAGGAAATCTCTGGGAACAGCAGGAATTTAGTCTTCACATACGGGTGATGTTTGTACCAATAGACCCTGTGCAGGCATGCTCCCCAGTGTCCAATTGGAAAGCTTTTTGGAGCACTTCACTTTGCCTGCATGACTGCCTTCCCAACTCCCTCTCTTCAGTTGAGTTTGTAGCTGAGAAAGGGAGTACATGAAACACTATAACTCCTATGGGAGGAGGGCGGGTTGTGAAGACAAAATTCCTGCTGTTCCCCAAGATCACCTGTTATAGGTGAGTAACTATACTATTTCCAGGAACAAGCAGGAATGTAATCTTTACATATGGGACTCCCTAGCTCACAGATGTCAGATGAAGCGACCTCAGAACCAGTGGAGGTTTGCTTCGGAGTAGACATGATGAAGTCATGGATTTCTGGTATCATCAAAGTCTGGGGCAGAGGGTAGGAGTTGCATCTACTGTAAGTCTGAAAGAGGTGCTGGCGTACAACCTGACCAAACATGGCATCCTGGAGGGAGCCCTTGTCCAGACAGTAATGGACAGTGAAAGCATGGACAGAAGACCAAGTTGCTGCCTTGCAAATTTTGTCAATGGCTACTGGGCATAGAATTGCCATTGTGGTTACCATGATGCAAACGTTTTGAGTGGTGATATGCCCTTCCAGGGGGAATCCCGCTTTGTCATAAGCAAATGAAATACAGTCCGCTAACCATCTGGGGAGCAGATGTTTAGATACAGGTAGACCTGGGTGGCTAGGGTCAAATGAGGTGAACAACTTTGACTTTACAATGATCTCAAGTCCTTTGGAGATAGAAAGCCAAGGCACATTTGTAGTCAAGAGTATGTAGAGTTGCTTCCACCTGAGATGCATGTGGTTTAGGAAAGAACACTGGAAAGTAAATTGACTGGTTTAAATGAAAGGGAGATGCCACCTTTGGCATAAAGTAGTAAAATGTAGATTGTGAGCCCTTCGGGGACAAGGGAAAAATATATATAGAGTACCTGAATGTACACCTCTTTGCCTGGTAGAAAAGCGGTATATAAGCCTAGTTAAATAAAGTGTGGGCAAGTCCAAAGGACTACTTTGTCACGGTGGAACCAGGTATAGAGTGGATCTGCCACCAAGCCTGAAGCTCACTAATGTGTCTAGCTGAAGCAAGAGCAATGAAGATGATTACTTTCAAGAGAGGAACTTAAGTGAGGTCGTGGTTAATGATTCAAAAGGCGGCTTGAGAAGCTGCATTAGAATGACAATGAGATCCCAACCAACCGGAGGTGACTTGATGGGTGGTTTGGACAATAGGAGACCTCTCATGTAATGCGCTATTTGCGGTTGCATGGAGATGGACTGTCCATCTAGTAGGTGGTGAGAGGCCGCGATGGCACTGAAGTGGATTCTCATTGAGTTGGTCTTCAGACCTGTTGAGGATAGGTGGAGGAGATACTGGAGGAGTCACTCCTCTGGAGCAGAAAAGGGATTGAGATCTTTTTGGGAACAACAGACAGAGAATCTATGCCACTTAAAAGCATATGAACGTCTGGTGGAGGGCTTTCTGAAAGCCAAAAGGATCTCCTTCTTGAGTAAGGCAAAAAAACCTTATAAAGCTATGATCTCAGCAGCCAAGCTAAGAGGCAGAGAGACTGTGGATTGGGATGGAGTAGTGACCCGTCATCCTGGGAGAGGATATCCAGCGCATATCCCAATCGCAGAGGCTGAGTCTGACGTAGTAGCAGTGAAAACCATGGTTGCCGCAGCCAGTGAGGGTCTATGAGAATCATGGAGCCCTTGTCAAACTGAAGCTTGAAATGCGTCTTCGGAATGAGGGATATAGGAGGGAAAGCATATAGCAGACCAGGACCCCAGTGTAGGTGGAAGGCATCCACTTGTTGGTTGCTGGATGTCAGAGTTCTTGTGCAGAAGCGAGGAAGCTTGGTATTTTGTGGAGTCATGAACAAATCTATGTCTGGAGTTCCCCAGGTCTGGAAGATGTAGGATGTTGTGTCCGGAAGGAGAGACCATTCGTGGGGAAGAAGGATGCGACTCAGTCTGTTTGCCAAGACAATGAACTCCCCCAGGAGGTACACCTCTTGGAGGTGTATTTGATGAACATTGGCAAAGGACCACAGGTGTGGATCCTCCTCGCAGAGGGCCCAAGAGCCTGTTCCTCCCTGCTTGTTCACATAGAACATGGCAACCTGATTGTCTGTCCTGACTAGGACTTGTGCCCTGAAATGGTGTTGAAACACCTGGAGGGCATTTGAAATAGCACAAAGTTCCAGAAGATTGATCTGGAGTTGTGACTCTTGCATTGTCCATAGACCCTGTGTAGCCAGGTTGTCCAAATATGCTCCCTAACCCAGTTTGGAGGCATTCGTCTTCAGGGTGCACTGAAGTAGAGGCATCTCAAAAGGTGACCCTACAAGCAGTTTTTCTGGAGAACACCACCACTGAAGGGATGTGGTTAGAGGGGCATTGACTTTGTTCCTCTCCTGGAAATGGCCCAAGGCCTGCTTCCATTGGGAGGCACAGTCCACTGGGCTGTCTGCATATGTAGGCGGGCATATGGAACAACATGTACTGTAGAGGCCATGTGCCCAAGAAGCTGCAGCATCTCTCGGGCAGTCAGATGGTCATGCAGGAGCATCTGGGATGCCAGTTTGACTAGAAGGGCACAATGGAACTGGTGCAGGAACACCCAGGAATGTTGGGTGTCTAGTAGGGCTCTGATGAGCTCTAGTTTTTGAGTTGGAGTGAGCTGGGATTTTGGGAAGTTTATCACAAATCCCAGGAGTGGAGGAGTAGCCTAGTGGTTAGAGCAACTGCCTAGTACCCAGAAGATCAAGGGTTCTATTCCCACTGGCACTTCTTGTGACTTTGGGCAAGTCACTTTACCCTCCATTGCCTCGGAAGAAAAGGCTGGCAATCTACTTCCGGTGATACATTGCCAAGAAAACCCAGAGGTAGCTGGGTCGCTATGAGTCAACACTGACTTGATGGCACTAAAAAAAATAGAAAATCACAAATCCCAAGTGTTATAATATTGAGATGGTATGATGCAAGGAAAGCAGTACCTCTTGGGAGGTGTCTGCTTTTATTAGCCAGTTGTCTAAGTAAGGGAAGACTAATATCTCCAGAGATCTTAGATATGCAGCTACAACTGCCATGCACTTCGTGAAGACTCTTGGGGCAGAGGCAAGTTCTGGATGGATGAGAATGTGTGTGTATGCTTCTTTTAGATCTAGAGAACAGAGCCAGTCCTGACTCTGGAGGTAGGGAAGAAGAGTCCCAAGAGATATTCTGAAGGACTAGAAAAAGGGACTGCTACTTCTGGAGAGAGATATGCAATTGTGAGTATATACTTCTGGGAATTTTCTGAAAGGACTTCTTTGTATTAAAGCTAATTAATCTGTGAACCCGGTGTTTTTGTTAAATCAGTCAGGTCCTAGTAGCAGCAGTTTAAGTTTAAATTTAAAACACAGAAGAGAACTTTCTGGTTACATTCCATACCCAGCAGAGAGCTTGTAGTTTAAATTTAATAGTCACTCAGGGCCTAGTATCAGCAAAGTACTTTTAGTTTAAATTTAAAACACAGAAGAGAGCTTTCTGGTTAAATTTAGAACCCAGCAGAGAGCTTGTAGCTTAAATTTCATAATAAGTCAGAGCCTAGCAGCAGCCAAGAGCTGTAATTTAAATCAAATCAGAATATAACTTAGCATAAAAGGCAAAACAGGGTCAGTACTCTGTGAGCAACAAATAAAGTCTTCTAGAAACCTTTACAAAAAGCCTTCTACCTAGTGGGCAAGAGACCTGTGAAACTTTTCCAATAGGTGTTAACACCAGGTGACAGGTCAAAAGGCTATTTTGAAAGACTCCTTCTATCCAAGCAAGGACTGTTAATCACCCAGGAAGTTGGTCACAGCTTACCTCAGAAGCACAGGACAGGGTACTGTGTAACAGCCCTCTTTTAATAGGTGTTATTTCCATCCATCCCTCCCCAACACCCACCCACCCCTTGGATAGTCATAGCTTTATAGGTACTTACACATCTTAAAGGAAAGGAGGTGCTCTCAGGTGAAGCTCGTTATCCAGGTCAGTCATACACTAAGGACCTGAGATTAAATAAGCTTCAGGTGAACGTATTAGGTACACTTTTATTAGTATAAGTATCCACAGCAACCCTTAGTAAGTAAAGAACTTAAAGATCTAAACACAAGCTTAAAACTAAGATGCAGACAGCAGTCCAGCAGCGAGATGGGGGCTTTCCAGTCTTTTCACTGAGTGTCACATATATGATTTTCTCCCAGTTGGTGAGAGGTCTTATGTGTGCACTAGGTGCAACGAGCTCTTTGCTCTCAGAGAACGAGTCCGTTCTCTAGAGGCTAGAGTAGCAGACTTGGAAAACATAAGAAAGACAGAGAGGTACATAGATGTGACCTACAGGAATATAGTCCTGAAGTCCCACCTCCAGTCTGGCAGCATCCCTGGTGCCATGGAGGAGAGAGGTCACATGACAGAGCATCACCCTGGTGTGGCAGGAAGTGATCCTGTAACTAGGACCTGTCCTCCAGGTGATGTAAAACGGAGGAAGTTTCTCCAGGGCCATGTGCCCATGAGGGAAGGGTTAGGACAACCGTTATAGTTGGTGATTCGATCATTAGGCATGTGGATAGCTGGGTGGCTGGTGGACGTGAGGATCATCTGGTAACATGCCTGCCTGGTGCGAAGGTAGCAGACCTCACGCAGCACCTAGATAAGGTCTTAGATAGTGCTGGGGAGGAGTCTGCTGTCTTGGTACATGTCAATACCATTGACATCGGAAAATGTGGTAGGGTGGTTCTGGAGGCTAAATTTAGACTTTTAGGTCAGAAGTTGAAATCCAGAACGTCCGGGGTAGCGTTCTCCGAAATGCTTCCCGTTCCACACATAGGACCCAAAAGGCAGGCAGAGCTCCGGAGTCTCAATGCGTGGATGAGACAATGGTGCAGAGATTAGGGTTTTGGATTTGTTAGGAACTGGGGAACATTCTGGGGAAAGAAGGGGGTCTTCCGAAGGGATGGGCTTCACCTTAACCGGGATGGAACCAGGCTGCTGGCATTAACCTTTAAAAAGGAGATAGAGCAGCTTTTAAACTAGATAATAGATGCAAATGCTAGAAGTCTAAAAAATAAGATGGGAGAGTTAGAATATATAGCACTAAATGAGAGGTTAGATATGACTGGAATATCAGAGACATGGTGGAAGGAGGACAGCCAGTGGGACACTGTGATACCTGGGTACAAACTATATCGTAATGATAGAACTGATCAAATTGGTGGAGGGGTTGCGCTCTATGTTAGAGAGGGCATTGAGTCAGAAAGGATTAAAGATTTGCAGGAAACAAAATTTGCTGTAGAATCTCTATGGATTGAAATTCCATGTAAAAAGGGGAAGGCGATGGCAGTGGGGGTGTACTATTGACCGCCTGGACAGAATGAACAAATGGAAGATGAAATGCTCAAAGAAATCAAGGAAGCTAACAAAAGTTACAGTGAAGTAATAATAATGGGTGATTTCAATTACCCTGGTATCGACTGGGTCAGTGTCACGGCAGGACATGCTAGGGAGATAAAGTTCCTAGATGACATAAATGACTGCTTCTTGGAGCAGCTGGTTCATGAACCGACCAGAGGGGAAGTCATATTGGACCTAGTCCTTAGTGGAACACCAGATCTGGTGCAAGAGATAAGGGTGTTGGAGCCACTTGGCAATAGTGATCATAGCATGATCACGTTTGATTTAACTAGTGGAGGAGGGATAGTAAAGAAATCCACAGTACTTCCTTTTAACTTTCAAAAGGGAGACTATGATAAAATGAGGAAAATAGTTAAGAAAAAACTAAAATGAGCAGTTGCAAAGGTTAAAGACTTACATCAAGCTTGGGTGTTGTTGAAAAATACTATCTTGGAAGCCCAGACCAGCTGAATTCCACGCTTTAAGAAAAGTGGAAGGAAGTCCAAAAAAACTGCCAGCATGGTTTAAAGGTGAGGACAGAGAGGCTGTTGTTGCCAAAAAAGCATCTTTCAGGAAATGGAAAAAAGAGCCAAACGACGAAACCTGGAAACAGCACAAGCACTGGCAAGTCAAATGCAAGGCATTGATAAGGCAGGCAAAGGGAGAATTTGAGAAGAAGCTTGCTGCGGAAGCAAAAACACGAAATAAAGACTTTTTCAAGTACATTCGTAGCAAAAAACCTGTGAGAGAGTCAGTTGGTCCATTAGATGATAGAGGGGTTAAAGGGGCACTAAGAGGCGACAAGGCGATAGCGGAAAGACTGAATGAATTCTTTGCTTTGGTCTTTACTGAGAAAGATGTAGGGATGTTACCCATGACTGAAGTGGTATTTAAAGGTGCGGAAGAATTGAAGGAAATATCGATACATCGGGAAGATGTATTACAACTATTAGATAAACTGAAGATTAGCAAATCACCTTGGCCAGATGGTATACATCCAAGGGTGTTGAAAGAACTGAAATATGAGATTGCAGACCTGCTATTAGTAATCTGTGAATTTTCATTAATCTCATCTGTAATACCTGAAGATTGGAGGATCGCCAATGTAATGCCAATTTTTAAAAAGGGTTCCAGGGGTGATCCGTGAAACTACAGACCGGTGAGCCTGACGTCAGTACTGGGAAAAATGGTAGAAACCATCAAAAAGAACAAAATTACTCAGCATGTAGATAGTCATGGCCTAATGGGAGACAGCCAACATGGGGTAACTGAAATCATCCATTATTACTATGTTATAACTTTTGTTAGCTTCCCTGATTCTTTTCAGCATTTCATCATCCATCTGTTCATTCTGGCGAGGCGGTTGGTAGTACACCCCCACTGCCATCGCCATCCCCTTTTTACATGGAATTTTTATCTATAGAGATACTGTGGTGTATGGTGCAAACTATAATCCTATGTGACTCAGTGCCCTCTTTAACACAGAGCGTTACCCCTCCTCCAGTTTGATCTACCCCATTCATTGTGCTATAATTTGTACCCAGATATCACAGTGTCCTATTGGTTGTCCTCCTTCCACCAGGTCTCTGAGATGCCAACCATATCTAACCTTTCATTTAGGGTTATATATTCTAGCTCTCCCATCTTATTATTTATACTTCTAGCATTTGCATACAGGCACTTAAGAGGTTGTATTTTATTCATAGTAATCTGGTTATCAGTTAATAGGGGTAATTTGGAATCTTTCAACTCTGTATTTAAGGGCATCTGGATTACTTTTATCTTTATTGGAACCTCTCTGTTGGGATGTCTTAACTTCATTCTTTTGTTAGTATTCTTCAAGGATACATCCTTCTGAACCATGCGCTCTTGGGCGACTCTCAGCTTTCTCTTTATCATGTAGTTTAAAAGCTGCTCTCTCCCTTTTTAGAATGCCTGCAGCCTGGTTCCATCCTTTCAGAAAAGCTGCTCCCTTCCCCAGAATATTGCCCAGTTCTCAACAAATCCAGAACCCTCTTTTTTGCACTAATGTCTCATCCACACATTGAGACTCCAGAGCTCTGCCTGCCGTATGGGTCCTGCATGTGGGAAAGGGAAGCATTTCAGAGAATGCCACCCTGGAACTTCTGGATTTCAACATCCTACCTAAAAGCCTAAACTTGGCCTCCAGATCCTCCCTCCGACACTTTCTTATGCCATTGGCACCAACATGTACCAAGTCAGCAGATTTCTGCACAGCACTAACTAAAAGCTTGTCTAGGTAGCACGTGAAGTCCACTACCTTCGCACCAGGCAGGCATGCTACCAGGCTATCCTTATGTCCTCCAGCCACCTAGCTATCTACATGTCTAATGATCGAATTGCCAACTATAATGGCCATCCTAACCCTTCTGTCATGGGACACATGGCCCTAGAGAAACCTCCTTGGTGCGAGAGGGTTTTACATCTCCTGCTGTACAGGTCCTAGCTACAGGATTACTTCCCGCCACACCATGGTGATGCTCTCCTTTCACATGGCCTGTCTCCTCCATGGCAACTGAGACACTGCCAGACTGGAGGTGGGACTTCAGTACTGCATCTCTGTAGGTCTCATCTATGTACCTCTCTGTCTTCCTTATGTCCTCCAAGCCTGCTAATCTAGTCTCCTGAGATTGGACTTGTTCCCTGAGAGCAAAGAGCTCCTTGCACCTAGTGCACATGTAAGACCCCTCACCACCTGGAAAAAAATCATATATGTGGCACTCGATACAAAAGACTGGATAGCCCCATCTTGCTGCTGGATTGCTGTCTGCATCTTAGTTTTAAGGTTTTGTTTAGCTATTTATGTTTAAAATTGCTAGGGATACATGTACTGATACAACTATAACAAATAAGTTTAAGGAACTTTGTTCACCTCAAGATTAATTTAGGGCCTTAATTAATCTATTCCTGGTGAGGATGACCAGCTGAAACTGAATTTGACTACCTCTCCCCCTCTTTAATAGGTCTAAGAGCCTATAAAACTAAGATTATGCCTGTGGTGGGTGGGAGGGAATTAACACTTAGTAAAGGCTGGCTTGCTACACAGGTCCCAGACCTGTGCTTCTGAGGTATTCTGCTAATAATTTCCTGGGTGATTCACACAGCCCTTGGTTTGATCAAGGAAGCCTTTCAAATTGCCCCTTTGAGCTGCCACTTGGCTTTAACACCTATTTAAAACAAATTCACAGATCTCTTGCCTACTGACTGGAATGCTTCTTTGTAAAGGTCTCTAGAAACAATTTATTTCTTTCTACTCAAAAGATATTTACCCTATTCCTCCTTCTATGCTAAGCTATACTCCGATTTGAAAAAGCTCTCTGCTGATACTAGGCCCTCACTGAGTTTTAAACTTGAACTAAAAGCTCTTTGCTGAGGTTTAAATTTAAACTAAGGTTCTCTATTGAGTTTTAAACTTAAACTAAACACTCTCTGTGGACAGCAGGATAAGTCCTCCTACATGGGTGACATCCAGGGCCGGCCTGTCCATTGAGCGAGAATAAGAACATAAGATATGCCATACTGGGTCAGACCAAGGTCCATCAAGCCCAGTATCCTGTTTCCAACAATGGCCAATCTAGGTCATACGTACCTAGCAGTTTCCCCAAAAGACACAGGTTCCGCAATGCTTCTAGTGGGTCAAGCATTGATATCCTGGGTCCCTTCTTAATAATGGTTTATGGACCTTTCCTCCAGGAACTTGTCCAAAACTTTTTTAAACCCAGCTATACTAACAGCCTTTACTACATCCTCCGGTAACAAATTACAGAGTTTGATTACACATTGAGTGAAAAAATATTTTCTTTTATTAGTCTTAAATAGTTTACCCTGTAGCTTCATTGCATGTCCCCTAGTCTTTCTATATTCTGATAACGTAAACAATCGATCTATGTTTACCCGTTCCACTCCGTTCATTAATTTATAGACTTCTATCATATCTCCCCTCAGCCGTCTCTTTTCCAGGTTAAAAAGCCCTAACCTTTTTAGCCTTTCTTCATAGGAGTATCCTTCCATCCCCTTAATCATTTTGGTGGCTCTTCTCTGAACCTTTTCTAATAACGCTATATCCTTTTTAAGATACGGCGACCAGAATTGCACACAATATTCAAGATGCGGTCTCACCATGGAATGGTATAGAGGCATTATAATATCTTTTGTTTTATTTTCCATTCCTTTCCTTATGATACCTAGCATTCTATTTGCTCTCTTGGCCGCCGCTGCACACTGGGCCGAGGGTTTTAACATGTTATCCACAATGACGCCTAAATCTTTTTCCTGGGTGGTGGTTCCTAATGTGGAACCTTGCATTGTGTAGCCATAGTTTGGGTTGTTCTTCCCTATGTGCATAACTATGCACTTATCCACATTAAATTTCATCTGCCATTTTGATGCCCAGTCTTCCAATTTATCAAGATCCTCTTGCAATTTTCCACAATCCTCTTGGGTTTTAACAACTTTAAATAGTTTTGTGTCATCTGCAAATTTGATAACCTCACTCGTTATTCCACTTTCCAGGTCATTTATGAATATGTCAAAAAGCAGCGGACCCAGCACAGATCCCTGGGGTACTCCACTATTCACCTTTCTCCACTGGAAAAATTGGCCATTTAGCCCAACCCTCTGCTTTCTATCTTTTAACCAGTTCCTGATCCACAGTAGTACACTGCCTCCTTTCCCATGACTCTTTAGTTTTGCCAAAAGTCTCTGATGAGGGACCTTGTCTAAGGCTTTCTGAAAGTCCAGATACACTATATCAGCTGACTCACCTTTGTCCACCTGTTTATTCACACTTTCAAAAAAACATACTAGATTAGTAAGACAAGATCTTCCTTATCTAAAGCCATGTTGGCTGTCTCCCATTAGGTCATGACTATCTACATGCTGAGTAATTTTATTCTTTATGATGGTTTCTACCATTTTTCCCGGTACTGATGTGAGGCTCACCGGTCTGTAATTTCCCGGATCACCCCTGGAACCCTTGTTAAAAATTGGTGTTACATTGGCGATCCTCCAATCTTCAGGTATTAGAGATGATTTTAATGATAGTTCACAGATTACTAATAGCAGGTCTGCAATCTCATATTTCAGTTCTTTCAACACCCTTGGATGTATACCATCCGGCCCAAGTGATTTGCTACTCTTCAGTTTATCTAATAGTTGTAATACATCTTCCCGATGTATCGATATTTCCTTCAATTCTTCCGCACCTTTAAATACCACTTCAGTCATGGGTAACATCCCTACATCTTCCTCAGTAAAGACCGAAGCAAAGAATTCATTCAGTCTCTCCGCTATCGCCTTGTCGCCTCTTAGTGCCCCTTTAACTCCTCTATTATCTAATGGACCAACTGACTCTCTCACAGGTTTTTTGCTACGAATGTACTTGAAAAAATCTTTATTTGTTCTCTGTTGTTCGCACAGGGCCCCGCGCTTCAGGGGGCCCACGCGAACCACATTCTCACTCAATGGACGGCTGCAGAGGGAGCCAGGGAAGCATGCGTGAGGCCCCGGCTCTCTCTGCACAGCCTTCCAGCAAGAAGAGCCTTTTCCTTCATGCTGGCGGCTCTTTCAATGAAGCCGCGAATGCCGGGAGAGGTTAAAGACTATTCAAAAACGTCCCAACAACAGGTGATTCATAAACCAAGAATCAGAAAAATCACCATAAGATATCCCAAAAGATCTAAACAGATTAATTTTTGTTTTTTGTCAGAGCGTGCCAGAGGAGGATAGAACAAAAACCTATCCACTCCAGGCGGCAAACTCCATTTTATTAAACATATGGGTGATGCCCAGTGAAATTACTTAACTTAATCGCAGATGAAAAGTCTCAGTCCATAAATTAAGTGCAGCAACAAGGCATGAAGCACGGCATGCACGTTTTGGGATCCGCTCCTTGTATCAAGTGCAAACTCCGGTGCTGCCAACTGCCATCAAACGCCAAGAGTAAATGTCTCTCATTCTTAAGAGATTGAAAACTCCACAAGTGGCCAGAATCATATGTCACTCAAACAGAACCTCCAATCATAGAAGGGGAACCCCATGGAATGCGGGGAAACCCTACTATGTATTGGATGACCTCAGAGCAGACTAAGCCAGTCTACCTCCCTGTTCAGACCACAAGGGTGGACCGAATTAAGCAAGTAAATCCATCGCTGCTCTCACCATTGCAAACGAGCTATCCGGTCACCACCCCGAGGATCCTCCGGAACATGGTCAATTATAGACCACTTCAAGTCCATAAATGTATGTTTGTATGTCAACCAATGTTCAACAACTGGTGCTGAAAGGACCTACTGCCGTAGGCAGGATGCGTATTCCATTTGATGGCAGTTGGCAGCACCGGAGTTTGCACTTGATACAGGGAGCGGATCCCGAAACGTGCACGTCATGCTTCATGCCTTGTTGCTGCACTTCATTTATGGACTGAGACTTTTCATCTGCGATTAAGTAATTTCACTGGGCATCACCCATATGTTTAATAAAATGGAGTTTGCCGCCTGGAGTGCATAGGTTTTTGTTCTATCCTCCTCTGGCACGCTCCGACAAAAAACAAAAATTAATCTGTTTAGACCTTTTGGGATATCTTATGGTGATTTTTCTGATTCTTGGGAGAGGTTAAAGGGCATTGCCTTTAACCTTTCCCAGCATTCGCAGCTTCATTGAAACAGCCGCCAGCGAGAAGGTAAAGGCTCTTCACGCTGGCGGAATGTGCAGAGAGAGCCGGGACCTCGCAGGGGCTTCCCTGGCTCCCTCTGTAGCCCCTTAGATGGCGCGGGGCTCTTCGGAGGGAGGGGGTGGCGAGGACTGGATGGGCTGTGATGGGGTGGGAACCGACTGGAAATGGGCTGTGATTGGGGGCAAACAGACTGGAAATGGGCTGTGATGGGGGGGGGGGGGAACGGACTGCAATTGGGCTGTGATAGGGGGGATGATTGCAAGTGGGCTGTTATGGTGGGGTGGGGAAACGGAATTGAAATGGGCTTTGATGGTGGGGGGGAACAAACTGGAAATGGGTTGTGATGGGGGGAGGACTGCAAGTGGGCTATGATGGCAGGGGGGGAAATGGACTGGAAATGGGCTGTGATGTGGGGGAATGGACTGCAAGTGGGCTGTGATGGGGGGAGGACTGCAAGTGGGCTGTTATGGTGGGGGGGGGAGAACCGACTGGAAATGGGCTGTGATGGTGAAGGGGGAACGGATTGGAAATGGGCTGTAATGGTGGGGGGGGGAACGGATTGGAAGTGGGCTGTGATGGTGGGGGGAAACCAACTGCAATTGGGCTGTGATGGGGGGAACAGACTGGAAATGAGCTGTGATGTTGGGGGAGGATAGGACTGCAAATGGGCTGTGATGGTGGGGGAGGGGAAACTTGGACTGTAAATGTGCTAATGAAGAGCTGGATTAGGACTGGAAATGGGCTGATGGGGGCCTGAATAGGACGAAGTGGGCTGACGAGGGGGCTAGGATGGAAAATTGGCTGATGGGGGAGCTTGGAGTGGAAATGGGCTGATGGGGGACTGGAATGGACTTGGAAAAGAGCAGATGGGGAGCTAGGAATGAAAATGGGCTGATGAGCTGGAATAGGACTAGAAATGGACTGATGGGGGAAACGTGGACTACAAATGGGTGATGAGCTGGAATAGGACTGGAAATGGGCTGATGGGGGCTGGAATAGGACTGGAAGTGGGCTGATGGGAGTTGGAATAGGGCTGGAAATGGGCTGATGGGGGAGCTTGGAGTGGAAATGTGCTGATGGGGGGCTGGAATGGAACTGGAAAACAGCATATGGGGGACTAGGACTGGAAATGGGCTGATGTGGAAGCTTGGGAGACTGGGACTAGAAGGGGGCAGATGCTGGGTGGGTCTAGAACTATAAGGGAGCTGATTTTGGGGGAGGACTAGAAAGGGATGGAGAATGAGAATGAAGAGGGGAAAAGTATTTTGTGTGGGAGGGAAGAAAAGTCTACGATGGGCCGGGTATTGGAAGAGTAAGTGGAGATTGAGAATGGAAGGGTGAAATTTGAGTGGATGATAAAGGAATAAGGAAAGATATGGAGGAAAGAGCAAAAAGGGGAAAGATCAGTATGTTAAAGCAGATATAGAGAAAAAATTTGGAAAAAAATCTAAAAGAGAAGAAAGGACAAATGGATAGCTCGCAGAAGACACAAAGAAACCAGAAGAAAGTGACTGGAGCGGGGGGGGGGGGGGGGGTGGAGCGTGATTAAGATGGCGGCAGTTGGCAACTTCGAGTGAGCGTGTTTTTCTTATGGGGAGAAAGCGTAAAGGAAAGCGTGGCTTGGTGCCCTCCCAACCTCCCTCTTCCTCGACGCCGGTTTCTGTGGGTCCTCTGGACGCTTTTGTTCTGCGCGCTGCCTGGGACCCGGTTGATGAAGGGGAAATTGTCCAAGCTACAGCCGTGCTGGAATCGGGTGGTTCGGCGGCTGATTCGGCTTCATCGTCTTCCCCTTTGAGCCCTGCACCGAAAATATACAAGGGCCAATCGCTACCAAAAGGCTTCTTGGAGCTGGTTCCTTCCTCGGTTGAGGGAGAAGTCCGTGGCTCACGGGGACCAGGAGCGGTGGGGTTACGGAGCCCTCAGAGTGCAACTGTTGAGTTGCAGAGTTCATCTATATTATCGGTGCCAATTGGGGAGGTGCACTCAGAGCAGGGATTCTCTGAGTTGCGTCGGGGAGCAACGCCGGTAGAAATGGAATCTGATTTGCCATCATTAGTGTCGGGTCTGGCTTTTTCGATGCAGCGACCTGCTAATTTTACATTGGAATCGATATGGCAAGCTATTTTGTCGCTTGGTGAAGCTTTAGTGCCAAAGTTTGAATCTTTGACCTGGAAAGTGGACAATTCTGTGACTTTGGTGGAGAACTTGGAACGGAAGGTACAAGCCTTGCAGTTGGAAGTTTGAGAGAACCAGCGGAAGACAGAAGTTTTTGGAGAGCAGACGAAGGCATTGAAAAAGAACTTTTCCTCGGTTTCAGTTAAGTTAGAACATTTGGATAACTTAGCTAGGTCTAATAATTTATGTTTGATTAATTTTCCAAGACTCCCTTCTGTGTCCCCTCGAGATATGTTTAAGCAGTATTTGGTTGAGGTCCTGGGGGTTGCCTCGGAGTTAATCACACCCCTGGTAAAGATTTATTACCTTCCTAAGGCAAAATTATCACCTAGTTTGGTTCCCATAGGTGGGGGTTTGGAACAGGGGAGTGTGCTGAATGTAACAGATATGTTAGAACAATCGGTTGAGGGGTCTCCGGTTCCCTCTACTTTATTGATAACATTTGTTTTGCTCTCCGACAAAGAAAGAGGAAATTGATTTATAGTTTTATTTCTCCAGTGTTGTTGTACATCCCAAGTTTGGCTTTTGGGGTTCCCAGTTTAATTATTGTCTTCCTATTTCTAAATTGTGATCCCTTGTTCTTTGGTGATGGTCTATGTTCTGCATTTTAACCAAGCTGATGTATTCTGTTGATATAGTTTCTATTTGACCGTGCCACTTGTTCTCTTTCCCCAGTAGGAGATGCATTGGTATTCTCTGAGATGTATTGGTTTAATATTTGCAGTGCTGCCTTTTGATAGGTAGGGTTTGGTGCTTTGTGAGTCCTGGCAGAGCTGTTATGATATGGTGGATTTGCTATGAGTTCTAAATGGTCAGTGTTTATAGTACTTCCTAATGTGCCTGGCGGTTGGCACTGGAATATAGTAACGTAGAAATCTGTTAGTCTTTCTTTATCCAGACACTCATTATAAAGCATGTTTACTAAAAATGCATGTTAACATTATGCAAATATTTATGCAAATGAGGATCCCTATGCAAATAAGACCCCGCAATTAATCTCCGCACCCCCACTTGGGCTGCCCCTGGTGATATCATTAATGGATCCTCATGAAGGGACATCTCTCAGCCCCTATAAACTTTTGGATCAATTCTATTGCTCATGCATGCCAGTTCCTACCAGTTGCCACAGTGCCTCATCCCCTCAGTCCAATGACTAGCTAATGACAGAATACAACTCCAAGAGGAGATGAGAGGGTTGTGAGGACTTATTCTAATGTCTACAGGCAATTGTCTTCTCCATGGTCAAGCAGATGTGCTCATATATGGGACTCTCTAGCTACCAGCTGCCTCACAGAGAAAAAAAGCTAAGTGCCACAACAAAATACAACCTTTTTTCTTTTTTAAACAGGCCTTTATGGTAGTTATATTATTTAGAACAAGGCACCACAGAACAAAAAAGAACAGGGCCTAGAAGGGATAGGTGTTAGATTTGGCCCAATCTGCTTTTGCATCGGGAGTCCCTTTCCAGACGGTAGTGAGAAATGAAATGTCTAGACTGAAGTATAAACTGCAGCTCTGTAAATATGTTCCATGGAAGCTGAGCACAAGTTGGCCACTGATGCAGCCATAGCTCAGACCTGCCTGGGTGTAAGCAAAAGAGGCGCAATCTGCTATATTGAAAGCATATATTTGTTCATGGCAGTCCCTAAACTACTGGGGTCAAAAGAAATAAACTGCTGGGTGGATTTTCTATGGGCTTTAGTCCACTCCGTGTAAGGGGCCAAGACTCTTGCAGTACATCATGTGCAATGCGCTTTCCCCTCCGTGAGCATAAGGCCTTGGGAGAAATGTTGAACGTACATTTCAATGTGGATGTCAGATATCACTTTAGGAAGGAATTTAGGATGAGCAGACTGCCCAAAGAACAAATCAGTTTGTACTATAGGCAAACTTAAGCTTTCTTTAGAAGCACAAATGACAAGACTTAGACTTTCATACTTTGGATACATCATGCAAAGAAAAAGATTATTAGAAAAAGACATTATGGTTAGCAAGGTTGAAGGTCAATGCAAAAAAGAAAGGCCAGCATACGACAGACTAATGCAATAGCAGCTATGGATGTCACACTATCAACAATTAACTACCTAATTGAAGACCAAACAGTTTAGAAAAACTATCCAAGGGTTGCCATGAATTGTCATCATCCTATTGTTGAAGAACCTTGTAAAGGGCAGATCTGCTACTAGTGCCTGGAGCTCACTAACTCTGCATGCTGAAGTTACTGCCACCAAAAACAGGAATTCCCAGGCCAGGAACTTCAGTTCACAGGTATCCAGTGGCTCAAAGGGTGCTTTCATCAGCTGAGTTAAAACTATGTTGAGATCCCAAGACATTGCGGGAAGCTTAAGGGAAGACTTTGTAAGAAGCATGCCCCATATATATCTAACAACTAAATTCTGTAGAGAGATAGGTTTGCCTTTACATGATGGTGGTAAGTGCCAGTTGAACTAAGGTGAACTCTCATGGAGTTAAGTCTTTAAGCTAGACTCGGATACACCTAAAAGGTATTCAAGTATGTTTTGTGTGGAACATGAGAAGGGATCTAGGGCATGCCCCTCAGACCAGATAGCAAAATTCCTCCACTTGAAACTATAGGACCTCTACGTGGAATCACCTCTGAAATCCAAGGTATCAGTAACATCAACCAGCAAGTGCAAAGAGGACAAATGTTATTCTCTCAACATCCAAGCTGTTAGGGCAAGGGGTGTGATATTGGGGTGCAATAGTATCCCCTAATACTGCATAATCAGGGTTGGTGAGCTGACCACAAGAACCGAATCCCTGATGAAAAATTTAAGAAGAGGAAACCAAGGTTGCCTGTGCCAATAAAGCAAAGTGAGAATCACTGGGCTCTTGTGTTTGAGTTTCAGGAAAAGTTTTGTTGTTTTTTTTATTTTTATACCTCCCATCCTGAATACTGTAAGCGGTTTACAATCAACCAGAGGAATGCGAGTATAGAAGGCTCCCCCTAATAGAGAAGAAAAATATCTGAGACTAGTTTACCATGTGTCCCTACCCTGGAACAGAACTGAGGCATCTCCCTGTTCTGAGGAGTGGCGAATAAATCTATCAATGGAGTGTCCCACTCTCAAAAGAGGTCCTGAGCCACTTCCTGATTCAGGGTTCATGCATTAAGTTGAAGACGTGGCTCAGCCTCTCTGCCAGGGGCATACTCACGCCAGGCAGGTATGTGGCTCTGAGAGTCATCTCGTGAGAGATGACAAAGTTCCATATCTTGACTTTCCCAGCACAGAAAGCACAACCCTGTTCCTTCCTGCTTGTAGAGTACACTGCTACCTGATTGTCCATCCAAATCATTGCAATTTTGCTGGTTATTGCACTCAATTAAAAAAAAAATTGATCTGATGTTCTTTTCTGGGTAGACCAAATCCCCTGGCATGTGGAACCCATCTACATGGGCCACTCAGCCTAGCTTGAATGCATCAGTCATGAGCAACGTTTGGAAGAGAGGTACGTTTGGAAGAGAGGGGGGAGCGGTCTAGTGGTTAGGACAAGGTACTTCAGGTCGGAGGGCCGGGGGTTCAAGTCCCACCTGGGGACAGCAATCTCAGGCCGGAGGGACTGGGATTTCTAGTCCTATAGGCACTCCTTGTGGTCTTGGGCAAGCCACTTAATCCTCCATTGCCCATGTTCCCTGTAAGTATTAACGTATGTGTGTCATATCCCCTCGTGTTAAATGTATCCCCCAATTGACCACTTTGACCCGGTGAAAAGCGGAATATAAATACAGCTAAATAAATAAATAAATTGAAAGAGTAGACTTTGAACAGACTAGAATGATTCATCCACCAAGACAGAGAGTCCCATAAAGGAGGAATGACAGAAATGATGTCTGACCCTGGCAGTGGCCTGCATACTCAGGATCCACCGAGACCTCTCTCATGTGGAGACATGTCAAGGAAATAAAAGGATTCATTGAGGCCATGTGGCCCATCACGTTCTCATGGACTTTGTTATACCTCTTCCACAATTGCCACCAAGCAGGTGAGCCTGTCTTGTGGATGAATGATTTTCGCCCATGTTGTATCTAGCAGAGCTCCAATAAATTCAAATTGGTTTGACAGGCTGAAGTTTGACTTGGGTAATTGATGATGAGAACAGGGGTCGACAAACCCCAGGAGCCAGGTCACCATGGCCACAAAAAAAAAAAAAAAAAAATCAGACCTGGCACCTAAGGCTCAGAGCACATGGGCAGAAGAACAGAAATGGCAACCGGGAGATCTGGTGTCTGCCTCGGGAATCACAATCCCCATGGCCAGATGTGCTGTAATGGGTCCGGTGTCAGCCAGAAGAGTCAGTAACTGCATTGCCTGCCAAAAAAAAAAGTTAGTAAGTTTGCTGCACAGATGGCTGAATAAATTAAAGGGGCAGTAAAAATGCATTGCAATTGTGCCTTCAAATCAATACTGACTCTTGGCAACCCAGCAGCTCCTGGTTTTTCTTGGCAGTGTAACCAGAAGTAGATTGCCAGGCCTTTCTTCCGAGGCAATGGAGGGTTAAATGACTTGCCCAAGGCCACAAAGGAGTGCTAGTGGGAATCAGACCCTGGACCTTTGGTTACCAAGGCAGTGCTCTAAATATTAGGTTACTCCTCCACTTCTTATCAGTAGAAGTCAGATAAGAATTAGACCTGGAGAGGGTTTTAAGGGTTTCTGTGCACGGTTTGGTCATGGTCACAGCCTCTTGCACCATATCTCCAAAGAGATTCTCCTCATAGCATGGCACAACAGTGAGCTGCTCCTGGACACTGGATTGTAAGTCTGAGTTCCAGAGCTATGAGAGCCCCCAGGCACCAATACTCATGGAGGAGGCTCTCAATGTCATATCAAAAATATATGTTGCTGGAACAATATATTTTCTATGCTCCTTCCTGTATGTCACTGGGGATTGGTATTAAGCAGCTTTCTCTAGAGGGAGAAAATCTGCAGTCTCATCAAGTTTATACATGATGATCCACATGTGCATACCCATGCCCATGCCCATGAAGAGCTGCTAGGATACTAAGCAGGACATTAGCATAGCATTCTGAATACTTCCCCTCAAAAGATTCCAATGTCTTGGCCTGAGGGCGCTGAAGAATGAAACTTGGAACTTTTGGCTCTTTTGAGAACGGATTCAATGACCATCGAATGGTGTGACAGCTGGATTTTTTTTCAGTCCCAGAGCCTTCAGTATCCTATGCATACTCAATCTTCTTACTGATTGTAGGCACAGAGATGGGAGTCTACCACATTCTCATCTGCAGCCTTTGAAGGATGAGGTGAATGGGCATGGTCACCACCTTCTTAGAGTAATCAGAATATTGGAGGATATCTAACTCTTCGACCCTAGGCTCCTCCTCAGTTTCCAACTGAAATGAAATGGATTTGGCCATTTCCCTCACAAAATCATGGAAAGTAAGCTCCTCGGATGGGGTCTTTTGTCACTTATGAAGTGATGTGGGATCTGAGGCAAGCTCAGGAGTCTTCTCCTCTAACAAGTATTCAGAGTCTGAGTCTCTGCCTGGACAGACTTCTGTTTCACATTTATTTTATTTATTTATTTGGCAAACACTTATATACCGCTACTTCCAGCGATCAGAAGCGGTTTGATTAAAGTCTTTGGGATATGTCACAAAATCAAGACAGGAAGATTGGGGCATAGATAGAAAGAAGAGGGGTAATACACAGCACACATCGCAGGGTCTAGATATAGCCCTCCAGTAGGTATCATTCATATGTACAAAAGCGATTATCCTTTAACTATTTACATTTGACAAACAGCTATTTGTTTCTTTTCATCTTGTTGGATTCACAGCTGGCCATAGTGGCAGTTGAATAGGTGAGTTTTTAATTTTTTTCTGAAATCGAGTAGGTCTTTTGTTGCTCTCATCTCATGCGGTAGGTTGTTCCATAAAGTGGGGGCAGAGAAGGAGAATGCTCTGCGGCCAGTACTGGATTTTACATGTCTGATGCTGTTTGGAACTATAAGTGTGTCTTCGTTTATGGTTCTCCTGCTTCTGGAGCTAGTTTGCAAGGTGATCAGGGTGGAAAGGAATGAAGGGGCTAGGTTGTGAATTAGTTTGAATGTCGTTACCAATGTTTTGTATTGGATCCTGGCAGAGACTGGGAGCCAGTGTAGTTCCATCAATATAGGTGTAATATGTTCGGTGACGCTTGTTCTCATGATGATCCTTGCTGCTACGTGTTGTGCCAGTTGTAATCTGTTGGTCGTTTTCTTTGGTAGACCCTGTAAGATGGCGTTACAGTAGTCGAGGTGTGGCATGATGAGTGCTTGAGCAACTGAACGGAAGTCGCATGGATCTAGTACATTCCGTAGGGGTCGTAATACTCTAAGCTTGTGAAATATGGCTTTGTTGGTGTTGCTGAGGTGTTTTTCCATTTTCAGTTTGCTGTCGATTATGACTCCTAAATATCTAATTTCCTTCTTCGTGTTGTACGTATTGTTGCACAATGTGATTGTTGGTGGCGGTTCGAAGTCAGTTTTACTGGATATAAACATTACTTCAGTCTTCTTATGATTAATCGACATGTTGTTTTGTTTTAGCCATCCCAACATCTCTCCCATGCAGGTTTCCAGCTGAACGTACTTTGGGTCGACGGTTTCTAGCTGTGTGTACAGCATGATATCGTCTGCATATATGTGGTAGTTGATGCCATATTTCCTGAATATTTCACTGAGGGGTTGCATGTAAATGTTAAACAGAAGTGCCGAGAGCGCCGACCCCTGTGGTATGCCTTGAGTTTGAGTGAAGGCTTCGGCTTTTTCTCCGTTGAATTGGACTTGTGGCTTTCTGTCTGTTATGTAGGAGGAGAACCATTTCAGGGTGGTTCCTAATATACCAATTGATGCCAGCTTGTTAAGGAGGGTTAGGTGATGTACAGTGTCGAAGGCTGCTGAGATGTCGATAAAAATAAGAATAAACATTTTCTTCCTGTCCTCTAGCCCTTTGAGGAGGCAGTTAAACAGTGCTAATAGCAGAGTTTCGACCCCATGATTTTTTCTGAAACCGTATTGCTGTTTGTCGAGGGTTTCGTAGTCATCGAGGTGTTCTTGCAGTTGGATGAGGCAGATCTCCAGGAACATCAGTGCATCAGTGACCTCTGATGCTTAGGGGATCAATCTTCCTCCTATACACTCAAGACCAATATTGGCTGGGCAGAAACTGGTATCAAGGCCCTTTGAAGTCCCAATGTCTATTCTTCTCCTGCAGGCAGGCAATGAGTCTTGAGGATAGCCTCAATGTGCCATCAATGATGCTGTTGAAGTAGCTTCACTTAAGGCAAAGAACTTCATCATACTCTCCTTCAGGCATCCCAAGAGATGCTCCTCAAAGGCTGCCACCAACAAAATTGTAGGGCCTAGGTGTATTCAGTCAAGGTCTGCAGGATCTGACGGAGAATTGGCAGGCTTATTTTGGCCTTGTGAAGTATGGCATGACCCTTCAAACACCAAGGAAAATAAGAAGTTCTCACATTGAGGCTGCTTTGAAAATCAAGATAGTTCAGATACCTTGATGCTCTTTGACATTGCACTCTGATGAACTATGATGCATATGCACTCCAGTCGCCACCTGATGCTCAGCATCCTTTGTTCTCGATGTCTTAGAGGATGAGGACAAATCCTTTGTCTTCTTCAGAGTGGTATCAGTGGATGATAGGCTAGGAGAATTGCAGCTATTAAAACCGAATGCGGGCTAATTACTACACAGGATGCAAAGATTGGGCAAAGATTCAGACAGTTTTATCAACAGTTAGTTTAGAAACACAGGCTATACAGGGAGACTTTGAAGCTATGACAGAACACCTAGATAGGCCTCAGCTATCATCTGAAGAGGCAGAAACACTGGACACTGAGCTTCAGATTGAAGAAATTATAAAAACAATAAAAGACACCCCAGCAGGTAAGGCCCATGGCCCGGATGGGATACCAATAGAGTTCTATAAAAAGTTTTACGTTGATTTGGCTCCCCTTCTCCAAATCTATTTTAAATTACTAATGAAGCAATCACCTGATATGGGGTCCTTCTCTGCAACCACAATCGTAGTCCATGAGAAGCCTGGACGAGATCCGCAACTGGTAGAAAACTACCGCCCTATCTCACTTGTAAATTGTGATTACAAAATTATTGCATGGGTCCTAGCTCAACATCTAGCTAATCTTATCCCGCATCTCATACACCCGGACCAATGTGGTTTTGTGGCAGGCAGCTCAACGGCAGATAATGTGAGGCTTCTGTGTAATGTTCGAGCTCTTTCTCAGAATTCTAAACTCCCACTAGTTTGAATCTCCTTAGATGCAGAAAAGGCGTTGGAATGGCCCTTCCTATATGCCACACTTAAATGTTTTGGTATATGGGAGGGTTTGCTAGGAATGATCAGGGTCCTCTATGACAATCCCACGGCCCAAATCTTATCGAATTTGTATTTAACTCCTCCTTTTACTCTCCAACAGGGTACTAGGCAAGGCTGCCCGCTATCCCCAATTCTTTTCATACTACCTCTTGAACCCCTCACTCTATTAATCCATCAGACCCTAGAGATTGCAGGTTTTCAATACCTATCAGCCTATGCAGATGATGTTCTTTTGCTTGTCACGCCAAGTTCTATCCCGCATGTTTTAAAGATTATTGAGAAGTATTCAAAACTCTCTAGATATAAAATTAAGTGGAATAAATCAGTTGACATGCCTCTAAACAATAAGGTTGAGAAAAAAGACCTAGAAGCCTTCCCCTTTCATTGGGAGCAGGCAGCAATAAAATATTTAGGTATCCAGTACTCTCCTAATTTAGATGATACACTGGAAAAGAATACAATAAATTTAATAAAACAAGTCAAAACAGCTCTTTTACAATGGTCACCTCTTCACCTAACATGGTGGGGCTGTATAGACTCCATAAAAATGATGATTGTCCCCAAAGTAAACTACGTGCTAACCATGATACCAATACACTTTCCTCAGATAATATATAAGAAAATAGAATGTTTACTAGTGAAATTCTCATGGAAAGGGAAGACCCCCAGAATAGCTGTTAAAAAGTTAAAATTAACAAAAGCCGGAGGAGGAGTACAGTTCCCAGATTTTTATCGATACCATCTTGCCTTTATTTTAAAGCAAGTGGTACTCTGGACCCAGCAGCCTTCACCAACCTTGGATCCAGTATGGGTCCGCTTGGAGGAAGAAATTGTTAAGCCAATCCCACAGCTTCTTTTAATTGGAATGCAAATGCAGAATTTGGAATGCTGTTCTCTGGTAATTATTGCTACACAAAGATCCTTTCAAGAAATTTCTATTAAGCACTACAAGGACGATCCACTATCTTTCTGCCTCCCTATTTGGTATAATCCAATGTTCAAAATTGTGCATAAGACTTTTTTATGGAAAAGTTGGCAAAAAAAGATATATGGACATTAGGACATCTTATTCATGAGGGATTCTTCAAACCCTTTCCTATATTGCAGTATCCCTAGTTCTAAATACTTCCAATGGACTCAATTGAAACACTGTATTCAGAAAGCGCTAAGTCCGATTCAGTTAGTTCGAAGTGGGCTCTATTAGAGGATACCCAAAGCATGTCAGGGGAAAAAGAATAGCTTCCCTATTCTATATGAAGATCTGGGGACAAGATAATTGAGACATTATAGGCATTCAGAAAACATGGGAACAAGATACTAGTTTATCTCTTACCGCACACTCATGGGAGAAATATCGGAGTTCGGTTATACGGGTATCTCATTCAGCCAGTTTAACACAAACACTGTATTTTCTGGCTCACGAGGATTATATAACGCCGTGGCGGATCTTGAGTTGGAGAACTAATTCCCCCAACTGTTGTTGGATATGTCTGCATTTCATCATTTGCTGTTTGCATGCCCAATAGTGCTAGCCTTTTGGCATCAAGTATAGGAACAAGTGCAAAAAATATAAGAGATCAATAGTCCAGTCTCATGGCAAATTGTGATATTTCGCTCCTTGGCTGGTATCCCACAGTTAAAGCAGCAGAATCACGATCTGCTAGATCTTATGATTGGGCTTGGGATTAAGTTAATCATGACCCATTGGAAAATTTTGAGCTTATTACATTTCCATGAATGGTGGAACATATTGTCCCTCTATAGTCGATTTGAGCAATCTACCACTGTTTTGACTCAGAGTTTGATGTAAAAGGGTATAAATGTGTAGCGCTTGATAAATATATCTCCCAAACGGGAAATCTGTAGAGAATTGCATATCTCTAACCCCTCCTTTGTTAGAGATTTGTGATGTGCCTACCTGCCTGAGGGGAGAAAGATGGAATGGTTTTGTTTGTACTATGTTTTTTCTCTTGTGTGTGCTGTTTTTTGTTAAGTTGAGGTAAAACTTTAAATAAAGAATTACAGAAAAAAAGAAACTTAAAAACCAACTGAAAACACTAAAATAAAGGTACTAAAAGATAGTGAACACACAGCAATAATGGTGGCAGGAAAGGAAAAATGCACAAAATGCAAGAGAAATTGAAATATGAAGAAACAGATGTAGCATGCGAACTGACAAAACACACATCTTTGGGGCTCCATGGACAAATTAAGATTGAGGGGATGAAGTGCAGTGGTGGCAGGTGGGAAATTCACATGCATGCATGGTATCAACCCAAACATTTATAGGAGTTGGGAGAGGTTCTCGCACTGGGCTCCATTGATGAAGTCACCCATATGTGAGCATTTATACTGCTTGACCACAGAAAATTTCCTTTACAGCTTGACAGGCTCAGAAATGTATTTGTTTTATAGCATTTGGTATACTTCCATTCGAAAAAAAATATTTCATCATGGCAGTTTACACTATCCAGTTGGAGTATACCAATATACTAAAATAAAAAAAAAAAGACAAGACTAAATTGACAAAACTAAGGGGCTTGTTTACAAAGCCGCGGTAGCGGTTTGCGATCGTAATCGGAGCCGCGGCCCCATTGATTTCAATGGGGCCGCGGCTGCGATCGCGATCGCGAACCACTACCGCGGCTTTGTAAACAAGCCCCTAAGATGAAAGGGATAGTGAATAGCACTACAATATTTCCATAGGACAGAAATAATAAATACAGAGATACACAAGGTAGAAAGGAAACTAAACCTGACATAGCAAATTGAGGTTACAGATCTGCGAAGAACTTAGGACATCCAAGTGGCACATCTTATAGATAATCTGCATACGACTGTTGAAGAACCAAGTCGACCAATTTCTTATGGGATGATTTTAATTTAATGTCTAATGGTAGATTGTTCCACAAAAGTGGTCCTTGGTAGACAAAAGCTGCCTGACTTGTCCAGACAAGATGAAACATATAAGGAGAAGGGACTATCAAAATATGCATCTGTGAAGATCTTAAGTTCCAGATGGGACACAAGGAATAAGTAATGGGAAGAGATAATGAGGCAGGCCAGTTTGGAATGACCAATGAGCTAACATGAGAATGTTTTGTATTATAGATTAATTTGATGACTGTATTCTGAATAAGGTGAAGACGTTTGATGGTGGACTGCATGCACATATAGCAGAAATAACACTGGTCTACAATTTTTTTTTTAAAGTTGTCTGACTCAGAGACAAAAATTGTGAAGTCTTATGCATTTTGATGTGCTGAATTAAAAAATGACAATTGAAACCGCTGATTGGCTACTGTTTCCAAGATATCTAAGTTTTTCCACTTTACTCATATATATATATATATATATATATAGCGTGTCAGGACCAGAAGTTTCATCCCCTTCCTCTTCTCGTCAGAATCAAGTGAGAATGATTCTGGAGCATCAGGAACTGGCAGTCCTTCTCCGTGGGGTACTGGGTGTATAGCTAATGGAATGTTTTGGATACTGCACAATCCACTTTTTCTTGTTCGACAAACCTTTCCCAACAGGAGGCACCATACAGAAGTACCAATTGCAGATATGATCTGTCGGCTCTCTCCAAATCATTGGCACTGCAAAAGGCATGAATTTCCTTTTTCTATTCAATCACTGGTGAAGATTTGTTGTATAAGTGTTGCAGCATATGTGTGGGTCCCAGCTCTTGACTGATCTCCAATTTTGCAGCCAAAGTAAAGGTGGTAGGCTTTCTTAATCAAAGCAGTTATACTGCATTTTTGTGATGCAAAAGTCACTTCACCACAAACACAGCAGAAGTGATCTGCATTGTTCAAACAATTATAAGGCATCTCTCACTTTGGCTAAATGGAAAAAAATCAAACACTGAAAAGACTGGTCTACAGCCAAAATACTACTGACACATTATGTTCATTTTAAAAAATGTTACGTAATTTGTTCTGCAGAGTGATGTAATTAATCTGAGTTAGGATTGCATCTATGACTTCTATGAATAACATCCTGTCTGACACAATAGCACCTTCAAACTACATAATTCATTAATTGTTTTGCCTGAAAAGCAAGTACTGTAAAAAAAACAACAGATTTATCACAAATCCAGTTAAAGATATGCATGAGTTTTAGTAATTTATGGTTTAAATTGAGATCTTTTCCCATTATAACTCACATATTCTTAGTACTTCTGAAGTCGGCCATATGTACTAACCCAATAGTGTAAATTGAAAACGAGCCAATAAACAATTTTAAGCATCATTTTTTCTTAGCAACCCAGACTTAGTAAAGTGTGACTGAATTTATTTTGGAAGCATTTTGGTTGGAAGATTACTTTTTTGTTTTAGAAAGACAATAACAGGGTGCTCTGAAGATGTGTGCTAGAGGATGCGCTGGTGTGTGCTCTCCTTTAGGAACCAACAGGAAAGCACAAAACCACGTGCTACAAGGATCCCAGTAAGAAAACGTGGACAGCGTATGGAAGGATATTCTTTATTGGTAGAAAAAGCCTATGGCCCGACACAGGCCGTGTTTCATTGTTATTTCTGTAGCCTGCCCCTGAAGAAGGCAATCAATAAATAAATAAAATTACTACAATCATATAATAAAACATAAAAAACATCAAGCCAAAGGATGATAATAACTTAATATCATAAATACATAAATATCATATAAAAGACATTTAAGACATCTATGAGTAATCAAAAGTAAAACAGGTAAATTAAAAGATCAGCACCAGCAATATAAGATCCGCAGAGACATCTTATGACAGACAAATGTATCAAAGATAAAACATGTATAACTAAATAATAAATCAAATGCACAATGGGTGTTTAAAAGTTGTTAACGTGCAAAACTAATACTAAATGGTAAATGTGTAAAAACAACATTGCATACCTTCATAAGCTATCAGGCTTCCATAATGCTCTACATACTATCAGGGAAAAGGAAGAAAACCATATGCATAAGTGTATCATCATACCACTTTTAATTCTTTATTATGCCTAATATTCCAATCTGTCTCAATGAGATAAAATGTGCATCCAGAATATGTTACCTATGAGCACGATGCTGTTCATTCAGAAGTGATATCTTCAAAGGCAAAACAGCGACCCGACGCTAAGAGGAAGAGAGACATGGAACTCATTCATTGCAACTTACTGCAAAATATAAGCCCTTCCTAATCTACCTCGTGTTCAATCGAACATGGAATTGATGGCTACACCTCACAAACTTTGTATAGTTTAAATATTAGAGCGCCACTTCCAAACACCCCGATCTCACTAATCCATGCCGGTTGACAGTAAATGCTAAAAACAAAGAGACACCGATATCTATATCAAGGCTTGGGAAGTTGCAGCATATAACCCAGTTGTTACAAAGCAAAATAACAAACATTACCGGCATGCATATGTTCTCACAAACACCGCCTTATTGTTTATATATAAAAAACGGTGCTCCCAAGGCAATGTAATGTGACATCCGAAATCCTTCAGTTAAATTTAGTGAGAGAAATATCAGCCTTGTTCACCCGACCATAAACCATTCAACAGAAGCGATGAAAAGCATATCTTTAACGCATGTTTGAATTGCTATTAAAAAGCTATATACCTGGTAAGTTCTAAATACACTAGGCTTACATGACATAGCCAGTGTGCTGCATCAAAGGGAACATCAATAACTCACTTTTAGGTTGCTAGTCACGTAAACGCCTCAGTCGGAGGTCCCTGCCGAATGTGCAAAAGTGAAAGTAAAAACGCCGGCGACTGCATACTGAATACAAATATTACCCGCGGTATGCAAATGAAGATGACGTTGCCTCAGATAGAACAACGCTAGTTCTTATCACTGTGAGCCTCAGGGGTGAAGGAAGACATCCCCATAAAACATAAAGGAACTTACAGTATACAACTATAACATAAAATCTGTATTTCTGATCACATAAAAAAGCCCATCCACTTAAATATATTGCAGACAGATCTTTAACTTTCGCAAAGGAAAGAAAGAAACTTTTTCACATGAAGACCTTTTAATCCTAACACCAAAAAGTATAAGCATGTATAAAAACCTTGAGAACCATATCTCAACTGTTTAGACGAACCCCCTATGTGTTAAGAGGATAAAGGGGCAGGCATCATAGGAATACTGATAAATCCTTATCCATATTTAAACCATCAGGTGACATACTATTGAGATTAAAGATATAACTCCTAGGTAACGAAAAGAAGAGACAAGTGGGATAGGGACTGAGTCAATCATGGGGGCAACATTAGGACAGGAGCCACTCAAAGATACCCACATAGCCGAAGACTTGGAAGGATTTAAGTGGAGGAAATTCTGTGAAAACCAAGAGGCAATATGGGAGAGGCAGTCATTGAACTGGGAAATATCCAAAGTGAGCGGAGAAACATGACAAAGGAGGATGATATCGTCTGCATAAATATTCAAGGATACAGGATATTGCTGAATCAAAAGGGGCAGGGGAGCAAGGAAAATATTAAATAGCAGGGGGGAGAGAACAGAACCCTGAGGGACACCACAGGTGAGAGGAAGAGAGGGAGAGGACTGACCGCCAGAATGGACACTGAAAGAGCGAGCTGTAAGAAAAGAACGAAACCATTGTAAGACTGTGCCCCGCAGCCCTATATCAGATAGACGGGAAAGGAGAGTCCGGTGATCAATCAAATCGAATGCTGCGGAAAGGTCAAGGGAAACAATAAGAGTGACATCACCACGGTCATGGGCAACATGAAGTTCATTTAAGAGTGCTAACAGGATGGTTTCCGTACTATGCCCCTGCCGGAAACCTGCTTGACGGGGGTGAAGAGTATTGGTGACCTCGACATGAGAATTCAATTGTTCAAAGGCAAACCATTCCAGAAGTTTAGCTAAGAAGTGGAGATTTGAGACCGGGCGCCAATGCGACAAAATAGAGGGGTCAAGGGAAGACTGCTTCAAAAGGGGGCGGACAACTGCAGATTTCCACAGAGATGGAAAAAGACCAGAAGACAGACTAGAGTTAATAATGGCAGTGATAAATGGCACAAGTTGTAAGGGAGACTCAGATAACCAGCGGGACGGGATTGGATCCAATGCGCATGTAGTCTTTCTTGATTTGGACAAAACCTGTAATACCTCAACAGAAACAACCGGATGGAAAGAAGAGCTTGATTAGGCGGAGAGGAAGGGGGCAAGAGCTTGATTAGGCGGAGAGGAAGGGGGAATCGGCAAAGAATCAGAGGAATAGCTTGACATCCCACAGAGGGGGGCAGGGGACACAGGGGATAGTGGAGGGGGTGGGGAGGGATTCGAAAAGGATGAACGCAGGTTCAGTACTTTATCAGAAAAGAAAGTGGCCAAAAGATGGGGATCCGGGGCTTTAGCTGCAGAAACGCAAGTCGGACCAGCAGAAGAAAGTTTACGGAGGATTGAAAAGAGTTGCCTAGAAGAGTGCACGGCCTCAGAAATCTCAGCGGTGTAAAAGGAACGCTTGGCAGCCTGAACGGCTGCACGATAGGCAAGAGATAATTGCTTAAAGCGAAGAAGTAGTTCTGGTGAGGGGTGGCGGGACCACTGGCGCTGCACTTGGCGGAGCTGGGCCCGTTGAAGAGGTAAGTAAGGATGAAACCAGGGGGAATGCCCTGAACTGCGGGGCCTAGGAGAGGGACGGAGTGGTGCCAGATCATCTAAGGCACTGGAAAGAATGGAGTTCCAGAGAGAAGCCTGACAATCAGGTGAACGCAAAGGAAAGTCCGGGAGAAAGAGCGAAGGGGCAGGGGGAAAAGCCCTAAGGGTGTCAGAGGTAAGACGACGACGAAAAGAAGGGGGAGAGGAAGAAGCTAGTGGACGGGAAGTCTCCAGAGAAGAGTAAGAGACTGTAAAAAAAAAAGCAATGGTGATCCGACCAGGGAATGCTCAACGTAGTAGGAGAGGAGATCACTGACAATAACGTGCAGGGTGAAAGGACCAAATCCAAGGTATGGCCTGCTGCATGAGTAGGGCTGACAACGTGTTGTTGGAGGGAAAGATCAGTCAGCAGGTTCAGGAAGGCACGATCCTTTAGCCTGCTAGGCTGATCCACATGCACATTGAAATCACCCAAAACAATAAGATTAGGAAACTGCAAGGTGGCGTCCGAGAGCGTTTGAAGAGCTACGTCCCAGCGAGCAGCAGAAAGGGAAGGAGGAAGGTAAAAAAGAAGGAAATAGAGCGGGGGGGGGGGGGGGGGGAGAAGAATGGAGATGAAGGAAAAGGGAGTCAGGGAAGGAGACTGAAGGGGAAGAAAATTCCTCAATATCAACAGAGGCCTGATGGAGCAGAGCCACCCCACCTCCTCCTCTGCCTAATCTAGGAGATGAAATCGCTGAATAACCAGGAGGGAGAGAGCTAGACAAAATAGGACTGTTGCCTTCTTTAAGCCAGGTTTCCGTAAGGAAACAAAGGTCAAGCGAATGATGGGAGATGAGATCCTGGACCAGTAAAGATTTTGATCGAAGAGAGCGACAGTTCAACAAAGCTAGACTAAGCGTTATAATGGAAGCAGCCGGGAGGGACCTAGGTGGGAGAGGACGGTGCAAGGTTCTGGTGTATCGACATGGGATTAAATTTGATGGGCAACGTGCCAGCGGACCGGAGGAGGTAATAGACCTGGTCAAAGGACGCCGTCCCCAGAAAACTGGGATAGCTGTCATAGCACTAGAAACTGAGCAGAGAGCAAGTCCACAGAAAAGAAAGCACAGTTACTTACCTGTAACAGGTGATCTCCGGAACAGCAGGAATTAGTCTTCACACGTGGGAGACGTCGCCGACGGAGCCCGCACGGGAATGCTCCCCAGCATCCAATCAGAAAGCATTTGGGAGCATCCCCCGCGCCTGCGCGGTGGCTTCCCGCCCTTCCCACTGCCTCTCCCCAGTTGAGTTTCATAGCTGAGCCAGAAGCAGAGGAGAGGAATAGAGAAAATAGAGATACAACTCCTAGGGGAGGTGGGCGGGTTGTGAAGACTAATTCCTGCTGTTCCGGAGATCACCTGTTACAGGTAAGTAACTGTGCTATCTCCAGGAACAAGCAGGAATGAGTCTTCACACGTGGGGACTCCCTAGCTAAGGATGCCCGGGGAGATCCCCTAAGCGCAGCCCAGGACGGTATGGCATTTGCCCAACCTGAATCCCCGGCATCCCCTGAGGGATGGAGGACAGGAGTTGAATAGAGGAAGCTGTAGAGGAACAGCGGATCTAAAGACTACAGAGGAAAGTCTTTAGAGTGCAGAGCAGGTACCATTAAGATACAGCAAAAAATAAAAGAAACCCCCAGGCTACGGGAGAGTAGGCAGAGGGGTGCATGAAGAGTATCATTAAGCATTTAATGAGTAAATGACCTAGTACCATATAGAGCTTACTGGCCATTAAGTTTTAAAGAATTAATGGTTTAGAACCCTGTATAGCTTACCCACCGGGTAGTCGGAAGTAGTCCTGTGATGAAGGCACTGTAGATGCAGTAGCGAGGTCATCAAGGAAACTTCACCGCAGCGAGGAGGAAGTTCCAAATCCGGAAGGCCATGAGATCCAGGCATCAGCTGGGTCAGGAGGAGGACGGCAGGTCTTCCAGGAGGCTTAATGCAAGCTGAGCACTCCCTTAGGAGTAGAGTCCATAAGTCAGAGGACTAACAGTGGAAGACAGGCCGAACTAGAGAGCCTATCCCGGAGAAGAGTAGAGGTGTATCCCGGAGCAGGAGTACACAGTCTGCCCTAGCGAGAGATAGGGAGACAAGGGTCCGGACCTCCGGGAGGAGGACCTAACTGAAAAAAGGAGCTGTTGACTTCACAGCAGTAGGGTACCACCAGTCCGCGGGCCGATCAAGGAATAGGCAGGCGGACTGGCCGGACCCCCGGAGGGGGGTGGGGGGGGGGTGGTGAGTACCGACCATAGGGGGAAAAAGGCGGTAGAACACAGGTACTGTGGGCATCCCCCAATAGGCGCCTATCAAGCAGGAGATATCTAGTATATCTAAGCCGGTGGACATGGGGACGCCCCCTCCGGTACTAACGCAGGTACGCCGGGGGGCCTACCACCATGAGCAGCACCCTGGTAAGGCGGATCTGCCATCAATCCCCAGAACGTCCACCTGGAGAGGTGGCCTCAAGATCCGTCAGAGGAGGGATCTTTTCCGGAGGGCAAGGGCAGATCGGCGAGCTAAGAGCGCGGTAGCGTGGGGGACGGAGGATAGCATCAGTCCGGTTTAACGCCTCAGGGGTTGGAGGCCCCATAATGTGTCCCCAGGACCTGCACGCAGAACTCGTCCCCCGCACAATCGGGGGACATGAGGGTATAGTCCCTGGTAAGTATTGGGGGACTATAGCGGCTGGAAGGGGAATTCCGGTACGGAAGCAATCAGCAAGGGAATACTGGCTGAGAGGGGTTCGGGGACGTACCGAAGGGTAAGTAGGGTGACCGTGGGCCATAGCTATCACGGAGTAAGGTGGTCTCCCTTTCCCACGGAGGAGAATACCTGAACCCCTAGATAAGTCCCCGAACCATTTGTCAACTGAACGAGCCCCAGAGTAGAGCTCAATTTTAAACTTCTGGTAAGGAGGTTAAGTGCAAGCAGCCGCCCACCCGAGCCTAAAAATGCTTAGTATGAGAGTTCTGGCGCGGGCCTGGGGACATCAACCCGGGGTGAGAGGTCCCTTGCTTGGGCGCGCCTGGAGGGTGGGCGGAGGGCTGACATTTCCCCTTCCTAGGGAAGGGGGGTCTGAAGAGGCGTTTACCACCGCCGGGGGGGGCCCTAGGCTGGCTGCTAACTCTGGGAAGGGTAGCGAAGCACTGTGCGACCTGACGTAAGGTTCGCTATTGAAGAGGTGATCTCCGTCGCAGGGAGAATTACCCAGGTTGTGCTGTGCCCGTCTACACAACTCGGACGCCTGCAACCATGCTGTACGGCGTGCTCTAATGGCAACAGCAGAGGCTCTGCTGACCGACCGTAAGGAGTCCAGAGAAGCACGAGAAAGGAATCCGGAGATATTCCTGCAGTGATAAAGAAGCAGGGAATATTCAAAGGCCTTGGTTGCAGATACGAAGGGGGATAACCGAGATAACCTCTCGGTGACCTCCCGAAACGACAGACTCATATAAAATATATATGAAATAATTCTGGCCGCCAGCATAGACGTTTGGAAGGCTTGACGTCCTAGAGTATCTAGCGTCTTCGAGGCGCGGCCTGGAGGGCGAGAAGCATGCTTCTCCTTGCTTCCGGCATTCCTCAGCGCCGATTCCACCACAATGGACCGATGTGGAAGCTGGTGCTGCCAAAACCCCGGGGACGGAGGCACCCGGTACAGAGCCTGCATCGCAGTCGACGGCGCCGGAACCCTCAAAGGCGACCGCCTAGCCCCCAGCAGGAGATCCTGCAGGGAGGGATGCAGAGGAAGTATCACGGCTGCCTGTTCCGCAGGGCCCGGGCTCGGGTCCGGGATAGGGATGGCCAGCAAGTCCACCATGTCAAGGAGGAAATCCTGAAAAGGCGGCTCTGCCGGAGGAGTTATGGCGGGAGAGGCCGCCAGGGCACTAAGAGGCCGCTCGGGCCGATGCCCGCTGGGCAGAGGAGGGGACCAACCGACCCGGATCGGGGCAGTCAACATGGCGTCGTCGGCTCCTGGAATTGATTCCAAGCTAGGAATCAAAGGGGTCGATGGCACCGACGGCGTCGCAGGAATCGGCCTCGGCCCTGAACCCTGGGGCGGCGCTTCCCCCCGTGACTGGAGCAAATCCGCGGCCGCCGGAGGGCAGGGGCCAGCGGTCTCTGCTCTGCGTTGTGGGAGGGGACAGGGGCCGATCCCGAGACATGCAGTGGCCAGGCTTTCAAGGCTGGACGACGACTCCAGGCTGGGCATCGAACCGAGCGAGGAGATCGACTCCCTCCTCGAGGACCCCGGCGGGAGCGACCGCACCGGTGGTGGAGATCCCGGAGCGCGGATCGGAACCGTGCTGACCGGTGCCGCCAGCATCAAGGGCCCCCGAGGACGGAGCTCGGTGGAGAGGAGTCATCTGACGCCAGCGCCGATGTCGATCAGTGAGCGCTGCCCGATGCCGGGCCCCCTCTCGAACCTGTCCTACCCGGAGGGAAAGCCTGCCGGGGCATACGGCCCATCCCCGAGGGGACCCAGGTCACCCGACGACAAGTCCCTGCGGGGGGGGGGGAGTGCCAAGCCCCTGCGGTGGGATCGAGGCGACCGAAGACCCAGAGGCCCCTTTTCTAGGAAAGGGCGGGGCCCTCGACGGCCGCATCGATGCCGTGGGGTCACCCGTGTGCTGGTCGACACACCCCGAGGTCCCCGGGGAAGGTTTATGGCGGTCTCTTGAGCTCGACGCCCCTGCCGTCGCTGGCGGAGTGGCGCCGCTCAAAACCGGTACCACCCTTGCGCAGAGCTGGGATACCGGCGACCCAGCTCGGGTCGAAGCGAGCGGCTCCGGGGGGAGTGAGGCCAGGAGATCATCCCCGGCGAGGGGTGGAACCATTGACGCCGGCGCGCTCGAAGCGGGTACCGCCTCCGCGCATGGCCGGAACGCAGGGCCAGGCTGTGTCGAGCCGATCGGCCCCAGAGGTGCAGATGGCAGCGGCTGGCGATCCTCGGTGGGGAGCGGGTTACTCGACGCCCACGGGTCAGCACCGCCCGAAGCGGATACTACCCCCGTAGGGATGCTATACCGGCACGAGTCGGTCGGCCCCGGAGGCGCCGAGGACTGCAGCCGCCAATCCCCGTTGAGGAGCGGAATGCTCGACACCGACGTCGAGGGGTCGGTACCGCTCATAGCGGGTACCACCCCCGCGCATGGCAGTGATGGAGGAACGCCAGGCAGGACCGAGTCGATCGGCCCCAGAGGCGCCGAGAACAGCAGCCAACGATCCTCGGTGAGGAGCAGAGCGCTCGACACCGACGCCGATGCCGGGGTCTCAGTACCGCCCGGAGCGGATACCACACCCGAGCATGGCTGGGATGTAGGGAGGTCAGACCCGGTCGAGTCGATCGGCCCCGGAGGCGCCGAGGACACCAGCTGACGATCCCTTGCGAAGAGTGGAACACTCGACGCCGACGCCGGGGAATTGGCACCGCTCGAAGCGGGTACCTCCCTCGGGCATGGCTCGGGAATGTTCTGTGAGGAGCGAACCTCAGGAACATCCCGAAACCCCGTAAATGCTTTGGAGCCCAAGGACTCCCGCCAGGGTATATTAGCCAAGGGGGACTTGAGGGGTCGGCTGGAGCTGTCGCCATGCCGCGCATGAGACTTGCCCCTCAAGACTCGGCTAGTCTTAACAGACTGTTGTGTGGATACCTGATCCTGGAGAGAAGAACAACCCGACGACCGTGCGTTGGGCGCGAAGACGTCGTCGAGGGATATCCGAAAAAGGGAGGGTCTTCTCCCGACACTGTAGCCCGGGGGATCCGGGAAAGAAGGGTCAGGCCCCAAACAGGAGAGGCACAAGGCATTGGAGTCCAATTGGAAAATTAGGTCCCCGTAGTGAGGGCACTTCCGGGGAGAAGGCGGCTCCATGCTGTAAGCCCGGTAGGCCTCGGCGCCCAGAGGGGAGGGTCCCTCCAGGCGACCAAAAATAAATGAAATTTAAATGAAAATTAATTGAAAAGAAAGAAAGAAAGGGGCACGGAGGTGCCACCGTCGGCGGGAAAAAGCCGCGACTACAGAAACAAGAACAAAGGGAAAAAATTTCTGCGGTGGCAGGAGGGATGTCCTGCCTGCTCCGCGGAAAACGAAAAACTGGGGAGAGGCAGTGGGAAGGGCGGGAAGCCACTGCGCAGGCACGGGGGATGCTCCCAAAGGCTTTCTGATTGGATGCTGGGGAGCATTCCCGTGCGGGCTCTGTCGGCGACGTCTCCCACGTGTGAAGACTCATTCCTGCTTGTTCCTGGAGATACAGGCTGATCCAAGAAAGCCAAGATTTACACGAATGAGACGTAGGACTAAAGGAATGAGAAAACCAGGGCAGGCAAGACTCAGAAGTCATATTCCAGAGTAATGTCGCAAAAGAAGAGAACCCGGACCGCGCCCCTCGCTCGCCCCAAGGAGCTCGACCAAGGAGCAGGACCTGCTCCTTGGGTGTGCGCCCGCAGCGCGCGCCGCCGTGGCACGAAACGCCGCAGACAACTTGATTAAGTAGATGGATGAGTACCTGGGAAGATCGCGACCGTAGAGCGCGGTTGCGTCACTTCCGGGCTTTTGGCAAGGGCTCCGGAACACAGAGGGTTTTAACAACAGACTCCAGAGGGACCTGGAAAAACAAGTAAGCAAAGGGTAACAATAAACAGCAGCAAACTATATTCAGCAGGAGCAGGGCAGACACTGGAAACGCCGCAGACAGCTTGATTAAATAAATGGATGAGTACCTGGGAAGGTCGTGACTGTAGAGCATGATCAGGTAAGAGGAAGGGCAAGGGGAAGCTTGATCTCCAGGAACAAGTAGGAATGTAGTCTTCACATATGGGTGACATCGGCACTGACGAAGCCCGTGCGGGAATGCTCCCCAGCGTTGTATAGGAAAGCTTTTGGGAGCATCCCACAGGGCTTGCGCTGCTGCCTTCCCACCTTTCCAACTCTCCCTCCTCAGTTTTTCGTTTTCTGCAGAGCCGACAGGGAGCAATTCCTGTCACCGCATAAAATCTTTTCTTTTTCTGGTGCGTCTGCCTTCCCATTGACGCCAGCACTGGTATCATCGGTGTTATTTTCTTCTTCTATTTTCTTTCCTAAAAAAATAAAGTTGTTTTCTTGGAGGGTCTGTCTCTCTAAGTGCTTAGGTACCATTTTGGGCCTTAGGCCCCTTTCTTCCTCAACATGGAGAAACCAACTGTGGTTTCAAAAAGTGTTCCAAGTGTAGCAGTACCATTTCTGCTACCGACACCCATGACTGGTGTCTTAAATACTTGGGACCAGACCATTCACTGTTGCAATGTCTCCTCTGCAGAAAGATGACAAAGAGGGGCTTGCAGAATAGAGCTGCAAAACTCGGCACCCTCTTTGCCTCAGATGCAATGTCCATGGCATCAACGTCGTCCAGGGCTTCATCTTCCTCCCATGGATCTCAGATAACAAAACCCAGGTCTTCTTTGAAGACTGGTCAGTCCTCAAAGGGTAGATCTCCCTCTAAGCATCGAGATGCTCTAAGCATTGCCCTAGAGGAGAATACACTGGCCAAACAACCCCGGCGGGAGGTCCTTGCCTCCAAAGCATTATCGGGGTCCCAAGATGTTCCAGAGGCGTCCACCTCTGGAGAGCTCTTGGCGCCGTGTTCTGGGGTCATGGCCCGCTCTTCAGGTACTGATACCCAAGTATTGGCTGGCTCCATGGATCAACATATCCTAGCCATTGAGCGGAGACTTGCGGCATTGCTGGCAGCTTCGGTACCGCTAAAGCCTCTACAATTGGTTCTGCAGCCATCGGTACCAGCACCGGAGGTATCGGCATTGAATATTGCACCGCTCTCCACCCTACCACCCATGTCAGCCCTGGAATCAGTGTCCGGTACAGAGGGTCCTGTACCAAGGTATTCCGATGCTGATTTCGATTGGTACCGTCGTCAGGCCAGGCGGGAGCACCCGGCCCGTTGATACTTTGAGTCGTCCGATTCTGACCCTTCCAATGAATCCATCGGTACTGGAGAGGCTCTTCTGGAAGATCCAGCTCCTTCCCCACAATGCCGAATGTCTCCACCGGAAGACATGTCTTTTCAAGACTTTATATGAGATATGGCTCGGGGTCTCTCGATTACGGTGACCTCCGAGAAGGAACTGAGCTGAAGAACTTGAAATTCTTCAATATCAGGCAGCACCTGAGGCCACGACCTTACCCATTCAACAGATATTGCATGACGTCATGCTTAGGATGTGGGAAACAACTTTAACGGTGTCTCCACATTCTCGAAGACTCGATATCATGTACCGGGTACCACAGTGTTCTGGTTTCCAGAAGACGCAGTTACCTCACCATTCCATGGTTGTGGAATCGGCAATGCGTCAAATTAAAAGTACTAAGACACATTCTTCTAATCCCTCGGGACATGAGGCAAGAACTCTTGATACCTTTGACCGCTGATGCTTTCAGGCCTCCATGTTGTTGGCCAGAATACGTTCATACATCCTCTACATGGGTATGTTTCTTAGGAAGGTGACCAAAAATTTGGAACTAATGGCTCTTCTTCTCCCAGATGACAAGAGGGCTGATTTCCTGACACTTGTTAAACATTCTCAGAATGTTTCCAAGTTCATGATTGTAGGATTGTAGGATAAGGCGGTATAGAAATACTGTTAAATAAATAAATAAATAAAATAAATGAACAGAGCAACTTTTGATTGTTTTGAGTGTATTAGCAGGATCTCTGCTATTTCCATTGGTGCACATCGGATTGCTTGGTTACAAGCATCTGATTTAGAACAGTGGGTGCAAGATAAGCTGGGGAATATTCCTTGCACGGGAGAAAACCTCTTTGGCAAGGATTGGCAAGACAAGGCTTCTCGGCTTGAATCCGAGAACACCACCCTAAACAGGCTTTCTAGGACCACTGCCAACCCAGCTAAGAAAAAGATGGTTAAAAAGTCCTTTTTCAACAAGAAGTAGTAGTTTTATCCTTCTTACTCCCATGTGGTCCACTGTCCGGTCCATGCTTCCCAGAAGGGACAGCAACAACCAAAGCAACAAAAGAAGGCTCAGGCCCCCAGAGCTCAACCAGCTCAGCAGACCCAGCCTCCACAAGGTCTTTGACTTCCTGCTAGAAAACTTAGCTATCCTACCTCTGGAAATCCCAGAGCCAGTCTACATCCCAGGCAGTCTGTGTTACTTTGCCAAAATATGGCACCAGATAACATCAGAACATTGGACTCTCTCCATAGTGACAGAGGGGTACAAACTATACTTTCAAAGTATGCCCCCTCTCTCCACTCCAAGAGAGTTCAGCTCCTGGCCCCCTCTTACCACACTCTTTTGCCAGGAGATCACCACTCTTCTCGCCCAGGGTGCGATAGAGGTGGTGCCACCTAACAAGGCCTGGGCTTCTACTCCCCCTACTTCCTTATACCAAAGAAGACAGGAGGATACAGGCCCATTCTGGACCTCCGAGAATTAAACAAGTATCTGTTCCAAGAGAAATTCAAAATGATCTCTCTCGGAACACTTCTCCCATACATCCAGAGTCAGGATTGGCTATGTTCTCTAGACCTAAAAGATGCATATACACACATCCTTATCCACAAGGATCAAAGGAGGTTCCTTCGGTTCCTCTTTCAGGGAAGACATTACCAGTACAGGGTTCTTCCCTTTGGTCTGGCTTCTGCCCCAAGAGTCTTCACAAAATGCATGGCAGTAATAGCAGCATTTCTAAGAACTCTAGGTATATTGGTCTTCCCTTACTTAGACGACTGGTTTATCCGAGCAGCGTCAGTTCCAGAGGCCAGCTCTGCCCTCTCCTGCACAATGAAGGTTCTTCAACATCTGGGGTTTGTAATAAATCTTCCAAAATCCCATCTCACCCCTTCTCAAACCTTAGAGTTCATAGGGGCTCTTCTAGACACGCAGCAGTCAAAGGCTTTCCTGCCACAGGTACGCTGCACTTGAATAGTTCAACTAGCTTCTCAAGCAGTTTTGAGAATCTCCCTAACTGCTTGAGAAATGCTTCAGTTGCTAGGTCATATGGCTTCCACTGTACATGTGGTTCCCTATGCTAGTCTACGCATGCGAGCAGCTCAGTGGACCCTAGCTTCGCAGTGGACTCAGGCATCAAGTCGTCTGGGGGACAGAAACAAGAACTCTGCATGTCTAATTTCATCCCTCCAATGGTGGCAATCACCAGAAAAACTAATCGTAGGGTCACCTTTTCAGAAGCAACCACGTCAGTCCACCCCGACAACGGATGTGTCCAAATTGGGTTGGAGAGCTCATCTGGACAATCTCTCCACTCAGGGTCTTTGGACTCAGCAGGAGGCTCAGCTTCACATAAATCTGCTAGAACTCAGAGCTATCTTCAATGCTCTCAGAGAGTTTCAGGACTACCTGCGCTCCAAAACAGTTCTAGTCCAGATTGACAATTAGGTAGCCATGTTCTATGTGAACATGCAGGGTGGAACAGATTCTCAGGCGCTGTGCAACAAAGTCCTACACCTATGGTCCTTTGCCATATGCCTTCAGATACACCTACTAGAGGTGTATCTCCCTGGCAAGCAGAATCTCCTGGCAGACAAACTCAGTCAGGCACTACTGCCACATGAATGGTCTCACTATTCAGAACAGATTGATCGAATCGTTCAAATCTGAGGAATCCCAGATATAAATCTGTTTGCAAGTCCTCAGAATGCCAAACCTCCCCCGCTTCTGTTCCAGAATTCCTGTTCAGACCAGTCAGGTAATGGATGCTTTCCACCTCCACTGGGGTCAGGACTTCCTATATGCCTACCCACCCATTCCCCTCATTCCCAAGACTCTGTTCAAGTTTCAGAGAAACAGGGGCCATATGATCCTCATAGCCCCACGCTGGCCACGACAGACATGGTACCCACTTCTTCTAAAGCCAAACCTCTGGAGTTGGGATGTGCTTCAGATCTTCTATCCCAGGAGAACGGGATGCTTCTGCACCCAAATTCTCAGTCTTTGCATCTGATGGCATGGCTGCAGAGAGCTTAGAACTCCAGAATATCAACCTCTCTCAACAGGCTAAAGATATCCTTCTGGCCTCCAGAAAACCTTCCACAAGGCGGGTTTATGCTTTTAAATGGAGAAGGATTTTCAATTTGGTGTTCAAAAAAGGATCTTAATCCTTTTTCTGTTCCAGTAGAGGTGTTACTTAAGTATCTCCTCCACCTTTCATCCTCTGGACTTAAAACTAATTCACCACAGTGCCATTGCGGCTTTTTGAATGCCCTTTGATGGACAACCTATCTCCTTTCAACTGCTTATAGCGCGTTTTATGAGAGGTCTACTCGTAACTAAACCTTCCATTAGGCCACCACCCGTGGCATGGGATCTTAAACTTATCCTTGGACAGCTCATGAAGCCATCCTTCAAACCCCTAGCCATTACATCCCTGAAATTTCTTTCTTGGAAAGTCATCTTCCTAATTGCCCTCACTTCTGCCAGACGCATCAGTGAGCTCCAAGCTTTAGTGGCTGACCCACCTTATACATGGTTTCACCATGATAAGGTAGTCCTTAGAACTCATCCCCACTTTATGCCAAAGGTGGTTTCGCATTTTCATTTGTACCAATTGGTTTCCCTGCCTGTTTTCTTCCCTTGGTCTCATGCCTCTAGTGCAGAAAGGAATCTACATACTCTGGATTGCAAGCGTGCTTTGGCCTTTTATCTTCAAAGAACTAGGCAGCACAGAAAAGCTTCAAAACTTTTTATTTCATTTGATTCCAGTCACCAGGGTTTACCATTTTCCAACAGAATACTCTCCAAGTGGATTGCAGACTGTATCTCTTTACCTATGAGAGTAAAGGACTTTCTCTTGAAGGTTATGTCAAAGCACACAATGTGCGCGCAATGGCTGCCTCCATGGAAAATCTACGCTTGGTGGCGATTGATGAAATCTGCAAAGCATCAACCTGGTCCTCTGTCCATACCTTTGCGGCCCATTATTGCATGAACAAGGACTCCCATTGGGATGCCTCGTTTGGCCAAGCTGTTCTCCAGCATCTCTTTCAGACTTAGAACAACTCCTACCCCCCATTCTGGGTTTTGATACCAGAGATCCTTGGGAGGAAACATGACCCAATTCAGCCTGTGTTTCACTGATCTCTCTGGGGTCATCTCCAAGCTAGGGAGTCCCATATGTGAAGACTATATTCCTGCTTGTTCCTGAAGATAGCGTAGTTACTCACCTGCAATAGGTGATCTCCGGGAACAGCAGGAATTGAATCTTCACAACCCACCCTCCTCCCCTAGGAATTGTATCTTTCTTCTCTCTCTCCTTCTCTCCTTTTATCTCAGCTACAACAGGCACAGTGGGATGCCCCCAAAAGCTTTCCTATAGGATGCTGGGGAGCATTCCTGTGCAGGCTCTGTCGGTGCTGATGTCACCCATATGTGAAGACACAATTCCTGCTGTTCCCGGAGATCACCTGTTACAGGTGAGTAACTATGCTTTCTCTCAGAAAGCTCTGTACCTGCTCCTCTTTGTCAGGCAATGTTGGAGACTTTTACATAAGAACATAAGATATGCCATACTGGGTCAGACCAAGGTCCATCAAGCCCAATATCCTGTTTCCAACAGTGGCCAATCTAGGTCATACGTACCTAGAGGTTTCCCCAAAAGACACAGGTTCCACAATGCTTGTACTGGGTCAAGCATTGATATCCTGGGTCCCTTCTTAATAATGGTTTATGGACCTTTCCTCCAAGAACCTGTCCAAACCTTTTTTAAACTCAGCTACACTAACAGCCTTTACTACATCCTCCGGTAACAAATTCCAGAGTTTGATTACACGTTGAGTGAAAAAATATTTTCTTTAATTAGTCTTAAATAGTTTACACTGTAGCTTCATTGCATGTCCCCTAGTCTTTCTATATTCTGATAATGTAAACAATCGATCTACGTTTACCCGTTCCACTCCGTTCACTAATTTATAGGCTTCTATCATATCTCCCCTCAGCCGTCTCTTTTCCAGGTTAAAGAGCCCTAACCTTTTTAGCCTTTCTTCATGGCATTGCTTCTGCTTCTCTGCTACCGGCTTCCTCGAGACTGCCCGGTGGGGTTCCCCATGCAACGGTGAAGGGGCTTCCTTCAGCTCTATTTTGCGGATGCTGCCTCCTAACCTCATAAGTATTGTTGCTGCTGGCGTTCTGAAGCACACGTCAACTGATGTGGCTGTTGTCGTGCCCTAGCTGGGAGGTGCCTTGGTTGCTGCCTCCTCTCCCCTGCTGGTTGGGACTGCTGCTGATCAGTTGGTGATCCCCCAAAGAACTGTGGAGGTCATCACACAGGAAAAGGGTGAGACAACTCTCGGTGGAATGCTTTGTGAGGTACAGAGGCCAAAGTTGGTAACTTTGCAGTCACTGTGGAGTGTGATACCAGATTTTAACTCTTCTCTTCAATTGATCTCTGGTTGCTCAGTGGGTGATCTTTCTGTGATGTCCCAGGCTGTGGTTTAGAACTCCAAGTCATTATAAACTATTGTTGAAAGAATGACTGTTCTTGAGTCAAAGATGGACATGGTGCATGGTAAAGGGCAGTACAGTCAACTTTAGGCAAATGGAGTAACTTGAAAACCAATCTAGGCACAATAATTTGCATCTACTGAACTTTCTCAAACCTCGACTTATACTACTTATTGACATGGTAAAGAAAATCTGACAGATGCTTGGAATGGATCCTGGGAACCTCCCTCCTTTGGTGTTGGCCCAATTCCGCTCCCAGGGTGGAGGTTTGCCTTCTGAGGGGCAGGCAGGGAGTTTGCATTGGGGATAACTTGACGGAGTTTTTGGAATCCTCTCTGGAGGTTGTGACCCAATGATCCACCCTTAGTCTAACATTTGCCTCAGAGGTGGACCGCAACCTGGTTTTCAAGCTGTATTTCTGCTCAATGAATAAGCTATTTTTTGGTTCAGCAATAGGTATATTTCCTGACTTCCAGTGTTCTAGGGCCTTGGCCCTGGATTTGACTTTTGTGCTTCATTTTCCTTGTGTTTGTATTGTATTGCAAGACTTTTACATTTTTGAACCTAAAATGCTAGCTGATTTTATTTCTGCTTAGGAGGGAATAAGTGTATTAGTATCTGCTCTGCAGCTGCCACTGTAGAGGCTCTTGGGGGACTCTGGTAATGGGGTTCATCCTCAAGTTTTGCTTCTTACCTTATTGTGTTAGCAATATGACTTTTCTCTTTTTTCCTGTTCTTGGATCTTGATTTCCTTGTGGGCTAATATTGTACTGCATATTGGTTATTTGATTTCTATGACTGATTATTTCCAAGTGTCATGCACTTGCCTTTCGTAAGTATAATTGAAATATGTATAAATAAAAAATAAAATAAAAAAAGAAGGACAATCAAAGGTAAGAACAACTAAATATCTGAATTGAAATTAAGCTTTATCAAATCTCTCTTAAGTAATCAAATCAACTTTTTTTTTAAATTATATGGTGATATTGACAGTTAATTTCCTACTGTGCTCATTAATTAGTAATACACTTCATTATAGTATTTTTCTCTATTCAAAACCACTATGCCCCTTTTGTCATTTTTTAATAGTATAGGACAGTTTTGCCCACAAAATACAACACAGCAAAAACAATATTCCATAATATAAAGTATCAAAACACAACCCTTTCCCATGTAACCCTCAATATACTTAGAAATGGATCAAAAGAGAGTTCAAGGAGTAAAACATAAGAAATGGTTAAATAAAGCATACTTACTCAAATCACATATAATAACGCATGAATAACCCACTTTAACCTCCCCAACCACTAGAAGTGGCCTAGTGGTTTGGGCAGTAGCCTCAGTCCAGAGGGACCTGTGCTCAAGTCCCACTGGTGCTCCTTGTGGCCTTGGGCAAGTCAATTAATTTCCTCAGATACAACCTCCGATTGTGAGCCCTTTGGGACAGGGAAATACATTCAGGTATTATTGTATGTAACTTCCTTAACTGCCTACCTGCTATAGGCAGAATGTCAAATAAATAAACTACATGAGGCATACTTCTCTGCAGCCTTAGACTTTGTATCTTCTCTTCTCAACTACTGACTTTATATTTTTAGAGGATGTAGTAAAAGAATAACAAAAGGATATCTATTTGTGCTTTATCGACTATAGCAAAGCTTTTGACTGTGTAAACCATGAGAAACTCTGGGCCACATTAAGAAGCATGGGTATACCACAACACCTGATCGTTCTCTTGCACAATCTGTACATTGATCAAGAAGCAACAGTTCGAACGGAACAAGGAGAAACAGAATGGTTTAAAATAAGCAAAGGTGTAAGACAAGGCTGCATACTTTCCCCCTACCTGTTTAATTTATATGCAGAACAAATCATCAGAGAAGCAGGATTGTATGAAGACAACAGAGGTGTGAAGATTTGTGGAAGACTCAACAACCTTCGCTATGCTGATGATACCACATTACTGGCGGAAAGTGAAGATGATCTGAAACATTTGCTTCTCACAATCAAAGAACATAGTCTCAAAATGGGCCAGCACCTTAATGTAAAGAAGACAAAGATCATGACAACTGGCATAATCAACAGGTTCATCGTCGAAGGAGAAGAAATTGAAAACGTGAACAACTTTAACCTACTTGGATCAACTATCAATAAAGAAGCAACAAGCAGTCAAGAAATCAGATGACGCATTGCTCTTGGCAGAATGGCTATGAAAGACCTAGATAAGATTCTCAAGAGCAGAGATGTCTCTCTCCATACAAAGATTCGACTTGTTCAAGCCATGGTATTTTCAATAACATCATATGGATGTGAAAGCTGGACAATGAAAAAGATAGACAGGAAGAAAATTGATGCCTTTGAATTATGGTGCTGGCGGCGAATACTGTGTATACCATGGACTGCCCGAAGAACAAACCAGTCTGAACTAGAGGAGATCAAACCTAAGCTTTCTTTAGAAGCTCAGATGACAAGACTTCGACTTTCATACTTTGGACACATCATGCGGAGAGAGAGATCATTAGAGAAAGACATCTTGCTTGGCAAGATAGGTGGTCAACGCAAAAGAGGAAGGCCAGCAATGAGATGGATCGATACAATAACAGCAGCTACAGGTACCAGTCTGTCAACAATGAGCCGCCTGACTGAAGACCGAACACAATTTAGGATAGCTATCCAGAGGGTCGCCATGAGTCGACTCCGACTCGGCGGCACTTAATAACAACAGTAAAAGCTGTTAGTGTAGTTGGGTTTAAAAAATGTTTGGACAAGTTCCTGGAGAAAAGGTCCATAAAGCATTATTAAACGGGACCCGGGAAATCCACTGCTTGTCCCAATACAAGCATTGTGGAACCTGTCTCTTCTGGGGAAACTGCTAGGTACTTAGCCACTGTTGGAAACAAGATACTGGGCTGATGGATCTTGGTCTGACTTAGTATGGCAAATCTTATTGTTCTAACTTTTGAAGTCATAAAATCCTTCATCTGATCAGGGTCATAAAAAATGAATCTATTATTATTATATTTAACTACACATTTACACAAATGTCTAGGAAAACTTTTTGTACTGAGTGTCAGTGTTTTTGGGTACAGTGCAAGAAATTGATGTATTCTTATGAAGGTTTGGAAAAATCCAGAACTTATGGCCTAAATACAGTTTCTCATGGTTCCTGAAGAACCAGTGATGATTAGGTTCCAATGTAATGGATACCAGGAAAGTGCTTCGGTTGATGCCTCCTCCAGTGATCCTTCCAGCATTTGAGTTTGATTCAAGCTATCCATCAATATTATATCCTTCTCTTTTCGGTTCAAAACACCTACTCGTTTCTTAATTGGCAAATAAATCTAAGCGATACAAGGGAAAGCTTTTGCCATTATCTTGAAAATATCTATGGAATATTTCTTCAACATTCCCTTGGGAGAGATATTGGATGATTTAGGAAAGTTCAAAAATGCCTAAGCTGATTTTCAAGCTTCTCTAATCTGGCATGCATTGAAAAGTTATCCTTATGATAGCATTTGGAGACTGTAAAATTCCACACTCTGGACAACTAGGACATTTTATATGTTGTTTACCATCCATGTGTGTATTCTGTTTACTACCCAATTGCGTTATAACCATTTCCCCCAGGTTTCTATCCATTGTGAGCTGTATTGAGCAGGGACTGTGTATTACATGCACAGTGCTACATATGCCTTGTAGTGCTATACAAATGATAAGAAGTAGTAGCAGACAACTCCCAAACATGCTGTGCCTGAACAATGGATATATCCTGAACTATGTTGAAAGTTACAGAAGAAAATTTTACCAGCTCAAAAACAGAGTTACACAACAAAGATTTTAAGGTACTAATAGCCATCCAGGCGAAATCTAAAGTCACCACTGGAAGCTTCTTAAGACAGTTCTGCTTGTCAGAAATAGTTCAGGATACCGCCAACTCATAAGATGTTTCCTCCACTACAATGGGTAGGGAGCTCACAGACCCAGGCAAAGATAACACACGACTTTCCTGGAGCTGATTAGCTTCCAGGCATTCCTTGGCCTGGTCTTCACCCATCCCCCACTGAAGGGACTGTGACAGAGACATCTCTTGTTATCATTGAGCCAGCTAAGCTCTACTGTAAAGCCACTGGACAAACTGATGTATCGGTGCTTACCTTGTCAGGCATCCATGGATACACTCAATTGTCAGGCCTACAGGAAACATCAAATTTCAGACGGGCAGATGTTCCTCTTTCATGCTTAGCAAAGGAAGTCACTGATGATATAATACCCAGAACCGACACTGCAAACCAGATAACATACTTGATGAAGAGCCAGGGAGAGAAAGCATAGTTACTCACCTGTAACAGGTGATCTCCGGGAACAGCAGGAATTTAGTCCTCACATATGGGTATCGTCGGTACCGACGGAGCCTGCGCAGGAACACTCCCCAGCGTCCAATCAGAAAGCTTTTGGGAGCATCCCACAGTGCCTGCGTGCTGCCTTCCCGCCTTTCCCAATTGCCTCTCTCCAGTTGAGTTTTAAAGCTGAGACAAAGAGAGAGAGAGGGAAAGGAAAGAGAGAGATAGAGAGATACAACTCCTAGGGGAGGTGGGTGGGTTGTGAGGACTAAATTCCTGCTGTTCCCGGAGATCACCTGTTACAGGTGAGTAACTATGCTATCTCTAGGAACAAGCAGGAATCTAGTCATCACATATGGGGACTCCCTAGTTTTGGGTGCCAGGGAGAAACCCCAGAAGTTGTGTGTCCCTGAGAAGGGCTCCACTTCCCCCCATGGATCTCTGGCATCCTATCAGGGATGGTGGGTAGAAGTTGATTAAGTATGGAACAGGTGTTTGAGAACAGCCTGACCAAACAAGGCATCCCGGCGGGAGTCCTTCTCCAAGCAGTAATGGGCTTTGAAGGTATGAACCGAGGCCCAAGTGACTGCTCGACAGATGTCGTCAATAGACACAGAGTTCAGATGAGCCAGTGTGGCTGTCATGGCTCTCACATTGTGAGCTGTGACATGGCCCTCCAGAGAAAGGTTCTTACTCTGATAGGCGAAAGAAATACACTGAGCAATCCAGTTGGATAGTGTTCTCTTGGAGACTGGCAGTCCCAAATGAGAAGGGTCAAAAGCAACAAAGAGCTGAGAAGACTTTCAATGTTGCTGTGTCCTCTGTAAATAAAAAGCCAGAGCTCTTTTACAGTCCAGGGTATGAAGATTCCTCTCCGCACTTGATGCATGAGGTCCTGGAAAAAAGACAGGTAGGTAGACCTCCTGGTTGAGGTGAAAAGGCGAGACCACCTTAGGCATAAAGTGTGGATGAGTCCTAAGGACTACCTTGTCATGATGAAACCTTGTATAAGGTGGATTAGCTACTAGTGCTTGCAATTCACTAATGCGGCGTGCTGATGTGAGTGCAATGAGAAAGATAACCTTCCAAGAAAGAAATTTCAAGGAGGTGGTAGCTAAGGGTTCGAAAGGTGGCTTCATGAGCTGCCCAAGAACCAGATTCAAGTCCCATGCCACCGGAGATGGTCTAATGAGAGTCTTAGTTAGAAGGAGGCCTCTCATGAATCTTGCTATAAGAGGATGAGAGGAAATAGGTTGTCCATTTAGAGGTTTAAGAGAAGCTGCAATAGCACTCAAATGGACTCTTACTGAATTTGTCTTAAGGCCTGCATTAGACAAATGGAGGAGATAACCCCCTTGCTATACCTCTAGAATCTTTACTGGAGTAAGACCCGTTTCTGAAGACCAAACAGTGAACCTTTTCCACTTGAAAGCATAAGAACGTCTAGTGGAAGGTTTCCTAGAAGCATAAAGAACATCTTTCACTTGCTAAGAAAGATGAAGATCCTGGAGATCTAGGCCTTCAGCAACTAAGCCCTGAGATGCAGGGACTGGGGATTGGGATGCCATAACATTCCGTTCTCCTGAGATAGATGATCTGGAGCAGACCCTAACTCCAGGGAGGGAGCTTGAGAGAGATGTAGAAGCAGAGGGTAGCACACTTGGCGTGGCCAATGTGGTGCTATGAGAATCATGTGGCCTCTGTCTCTCTGAAGCTTGAAGAGGGTTTTGGGAATTAGGGGAATGGGTGGAAAGGCATAGAGGAAGTCTTGACCCCAGTGAAGGAGGAAAGCATCCTAGGCCTGAGCTCCCTGAGCCGGAGTTCTGGAACAGAACTGGGGAAGTTTGGCATTCCATGGACTTGCAAAGAGGTCTATGTCCGGGGTTCCCCAAAGTTGAAAAATCTTGGCCACCTGGTCTGCATGGAGAGACCACTCATGTGGAAGGAGAACTCGACTGAGTCTGTCTGCCCAAGAGTTTTGAACGCCTGGAAGATACACTGCCAGAAGATGGATGTGATGCTCTCTGGCGAGGGCCCACAGTCGCAGAGCTTCATTGCAAAGCGACAGAGAGCCTGATCTCCAGGAACAAGCAGGAATGAGTCTTCACATATGGATACGTCGGTACCGACGGAGCCTGCGCGGGAACGCTCCCCAGCTTCCCAAAAAGGAAAGCTTTTGGGAGCATCCCACAGCGCCTGCGCGCTGCCTTCCCGCCTTTCCTAATCAACTCTCCTCAGTTCTTCTTTGCCGCGGAGCCAGCAGGTCGAGCCCTGTCACTGCTGAAGAAGTTCTTTATTTTATTTTATTTCTTTGGTCGCGTGTCTGCCTTCCCCGACTCCGGACCGGTACCGCCGGTCTTTTCTTTCTTTCTTTTAAAAAAAAAAATATATATATATATATCGATATTTTTCCTCACTTGGTGTATTTTTCTTCTTAGGCCTCAGGGCCCACAAGAGAATTTCCCTCATGGAAAAACCAGCCTCCGGGTTCAAAAAATGCACTAAGTGTAGCGGTACTATTTCTGTTACAGATACCCATGAATGGTGTCTTAAATGTTTGGGTCCTGAACACTCCATTCCGGATTGTCCGTCCTGCTCTCTTATGTCTAAACGGGGGTTACAGAACCGAGCAGCCAAGCTCCATGTGCTGTTTCCCGTTGATGCACCGTCGGTAGCATCGACATCTTCCAGGTCTTCTTCTCCTGATGGATCTCAGGTAACCAAACATAAACCTAGCAGGTCCTCGAAGGGTAGATCTCCCTCTAAGCATCGAGATGTCTCTGGGCTTGCCCTCGAGGATCCTGCGCCAGCAAAACAACCCCGGCGGGAAGCTCCGGCTTCCAAAGCTCCTCCTATGGGGTTACAGGTTGACATCGATGGCACGGCCTCGACCGATCACCTGTTAGAATGCTCTGGGGTACCGGCACAATCTCCCAGTACCGACTTCCAGGCATTCATGGCGTCGATGGATCACAATGTTCTGTCCATGCAGCAGACTATTACGGCCTTCATTCAAGCTGCGACGCCGCTGGTACCGAAACAAACTCTGTTCTCGGTATCGGCTCCGGTACCGGCACCAGCACCGATACCGGTACCGACTGCATTGACATCGGCCAGGATACCGGCTGCAGCGGTTCCTTGTCCAGGGCTGCTTACCGGTACCGATCCGGTACCGGGGACGCCCGATGTCGATACTGCCCGATACGCGTATCGAGCGTTGGAAGAGCACCCTGACAGGCGATACTTCGATTCCTCTGATGATTCTGATACATCAGACGAGTCTTCTGAAGTATCCATAGCCCTTCCCGAAGAGCCTTCTTCTCCAAAAAGAAGAATGTCTCCTCCAGAAGACTTGTCCTTTCAAGACTTCATAAGAGAAGTAGCTAAAGGACTTTCTATTTCAGTAACTTCTGAATCAGAGCCTAGAGCTAAAAAATTGGATATTTCAGGTTATTCTAGAGCTCCTAAAGAGGCGGTCACCTTACCAATTCATGAGATTCTTTATGAACACATGATTGATCTATGGGAGGCTCCTCTTACTCTCTCTCCTCATTGTCATAGATTGGACACTATGTATCGTGTCCCTCCTTGTCCTGGATTTCAGAAAACTCAGCTTCCTCACCATTCCACTGTGGTGCAGTCAGCTATGAAAAGGATAAAGAGTACAAAGAGACACTCTTCTGCTCCTCCAGGAAGAGAATGCAGGACCTTGGATGCCTTTGGTAGGAAAATCTTCCAAGCCAGTATGCTTATTGCCAGAATCAACTCATATAGCCTTTACATGGGTATGTTTCTAAAGGAAGTTGCACAAAAACTGCACACTTTCCTCCCTTTTCTTCCAGAGGATAAAAGGGAGGAATTCTTCATTTGGCTTAAGCATACTCAAGACATTTCAAAGTTTCCCAACAGGGCAGCCTTTGACTCTTTTGAAGGTGCCAGCAGAGCCTCAGGCATTGCCATAGCTGCTCGCAGAATTGCTTGGCTCCAGGCTTCTGATTTAGAGCCCTGGGTTCAAGATGGCTTAGGAAATCTTCCCTGTACAGGTGAAAACCTATTTGGCAAAGAATGGCAAATAAAAGCCACTCAAATGGATGCAGAAAACTCTGCTCTGGATAGACTTTCAAAGTCAACCTCCATTCCTGCCAAGAAAAAGCCTTTTAAAAAGTCTCTCTTTAAAAAGGGCAGATTTCCTTCTACTTCTGGCCAACAATCTTCTACAGGTCGCTTTGCCACTAAGCGTCAGCAACCTAAACAGGCCAGGCCTAAGCCTACAGGGGCTGCTGCAATTCAGCAGGCCCAACCTTCTCAGGGTTTTTGACTTGATGCTAGAGAACTTAGCCTTTCTGGCTCTAAAGCAGCCCGAGCCTCTCACCATTCCAGGAAGGTTGGCTCATTTTGCTCCCAGATGGGAGCAAATAACATCAGAGCAGTGGACCCTCTCCATCATAAGAGAGGGCTACAAGCTTCATTTTTCAGACCTTCCTCCCCACACCATGGTGAGATATTTCAATTCTCCCACATCTCTTCTCGACCTTCTAGGTCAAGAGGTAGCTACCCTTCTTGCCCAAGGGGCAATAGAAGAAGTTCCTCTTCTTCATCAAGGGTCAGGGTTCTACTCCCCCTATTTTCTCATTCCAAAGAAGACAGGGGAATACAGACCCATCTTAGATCTCAGAGAATTGAACAAATTTCTATGCAAGGAGAAGTTCAAGATGCTTTCTCTGGGCACTCTCCTTCCATACCTTCAAAGTCAGGATTGGCTTTGTTCTCTAGATCTCAAGGATGCGTACACCCATGTCCTCATCCATCCCTCTCACAGAAACATAGAAACATGATGACAGAAAAAGACCACAAGGCCCATCTAGTCTGTCCTTCCATAACAACAACTACAACAGTGCACTTTTTACCTTTAGAGATCCTCTGTGTTGGTCCCATGCTTTTTTGAATTCAGTTACTGTCCTCATCTCTACCACCTCCACTGGGAGACTATTCCACGGATCCACTACTCTATCCGTAAAGAAATATTTCCGCATATCACTCCTGAATCTATCTCCCTTCACCCTCATCCCATGTCCCCTCGTCGCAGAACTTGCTTTCAATTGAAAGAGGCTCTCTCCCTGAACATTTATGCCACGGAGGTATTTAAACATCTCAATCATATCACCTCTATCCCGCCTTTCCTCTAAGGTGTACATATTAAGATCCTTAAGTCTGTCCTCATATGCTTTATAATGAAGACCACTAATCATCTTAGTAGCAACCCTCTGCACCGACTCCATCCTGTTCACATCCTTTTGAAGGTGCGGTCTCCAGAATTGCACACCATACTCCAAATGAGGTCGCACCAAAGACTTATACAGAGGCATTATCACCTCCTTTTTTCTGCTAGCCATTCCTCTCCGTATGCACCCAAGCATCCTTCTAGCTTTTGCCGTCGCCTTTTCTACCTGTTTAGCTACTTTAAGATCCTCGGACACAACTACGCCTAGGTCCCGCTCTTCTTTAGTGGACAAAAGTACTTCACCTCCTATACTGTATTGCTCCCTTGGATTGCTGCAGCCCAAATGCATGACCTTACATTTTTTAACATTAAATCCCAGTTGCCAAATTCTAGACCATTCTTCAAGCTTAGCTAGATCCCTCCTCATGTTATCTACACCTTCCTGGGTGTCTACTCTATTGCAGATTTTGGTATCATCCGCAAAGAGGCAAACCTTACCCGACAGCCCTTCCGCTATATCACTAACAAAGATGTTAAAAAGAATCGGACCAAGGACAGATCCCTGGGGCACACCACTGGTAACATCCTTCTCCTCAGAGTGAGCTCCATTTACTTGTACTCTTTGTCGCCTCCCACCCAACCAATTTCTAACCCAAGCAGTAACTTTAGGGTCCATCCCTAGGGTGCTCAGTTTGTTTATAAGTCGCCTGTGAGGAACAGTGTCAAAGGCTTTACTGAAATCTAAATACACCACATCTAGAGCTCTCCCGCGGTCCAACTCCCTGGTCACCCAGTCAAAGAAATCAATCAGATTTGTCTGACAAGACCTGCCTCTGGTGAATCCATGCTGCCTCGGATCCTGTAATCCGCTGGACTCCAGAAACCTCACTATTTTCTCTTTCAACAGCGTTTCCATTAATTTACTTACCACTGACGTTAAGCTAACCGGCCTGTAGTTTTCAACCACATCCTTACTACCGCTTTTGTGTAAAGGCACCACATGAGCCTCTCTCCAGTCCTTTGGCACCACTCCCGACTCCAATGAGGCATTGAAAAGGTCAGTCAGTGGAGTTGCTAGAACGTCCCCAAGTTCCCTCAGTATTCTAGGGTGTATCCCATCCGGTCCCATCGCTTTGTCTACTTTAAGTTGAGCTAGTTTCTCACGAACACAGTCTTCTGAAAATTGTTCAAGATGTCCCTCGCTTCTGTTCTTATTTGTGGGTGTTTTCTGAGGTCCTGCTCCTGGTTCTTCATCTGTGAACACAGAACAAAAATATTTGTTAAGCAATTCCGCTTTATCCTTATCAGCTTCTACATATTCCTACGGTTTCTTTTCCAAGGAAAACATTACCAATACAGAGTTCTTCCTTTTGGTCTGGCCTCTGCTCCAAGAGTGTTCACCAAATGCATGGCAATAGTTGCTGCATTTCTACGAACTCTGGGAATATTTGTCTTCCCATACCTGGACGACTGGCTCATTCGAGCTCCATCTCATTCACAGGCCCAGAATTCCTTGAACCGCACAAGGTGCATTCTGCAGTATCTGGGACTTGTGGTAAACCTCCCAAAGTCTCAGCTAATCCCTACTCAGTCCCTAGAATTCATAGGGGCCTGGTTGGATACCACTACTGCAAGGGCCTACCTTCCTCAGGCCCGTTGCCAACGTCTAGTGCAGTTAGCCTCTCAGTTTCAGTCAAAGAGCCACTTAACTGCCCGGGAAATGCTACAACTGCTAGGCCACATGGCTTCCACAGTGCATGTGGTACCCTATGCTCGCCTACACATGAGAGCAGCTCAATGGACTTTGTCCACCCAGTGGACTCAAGCTTCAGGAGCTCTCTCAGACCAAATAGCAACCTCCAAACGTCTCTTTTGGTCTCTCCAATGGTGGATGTCCACTCAAAATCTGTTGCTGGGGTCCCCCTTCCAACAGTTGTTGCCCCAAGCAACCCTCACAACAGATGCCTCCCAAACAGGTTGGGGAGCCCATCTACAGGACCTCTCCACCCAAGGCACTTGGTCCCCACAGGAGACCTCCCTTCATATCAACCACTTGGAGCTTCGAGCAGTTTTTCTAGCTCTCAAGGTCTTTCATACCCTCCTCAGCTACAAGACAGTCCTCATTCATACGGACAATCAAGTAGCCATGTTTTACATAAACAAGCAAGGAGGAACTGGCTCTCTGTCACTTTGCAACAAAGCTTTAAGATTGTGGGCCTTCGCCAAAGAGCATCAAATCCATCTCAGGTCCAAAACTCTTGGGCAGACAGACTCAGTCGAGTTCTGCTTCCACACGAATGGATCAGGTACTCAGAATCTTCCAAGAATGGGGAACCCCGGACATAGACCTCTTTGCAAGTCCGTGGAATGCCAAACTTCCCAGGTTCTGTTCCAGAATTCCGTGTCAGGGAGTTCAGGCCAAGGATGCCTTCCTCCTCCATTGGGGTCAGGGCTTCCTGTATGCATTTCCACCCACTCCCTTGATTCCCAAGACTCTGTTCAAACTCCAGAGGGATCAAGGATCTATGATCCTCATAGCTCCACGCTGGCCACGCCAAGTGTGGTACCTTCTACTTCTACATCTCTCCCAAGCCCCCTCTCTGGACTTGGGAGCTGCTCCAGACCTTCTGTCCCAGGAGGAAGGGACTTTGTGGCACCCAAACCCCAAGTCCCTACACCTCAGAGCTTGGTTACTGAAGGCCTAGACCTTCAAGACTGGAATCTTTCTCAACAAGTGAAGGATATCCTCCATGCTTCCAGAAAACCTTCCACCAGGCGTTATGCTTTTAAATGGAAAAGGTTTTCAATTTGGTGTGCTGAAAAGGGTCTTGACCCTCTAGCACTACCTTTAAATTCTCTTTTAGACTATCTCCTGCATCTTTCCAATGCAGGTCTTAAAACAAATTCAGTAAGAGTCCATTTGAGTGCTATTGCAGCATCCCTTAAGCCCATCAATAGACAACCTATTTCCTCTCATCCTCTCATTGCAAGATTCATGAGAGGCCTAACTTTAACTAAACCTCCCATTAGGCCTCCTCTGGTGGCATGGGACTTAAATTTGGTTCTTGGTCAGCTCATGAAGCCACCTTTTGAACCCTTAGCCACTACCTCCTTGAAATTTCTTTCATGGAAGGTTATTTTCCTCATTGCAGTTACTTCAGCTCGCCGCATCAGTGAACTGCAGGCATTAGTGGCTAATCCACCTTATACAAGGTTCCATCATGATAAGGTAGTCCTTAGGACAAATCCACACTTTATGCCTAAAGTGGTCTCACCTTTTCATCTTAATCAAGAGGTATATTTACCTGTCTTTTTTCCAGCTCCTCATGCATCCAGTGCAGAGAGGAATCTTCATACTCTGGATTGTAAAAGAGCTCTTGCTTTTTACTTACATAGGACACAGCAGCATCGAAAGTCTTCCCAGCTTTTTGTTGCTTTTGATCCTTCTCATTTGGGACTTCCAGTCTCTAAGAGAACACTGTCCAATTGGATTGCTCAGTGTATTTCTTTCGCCTACCAGAGTAAGAACCTTTCTCTGGAGAGCCATGTCACAGCTCATAATGTGAGGGCCATGGCCACTTCTATGGCTCATCTAAATTCTGTGTCCATCGACCAGATCTGTCGAGCAGCCACCTGGGCCTCGGTTCATACCTTCACAGCCCATTACTGCTTGGACAAGGACTCCCGCTGGGATGCCTTGTATGGTCAGGCTGTCCTCAGACACCTGTTCCATTCTTAAACAACTCCTGCCCTCCTTCCCTGGATGGATGCCTGAGATCCATAGGAGGACGCAGACCCTTTTCAGGGTCTCATATCCTTGGGGATCTCCCAGGCATCTCAGCTAGGGAGTCCCCATATGTGAAGACTCATTCCTGCTTGTTCCTGGAGATAGCACAGTTACTTACCTGTAACAGGTGATCTCTGGGAACAGCAGGAATAAGTCTTCACAACCCTCCCACTTCCCCTAGGAGTTGTATCTCTTTTCTATCTTTCCTTTCCTCTCTCTCTCTATTGTCTCAGCTTTAAACTCGAACTGAGGAGAGTTGATTAGGAAAGGTGGGAAGGCAGCGCGCAGGCGCTGTGGGATGCTCCCAAAAGCTTTCCTTTTTGGGAAGCTGGGGAGCGTTCCCGCGCAGGCTCCGTCGGTTCCGACGTACCCATATGTGAAGACTTATTCCTGCTGTTCCCAGAGATCACCTGTTACAGGTAAGTAACTGTGCTTTCCCCCTTGCTTGTTCACATAGAACATGGCTACTTGATTGTCCGTATGGATAAGGACTGTCTTGTAGCTGAGCAGGGTGTGGAACACTTGCAGAGCAAGGAAGATTGCTCTGAGCTCCAAGAGATTGATATGTAGACAACTCTCTTGTGGAGTCCAAGTGCCCTGGGTGGAGAGGTCTTGCAGATGAGCTCCCCAACCCATTGGAGAAGCATCTGTTTTAAGAGTTTCTTGTGGCAGAGGTTGCTGAAAGGGGGATCCCATTTGTATGTATATACACAAGAAAAATGGTCTTCCACAGAGCTAAATGAAATCACTATTGTAAAGGGAATAAACTCAAAAGAGATTTTGATGATTACACCAGCGGTTATGTTTATCCCTGGATGGATCTTAATCGCAAAACTCGAAAAACTCGCCGGCAAGTGAGTTTTGATATTACTTCCGATGAAGCTAGTGGCTCTGATTCTAGTAGAACCTCGCGAGAGGATTTTTTAGACGACGATCAAGACAAGAAAAAGAAAAAACTGCCCCCCGCACAAAACAGCACGATCGAACCAATCAACAGATTTGAGCTTGGTGGTCAATCTTTCAAGCACAGTTTTGACAGCTGATCAATACCGTCTTCTCAATAAAGGTCTCTCGTATGTACCCACGATTGCTCATGATTCTTTTATTAAATAGTTTATTTATAATCCACCATAAACAGTACAACAAAGTACATATAAGCAAACAGAGAGTCCGGGAGGGCGTGGTGTACTCTGATCCCCGCCCCCCCGGGCAATACAAAGGGAATCATAAGGTGGCATTTAACAAAGTATTTCCCCTCCCCTCCCACCCCCCATGCTGTCTTCCCCTCCCATCTGTCTCCCCCCGCCCCCCTGATACAACTTGTGGTGTTGCCCTTCTCACAATCAATCCTCCTTGTACCATTCAAGGTAGTACCTCAGCTCCCATACTGTAAAATCTCATTCCGACTTCTGGGCCCCAGTTGTACAATGTAAGGCTCCCAAACCGCCATAAAGGCCGGCCACCGTTTGACACTGCCTCGCGCCCAGCGATGTTCCATTTGCATCAATTGGTGAAAATTGTTCCTCCACTCCCCGAAAGTGGGGGGCTGGGGATCCCTCCACAGTCGAAGAATCGGCGCCTTCCCCACCAGACAAGCCTTTCGGACCAATAGCCGTTCCCCCTTCTTTCCTGGGCATGGGGGGGGTAGGGAGTCCAGCACCACAAGGGAGCCCGACCACTGGATGCGCTGCTGAAGACCACCCCCCAAAAAGGAAGAGATTTTAAGCCAATAGGGCTGCAAAGATGGACATTCCCACCACATATGGAGGAGGGTCGCCAAGGGCTCCGAGCAACGGGGGCAACGGCCGTCTGTAGTAAGTCGGCTCCGCAGCGCCCGCCTGGGGGAGAAGTGAACTCTAGTGAGACACTTAAATTGGACCTCCCTCCAACGCATCCCTCGAGCTAGGCCAACTATGCGGGAGAGTGCCGCCCGCACCGTGCCAGGGGGCACTGCACATGCCAATTCCCCCTCCCAAGCCAGCTCCACCTCCCGGTAGTCTGGGGCGGGACTGAGGTCAGCCACTCGGACTTTGAAGACAGATATCGATACCGGAGCGTCGCCCCCAAGGCCAAGGAAATCCAGAATCCACTGAGCCCTCTCAGCAGAGAGTGCCTCTCGCGGCAAGGAGGATATATAGTGGGCCACCTGAATGTAAGCATAGGCGTGCCGAGGGGAAAGGTCCCACTCCCGGCTCAGCGTCCTAAAGGATTTGCAGATTCCCGAGGGTTCTACCAAGTGGCCAAGGAGCTTGATTCCACGGCTATCCCAGGCCTGAAAAAGTATCGACTCCGAGCCCGAAGGAAAAGAAAGATTCCCTCGCAATGGCAACCAACTAGAGGTCTGCCACGGTTCACCCCAGCGAACGTTGAGATATTGCCAAGTCCGTTTCGCCGAGATGATCAACACACTTTGCCTTATATAACGGGGAGACCCGGGTTGGCTCCATGCAGGACCCCTAATAGAGTGAGCGGGGGCGACAAAACATTCCTCTAGACGCCGGGGTGTGTAGTGAGCAGTGTCACCAAGCCAGTCTGCCAGATGTCGCGCTTGGCAGGCTAAGGCATAGGCTCGCAGATCCGGGAGACCCATCCCCCCCGCACGCCATCTGCCCAGTAGCCGGGCCCACGGGATACGTGCCCTTCCTCCCCTCCAGAAAAAGGAGTGAAAGCAGGCCTCGATGCGGCGTAGATCTTTGCGGAGCAGCCACACTGGCAGAGTCTGAAGCCAGTAAAGGAGGCGGGGGAGGACCACCATCTGTACCGCCGCTATCTTCCCTGAGAGGGACAGTGGGAGAGCCCCCCACGCCCGCAGCTGCGTTTGCAATCTTCTCAGGATCCGATCGAGATTACGGCCATACAAACTTGCCGGGGTGACTGGGCAGGGCAATCCCCAAATATATGAACTCATCTGTTGCCCATTTGAGCGGGAACCCTCCGGCCCACGCACCCCGAAGAGTGCCTGATACATCAAGGGCCTCTGATTTCTCTTTATTGATGCGCAATCCCGCCACTCTCCCAAACCTTTCAAATTCCAACATCAGACCGCGCAGGGAACGCTTCGGGGAGAGTAGGTGAACAAGTAGATCGTCGGCAAATGCAGAGAGCTTGAATTCTTGTGAGCCAATGCGCACTCCGGAGATCTCTCTGGAGGCCTCGATGGTCCTAATCAAGGGGTCGAGGGAGAGGACAAAAAGCAGGGGGGAGAGGGGACACCCCTGCCGTGTCCCGCGGCCTAAATCAAAAGCCTCCGATGCGACGCCATTGCAAACCACCCCCGCCGTCGGCTGGGCATAGAGACTTCGCACCATCCGGCAGAAACGGGTACCAAGTCCATATTCCGGCAAAAGTGCCCAGAGATAGTCCCAATTCACCCGATCGAAAGCCTTTTCGGCATCGAAACTAATCAACAAAGAAGGTAGTTGGTGATGGTGGGCCCACTCCAGAGAAAGCAGAATTTTCCGCAAATTTCGCACTGCGTAGCGGCTCCGGACAAAGCCCACCTGAGAGTCGTGCACGAGGTGACTCAACACCTCCGCCAGCCTAGTAGCCAAAATCTTAGCTAATACTTTCAAGTCAAAATTAAGCAGCGAGATAGGCCTATAGGAGCCAGCCGCTAAGGGATCCTTGCCCGGCTTAGGGATCAACACAATATGAGCGTGATTGTTCCCCCAGCGGAAAGCCCCCTGCTCAATACGACGGTCATAGACTGCCAAAAATGTTGGGGTCACAGTGTCTCCTAAGAGCTTGTAAAACTCAGCGCCCAGGCCGTCCGGACCAGGCGACTTGAAACAACAGGCTGAGGTAATTACCACCTGGACCTCCTGAGCCGTCAACGGCTGCTCCAGAGACTCACGCTGTGCTGGAGACAATTGCGGGAGGTCAAGGCCCTTCAGATAATCACATAGGTCAGCCGGTGGCACCCTCTCGGTCTCATACAGAGATTGGAAAAAGGTCCTGAAAAGTTGCGCAATTTCCACCTTTTCTCTGCAGAGTCTACCGGTGTCATCTCGCAGGGCAGCCACCAGACGGGAGCCGCGCTGTCCCCTCAGACATCGGGCAAGCAACCGCCCCGTTTTGTCTCCGTGACAATACATCTGATACCGGTAGTAAAGGTGGGATTTCTTGGCCCGTTGGTGTATTAGTTTACCCTGTTTTCCAAGTTACTTGTTCCTGTTCAATGTAATGACCTGACTTTTGTTCATTGTCGGTTACCTTCTTGTTTTATGTAAACCGCGCTGATCGCAAATAGTGCGGTATATAAGAAATGTAAATAAATAAATAAATAAAATAAATAAATAAATTAGCTCGTTTAACGCCACCTGAGCTTCCCAAAGCCGCTTTTTAGTCGTTACAAGTGGGGCACGAGCACAGCGGCGGCGTAGATTCACCACCTGTCGTTCTAAACGTATGATGCGGTCAGCGATCAGCCGGCGCTTACGGGCCGCAAAGCCGATAATATCGCCACGCAACACTACTTTCGCCGTCTCCCAGACCAATTCCGGGTCCCCCTCATGACACCGATGATCGTCCAAAAATTCGTGCCAGCGCTGGCGAAGGAAGCCATGGAACTGAGCATCATGGTAAAGATCAAGCGGGAAGCGCCAGAGTCGAGACCCAGAAGAAGAGGCTGTCCCCCAGTGTAGTTCCAACCACACCCAGGCGTGGTCGGAGATCTCCACCGGACCGATCTGAGTCTCTCCCACCCTGGCAAGGGCTCCCCCCGAAAGCAGAATGTAGTCAATACGGGCACTCGAACCGTGCGCCCGAGATTGATGGGTGTAATCCCTCTCCAGGGGATGGAGCAATCGCCAGGGGTCTACCAGATCCAACCGTTTCCGGAATCTCTGCAACATGCGGGTCGTGGGGATCCTGTCCCGGCTCCCCCCCCCCTGTTGAAGTATCCAATTCGACATCTAGGATGCCATTGAAATTGCCCCTATGAGCAAGGGACAATCGGGAAGCTGTTCAATCCGGGAGGCCAAATCACAAAAGAAGTTGGGGACAAACGTATTAGGCCCGTAAAGGTTACCAATAGTGACTAATTTCCCATCAAGGTAACCATGCAAAAGCAAATATCTGCCCATGTCATCCGCTGTGAGGGTGGTCAACGAAAAGCGAACTCTCTTGTGGAACAAGACCGCCACACCCCCCTTCCGTCCCTGTGCAGGGGAACCCCAGACCTGACCCACCCACGAACGGCATAGCTTATCATGCTCCTCGGCTGTCTGGTGGGTTTCTTGCAGGAGGGCGATATCACACTTTTGGCGAGCAAGGGCTTGCAGCACCTTATATCGCTTGAGCGGGCTCCCCAGTCCGCACACATTCCAAGTAACAATCTTTAGAGGCATGAGGCAGTGTCAAAGATCCGGCAAAGGGCTAAGCATACATATAGTAGGGAGGTCCTCCCAGCCTGGGACCCCCCTCTCTCTAGCAGTTTAAGGGCGCAACACCACAAAGTTACCCAAAAAAGCCTGGTTACCCCATACCCTCCCTCACCCTCCCCCCTTCCTCCCCCCCCTTCCCTCCCTCCACCCGTCCTTCCCCCCTCCAATTCCTACAAGTCCACCCACCCGGTCGGACAACTTCCACTGACATTCGGGATACCCCCCCCTATGCCCTCCCCTCCCACCCTTATGCTAACGGTGTCCCGCTGTTGGTGTCCCCCATAGGGCCGAGCTGCCTAATCATATAAAGGAGGGGTCTCCCATGATCGCAAATTCAACCCATTCCCGCATCCACCCAATCGCAGTCCCATGAGGTCCACGCACCCCCCCGTCGCCCTGTCGATTTTCCCCTCCCCCCCCCGTGCCCAGCCTCATAAGGGCCAGAGAGGGGTCTCCGGGCCCGTCAGCCCGGGACACCGGGTGTCCCTAACAGTATCCCTAACAGTGCACTCAGGCTTCGCACAGCTAGGGGGGGTGGCAGGGTTCGTCCCTCCTCACTAACAGGAGGGGGGGGGAGAGGAGGAGGACCGCCCGCCCCTCCACGGCGAACCCATCGTCCCCCCTTCACCCCGGGCTCGGACGGCGGTGCCTAGGACGTAGACAGGCCCCAAGCAGTCCAGGAGAGTCCGCCTCCGGGGGGAGGCGCGTGCAGAATCGCAACCCCCCCTCCATCTTCGTACCCATCAGGGATATCAGCGATGGTGACTGTAGTCTCGTAAATTAATCCCCCCTGGTGTCTCTGCTCCTATCAGCAGGCGCATAGGTAGGCCCTATCCCCCGGAGATCCGGTTCTGCACGGGAGGGGTGGGGGAAAAAAAAACAAAACAAAACACAGAAACGGCCCAACCCCTGTAATCGCACCAAGACTGGGGGGGGGGGGCCAGGGCTCTATCCCAGGGAACACCACCGAGGCGAGTGTAACAAGTGCCAGCAGCAGCTAAAACAAAATAATCCTGCGAGCTATACAACATGGAGTCAAAGTAACCCCACATAGGCTACATAGTGTTACATTGTTACTATGACCTAGTACATTCGCAGGGAGTCCCTCAGGCGTAGGGATGCACAGCGATCGTTTCAGTGGTGGAGCCCATTCTAAAAAAAGCCTGAGAAATCGAGGCCCAGTAGAATTGGCAAAAAAAATAAAAATAAAAAGAAGGTGAATGAAATAAGTAACAATAAAAAAGGAATCAAAAATAGGAAAAAATGTGGGGGGGGGGGGGGGAGGAGGGGAAACAAAACAACACTACCAAAAGCCCGGAGCCTCCATATGAACTAAATACTGATAAACTAAAAAAAAATTAATACATGAAAAAATAAGGGAATAAGATGGCCAAGACAAAAGTATGGGTCAGGGAAAAAAAGAGAAGAAAAGAAAGAAATATCCAGGCTAGCCGGCACATAGTAGTCCACGGCAGTCCAAGGTCTTTGGAGCCTATCAGTAGGGGCCCTCAAGAAGGAGTTGGGCTAGGCATGTTGAGGGATTCTAAGAACGCAGCTGCTTCTACCGGCGTCGAGAGGAATCTTGTACGGCCCTGGTGTTCCACCCTCAGGCGGGCTGGGTACAGCAAAGAAAAGCGGATTCCTTTAGCGAAAAGCTGGGCGCAGGCTGAAGAGAAGGCACGTCGTTGTTGGCTAACAAGGACGGAATAGTCCTGGAAGACAAGGATGCGTTCAGCAGGCGGAGGGTCGGAAACCCTGCGGTTGCGGGCAAGTCGCAGCACCTCCTCTTTCTGTCGGTATTCCTGGAACCGGGCGATGACTGCTCGGGGACGCTGCGCTTGCTCTCTGCGGGGTCCCAGTCTGTGCACGCGGTCCAGCTTTACCCGACCTCCGTCGGCTCCGCCAACAAGTTGATCCAGCCACGATTGCAGGTAATTGGAGAGGGCTCCATCTCCCACGGATTCAGGGATCCCTACGAAACGTAAGTTTTTGCGGCGCCCCCTGTTCTCCAAGTCGTCCAGCTTCTCACTCTGCTGTTTAACGACGGATTCGAGGGCAGCCAGCTTAGCCGTGAGAGAATGTTGGGAGTCCTCGACCTCAGCGATGCGCGCCTCAGCCTGCTCCATTCGCCCGGTAAATTCGGAGAAACTTTGATTAAGGGTCTGAAGGCTCGCTGTGAGGGTTTGGAAGCGGGCGTCTAGTGCACTCACCACCGCTGCGCTCACCTCGGCCACTAGGTCAGAGCCATCCCCCGATCTTGGGCTAGCAGGGGCCCCTTCAGCCATTTTGGCCTCCACTGCACGTGGCTTCTCCCTCCGAACGGATTTCGTTGCCATCGGGCTATCACTGTTTCTGCAGCCCTAGAACTGGAATTTAAAGCTCCTGGCAGAGTGTTCTATCGGGTCGGCAGTTTTGAAGGCAAACGGCGGTGTGGGATCAGATTTTTAGCAGTTTTGCGGGGTATTCTACCCGGAGCTGATCAGAGCACGTCTGGTCAGCTCATTGCCAGACCGGAAGTCCTTGCTCATGATTCTTTTCAATTCCACTTAGATATGGAAGCTCTCATTCGCAAATTGAGTCTTAAGGCTTATTTTGCTTCATCACCCCAAATCAATACTGTTCAAATTAACTCTCCAGAAGATCGTAGAGTACCGATAATCTTTAAATCAACTTGGATGCCCCCAGGTCCAGTACCTCCGGCATTACAGATCTTCAAACAATTGGTGTTAAAAGATGTGAGCCTGATGGAACAGGATCATCGGTTGACGAAAAATACACTCTCTCTCTCAGAACGCATAGCTTTACGTGAACTTCGCGCTAGAATGGATATTATAATCCGCAGAGCCGATAAAGGGGGTGCTGTGGTTATATTGAACCGTGATGATTATCTTGAGGAAGCCCACCGACAACTGTCGGATCGGCATTACTATCAAATACTGTCAGTAGATCCCACTGCGAGTTTACAGTTGCAGATACGAACTAGCACACAGAAAGCTTATGAAGACAAGCTTATATCTAAGAAAGAGCTGATATTTTTAAACGCGAAGTTTCCAACATTGGCTAGATTTTATTTGGTCCCCAAGATTCATAAGAGCCTTGAAAAACCACTTGGGAGACCCATCGTGTCAACCAATGGTTCTCTGTTGGAACCTTTATCAATTTATATCGATTCTTTTTTGCGCCCTTTACTAGTTGATATTCCTTCTTATCTTCGAGATACGGCCCATTTTTTAGAGTTATTAGAACAAGCTGACTGGGCATGTGATCCTGAAATATTGCTAATGACGCTTGATATAACAGCTTTATACACCAGTATACCGCAAATGGAAGCCTTTAAGACAGTCGGGATAGCTCTACAGAAACGAGGCGGCCTTTCAGATTCACAGATTTCATTTATTTTGGAATTAACACATTTTACAGTTTTTTTGAATTATTTTGTTTTTGATAATGTCATCTATCAACAGCTATCGGGTGTAGCGATGGGGGCAACATACGCCCCATCGATAGCAAATCTTTTTATGGCCAATTTTGAGAGTAAATGGCTTGAGTCTTCCCCGTATCAGATTAACATAAAAATGTGGGCTAGATACATAGATTACATTTTTTTACTATGGAAAGGTTCAATGGCTACAGCGCTTCAATTTGTTCACTGGCTCAATACTGTGGATATAGCAATCCAGTTCACCCATACAGTAGCTACTGATCGCATAATTTTTTTGGATTTAGAAATTATGAAGGGCCTACTGGCTGGATATCTTCAGTTTATAAAAAACCTATTTCACGAAATACACTTTTACATTACACTAGTGCTCTTTTAAGACATTTTACATCCTGTGATACAGCCTCGGTAGTCTATATAATCAAATGTCCATGCAATCTTTTTTATATCAGTAAAACACTCCGTCCTTTTAAAACCCGTATCCTTGAGCATAAAAGCCGCTTACAATGTAAAGTAACAACTGCGCCAATTGTTCAACATTGTTTAGATTTTAAGCATACGTTTGATCATCTACAATGTTTCTGTGTTGATTATGTTAACAAAGCAAAAAAGGGGAAAACCCTTGAGCAATCGTTACTGATTTGTGAGCAGAGTTGGATTTATAGCAGAGCTCACTGGAGAGTGTGAACATTGTCCAGAGACAATTTTTAATACAAAATGAAATATCTTGATAAATAATTTTCTTTAACAAAATCAGAACCTTAAAATATGTTGCTTGATGTGAAACCAATGCAATGCGTTAAGTACTAGAGTGATATGATCACTTAATGGCTGCATTTTGTACAAAACGTTTTTCTAGCTGATATCCTGCGCACATTGGTGAATATTAACCTGAAGCAGGGTTTTGAAGTTTGTTAACCCGAAATGCAGGACTGTGTCATTTTCCACCTTCACCTATGAACTGTGTTGAAGCGCTGTGGTTTCAATTAAGTACTTTCTTCATGAAAAGATTTTTTGGCAGTTTAAAGGTGTTACTGCATTTTGAATAAAAGGACATGAACCTTCAGTTAAGAAGTTATTGCCTGGGGTTCCTTGTCCGACAAAAACATTTATTAAATGCTGTTGGGATTTGTTTGATCATTTGAGGAGAGGAGCCTGTGTTCTTGTTTGATTCTATGTATTGGGGCTGCAGTGTTTCCCTTGCCCTGGGGTTCTGATTTGTTGGCACAACAGTGACCAATGCATGTCCTATTGTACAGAGTTCTGTTTCTCCAAAATAAGGACTCACGATATGCTATATTCCAAAGCTGAGAAAAACATGCATGGTAAAGTGTTGATAATGTCATATTCACAGAATTTTAGCTGCATCTCTTGAAAGTTGCAAATCATTCCCTAGCACAATTTTTGAACAGTTAAACTGCATTTGTGGTTTTCTGACACACAGTACTTCTGTTTTTGAGTGATTTAGTTTCAGCTTGTTTGAAAGTAATGAACACTGAACTTTATGTGACACTCATATTTCTAATAGATGTTTCTCCATGAGGTTAGAGATCATAAGGTTTAGTGCTTCATCAGAGCATAGTATTAAAGCCCATGCTTTCTCACAAAATATTAAAACTGGGTTCCATACCCTTAGAATGCATTGGAGCCGTTTAGAAGACTAATTGGAAGAAAGGAGGACCTTGAATCCCTCCAGACCAGTCCAGACATGTGGATTTACACACTCTCCTACCATCAGCTGAAGATTGAGAACCACTGGTTTGATGACATCACCCTAAATAGCATCCTGTGCAACCCCCAGTCAGCCAATATTTCTGCAATAAAGTAATATAACACATACCCTCACAAAAAACAAGGTGGCAAGACCCACTTGCAACCAAGTCCAAATCTAGACGAACAATGACATCAATTTATAAACCTAAATAACCACGAGATTAGTAGAACTTTACAGCCTACTAGTCCCTACAAACTGACAGTTCCTTGAACACACCAAATCTGCAGGATGCATAACAGCACAGGTGGGTCCTGGAGGGACTCAAGGAATGAAGTTAGCAGGTAAAGTTAGCAGGTAATTTCTCCTCCTTCTTTGCCCCTCAGACCAGTCCAGACCCGTGGGAAGTACCAACAGAGTATCTAATGAGGGAGAGTCCCAGACAAGCATGTCTCCAATATGATTGCCCAAACACCATTTACTGTCTAGTCTGAATATCCAACTTGTACTGTCAAACAAAGGAATGCAAAAATGAGAGAACTAGACTATTTGCCACCCAAGATGATGTTTTTTTCTCTAGACGCTGAGCTTTCAAACGTGAAGATATTAATTATCTATGAATAATGTAAGTGGACATGATAGCCTCTTTAATTCAGTAGGCCACCAACACCTTCAATGCCACCTTGCCTTTCCAAGGCCCATTGAATAAAACAGATGGTCTAGCCTACGAAATTTGTGGTTCTCCTCAAGTAAGTTTTTCAGTGCTTTCTTTTTAAATTTTATATTTATTATAATTTTATAATAAACATCCAGGTATACACTGGAATGAAAACAGAAAAAGCATGATTCTAATTACACATATACAATCAAACCCCAGAAAAAAGGTATTTCACTAGAAAACACACCAAGAAGATTATAGACCACAATAAAAGGAAAGAAAAGAGAGAGGCAAAGAAATCAAATAAATGGGAATCCCAAATAAGGAAACAAGTCAAAACAGGACAAGAGGAGACTTACACTTCAGTCGGATGAGAGGCTGCAGCAACTACAAGCTTTTCCCTATCTTCCAGAAATTCCAGTAGCTGCTTTGGCTCAAAAAATAAATAAAAAATAAAATTCTTCCCTTTATAGGAAACATGACATCTAGAAGGAAACTTAAGCAAAAAAGACCCCATGGATCAACCTGTGACCAGCTGCAAAGAACTATTCAGGAACCCAGTAAGATCCCCTATGGCATTGGAGGAGTCACACCAGCTAACAGAGGGGTAGAGCCAAGAGAGAGGTACTGAGCCCTACTCAAAGAGGGAAAATGCTCCTGAGAAAGCTGTAATACTTCCCCGAAGTACTTTCGCACCATCCCAGGGGCGAATACAAAGAAGAGTGGAGAAAATTCAACAAATCTCAAATTAAACTTTCTAGCCTGATTCTCCAAGTACTCGAGCTTCCTGGAGAATACAGTCCCATCTTTAATCCTGGCATCCTGCACGCCCCAAAGTTGTTTCAGTTCTTCAGACAACTGGGTTATCCTCCCCAACTGTTCCTTCTGGACTCTGGAAGCCACTTGCAATTTCAATTTAAAAGCCATCAATTCTTTATTCACAGTTCCAGGCACCAACAGAGAATTATTCATAGCTGTGACTGCATCCCACAGCATTTCCAATGTAATCTGAGCCGGCTTCTTTAAACTCCCAACACACGGAGTCACCTCTCTCCCTGCTGTTATCAGCGTCTGCTCCAATGCTCCCGCTGCTCCACCACTATCTGCAGCCATTAGGGAAGAGGAAATTGGAATCGGTGAGCCCTCTTCACCTCCTGAAACTGGAGTACTCTCAGCTAGATCCAGAGGAGGCACACCACCGCTAGCAAAAGTACTTCTGGGTTGCAACAGGGGGATCTGGGACTCGGGGGAAAACCACACCCCTGAGAAGCTCAACTCTGCCGGATCAACCTCTGGCAGAGCCACCGAAGAAGTTGCTCCCGTATTCCTGCAGCATGAACCCACATGTCTCCAAGGTTCTCTGGGCAGAGCTTGTCTCCCCGGAATTGCCCGAGGGTAGGCATGCTGGTTTGCGCTTCCTCTGGCCCATCTCCACCAGCCAAGTCAGCAGTGCTCGCCAAACAGAAACAAAATCTCCAAGAGGTAAGCGCCGCAGACAAACACAGCCATCATCTTGCCTCTACAATACTGCCAAGTTTTTAATGCTGACCAAACATGCAAACTGTGCAGACCTCCTGAGAAATCACTGTTATCCAACACACCAACAGGGATAACTACTGATTCACATGAAAAGGAGAGAACCAGACAAATCACAACCTTCTCCTCAGACATGACCAAGAAAGGCTCCCGACATGACAGAACCTTGATTCTGAGATTTTTCTGGCCAAACAGATCAGTATGAGAAAAACACCATTTTCAGCACAGTGTCACTTCCTGGAGAGGCTCAAAACATTCTCTCACTAAGGCAGCAAGGACAAGGTTAAGAATCCATGGAATCACTACTGAGTGTATAAGGAGCCTGAGATGTTTTATGCCCCATATAAGGAAGAGCAGCCAACAGTCAAGCCTGCACTGGTCCCCTATAACATGAGATGGTAGCCACCTTCAATGCCAGCCCCTTATTGGGACTATCCTTGAGGAAGGCCAAAATATCCATTAGGGAAGAGTGAAATAGATGGACAAGTCTGGTACAACATCTCAAAGATCCTTCACAACTGGCATATGCTAATGAAGTTGACTTCTTTATGTACTGCAAGAGGGCTGGAATCACCATTCTAGAATATCCTCTCTTCCTAAACTTTGCCCTCTCAAGAGCCAGGCCATAAAACAGAACTGAGATATGGCAGGCATTCAAATTGTCCCCTGAAACAAGAGGCCCACTGCCTGCTGGAATGATAATGATCTTTCACCGTCGATCTCATTAGCTCTCCACAATGATAGTCTTCTGGACAAATCCAGAGCCATCAACACAAGCAGGCCCAGATAACTTTCCACTCTCTGAATCAACCTGCCCACCAGAGGCCACGGGGGAAATGCATAAAGGAGAGAGTCTTGAGGCCACTCCTGAATCAGGGCATCTATTTCAGCCAAGTGACACCAGTTCTTGCAGCTGAAAAATTAGGTTATCTTGGTATTTTCACCACTTGACATTAGGTCCATTATTGGGGTTCTCCAGTACTGCATGATCTGATCAAAGGCCTCATTTGCTAGATGTCACTCCTCTGGAGTCAGCATATTCCCGCTCAGAAAGTTCACCTGCATGTTCTCCATGCCAGTCACATGCGTAACCAAATAATGCCAACAGATGTCTCTCTGCTCAATTGATAAGAGGTCCCACTTCTGCAACTACCTGCAGACTCCTGATGCCACTCTGGTAACTGACAAATTCCACAGCTGTCACACTGTCTAGCTTAATCTATACTGCCTTGGTCCACACTAGTGGAAGAAATGACCAAAGTGTTAGACAGATGGCTCACACCATCCAGATAATTCATGGCCACTTGACTTCCTCTGTGGTCCATTGTCCCTGGGTTTCTTTGCCAACCAGTTTCTCAGCCAAAGCAGACAGCACATCAACAGCATAGCCATGTTCTTCCCGAACACTCTGAATAAGTCATCCAAGGCATTGGCCAAAAATATCAAAGCCATTTTCAGGCACATCACTCCCAGGAACATCCTATGGCAACTGCTTCATCTGACACAGACAGGCACAAGCAAAGTAACCTCTGTAGATTCCTGCCTGTAGTGCCAGCACAGTCAGTAGGATTCCTGATCCCTTCAAGTAAAGGGTCAACTGAGTCTGTAGTACGCTCCTCAGACATCTTGAGCATCAAAATCATTTCAGCGATGAAAGACACAAACTTGTCCCTATGACAAACTTCTATTATGGCATTCTCACCTGGGAGGGCATCTCCTTCCTCCAGGGGCACCTCCGCAAGCTTATGCAGGTTCCCTGAAGGGACTCGATTAATCCACTGAATACAGGGAATCCATCTCTTCTAACACATCATCTGGTACAAATTTAGGCCTCTCTGAGGATGAAGACCCCTCCTTGAACTGAAAAGTGAGGAGAAGGAGCCCTCAGTGGGACACCCATCACCAGGCCCTCCTTAAGGCAGAAGGCCGGGTGCATCAACAACATAAATACTAGTGTAAAGGTCATTCCAGGCACCAACACTTGACCCTGAGCTACCAAGCCCTTTGTCTTGTCTCCCCAGACCTCTACCAGGTTCCATAGCAAAGGCCCTTCGCCCTGGCTGGGTTCTGGTACTGCCCCTAACAAAAGGGTGACATTGAAGCCATGGTTTTGATGGGAACTAACACCTGGTGCTCTCCTTGTTACTATAGTACTACTTATCGCAGCTGCAGCACACAATCTCCCCAGTAGGCTACTGCCAGATTCAAGCTCTCTCAGGGCCACACTTATTTCTGCCTGCCACTCTATTTTACAAGAGTGGCACCTGATGCTAGCATTTGCACTAGAGCAGTAGGAGCTGCAGACTGTACAGTGCCAGCTGCTCTTGACCTGTGCTACCCTGTCAGATGCTGTTCCTGAATCCACAGTGGGCTAAGGTACTGCACTGCTATCTGGCCATTACATTTCCCTCCTCGTGCTTTCTCCAGCATTACCTTTAAAGTCAGTTTTTTTCTGATCTTGCTTGTCATACTGAGTCATCTTTCTTTTTCTTTTGTCTCAGCTTTATTTGCAAGCTGCACAGCAATCCTGCTCTGATCCCCTAAATACTCCCAAGATTTCCAGGAGGGAAGGGGGGAGGCAGGGGAAATCAGCTACTACTGGGGTTTGTACTTATGAGTTCTGTGGACCAGCCTCAGTTGATCCTAGCCCTTTTGTTTTCTGTATTTTATTTCCTTAAAAAATTAATCATCCCAGGGAAAATCTTCCCCTATCAAGCCGACCAAGATCCAGACTAGGCCTATGTCAACTACCATCTGCTGGAGACTGAGACATACTGGTTGACTGTGCACTGCACAGAACTCTATACAGGGCGGTGTCATCAAACTAGTGGCTCTCAGTCTACTACTACTACTGATCATTTGTATAGTTGCTACAAGGTGTATGCAGCACTGTACAGACACATATATAAGATGGTCCCTGCTCATCAGATCTTACAATCTTGTCAAGACAGACAGCACAACAGCTGAGGGCAAGGATACATCTAGGGGAATGGCAAGGAAACACATAGCGGATCAGGATTCTAAAGCAGTCTCGAAGAGGTGAGTTTTTAGCCTAAATTTGAAAAGGGTCAGAGAAGGCACCTGATGTACAGACTCAGGTCGTTTGTTCCAGGCATAAGGAGCAGAAAGATGAAAGGATTGAAGTCTGGAATTGGTAGTAGAAGAGAAGGGCTCAGACAGAAGTGATCTGTCAGAAGAGCGGAGTTCCCAAGGAGAGGTATAGCGAGAGATAAGAGAGGAAAAGTAGTGAGGAGAATGAGTGCACTTATAGATCAGTAGGAGAAGTTTGAAATGGATACGGAAACAAATAGGGAGCAATGAAGTGACGAGAAGAGGGGTTATATGAGCATATCGAGGCTGGCGAAAGATTAGTTGTGCAGTTGAGTTTTGAACAGAATGAAGAGGAGAAAGATGATTCAGAGGGAGACCAGCAAGGAGGAGGTTGCAATAGTCTAGATGGGAGGTGACTAAAGAGTAGATAAGTGTCTTAGTAGTGTGCTCAGAAAGGAAGGGGCAAATTTTGCTCATGTTACAGAGTCTCCGTCTGCTGGCAGGAGAGTATAAACCCATGTGTCTGGGCTGGTCTGTAGAGACAAAAAGGAAAACACAATAAACATCATAATAAAGTAATATGTTACATCACAAAAGAAATAAAATAGGAGGCTACATAATTTATTTTATTGTCAATATGTTCAACATTTCAGCATACTGTAGTTGTATAAAACATGCATTTTCCAGGATATTTATGAGTACAGCATGTATGAGCCCACATAAATTATATTTTTGTATAAGACCATGTAAAAAAAATCTTATTCAGGTGCCAGTTAGGCCCTTTCTTCCCAGCTGTAAATACTCTAAACACACTACCAAGATCTCTTTCTACATCTTCAGGTATGTGCTAGAGAAGTGTGCATTCAAAAATTTAAAATACATCTACAGTATTTTTCTTAATTTTAAGTTTGTGATAGTCCTTGTATACATGCGGTGACAATGTAAAAATGGTCAGATGCTTTCCTTTAAGAAATAAAAATGCATCAATGATAGTACACAAAAACAAGGCAAAACAGTTTTATAGCACATAATGAGGGCAAGATAAAGTCCATGACTAATACTGGGCTGGATTGCTGCTTGTAGCCTTGAAAGATATATTAGTTCCAATATGATCTCTTAATGTTCCTGTAACCAACTTTATTTTCTCAAAATCCAGCTAAGCATTTAATATCATTATTGTGTGTAAAAATAGTGCACTAATTTTATTTTTCCTCCACAACAGCAAATTTGCATCCTAAGAGCTGAAACTTCATGGAATGGGCAAAGACCTTGAAAAAATTAAATTAAGGCATTCAGATATGTGAAAGAAGACGGCCCATTATAATGACACACAAAAATGGTGCAATACACTTCTACGTTCTCACTATGCTGGCTGCTGTGCGCTGGCATACCGCGTTTGATGTAGGGCTGATATACTCTGCTCAATATTATGGCTTTATACATGTGCATAGTTGCAATTGCAGTAAGTAATGGTATCCAATTCACGTGTATAAAAATAGAGTGTGATGTTCTCAAAACCCTCTTGTAGTATTACAGTATAATATAAATATTTACACAGTATTGTGGTCACTTCTACAGATGCTAGCTATTCCAACTTGGTTGACGATTCCTATCCTTCTGGGGAGTGTCCTGGTGATGGTGTCTTTGTGAAAGCTGACACAGTAAATTTTCTCATTTATATCATCATTCTTCTCAGTCTGTCAGTCCAGATGTAGTGTAAAGAGGGCTTTGTGGAACAAGAGTTTAAAGGGCTACTCCTCAGACTAGTAGTTTATATTGCAGCAAAACATGTGTAAACCTTTGATACATATAGCACAGTCTCTCAGGAAAAATATAGATTTTCATATATTTTGGGGTATTATATTTTGTTTTTCAGTCTTATTTGACCTGGAAGAAAATGATCACCTCAAATGACTGCATTCACAGAAGGCAGTTAGCTGAAAAAGAGAAAAAAAAGGAAAGGTTTTGATTATATAATTGCAACAGGTGTCAGAACCTTTCTGAAGGCTTTTTTGTTGTTTTAACATGGCTACATGCAACCAATTCCGTAATTTTCTACACATTTGCAATAATTTGGATAGTTTAAATATGCTATATTTCTAAAGGGTAAGACCTCTCATGTACAGAATCCCAAGAAAAACTGTCTCTCTCTATTAGGTTATATCTGATGACTTGGAAATAGTTGTGCCAAATTCATACCAGCATCGATGTAGTATGTGTTTGGGGGATGGGTGGGGACTATAATAAACAAAAGGTTACTACGGTATTAAAAATCTATAAATACATGAAGGTATTCTGATGACATCATGACTGATGTAATCAATGGTGAAGGACTTTTCTGTGGCAGCAGAAAACATTTAAAGGAGGACTTCTTATAGGGTTTTATTTCTTTTTCACGTAGAGTAAAATCCACCTGGTTTATCTATCTCCTCTTCTCAGGCTTAGCTTTGCATTCTGGTTCTTCTAGCCTGTTTTTCCTCCTTAGACAGCTAAACCATGAGCTAAACACTAACATAATGTACTGGGATCATGTAAATCCCTAATTTAGTATCTGAAGGAATAGATAATAAATAATCCAAGGCACAGGTAGCCTGTAGAAAACAGACCCATCTGGGCTACTAAGTAAAGGGGAAGAACCAACTTGTCAATCCAAATCCCCCTAGTACATTTGACTGGTCATTCCATTGACACCACACAAACTAATTTGAGAACATTAGGTAATCAGTGGCATGTAGGCGATCCATTGATTTTACACACACTTCTCATGCATACTGCATGCTAGCTTTCGAAAAAGATCATCACACAATTCCACTTGCAATCCATATTTTGCAAGTGGATCAGTAAATGCTAGACACACAGATGTCACACCACTGCAAGGTCCAATTAGGTTATAAAGCTGTATGTCACAAAGCTATTACAACGTATTAAAAGCAAATACAAAGGGTAGCCGGATTTAAGTGCAAAATGTACTATAGGCATGCTTTTGCTTTCAACGTGTTATACAGCAAACATTTTCAATTCAGGGCATTAAAACAAACATCTAGCAAATCTTTTCTTCCTAGTAAAACCAGTTCACAGGTCCTACTTCAGTAAGTGGAATGCGCTCCACACATTCAATAAAAATAATCTTTATAATTTTCATTGATGCAGAGTACTTACCTTAGTTCCTATGAGTTATTTTACCTGTTTATGACACTCAGAATGCAAGAAAAGTGTTATAAACAGGATGCACTATGTACTTGCTTTTTACATCTTTTGACTCCTTACATAATTGCTCAAAGTATAACTAATTTCATTAGGTATCACAAAAACAGACAATGTGCATTTGTGTGTGTACACAACGTATACATATATTTATTAAACAACAATAGCTAGCATCTGCTTTTCAAAGAACAAGTGGATGCATGTGACATCGTAGGCACTATACCAGGCAGACCTATGGAAAGACGTCCTAACCACAGCTGCAATGATGGCACATTGGGCTGGGAAGGTGACCAGCATGGGTTTCGAGGCATAAGGACAGTGAGAGCGCCACACACAGCAGAGAGGCATAGGCTATGGCAGGGTATTGGAAACAGTTGGGTCTTGAGCTGCACTGGAAGCAGCATGGGTAGCAGGGGTCATCAATTTAAGCCTCATTGCGGCTGTTGGGGAAAGGGAGAGAGTGCACGTAATAGAGATGATAGACTGAGAATGGGCTGAAGAGAAATAGTGAAGGGGCGGGGCGGGGCCGGAGGCACTGAAAGATGGTAACTTGCCCTCTAGTGTTTTGATGGTCTTTGCTAGTGTGTATACGTGTATACACTCACAAATACACATTAAGACATAAAAGAACAGAAGTATTTCTCAAATGAAAATCAAAACGCATGCTTCATCTAAGTTACACAAATGAAATCCAATTCACTTCTAACAACTTAATTTAACCAATTACCTCTTCAGAAATCAAAAACATCATCATCATCCTCCTCATCAACATCATCAACTGACCAATCCCATTCTTTAAAGGCCAAATCTAGCAATCTGTAACAGGAGGTTTTTTCATTTAGGGGTGTGACGTTCCATTAAACAGTTGTGTTGTTCAGTGATAAGAGTTAACTGTTAAATGCTACATCAGTTTGTATTCCTTATTGTTTGAATTTGGCACCAGACTTAATACACATGAAGAAGTGTACTGTAACAAATTCTCCAGCCAGCAAAGCAGATCCCTCTACCATTTTTTTTAAAATATGAATGCATATACACAATATAGTTTCTATAAAAGTTTTTGGTCATCAATACCAAAAACATTGCTCATCTTTAAAACACAATTACTTTTTATGACTCATTATGTTGTAATCCACTTTGATATTCAATTTGAACAGACACACACACCTATAAATTGTATAAATACTGTTTGTGACAGAGTAACATCTCACACAAGCATCAAAGACATGAAGACAGAGCAAACAACTAGTTCTGCAGTTTAGACCCAGGAATATTGTAGGTACTAAATAGAAGGGGAAAACAAAAAGTCTTGCTACATGGATCCCCCTAGTTCTTCTGTTACAGTGTTGGCTCGATCTACTTTATTGGTTAGTTTTGTCTTTGAAACAGATCTTTCCGGGGTTGTCACTGTACTTCAAAAATCAGTCTGTACCTTTCATGGGGGAGACTAAGAATTTTTCCTGATGTGAACCGTGCTATGCAAGAGTGAAGACGTCAGTTCTTAGCAATGCAGTTGCTTTGGAGCCAGCTTTCATTTGCATTACCCCTGTAAATGTTTTGTTTCATATGTTGGGGTAAAATATATTTTCTTTGCACCTGAGCAGCTTCGGGCCTTTCTAGACCTTAGGAAGCCGCTGACACCGGTGGGATTGGATGGGGGTGGTGATGATCAGAAGTAGGGAGCGCATTGTATTGTATGAGCGCTAGGGTGCGTGCCTATTGCCGTTATATGGATTTGAGTTGATATTTGTTTCTTTTGGGCATCTCCATTTGAAAGAATTCTGCCCTCATTATTGGGGTCTAATTTGAGATGGATTGAAGTTTGTTTAGGGGGTCTCTCCCCTTGTTGTTTATTTTTCTTTTATTATTCTCATGAATTATTCTTGTAACTTTGTTTTAAACTTATAAATAAATAATAATAATAAAAAAAAGAGGACCCCTCTAAAAGGCAGAGTCTGGTGAGGGGGCAGGACTCCAAGCTCACCCAGCAGCCTCACCCTAAATAGCAAGTGCTGATCAGGAGGGATTAACAGAGGGTTGGAATCAACCCATGCTGAAAAGGATTTCCTATGGAGAGAAGGGGTGGCTCCTGAATGTGAAAGGGAGTGTACCCTTACAAAGGACCCTTGCAAATAGGTCCAAGCAGAGGGTTATTTACATGGGCTTGTACACACAAACAAATATACAGACACATGTATAAGCACAGAAATATCAAGTTTGCCCACAGTTGACTGTTTCCTCTTTCCTAATATTTATTTATTTACAGTTTCTTTTATACCGCGCTATTCGACATCAGTGCGGTTTACAATGAACATAAAAACCACACGTCTCAAATTGATCTGTGCTTACAATGAACAGGTAAAATAAAACTTGGGTATACATTAAACAGGTTTCATGAACAGTGAAACAGTGAACATGGGAACTATGTACAAAGCAACTAAATGCAGCTATATGTAGAGTTACATGAAACTAGGTAAATTTTCTTGGTAAGGGGAGGTGGCAAGGTGAGATTGCAGTTCTGCAGATTAAGACTGTGAGGTGCATGGGTTTAATGTGTTGGCCTGGAGTGTGGTGGTGGGTTGGTATGCTGCGTAATTCCCTACTTTTGGGCAGACTACGTCGCTATTGGCCAAACAGAGAGCATGCAGAGTAGCTGGAAAAGGACTGGGAAGATATGGGGCTATTCTGCCCCAGAGCTGTAGGCGACTCTTTAATATATTTACTGTTTTAACAGTTAACTTTTAAAATATTTATATCCTTGGTATACCCAAAGATGCTCATGTACACATATACTAGAAGAATTATCCATTTTTCACAGAGAACAGTGTCCTTAGGCACGCGTCTTTATATTCTTATTGGTGCCTTCAAGGAACACCATAATATAGTAAAAGATGGCAAAAAGAGGATGAAATTGGACCATTAAGTCTTCCCAGTTGCGTACTTCCATTTTGGGTAATTAGGTATATAAATTTTCATACTCAAAACAATAGATGCCATCCATCCCCTATGTCTTACCTGAACTTTCATCCCATTTCATACTACTGCCTTCCATATCAAGCATACTCAGAAGATATTATAGTACTGCTCATAGAAGTGAAAATGGTTCACTTCCTGTCTTGCGCAAGAGACAGGAAATACCTCGGTGTCACTTTTCTGAACTTCGCGATGTCGGCGGCTGCCAGTTAGCATTGCCACAGGCAGCGAAGGAAAGTGCCCCCATGGCTGTGCAAGGAATGCAGATTGTGGCAGGGCTGTGAGCAAGAAACGTTTTACTAGAAAGCGGGAGTAGGAGGCAGCGCAGCAAACTTAATTTAAAGTAAATCATGATTTTTGTGCTCAGCCTCAGCCACCACAGTGTGGGGTTGCTGGGACATGTGGGCCACTGACTGAAGGTGGGGACGAGTGATAGAGGAGATGGAACTAATAAAAAGGTGAAAGGCAGATGAGAGTTGGAGAGAGGGCGAGTATGGTGAGTAGAAATGGGGACTCGAAGGCGTGAGAGGGGATAAATTAAAGATTGCGGAAGAGGAAGACCAGAAGGGAGAATGGGGAAGGAGGTGCAAAATCTAGCTATAGGTAGAGAGGCAGATTACAGACATGAAACAAAAATAAGAGATCATTATCAAAGAAAAATGGAGGGGAGGATGGAAAAAAGATAGGAGAAGAAACAGAAAATGGAAAAGAGATCCTGAAAAAGGACTTAGGAAAGATCACCGACTACCGAACAATCTTCCAAGCCTTGGTACTCCCACATCCCGACTTTGCTAATATCATCCTCCATGGTCTTCCTCAGTCAACACTAAACCCACTACGACTCGCCTTGAACTCAGCTGCGAGGGTACTTGTAGGATTATTGAAGTCAGTCCACATAACGCCAGTCCTGATGAACCTCCACTGGTTACCTCTGCAGGCTAGAACCCAATACAAGGTTCTAGTCCTGACCTTCAAAGCCCTAAAGAACCAGCCTCCCACGCCCATCAGTAAACTTATCCACTGCATGCCGATCAACAGAAACAGGAGATCCACATTGATGAATACGCTTGAAGTCCCGAAGATACTGACAAAATGCACGAAGACAACTGCCAGTAGGGCTTTCTCCATATTCGCACCCAGAGCCTGGAATGCCCTCCCTGACGAAATCCGAGCCATCACAAATCTAACGTTATTTAGAAAAGCCCTCAAACACCACCTCTTCCTGAAACATTACCCAGAAACTAATTCTGGAAAACACACAGCCATTCCCCCTCCCTACCCAAACCCCTCCATTGCTCAGCCACCCAAGGAGAATGGTTAATCAGTTCTCCCACTGCCCCCACCCCTGACTCTTGAAGATATTTATTTTATTTATTTATTACAATCTTTTATATACCACGCTATTTGATATCAGCGCGGTTCACATACAACAACATCAACAGAATAACAGGCTATTCTGTGTTTACAGCAAACAGGTATATAAACTTGGGTAACATAAGTTTAACTTATTACAAACATGATTATATAAAAGGTATCATGACAACACAAAAGTCCTAGTAATCTTACTGAGAAAGTGGGAGAGGCTATTTGAAGATAAGGTGTGTCTCTTATTTGGGGGGGCTTTTGCTGGGGGTAATGTTTGGTGGGTAGTATATGAGGAAAAGGTGATATGCCTTGGTAAAGACCCTTACATTCTCGGATTCCCTTATATGTCTCGGATAAAGTTCCTACATAAAAGTGTACTATATTTGTAATTAGTTCCCCCCGTTACTTCCATGTTTTACTTCCCTGTTCATTGTAAACTCAATGTTCCTGTGGCATTGTAGTATGTTTTGTTCAACTGTACACCGCACTGATTATAATAGCGCGGTATATAAGAAATGTAAATAATAAATCAAGAAGAAAATGGAAAGAGACCAGGACCTTAGAATAATAAAAGGATCACACAATAAAGTTATGCAAAAGCATTGTTATTGATTGGAATATTTCAGCTTTGGGAATGTGCTTTTTCTATACTTTTGCAGTTTGCTCAGCATGGCAGCATGCATTTCCTTTTCTCTTTCTTCAGTGCTCTACTACTGAAAGTCAGATTTTGTATATGTGCTTCTGTTTCTAATTTGTAGCCCCTTGTTCTGCATGAGTTAGTTTGCTTGCATATATTTTCTGTGTGTGGGGGTCGTAGTTTAGAGCTTGGTGCAATTTTACAGTGCTGCCTTTTCCTATGCAGGTTTTTGCTGTTTGAATTTTGCTGTTTGAATACTGGGAGTTAGTGTTCATATGGTATAATTAAATTCAGACTGTCTTTTTTTCTAGTAAATTTTGTTACTTCAGAGTGTCTGGCCGAGAATGGAGCTTGCTTTACTGTTAATGCGATGACACACCAGAACTTGAATATAATTTTTTGTATGATGGCTTGTAAAATGAATCATCCTAGCTCTGCTCTGTACCCACTGCTCTTCCTATATTCTTCTGATTAGTTTTTTTTTTATTATAGTTACTTTATTATTTGCCTTGAACATTCTGGAAAAGGGATGGACAAAATAATCCCTTAGAGCACGAACAGCCTGGACTTGAAAGCTGGGGTGGGACTGTTGTGCCAGAGTGCTATGTGCTAAATTATTCAGTCATAACTTCAAAAGAAGTTTATGAACACTTTGCAGAATATTGTGTCATGAAATGTTTATCTTTGTAGCAGACTTGGGTCAGTCAAGTTAAAATTAAGCTATGGGATACTGTCTCAAGACAGTTTTAAATATGAGGACAGTTCAATTATAACTGGCATAGCATTGGTAACGAATTGAAAGAATTGAGTTTAAAATATTTTAAGTAGTATCATCCAGAATGCATACTGTAACAGCTGTGACAGAAATCCAGCTGCAGGTACATTTTAAAGGCACTCTGTTGAGCATGGCTCTAATCAGTATGCCTGATGCCCATTCATATTAACTTTGGGCCCCCCAAAAAATAATTTTTGATGGGCGGACGGTGATTAAGAGAGAGCTATACTGTAATGTGCGCGTGGGGGAGGGAGATTTGAGAGTTTTGGGTGTACGTGTGTGCTGTAGGGAGGAGGGGCAACAGTTCAAAACCCCGTGGTTATGGAAGCATAGTTACTCACCTGTAACAGGCATTCTCAAGGGAAAGCAGGAGTTAAGTCTTCACAGATGAGGGGACGTCGGTATTGACGGAGTCCACATGGAATCACTCCCCCAGCTTTCAAAGAAAGCCTTTGGTAACTAGGCTGTACATGCGTGGTCACCTTCCTGCCCAAAGGTACCATCTTACCTCAGTCTGATAACAGCTTAATCAAGGATAAAAAGAAAAAAACAACTCCATGTGGAGGAGTGAGGGTTGTGAGGACTGATTCCTGCTATCCATGCAGAACACCTGTTACAGGTAAGTAGCTACACTTTTCTCAGGGAACAAGCAGGAAGTCAGTCCTCACATATGGGACTCCAAAAGGCAAGCCATGAAGGGCAGCAAGGAGCGCTGAATGGCTTGAAGTCCAGTGATGCAGTCCCAACAATGATGCTGGAATCACCTCTCTGACAGCCTTGACACAAAGGGCCGGAGCGAAGGAGTTGCACTATTCCCCAAAGAGGTGATGAAGTACTGCCTGGCTGAAGGTGCTATCACACTGTGAGCACTCCTCCAAGCAGTAATGCGTTGCAACGATATGGACCGAAGACCAGGTGACGGCCCAGCAGATGTCCTGCAAGGGGACAGAGCACAGATGAGCCACCAAGCTTGCCATAGCGTGCTCATTATGCACGGTAACATGATGCTCCAGAGAGAGTCCAGCCTGCTAATAGGCGAAAGAGATGCAGTCTGCCACCCAGGTGCAAAGGGTACGCTTAGAGACTGCAACCCCAAGTCTGTTGATGTCATAGGAGTTGAACAGTTGTGATGAGTGGCAATGGGCTTTCGCCCTCTCGAAAGTAGAAGGCCAGTGCCCTTTTGTAATCCAAGGTGTGTAGCATGTCCTCTGCTCGGGATCTGTGAGGCCTGGGAAAGAAGGTAGGAAGGCCACCTCTTGGTTGATAATGAAAAGCAGATACCATCTTATACAGGAATGAGTCCTAGGACGACCCTGTTTTAGTGAAACCTGGTGTAGGGGGCATGGGCCAGTGCCTGCAGCTCACTAACTCTTCTGGCCGAAGTGAATGCGACCAGGAACACTACTTTCCATGGCAAGAACTTGAGATGGCACGAAGCCAGGGGCTCAAAGGGAGCCATCAGCTTCCCGTGGACAATGTTCAGGTCCGAGTCACTTGTGGTAGGTGGATGGGGGGGGGGGGGTCGCAAGAGGAGAAGCCCCTTCATAAAATGGCCCAGAAGTGGGTGTACAGAAACAGACTGGCCATCGACAGGGTGGTGATGTGCCACAAGGGCACTGAGGTAAACCCTTACGGAATTGGATTTTAGACCAGCCCAGGAGAGGTGCAGCAGATACCATTGGATGCCCTGAACCAAGCAAGAGAAAGGGTTGAGATTCCTATCTTTGCATCAAACAGAGAATCTATGCCATTTGAAGGCATATGTGCATCATGTTGCCAGTAGGACGACCTCCACGTCACGGGACAGGTGGAAGTGTGTTAGGACTAACTGTTCAGCAGCCACGCTGTCAGGGCAAGGGACTAGAGGTTGAGATGAAGAAGGGTCCCTATCCTCCTGCAAAAGCATGTCCGGGGTATGGCCCAAGGGTATCAGGGCTACCCACAACAGCTGCAAGAGTAGAGGGAAACACGGCTGCTGGGGCCACCAAGGAGCAATATGAATTACCAAGGCCTGGTCTGACTGAACCTTGAGCAAGATCTTGGGAACCAGGGGAGTAGGCAGGTATGCATACAGCAAGCTCCCGGACCAAGGCAGGGGGTCGGCCTCTGGGAGCAGAAGTACGGCAACTGCGCGATCTCGGGCTGGCAAAGAGGTCCAACGTCAGGGTCCTCCAACATTGAAAGATGGAGATGGCCACCACTGGGTTGAGGCACCACTCGTGGGACTGCAGGACTCTGCTGAGTCGATCTGCAAGCAGATTGTCATGGCCTGATAGTTAGACCGCCCGGAGGATCATGCCCTTCTCCATGGCGAAGGTCCAGAGACGAACTGCCTCTTAACAGAGGAGGGACGAGCCTGTTCCCATCTGCTTGTTGATGCAAAACATAGCTACATCTGAACAAGGACAACCTGGCCTGCCAGATGGTCCTGGAACACCCAAAGGACAGCTCTGAGTTCCAGAAGGCTGTTCTGGAGAGCACTTTCCTCCCAAGTCCAGGCGCCTGCGACTGGAGACTGCCACAGTGGGCTCCCCAGCCAAGCTTGGAGGCGTCTGTGGTCAGAACGCGTTGGACTGGCAGGGCCTGGAAGGGTAGGCTGGCCATGAGATTTTGTTGGCTCTGCCACCAGGCGAGAGAGGCTGCCAGAGGCTGGGTGATCTGGACCTGATCTTCCAGTTGGCCCGTGGCCTGAGTCCATTGAGAGCTGAGGGTCCAATGGTTCTGTTGCATCCATTGACAGGGCCTGTGGGGTTACGTCAACTGTCGAGGCCATGTGTCCAAATGGGTGCAGCAGGAGGCGAGCGGACGCTGATGAGTGACCCTGTACCTCTTTTTGCTAGGGTCGCCAGAAGCTGTGTCCAGTCTAAAGGAAGGAAGACTCTGGCCTGGGTTGAGTCCAGAAGGGCTTCTATAACCTCCAGGCACTGAGTCAGTGGCAGATGCAACTTTGAGAAATTGATCATGAACCCCAGATGCTACAGCACCCTGTTGGTGCGGTGGGTCACGTAACGTACCTCCTCTGGCGAGCTGCCCTTTAGGAGCCAGTCATCCAGATAGGGGGAAACAAAGACTCCCAGGCAAGCGGAGATGAGTGGCAACACCCGAGGGGCTGAGTAGAGGCTGAAGGGGAGCACTCTGTACTGGCAGTGACAGCTCCTGATGATGAAGCAGAGATACTGATGGTGCTGGGGATGGATCAGGATGTGGGTATAGGCATCTTTGAGATCCAAGGAGCATAGCCAATCTCCCTGATGGAGGTAGGGAAGCAATGTTCCAAAGGATGGCATCTTGAACTTCTCCTTGACCAGAAAGCAGTTTAGGTCCTGCAGATTCAGGATGGGCCGAAAGCCCCTTGTCTTTTTTGGGATGAAGAAGTACCGAGAGGAGAACCCCATGCCCCAGAGGTTCTACTGCCCAATTCTCGAGCAGGGACTCAAGTTCCTTTTGCAGGAGCTCTCTATACAGTGAGGTCATGGGAAACTCCCCTGGAAAGAAGGGAGGAGGCATCTGGTCGAAGTGCTGAAGGTAAATTTTTTGTACCTCCTGCAGCACCCAGGCATCAGTGGTGAGTCCTGGCCAGAGGTGAGTGAAATAGACCAGAGATCCTCTGGTATGCTCAAGGAGTCAAAAGCCCCCCCCCCCCCCAAGGCTGCGGCTGGGGTGCTGTTTGGGGCTTGGGAGCTTACTGCTTAAGGGAGCTGTGTTCCAGGCCTTTGGCCTGCTGACCCTGTTGGTGGAGCCTGATAGACCAGAAATTGGGGGTATTTTCCATAAGCCTTTTTTTTTGCCTTCGGGTGGAAGGTTTTTTTTTCCCAAAGCCTTCTGACTGGAAGGGTCAGTGGTCTTCCAGGATAGACTAGTCCTGGTCATAAACTCCGACTCCAACTTGGCCATGTTGTCAGTCACTGGTTTGCCGAAGAGGTTCTTTCCTTGGCAGGGAATATTGGCCAGTTTGTCCTGTACTCATTGCTCCAAGTCTAAGGACTTTAGCCAAGCCAGGCAACGGGCACTAATGCCCACCGCAGCCACACGAGCCATGGACTTGAAGCCATCATATGCTGCTCGAGTTTGGAATTTGGAGCATTCCATGACTGAGGAGACGAGGGACCGGAAGCCCTCGAGAGATTCACCTGCCAGCCCAGCTGAGAACCCAGTGAGCTCCTTCGCCAGGTCCCTCAGGTACATGCCCATATACAACTGGTAAGCCTGGATGTGGGCCGTGAGCATCAAGCCTTGGTAGCACTTTCCATATGTCCAGTCTTCTAATTTATCAAGGTCTTCTTGCAATTGTTCATAACCCTCTTGTGTTTTAACAACTTTGAATAATTTTGTGTCTTCTGCCAGTGCCCTTTTGTTACTCGTTATTCCTATATTCAGATAATTTATAAATATGTTAAAAAGCAGCAGGCCCAGCATAGATCTCTGGGGTACTCCACCTTTCTCCATTGAGAAAATTGGCCATTTAGCTCTACTCTCTGCTTTCCATCTTTTAACCAGTTCCTGATCTACAGTACTATACTGCCTCCAATTCCATGACTTTTTAATTTCACCAAGAATCTCGCATAAGGGACCTTGTCATGAGCTTTCTGAAAATCCAGATACACTATATCAACCAGCTCACTTTTCTCTAACTGCTTATTCAAACCTTCAAAAAAATATAACAGATCAGAAAAACAAGACTTTCCTGGGCTAAATCTATGTTAGTCCTGGTTTAATGGAAGAAAGCTATCTATATCTAAAGTAATTTTATTCTTTATAGTGGTTTCTACCATTTTGCCCGGTACTGACATCACGCTTACTGGTCTGAAGTTTCCCGGATCACCCCAGGAACCCTTTTTAAAATTTGGCATTACATTGGCCATTCTCCAATCTTCTGGTACTACAGATGATTTTAATGATAGGTCAGAGATTCAAAATACTGTCTGAGGTAGGATTGGGGCAACTGGACCACCAGGGATAATTTTATTGTCGGGCACAGCCCCCAACAGTATTTTGATGGCCTCGGGGGCTTTTCCCAATGCCATGATCGTCCCCCAATGCCATCAAAATACTGTCAAGGCTGCTATGCAAATTAGCCATGCGGTGCCCAGAGAGCAAGCCAAATTAGCACAGACTTCTTGTTTGGCTTGCTGTTCCAGTTTAATGCTGTGTTGGCTCATTTGCATGCCCTATGTTCACTGCATTCAGTGTTAAATATGTACATTGTCGGGAAACAGTCGTCGTCAGCGTGCGTCTAGCGCCAGTTTTCTGCATTGGCTTGTAAATTTGGCCTCCAGAATCTCCCTCCCACACTTTCCTATGTCATTGGTGCCAACACTTACCAAGACAGCAGACTCCTCCCCAGCACTATCTTAAACCTTGTCTAGGTAGCGCGTGAGATCTGCTACCTTCGCACCAGACAGGCATGTTACCAGGCTATGTTATGAATGTGGATTCTCAGGGAAGGGTGGTGACTATCTTGAACTTATACACACCCAATGGGGTCTAGGGGCAATTTTATTTTAGTGGTAGTATGAAGCGGTGGTAGATGGGGATATGAGCTATGCACTGAATGGTTTGGATAGACTGGAAGCAAGGAAGAAGTGGGTTAAATCAGAGGAGGAGGAGCTTAAGAGGAGTTTGTAGAATCTCAAGTGGGTTGATATCTGGAGACAGAGGCAGCCCGTTAGGCAGGACTAGGTGGTCACTTAGAGCAACAGCTCCTGAGGGGAAGCAAAGAGCAACAACGGTCAAACCAAAACAATAGATCCTGATAGCCACACAAACCTGAAGAATCATCAGTACATTCTTTTACTTGCAGGGAGGTATATACCCACAGATATATACAAAGCAAAGTTTAATATTTAAAAGTATGATATCCAGTTATACGATTTTAGAGGATTGTTGTGTAAAGGGCGGTGTTGGGATGATCATGACTGTTTAACTTAGTTATCAAAATCTTGGGGAGGTGGATGGGGGAGGCCAGGCCATAAGGCAGAAGGTTAATCTAGGATTCCCCATACCCTTGGCACCAGCTCTGTCTGGAGACATGCTAATAGAGATGTCAGGGACTACACGTCCTACTTCCAAGAAATGTGGGAGTTATGCCAGGATAGGTATGTTCTTAGTAAAGGAGAAGAATGCTGGTCGGGTTCAAATTCTGGCCTTATTTAAGACCATTTATAACCTACCTTATCACTGAAGGTCAAGGCAAGGTACAAAAAACATCATTCATCACATTAATGTCAAAATTACAGAAGTACACAAAACACAAACATATAATACACAAATGCAGATATAAGCTATAGTAAATAACACCAATCCAAGCTTCAACCAACCACCTACCTAACCAAAACTTGCTTAAACATCCAGGTTTTCAACTGCCTTCTAAAGGTGAAAATGTCAAACCCTGCTCTCAATTCATTAAATAGAATATATCAAGATAGATCTCTCAAGTTGTCTGGTTTCATCCTACACTTAATTGTCGCCCCTACACTTGCATACGTGTTCTGAATGCACTGTCTATTTGGGTGGTTAGCGGAGTAACTTTGTAAGGTTGACAAAAGTACCATCAGAAAACTGTTCTTTACCCTATATTCTACTGGCAGCTAATGCAGGTAAATCAACATTAGGGTAACATGGTCATATCAATTCTGTTTCAACACCACCAGAGCTGAAACATTCTGTAAAGGTCTAAGGGAGGAAAACAGCAACCCCTGCAATATGCTATTTACAGTAGTCCACTGAGGACTGAAATATCACCTGAAAGACAGACTGAAAGTCCTCTCCCTCTAGCAATGGCCATAGGAGTCATAGGATATGTATTTCATAAAAGACCACATTAATTGTCCCTCAAATGTGAGAGTGGACAATTATCTAGCAATCCTTGATGTGCAAGTCAGGGAAGCACCTAACTACTGCTTAAGATTGAATGCCATTCTTTGGTCTCAAGTAGAGCACATAGCTGCATATCATCAATGTAAAAATAGTAAAAAGTATTATAGGCCCGATTTTGAGTTGGGCAGGCTATTCGCTGCCACGGCGCATAGCTGTCTGCCAACCCCCTTAACCCGGATTTTTACTTACAAAAATCTGGGTAAGCCTGGATGCCCCAGCAGCCGCAGAGGCTACACCGGTAGCAGCGATTTTCAATGCTACCTGCATAGCCCCTGCACCTTAAAGATAAGCAAGGAAAAACCTCGCTTATCTTTAAGGTGCAGAGGACTATACAGGTAGCATCGAAAATCGCTGCCACCCATGTAACCCTTTCCTCTGCTCCCGCTTTGCCCTGGAACGCCCCTAACATGCCCCGATGCTACCCACATATCATCCGGACACATTAGGGATTTGTCCGAGATTTTCAAAGGGCATTACCCATGCAGGGGCCCTTCGAAAATCCCAGATAAGGCCTTTACACGGGTAACTAGGGAAGTTACCCATGTAAAGGCCTTCAAAAATCAGGCCCTATGAGAATGAATGATCTTACACATAAGAGATTAAACAGTAGCATTGACAAGGCTGACCCCTATAGCAGTCCTTTCCAAGAGGTGAACATCCCTATATGAACTGGTTGGAAATGATTGGTTAAATAAGACTGGAACCATTGCAATAAGGTTTCATCAATGCCTATGGCTCACAACCGATGGACAATATATCATGCGGTAACGAGTAGAATGCAGCTAAGATTTGTTTTTTCTTTAAATTTTTTTGACAAATAGCAAATTTAAAAAGTCAGGTCACCAGGATGTCTAGACCTGTAAAAAGCACAAACCTCCAATAATTCCCATCCCACCCCAACCTCCCCCCCTCGCCCCCACTCATTCCTCCCCTTTTTATTCTTCCTCTCTCTCCATCTCTAATAGGGCTGTATTAGAGATACATAATATTTCACCCTACACCCATTTTCCCTCTAAGCGGACTAAACTTCCAATTGGTTAGGCTCGTTATCCCTATAATCAGTGCCATACACTATATTCATTTATCACCAGCTCCAACCATCCTTTCTTCAAGGCGTTTAACCTATGCATCAAATATAGGTTAGCCAGGCGATTTCTGTAGCCCTCCGCCCCCGGTAATACCTCCTGGTTCCAATGTGATGCTGTCTCGCACCTCGCCACCACTATACAGTGTGCCACCACTTCTTGAATCTTTTTGGGGATCGTTTCTACCTTTTTAGTGTAGCAGAAAAATTGCTGGTTGTTTAGGCAACTGCCAATCCCCAATCTCCTCCATAATTTTAAGAACCATTTGAACTACCCTACATTTCCACCATATGTGGAAATAAGTCCCCCTTCCCCCCCCCCCCCCAATCATCGTAGGCCCTTTGATTTCCCAATCTCTCAGCAGCACTTTTCCTGGGCCTTCCCTCCTTCCAAAACAGGCTGCTAAAGGCATTATTGTTGATATCTTTTTACCCCCCATCAATGTCCGTTTTTGTTGTTGCCATAAACCCATAGTGAAACAGACAAAGGGGTTCGGCCCCCAACCTTTCCCCCTCCTCCATATTAAAACATCTAAGAGGTCGTTTTCTGTCAATAGCTTTTCTATAATCACCTATTGTCTTTGTGAACGGCCTTTAACTGTGCTGCTTTATAATTCTTTATGAAATCGGTTAGTCCAATACACCCCTCTCTTCTAGCTCGATGCACGACTGTCCTTGCCACTCTAGGGGCTCGTCCCTTCCATACAAATTGTGTGACTTTTCTTTGCACCTGCAGCAGTGTCCAGTGGGTATCTCTACTGAAATGACCTGGAATAGATACAGAAACCACGGAAGCAGCATCATTTTTACCACTGCGATTCTTCCCATTCAAAAGAGAGGTTCTCTTACCCAGTCACTCAAAAAAGAGTCCACTTCCCACCCGGCTTTTACATAGTTCATTGTGTATAGGTTCCTGTAGTCTCTGCCCATGTGGACCTCCAGATACCAAGTATCTTTTTCAGCCCATCAAATTTATTTATTTATTTATTAGATTTTATATACCGCACTATTTGGTATCAGAGCGGTTTACAGGAAACATGAACAGTCAAGCAACATTACATAGACCAGGCATAAATAGTCATAAAACATCAGAACGGACAATGAGGCTTGCAAACGTGTTCTTAAAGTATCAGGGACAGTGAGATTAAGGATAGTGGATTTATCCCAATTCAGACAAAATCCTGCTAGCCGGCCATATTCTTTTAATTCCCATATAATCAATGGGAGGGAACTATTGGGCCTGGATACTGCCAAAATCACACGGTCCACAAATAGTGAGGTGCGATAGTCTTAGTCCCCCACTACAATCCCCCATATCTCCTGGCTTAACCTAATTCGTGCCACCAAGGACTCCATTGTAATCACAAACAGGAGGGGGGACAATGGACAGCCTTGTCGCATACCTCTTTCTAAGGGAAAAAAGACCAAGTATTGTCCATTGACTTTCACACAATCTCTAAGTCAACAATATAAGGCCCTCACCCATCCTATGAAGCTTTCTCCCATATTCTCCAATACTTGAAACAGGAAATCCCAGGAAACATGGTCAAACGCTTTTTCTGTGTCAAGGGAGACCAACAAGGAGGATTCTTGTCGACATTTTGCGACCCAAATAAGGTTCAAGATTTTCTGAATGTGATCTGCCGCTTGCCGCCCTGGTATAAAGCCTGCCTGGTCCTCATGGATCAGACTTCCAATAACGTTATTAAGGCGCTGAGCCATAACTTTGGCAAGTAATTTTGCATCGATATTCAAGAGCAAAATTGGGCGATGCGAAGAACATACTTGCAGATCTTTCCTCTCTTTGGGGATTAAGGAGATCCCCACCCACCCCATTGTTTCCGCTAGTTCCCCCCCTCCTTAGGTAGACTGAATAAGCGCCTTAGCGGTTTCTACAAAAGAGGTGCCAGCTTTTTATAAAATCGCACCATGAGTCCCATCCAACCTTGGGACCTTATTTTTTAGATCTTTGATTGCTTGGAGCACTTTTTCCCCTGTCACCTCCCTATCCAATGTCTCCCTCTTTTCCTGCCCTAAGTAGAGGAGAAAGACAGAGTTAAGGTAGCTTTCCTACGTGCTCTGCAGGTGATGGAGCAGGCACCTCATACAAGCATTGTAAAAGTTTGCAAATTCCTCCCTCATCTCTCCTGCCTGCGTCACTAGCCCTCCCTCCCTTCGAACAGCGAAAATATGCGATCGAGTTTCCTTTGCCTCAGCTATTGTGCGAGGTACTTTCCTGCTTTATTATCCCCTTCAAATTATTCTTGGTGTTTTTGTTGCATGCGGAACTGAATTTCTGCCGCTTCTAGGGCATTCAATTGAGCCTTAACCGTGAGTACCTGTCCTCGCAACTGTCCCCTAGGGTTCATAGCATCCTCAGACTCCAACTGCCACAGATAATTGTGGAGGTTATTTGCTTGTTCTATCCATTCCCTTTTTGTCCTCACCCCCCCCCCCATTTTACTAATACCCCCTCACTACCACTTTAAAACTATCCCATATCACCCCCATCCCACCTCCCCCCCATCCCACCTCCCCATTATCATTTGTAACAAAGTACTCTGGGATTAATTGTTCTATCTCCTGAATCACTCTAGTATCTTCGAAGAGGGAGTCATTAAGAATCTAGAATGTACCCCCCCTCTCTTCTCCCCTGATTTGCAGGGTTAACTCTATTGGTGTGTGATCCGACCAGGTTTTAATTCTGTTGGCTCCTTCTTTCCCATTCTTTTCCACCTCATGGAAAAACCCTCCTTGAGTCCCATTGGGTGCATATATAGCCGCTACCCAATACCACTCAATTCCTCTCTTCAAGCGTGCCAGGAGATATCTCCCCGCCCGATCCCGTATCACTTCTCCTACCTCTGTCCTTAAGTGCGTGGCCACATATATTGTCATCCCTCCTTTTTTGTGCTCCACCAGGTTAGAAGCATAGAGGCTCAGTGAGTAGCCTTTGGAGGCCATCAGCTTCTCATGTTTCTTGTGTAAATGGGTCTCTTGTACCAAATATATGTCTGCCTCAAGCTGATGCATTTCTTTATATAGCTGCTTCTGCTTATAAGGTGAATTAAGCCCTCGGACATAAAGGGAAGTTATCTTAAGCTCATTTATCTTCATATCCTCCCCTCCCTACTACAGTCAGCTCAATAAAATACACCCTCCTCCTCCCTCCCTTCCCTCCTTCCCTACCTCCCTGGATAGCTGGAGTCAGCACCATCCTCGTAAGTGACCCCCTTCCCTTATTCCCAATCCACTCTTATCCCAGAATTCCGCCCCCAACCCTCCACAAACCCAGCAATTAGCAATTTCTACCATCCCATCTTCCCCCCTCCCCAACAAATTGTACTTTCACAACAATGAACAGCATAGCTTACAACTTCTCCTTAAATACATCTCTGCTCCCCTCCTGGGTAGCTCATCTTTTCAGGGCTCCCCTCTATGTCCTGCACCCACCATTTCCATTACAATGTGTATCATGGTGGTGTCTCCTCCTCATAGTTTCATTGTTCCATGTCCCGATACTTAAATCAGATTGTCTTGCTGTTTCCCTGATCGTTGCCACCACCTGTTGACTGCCACCAGAGTTGCCCCATCCGTGGGTCACATATTGCCATTTAGGTGGTTTTGTAGATGCTGCTCTGTTCCCTCTGGGCACTGCCTCCAGTCCTGTTATTCCTGCCGTCAGCATGAGGCACACCACCTCATCCCATTGCCGTGCTCTCAGTCTCTTCACACGAATCGTGAATGAAAGACCAAATGGGAAAGTCCTGACATATCGGATACCCTTCTCTCACAATTTAAGGAGTAAATCATGCATGCCCCAACACTTTTTCAATGTTATTTGTGCCAAGTTAGCATAAATGTCCACTGTATTGGTCTCCCAATACATGGATTCTTGGGCGTGGGCCTGGGCAACCACCTGTTCTTTCACTCCATAATCATGAAAACACATTGGCCGTAGCGGGAGATTTCTCTGTGTGCATTGCCTCTTGTGTTTTAGGGCTGGTGTTTCCTGCTGCCCTGCCCATCGATCCCGCCATTTTATCTTGTCTTGTCTTCACAGTGCGGGCACACCCACATAGGCAAATTTTTTAAATAGATTTTTTTGCTTTCGTCGCCATCGGGTCTGCGATTATTTTCCCCTGTTAGTGCTAGATCTGTGGATGACCGAGAGCTGTATCGGAACTTATTTACTAAGGGGCCAGAGGGAATTCAGGCTCAGCCAGCCATCTTGCTCGGTGACATCACCAGACCCCCAGCTAAGATAATTTTAGATATTACATACTCATACTGTATCCTTTGTTTTCCCATCCCATGGCATCAGCTTATTTAACATGGATATCAATAGGTCTTAACCCATGAAAGTTTTGAAACCCGTGTTGCTGAGGGTCCAAGGGAGCAGGTTGCTCAACATGACTTTGCAGCTGTTCCAACACAATATGCTCTAAGAACTTAGCTAAAAAAGGCAAACTGAAAATTGGGCAATATGAACTTGATACCTCTCCACTTAAGTTAATATTCTTAAATACCAGGAGAATGATTTAAAGTAGGGCAGGCATCACAAGTGGAGAGACTGTCGTGTTCAAAATCTTAATTGTATCACTGATCCTCTCTGCATTAATTATTATAAACGTATCACAAGTAAAGGGGACCTTACTGTAGTCTGAGATAATATTCCCATATGATTCCTGATTCTGCATCTTAGCATTTAAGTGTTGGCCAAATGCCTCAGGACTTAGTAAGGGATCATAACTACTTGCTATGGGTGCCTGACTAAAGATCCCACTATCTCAAACAGCTTATATGGGGGTGCTGTGGGGAGGACCGAAGCTTCCTAGCAATGTGAGCCTTTTTTGGGCATCTACGCTCTTCCTATATTTTATTAAGGCTTCATAATAGGCATCATGCTCTGCCACTCCCCTACTAACTCTCCACTATCTCTCCAGTTTACATAAGAATCTCTTCAGACCCTGATTATAACAAGGGTTTTGAACCTTTTATGCTGGGTCCTTCCCCCTGCTGGAAGGACAGCAGCAGCACTTAACACTGATCATACCATGACAACTATGGAGGTGGACTTTGGGGGGGGGGGGGGTCAGGAAAAGGGAGCATTCAGGGGAGTTGGAGGTTGAATGTGGGTGGGTCGAGGAAGCCTGAGGTGTTGAATGAAGTTATGGAAGCCTTGGGTCAATAGGTGCCTATGGGAGATCAGTAAGGTGGTGATAAAGGGGTAACCTAATGGAATTAGCATCATGATGTAAGGCAGCTATAGGAAGGGAGATGAAGATATTCTATCAAAGATCTGAAAAGCTGCAGAGGCAGCATACATAACATAGTAACATAGTATATGATGGCAGATAAAGACCAGTATGGTCCATCTAGTCTGCCCAGCAAGGCAACAGCAGTAAGTGCACCTGGTTTGGGAGTAAGAAAGTATATCAGACAATGATGGTATTGAGGAGGAGAAATTAGATTTTAGCTGCAGTTAATGAAAAGGATTTAGAATATGGCAATAAGACTGGGAAATTGCTGGCTTGGAAGTTGAAATAAAAACAGAGGGAGGATTGATTGATAGGTGGTAGATCAGCATGGCCTGGTGCACAAAAGTACTCAGGGGGTTTATGAAGTCTTCTGAGGCTAGCTCAGAGTGTGATGTTGAACAGGAGGCTATTCATAAATATGTTAGGGAATTTAACATGACCTGGTGAGTGAGAAGGATAATGAGAGATTGAATTGGCCCATCACAGAAGCAGAGGTGAAGGTAGTCATCGGTGGGTTACATAAGAACATAAGATATGCAATACTGGGTCAGACCAAGGTCCATCAAGCCCTGTATACCGTTTCCAATAGTAGCCAATCTAGGTCACAATTACCTAGCAGTTTCCCCAAAAAACACAGGTTCCACAATGCTTGCATTGGGGCAAGCAGTAGATATACCGGGTCGCCTTTAATGATGGTTTATGGACCTTTCCTCTAGGAACTTGTTAAAACCTTTTTTAATCCAGCTACACTAACAGCTTTTACTACATCCTCTGGGAACGAATTCCAGAGTTTGTTTACACGTTGAGTGAAAAAATATTTTCTCTTATTAGTCTTAAATAGATTACCCTGCAGCTTCATTGCATGTCCCCTAGTCTTTCTATATTTTGAAGGCATAAACAATCAATCTATGTTTACCCGTTACACTCCATTCATTTATCTATAGACCTCTATCATATCTCCCCTCAGCCAAAAGGCAGGCAGAGCTCCAGAGTCTCAATGCATGGATGAGACGATGGTGCAAGGATGAGGGTTTTGGATTTGCTAGGAACTGGGGAACATTCTGGGGAAATGAGGGGCTCTTCTGAAGGGATGTGCTTCACCTTAACCTGGATGGAACCAGGCAGCTGGCATGAACCTTTAAAAAGGAGATAAAGCAGCTTTTAAACTAGATAATAAAGGTGAGCCGAAAGTCGCCCAAGAGCGCATGTTTCGGAACAATGTATCCTTGAAGGATACTACCAAAAGAATGAAGTTAGGGCATATCAGCAGAGAGGTTCCAACAAAGACAAAAGTAGCCCAAATGCCTTTGGGTACAGAGCAGACAGAGTTTAAAGATTCCAAATTACCCCTGCCTACCAAAAGCTAGATTGATATGAATAAAATACTTCTATGCAAATGCTAGAAGTCTAAAAAATAAGATGGGAGAGTTAGAATATATAGCACTAAATGAGAGGTTAGATATGGTTGGTATCTCAGAGATATGGTGGAAGGAGGACAACCAGTAGGACACTGAGATATCTGTGTACAAATTATATCGTAATCTTAGAGAAGATAAAATTGGTGGAGGGGTTGCGATCTATGTAAGAGAAGGCATTGAATCATGAAGGATTAAAGTTTTGAAGGAAACAAAATATGCTGTAGAATCTCTATGGACTGAAATTACACGTAAAAAGGGGAAGGCAGTGGGGGTGTACTATCGACCGCCTGGTCAGAATGAACAAATGGATGATGAAATGCTCAAAGAAATCAGGAAAGCTGACAAAGGTTACAGCACAGTAATAATAATGAGTGTTCCTTATCGTTCCTCCAGTTTAGTCCTCCACCTCTGGGCTGTGCACCTCTTCCTGCAGCTTGGAGACTGGGCATGTCAAAGTCGTGACATCACTGGATATAGCCTGCTGGTATCTCCCATCAGCCTCCAGTGTGTCCAGTCTCCATGCAGCAGGAGAACAGTGAGCCTAGCTTCTGGGCTCACTTGGGGGGAACAGATAAGGAGCATTTAGTGTGACAAATTCTATTCTGATTTTACTTTTGATTTTTACCTTTAATTTACTTTTAATTTTACTTTTAATTCAGTTACCTTTGGTTAATTGGCAATCAGGGATTAGTTCCCTTTAGTTAGGAGCAAATTTCCTTATTTACAGTAATTTTAAATTTGAGCCTGGCTCTTTAAATTAGTAGCAGCTCTCGCCTTCCCTCCTTCTCAGTTATTTTCACTTGCTACAGGCATTTGCCGGTGTGGATCTCTCTCCCTTGACTGTACGGGAGAGAGCTCCGGGACCTGTACAGCCACACTGAAGCTGTGTGAGACGGAGCCTCTCCGTTGCTGCGGGATTTTAATTTTACTCTGTGGAACCGGCTGAGCAGTCCTTGCCACGGCTTGAGGATCGGAGGAAATCAAGGTGGTAGGAGCAGGCTGTGTGGCTTTCTGCCCTGCAGGTAAGGCCTTCTGGCTCTGTCGCTCTACTGAGGCCTCCTTTTTGCAGTGGCTGTTGTTCTTGGCGCCAAAATTCTTTGGCGAAGGGGCGGCCATTTTCTCTCTAGGTATTTGGACCGCATGGCGAGAGCTGCAGGGAACTGCCTGTGTGAGGAAAACAGGCAGAATAGCTAGACTTTTGGGCCTAGTGTTTGTTTCTTTCTTTTGTTTGTAGGGTTTTTTTTGAGGCTCAGGGGGTTCCTCAGCCTTAAGGGGGGCTGTTGTCAATCCTCTTTATTTTTAAGTTTATTCTTAGTTTTATAGGACAGCAGTTTTGGCATTGATCCCTGATACCACATGTTCTTTCCCTCCTAATCATGTCTCTGAGGAGCATGTTAAGTCCCAGGATATTAGGCAAATTGCCAGTTTTTAGGTTCAAGAGCAGAGCCCTAACTTGTAGTTGGAAGGAGGGACAGCCTGGAAGTGTGCTTTTATGTATTCTATAGTGAAAGTTGCCCAAAATTCACAGGGACAGGTTTAGGAAACCTTAGGATATAAAAAAAAAGCCTGACAGTTAAACTGTCAACAAAGAAGTGCCTGTGCTACGGTCTATGGCCACCAGAGGGCAGCTGGTACACTCAATAGTGCCTTTCTATGACTGTGGGTATGCTGCCATTATCAAATTGATCATTTTCTGCAAGTCAGGGAACAAATACCCACAGAGCCACCACTTGGGCTCTCAGGGGTTAGTGACTAAACAAGCAGCTGTAATGTACTGTGGGGTTTCTAGTCCTACAGGTGCTCCTTGTGGTCTTGGGCAAGCCACTGAACCCTCCATAGCCCATGTTCCCTGTTAAAAAGTTATCTCCAAGTTATAATGCCCTGTTCAATGTAATTTCAGTTGGTTCAATGTAAACCGCACTGATGCAGAATAGCGCGGTATATAAGAGAATGTAAATAAATAAAATAAATAAATAATGTTCTGCAAATCAAGATTATATGATTTAAAGCTCTTAACTTCTGTATCGTTTGTCACCGGATGGTAGCGCTGCTCATGAATCACATATAGTATTCAGTGCCCCCATCCCTGGGGGGGGGGGGGGGTGCTGGTAAAATACAAAATCGTATTACTCATCAGGTTCAAGGCCGGGGGGGGGGGGGCCGTGGTGTTTCATAGCTCCACTTCACATGCCCTTCCCTGGAAATTCTCATCTATTTCTAGAGCAGGGTTTCATTTCATTTCTCTGTTTGTGGTTAATGCACAGCGTTAGGGGCTGTGTTCGAAAGCTTGGGTCCCACGGACTTCTGTGGGATTTCAAAAAGAAAAAGTAACTCTCTTTAGTGAGAGATAGCCTTGTTCATTTTTAGCTAACACTGTTGATTTATTCAGTGGCCTTTTGTGTCCTGAACCCCCAAGGTCAGGACACTGTTTGCTTCCAGGGGTTCTACTTTCTATTTTGCTCTTCAGCTCCCTGGCAGACGCAGCAGGCTGGCAGGGGGTGCGCAACACGTCCTACAATGCTGAATCCCTCAGGATAAGGGGGGAAGGAAAACTGGTGCAGTGGGGGCTGGTAGCTTCTTGCAAAGCTATAGGAGCAGTTCGGGTAATTTTAGCTGATCTGCTTTGATTTTATTGGACTCGGTGGAAACTTGGTTTTTGAAGCCCTATACTTTAAAAAAAAAAAAAAAAAAGATTTACAAGAATCTCCTTCCACTATCCATAGAAGGTCCTATAACGCGTTAAAGTCGGTTTATGTGGCAGGGTAATATTCTGGCTTAGCTGCTGTGATATAGCACTATGATCCGCTGTAAACATATTCAAGTTACAAGGAATTATGGTGATAACTCTCTTGGACAGTTGTAACAGGTGCTTGGGTGAGCGCCATGGCCAGTCCACAGATGTGGAATGCTCTGCCATAAGCATTATGTCATGAGAGGGATTTTATAGTTGTGTGGTTTCTTAATGGAAAATATTCCCGTTTAGTTTGGCTTTGCCCAAATTATAAGATTTTATGGTAGATTTGTAGTGTCTTAATTTTGGCTATATGTGGTTTAATTTTACATATGGAAAAGGCAGCTCAGCGGAGAGAGGTTGCAAAATAGAACTCTAGCCTTTGAAGCTATCTATGCTCCCATTCCATTTATCAGAGGTTCTCCAGTACGGAGAGTATCTGCTAGTGTTCAGCGAATGCCTTAATGGGGGCCAGAAGCACGCAGCCAGGCTAGTTCTCTAGCAGCAATATCAGCAGCTCAGATTCTAGTAGGCATACATCATATGCTGGGCTTACAAGATGGCTTCCGCGCTGATCGGCATCAGCCAAGATGGCTGCCGGTTTAGACTGTGAATGTGGAGTCAGCCTGGATGAGGGACCTTGCGTTCTCTGGAAAATGCCCTGCATACGCTGAATCATTTCAATTCGATCAGCTACTTGCAGGGCACAAGGCACTCTCGCATGCTTTTTTGCTTCAGTGGTCTAAAAGTGGAGTCTTTACCAGGTGGTATAATGGGAACTTGTCTGCAGTTTCTCGGCTTCGTCATTGCTGACTCAATTGCCACTGCGGAATGAGAGAGCTGTATTTCCTAATACCAGGTGCTAGTTGAACTTAAAATATAAAGTCCATCTTTGTGTAGTCAGACGGAATGGGGCGTTACTCTAGCAGGAAGGCCATGGATTAGTATGCCTGTGTTTGGCAGTTCTTTCTACTTCATATTGTTGGCATGGAAAGAGCGTCTCTTAACATATGCTGAAGGAATTTTTGGTTAAGAGATGTCTCTGTGGGGAAAAAAAAAAAAAAGTATTCAGCTGTCCTGAATTCACCTGTTCTTGTTTGACATTTTGAGGCTAAGCAGGGGCAGGCCTGGGTACTACGTGGGTGGGTGCACACCTTGCACTATCAGGGGGTGTGGACTCACTGTATGGAAGAGAGCCCTAGCAATCTTCTTTAGCGCAAGATAGGAAAGTAGTTGGTTCACTGAAGCGATCGTTGAGGGCAATGCTCTGTCCTTACAAGCTCCCATTTGTGGAGCCTGGGGAGGCGAGAGCATGCTTCAAGTGGTCGCAGTGTTTACGGCAGTCTACTCACCTGAAACAGGAAAGGATCAGGGAGTTGAATCGACTAGAGCCTGATTTGCTTTATGTGGCAAATGTGCATTATGGCTTAATTCGAGCGCTAGCTAATATTGTTGGCTTCCTTGGGGTTCACCCGGAGATCTCTCTCATGGAGGAATGGGGCGGCTGATGGTTCGTCCAATCAAGGCTCAGTAATCTCCCATTTAAGTCTTTGTCTTGTCCTTTCCCCGTGGGCTCTCATAGGGCAACTAGTTGGCGTATCGAGGCTTTCGGAGAAAGGTACTCTTGGTAGCGCCCGGTTGGACGAGACAGCCGTACTAGGCTAATCTCATTCGCCTACTCGACAGGCTTTTCCTAGAAGTTGCCGGTAGCAGACGTTCTGCTACGGCTAGGTCCACAACGAATGTCTCAGGTGGATCGGTGCCCGCCTACGGTTTGGCCTTTGAATGGGCGGGGCTGAAGAAGAAGGTTTATTCTGCGGCAGTCTTCGCCACCTTGTTGAGAGCAGGGAGGCAGGCTGCTTCTGGTACATAGGTCCGTGCTTAGCGCCTTTTTGAAGGCTGCTGTTCACGGCGGCAAGTCCGGGTGACAAAGGTGTCGGTATCCTTGGTCTGAGTTCTCTGCAGGACAGTGTCTGAAGGAACTAGCGGCCAGTTCCTTAGAGGGTCCAGCGGGTGACTGTTTCCGGCTGTAGAGGTTCTGTGGAAGGAATAGCACTAGGTGTTCGGATCGATGTGTAGCGTTTCCTTAAGTTGGGACCCGACTGCGCTCCTCAAGGGGAGTTCGGGTGCTGCCGGGGGATCCCGATTGGGCCTTAGAGGCGTTAACTAAAGAGCCCTTTTGATTCTTTACTCCAGGCGTTGGTAAAGGATTTGCTGTTATAGACAGTGGCTTTGATAGCTCTTTGTTCGGCGTGACAAGTTTCGGAGTTTCAGGCATTGTCATGTAATGAGCCGTTTTCACCCTTTCTGGATAGAGGGTGGTGTTTGCGAGCAGTCCCGTCGTCCTTCCAAAAGGTGGTATCTGATTTTTCTCCTGAGCCTATTGGTTTCTCTTCCAGTTCTCGGTTTTTCTGGAAGGGGAGGTTTTTATTCGTAGCTTACGCTGAAAGGAAACATAAAATGCAGGGTGCGGCGTTCATTTATTTATTTATTTTTTTGTGTTGGTTGGAGGTCCCCGCAAAAGGGAAGCAGCAGTGAAGGCAGCCATTTTGCACTGGGTTAAGGCGGTGGTTGCCTCAGCTTTCTGGTGGCGAGGTTGTATGATTCTGGGGGGCTTTCTGACTCTTGCTACAAGGGCGCATGCAGCTTCATGGGTGAATCACTGTGTCATTACACCAGGGGGAATTGGTAGAGCAGCTTCCAGGTTGTCTCTTCATTTCCTCAGTAACCTCTACTGCCTAAATGTTTTGGTAGTAAAGGATGCCTGTTCCGGGTCGACGGTGTGGTGAGTTGGCTGGATAGGTCCCTCCCAATGATTACTGCTCTGTTACATCCCAGAGGTGGAGGACTAAACTGGAGGAACGATAAGGAAATAGAAATTACACTTACCTGGTAATGGTCGTTCCTTGAGTGATGACAGTTTAGTCCTCATTCCCGCCCAGGGGTGTGATTTCTTCAGAGTATATTTTCAGGCGGAGTGGAGCATCAATCTCAAGGAGTAGACAGATCCTTTCAGTTTCTAGATCGCAGTGAGTATCCCTCTCTGTTTCTTCCTTCTCTCTTATTTAAACAAGGGGATGGTATAGGAACGTGTTTGCATAGGGGGGACGTGAATGTATAGTTAAAAAAATATATATATAAGACGGATATGGTTAAAAAGGTTCCTCAGGTTGAGGAATGGAGAGTTATTTAAAGTTATGGTATAGTTACTTATTTGTTGTTCCTTTGAGTTTGCTTTGTCAATAGTACACTAGAGGCTGATGGGAGATACCAGCAGGCTATATCCAGTGATGTCACGACTTTGACATGCCCAGTCTCCAAGCTGCAGGAAGAGGTGCACAACCCAGAGGTGGAGGACTAAACTGTCGTCACTCAAGGAATGACAATTACCAGGCAAGTGTAATTTCTATATTTCAATCACCCCAGAATTGACTGGGTCAGTGTCATGGCAGGACATACTACAGAAATAACATTTCTAGATGAAATAAATGACTGCTTCTTGGAGCAGCTGGTTCATGAACTGACTAGAGGGGAAGCCATTTTGGACCTAGTCCTTAGTGGAACACCAGATCTGGTGCAAAAGATAAGGGTATTTGGGCCACTTGGCAACAGTGATCATAGCATGATTGCATTTGATTTAATTAATGGAGGAGGGATGGTAAGAAAATCCACAGTATTAACTTTTAACTTTCGAAAGGGAGGCTATGATAAAATGAGGAAAATCGTTAAGAAAAAACTAAATGGAGCAGTTGCAAACGTTAAAGACTTACATCAAGCTTAGGTGTTGTTTAAAAATACTATCTTGGAAGCCCAGAACAGCTGTATTCCATGCTTTAAGAAAAGTGGAAGGAAGTCCAAAAAACTGCCAGCATGCTTTAAGGGTAAGTTCAGAGAGAACATAAGATATGCCATACTGGGTCAGATCAAGGTCCATCAAGCCCAGTATCCTGTTTCCAGCAGTGACCAATCTAGGTCATAAGTCCTTAGCAGTTTCCCCAAAAGACACAGGTTCCACAATGCTTCTATTGGGTCAAGCAGTGATATCCAGGGTCCCTTTTAATAATGGTCTATGGACCTTTCCTCCAGGAACTTGTCCAAACCTTTTTTAAACCCAGCTACACTAACAACCTTTACTACATCCTCCGGTAACAAATTCCAGAGCTTGATTACACGTTGAGTGAAAAAATATTTTCTCTTATTAGTCTTAAATAGTTTACCCTGTAGCTTCATTGCATGTAGCCTAGTCTTTCTATATTCTGATGACGTAAACAATCAGTCTACGTTTACCTGTTTCACTCCGTTTATTAATTTATAGACGTCTATCATATCTCCCCTCAGCCGTCTCTTTTCCAAGTTGAAGAGCCCTAACTTTTTTAGCCTCTCTTCAAAGGGGTATCCTTCTATCCCCTTTACCATTTTAGTGGCTCTTCTCTGTACCTTTTCTAATAACGTTATATCCTTTTTAAGATACGGTGAGCAGAATTGCACACAATATTCAAGATGCGGTAGCACCATGGAACGATACAGAGGCATTATAATATCCTTTGTTTTATTTTCCATTCCTTTTCTTATGATACCTAGCATTCTATTTGTTCTCTTGGCCGCCGCTGCACACTGAGCAGAGCGTTTCAACATGTTATCCATGATGATGCCTAAATCTTTTTCCTGGGTGGTGGTTCCTAATGTGGAACCTTGCATCGTGTAACCATAGTTTGGGTTATTCTTTCCTAGGTGCATAACTTTGCACTTGTCCACATTAAATTTCATCTGCCATTTGGATGCCCAGTCTTCCAATTTATCAAGATATTCTTGCAATTTTCCACAATCCTCATGGGCTTTAACAACTTTAAATAGTTTTGTCTCATCTGCAAATTTGATAGCCTCACTCGTTATTCCCTTTTCCAGGTCATTTATGAATATGTCAAAAAGCAGCAGACCCAGCACAGATCCCTGAGGTACTCCACTGTTCACCTTTCTCCATTGGGAAAATTGGCCATTTAGCCCTACCCTCTGCTTTCTATCTTTTAACCAGTTCCTGATCCCCAATAGTACACTGCCTCCTTTCCCATGACTCTTTAGTTTTGCCAAAAGTCTCTGATGAGGGACCTTGTCAAAGGCCTTCTGAATGTCCAGATAGACAAAGGTGAGCTGGTTGATATAGTGTATCTGTTTATTCACACCTTCAAAAAACATAACAGATTAATAATACAAGATCTTCCTTGTCTAAAGCCCTGTTGGCTGTCTCCCATTAAGCCATGGCTATCTACATGCTCAGTAATTTTGTTCTTTATTATGGTTTCTAATATTTCCCCGGTACTGACGTCAGGCTCACCAGTCTGTAGTTTCCCGGATCACCCCAGAACCCTGTTTAAAAATTGGCATTACATTGGCCATCCTCCAATCTTCAGGTATTACAGATGATTTTAATGATAGTTCATAGATTATATTAAATCTCATATTTCAGTTCTTTCAACACCCTTGGATGTATACTATCCGGTCCAGGTGATTTGCTACTCTTCAATTTATCAAATAGTTGTAATACATATTCCTGGTGTATCAATATTTCTTTCAATTCTTCCACAGCATCACCTTTAAATACCACTTCAGTCATGGGTAACAATCTTACATTTTCCTCAGTAAAGACCGAAGCAAAAAATTCATTCAGTCTCTCCGCTATGACCTTGTCCCCCTTCTTAGTGCGCCTTTTACCCCTCTATCATCTAATGGTCCAACTGACTCTCTCACAGGTTTTTTGCTATGAAAGTACTTGAAAACGTCTTTATTAAGCGTTTTTGCTTCCACAGCAAGCTTCTTCTCAAATTCTCTCTTTGTCTGCCTTATCAATGCCTTGAACTTAACTCGCCAGTGCTAGTGTTGTTTCCAGTTTTCATCATTTGGCTCTTTTTTCCATTTCCTGAAAGAAGCTTTTTTGGAAACAACAGCCTCTCTGGCCTCAGCTTTAAACCATGCTGGCAGTTTTTTGGACTTAATTCCACTTTTCTTAAAATGTGGAATACAGCTGGTCTGGGCTTCCAAGATAGTATTTTTAAACAACACTCAAGCTTGATGCTTTGCAACTGCTCCTTTTAGTTTTTTCTTAACTATTTTCCTCATTTTATCATAGTCTCCCTTTCAAAAGTTAAAAGGTAGTACTGTGGATTTCCTTATCATCCCTCCTCCATTAGTTACATCAAATGCGATCATGCTATGATCACTATTTGCCAAGTGGCCCCAACACCCTTATCTCTTGCACCAGATCTGGTGTTCCACTAAGGACTAGGTCCAAAATGGCTTCCCCTCTAGTCGGTTCATGAACCAGCTGCTCCAAGAAGCAGTCATTTATTTCATCTAGAAACTTTATCTCCCTAGCATGTCCTGCCATGACACTGACCCAGTTAATACCGGGGTAACTGAAATCACCCATTATTATTACTGTGCTGTAATTTCTGCTAGCTTCCCTGATTTCTTTGAGCATTATCATCCATGTGTTCATTCTGGCCAGGCAGTCGATAGTATACCCCCACTGCCAGTGCCTTCCCCTTTTTACATGGAATATCAATCCATAGAGATTCTACAGCAAATTTTGTTTCCTGCAAAACTTTAATCTTTTGTGACTCAATGTCCTCTCTAACAGAGCGCAACCCCTCCACCAATTTGATCTACTCTATCATTGCGATATGTGATAAGGAAGCTTATCATAGCTCAGGAAGGAGCTATAGAAAAGTTGAAGTGACTCTGAACAAGCAACCTGTCAGTTCTGGTAGAAATAAGAAAACAGAATTTTCCCATAAAAGACTACCAGTCCCAGAATGCACCAGGTTTCCAACAGCCATGAGAGGAGCTGAAGTGAGAAAACGTGTGTTCAATCAGGAGGGCTATGAGGTAATACCTAAGCACTCATCTCAAAGGACAGGGCCTGATTCAGCACAGCTGCGCTGTGTTAGGGAGGAACACTCATCTAAGCAGAATAAGAGTAGAGTTTATTCTACAGATGACCATCTTCATGATCACCTTGGATATCCAGAGAATTGTCCTCAGTATCCTGAGAATCAGCTTGAGTTTGATCATCAGTTTCATCTGAAGGATAAGCAGAAGCCAAACCGGACGGACAGAGAGAAAAAGAAACCCTCTGGAAGAAAGAGGAGAAAAGCCTTTGAGAGGTCTAGAAGAGTCCAAAGCAGTACGTATAATGGGAGGTATTCCAAGGGCCAGCATACACCATTGGACTGGGGAAAGCCAGAGGAATGGTGCTGCAGAGCTAGGAATCTCCAGATGCTACCTGTGAGGGAGACGGCTGCACGTGGAAGGGACCCTAAGACCTGTGCCAGAAGGTATGTGAAGAGAGATCCAGTGTCCAGGGATCTGGATTGGAAGGCTGGACATAAGAACTGGACTACATACTGGCCAGGCTATATAGAGAGGAACTCTAGCAGCAATGGAAGCTCAGGTATGAACACTGATCTATGCCCTAGCTATAACCTTGAAAGACAGCAGGGAAACAAGTATTCTCCTGAAAATGCTCCATTGAGAGATTCATCTGTGCCAATCCATGATATTGAACCCATGCTTGTTGAACAAGGGGGAATAATAGCAGATGAGGATCCTGTTTATATGGACTGCTCTCTATCTAAACTCCGTTGGTAACTTTCTGTTATAAAGTACAGCAACCATCACAAAGAAATACAAATTTGTTCTTTAATCTACTCAGAAAAGCTCCTGAAGCAGGATTTGACCCACACAGTGGAAGGCAAGCCAGCTAAGGGGTTTCAGCTGGTAACTGCTAGCAATTAAGCCTTACCTAATTGCTTGTGAGCTAGGAGAGAATCACTTCTGTATCTATGTGGGAAGTAATCAGAAGTTAACCTGAAAAGAACAGTTTGTTTCTTGCTTTGTGGCTTTTCATTTGTTGTTTTCCTGATTTTGACTTTGTTTTTCCAAGTTAACACTGAAAGCAAGTAACCTAATTTATGTGCTACCAAGCATATCTGTGTTGGGAGAAATAACCCCATAAATAAATATCTTATTGGCTTTACCCAAGAGCACAACTAAATTATTGTCAGCAGCTGTGTCTGGTGTGAATGAACTACATTGCCCACAATACCTTGCAAATCATATAGAAATATGCACTTGCCAAGAGTGTGAAGATTCTCACCCAGGCAGCCGTCTGACAGATAATAGTTTGTACCTAGGTATGACAGTGTCCAATTGGTTGTCTTCCTTCCACCAGGTGTCAGATACCAATCATATCTAACCTCTCATTTAGAGCTATATATTCTAACTCTAGGGAAGAACAACCCATACTATGGTTACACGATGCAAGGTTCCACATTTGGAACCACCACCCGGGACCATTATTAAAAGGGTCCCGGGATATCACTGCTTGACCCAGTACAAGCATTTTGGAACCTGTGTCTTATGGGGAAACTGCTAGGTACTTGTGACCTAGATTGGCCATTGTTGGAGGCAGGATACTAGGCTTGATGGAGCTTGGTCTGACACAGTATGCCATATCTTATGTTCTTATTCTTTAACAGGTATAAAGCTAGAGGCGGCATAGGAACTCATTTACTTTCTACTAAATTGCGAAAAGGAACAGCGGTTGTCAGATACACATTAGGATAACTGATTAATATGCTGATAGAGGTATAGAATTTAAGGCATTATTTGTAGCATGCAGCCTGAGTAACCGGATTCAGGCTCTAATCTCCCACATTATCATTTTGTGCCATGTTTCAGAAAAGATTACACAAACATATGAGGGAGGATCAAAAAGCATCTGAATAATAAAAATTCATCTTATTTATTGATTCCTCCTCATACATTTAGACAGATGCTGCATGAGGCATACAGTCACAGCATGGATATTTCATTGTGAACCAAGAATACAATATGTCACAAGTTGATTACTGCAGCAGTTTTTAATCCAGTTCATGACTGTTGAGCATATCTTCCACATTTATGAGAATGCCTTCTGAATTACAAAGCAAGAATGAAATATGAATAACGTGAAGTCTGTTCCACAAAGAAGACATGCATTTTTTAAAAAATTACCCTTTTAAACCGACAGCGAGACCACTCTTAAAACATTTTCTTTAAATATTTAGCTAATAAGCATTACTGTCAGACTCATTCTTGAACAACTCAGTAAAAGTCTTTTGGAGGCTGAGAGAGCAATTACAGCTAGAGTCATTTACATGCGCTACAGCATTAAAGTGCATTAATACGACACTCATGATTTTACCTCAGGTCCCATTTGGGTCCCAATGGTCTTAGCACACAGTAACACAGTAGCACATGCTAATAATTCTGTTAGTGTCAAATTATATCCTTTTAACTATACAAAGTATATAGCTGCCAGTAACTAGGGTTTAAAAAGTATGTAGTTAACATTTCAATAGAGACTGAGATATGGGATCAGTACTTGCAGACATTATTTAAATAAGTGATTAGATTTGTAGCCATTTTTCCTGACATTCACAATTCGTCTCTCTGCATAACATATACAGTACGTCAATGGTTACCAACGCACAGTCCCCCCTAGGATCCTTCATTGCGATCCTTTAAAAGTAGGCTGAAATGCAAATATCTGCACGTGTGAATGTCTCAAACAAACTTCAGCACAATTCCTACTAATTAGTCAGGGCCACTTTTATCTACAGGCAAAAGGGGCAGCTATCCATGGGTAACGGTGGCTCTGTTCCTGCCACCATGCCCATTGTCACCCCTCTCTGGGATGTGCAATGGCAGCAATACATAGAAAAGGCATCATAACGCCGGAGAAGAGGCAAGTTACCTTCTTTACTGGGGCCGTAGTGCCATTCCTGCTTACGCCTCCTCTGGATGAATTGGAGGGGGGCGGAAGCACGAATGGCATTGTGGCCGATGGCAAAACCAGCGCAGCAGTGCCTTTTTTATGTATTGCCGGTGCTGCCTGTTCCAGAGAGAGGCAGCAGCGGCTGCAGGACGGGAGCCTGCAGACGAGAGGGGGCTCCCACAGAAGTTTGCCCTGGGCCCCTTAAGGGACTGAAGCGGCGCTGTAATTAGCATTCATGTTAAATATGCTAACATCATAAATAAAACACATGCCACTAGGATATGACTAGTTATTCTGACACTTGCATTACCTATGATGTCAGTAGTTTCCAGTTTTAATGCACGTCTATTGTATGGTGCTGTATTGTGAAGGTTACAGGAGTGTAGTTTTATTGTACTTAACAAATCTAACTCATCTAATTTTATAATTAAGGGACCTATGAAACTATCATGCTCAGACATTTGTGAAAACCATGCAAATGTTTTGCGAAAATGTAGAGCACTGCAGGAGGAAAATCTAATGAATAGGAACGCAATTATTTCTTCATTCTCAGGCACAATAAAGTGTTATGTCTACTCTGCTGGGAAATTGTTTCCGTTTTCAAATCATGTGATTTGAGCTAGCATTACACAACCAGTCATTAAAATCATTGTAAAAGACTTCCTATTATATAGTTCATTATAGAAATTAAAGTTATTAGAGCTTAAGAGGAATTTAGCCTTTATTTATTATTTAGCTCATGCCTTTCCACTAGTTCAAAGCGAGTTACAATCAGGTACAGTAGGTATGTAACTGTCTCCCCAAGGGCTTACAATCTAAGCTTATATGTACGGCAATGAAGGGTTAGTCACTTCCCAATGCCACAAGCAATACCAGCAACTACTAAGCAAAATATTTTGAAGGCACCCCAGAAACGTTCCGCTGGAACTACTGAGGCATTGTTTAGACCAGTGATGGCTAACCTTTTTGAGCCCGAGTGCCCAAACTGCCGCACAAAACCAAAGAATTTCCTCAAAGTGCCAGCACGTCATTTGCATAAGTGGTCTTATTTGCATAAATATTTGCATAATGTTACCATACACTAACTTTTAGTAAACATGTCTCTTAATGAGTGTATGGATAAAGAAAGACTAAAAGATTTCTACATTACTATAATCCAGTGCCAACCGCCAGGCACATTAGGAACTACTACAAAAGCTGCCCATTTAGAACCCATAGCAAACCCGCCGTATCCTGACAGCATTACCAGGACTCACAAAGTACCATACCCTACCTATCAAAAGGCAACACTGCAAATATTAAACCAATACATTTCAGAGAATACTGGGGAAAGAGAACAAGTGGCAACGTCAAATAGGAATTTCCTCTTGTACCAAACAAAGCGCAGATGTTAATGATGCACATTTCCCAGAGCTGACATATTCCAGTTAATAAATTCAAAATAAAGAGACATCTTTCTACCTTTTGTGCATTTGTTTTTCAGTTGCAATTGGTCCAGCCACTTTCTTCTGGTTTCTTCATGTTTTCTGCTAACTCTCCATCGTCTGCTGTCCATTTGTCCTTTCTTCTCTCTTCTAGTTTTTTTCCATTCTCTCTCTCTCTACATCTGCTTTAACATACTAATCTTTCTCCTTTTGCTCTTTCCTCATTCCTATTTCATCCACACAAATTTTACCCCTCCATCCTCAATCCCCAATTACTCTCCCAATACCTGGCCAATTGTAGATTTTTCATCCCTCCTACACAAAATATTTTTCCCCTCTCCATTTTACTCTCCCAGCCCCATCCCATTCTAATCCTCCCCCAACATCAGCTCCCTTCTAGTTCCAGTCTCACCCAGCATCCATCCCCTTCTAGTCCCTGCATCAGCCCATTTCCAGTCCTAGCCCCCCATCAGCCCATTTCCAGTCCTAGCTCCCCCATCCATTTCCAGTCCAAGTCCCTTCATCAGCTCATTTTCAATCCTAGCCCCCCCATCAGCCCATTTCTAGTCATTTCCTAGCCCCACCATCAGCCCATGTCAAATCATAGCTCCCCTCCACTCAGCCCAATTCCAGTCCAAGCCCCCCATTAGCCTACTTCCAGTTCTAGCCCCTCCATGAGTCCATTTCAATTCAAGCCCCCACCACAGCCAATTTCCAATCTTAGCTCCCCCCAACAGCCCATTTCCAGTCCTATCCGAGCTGTTCCATCAGCCCATTTTCAGTCCTAGCTCCCTTCCCTCACAGCCCATTTCCATTCCAAGCCCCCTCCCCATCAGCTATTTGCAGTTCAAGCCTCCCCTTCCACTCAGCCCATTTCCAGTCCTAGCAACACCCCAACCCATTACCAGTCCTAGCCCCCGTCAATCAACTTCCAGTCCTAACCCCCATCACCCCAGTTTCAGTTTAAGCCCCCCCTATAACCCATTACCAGTCCTAACCCCCATCAGCCCATTTCCAGTCAGCCCCCCCTAGCCCCTTGCCAGTCCTAACCCCCCCCATCAGCCCACAGCCCATTACCAGTCCTAACCACATCAGCCCACCTCAAGTCCTAACCCCTCACCATCAGCCCATTTCCTGTCCTAGCCCCCCCATAACCCATTATCAGTCCTACCCCCCCATCAGCCCACTACCAGTCTTAACCCCCCCATAGCCCATTGCCAGCCCTCATCAGCCCACAGCCCATTGCTAGTTTTAACCCCCCCATAGCCCACTGCGTCTTAACCCCCCTCCCCAGCCCACTGCCAGTCTTAACCCCCCCAGCCCACTGCCAGTCTTAACCCCCCTCCCTAGCCCATTGCCAGTCTCAACCCCTCTCCCTCCTCCCTCCCTAGCCCATTGCCAGTCTCAACCCCCCTCCCTCCCTCCCTAGCCCATTGCCAGTCTCAACCCCCCTCCCTCCCTCCCTAGCCCATTGCCAGTCTCAACCCCCTCCCTCCCTCCCTCCCTAGCCCATTGCCAGTCTTAACCCCCCTCCCTCCCTAGCCCATTGCCAGTCTTAACCCCCTCCCTCCCTCGCCCATTGCCAGTCTTAACCTCCCTCCCTCCTTCCCCAGCCCATTGCCAGTCTTCACCCCCCTCCCTCCCTAGCCCTTTCCCAGTCCTACCCGCCCCCCCTCGGCTCATGGCAATTAAAAAAAAAAAAACTGGCCGCTGCCGCGGCGGCGGCATGGAGTGTCCCGCGGGGCTCCCTCTGCCCGGCAGGCCGCGCCCGGCGGGGCTCAGCCCCTCTCTGCCGGCTTGCAGATACGCGAGTCTCTGTTAAGCCCGCAGGGGCTGATGGGAAATTTCCAATCTGCCCCTGTGGGCTTAACAGAGACGCGAGGGAGACTCTCTCTCCCTTCGCGTATCTGCAAGCCGGCAGAGAGGGGCTGAGCCGCGCCGGGAGAGTCCCGCCGGGCAGAGGGAGCCCAGCGGGACACTCCATGCCGCGGCAGCGGCCAGTTTTTTTTTTTTTTTAAATTGCCATGAGCCGGCATATCTCAATTTGCGACCTTCCCGCGTGCCAGCTGCAAGGCCTTCGCGTGCCACAGCTGGCACGTGTGCCATAGGTTCGCCATCGCTGGTTTAGACTTTTATGAATTCTTCTTTCAAACAAAACTCCTTTCACTGATACTTTGGTTGCTAACAAATGTTTGCAGGCTGCTGTTCAAGTTTATTTCTGTAGAACTATATTCATGCTTACAACCTACAAGAAAATGAAGAATGCCATTGATAAAATTCATTTGGCTCTGAGCACTGTTTCCAGATGGTGTGAAAGCCTCAAAGAAGATCATTTTCAGCAACTCATTTCAGATTTGCATGAGTGTGACTGGGTTACACTGACTTTAGATGAGTCTATGAACACTGTCGACATCTCTCAGCTGGTTCTTTGTATGTTTTAGCAAATGTTGTGTTGTCAAAGAGACGATATTGACATTCATACCACTCAAACACAATTAGAGGCATGGACTACTTTAGTGCTCTAAAACAATTTTTGACTGAAAACAATATGCCACTATCAAAGTTATGTTGCACCTACTATGACTGGGATGCATTCAGGACTGGTAGGCTTGATGAGGAAAGATCAGGATTTTGGGAAATTCATGTCATTTTACTGCATCATTCATCAGGAGTCATTATGCAGTAACCATTTACAACTTGATTCAGTGATGAGTGTGTTATCATAAAAATTAACAACTTTATTAAGGCAAGGGTACTAAATAATAGTTTCAAGCTCTTATCAATGCACTGGATGCAGAATAGGAGATTTTGCTCTTCATAATGATGTCAGGTAGCTTAGAAAAGGGAAGGTTTTGGAATGTTTCCTTGGGCTGCTGCCGCCCATTAGAGAATTTCTTGCTGAGAAAAACCAACAGTTTGATGAATTATATTCTGCGTGGTTGCTGGACATGGTCTCTTTAACAAACAGTGTAGATCATTTTAACTGATTCAATTTGAAATTGCAGGGTTCTCATTTCATTACTGAACTCTACAGCTCTTTGAGGGCAATTCTTAAAAAGTTGGATTTTTTTTAGCATCAGCTTTAGGCAAAGGAGACATGAAATACTTTTCCAATTTAAAGCAAATGGCCTCAGATCTATCACTTTCTCTAAAGGAAGAAGAAGAAAGGATGGTGGTGGGTGATTCTCTCCTGTGCTTGGAAAACTACAACAGGAATATAAAGACAGCCTGCACAACCTAAACCCATGGTGGACTTTGTCCTGAATCTATTTGTGAGAGGATTCTGGGATAATTTCTTAAACAGTTGTTAGACAACCATTCTGAACTGGAAATCATTGAACTTAGAAAACATATGGAATTTAAGCAAGACCTGTGATTTCTGAAAGATTACACTGGTCAACATTGAAATCGTTACTGACTTTAAAAGGCCCTAATCTGTAGTATCTTGGTGAGCTGAACACGAATATAACATTAAAAAAAATTATTGGCTCTCGTTTTGAAGATATTATATGTAGTTCATTTTTGACGTTTCACCGTGTAAATTTATCCAGTAGGACATCAACAACATCCCAAATAAGCCTTGAATGATGTAATATTGCATCACATTGCATAATACCAGCATGCACACATCATCCAGAGTTGATTGCATCATTTTCTGATGCAATGCAATACTACTGCCTGACGGCTGCTGAAGCCATCTGACGTCAGCAGTGTACTATACGCAGTCGGAAAGGAAAGTAATCTGGTATTCTGTTCCGATATTGAAAGCCTCATGAATGCCTTAAAAATCACTCATGACCCACAAGACTGAAGACTATTTATAGACTCTTCGAAACTGAGTCTGAAGGCTGTGCTTTTGAACAATGGAAACCATCTTCCATCTATTCCAGTAGCGCATGCCGTCCACATGAAAGAGACATATGATAACTTAAAGCATCTACTGACTTCCATTAACTATAACAAGTACAGCTGGCGCCTCTGTGGTGACTTGAAGGTAGTTGCCCTTTTAATGGGACTGCAGCAGGGATATATAAAATACATGTGTTTCTTAAGTGAGTGGGATAACCGAGCAAGGGACTGGCACTACTTGTGGAAGGAATGAAATTGCAGGCAAAATGTAACAGTTGGAGAGAAGAATATCCAGCACCCAGCTCTGGTTGAGGCTCACAAAATCCTGCTACCACCCCTTCACATCAAACTAGGTTTGATGAAAAACTTTGTGAAAGCCATGGACCGCACTTTGCCAGCTTTCCGATACCTGCATGAAAAATTCCCTCGACTCAGCGAAGCAAAGATTAAAGAGGGAGTTTTTGTGGGTCCTCAGATTCGAGAGCTCTTCAAAGATGACCGGCTCAACAACTTACTGCAGGGTGATGCGAAACAAGCATGGAATGCTTTTCGCCTAGTGTCAACAAACTTTCTCGGGAATGTTAGGGCAGAAAACTACAAGGAACTAGTAGAAGACATGCTGATGCAGTATCAGAAACTTGGCTGCAATATGTCTCTAAAGATCCATTTCCTTGATTCCCATCTCGATTTCTTTCCTGAAAACTGTGATATGGTTAGTGATGAACAGGGCAAACGTTTTCACCAGGATATCGCAACGATGGAGCAAAAATACCAGGGAAAATGGTCCACTACAATGCTGGCTGACTACTGCTGGACACTCCCCAGAGAAGCTCCCGAACAGCTGTACAAGAGACAGGCGAAAAATTCTAAGAACTAGTCTATGACTTGGTTTTTTACAGGTATTAACCGAAGGCCTATTATATTTACTATTGACATGCATTTCGTGATGTAAACATTAATTCTTGTAGATTACAAAAAATACTAGAGCCAACTTTGCAATTTCACTGTCATATTCGTGTTCAGCATATAAAAATTGATAAGAAATGACTATTTTTATTTCAATAACATGAAGAACAAGATCGGCTTTCCTAAAGCTGCGAGAGTTAAAGAAAAAGTTCCAGCCTCGAATTGGAATGTTACAAGATGCTCAAGGTTCTATGTTGAATGATGCTGAGAAGATCAAGAAAAGGTGGAAGGAATATACAGAGTTTTTATATGATAAAGATCAAGTGGACCAACAGCCGTTTCAACCTATACCTTATGATCAGGAACCATTGGTGATGAAAGAAGAAGTTGAAGCAGCATTGAAAGCCTTATCAAAGAACAAAGCACCAGGCATTGATAGCATTCCCATAGAAGTATTGCAGCAATCTGATGCAGCTGTTACCGTACTTACAAGGCTCTGCCAAGAAATATGGAAGACAACATCATGGCCAACTGACTGGAAAAGATCTGTGTTTATACCAATACTAAAGAAAGGTGATCCAACTGACTGTGGAAATTATCGCACAATCGCTCTGATCCCACATGCCAGCAAGATTCTACTGAAGATTATTCAAAAGAGACTACAGCCATACCTAGAACAAGAACTACCTGAAGTGCAAGCAGGGTTCAGGAAAGGGCGAGGAACGAGAGACATCATTGCGGATGTGAGATGGATCCTTGAAAAGACTAAAGAATACCAAAAGGATATCTATTTGTGCTTTATCGACTATAGCAAGGCTTTTGACTGTGTAAACCATGAGAAACTCTGGGCCACATTAAGAAGCATGGGTATACCAGAACACCTGATAGTTCTCTTGCGCAATCTGTACATTGATCAAGAAGCAACAGTTCGAACGGAACAAGGAGAAACAGAATGGTTTAAAATAAGCAAAGGTGTAAGACAAGGCTGCATACTTTCCCCCTACCTGTTTAATTTATATGCAGAACAAATCATCAGAGAAGCAGGACTGTATGAAGACAACAGAGGTGTGAAGATTGGTGGAAGACTCATCAACAACCTTCGATATGCTGATGATACCACATTACTAGCTGAAAGTGAAGATGATCTGAAACATTTGCTTCTCACAATCAAAAAACATAGTCTCAAATGGGCCTGCACCTTAATGTAAAGAAGACAAAGATCATGACAACTGGCATAATCAACAGGTTCATCGTTGAAGGAGAAGAAATTGAAATCGTGAACAACTTTAACCTACTTGGATCAACTATCAATAAAGAAGCAACAAGCAGTCAAGAAATCAGACGACGCATTGCTCTTGGCAGAATGGCTATGAAAGACCTAGATAAGATTCTCAAGAGCAGAGATGTCTCTCTCCATACAAAGATTCGACTTGTTCAAGCCATGGTATTTTCAATAACATCATATGGATGTGAAAGCTGGACAGTGAAAAAGACAGACAGGAAGAAAATTGATGCCTTTGAATTATGGTGCTGGCGGCGAATACTGTGTATACCATGGACTGCCCGAAGAACAAACCAGTCGGTACTAGAGGAGATCAAACCTAAGCTTTCTTTAGAAGCTCAGATGACAAGACTTCGACTTTCATACTTTGGACACATCATGCGAAGAGAGAGATCATTAGAGAAAGACATCATGCTTGGCAAGATAGAAGGTCAACGCAAAAGAGGAAGGCCAGCAATGAGATGGATCGCTACAATAACAGCAGCTACGGGTACCAGTCTGTCAACAATGAGCCGCCTGACTGAAGACCGAACACAATTTAGGATAGCTATCCAGAGGGTCGCCATGAGTCGACTCCGACTCGACGGCACTTAACAACAACAACAACATGACTTTTGTAAAAATATGTTGACCAGTGATTCCTAATTCAGAACAAACAATATGTTTGATGATCACTGGCAAAGTTTCTTCATTTTTTTTGACTCCACTTACTGTTGCAAACACTTTTTCAACTATAAACATTTTAAAGTCAAAACTGAGGAAAAGACTAGCTACAGGCAATCTCTTGAGCCAGTTAAGAATGTGCACAATGAATATTCTATATTGGTGTGCAATATGATGACCCAGGTGTCTCAGTAATATTTGCTAGTTAACAAGGCCACAATTAAAGTGAATCTAAATGTAACTTGTTGTAGAATTAATATTTATATATAAAATGATATGTACAAGATTAAATGTAGTTTGAAATTTGAAAACCATTAACAGCTCCTAGAGCTTTTTATTATTTACACTGTGGCTTTTTAACTGAAAATAGTTGGAGAGCACTGATATACTACTTTATTAAATATAGCCTCATCAAAAATGTGTACAATAACTACTATACTTATACCTGGGGTTTTTTTGGCTATTAAGCTTGCACACCCTTTAAAAATGTGCAGGCCTGTTAGTGTCATAGTGAGGCATTCTACGACATACCCTGCATGGGAAAGCAGATGGTGACATTTTATTTACCAGTTAATGTTCTTTCCTTGAGTTCTGCTAGACCAGTTCAGACAAATGGGTTGTGTTCCCCTGCAACAGATTGGTGGAGACAAGAACAGATGAAAAACCCAGGTTTCAATGACATCATTCACATGCCTCTATTTGCCTTAGCCACCAGAGCTCCCTTCAGTTTTCGTCCCAAAGCATATGGGAGAAACATGACAAGCCTCACACAACCTCAATCATGGTCAACAAGGAGTAAACAACAGTAGAGAGCTACGTACAGAAAAGCATAAACAGAAAGCTGTCCATAGAAGATGAACCTGCAGAGTCAAGTATAAAAATCGTAGTGGACCCAAGGGTACCACAGAAGAGGAACAAAACAAATACAGTTTCAAGGGTGGGCCCTGGACTCGTCTAGCAAGACTCAAGGAAAGGACATTATCTGGTAAGTAAAATGTCACCTTCCGTATTGTCCTGTTAGACCAGTCCAGACAAGTGGGATATAAAAAAACTTCAATTCCACTGGGTGAGAAGATGATGCAGCAGCTCGCAAAACGTCAGAGCCAAAGGCTACGTCCACCCACGTGTGTACATCCAAATGGTAATGCTTGACAAAAGTGGAAAGTGATGCCCAAGTTGCTGCTTGACAAATGGTTTCAAAAGAAGTTTTCCCTTAAAAAGCAAGGCCAAAGAGCGAAAGAGAGCCATGATCGCAGCCTGCAGCACTGCTCTATGCCCATGGGGGAGCCGATGAGGAAAGAGATTCGCAACAAGAGGATCAAAGACAAACAGACGTAAGGAAAATTTAAAGGGGCAGTGGCTTGAGGAAACAAATTTTTGGGGAGGGGAATAAATGGAGGTCAAGGAGAAAGGGACAGAGACTGAAAAAGGGACAGAGTGGTGGCAGGCAGCAGGAAAGGTGGGAGGTGTTTGAGCTGTGTCTATGGGTGGGGGTTGGTAACGTGTGGATGGAGGAATGTGGGATTTGGCTCAGGGCAGCTATGTTGTGATGGGCATGTTGCTTCCTTTGGTCAGCCCCATCATGGAGACATGACCACAGCAGAGGTAGCGGGTTGGAGAGGAGGAGGAGGAGGGGGAGGGGCAGGGATGGTGGGGTGCCAGTGGGGTTGTTTTGGCATGTCTTACACAAGAGAGTGGTTTTGTCAATTTCTCACTTCAGGTCTGCTGGTGTCCCCGTTTGCAGGTCCATGGGGAGAGGGAGTCAGGTTGGCTTAGGTAATCCTGCTGAAGGTTATAACATTTAATATCAAGGGTTTAAACTTGCCTAGAAAGCACTCTCTCTTGTTTAAGGAGTTGAGACTCCTGGGGGGCTGATGTAATCCTTTTGCAAGAGACCCACCTGTGGATAAGCTGTTTGGAATGGCTGAGGAAGGGTGCCTTTGGTGAGGTGGGGGCAGTGGCTGAAAGTAAGGAGCGCAAAAAAGGTGGGGTGGGATGGCGATGTTGATTTGCAGGATTCTACAATATACTGTTGGGGGAGTACTTAGGGATAGGGCCGGGAAGATTGCTCATTCTCAACATCCGGATTGCAGAGGAATTGAATACCATCACTAAGATGTATGCTCCTAATGAATGCCAAACCCCCTTCTTTAGGGAATTCATGGCCGCTTTGGCAGACCTTGTGAAAAGCCTCTTAATTTTAAGAGGAGATTGTAATGCATGTTTGTAGCCCTGTTTGGATTTCACAGGGCAGGGAATCCAGAGGGTGGGGAGGGGGCTAGTAGGGCACTTGTTGCAGTTCTAACTGATCTGGGCCTACAAGATGTGCAGGGGACAGAGAGGCTACACTTTTTAATCCCCAGTTCACCAGGTGCACACTTACCTAGACTAGCGGTTGATGAGCTGACTCTGTATAAAAGAATTAGGAGTCAGCACCTAGTCAGATCATGCCCCGTGCTGGGTGGTCTTAGATAAGGGTATTCAGGAAGAGGCAACTTGACAGTTGACTCTACACAGCAGTTTTTTTCATCGCCTGGAGGAGCTCTGGAAACATGACCTTTTTATTTGGGAATTTTGAGTTGCATAAGGACAGTGAGGAGTGGAGTAGCAGCCTAGTGGTTAGAGCACTGGCTTGGTAAGTAAGAGACCAGGGTTCAATTCCCACTAGCACTCTTTGTGGCCTTTGGCAAGTCACTTAATAATCCATTACCTCAGAAGAAATGCAAGAAAAGCCAGGAGCTGCTGAGTCACCAGGAGTAAGCACTGACTCAAAGGCACATATTGCATTTTGCATTTGCAAGGACAGCGAAGTGGCCCTGTCCATGATGTGGGATGCCTTTAAAGTTACTGCCTGGGGGCAACTACTGGAGGAAGCAGTGGGGTTCCAGTAGCAATGTGAGGAGGAGATGAGGGTCTTGCATGCTGAAGTTGCGGTGCTGCAAGCACAGCATGCAGTGATTGATGAAAATAAGTCTGGAAGCATTGGATAGCCGTGCTGGCTCACCTGGATGAGTACACCCAGCATGACCTAAAGTGCATGAAGCATGGGCTGTGGCAGACATTCAATGAGAAGGGGAATAAGGTGGGAAGATTGTAGGCCCTGTGTCTACATAAGCAGCAGTTGGAACAGATGGTCCAAGAACTGCAGGATCCCAGGGGGCGGGTTTGTGTCTAATCAAGGGACATTAGAGCAGTGTTTGTGGAATATTTGGAGCAGCTTTACTGACAGAAACCCATGGAGCAGGCTCTTATAGATGAATACTTGAGTTGTTCTTGGCAGTACTGGCGGAAGCAGAGTGAGATCGGTTAGATGCAAATATCACTTCGGAGGATGTGCAAATGGCTATAGGTGGGCTTCCAGCCAGGAAGGTTCTGGGGTTGATGGGTTTACCCCTGAGTATTATAAGAAATTTGTGAACTGATTGGCGTTGGTGCTTGCAGAAGTCTTTAATGGGGTTGTGCTGGGGAGTGGTCTGTCCCCCTTCGCAGACAGATGCTGTGATCTCCATGAAACTGAAGCCAGGGAAGTCTAGCCTGGAAGCCTTCTCTTATAGGTCAATTTCACTTCCGAACATTGATGTGGAAATCCTGGCCAAAGTGTTGGTGGCTTGTTTGAGTCTGATCCTCCCCTGGCTGGTCCATGGAGACCAGGTGGGGTTTGTGACAGGCTGACAGGCCACCAACGGGGGTCTGGTGGATATTGCAGTTGATGCATGTGACCTATCAGAGCCAGCAGCAGGCACTCCTCCTGGGGATAGATGCAGAGAAAGCCTTTGACAGAGTGAATTGGGACCTCATTATTTGAAGTGGTTTCATAGCCTCTACCGGGTCCCCTGGGTATGTGTGCACGTTCATGGTGGTAATTCAGAATTCTTTTGCTTGGGCCGTGGCACCCATCAGGGGTGCCCATTGTCATCCTCCCTTTTGATTTGGCTATGGAGGTATTGGCCCACTGCTTTCAAGCTTTGCTGGATGTGCACAGGGTTCATGTACAGAACGAGGAATATAAGACTGCATTGTTTGCCGATGACATTCTGCTTTCCCTGACTAGACCTTTGACCTTGCTGCCTATGCGCCTTTTTGGGGCGTACTCTCAGGTTTCGGGCTTTTAAGATTAACTACTCTAAATCTGAAATCTTAAATCTAAATGTTGATAGGGAACTGGGTGGTCGGCTTTGGGATAATTTTCCCTATAAGTTATCTGGGTGTACACCTCATGGGAGACCCTGGAGCACTCTACACCCAAGCTAACTATGCTCTCCTGCTCCGGCAGGTCTGCCAGGAACTTGAGGTCTGGTCTGGGCTGCTCCTATCCTGGTTTGGTCAGATAGCAGTACTCAAAGATGGTAGTTCTGTGATTCCTCTACCTTTTTCAGGTCCTGACCATTGGGCTGCCAATAGGTGTGTTGGAGACCTGGCAGCAGCTACTATTGATGTTTGTGTGGCAATCCCACCACCCACACATAACGAAACATATGCTTTATGCAAACTGGCATGGGGAGGAATGGAGATTCCTAACGTTTTGTGGTATTACATAGCAGCACAAGCATGTGTCACTGTGGAGTGGATGAATCAGACTAGTGATAAATGTTAGGTGCAAATTGCGCACTCCTTGATGGGTACACCAGATTTGGGAGCTCAGTTGTGGGTGAGGGCGGAGCTGCGCATGTATAATTGACAAGGGAACCCTTATGTGCAGCATACCATTAAGTGGGATTGCTGTTTTTGGCCAAGAGCGCCTCGCTTACACCAATGTCTCCCCCTTTTGCATAATCTTGCTTTTGGACATGAAGTGCACCAAAGCATCTTTTGCCTCTGGAGGGAGGCAGAGTTGAGTAGGGTGGGTCAGCTATTTGAATATGGTAGGCTTCTCTCCTTTAAGGACTTGCAGGAGGAGTTTGGGTTGCCATCCGGCCATGCCTATTACAATGTCCAAGTGGCTCAATTGGGTTGGAAAGAAAAAGGTCAAAAGTCAGGTGGGCTGCACGACGACCCCCTTGGAGTCCTTGTGTGAGGATAGAGTCTTGTCCCGGGGTTTGGTCTCAGATTTCTATGCCTATCAACAGACTCAGGCATTTAAGGTGGGGAAGCACCGGGCATACTGGGCCCAGGAGCTGCAGTTGCAGTACACTGAGCAGCAGTGGGAACACACTGAGGGTCGGACGTGGCAGAGCTCCTTGGCAGTTAATGCCCGAGAAAATAACTACAAACTTTTGTATGGCTGGTTTATGACACCTGCTCACTTGGCTTGGGCCTTCCGTGGACCACTGGGCTATGTTGGCACTGGGACACTGGTGCATATTTGGTGGTGCTGCCCTAGGATCCAAGGCTATTGGAAATGTGTCCAGTATTGAGCACAGTGTTTGAATGGCAGGGATTTTCCTTGGGATCCTCTCTTTAATGGAATGGTGCTGGGGACTAAGGCCCTGCAACTGGCACTGGTAAGGCACTATATGACGGCGTCCAAACTGAACCTGGATTCAGCCTGGAAGCAAGTTGCAGCTCTAGCTCTGTCTCAGTGGGATCTCTACAATATGGAGCATGTGATTTGTTCACATGTGCTGGGGTGGGTTCATTATGAGCAGACCTTGAAATCCTTTGTGCATCTGTATGGTGTGAGTGAGGTCTTAAGATAGTGTCATGTGGGACCCGACTGCCGTCCCCCTTCAAGGGGGAAGGGCAGGTGAGGGATAGAGTTTGGGATTGTTGGGGCATAAGGTTTTAATTTGGGGTTGGATAATTTCCTTTCTTGTTACAAAATGTTATAAAAATCAGGCTGCATGGTAGGAATGGGGCATGTATGCTGGTAACTGAATGGTACCCCACTTCAAGTTAATTTCAACAATAATGACTTGTTTTTTCCGATATGATTTTATTGTGCTCTACACACCGTTACTTGGAATAATAAAGCCTGTCACAAAAAAAAGAAGAATATTGAGTCTGCTAGAACAAACGTTCTGTGGGAAACAAGCTACACCACTGAATCCTTATGGATAGCAATTCTGTATGTCGAGACAAAGAAAAAAAAGTGGTAGGGATATACTACCATTCCTGTGTTCCATGAGGGACTAGATCTAAAATAATTCCTCCACTATTATAGGGAAGCTAACAAATTTTGCAACACAATACTAAGTGATTTCAATTATCACAATATGGATGTATAAACATCAAGTTCCTAGATGAAATAAATGACTGCTTCATGGAGCAGCTGGCTCAAGAATCAAACAGTGGAGGAGTTATTTTAGACCTAGTTCCTAATAGAACACAGGATTTGCTGTGAAAGCTGTGTTGGGAACTCTTGGCAATAGTGATCATAACGATTAAATTTCACCTAACTGGAGTGAAGACATAAGGAAATGTGTTGGCATTTATGTTCATGTTTATGCAATTTCTTGGTATAGCGCCCAGGCTGAAGGGCATCAGAGCGGTTTACAATCACTATAAGAATTTAACTTTCATAATGGAGACTACAATAAAATGAGGCAAATTGTTAGAAAAAACCCCAAAGAGAACAGTTGCAAAGCATAGACCTTGCTTAAAAAGTACCATCTTGAAAGCTCAGAACAGATGTATTCCATGTATTAAGGAAGGCCAATTGACAGCTGACATGATTAAAGAGTGAGATGAAAGAGGCTATTTGAGCCAAAAAATGGAAAAGGGAGCCAAATAAAGAAAACAGAATAAGCACTCGCAAGTTAGATGTAAAGCATTGATAAAGAAAGTGAAAAGAGAATTTTAAAAAACTTCCCATAGAAAGAAACCCCCAAATTTTTATTTTCAGGTATATTCGAAGCAAGAAACCTATGAGAGACTACTGGATGATCAAGGGGTGAAAGGACACTCAGCAAGGACAAGGCCATAGCTGAAAGACTTAATCAATTCTTTCCTTTTGTCTTTACTGAGGAAGATGTGAAAGTCATAAAAGGTATTTAATGGTGGTGAGTCAAATGAGCTGAAATAAATGTCAGTGAACCTGGATTTATTTATTTTATTTTATTTAACAGTATTTCTAAACCGCCTTATCTTAATAATCAAGGTGGTATCACAGCAAACAATCAGGTGAAGTGAGAGTGTTATACATGCAGTGGGGGGAAATTGAATGTGTGTCGTGTTGTGTGTTAGATTGGTATGATCTATTTACAGAGTGGGCTATATACAGTGGTGCAAAAACAAATTCCATGCATACGTTGGTTAGGCGAGATCATGTGCTGTTGTTCATTCTCTGAAGTCATGTAATGTGTCCATAGTGTTCTATGAACAGTATGGTTTTCAGCTGTTTTCTGAAGTCTTTTAGGTCTGTGGTGGCCCTCAAGTCGTCTGGGAGTTTGTTCCATATTGTTGGAGCGGCCATTGAGAGTGCTCTGTCTGTTGTGTCCTTGCGTGTGTGTTTGTATTCACTGGGGGTGCTGACTCTGTTGTGGGTTTGTTTTCTTCTGGGACGCGTACTGGTGTCTGGTGGATGAAATAATGGAACAAACTAAGGAGTAGCAAGTCACCTGGAAAGGATGGTATACACCCAAGAGTGCTGAAAGAACTCAAAGATGACTTGTAACATCTCATTAAAATCATTTATTTATTTATTTACATTCTCTTATATACCGCGCTATTCTGCATCAGTGCGGTTTACATTGAACAAACTGAAATTACATTGAACAGGGCATTATAACTTGGAGATAACTATTTTACAGGGAACATGGACTATGGAGGGTTAAGTGGCTTGCCCAAGACCACAAGGAGCACCTGTGGGACTAGAAACCCCAGTCCTTCCGGCCCAAGGTTGCTGTCCTCTAGTGGGATTTGAACCCCCGACCTTCCGGCCTGAAGTACCTTGCCCCAACCACTAGGCCACTCCTTTATGGGACCTGAAGATTGAAGGGTGGGGTCAATGCCAAGACAATTTTTGAAAAGAATTCTGGAAAATACAACAAACTGGTGAGCATAGGTCAACACCAAGCAAAATGGTACAAAATATTATAAAGAACAAAATTCTGAACATAAAAACAGAAATGATTTGAGACAAAATCAACATGAATTTAGCCAAGGCAGACTGGAGAGGCAAGTCTTGCCTCTCCAGTCTGCTATATTCCTTTGTAAGTTTGAACATGTGGATAAAGACAAGCCAGTTGATATAGTGTATCTAGACTTTGACAAGTGCATTCTGAAAGTCCCATATGAGAGACTCTGGAGGAAATTTGTGGCATTGGAGGAAGTGCCCTACTGTGGATTGGAAAGTGGTTGAGAAAAAGAAAACAGAATAAGCTTAAAAGGTAAATTTTCTCAGTGGAGGAAGGTGAATAGTGGAGTACCCCAGGGATTTGTACTGGGACTGGTGCTTTAACATATTTGTAAATGATCTGGAAATAGGAATGAGTGAGATGATCAAATTTGCAGAAGACACCAAATTATTCAAAGGTTTAAATCACATGTGGATTGTGAGAAATTGTAGGAGGACCTTGCAAGACCATGTAAGGAAGAATCCTCAGATTAAGGCTACACAACACTAAGTTCCACATTAGCAGTTACCACCCAGAAAAAGGATCTAGGCAACATTGTGGACAATATATTGAAATCTTCTGTTCATTATGCGGCAGTGGCCAAAAAGACAAACAGAATGTTACAATTTATTAGTGAAGAAATAGAGAATAAAGCAGAGAATATCATGTTTCTGTATCATTCCATGGTATCACACCTTAAGTATTGTGTGCAATTCTGATCTCTGCATCTCCAAAAAAGATAAAGTGAAATTAGAATAGGCACAAAGAAGATCAACCAAAATGGAACTGGTGATGGAATAACTCCTCAATGAGGAAAGGCTAAAGAGCATAGGGCTCTTCAGCTTGGAGAAGAGGCAACTGAGGTCCGATATGATAGAGGTCTATAAAATCCTGAGTGGAGTGGAATAGGTAAAAGTAAATCAATTGTTTACTCTTGCAAAAAGTACAAAGTCGAAAGCACTCTCAAAAAAGAAAATACCTATAAAATATTATATAGGTGGTATTATATGCAAGTAAGGCTATGGATGATGTTTCCTGGGATAGCAGATAGTTGTTGGAGAAACTGTAGATAAAGAGGGGATTTCATGCATATTTGGTGGCACAGCACAAAACGTAAGGAGTATTGAAAAAGGATAAAAGTAAGAATGGGAAAAGTAATGGGGGTGGTGGTGCCACATTGTTCTAAGTGGTCAATGTTGGGCATGATGCTGAAAACGCTTGATAAGGTGCAGAAAAGGTTGGGGAGAAAGGCACTAGCAGTAGCTATATGTGCCCACTGGAAACAGGAAAAAGCACCTTATAGATTTAAAGTTTGATATACTGCTCTCCATACCACCACCAGAGCAGCTCACAATTAAAATTTTTCAAAACAAAAATAAAAAGAACATAAGAACATAAGATATGCCAGACTAAGGTCCATCAAGCCCAGTATCCTGTTTCCAACAGTGGCCAATCTAGGTCACAAGTACCTAGCAGTTTCCCCAAAAGACACAGGTTCCACAATGCTTATATTGGGTCAAGCAGTGGATATTCTGGGTCCCCTTCAATAATGGTTTATGGATCTTTCTTCCAGAAACTTGTCCAAACCTTTTTTAAACCTAGCTATAACAGCTTTTACTACATCCTCCAGTAGCAAATTCCAGAGTTTGATTACACAATGACAAAGCATAGTTATTTCACCTGTAACAGGTGATCTCTGGGAACAGCAAGAATTTAGTCCTCACATATGGGTATCGTCGGTACCGACGGAGCCTGTGCGGGAACGCTCCCCAGTGTCCAATTAGAAAGCTTTTGAGAGCATCCCACAGCGCCTGTGTGCTGCCTTCCCGCCTTTCCCAACTGCCTCTCTCCAGCTGAGTTTTAAAGCTGAGACAAAGAGAGAGAGAGGGAAAGGAAAGAGATGGATAGAGAGATACAACTCCTTTGGGAGGTGGGTGGGTTGTGAGGACTAAATCCCTGCTGTTCCCGGAGATCACCTGTTACAGGTGAGTAACTATGCTATCTCCAGGAACAAGTGTAGTCATCACATATGGGGGCTCCCTAGCTTTAGGTGCCAGGGAGAGATCCCAGAAGTTGTGTGTCCCTGAACAGGGCTCCACGTCCCCCCATGGATCTCTGGCATCCTACCAGGGATGGTGGGTAGGAGTTGATTAGGTATGGAACAGGTGTTTGAGAACAGCCGGACCAAACAAGGCATCCCAGCGGGAGTCCTTGTCCAAGTAGTAATGGGCTGTGAAGGTATGAACCGAGGCCCAAGTGGCTGCTCGACAGATGTCGTCGATAGACACAGAGTGCAGATGAGCCATTGAGGCTGCCATGGCTCTCACATTGTGAGTTGTGACATGGCACTCCAGAGAAAGGTTCTTACTCTGATAGGCGAAGGAAATACACTGATCAATCCAGTTAGACAGTGTTCTCTTGGAGACTGGAAGTCCTAAATGAGAAGGATCAAAAGCAACAAATAGTTGAGAGGACTTCCTATGTTGCTGTGTTCTTTGTAAGTAAAAGGCTAAAGCTCTTTTACAATCCAAGGTATGCAGATTCCTCTCTGCACTTGATGCATGAGGCCTTGGAAAAAACACAGGTAGGTAGACCGCTTGGTTCAGATGAAAAGGCGAGACCACCTTTGGCATAAAGTGTGGATGAGTCCTAAGGACTACCTTGTCATGATGGAACCTTGTATAAGGTGGATCAGCTACTAGCGCTTGCAGCTCATTAATGCGGAGTGCTGATGTGATTACAATGAGAAAGATAACCTTCCAAGAAAGGAATTTCAAGGAGGTAGTAGCTAAAGGTTCGAAAGGTGGCTTCATGAGCTGCCCAAGAACCAGGTTTAAGTCCCATGCCACCGGTGGTGGCCTAATGGGAGGCTTAGTTAGAAGAAGGCCTCTCATAAATCTTGCTATAAGAGGATGAGAGGAAATAGGCTGTCCATTTAGAGGCTTAAAGGAAGCTGCAATAGCACTCAAATGGACTCTTACTGAATTAGTCAAGACCTACATTGGATAAATGAAGGAGATGCGCCAGCAATGATTCCAGAGGTATCACAAGGGGGTTAAGACCCTTTTGCGAACACCATATGGTAAACCTTTTCCACTTGAAAGCATAAGAGCGTCTTGTGGAAGGTTTCCTGGAAGCCAAAAGAATATCCTTTACCTGCTGAGGGATATTAAGATCATGGAGATCTAGGCCTTCAGCAACCAAGCCCTGAGACGCAGAGACTGGGGATTGGGATGCCATAACATTCCATCCTCCTGAGATAAGAGATCTGGAGCAGACCCTAAATCCAGGGAGGGAGCTTGAGAGAGATGTAGGAGCAGAGGGTACCACACTTGCCGTGGCCAATGTGGAGCTATGAGAATCATATGGCCTCTGTCTCTCTGAAACTTGAACAGGGTTTTGGGAATTAGGGGAAGGGTGGAAAGGCATACAGGAAGTCTTGAACCCAGTGAAGGAGGAAAGCATCCCTGGCCTGAGCCCCCTGAGCCGGAATTCTGGAACAGAACCGGGGAAGTTTGGCATTCCACAGACTTGCAAAGAGGTCTATGTCCGGGGTTCCCCAAAGTTGAAAATTCCTGACCACTTGGTCTGCATGCAGAGACCACTCATGTGGAAGCAGAATTCGACTGAGTCTGTCTGCCCAAGAGTCTTGAATGCCTGGAAGATACACTGCCACAAGATGAACCTGATGCTCTCTGGCAAGGGCCCATAGTCGCAAAGCTTCATTGCAAAGCGACAGAGAGCTTTTTCCCCCCTGCTTGTTCACATAGAACATGGTTACTTGATTGTCCATATGAATGAGGACTGTATTGTAGCTGAGCAGGGTGTGGAACACTTGCAGAGCAAGGAAGATTGCTCTGAGCTCCAAGAGATTGATATATAGATGACTCTCCTGTGGAGACCAGGTGCCCTGGGTGGAGAGGTCTTGCAGATGAGCTCCCCAACCCATTGGAGAAGCATCTGTTGTGAGAGTTGCTTGGGTAAGGGTTGTTGAAAAGGGGACCCCAGCAACAGATTTTGAGTGGACTTACACCACTGGAGGGACAAAATAAGGCGACTTGAGTTTGCTATTTTATCTGACAGGCATCCTGATGCCTGGGTCCATTGAGTGGATAAAGTCCACTGGGCTGCCCTCATATGGAGGCGAGCATAGGGAACCACATGTACAGTAGATGCCATGTGGCTTAGTAGTTGTGACATTTCTCAAGCAGTGAGATGAGGCTTTAGCACTGCCTGAGAAACTAACTGCACCATGCGAAGGCAACGGGCCTGAGGGAGATAGGCCCTTGTCTTTCTGGTGTCCAGCAAAGCTCCTATGAACTCTGAAGACTGAGTGGGAGTTAGACTGGATTTTGGGATGTTTATTACAAGACCCAAATACTGAAGGATACGCATTGTGCAGGATAGAGAAGTCCTGGCCTCTGACTCTGTTGGGGCTCGAATGAGGCAGTCGTCTAAGTAGGGGAAGACTAATATCCCTAGAGTGCGGAGAAATGCTGCTACGACAGCCATGCATTTCGTGAACACCCTTGGTGCTGAGGCCAGGCCAAAAGGAAGCACCATGTATTGGTAGTGCTTTCCTTGAAAAAGGAACCGAAGGAACCTTCTGTGGGTTGGATGGATGAGGACATGGGTGTACGCATCCTTGAGATCTAGAGAACAAAGCCAATCCTGACTCTGAAGGTATGGCAGCAGAGACTCGAGAGAAATCATTTTGAATTTCTCTTTGACAAGGAATTTGTTCAATTCTCAGAGGTCTAAGATAGGTCTGTATCAACCTGTTTTCTTTGGAATAAGGAAATAAGGGGAGTAGAACCCTGTACACTGCTGATGAATGGGTACTTCTTCTATTGCCCCTTGGGCAAGAAGAATAGCAACCTCCTGCCCTAACAAGTTGATGAGAGAGGTCGGAGAATTGAACTGCCTTACTACTGTGTGAGGGGGCATGCTTGAAAAATGAAGCTTGTACCCCTCTTTTATGATGGAGAGTGTCCAATGCTCTGCTGTTATCTGCCCCCATCTGGGGGCAAAGTGACATAACCTTCCTGGAATGGTGGAAGGCTCTGGTCCCCCGAGAGCCAGGAAGGCTAAGTTCTCTAGCTGAAAGTCAAAGGCCTTGTGGAGGCTGAGACTGCTGTGACGGCTGAGGCTTAGCAGTTTTTGTTTTCTTCTGCTTGGGTGGTTGCTGACCCTTCTTGATAAACTGACCTGCCAAACGTGCCTGCTGAGCTTAGGCAGGATAATATCTTTTCTTCTTAGAAAAGAATGGTTTCTTGAAAGATTTCTTTCTAGCAGAATCAGCTGTGGACTTGGATAATCTATCCAAGGTGGAATTTTCAGCATCCATCTCATTGGCTTTTTCCTGCCAATCTCTACCAAACAGGTTCTCACCAGTGCAAGGGATGTTTCCCAATTTGTCTTGTACCCAGAGCTTCAGATCAGATGCCTGGAGCCAAGCAATTCTACGTGCACCTATGGCAATAGCAGAGGTCCTGCTTATGCACTCAAAGCAGTCAAAGGCTGCACGGTTGGCAAATTTTGAAACATCTTGGGCATGTTTGACCAAAGTGAGAAAATCCTGTCTTCTATCCTCTGGACGAATAGGACTTAAAGCTTCTAAATCATCTGTGACCTCCTTCAGGAACATTCCCATGTAGAGACTATAGGAACTGATCCTGGCAGAAAGCATGGAAGCTTGGAAGACCTGACATCCAAAAGCATCCAGGGTTCTGCACTCACATCCTGGAGGATTAGAGGCATGCCTCTTTGCACTCTTGATCCTTCTCATAGCTGATTCCACTACAATAGAGTGGTGAGGAAGCTGAGTCTTTTGGAAACCAGGACAAGGAGGGACTCGATACATAGTATCCAGTCTGCGAGAATGAGGAGAGGTGGTAAGAGGTGTCTCCCGCATCCTTAACATGAGATCATATAAAATGTCATGAATGGGCAAGGTAGCTGCCTCCTTAGGAGTTTTGGGATATTGTAGAATTTCCAACTCCTTGGCCCTTGGCTCTGTTTCAGGGGCCTCAGTAATGGACAGACCCCGAGCCACCTCCCTGATAAAATCCTGGAAGGAAATATCCTTTGGAGGAGACATCCTGCGCTTAGGGGAGGAGGGCTCCTCTGGGAGAAGCATTCCTGCATCGACAGAACTGTCAGAATCCTCAGATTCGAAGTACCGTCTGTCCGGATGCTCTTGAAGAGCCCGATTCCCATACCGACCGAAGTCGGTACCGGGAGTAACCGGAACCGGGGTATCAGTACCGGAGGGCATCGGATGACTGGGTACCGGCAAAGCAGACACCGATGCCGATGTCGATGCTATTGGTACTGGTACCGATATCAATGCCGGGGCCGGTGCCAGTACCGGCCGAATTGTCTGTCGCGGTTCCGAGGGCGTCGATGCCGCAAGGAGAGCCGCCAGACTGCGCTCAATAGCCAAGACTCTCTGGTCTATCAATGCTGCCGATGCCTGGATGTCGGTACCAGAGAAGACCGCTGGTACCCCAGAGCATGGCACCAGTAGTTCTGCCGAGGTCGAGGCCTCGAGAACATCCTGGAGCCCCGATAATGCTTTGGAAGCCGAAGCCTCCCGCTGGGGCAATTTTGCCGGTGCAGAATCCTCAAGGGCAACGCCAGAGGCATCTCGATGCTTAGAAGGAGATCTACCCTTTGAGGACCGGCTGGACTTATGTTTAGTTACCTGAGATCCACGGGAGGAAGAAGCAGCCCTGGAAGACGTCGATGGCACCGAAGCTGCATAAGAGGGAAACAGGGTACTGAGCTTAGCAGCTCGGTTCTGCCGACCTCTTTTAGACATCATGGCGCAGGACATACAATCCGTGATGGAGTGGTTAGGACCTAAACATTTTACACACCATTCATGGGTGTCGGTGACGGAAATGGTACCGCCACACTTGGTGCACTTTTTGAAACCTGAGGCAGGTTTCTCCATTGTAAGAAAATGTTTTTGGGCCTAAGGCCCAAAAAGGCGCGTGCACCTGAAGAAAATAGGAAAAATGAAGAATTTTTTTTTTTTAAGACAGAAAATAAGAAAAAAACGGCGGTACCAGTAAAGCGTCGAGGAAGGCAGACGCGACCACAAAAAAGAAAGAAATAAAGAAGAATTCTTCTGCAGTGACAGGAACAACGACCTGCTGGCTCCGCGGAAAAAGAAGAACTGGAGAGAGGCAGTTGGGAAAGGCGGGAAGGCAGCACGCAGGCGCTGTGAGATGCTCCCAAAAGCTTTCTAATTGGATGCTGGGGAGTGTTCCCACGCAGGCTCCGTCGGTACCGACGATACCCATATGTGATGACTACATTCCTGCTTGTTCCTGGAGATAAATAAAAACAATGGATTATTGAAAAAAAAAGTTGGGATTTGTGGACAAAATGGAAAAGTTAACAGATATGCAGAAGGGTACATATATACAGGATGAGGAGGATTGGTTGAAATTAGATAAATATATGCATCAAGGAAAGGGGAACTGAAAGCAGGATCCTGGTGTATTAGGGGTTGTCAGGGAGAAGGTGTAGAGGGGTGAATGAAGATACTGACAAAGTTGAATTGAGGGGCTATCAAGGGGAGGGGGATATAAATGGAAATTATGTTAATGTTGGGAAAATGCTACTTATAATGTGGAAAGTCTGGAAAATGGATACCAATAAAAATTCAAATTCCAAAAAAGTACAAAGACTAGTGATTATATCAGGAAGTTACAAAATAATAGTTTTAAAACAAATAAGAGCAAATATTTTTTTCAGTCAATGCATTTATTTATTTATTGATTTTTTTATTTATGGTTTCTTCTATACCGCCCCTTCCAGAGATCAAGGGCGGTTTACAGAGAACAACTGAATAACTTGAACAACTTTTACATGTAACGTCAGTTATAACTATTTACAAACAACTTTTGTGTGAAGCTGTGGTGCTATTTACAATTGTGGTGCTAACTATTTACAAATAAAATATATTGTACAACATATTGTGCAAATAACCTTGAGTCGATCTTTGAGTTGTATTCTTCATTTTGGCTATGGTGGGGCGAGGCTCTGGGATTGGGGGGGAGGTTAGTGGGTTCTGGGTTCTGGAGGTTGGTAGGTTGTTTTTGCGATTGTTGGGAAGTAGCTCATGGGAGGTGAGGGATTTCAGTTGAGTTTTCAAAATATTCAGTTTAGAGGTGTGTTTTAAGACCTTTTCTGAATAGCTGCAGGTCCTTTGTCATGCAGAGGGCTAGTGGTAGTTCGTTCCAGAGGGTAGGGGCAGCAAATTAGAAGGCTCTTGAGCTTGTAGTTTTCTTTGTCTTGCAGATGGTTTTGTATATGTTGAGTGAGTGGGTTGCATTTTGCCTGTGTGTTCTGGATTCTGGTGGGGAGTGTAGGAGGGTGGATAGGTGTGAGGGGGCGATGTCATGGAGGAGTTTGAATGTTGTCAAGAGTATTTTATATTTTATCCAGCTATTTATAGGGAGCCAGTGTAGTTCATGAAGGATGGGAGTTATGTGGTCAGTTAGACGTGCTTTTGCTATTACCCTGGCGCTGATGTTTTGGGCTCTTTGAAGTATATTTGTATTTTTAAGTGGTAGGCCATTTAGTAGACTATTACAATAGTCAAAGTGTGGGGTAATGAGTGTGTTGACTACAGATCTAAAATCATGGGTGTTGAGGAGGGGTCTTAGGTGTTGTATGGTTTTTAGTTTGTAGAATACAGTTTTTACTGCATATGTTTACTGCATAATGCATAATTTTACTGCATAATGCATAATTAAGCTCTGAAATTCATTGCTGGAGGATGTGGTAAAAGCCATTAGTGTAGCTGTGTTTATAAAAAGCTTGACCCATTCTAGAAAGAAAAGTCCATAAACCACTGTTCCGTTAGACTCGAAAAGTATGAAATCTTGCTACATTTTCAGAGCCTTTAGATTATTGTGACCTAGATTTTCCATTGTTTGAAATAGGATACTGGGCTTGATCCTCACTTGTTTGCAGCTTGTCGTGCTGTGAGAACTTGTGTGCAGCAGTGATATTGAGGGCTAAGCTATCAGTAACTTAACTACTGGCAGTCTCCCAAGATTGACAAGTCTCAGCTGAGGTGCCAGACTAAGACAACTACCCATTTGGGCAGCAGCAGAATGGGACCAGTGTTGGCGGCAGAGGATCGCATTTCTATGACAACAGCAACAACACTAAAGTTACCTGTGCAGAAGAAAGGCCTGGCAATCCACTTCCATATCTTGCCATGAAAACCAAATGGATAGTCACAACAAAACAAATTGCACTATAGTGCTGAAGATGAGACCCCCAGGTCGGAAGGCACTCAACTGGCTACTGGTGAGGAGCTGAAGACTTTTCAGAATAAAACCAGCATTTATGATCTGGCTGGATCAAAGCCGTCGGGACATCTGACTGCTGATGTAGCTGCACATGGTATGAGAGTCAGAAGCTGCAAAGATGTCTTACACATTGGGACATGGAACATACGAAGCATGAACCAAGAGAAGTTGGAGGTGGTCAAGAATGAAACGGAATGTGTACAACTCAATCTGTTGGGTGTCAGCGAACTGAAATGGATTGGCATCGGACACTTTGCATCTGATGATCACATGGTCTACTATGCTGGAAATGAAAGACAAAGAAGACATGGTGTTGCATTTATAATTAAGAAGAAACTTGTAAGAACTGAAATGAAATACAATACAATCAGTGAACGCTTAATTTCTATTCATCTACGGAGAATGCCCATCAACACAACTATAATTCAAGTATATGCCCCAACAACAGTTGCAGAAGAGGATGAAGTTGATGAGTTCTATGAACAAGTACAAGCTGAAACTGACAGAACATGCAAACAGGATATCCTGATAGTCATGGGTGACTGGAACGCAAAAGTTGGCAACAAAGAAAGCGGCAAAGTGGTTGGAAAACATGGATTTGGCAAAAGAAATGAAGCTGGAGAAAGACTGATAGAATTCTGCAAGACCAACAATCTATTCATCTCAAACACCTTCTTCCAACAACACAAGGGGCGACTGTACACATGGACTTCAACCAATGGGTTGTACAAAAATCAAATTGACTACATCTGTGGAAGTCAATGATGTAAAAGCTCTATATTATCAACAAAGACAAAACCTGGAGCTGACTGTGGTACAGATCACCAACTAGTAGTATGCAAACTCAAGCTATAGTTGAAAAAGAGCAAACCACTCATAAATGTAGCAAAATATGACCTTGAGAATATACCATCGGAATTTAAAGACTACCTGCAAATGTATTTGCTGCTTTAGATACAAATGACAGAGCTCCAGAAGAGTTATGGGATGACATCAAGAAGGTTGTGTTGGAAGAAAGTGAGAAGTCTCTACAAAAAGTGAAAAAGCAAAAAATGGCCAAAATGAATGACCAATGAAACTGAAAATTGCCCAGAAATGCAGAGAAGCTAAAGCCAGAGGAGAAAGAGAGGCAATCGCAGAACTCAACAGAGATTCCCAACATGCAGCAAGACAAGACAAGGAGAAGTACTACGGAGATGCATACAAAGAAATAGAATCAGAAAGTATTAGAAGAACAACAAGATTGGTTTTCCTAAAGCTACGAGAATTAAAGAAAAAATTCCAGCCTCAAATTAGAATGTTACAAGATGCTCAAAAATCCATGTTAAATGATGATGAGATCAAGAAAAGGTGTAAAGAATATGCACAGTTATTATACAATAAAGATCAAGTGGACCAACAGCCATTTCAACCTGTACCTTATGATAAGGAACCATTGGTGATGAAAGAAGAAGTCAAAACAGCATTGAAAGCCTTATTGAAGAACAAAGCACTAGGCACTCATGGTATTCCCACTGAAGTGTTTACAGTAATTGGATGCAGCTGTTAACATACTTACAAGGCTCTGCCAGAAAATATGGAAGACATCATCATGACCAGCTGACTGGAAAATCTCTGTGTTTATACCAATAATGAAGAAAGGTGATCCGACTGACTGTGGAAATTACGCGCAATCACTGTGATCCCACATGCCAGCAAGATTCTACTCAAGATCATTCAGCAGAGATTATAACCATACCTGGAATAAGAACTGCCTGAAGTGCAAGCAAGGTTCAGGAAAGGGCAAGGAATGAGAGACATCATCACGGATGTGAAATAGATCCTTGAAAAAGACAAAAGAATACAAAAAGGATATCTATATATGTTTTATTGACTATAGCATGGCTTTTGACTGTGTAAACCATGAGAAACTCTGGGCTACATTAAGAAGCATGGGTATACCAGAACACCTGATCATTCTCTTGCACAACCTTTACATTGATCAAGAAGCAACAGCTCATATAGAATAATGAGAAACAGAATGGTTTAAAATCAGCAAAGGTGTATGACTAGGCTGCATACTTTTCCCCTACCTGTTTAATTTATATGCAGACCAAATCATCAGAGAAGCAGGACTGTATGAAGATAACCGAGGTGCAAAAATTGATGGAAGACTCATCAACAACCTTTGCTATGTTGATATCATCACATTACTGGCTGAAAGCAAAGACAAGCTGAAACATTTGCTTCTCCGGATCAAGGAACATATTCTTAAAATGAGCCTGCACCTTTATATAAAGATGATGAATGTATATCCCCCTAAATATATAAGATTTGGTCCGATTTTTTTTACTACACTGCAATTATCCAACCATTTGTTAAAAATCAAATCTTTCTTCTTTATATAACTTCTTTTATGTAGTTTTTTTATAAGCTTTGTTTTATATATCTCTTTTGAGTAGAACCAATGGTCTCAGACTGTAGTTAGCACTGCTCTGGGTATTTACCCCTTGAACCTTGTGCTCTTAGCATCAACGACCATAAATACGGTTCTTAATACAAATTACTGTAGTTAAATGATGATCGAAACTTATCTTAATATTTGATCCTACTGCAGCATTCTGACTGGGCCTCTCAGACAAACACACTTTTAGTCACATTGGATGTCTCTGCTCTCTATACTAACATCCCGCAGCGGGCAGCATATGACATTATAACATCTTCCCTACAAGCCCGGGGCGACTTATTGCCCGAACAAATTGAATTCATATCTCGTCTGGCCAAACTTACCATTTTTCACAATCACTTTGAATTTGAAGGTATAACATACCAACAAATATTGGGGGTGGCCATGGGGGCCACATGCACCCCGTCTGTGGCAAATTTATATATGCAAGATTATGAACAACGCTGGCTCACAATTTCGCCATATAAGCATCATCTGGTATTGTGGAAACGCTTCATAGATGATGTGTTTGCATTGTGGAATGGATCTGCTGTTGAGCTCCAAGAATTTATAAGCTGGCTAAATAGAGAAGATTCCCACATACAATTCATGCACATCTATCATGCAAAGAGTGTGGTTTTTTAGATGTAGAAATTCATAAAAGCCCACAAGGCTGGATAACTAGGGTTCACAAGAAGCCAACTGACTGAAACACAATCCTCCATTATAATAGTAAACATCCACAACAATTATGGGATAGTCTGCCCTTGTCGCAATTCATCAGATATCGTAGAAACTGCTCACGCCTAGAAGATAAGACACAAGCGAAAACTTTAACACAAGACTTCCAATCAAGGGGATACCCAACTACAGTCATTAGAACGGCCTATAAGAGAGCACTGTATAATAACAGGGGATTATTATTACAACCCCGCAGGAGTGACACAGCGTCATTGATTGATGAAGAGAATATAAATTTGATCACCAGGTATTCCCCACTGAGTGGATCAATCAAACATATTATAAAAAGACACCAAAATGTTTTGAGCACTCTTCCTGGTTTACAAAATAAACACATACGTTGTGTATGGGCGCGTCAGCAGAACCTCAAAGAGAAATTGAGTCCAGCGAAGTTGAGGAGTTCACAGAAGGTGAATTATGAAACAATTTGGGGGCATAGGAAATGTGGACAATGCACCATTTGTTGTATAATGGAAGACATAAAGGATTTTAAATACCATGGAAAAACATATGTTTTGAAACATCCGACTTCTTGTGACTCAGATTACATAGTGTACGGCATCAGGTGTCCGTGTGGTTTATTATACATAGGGCAAACTACACGACAACTTAAAGTTAGGATAAGTGAACATCGGAGCAGAATAAGGTGTAAAGTCAAAGAAGCCCCAATAGTAGCCCATTGCTTACAGCACCATCACGAGTTTGAAGAATTGCGATGCTTTGGAATCGATCTGGTAATAGCCGGTAGGTCTGGTAGATCCAGAGCACAGGCATTACTGACACAGGAACAGAAATGGATTTACAAGCTGCAATCAGTTATTCCAGGGGGTCTTAACACCATGATCGAGTGGGGTGCCTGTATTTGAAGTGTCTGTAATCCTAATTTTTATTCTAACTCTAGTCTCATAGTAACATCAAACGACTTTCGTCGGGAAATCTGACGTCAGAAATACATAACCATTTAAATCTCCTTCACGACCCAACCTCGCATGCGCAGCGTTTTTTGAGAAAGCTAGTAAGCTTCGACTAATATGCTATCAGTCACAACTGACTTTAAAATAAGCAGTAAAGGTTCAGTTAAGGTAAGCATATTACTTATCATGCAGTTTAAGCGTGAATTATTCTGGTGGAGTCCAGTTACATTGGATGCTGTTGCACTTTTTGTAGACAGTGCTGATTCCAGATTGCAAACCCCCTGAGGAAGAACTGAAACGTGGAGACGGTACCCGAAAGGTGGCGTTGGGGATATTGCAAGTTCTGTCTGATAAAGCACAATCCTATAAAAGGAGGATCAAATATTAAGATAAGTTTTGATCATCATTTAACTACAATAATTTGTATTAAGAACCGTATTTATGGTCGTTGATGCTAAGAGCACAAGGTTCAAGGGGTAAATACCCAGAGCAGTGCTAACTACAGTCTGAGACCATTGGTTCTACTCAAAAGAGATATATAAAACAAAGCTTATAAAAAAAACTACATAAAAAAGTTATATAAAGAAGAAAGATTTGATTTTTAACAAATGGTTGGATAATTGCAGTGTAGTAAAAAAAATCGGAACAAATCTTACATATTTAGGGGGATATACATTCATCATATTTGCAGTTTAAACCCTCTGTGAAGCAGACCAACATTGTCTTGAGTGACCTTAATGTAAAGAGACAAAGATCCTGACAACTGGCAAAATCAGTAAGTTCATCACTGATGGAGAAGAAATTGAAATAGAGGACAACTTTTAAACTACTTGGATCAACTATCAATAAAGAAAAAACAAGCAGTCAAGAAATCAGACAATGCATTGCTCTTGGCAGAATGGCTATGAAGGACCTAGACAAAATTATCAAGAGCAGAGATGCCTCTCTCCATACAAAGATTCGACTTGTTCAAGCTATGGGTGTTTTCAATAACATCATATGGATGCAAAACTTGGACAGTGAAATAGACAGACAGGAAGAAAATTGATGTCTTTGAATTATGGTGCTGGAAGCGAATACTGTCTATCCAATGGACTGCCCGAAGAACAAACCAGTCAGTACTAGAGGAGATCAAACCTAAGCTTTCCTTGGAAGCTCAGATGACAAGACTTTGACTTTCCAATTTTGGATACATAATGCGAAGAGAGAGATTTTTAGACAAAGACATCATGCTTGGCAAGGTTGAAGGTCAACGCAAAAGAGGAAGGCCAGCAATGGGATGGATCGAAGCAACAGCAGCAGCTATGGGTGCCACTCTGTCAACAATGAGCTGCCTGACTGAAGACAAAACACAGTTTAGGACAACTATCCAGAGAGTCGCCATGAGTTGACACTGACTTGATGGCACTTAACACCACACTGGACTTGATGGAATTATTGGTCTGATCCAGTATGGCAATTAAGTTCTTATGTGGCCCCGTGCACCTCCCCAGGCCCTTTCCATGACTCTAACAAAATACCACTACTCTCCCAGACTTCCCAACTCCCCCTTAGGACCTCTGACTTCCCCCTAACCACCTCTATGCAGGAGCAATGTTCACTCAGACCTGCATCATAGTTTGGTGCTGCCATCTTTGAAAACGGTAGCACATGACCTTTAGCGGCATGTTGGGATGCACTGCTAGGGTCAGGGGTTGCTATTTTCAAAAATGATGGCATTGAGAATGGACTCCCCACTGGACCTCCTCCATGAACGGATGTAAGTGGTCTGGGGAAATTGGGGATTACTAGGAGCATTGAAGGCACTCTGCTAGAGGTCCACCCTGGGTCAAAGTACCTGTGCTAGGGGTGTCCTTGTCCAGATAGCCCCATGAGAGAAGCGAGGCAGTGGTACAAGTCCGGGGGAGGGGTAAGAGGAGCTTTGGCAGACTGGGTGGACCGGGGCCACTGGGCTACCAGGGAGCTTTGGCGGGCTGGGTGGGCAGGGGTGCAGCAGCACTGCTGGGCCACCAGTACAAATTAGGATCCCAAACCTTTTTCTTTGCCACAGCTTTGTATCTGGCTACCTTTCCCGGTAGGTCTTTGACCCCTAGTCTGTTTCCAGCTGAGTGACTGGCTGGGCACTGTCATGCTAATATGAAGATCATGTCAGGCAGGAATAATCTGTAGATTGGCGGGCTTTACATGATTGCCAGTATGACTGCTCTTCCTGAATTTGCCGACCCTTCATGTGATATCTGACCTCCTTTTTCCTGGGCTTCAACTGCAGCCTGATCCACAATTACACAATTGTAGACACGCTCATTAATTATGAAGAAAATTATACATCCACAATTTCTCTTAATTCCCTGGGGTGTACACTGTGGCTCTGTATAGCACTGCAGACATCTGGTATACGCTATACAAATGATAGATGATGATAATAATCTGATAACAGCAGTGGTGGCTTCCAAACTAAGACATTTTCATAAATGTCAGTTTCATACTGCCCTGAAAGAAGTTTATATATTAGTTATTAAATACATGCATTTTAGTGGAAGAGTTAGAGCGACGATACACTGCAGATTGGTTATGCATAAGATAAAATGACAGAGCAGTGCATAAGCAACATAAATCAGTGTTTCTCCATCAGGTCTTGAGGTCACACCCAAAGGTTTGCTTTTCTGGATATACACAAGGAACATGCATATTTGGATATATTTAATGAAGTAGTATATGTAAACATATCCTATAAACAGTTTCTATGTGGCTATCTGGAAAACAAACATCTGTTTTGTATGGCTCAGGGACTAGGATGGGAAACGCTGACGTGAACAGTCCTAACAAATATTTAAATTTATGCCAAACATTATTCTGAATAAATCCCTAAATATCATAAATTAACATTAACTTTTTAATATTTTTTTCACTATAAATTTATCATTTCTGGATTAGATAATATAGTCTTTGCCTGTTAGTATTGCCAGCATGCCATGCTAGAGATGTCATCATACCACTACTTACTGTTTCTATGGGAAAGGCTAACAAAAAATCAGTGCAGAACGATTCGTAGGATAGGGCCAGAACTACAAAATTAGCAATGAAATAAAATTTAAAATAAATGCTACCTCATATACTACTTTGAAAAATTTGTAAGAAAAATAATGTATTAATTAGTATTATGAGAAAACTTAGAGGTATCTTAATGCTGTCTTGTGAAATGCAAAACTGATAAAAATAGATAAATCTTATTCTTTTTCATATTTAGCTATAGAGAAAAGGTATTGAGACCAAGATGGAAGTTTTTCTACAAGCATATTATTAGTTTTCAAGATGGAATTAAGGTGTTAAATATTCCAGGGTTAACAGCCGTTCTGGAGAGCCCTCCCTGGCTATTATAACATGCCTTCATGTTCTCTGAGACAAAAGGTCAGGCCAAGAGAATCATTTATTCAAGTCCTATACATTTCTCTTCACTTTAAACACTTGCTTCCAACTCTCCTTTGTGATGAATCCAATCAGTTCCATGATTTTGTGAGTGTCTCTGGTCTAAGTCACTCAAAATCAATTCTTAAAATGTTTCCCCCAGTGTTATAATAACCTAGAAGTACTAAGATTTAGCCTAGTTTCTCTCCTATAATAGGTGTTCTCTGGGGGACAGCAGGAATCATTCCTCATATATGGGTGGCGTCGGCGCTGACTGAGCCTGCGTGGTAGCTTCTTCCCAGCTTTCAAAGAAAGCCTATGAGAGATACACCATGCATGCGTGGTCCTCTTCCCGCCCAAGGGTGCCATCTTGCCTCAGTAGGATGACATAGCTCAAAGGCAAAAAGGACACAAAAAGAAAGTCCACGAGGAGGAGGGAGGATTGTGAGGACTGATTCCTGCTGTTCCTGAAGAACACCTGTTATAGGTGAGTAACTACCCTTTCTCCAGGAACAAGCAGGAAGTCAGTCCTCACATATTATTATTATTATTATTATTATTAAAGACTTATAAAGTGCCGCAACATACAAAGCGCTGTACAAATATAGAAGAGAGACAGTCCCTGCTCATCAGAGCTCACAATCTAATAAGACAGAAAACAAAATAATTTACATAATACAAATAACAAAAATTTACAGGACAAAGTAAGCAAATGTTGATAGAGAGATCAAGATAGGGTAAGCCAGGAACAGAAAGCAATAGTGAAGAGGTGGGATTTTAGTCTGGACTTGAAAATGGCCAGGGAGGACGCTTGGCGCACAGAGATAGGAAGACTATTCCAAGCAAAGGGTGCTGCCAGTTGGAAGGAGCGAAGTCTGGAATTGGCAGTACGAGTAAAGGGCACAGATAAACGAAGACTGTTAGAAGAGCGAAGCAACCGAGAGGGGGTGTAAGGAGAGATGAGAGATGAAAGATACCGGGGGGCAGAAGAGTGAATACATTTATAGGTCAGGAGGAGAAGTTTAAATTGGATACGGAGACGGATGGGAAGCCAATGAAGCGACATGAGGAGAGGAGTGATGTGGGAAAAACGAGACTGGAGGAAAATGAGTCGAGCAGCGGAGTGTTGAATTGACTGAAGAGGAAAGAGGTGGCCTGCAGGAAGGCCGGCAAAGAGAACATTACAATAATCAAGACAGGAGGTGATTAAGGAGTGGACAATCAATTTAGTGGTGTCAACAAAGAGGAAGGGGCGAATTTTGGAAATATTGTATAGAAAGAAACACCAGGTTTTAGCAATGAGCTGGATATGTGAAGAGAAAGAGAGAGAGGAATCGAAGATAACACCAAGGTTACCTGCTGAAGAAACAGGGAGGAGTACAGAGTTATCAACAAAGAGAAAGAAAGGGGAAAGAGGAGGGGAAGCATTCGGGAGAAAGATAAGAAGATAAGATAAGAAGCTCACATATGGGACTTCCTAGCTACAGGCTACCGAAAAACCTGTAAAAAGTCATTGATGACCAGAAAGAGGCGAGCCATGAGCAGCAGCAAAAAGTCCTTGGTAACAGAACCATGAGCGGTCCAGATGTCCAGCGAGGAACCAGCACTCTGGTAGCCTGAACACACCAACGGCCAGAGGGCATGAGGTCCCTACACCCTGAACAAATGACGGAGTACTGCCTGGCCAAAGGCACTGTCCCTATGGGACTCCCTCTCCAGGCAGTAGTGAGCTCCAAAGATATGGACTGAGGAGCAGTTTTATGACAGGGGAATGGAACGCAGGTTTGCCATGGAGGCCATCATGGCCCTGATGCTGTGTGCCGTGATCTGGCACTCCAGTATAGGTGAGGCTATAGTGGAGAGACTGAATGAATTCTTTGCTTCGGTCTTTACTGAGGAAGATGTAGGGACGTTACCCTTGACTGAAGTGGTATTTAAAGGTGATACTGCGGAAGAATTGAAAGAAATATCGATACACCGGGAAGATGTATTATAACTATTAGATAAATTGAATAGTAGCAAATCACCTGGACCAGATGGTATACATCCAAGGGTGTTGAAAGAACTAAAATATGAGATTACAGATCTGCTATTAGTAATCTGTGAACTATCATAAAAATCAGCTGTAATATCTGGAGGATGGCCAACGTAACGCCAATTTTTAAAAAGGGCTCCAGGGGTGATCCGGGAAACTACAGACCGGTGAGCCTGACGTCAGTACCAGGAAAAATGGTAGAAACCATGATAAAGAACATGTAGATAGTCATGGCTTAATGGGAGACAGCCAACATGGCTTTAGACAAGGAAGACCTTGTCTTACTAATCTGCTATGTTCTTTTAAGGTGTGAATAAACAGATAGACAAAGGTGAGTCAGTTGATATAGTGTATCTGGACTTTCAGAAAGCCTTTGACAATGTCCTTCATCAGAGACTTTTGGCAAAACTAAAAAGTCATGGGACTGGAGGCAGTGTACTATTGTGGATCAGGAACTGATTGAAAGATAGAAAGCAGAGGTTAGGGCTAAATGGCCAATTTTCCCAACGGAAAAAGGTGAATAATGGAGTACTGCAAGGATCTGTGCTTGGTCCGCTGCTTTTTGACATATTCATAAATGACCTGGAAAAGGGAATAATGAGTGAGATTATCAAATTTGCAGATGACACAAAACTATTTAAAGTTGTTAAAGCCCGAGAGGATTGTGGAAAATTGCAAGAGAATCTTGATAAACTGGAAGACTGAGCATCCAAATGGTAGATGAAATTGAATGTGGACAAGTGCAAAGTTATGCACCTAGGAAAGAACAACCCAAACTATGCTTACATGATGCAAGGTTCCACATTGAGAACCACCATCCAGGAAAAAGATTTAGACATCATCGTGGACAATATGTTAAAACTCTCCGCCCAGTGTGCAGTGGCGGCCAAGAGAGCAAATAGAATGCTAGGTATCATAAGGAAAGGAATGGAAAATAAAACAAAGGATATTATAATGCCTCTGTATTGTTCCATGGTGTGACCGCACCTTGAATATTGTGTGCAATTCTGGTCACCGTATCTTAAAAAGGATATAGCGTTATTAGAAAACGTACAGAGAAGAGCCACTAAAATGGTAAAGGGGATGGAAGGATACTCCTATGAAGAGAGGCTAAAATGTTTAGGGCTCTTCAACCTGGAAAAGAGACGGCTGAGGGAAGATATGATAGAGGTCTATAAATTAATGAATGGAGTGGAAAGCACAGTTACTTACCTGTAACAGGTGATCTCTGGGAACAGCAGAAATAAGTCTTCACATATGGGGTACGTCGGTACCGATGGAGTCTGCGCGGGAACGCTTCCCAGCATCCAATCAAAAGCTTTTGGAAGCATCCCACCACGCCTGCGTGCTGCCTTCCCGCCTTTCCCAACTGCCTCTCCTCAGTTAAGTTTCAAGCTGAGACAAAGAGAGAGAGAGAGAAGGGAAAGATAGAGATAGAGAGATACAACTCCTAGGGGAGGTGGGTGGGTTGTGAAGACTTATTCCTGCTGTTCCCAGAGATCACCTGTTACAGGTAAGTAACTGTGCTATCTCCAGGAACAAGCAGGAATGAGTCTTCACATATGGGGACTCCCAAGCTAAGATGCCTGGAGTCCCAGCATGTCATAGATTGGAACATGCTATCCTCCACAACACCAGGCATCCTGAGGATGTAGGGTAGGAGTTGAAAAAAGAAAGGTGCAACAGCTAACCTAGCATAGGACTGCAGACAAGGAGTCCATGTGTGGATGATAATTATCATCAATGATATTGAAAGAAATATTGCAATATGGACCTCCCCTAACAGGATTACACAGCAGTAAAGAGGTTCATGGGATCTACTTGGGAACCCAGTAGAGGAACCTCAGGGAGGACCTCACTGTGAAGTGGAGGTATTAAACCTGTAGGAAAAAACAGTGGAGGTCAGATTCCTGAAAGGTAAGAGGGAACCCCAGTAATAACTGGGGTAGTACAAAGACGGTGGGCCTTCAGCGGAAGGCTTTATGACAAAAGCCAAACTCTTTTGGCAACAGAATGGCTCACCCTTAGGAGCAAAAAGAGAAGGCTGACCGATTTGGACAAACAGGCACAGTCCTTGTGGGAGGAAAATGTATTGAAACCCCTTGTATTCCAAAAGAAAGGACAAATGCCTGAGGCGTTAGAGCCTGTGATTAACTGAAGATCCGCAATGTCTCTCCTAACTGGAGTCAGCTAGGAGAGATACTGGAACATGGAGAGTTTCAGAGGTACCTAAACCTTAAGGTTATGGTGGAAGTTGTTAACTACACCAGAAGTGGTTGTCCGTGTAGAACTCCAAACATGCTGGATAGCATAGGTATGGGTAAAGCCCATCTGTCAGAATCATATAGCTATATGAGCCTAGACAGTCAGGTAGATAAATATGCAGATACATATCTACCGATAATAAAATATCTCGACAGATACATATATATATAGATATATAGATGGACATATAAGAATATATCTATAGTGAGATATCAAGGGGCATAAAATACACACAAATGATAGACATAGACATCTGTAAGATGTATGCTATAGATATGTATAGGCCTCTATATGGGTGTCTGCAATGAAGCAGAGATATGCCTACAGAACAGTATTCACATAGAAAATGTGGAGAGGAAAGATTCATCTAATAACAAGAAGGTGGAACCTACTTGAGAAGATATATAGAGAATCTATTCCCACTGGTTATGAGCTACAGGGATGCTAGCTAGTGAAATAACCAGGACGGTTACGTGAAAAGCAGAGGATGATATCAGTCTGCAGCCAGCAAGTCCAGAGTATTCCAGAACTCTAGCATGGTAAGTGAACAGAAGACGCATAAAAATGAGATACCATGCTGACCTGGTTAAGGGCAAAAAAGGTATCATGTGTTCTTACCATGAGGACGAGCTGCAAGGAGAAAAAGCATATTCCCGATTGGAAATACTATGGACCAAAGCAGGGAATTGGCAACTCCTTAAGCTTTCACGTAAGAGAAGGCCTATGTCCTTTAATTAAAAAGGAGATAGTGAAAAACGGGGGACCTTTCTAGTCATGGGAGACATGACTGAAAAAGCCTTTTCCAACCATCTAGGATAGCTGTTGGAGAAAAAACCCTCATGCTCTCTAGCAAGGGCCCATGGTGGAGAGCTTCTCTGTAGAATTGCAGAGAGCATGATGCAGGAGAATGAGGAGATAGAACTTGCTGCTGGAGAGCCAGTAGCTATGTCAAGTATGCTGCCAAACCCAGGGGAATGGAGATGGCAGAAAGAGAAGACAATCCAATAAGCCTGTAGTGAAATAATTTCCAAGACAGATGACAGCACTGACTTGGAGCCACTACTAAGACTAGACAGAATGTTAGTGGAGGACCAATCAGGTTGCTGGTGGACAAGAACCAGTGGTCCAAACATTAAGGCTCCTGCATAGGCAGCTGCTTGCCAGACAGCAGAAAGAATCTTACTGTTTAAAAACAGAAAGAACAGACAGAACAGGAGTAGAAAACTCTGGACATGTCTGATGAACTGCCTCAAAGCAGGATTGAAAAAGAGGAGTCAACTCAGAGAGGAAAACTCCGCACTGGAAAAGTAACAAAACTAGAGAGGCTGAAGAAAAGCCCTCCAGTGAAGCAATACCGCTCTTACAGAGGAAAAGCTTGGTAAGAGGGTAAAGAGAATGGAGCTGAAGAAGACTTACAAAGTAGTAAGTCTATAGAAAGGAAAAAAGACATGCTGGCACAGGAAACTATCGTTTGATAGTGGTTAGACCTCTTTCCCTATTAGGAAGAAGAAGAGAACCCTGTGACCTATAGGCATGAACATCCTAACAGCTCATAGAACATAGAAAAAATGGATGTCTTTTGGGAAGAGATCCATGTCTAGGGTTTAGAATGAAAGCAGTGGATTGCCTCTATTGAGAAGAAGCAACTGCAGATTCTAACCCCAAGAGTCACAAGCATCTGATGAAGACTGATCAGAAACCCTGCGGTTGCTGGGTTTGCTGAGCCTGGTAAGAGGTTGAATTCTGCAGACCAGGACGATGCTTCCCTGGTTTGGGAACATCTGTATGATGGGCAGATGATGCATAAAACCTTCTTCTCCTATGGGAAGAAAGTTTGGCAGGACACTTCCTACCTACTGGGACAGAAGAAGGTGCAGAACAGCCCCTAGGGACAGGTAAGTCAGTGGACAACTGAGTAACCTGACGTAAACATTTCTTGTTGAAAAGATTGTCTCCAGTGCAAGGAGTATGTCCCAGTCTTTGCGGTGCCCATTTGTCAAAGTCTGAAGCTTGGAGCCAGGCTGTATGTCGTGCCCCTATGGTTATAGCAGAAGTCCTGCTAACAGACTCAAAAGAGTCTAGGGAAGCACGAGTAAGAAACCAAGAGATATTCTGAAGATGCTTAAGCAGTGAAGAATAGCCTGCACTCTTGGACTCTGGAAGGGAAGGAGTCAAAAGATGTAATTGCTTTGTGACCTCCTCAAGAGATAGACTCATATAAAAAATATATGAGAGAATTCTTGCAGAAAGCATAGATGTCTGAAAGGTTTGACATCCAAAGGCATCTAGTGTCTTAGACTCACGACCTGGCGGATAAGAAGAGTGCTTTTTCTTACTCTTTACCCGCCTCATTGCTGATTCCACTACTATGGAATGATGAGGAAGTTGAGTCTTTTGAAACCCTGGAGAGGGGGGCACCTGATATAAGAGATCAGTTGCTCTGGAAGGTGGGGGTACCTTTAAAGGTGCTTCCCACATTCCTAGAAGGAGATCCTGCAAGGAGTGATGCAAAGGAAGCATTATGTTCTCCTTTGCTTTGGTAGAAACAGAGCCTTGTGCAGGATCATGTCCAGGGATAGGAATGGCAAGAGATCTTGCTATATCCTGGAGGAAACTCTGAAAAGAGGGATCTCCAACGGGAATCTCCTTTGGACAGGTTAGATCTGAAGAACTAGCCTGAGCACCGAAAGGGGTATCCAAATATACAGGAATAGAAGATCCTGCACGGTGCAGTGTGGAATCCTTAAGGGATGGTCGCCGGTACTGGCTGTCAGGAGCAGCGACCGTCAGTACCACATCGTCCATGCCAGGTATCGACTCCAAGCTTGGTATAGAAGGGAGCGATCCTGTTGGAAGAAGCATGGCAGGAGTTGGCCACGATGCTACTGTGGATACCGGTACCGATGCCAATACCGGTACCGATGACGGAGCCCAGCCCGACACAGACATCGGAGCAGCCATCGATGACAGTTCAATCGGTACTGAGGTAACCGAAAACCTCCAGCCGGTGTCCTCGGTACCGAGTCTCCAGTATCGATCGGTGTCGGTACCAAAACATGTTGGTACCCAGTCTTCCAGACTAGAGATCGAATCCAAACTCGGCATCGAGGGCAAAGAGCCTGATGAGCGAAGAATGGAAGGCACCGACCGCAAGGGTAATGTGGACATCGGTACCGGCTTTGGTACCGTGTCTGATACCGGTGGATGAAGGCCAATCAGTGGCAACTCAAACGGTCTCGGAGGAACCGAGAGTTGCGGATCCGAATCATCGGAACCGAGCCTTTGGTACCGCCGGGAGCCGGTACCAAGGCGAGTCGGTACCCAGTTCTCCAGACTGGAGATCGATTCCAGACTCAGCATCGAGGGAAGCGAGGCTATCGATGCACGTCTGGAGGGTACCGACATCGGTGGTAGTATCAGTGCTGGTACCGATAATGGAAAGTCAGTCTGGAGGGTATCCACCGGTCCCGAAGGCACCGAGGACGCCAGATGACCATCCCTGGTGAGGAGTGTTTCATCCAACACCAGTGCCGATGCCGGGGTATCGGTACCGCTCGAAGCGGATGCCACCATCGGATACGGCTAAGATATGTTCTGTGAGGGGTGAACCCCAGGAACAACCTGAAACCCCTCAAACGCTTTGGAGACCGAAGACTCCTGCCGGGGTTTTGAAGCCAGTGGGCCCTCGAGGGCAAGGCCGGAGCCGTCTACATGCTGTGCATGAGACCTACCACTCAAGGGCTGGCTAGTCTTAACAGACTGTTTGTGGGTTACCTGATCCTGTGTAGAAGAAGAAAGGGACGGTGCCCTGAAGTTGGAGGGGAACCATGTATCGAGGGAACCTCGATGTTGAAAAGCTCTTCTCACCAAACTGTTGCCTAAAGGCTCCGGAGGAAAAAGGTCAGGACCCAAGCAGGTTAGACACCGACTTTGAGGGTCTAAAAATAAAGTTGTACCGCCACAGTTTGAACATTTCTTGGAGAAAGTGGCTGGCGGTTCCATGAAGGAAAAAGGAGAGGCCTAAAAGGCCTGAGAAACCGTGAGACACTATGAAGAAAAAATATCCCTTGAAAAAGGAAGATTTCACAAGAAAAGAAAAGAAAACACCGGAGGTACCGGTGGCGTCGGGGAGACAGCCGCGACCACAAGAAAACTAAAGAAATAAAACAAAAATTTTCTGTGGTGACAGGAGGATGTCCTGCCGGCTCCGCGGAAAACGAAAACTGAGGAGAGGCAGTTGGGAAAGGCGGGAAGACAGCACGCAGGCGTGGTGGGATGCTTCCAAAAGCTTTTGATTGGATGCTGGGAAGCGTTCCCGCACAGACTCCGTCGGTACCGACGTACCCCATATGTGAAGACTCATTCCTGCTTGTTCCTGGAGATCAGGTAAATGTAGATTGATTGTTTACATCACCAGACTATAATAAGATTAGGGGACATGCAATGACGCTACAGGGTAACCTATTTAAGACTAATAAGAGAAAATATTTTTTCACTCAAAGTGTAATCAAACTCTGGAATTTGCTACCAGAGGATATACTATAGTAAAATCTGTTAGGGTAGCTGTGTTTAAAAAAGGTTTGGACAAGTTCCTGGAGGAAAGGTCCAGTAACCATTATTAAAAGGGACCCAGTATATCACTGCTTGACCCAATACAAGCATTGAGGAATCTGTGTCTTTTGGGGAAACTGATAGCTACTTATGACCTAGATTGGCCACTGTTGGAAACAGGATACTGGGCTTGATAGACCTTGGTCTGACCCAGTATGGTATATCTTATGTTCTTAAGTGAGCTTCCCCAATACCACTTTGAGGTCCCATTCAGTTGCCGAGGGGCAAACCGGGGGCTTCAATAAGAGCAGAGCCCTAAGAAAGCGGGTCTCCAACAGCTGGACCGAGAGGGGCCTGCCATCCACCATGTGGTGGTGCGCCAACAGGGCACTAAGGTGCACCCAGATGGAGTTAGACTTGAGCCCGGATTGCAAGAGGTGGAGAAGGTACTGTAATACCAAACCTACCGGGTAGGAGAATGGGTCAGCCCCGTGCTCAGCACACCAGGTGGAAAACCTGCGCCATTTGAGGGCATAAGCTCTTCTAGTAGAAGCCTTGCGAGAGGCCAGCAGGATCTCCTCTACCTTACTCAAGAGGTTGAAAGGGGCTAGGGTCACTCTTTCAGCAGCCACACTGTCAGTGAGAGGGACCCCAGGTTGGGATGCAGAAGAGAGCCCCCTTCCTGAGACAGGAGTCCTGGAGAATGCCTCAATGGGATGGGGGTCTCCACCGATAATCAGTGGGGTAGCGGGAATCACGGTTGCCTGGGCCACCGAGGGGCTATCAGGATGAGTGAGGCCCTGTCGCGGAGGGTCCTGAACAAGGTTTTGGCAATAAGTAGCATGGGAGGGAAGGCGTATATGAGGCCCTACGACCATGAGATGCGGAATGTGACCGCTGCCACCCTGGTGTGGTGGTCCTGCCAATCTTTTCTTCCCAGCCTGTTCCCTTGGTTTCTTCCTTTCGTTATCTCGGTGTGGTTCTTGACTCCTCTCTGTCCTTTCGGGAGCACATTTCCTCAGTCGTCCAGCGGTCTTTTCTTTCTCTTAAACAACTACGAGCTGTTCGTCCTTTCCTTTCTCCTCCTGCTTTAGCTACACTGTTGCTCTCGTTAGTCATATCCAGGCTCGACTATTGCAATGTCGTCCTGGCAGGTCTCCCAAAGTCCCAAATTGCTCGTATCCAACGTGTTCAGAATACCGCAGTCCGCCTCTTAATTCACGCCTCCCGGTACGATCATGTCACCCCCCTCCTCCTACAACACTGGTTACCGGTATCCTTTCGTATCCACTATAAGATCCTAGTTTTCGTTCACAGGGCTCTCTTCACAGGTGTTCCTCTCTATCTTGCCGATCAGGTTCACTTTCATACTCCTTACCGTTCCCTCCGCTCCATTCATCTTAATCGCATGTTCCTTCCCCCCCCTGCGCATGCCCATCTGGAATCCACCCGTTCTTCCGCTTTTTATTTCTTGGGTCCACGTCTTTGGAATTCACTCCCTCTTTCCCTCCGCACTGAAACATCTCTCCAGCATTTCAAAACAAAGTTAAAAACCCACCTATTCACCATGGCATTCAACCTCCCCCCATAGCCTGCCCTTTTGTTTGCTTTTCTCTCTTGCTCTCCTTCTGACCTACCCTTGTAGTCATGTCTTTGTTTTTATTTGTTTTATACTTTCTTTCCTCTTTACTGTTTTTAATGATGGCGTTCCTTTTCCAGTTTCTGCAGCTATGTAATTTTAATTGTAAACCACCCAGACGCCTATTTTGGTGTGGGCGGTATATCAAATTTTAATTAAACATAAACATAAACAGAAGTGGGGCAATGGGAAGTTGTCCAGGCTGACGAATAGGTCCATCACGGGTTTCCACGGCCACATTGGGGGCCACTCGTGTGGCTGGAGGACTCTGCTCAGCGTGTCGGCTAGCAGGTTGTTCTTGCCTGGTAGGTATACTGCCCACTGGAGAATACCCTATTGTACTGTGTATGAGCAGAGGACTACTGCCTCACGACAGAGGACACGAGACCCCGTGCCCCCCTGTTTGTTCAGATGCAGGTGGTGACAAAACGCTCGCAGGGGCAAAGTACATCACGCCCAGCTTCAGGAGGTTGATCTGCTGGGTGCTCTCATCTGGTGATCAGCTGCCCTGGTTGTGGAGCTCCTCGCAGTGGGTTCCGCAGCCGAGCAAGGTGGAATCTGTGGTAAAAACTTTTGAGGACCTCAGGGCCTGAGAAAGCATGCCTGCCTCGAGATACTGGGAAGACTGCCATCAGACCAGAGAGTCCGCCAGTTGGCGGGTTACAGAGACTGTGTCTCGGAAGCACCCAGTGGCTTGAGTCCACTGGTCTTGGAGACACCACTGTGACACCCTCCTGTGGAGGTGAGCGTCTGGGATGACATGGACCATGGAGGCCATGTGCTGAGAAGGCGCAGAAGGAGCCGAGTGGGCACAGAGGAACTGTACTGTATATCCCGTGCCAGAGTCCTAAGATGGCCGGCTCAGTCCCTGGGCAAGAAGGCCCTTTTCTGAAGAGTGTCCAGCTTTGCCCCGATGAACTCCAGACACTGTGTTGGGAGGTGGTGAGACTTGGGGTAGTTTATGACAAAACCCAAGTGCTGCAGAACCTGGATGGTGCGTGCGGTGGCCTGCTGCACGTCTGAGGCCGTGCCTCCCTTTATGAGCCAGTCATCAAGGTAGGGTAAGACAGAGATCCCCTGGAGATGGAGGAAGGTGGCCACGACTGTCAGACATTTTCTGAAGACCTTGGGGCAGAAGCCAAGCCGAAAGGGAGCACCCTGTACTGACAGTGCCTGCCCCCCACTATGAACTGCAGGTACTGCCTGTGGTTGGCATGAATGAGGATGTGGGTATAGGCATCCTTCAGGTCTAAGGAGCATAGCCAATCTCCCTGCTGGAGGTAGGGCAGCAATGTTCCAAGGGAGAGCATCTTGAACTTCTCCCTCACCTTGAATTTGTTGAGGTTGCGCAGGTCGAGGATGGGCTTTAGGCCTCCTGCTCTTTTTGGCTCAAGGAAGTACCTGGAGTAAAACTCCTTGCACTTGAGATGGTGGGGCAACAGTTCTACTGTTTTGCCCTCAGGAAGACCTGCCAAATCCTTCAGTAGAAGGTCCCAGTGGAGGGGAGACCTGAGGGGCACTCCTGGAAAATAAAGGGGAGGTGTCTGAGTCAGGAGGAGGAGGTAACCCTCCCTGACCATCCGAAGTGCCCAGGAGTCGGTGGTGATGGTCAACCACCTCTGGACATAGTGGATCAAACGCCCCCCTGTGGGATGATGATCTCCTTGGGGTAGAGAGGCTATGCTCAAGGAGTCAAAAACTTCCCCCTGGCTGGGCCGGTGCCTGGGGTTTTGGAGTCTAATGCTTACGAGGGCCATACCCATGTCCTGTGGCCTACTGACCCTGTTGGGGAGCCGGGGAGGCCTGAAAAGGGAGTAGTTTCTGTAAGCAGCCCCTTTCCTTGGGTAAAAGGACTTTTTACCCGAGCTCTTCTGTCGGGGAGGGGCAGTGGTCTTTTTAGAGAGCCTGGTCCTTGTCATGAACTTGGTCTCCAGTTCAGCAATCTTGTTGGTCATGGGTTTGCCAGAGAGGTTCTCTCCTTGGCATGGGACATCGACTAATTTGTCCTAAACCCACTACTCAAGGTCGGACCACTGTAACCAAGCTTTGCATCATGCACAGATGACCACTGCTGCTACTCAAGCTGCTGACTCGAACCCGCCATAGGCTGCCCGAGACATGAACTTGGAGCACTCACGGACTGCCTTGGCCAGGTTCTTGAACTGCTGCAGGGGTTCCTCAGAGAGACCAGTTAAGAACCCAGTGAATTCCTTCACCAGGTCTCTCAGGTATATGCCCATGTACAGCTGGTAGGCCTGGATGCGGCCAATGAGCATCAAGTCCTGGTAACACTCTCTGTGGAGGGAGCCCAAGGTGTGGGCCTCCCCCCACCGGGGGGCACCAAGACGTGTGTCTGCTGGCTTTTCAGCCGGCGCTTGGCCAACCCCACCACCATGAGTTATGCTGCAGTTGTGATTTCTGGAAGCCTGGGATCCAGTGGACTTGATACATCGAGTCGAGCCATTTGCTCACCACTGGCACTGACGCCGGTGTCTCCCACATATGGAGCATCAGCCGTTCCAGGATGGGAAGAATGGGCACTGTGAGAAATTTCCTCAGAGGAGCCTCGTACTGGAGGATTCCAACTCACCCACCCGAGGGTCCTCCTCAGACTCTATAAGGAACACCAGGGCCTTAGACATATCCTTGACAAAATCAAGGAAACCCATATCCTGCATCAGGGATTGCCGTTGAGGCTCTGAAATGGGAGAGTCTGATGGGACTTTGCGGTGACGATGGGTATCGGGGCGACTCCTCATCCTTCGTCTCCCACTCTGAGTATTTTGTCAAGGACTTGTAAGAGGGCTGCTCCGCGGGCCTCGGGGCTCCCAATGCTCCATGGCCTGTGCCCGGCACACTTGCCGGGGATGATCATGGTCCCGTCGAGCGGGAATCGGATTGAGACCTCAGCCGAGGACTGACTCGAGGCCAAAGGACCTCGAGGATCGGATCGGCCTCCGGGGACGTCTTTGACGTCGAGGGCCCGGTAGTCAGGGTGGATGAACCGGTTGTACCAGACAACAGTGCCCGCTACTGGTCCATAAAGGAAGACAAACTGCGCTCCAGGGCCACCATTCTGGACTCCAGGCCAGAAGACTCCACAGCCTTTGACGCGGGCACTGAGGAACTCGGGCCCGGCACTGGCTCCCCCAAAGGGGAATCCTTGATGAGGATGGTGTCTGGGGACAGAGACCGGTCCGTGGTCGAATCCATCCGGGAGACCTTTGCAGGCCGCTCCTTCTCTGATCCCTCGAACAAGCGTCTTGGATTGCAGGACCTGGTCCGGGGGGCACCCAGCCGGTCAGATCTGTCCAAGGATGCCGCTTTCGAGGGCTTCTTCTTCTTCCGGAATTTCCTCGAGGGAGACCCCCTTTCTGAAAACCCACGACAGGGCTTGGGCTCAGAAGGGTCCATCCGAGGTGTCGAGACTTCAGAGTAGGCCCTGGCCTTTGCAGGCACTGGGGACTCGGGGAAATACTTATCGTGCTGCTGCTGGCAGCTCTTAAGGGCCTTGCTGGACATCCTCTTGCAAAGTCCACATGCTGCCGGGTCGTGGTCTGGCCCGAGGCAGCGGAGACGGCAGATGTGTGTGTCGGTTAAAGACATAATTTTTGAGCACCGATCACACTTTTTAAAGCCACTGGTAGCCATGGGGGAAAAAAGTACCCCTGCGAGGTCGAAGACTCGCCAGGCTGCCAGTTGGGAAAAAAGGCACGAAGAAGCCAGAAAATTAAAGAAACAAAAACTACAAAAATAGACCCAAATTTGGGAAGAGTACCAATGTGATATTGGAGGAGAGTATAAAACTCTGAGAAAAATCAACTTTTTCCAGGATAAGCTAGACGAATGTCTGAAAGGCTCTGCGGAAAAAAGGAGACTGAGCAAGACGTCACCCTTGGGCAGGAAGGGGACCACGCATGTGTGGTAGCATCTCCTAAAGGCTTTCTTTGAAAGCTGGGGGGATACGTCCACGAGGGCTCCATCGGTGCCGACTTCACCCTTATGTGAGGACTGACTTCCCTGCTTGTTCCCGGAGAAACATGTTTATCAAATTTGATATTCTGCCTACAACCAAAATTTTAAAGTGGATTACAATAAAATAAAAACAACTAAACGTATATCAGAGAACAAAGGGGCCGTCATACTGAAGTGTGCCTAGCATTTAAAATGAGATTATTCGCCTATATTGGGTGTTCTCCACGGACAGCAGAATGTCTTATCGTCATTATTTTATTAATGCTGTGTTTTTATTTTCTTTTATGGCATGTTTTATGTTATGGCTATGCATATTAGTTTGTATTGTTGTTATTATGTAGGGTTTTTGCAAACTGCCTAGATAATTGGTGCAGTATATAAAAGTTTTAAAAAAAAAGTCTAAGGTATAGGTGATGTCACTGATAGAGCCCTTGCTGGAACTTCTCCAGCACCTTCCAGAAGCTTTCAGAAAATTCAACATGCATATGTGTCTGTTCCCATCTGCTGCTGAGCTGAATTCCTCCAAGGGGAGGAGGGTGGGTTGTGAGGATTTACCCTGCTGTCCATAGAGAACACCTTCTATAGGTGAGTAACCTCATTTTCTCCATGGACAAGCAGGAAAAGTCCTCATGTATGGGAATCCCTAGCTACAGGCTGCCCCAAGTTTTATCCTCCTCAACTTACAGTCCTCAATCTCCTCGTTTTCACTTTTCACCTACCTATCAACTTTCCATCTTCTTCCCATCTCAGCTCCCCTAACCTTCCTATTACCCCTCACTCCTTCTCCAGTCTCTTATTACCCTCTGTCTTTCACCCTTATTTCCACCCACTGTACTCACCTCCACCCAGCCCTCACCTGCTTTCCTGTCTCTCATCCCACCTCCAGCCCCAGTTCCTTCACTGTCTGTTACCCTTGCTGTAACTCCATTTTCCAATTACCTTTTTACAACCCCCCAACTCTATTTCTATCCATCCTCTTCTCACTTATCTCTTTGCCAACCTCCAACCCCACACTGTTTCACCATTCACAGCATCTCTCCTCTCCTCTAGCTGACCCCCCTCTTCCACCCACCAACCAGCATCTCACCTTTTTCCTCTTATTCTTCTCATAGTCCAGAATCTCATCATTCATTGAACCTTCCCCCTCCATCCCTGTAGTGCAACATCACCTCCTCTTCTCTTCCTCTTGTTACAAACTTCTACCCCCCTGTACTCCATTAGCTTCCTTTATCCTCCCACTTCTCCTCCCCCCATAGTCCAGTATCTCCCCTCTCACTTCCCACCAATACAGTCCAGCATCTCCCTTTTCTTTCTTCCCATCCTGATTCCCTTTCTTTTCCCCACATAGTGCAGCATCTCTCCATCCCCTCTCTCTTCCCCCAAACCTATGTCCCAATATCTCTCTGCTCCCTTTCTTCTCCCTCCCCAGCAGACCAGCATTTCCCCATCCCCTTTTCATTTCCCCTCTGACCCTATGGTCCAGCATTTCCCTGTCCTCTCTATCTTTCCCTCCTCCCTTTCCCCATAGTCAGCACCCTCCTCCTTCTCCATCCCACCATAACCAAACATGGTGCTACCACCACCAACTCCACAATGGAAAAAGCAATATAGTGTCTTTTGGACATAGGGACATGCCAGAGATGCAGTAACTCTTTATAACAGAAGTTCTCGTTGGAGGGAGAAATGCTTCAAGCCTTTCAGCTCATGCAAGGGTTCAAATATGTCATAAATCCTCTTGCTTTTTAGAGTTGATTTCTGCCTTTTCATCACCCGCTGTCTGCCAACCTACTGAAGGTGAACTCAGCCGGCCGCCCTTTCAGAGCTGCTACCTCATGTGAGTACATGGCTTGCACAGTGGGTTTCACTGGCTCCAGCATTCAAGCTTCAACAGTTGGCAACTTGAATGTATTTTTATCAGTGTGGACATAAATGGGCATATCTGATAAACCAAATTGTCTTTTTTCAGCTGTAATCTATAGTATCCCTATGCAATTTAGAGGCAGAAAAACAAGTGTGGAAAAATATCTGTCACTGGATGCAACAGAAGGGGTCACTCTGCCATATAAGACATTTTTTTTGCCTTATATAGCAATCTAACCCCACTCAGTGCAACCTAGGATGCACCGCCCGGGGCCAGGCACCACCTTTTTTCAAGATGGTGGTGCAGGGGTGTGAACATTTGGGCAAAGTTCCCACCCCAGATTAAAGGTACTTGGAGGGGGATGGAAAAGTTCAGGAACCACTGTTTTTTTTTTCTTTGAGTGGGGGAAAATCGGGGCTGCTGGGCCACCAGGGATATTTTTTTAATGGGTGGGTGAGGAGGAATCGGGGTCACTGGGCCACCAGGGATTTTGTTTCTGTCGGGAGGGGGAGGGGAAGAATCGGTAACCTCCACCCCCCCCCTTCGACAGTGTGCTGATGGCATCACGGGCTTTCCCTGATGCCTGGATCATCGGAAATGAAGTGTCAGGTGATATTTTTTCTCCCAGCTGGATTTTTACACCTGCCCAAAGCTGGTGTGAAGATGTAGCGTTAAAGAACAGTATAAAAAAACGTGCTAAGTTTCAGTGCAGTTTTATTTTTGTTTTTTTTGCATCGGGCGCAATTACTTATGCATGCGATTTGCATGTTAGGTGTTCTGCAATTTAGCAGAATTGTGTTTTGGGCATTTTTTCCAGTGCTAGCTTGCTTTCTGCATCAGAGAGCAAGCCTAGAGTGGGAAAAGTGCTAGAAAAATGCCATGCTAAGCTTTTTGCATCAGCCTGTTAGATTGTAAACCCTCCGGGGACAGGCAAAAAATACCTACTGCACCTGAATATAATTCGCCTTGAACTCCTGAGGAAAGGCATGAACTAAATCCAATTCCCCCTGACTTAGTCAGGGGGTGAGGAGATAGGGAAAGGGAAACCAAAGAGGATAAGGGTAATGTAAGCTCCTCCAACTTGATTTCTTTTTTCTTTACCTTCCTGGGATTTTGCTTTAAGACAGATTACAATCCTTTCAAAATGAAATTAATAAAATTATTAATATCTATAATAAAATACCATTAATTGGTATGTGGCTTGTTGTGCCGTGAGGGCTTGCATGCATCAGCCATGCTGAGAGCTATGTTATCAGTAGCTTAACTACCAGCAGGGTATCCCAGGATGGAGAGATCTCAGCTAAGGTGTCAGATTAAGATAAACCATCCATCTGGGCAACAGCACGATTGGATGGTGTTGGTGGCAGAGAATCACATTTATATAACAGCAACACTGGCATTACCTGTGTGGAAGAAAACCCAATAATCACAATAAAAACTATGATATAATATTGGAAGAAGAGCCTCCCCAGGCTACTGAAGATTCTTCAGAATAAAGCCAACATTGATGACGTCTTTGGAACAAAGTCCTCAGGACATCTAACTACTGATGTAGTTGCACATGAAATAAGAGTCAGAAGCCAGGAGAATATTGTAATTGTGACATGAAACATATGAAACATGAACCAAGGGAAGCTAGGGGTGATCAAGAACGAAATGGAACCTGATGGGTGTCAGTAAACTGAAATGGATTGGCATCAGGCACTTTGAATCTAAAGATTATATGGTCACTATGAGAGAAATGAAAGAAGAAATGGTGTTGCATTTCTAAGTAAGAAAACACTTGCAAAAACTGTAATGAAATACAGTAGAGTCTGTGAATGCTTAATTACTATTCATCTATGAGGAATGCCTATCAATACAACTAATTAAGTTATATGCAACAGTGGCAGATGCAGAAGAGGATACAGTTGACCAGTTCTATGAAAAGGTGCAAGCTGAAATAGACAGAATATGCATACAAGATATATTAACAGTCATGGGCAACTGGAACACCAAAGTTGAGAACAAAGAAGGTGGCAAAGTTGTTGGAAAATATGGGCTTGGCAACTGAAGCAAAGCTAGAGAAAGACCGATAGAATTCCACAAGGCCAATAATTTATTCATCTCAAACACCTTCTTCTAGCCCTACCCTGCAACTACACACATGGCCTTCACACAATAGACTGTACAAAAATCAAATTGGCTACATCTGTGAAAGTCAATGATGATCAGCTTCTAGTATGCAAACGAACTAAAGCTGAAAAAGAGCAAGCCACTCATAAATGAAGCAAAGTATGACCTTGAAAATATACTACCGTAATTGAAAGGCTGCCTGTGAAATCAATTTGCCACTTTAGATACAAATGACAGAGAACCAGATGAGCTAATGGGATGACATCAAGAAAGTTGTACTTGAAGAAAGTGAAAAGTTTCTGCAAAAGGTGAAAAAGCAGAAAATGGCCAAAATGGATTACTGAAGACACTCTAAAAATTGCTCAGAAATGCAGAGAAGCTAAAGCCAGAAGAGAAAGAGGTAATCACGGAACTTAAAAGAAAATTCTAACATGCAGCAAGACAAAACAAAAGTACTACAATGGTGCATGCAAAAAAAAAAAATAGAATCAGAAACTATCAGAACAACAAGATCAGCTTTCCTAAAGCTATGCGAGTTAAATAGAAAAATTCCAGCCTCGAATTGGAATGCTGGAAGACGCTCTAGGATCCATGTTGAATCATGCTGAGAATATCAAGAAAAGGCAGAAAGAATACACAGTCATTATACCCTAATCTTCAAGTGAATCAACAGCCATTTTAACCTGTACCTTACGAACAGGAACCATTGGTGATGAAATAAGTTAAAGCACCATTGAAAACATCATCAAAGAACGAAGCACAGAGCATCGATGCCAGGAAATCTTTTAAAAAAACAGCATCATGGCCAACTGACTGACTGAAGAAAGGTAATCCGACTGTCTGTGGAAATTATCACAGTCACTATGGAGAAATTAGACCTTACCTGCTAATTGTCTTTCCTTGAGTTCTCTCCAGGCCAGTCCAGGAAAGTAGGGTAGTCAACCTCCTCCAGCAGCTGAGGACTGATAAACTGAAAATCTTTGTTGACAGCCCCCCTAGCTCCCCCTGGTGTCAGAGAGAGTCAGTCTTATGGTAACAAAGCAGTGGAACTAAACTTTTTAAACTGGAAAACAACAAAAGAACTGACTGTGAAGTCTTACCTAAAACAACTATAGGCAGCATGCCTATTTTCCTCAAAACTTTTTTTTTTTTTTTTTAAGGAAGAGAGAAAATTCCCCCCACCAAATAAAACTTCTCGTGAATATGTCATCCAATGACCTCAGCTCCGGCCACCAGCTTGGCAACCTGTTAAATGTGTAACCCTGTAGCCGAGGCCTGTAACATTTCCAACTCTCGCAGACAATAACGGGTTGGTCCTGGACTGGCCCGGAGAGAACTCAAGGAAAGACAATTAGCAGGTAAGGTCTAATTTCTCCTTCCTATTCATCTCTCTGGGCCAGTCCAGGAAAGTAGGGCAGTACCAAAGCAGTACTCAATCCCGGGAGGGTCCTGCAAGTCCTGCCACAATAGCCGAGACCCCCACCCTAGCATCTTCCTGTGCTTGAACATCTAAGCGATAGTGCCTAGCAAACGTATGTAAGGAAGACCACGTCGCCGCTCTACATATATCCACCGGCGGAACCAATGCAAACTCTGCCCACGAAGTAGCCTGACCCCTAGTAGAATGAGCCTTGATCCCCACTGGAGCCCTTCACCTCATAAGCTGCTCTAATGGCCTGCTTCACCCATCGAGCGATAGACGCCTTGGTCGCCGCTTTTCCTTTAGCTGGACCCCCAAAAAGTACGAACAGCCTGTCTGACTTTCGAAATGGCTCTGTTGTCTTGAGATATTTCTGCAACATGCGTCCTAAATCCAACCACCTTAGCAACCAATCCTGCTTATCCCCCTCGCGAGGATGAAACGTAGGAAGGAAAACGGACTGATTCATGTGAAAGCTAGATACCACCTTAGGAAGAAAAGACGGCACCGGCTGCAACACTACTTTCTCCGCCGAAAACTGAATGTACGGTTCTCTGCACGAGAGCGCCTGCAGATCCGAAACTCTGCGAGCGGAACATAAAGCCACTAAAAAAGCAGTCTTCCAGGAAAGCTCTCGGAGATTATCCGAAGTCTGAGACTCAAACGGCAGCTCTGTCAAAGCCTCCAACACCAAATTCAAATTCCAAGGCGGAACCATTTGCTGAACCGGAGGCCGAATGATTTTGGCCGTCCTAAGAAAATGCCACACATCCGGATGTGAGGAAATTGAACGACCTTGCACCTTTCCCCTATAACAGGCTAACGCCGCCAGCTGTACCTTAAGAGTATTGAGGGCTAGACCCTTTTCCAGCCCCCCCCTGCAGGAAGGCTAAGATATCCGGCAGCTTCACTCCCGAAGGCTTAATCTTCCGGTCTGCACACCACGCTTCAAAAATACGCCACACTCGAATGTACACTAATGAAGTAGAAGTCTTCCTGGACCTTAACATAGTGGCTATCACCGACCGGGAGTATCCTTTATGCCGTAACCATTCCCTCTCAAGAGCCAAGCCATAAGTAAGAACCGATCCACTTGCGGCATTAAGACGGGACCTTGGAACAACAGATTCACCCGAGCGGGCAACCTCCAAGGAGGAGCCACCAGCAGACGCACCAGATTGGCATACCACGGGTGTCTGGGCCAATCTGGAGCAATCAGAATCACAGTTCCATTGTACCGCGCTATTATTTGAACGAGCCATCCTATCAGCGGCCACGGAGGGAAAACATAAAGCAGCTGACCCGACAGCCAAGGCTGAACCAGACCATTGAATCCTTCCGACATGTGCTCCCTGCACCTGCTGTAAAATCGAGCCGCTTTGGCATTTGCTTTAGTGGCCATGAGATCCAGAATGGTCAGGCCCCACCTCACACTGTGATCTTGTGAAAGACCGCCCAGTCAGTTCTCACTCTCCGGGATCTATTGCATTTCGACTGAGATAGTCTGCTTGAACGTTGTCCTTTCCTGCCACATGCGCTGCCGAAATCACTAAGAGATGCGTTTCCGCCCATTGAAACAATAGTTGACTCTCTGCTAGGAGCACTGCACTGCCTGTGCCGTCTTGCTTGTTGATGTACGATACTGTCACTAAGTTGTCTGAAAACACCCGAACTGCTTGCCCCTCGAGCAGGTCGACAAACTCTACTAGCGCCAACCGAGCCGCTCTTAGCTCCAATCAATTGATTGACCAAAGATTCTCCTCCGCCGACCAGGAGCCTTGCGCTATTCTCGACAAACAGTGCGCCCCCCAACCGGACAGACTGGCATCGGTTGTGAGCAAAACCCAGTTTGGAAGGGCTAAAGGCACTCCCGCTTGAAGATGTGCCGGGACCAACCACCACTGCAGACTGATTCGTACCTCTTCCGGACACGGCAACCGATGAGAAAGAGGATGATCCTGCAGAGACCATCTCGCCAGTAACGCTTGCTGCAGTGGACGCATATGCGCCCTGGCCCACGGTACCAGGTCTAAGAGGCCACCACCATTGACCCTAACACTTGCAAATATCTCCAAGCCGTCGGAGCCGGAATGCGCAGGAACGCCGTAAGCTGTGACAAAAGCTTCTGAACCCTTTCCACAGGAAGAAAAACTGAGCCTATCTCCGTATCGAAGAAAGCTCCCAGATAAGTCAGCTGTTTCACCGGTTCCAAATGGCTCTTTGCCCGATTTATGACCCAACCTAGCTGCTCAAGAAACTGTACTACTTGCGCAGTCGCCGAGAGGGATTCCGCTAGAGATGGAGCTCGAAACAACCAATCGTCGAGATAAGGATGAACCTGAATCCCCTCCTTTCTTAGCGCTGCAGCTGCCACCACCATGACCTTGGTGAAGGTTCGAGGCGCCGTAGCTAGCCCGAACGGCAAAGCCCGGAACTGAAAATGACCCATGGGAACTGCAAACCGAAGAAATTTCTGATGCTCCCTTCTGATTGGTATATGCAAATATGCTTCCGTCAAATCTATGGAGGAAAGGACTTCTCCTTGCTTTACCGACCAGATTACAGACCTTAAAGTTTCCATCCGAAAATGCGGAATCCGCAAGGAACAGTTCACGTGCTTGAGATCCAGAATAGGCCGAAAAGAACCTTCTTTCTTGGGAACCATGAAATAAATCGAGTATCGACCTAAACCGCACTGGTCTGCGGGAACTGGCACTACTGCTTGAAGGCGCAACAAACGTAACAAGGTGTCGTTGACCGCAGTCCTCTTTGACAGAGGACCGCACGGAGAGGCTACAAAGGCCTCTACTAGAGGGTGAGCAAACTCTAGAGCATAACCCTCTCTGATAATCTTGAGAACCCACTGGTCCGAAGTTATGTTGGCCCAGACGGAGAGAAACCCCTGTAACTGACCTCCCACAGGAACCTCCGCCTGGACCAGCGCCCCTTCATCGCGGCCTTTTGCTTGCATTCTGTTGGGCGTTAAAATAGCCCTATTGAAAACTCTGGCCCCTCGAAAGGACTGTCCTCTAGCCACAAAGCAGCCTCGCTGATAGGGCGTAAAACGGGAACCACGGAACCTGCAAAAATCACGCCCCTGTCCTCTCTGAACTGAAAACATCTTTGCCGCTCTCGGACGATCCTCGGGAAGGCGACCCCCCTTTGAATCACCTAAATCCTTCACAATCTTTTCCAAAGCTTCCCCAAACAGCAATTTGCCCTTGTACGGAAGCTTACTGAGACGAGCTTTAGATGACGCATCTGCTGCCCAGTTTCGTAACCAGAGAGATCGCCTAGCTGCTATCACAGAAGCCATTGCCTTTGCTGAAAAATCTCACCAAATCATAAAAAGCATCCGCCAGATAAGCCACTGCCGACTCCAGCTTAGCTCCTTCCGCAGCAGACTCTGCCTCCTTATCTGCACTCTGATCTCCCTGAAGCCAGCGGATAGAAGCTCTCGACACATACGCTCCACAAACTGAAGCCTGCAAAGCCAAAGCACTGGAGTCAAAGGCTTGCTTTAGGAGCGCTTCCAACCTATGATCCTGAAAATCCTTCAGAGCCGTACCTCCTACTGGGATGGTGGTCTTTTTGGTGACCGCTGAGACTAAGGCATCCACCCTGGGCATACGCAACAAATCCTTTTTCTCCTGGGGAACGGGGTACAGACGTGCAATCGCGCAACCCCCTCTTAAGGAGGCTTCCGGACACTCCCATTCAGAATCAATCATCTGCTTAATAACTCTGTGAATGGGAAAACAGCGCTGCTCTGATTTAAAACCTTGCAGTAAGGGATCCTCTAATGGCTCCTGCTGAACCGTCGGGATCGCCATATTTAATGCAGCCAGAGAATGCACAATCAACGCACCCAGTTCCTCTTTTCTAAAGACTCGAAACACATTAGGGTCTTCACCTGGCACTAACTCCCCTTCCTCCAACTCCCCTGGCCAAACTTCGAGCCCTGCATCTGAAAGAAGTTCTCCTTCCTCTGGCAGCTGAGATCCTGAACTCAGAGGATCAGATCCTTCCACAGCAGCTTCAACTCCTGTGAACAGGGAGGACACCCCCTCCCCAGGGTCTGTCTCTGAGAACTGTACCTTTTTAACCTCTGACATGCTATCTGCAGAAGAAGAGGAAGACGGCTGAGACCTCTTCATTAAAAAGGCATTATGGAGAGCCAATATAAACTCTGGTGAAAGAAAAGAGTCCAACGACCCCTGTTCTAGAGACAGCAATTGCTGCACTGCTCCCTCAGTAGAAGGAGCCTTGTGCGATTTAGACTTCTTTTTTCCTGACTTCCCCTGCTGCGCGGGAAAAACGGACGGCTCTGATAAAATGGCCGCCGTTCCCACTCTCTCTGCAACGTTCTGAGGCAAACCTTCTTCCCCTGAGCCCTTAGAAGTCTCCATGAAAAATGAGTTTATCCAGCAGAGCAATAAAGACTATGAAGGCAAACACTCAAAAAAAAAAAAATCGCACCGAGATCCCTTTCTACCGGTTCCCAAAACCGCGAAGGACCGAGTGCGTCTAAGTCTAACGCTGCTTAACCCGATTTACTCCTGCACTACAATTAAAATCCAAAAAACTAGCGATAACGATTTACTAGTGCCCGATTCCAGATTCCACATTAGATTTAACTTGTACTCCCTTCCTACCTGAAAAACAACAGAGAGATGAGGCTGCCACGATCCGCTCCACCGCTGCCAGCGGGTAGCCGGGACCACAGCAATTAGAGACAGAGAAGCGGTGTCTGGGGCTCCCATACCATTCTCAATTGTCTCCCCAACTCGGATCTCTAAGAGGCAGGCTCTGTCCTCTAAACACACCAATTCGGCGGCTTAGGAGACTTCTATTCCTATTAGCCTCTCTGGGGAGCCTGTCAGCTACACATCTTCCTCCACTGCTGAGGACTGAAAGACTGACTCTCTCTGACACCAGGGGGAGCTAGGGGGGCTGTCAGCAAAGATTTTCAGTTTATCAGTCCTCAGCTGCTGGAGGAGGTTGACTACCCTACTTTCCTGGACTGGCCCGGAGAGACGAATAGGAAGATCCACTACAGCAAAGTCCTTGATTCCATAAATCATGAAAATTCTGTGCCACATGAAGTCAAATGGGTATACCAGAATACCCTATAGTTCTCATGCACAAACTTTACATTGATCAAGAAGCAACAGTTTGAATGGAAGAAGAAGAAACATAATGGTTTCAAGACCAGCAAGGCTGTATACTCTCCATATACTTGTTAAATTTATATGCAGAACAAATTATCATAGCAGGACTGTATGAAGACAACTGAGGTGTGAAGATGTGCTTTCCTTAGAAGCTCAAATGACAAGACTTTGACTTTTATGCTTGGGACACATCAAGAGAAGAGAAGATCATTAGAGAAAGATATCATACTTGGCAAGGTTGAGATCAACACAAAAAAAGGAAGTCCTACATTATAATGGATCAATACAATAACAGTAAATATGCATGTCACTCTAGCCACAATGAGTCACCTAATGAAGAATGAACACAGTTTAGGACAACTGTCCACAGAGTTGCCATGAGTTGACATTACCTCAACAATACTTAACAATAAAATCCAATACAAAATTATAGTAAAACATTTCTAATTTAAAAAACATCTAAATAAAACTATATTGGTCCACTATTAATGAATCAATAAGCCCTCTATATCAGAATATAAATACATTCTCAGAAACCATTGCAAAATGACAACCTACTTGGTAATTTTTCCCCATTCAAATCACCAAATAATCCTAGAAAAGTCATTTTTAAACTAAAACTTTGATAAGAACGCTCTCTTCTCAACTATTTTGGTAATTTGTCTGTAGGTACATTTAGCTTTAAGATGAGGGGCTTTGATAAAACATGGTAATTAGAAAAAAAACTATAAGAAGCTGCAGAAAACTTTAAAAGTTTGTGTATAGTGTGAAGCTTTAAGATCATCATCTTAGAAGCCTAGATCAAATAATTCAGAAAAGATTAATGGAAGACCAAACGCATGGTTAAATGGTGAGGTGAAAGAGGCTATAAAAGCCTCAAGGACATTTTTCAAACATGGAAAGCAGATCCAAATGAAGAAAAGGCTGGAAACAGTTCAGAGGAAGGCGACCAAAATGATTTGGAGCCTCTGTCAGAAGACTTAAGAGAAGAGACTTGAAGACCTAAATATATACACTCTGGAAGAAAGGAGGGACAGAGTAGTTACTCTCCTGTAACAGGTGTTCTCCAGGAGCAGCAGGAATAAGTCCTCACATATGGGTGACATCAACGTCGATGGAGCCCCCATGCGGAGCATTTCCCCGGCTTTCTAAGAAAGCCTTTGGGAATACATCCACGCATGCGCGGTCCCCTTCCCGCCCAAAGGTGCCATCTTGCTGAGTCAGATGACATAGCTAAAAGACAGCACAAAAAAAACAAAATGAACTATATACAACTGCAACTCCCAGGGGAGGAGGGAGGGTTGCGAGGACTGATTCCTGCTGCTCCCGGAGAACACCTGTTACAGGTGAGTAACTACTCTTTCTCCAGGACCAAGCAGGAAGTCAGTCCTCACATATGGGTGACTCCCTAGCTCTGGGCTACCAGGAACCCAGGCTGAAAAATAGAGCTCCCTCTATGAAGCCTCAGCATCAGGGAAAGAATTTTACTGAGAACAGATCCCACCGGTAGCCCAACAAGAGGGCTGGAGGGCAGGAGTTGCCTAAACCTCAAAGAGATTCTGGAGTACTGCCTGACCAAAAGCACTGTCCCTACGGGACTCCCTCTCCAGGCAGTAATGGGCTGCAAAAGTCTGGCTTGTGGACCAAGTTGCAGCCCTGCAGATGTCTGCCAACGGTATAGAATGGAGATGAGCTACTGATGCAGCCATAGCCCGGACACGGTGAGCTGTGACTCGACCCTGCAATGGAAGGTCTGCTGCCCTGTAAGCCCAGGTGATACAGTCCGCCACCCATATGGACAAGGTACACTTGGAGACAGGCAACTCCAAGTTGATCGGGTCAAAGGAGATGAAGAGCTGAGTAGCCCTTCTATGACCCCTAGTACGCTCAAGGTAGAACGACAAGGCCCTTCTACAGTCCAGGGTATGCAGGACTTCCTCAGCCCGGCTGGCATGGGGCCTAGGGAAGAATGTTGGAAGAACCACCTCCTGATTGAGGTGGAAAGAGGAGACTACCTTCGGGAGGAACTTAGGATGAGTCCTAAGGACCACCCTGTTCCTATAGAAACGAGTGTATGGCCTGTCACAGACCAGGGCTTGAAGTTCACTCACTCGCCTGGCCGAAGTCAGTGCCACTAGGAAAAAAGCCTTCCAGGAAAGGAAGCGGAGAGGACACGTAGCCATCGGTTCAAAGGGAGGGTGAGTAAGCTGCTGCAAGACCACATTCAACTCCCACTCAGGGGCTGGCGGACGGAGAGGAGGCTTTAGCAAAAGCAGGCCCTGAGGAAGAGGGACACCAAGGGGTGAACCGATAAAGAGTGCCCTTCCACCAGCGAGTGGTGGGCTGCCAGAGCAGAAAGGTGCACCCGAACAGAATTGGACTTAAGACCCTGATTAGACAAGTGCAGCAGGTACTGAAGCACCACTGGCACAGGGCAGGAGAAAGGGTTCTCCTGGCGTTGGTCACACCACAAGGAGAACCGTTTCCACTTCAGGGCATAAGTCTTTCTGGTGGATTGCTTCCTAGAGGCCAAGACCACCTCTTCAACTTCCTGAGGTAGGCCCCAGGGAGCCAGCACTACCCTTGCAGCCTCCAGGCCATCAAATTGTGAGTTTTGAGATTGGGGTGCAGAAGGGAACCCTGATCCTGAGAAAGAAGATCGGGTTGCAACCCCAGAGGGAGTGGGGTGTCCACCGCCAGCTGTAACAGAAGCGGGAACCAGGGCTGCCTCGGCCATCTGGGGGCTACCAAGATGACCAAGGCCCTGTCTCTTAGAATCTTGAATATTTATTTACATTCTCTTATATACCGCGCTATTCTGCATCAGTGCGGTTTACATTGAACAAACTGAAATTACATTGAACAGGGCATTATAACTTGGAGATAACTATTTTACAGGGAACATGGGCTATGGAGGGTTAAGTGGCTTGCCCAAGACCACAAGGAGCACCTGTGGGACTAGAAACCCCAGTCCTTCCGGCCCAAGGTTGCTGTCCTCTAGTGGGATTTGAACCCCCGACCTTCCGGCCTGAAGTACCTTGCCCCAACCACTAGGCCACTCCTCCACTCCCTTAAGCAATAATCGCCAGCAGTGGAAGTTTTCATCACCTCATTGATAAGAGGGTAGATACACACTGTGAAGAAGATAAGTGTCTGAGTTTTATAGATCAGCGGTTTTTGAAAAATTTTTGTATGATATTGACTTTGGACATTTATCAACTACAGTCTTATGTTTTGGAGGTGGTGTTTTTAACACGTGCAATAGTGATATTTATATGGGACATTGTTTTGATACCTCTTGGAATAGTGGAAAAAGAAAAAAAGAAAAAAAATATATAAAAAAATATAAATAACATAGCATGAGAAAAAATAAGAAAAACATTAATCCAAAATAATTTAAAGGCATGAGACATTGGGTCGATGATGTGAACAGCAGTTCAGCATAGGTGTTGATTCTCAGACCTTGCAAGTGACTGCGGAGTTTTATACTGAGACCCAAGAGCCTTTAAAAATTGAGTTGGATTGGTTCCTATTGGGTGAATATTTAAGCAATATAACCAATTTTTATTTGTTTTGGAGCAGAACTGAGGCAGCTGCCGGTTCAGGGGACTGGCAAAGAGGTCTATGGATGGAAGTCCCCATGTGAGGAAAATGTTCTGAACCACCAAAGGGTGCAGTTGACACTCGTGAGGTTGCAGAACCCTGCTCAATCTGTCTGCCAGGAAATTTTCGTGGCCAGGAAGATAGACTGCCCTGAGCAGCATATTGTGTCGCAGTGCAAAAGAGCATAGGGCCTGTGCCTCCTGACACGGAAGCCTGGACCCCATGCCCCCTTGTTTGTTCACATAGAACATTGCCACCTGGTTGTCTGTCTGCACTAAGACAGACTGGTGGGCCAGGGTGTGAGAGAAGGCTTTGAGGGCTAAGCGTATCGCCCTGAGCTCCAGCAGATTGATCTGTTGTGTGGCCTCCCATGGAGACCACAGGCCCTGTGTGCACTTGTCCAGACAATGTGCACCCCAGCCCTGCAAGGAGGCATCGGTTGTGAGTACCACAGTGGAAACAGGTACCTGAAAAGGAATTCCCTGGAGAAGGTTGGGGGGGTGTAGCCACCACTGCAGGGAGTTCAGGAAGGGTTTTGGACACCCTTACGTTGTCTCTGAGGCTTCCTGTAGACTGCCTCCACTGAGTTCTGAGACACCACTGTGCAGGCCTCATATTCAGGCGGGCAATGGGGTCACATGCACTGTTGAAACCATGTGGCCCAGGAGCCTTAAACAGAGTCTGGCGGAAACCAGTGGGTTGTCTAGAAACCGGCTGGCCAAGCCCATCAGTCTTCCCGCTCTGTCTGCTGGCAAGTAAGCTTTTGCTTGCAGGGAGTCTAACCATGTTCCTATGAACTCCAGGTTCTGGGAGGGAAGCAAAGTCGACTTTGCGAAGTTTATGACGAAGCCTAGTTGCTGAAGGAGAGAGACAGTACGGAGGGTGGCTTGCCTGGCGTCCTGTAGAGTCTGACCCCTGATGAGCCAGTCATCCAGGCAGGGGAAGACAAAGATACCCTGGTTTCTCAAGTAGGCTGCCACCACTGCTAGGCACTTTGTGAAGACCCGTGGGGCGGAGGTTAGGCCAAAGGGCAGTACCCTGTACTGAAAATGGTTTACTCCTACCACGAACCTTAGGTATTTTCTGTGGTCTGGATGAATGAGGATGTGAGTGTACGCATCCTTCAGATCTAAGGAGCATAGCCAATCTCCCTGCTGGAGGTAGGGCAGCAGTGTTCCAAGAGTAAGCATCTTGAACTTTTCCTTTTCCAAGAACTTGTTTAGATTTCTCAGGTCCAGAATGGGCCGGAGACCTCCAGTTCTCTTTGGCACAAGAAAGTACCTGGAGTAGAAGCCCTGCCCCAGAAGGTGGGGAGGTACAGGCTCCACCGCCCTGTCTTGAAGAAGACCTTGCAGTTCCTGGAGAAGGAGTTCATGATGCAGAGTAGGCCTTGGAGGCTCCCCTGGGAAGTAGGAGGGGGGTACCTGATGGAAATGGAGCAGATAGCCCTTCTGGACTATGCTCAGTACCCAAGCATCTCCTGTGATGAGCGGCCACTGGTGGGCAAACAGGGCCAACCGACCTCCCATGCTGAAATGGGCCAGCAGAGGCGGAGAAGCTATGCAGTGGGAGTCAAAAACCCCCTCCCTGCTGAGTAGGAGCTGGAGGCTTGGGGGCTTTCTGCTTACGAGGCCCATGTCCCTGCCCCTTGGCCTGCTGACCCTGCTGGGGAGGCCTGATAGTGAGGGAAAGGTTTGTAGGCAGATGACTTCCTCGAGTAAAAGGTCTTTTTCCCCGAGCCCTTCTTCTTATGAGAAGGGGCAGAAGTTTTTCTGGACAACCTTGTCCTTGTCAGAGTCTCGGTCTCGAGCTCAGCAGCCTTTTCGACCATGGGCTTGCCGAAGAGGTTTTCACCTCGGCATGGGACATCGACCAACTTGTCCTGTACCCATGGCTCGAGGTCCGATGACTGTAGCCATGCCTGGCGTCAAGCACCGATGCCGGCCGCCGCTACTCGGGCCGAAGCCTCGAAGCCATCGTAGGCCGCCCGGGAGATGAATTTGGAGCATTCCCGGATCCCCGAAGACAAGGTCTTGAACCTCTGCAAAGGTTCCCCGGAGAGGCCAGCCGAGAACCCGGCTATTTCCTTAGCCAGGTCCCACAAGTACATGCCCATGCACAGCTGGTAGGACTGGACACGGCAAGCAAGCATCGAGCCCTGGAAGCACTTTCTGCCGATGGCATCCAGGCTTTGGGCCTCCCTACTGGGGGGCACCGCGGAGTGCATCTTCTGGCTCTTCAGACGATACATGGCCGATTCCACAACCATAGAATGGTGCGGCAGCTGCGCCTTCTGGAACCCAGGGCTCTTTCGAACTCGATACATGGAATCAATCCGCTTGCTCAAAACCGGCGCCGAGGCCGGTGCCTCCCACATTCGGAAGAGGAACCGTTCCAGCATCGGAGGAACCGGCACAGTAAAGGCCTCCCTCGGGGGAGAGTCATACTGGAGGGCATCAAGCTCTTCGGCTCCTTCTCGGGATCCGCAGGAACAGCCAAAGCCTTGGCCATGTCCCTGACAAACTCTGAGAACCGGGTGTCATCCAGTGGGGACCTACTCTGGGGCTCGAACTGCGGTGAGTCCAAAGGGACACACCGAGTCCGAAAGGTATCGGGGGACTCCTCGTCCTCAGTCTCCCACGCAGACTCATCTGAGGAAGAGTCGAGAGGCTCCGACCATGCGGGCTCCGGCAGCACCCGCCCCGACACCGGGGGCATCGGCGCGGGCTCCGGCAGCACCCGCCCCGACACCGGGGGCATCGGCGTTGACGCCCTCGGACCTGAACGGGAGGTCGAGGGAGACCGTGACCGAGTCCGGACTCTGGCCTTCATGGCTTCGAGAACCAGCTCGGTCTCCAGGGTTGACTTAGACGTCGACGTCCCAGTGGTCGGGGCAGATGCACCAGTCAAGCTGGCCATCAGTACCCGCTGCTGATCCATGAAGGCAGACAGTCTGCACTCCAAGGCTGTCAGCCTGAGTCGAAGCTCAGGAGACTCAGCAGCCACTGACTCGGGCTCCGGCCCGACGTCGGCTCCCTGGGAGGAGAGTCCTCGAGGACAACAGGACTTACGTGCTCGACGGACTCCGGCTCTACACGAGGCACCTTAGGCGGCTTCTCCAGCTCCAAAGGCCCGGGGCGGCGGTCAGGGGTCTGGGACCTGGCCCTCGAGGAACCAGGGGTATCCTCAGATGCCGCCCTCACAAGCTTCCTCTTCCTCTTATGCTCCCGACTGGGGGACCCCCTTTCAGAGGAACCCTGACGAAGCTCGGGGTCAGACTCCCGAGACGTCGAGGCCTCTGACGAAGTCCGGGCTTGTCCTGAGGCAGAGTCAGAAAAAATTCTCTCCTTATGATGCTGTCGGCTTCTGAGTGCCTTGGTGGACATCTTTCCACATGGGACACAGACCTTGGGATCATGGTCTGGCCCGAGGCAATGCAGGCAGCAGTCATGTGTGTCGGTAAGAGGCATGAGCTTCTTACAACGGTCACACTTTTTAAAACCACTGGAGGCCATCGGAGAAAAAAGGGCCCCCGCAAGGTCAAAAGACTGGCCCTCCAGGGAAAAAGAAAAAGAGCGCGAACGCGTGCCACGAAGGGCAAAAAAACGAAAAATAAAGATCGGGTCGATACCGGCGTACCGAACCCGAAGGGGAACCGGCGTCGAACTGCACAAAACAGAGCGAAAATCGCAGAAAAAAATCAAACTTTTCCGGGTGACATGGACTTCACGTCCGTTGGGCTCCACGGAAAAAGAAAGACTGAGCAAGATGGCACCTTTGGGCGGGAAGGGGACCGCGCATGCGTGGATGTATTCCGAAAGGCTTTCTTAGAAAGCTGGGGAAATGCTCCGCATGGGGGCTCCATCGACGTCAATGTCACCCATATGTGAGGACTGACTTCCTGCTTGGTCCTGGAGAAAGGGGAGATATGATTCAGACCTTTAAATATTAAAAGAGTATTAATGAACAAACAAACCTCTTCCAAAGACGGGGAAGCTGTAAAACTAGAGGGCATAACATGAAGCTGTAAGGGGATAAACTGAAAGGCAATGTCAGGAAATGCTTTTTCACTGAAAGGGTGGTGGATGCTTGGAATGCCCTCCTGATGGAAGTGGTGGGGGCAAATATAGTGACAGAATTCAAAATGGCATGGGACAGGCATAGTGGATCCCTTTATAGTAACAGGATAAAATCAAAATAAACATAACTATCTCTTTTATCTCAGCAAATAGGGATGACCTACACAGAGCGGTGGGTACACCCCTAAACGAATGCACAGGGAGGGGTGACCTGCACCGAGCGGCAGGTGCACCTACTCTTGCCGCCTTGCTGGGCAGACTAGATGGACCACACTGGTCTTTATCTGCTGTCATATGCTGTATTACTATGGTCATAAGAACATAAGGTATGCCATACTAGGTTAGACCAAAGGTCCATCAAGCCTAGTATCCTGTTTCCCACAGTGGCCAGTCCAGGTCAGAAATACCTGTCAGGTTCCCAAAAGATCCAGGAAGTGTCCTTGTTGTAGAGTAATTGATTGCAAATTAACTGGTGGGGGTTTTTGGGAGGAGGGGGGGCGGGGGGTAGTGTGGATGTGCATTTTCTTGAAGTATGTATGAGAAGTATTTGTTTTATGTTTTGTAGATATAAGCAATTTTGATTAGGTGTTTAATCTACAAAAGCAACAAACAGAAATAGATGAAAATGTTTTCCTAAAATAGATAGTTTTTTTAGGATGGCACAGATTCAAATCTTACCCAGTCAGATAAATAGGACCCTCCCTATGTTTAATTAAATCACACCTATTAACACACTTTTGATAATTATCTTTTCTTTCTGAACCATGACTAGATTTTAAGTACCAGAGATCAAGGATTCTCTTATGTTTTCCATCTAGTACTACATAATGTTCAGCAGTAGTAGTAGCAATAATAGTGTTATACCTGGGCTTGTTTGGAGGGACCTGTCGGCTTGGCCGTCGGATAGATTGGTTTGGCTGTACCTTCATGGAAGTTCTAGGAGACGACCGAGCAAAAGGGTCTGGTGCCGGAGGCTTTTTCGGAATCTTTTTCACCAATCGACTGACCCATTTTTGCTGTTCCTCTGTTGAATTAGCTAATAAAAGTAGATTCTTTGCTGTGGAAATATCATAGTATACTAGAAGAAAGCAATAATAAAAATATCATCAGTGGAGGACCATCAACATATATGTACATAAATTAAAATAACATTTTATCTTCACGTGTTTATTTATTTATATAACCAGTTTTCTATACCACACCTTATCCTTCAATCAAAGCGGTTTACATTATGTAGTCACTACAAACAGGTACTGGATACATTCCCTTGTCCCCATTTTCTATGTGAACCTGAGGCAACAGAAGGTTAAGTGGCTTGCCCAAGGTCACAAGGAGTGCCTACAGAAATCCCAATCCCTTGGACTGAGATCATTGTCCCCATGTGGGACTTGAACCCTCAGCCTGAAGTACTATGTCCTAACCACTAGGCCACTCCTCCCCCTTGATTCACTGTATAAGCCTGATTATTATGCACAACACAAATGATCTACTAAATATAAGATTTACATTGTATCATGCAAACAAAAGTAGATTTCAAAGACAAATGGTTCTAAAAACAATCTGTTCAAAACACTAAATGCTATGTCTAGATAGCTTGGGACTTCATAATGGCTGCGATGAATTCAAAGATTCTGCTGTCCTTGAACTCTGCTGAGGTCATAAGAACATGAGGTCATAAGAAATGCCATACTGGGTCAGACTAAGGTCCATCAAGCCCAGTATCCTGTTTCCAACAGTGGCCAATCCAGGTCACAAGTACCTGGCAGGTTCCCAAAAAGGCACACAGTTTCCACAATGAATGTCCCAGGGCAAGCAGTGGATTTCCCAGGTCCTATGAACCTTTCCTCCAGGAACTTGTCCAAACCTTTTTTAAACCCAGCTACACTAACAACTTTTACTGCATCCTCTGGTAGCTAATTCCAGAGTTTAATTATACAGAGCCATAGGCTAACTGCAGGGAGGCAGTTACATCGCACTGCAGTTACTACATTTCAACGTGGCAAAACAGCTGCTGGGGCAAATAAGGGCACCCACTGAGGTGGCATTAGTTGCACTCACACAACTTGCGCCGAGCCATTATATTAGTTTCTGCTGACAATGCAGATGCCTGAATGTGAGAGTTCTTTCTCTCACCTCACTCAGCAGTACAGTATAATTTGGGGAAAGAAATCCTGTAAACCTAACAGTAATGGGTCAAAGCATTTTTTGACTACATATGTCTGTTTTTAGTTTGTACTAATATATTCTCTACTAGGTGAAGATCTATCTCTGTTCTGCATATGTGTGACTGAGGCTACATGTTCTGTTAGCATGGAGTTTCTATGTAGGGAGCTGTAGTAATCTGGCTTGTTCAGTTTTCTGTATAGGAATTTGGATGTTCTAGGGCCCACTGAAACATTTTTATATCGGTACAGCCTAATGTAGATGATTGTCCAAAATTATTTTGCCGCACACGAAGTGACAGGAGGACATATAATAAAGCTCCATAGAAATATATTGGTCTACATGAATATTTTGCAGAACAGAATTCCCCATTTTCAAAACAAAATCACAAGCTTGCCAATTACAGAACAGTAGTAGTATTCTCAAGCTAAATTTTAACCTGTATTTACCCACTGACCATACATTTCGTCATTTACTGTATACCTTTGCAAGGTGCTATAATCTCTTCTTTTTTATCCATGTGATCTTTGTGACATTTGATGTGGCAACGATGGCACTCCAGGGCAGGTGGTGGTTTAAACATGTGCCACAGAGGCTTCATACAAGCCTCACAATTTGTTGGGAAATGATAGAGGGTAGGTATAAATTCATGTCCTTTGTGGCAAATGTAATTGGACTTCTCAACAGGATCCACAAGATATTCTTGTTCCTTCTTGCTTTCACCTTCATTAGCGTACAAAATCTGAAAACAAGCAGCAAAAGATTATCAAAGTGCATCTACAGCAGCAATTTGCGTTACAATTTTTAACATTCATTTTCTCGCTTTACGATAGCAACATAGGGGATGCATGTCAACAGACACAAAAAGAGGGTGAAGAAATACAAGCCTGAAACTTGCGAGCAGTAATTCCCACAATGGCTACTGCCCAGTTGATCATCTTTCATGTATTTTTATAATTCATAAAAATAAAGATTAACAAATAAAACAAAAAAATAAGATACCTTTTTATTGGACTACAGTAATATAGTAAATGATGGCAGATGAAGACCAGGATCCTCTGTGTTTATTCTATGCCATTTTTGTCACCACCACCTCCAGTGGGAGGGCATTCCAGGTATCCACCATCCTTTCCATGAAAAGGTATTTCCTGATGTTGCTTTTAAAATTTTCTCTTTACAGCTTCATTTCATGTCTTCTAGGTTTTATAGCTTCCCTATTTGCTCATTAACATCTTTCCAGTAGTTAAATGTTTGCATCATATCTCCCCCCTCCCTCTTTTTCTCTAAGGTATACATATTCAAGTCTTCAGTTCTCTTCTCATATAGCTTCTGCCACAAACCCCATACCATTTCAGTTGTTCTGCTCTGAACTGCTTCAAGTATTTACTACCCTTAGTGTGGCACGGCCTCCAAAACTGAACGCAGTACTCCATGTGAGGCCTCAGAAATTACTTGTATAGGAACATTATCACCTCCTCCTTTCAGATGGTTATGACCTTCTCTATGCAGCCTAGCATTCTTTTGGCTTTGGCCACCACCTTATCACATTATTTTGCAATCTTGAGGTCTTTGGACACTGTCACCCCAAGGTCTCTCTTATGGCCCATGTACATCATCCTCTCATCCCCTATCAAATGCTGCTCTTTTGGATTTCTGCACCCCGTGTGTCTCACTTTGTATTTCTTCACATTCTTTGCATTACATCTTAACTGCTAAGCATTAGACGGTCGTTCTGCTTTTTGTAGATCATTTCTCATGTTGTCAATTCTCTTCAGGAATTGGTCGCAAATTGTCTCATCCACAAAAGTGCAAACCTTTCCTTCTAACTCTTCAGCAATGTCACTTACAAAGATATTGAAATGAATCAGCCTCTCTACAGATCCTACTACTCACCTTTCTTTCTTCTGAGTGAATTCTATTTACCACCACCACATTGTCAGTCAGTCAACCAGTTTCTAATCCAGTTCAGTACTTTGGGTCCTAGTTTCAGGCTGTTCAATTTATTTACAGCCTCCTGGTGGAACAGTGTCAAAGGTTTTGCTGAAATCTAAGCAGATCACACCCAGCACAGTCCTCTGATCTAGTTCTCTGAATACCATTTAAAGAAATCAATAAGATTCATCTGATCCAATTTACCTTTCGTAAACTATATTGCATGAGATCTTGAAATCCATTGGATTATAAATTGTTCACTCTCCTTTCCTTTGATAGCTGCTCCATTTTCTTCCCAACCAACCAGCCTGTAGTATCCTACGCCTCTTCTCTGATGCCACTTTAGTGAAGAGAGACCACATAAGTTCCTCTCCAATCCTGAGGAACCTCTCCCATCTCTAAGGATCTATTAAACGCATCCTTATGAGGATCTACTGGAATCTCTCTGAGCTCCATCAGTATCCTGGCAAATATCTCATCTGATAACATGGCTTTTTCACTTTTAGACACTTTCTTTCATGAATGAGGTGGTATTTATTTCATTTCCATATGTATCTTTGTCAGCCATCTGTGGTTCTCCTCCAGGATTTTCTTCCATGAACACAAAGTTTTGCTCAGCATTTCTGCTTTTAACTCATCACACTCTAAACAATAGTCTCTAGAATTTTTCAGTCATACAATTCCACTTCTTGCTTTCCGCCTCTCTTCAACATATCTAAAAATAGTCTTGTCATGTTCTTTACATCTTTAACAATTTAGTCTTCTGCCTGTGCTTTTGCTATTATGATTTCTCTTTGTCTCTGAGCTTTACCCAGTATTCTTTTCTGTGTTCCTCTTCTTAGGATTGTCTAGATTTTTTTTTAAACACTAAAGGGGGATATTCAATGCGATTAATGCAGGTAGCAGACCTGCTAACTGCTTTAATCGCCTTGGCTGGAATATTCAGTGGCACCAACATGGTTAGTGCCATATCTGCAGGTATCACCACTGCCTGCCCCGATGCTAACTGGCTAGCATTGGGGCGTTCTAGGGACGGCATCCATCGATAAATGGGCAGCAGCAATATGGAGCTGCTGCCTGGTTATCTACATGAGGTGAAAGTCATGCATAATAAAGGCTGGCCTAACATTTACGGCAGAAGCTAACCGAGCAGCGGCTAAATATTGCTGCCGCCAAGTTAGCTTGCTGGCAATCCAAGCAACTCAGGTATTCAATGCCAGGGCAGGATATGGCCGCCGCTGCTGAATATCCCCCACTACATTTTTGCCTTTTTTTTTTGTTACCCACTTCCTTGGAGAACCATAACTGTTTCTTTCTTCTCTTGCTTTTAACAACTTTCCTTCCATAAAGATTAGTTGCCATTTCTATACCTCCTTTCAGTTTGGTACAGTCCCTTCCACATTCATTAGCTCCTCTCCCTTCAGGTACTTCCCCATTTTATTAAAGTCAACATATTCGAAATCCAACTGTGAGTTTTGAGTGACTGGACTCTGCTTTAGCCTTTTTTGACTACCTTTTGAGAGCTAAAACTCCTAGTCAAAAATGTATTATATTAGTCCAATAAAAAGCTACTGCCTAACATTTTGTGTTTATTTTTTTATGTATTAACTAATCTTTATTTCTGTGCATTCAAGGGGACTAACACAGCAGCCATACAATTTTATCCATAATTCAAATCATCTTTAAAAAAAACCCAAAAAAACAAACAAACCTAAAGCGAAGAGAGTTCTCACATTTACTTACCTAAAGCTTGGATCAGCAATGGCTCAACAGCATGCTGGCTGTAAACTCACAAGGAAACTCCTGCGAGTTTGCAGCCAGTATGTTGCTCAACCATTTACGATCCTAGCATGCAACAAGGTAAAATATAGGTGATCATATTACATAGCTGCCTTTTCAAGTATAAATGACTAAGGCATGCAAATACTCCAGCTACTTTTGAAAGCCATTAATTACACATGTAGATCTCCAGCATGCAGTGTTTCCAAAGGGGCATGTGAGTGCACAATAAAAGTATAAATGTACTTCTGATTTTGTAACAGTACTATATTCATACTTTAAAAGAAAACTAGATGTTAGCATTGAAACCTGTTCCAAAGCAGATGTGTTGCCTGCTTGTTTGAATTTGGAATTTGCGCGAGTGACTAAGGGGCCAGCTGTGCTTAACTCTGTGGTGTTTAAAACTACAGAATAAACATAGAAGGGGAAATAATATCCACCACTCACTATACAGGATAACCAATAGAGAAAGTACTAAAAATAAAGGGAGTGCCGAAACAGAAAAGGATAAATGGCCCTTACTAAAACCGTGTATATCCTTTGGTTTTTGGTAGCTTTCCTTTTGGTTGTGTTTACAAATACCTAAAAATAGTTAAATGAATCTTTCTGGTTATCCAGTTTTGTACAATGTGGCACTTATACATTCAAAACCGTGAGTGATGCTCTTTTTTTTTTCTTAATTGTATTCCTTACTAAAATGCTGTTCCTACAGAATATGTCAGTGCTTACCTGTGTATTAATCCAGCATTCTTATACATATTTACAATGGGCTTTGTGTATCCTGGTCATCTCCATTCCTACATAAACATCCTATGCAAACTCTGCCTTTATATTTTCAACTTTTTTTACACTATTTATATAGCTTTGGAATATTTCATTCAAAAAACAATACACAAAAATAAAAGCAAATCATGGAATAAACATCAAATCATCCCTGAACAAGGCAGGAATAGTGAGAAATAAAGGAGATAAATATATATATATATTATTTATTTATTTACATTCTCTTATATACTGCGCTATTCTGCATCAGTGCGGTTTACATTGAACAAACTGAAATTACATTGAACAGGGCATTATAACTTGGAGATAACTATTTTACAGGGAACATGGGCTATGGAGGGTTAAGTGGCTTGCCCAAGACCACAAGGAGCACCTGTGGGACTAGAAACCCCAGTCCTTCCGGCCCAAGGTTGCTGTCCTCTAGTGGGATTTGAACCACCGACCTTCCGGCCTGAAGTACCTTGCCCCAACCACTAGACCACTCCTCCACTCCATATATATATGCTTTCTCATTAGCCCTCAATTTATTTATTTAGCTGTATTTATATCCCGCTTTTCACCGGGTCAAAGCGGCGTTACATTAAGGGGTGGGGGAATCAAGGATACGGGTGGGGCCATCACCGAGGAGGCAACATTGATGATTTCGACATAGGACAGACTTTGGACATGGGACAGGTTAGTATAGCTTTGAATCAGTGGTTCATGGTGGCCGAGATCAGGGGTATGTGCGCTTTTCGGTGGGAGTTGTGTTGAAGTATTCCTGGAAAAGGATGGTTTTTAGCTGTTTTCTGAAAGATAGTAGATCGGCATTGTTTCTGAGACAGCTCGGTAGAGAGTTCCATAAGGATGGGGCATAAAGTTCAAAGGCTCGATTGCAGGTCCATTGCGAGCATTTGGTTCTTTTGTGGGGGACGGTGAGGGAATTGCTGGAGGCTTGTCTGGTGGTTCTGCCGTGGGCTGGACAAGACAGAAGGGTGCGAAGCTGGGTGTTCTGTGTTTGATGGATGGCTTTGTGGGTGAGTAGGATGACTTTGTATTTAGTCCTTGCTTCGAGGGGAAGTATGTGTAGGTCTTTCAGAATTGGGGTGATGTGGTCGGTTTTCTTTGCTCTCTGGATGATTCTTGCTGTGGTGTTCAATGCTGTTCTGAGGGGGTTGGTCTGTGTGGCTGGAAGTCCATGGTAGATTATGTTGCAGTAGTCCAGATGTGGGAGTGTCGTGGCTTGCATTACTGTTCGGAAGTCTTGATGTTCAAGAAGTCTTGAACATCAAGTGCAGAAACCAAGCACTTGAAGTATTCAGGGCTAATGTTCTTGTTTTAGTTACGCTCTAATATAAAAGAATGTAGTCAATATTCCTCAATTATAGTCAGTTATTCCAGTTAAGAGCAATAAGGAAATTTCTCACCACAGGGTATTTTCATCAGCAAGTGACTAATTTTTAATAGAATATGTTCAGTTCAGTGGGAAGCAAATACAAAATACTAGCATATTAATTTAAGTATCTCTATCCCTTAGCAACTTTAAACAACAAACTCACCAATACAAAAATAAAGGCAGCAGTCCAGCAGGAAGATTGGGGCTATCCAGTCTTTTGTACTGAGTGGCATAGGTATGATTTTTCTCCCAGCTGGTGAGGAATAGTATGAATACACTTTGTGCAAAGTGTCCTGGCTCTCAGAGAATGAGTCTATTCTCTAGAGGCTAGAATAGCAGACTAGAGCTGAGGCAAAGAAGTACAGTTCTGGTCAACATTGGCGGCACCCTTGCACTTTAGGTGTGTTCAATATATTGAGAATTAATTGGAAATACTCCAACTGTATTGTCTGTGCAAAGTAGACATAGTAATTTATGAGAAAAAAAACAAAATATGACCTGGACAGGATTAATGGCACCCTTCACTAATATTTGGTTGCATAACCCCTGGCAGTGATGGCAGCCTCCAAATGTTTTTTGTAGCCATCTATGTTTCGTACGTCTGTCTGCTGTTAGTTTCTCCCACTCTTCAACTGTGATTTGTTGCAGCTCATGATTGTTTCCAGGATTCTATTTACCACTGGCAGATTTCAGCTCTTTCCAAAGGTCATCAATTGGACTGAGATCAAGATTCACTGTTGCTCAGTTTAAAACAACCCATTTTTCCTTTTTTAACCATTCTTTTTTTACTTTTGGATGTATGTTTTGGACCATTGTCCTGCTGGATGACACATGACCTTTGACCCAGACCTAGCTTTCTGACACTAGGTAGCACATTTCACTCCAAAATACATTGGTAGTCCTTTGACTTCATGATTCGTTTAATACGTTCCAGGTCTCCAGTTCCTGAGGCAGCAAAACATCCCCACAACATATTTAACTGTAGGAAGGGTTTGTTTGTTTCTTTAAGCTTCATTTCTTCGCTTGTAAATGTATCACTGGTCTGCATTGCCAAAGAGCTCAAGTTTGGTTTCATCTGTCCATAGAACATTTTCTCAGAAGGATTGTGGTTTCTCAAGGTGGGTCTGGCCAAAGATCAGGTGTCTCTTTTTATGTGTCTGTCTTTGAGCAGCGGGGTCCTCCTTGGCCTTTGCCCATGAAGTCCTTCTTTGTTTAGTATGCAGCATATGGCGCCACCACCCCAGATTGCTCCAAGTTAGCCTTATGCTCCTTGGGTGTTGTATGTGTTTTTCCAACAGTTCACACTAACCTTCGAAGACTTATTGGATTAATTTTCTTCTTACCACCACATCCTGGGAGCCTCTTGACAGTTCCATGAGCAGAAAACCTCTTAACATTGCAAACTGTAGACACAAGAATCCCAAAGTCTTTGGAGGCCTTGCCCCCTTTGTAGTTTGATGTTTGGTGATAATGGCTTTTCTGATGGCCTCAGGCAGCTCTCTAGTCTTCACCATTGTGAAAATGGAACACAGCGTGAATTTGCCCTTTTTAAACATTAGAGCCACAGTTTTTGTTCTGCCTTCAACCTCCCCCTTCCAGCTCCGTCCTCTTCCCCTTCATAGCATTAATCATGTTAGTTCCTTAATTCCTCCTTCCTGCGCCTTTCTGTATTGTCAGTGTGTTCCGTCTCTCCCTTCATGTCTGCCTCAACCTCCCCCTTCCAGCTCCGTCCTCTTCTTCTCCATAGCATTAATTATGTTAGTTCCTTAATTCCTCCTTCCCACGCCTTTCTGTATTGTCAATGTGTTCCCTCTCTCCCTTCATGCCTGCCTTCTGTATCCCCCGACTGCTATCTGCTTCTATCTCTTTTCTCATGATTTTATGGCGTTCCTTTTTCCGTTTCTCTTTCCGCAGCCCTCTCTCTCTTTTTAATTGCTTTTATGTATTGTGAACCGCCCAGATGCTAATTGTATTGGGCGGTATATAAAGTTTTAATAAACATAATAAACAAACATAATTCAAGTCATGTGAGTACTAACAATTGATCACAGCTGCATTTTATTTTACTGCAATAGGAATGTGGTGCTTCTGTTCAAACTGATTTGAATTGTTTATAAGAGTGCCAATACTAAAGTCTGTCAGAATGGTATGGCTATATTAGGCTGTGGTCCATATTTCTGGACGATATTTTCTTTCTGTGGACGGGCACTGAACCACAACTACAGGTTTTTTTCAAATGGATTATTACATTGAGCATGAATTTACAATTTGTCCCTAAATACCATCAGCAATCCATAGAATTTTTGGATCTTTTGATTTACAAAAATGGTCCCACTCTCCAGTCAACACTGCATAGGAAGTCAGTGCAGAGGAATACCTTATTGCACTATCAGAGTTACCACCCAGGACCCTTGCAAAGGGATCTTCTGGTAGAACAATTTATTTGGTTGCAACAGATTTGTTCCACGTTGGATCAATTCCATAAACATGCTAAGGAACTGAGGGCTCGACTTATCCTCCACTTATTATTAAGAAAGCATATAGGAGGGCCTGGTATAATCATCCTGAATGGTGGAAGAGAACTAATGAGAATTCACATGTTGCTAAGGGAGAGGAGATGTCATATGTTGGGGTTTTACCTTACATGTCAAATTCAACATTCATAGTGGACATTTTAAAGAAACACTGGTCGGTTTTAGTGCTACATTCATGCTTTAGAAAACCTTTGATGATGGCTTTTCAAAGAGGATGGAACATAGCTGATTGGGTAGTGCATACAGTCCACAGTCAGGGATCGAGTACAGATAAAGGACATTTTCAATGTAAGTTGTGTGAATTCTGTATTTCCACTATTGAAGGTCAAGACTGGGAAGATCCAGTGACACAGACTAACTGTTTCAGTAAACATCGCACTACCTTAGTTCTTTTGTTGTGTATGTTTTGATATGCCCTTGTCAGAAAAATTATATTGGGAGGACAACACGCCCTATGAAGAAGCGATTACAGGAACATCATTCCCGCATTAACACTCAAGTGTTATCAGCGCTGGTGGCTCTTCATTGCCATGAGTTTCAGCATAGTTTTCAAGACTTAAAGTGGTGTACTTTGGACTTCTTACCAGAGAACCCTAGAGGAGGAGATCGGCTATCTCAGTTACAATATTATGAGCAGTATTGGATTTGACCGTTTGAAGTCTGTGGCTCCGGAGGATTTAAATCTTGTCTTGGATTGGTGGAACTTCTCCTGGGGGAACAAAAGTGTCATCTCGCAAGCTACTCCTGCACTCTTGGTTCCTTCCTGCCTGTTGACATGGCTTTGTCTGGGAAGACTCGTACCACACAACCCCAAACTAGGTGGTGAAACTGGCAGGGCCAGATGAATATACCTCACTTTGAGGTGAGTTGATTGGTCAGGACGTTTCTCACATGGTCCAGTGACCCTGAGCTGTCTGCCCCAAGAAGTCAGCCCCCCAACCCAACAGGTTGTCATTGGATGTCATTAGCAGTCACTGAGAATTCTCTAGGGGCATGCCCTTCATCAAATTGGAGGGGGTGGGACCACCAGAGTTGACAATATGCCAACAAGCACAGAGGAAGGTGAATATCATAATCCCGCATGAGTGGAAACACCCCACCTCCCTGACAGCAGTGTTCCCTGGAGTGGACAGAGGTGGGCCCACACCCAGGGGATTGGCTCTGCAGTGGCCACCATCATGTTCAGGAGCTGCAAATAGTCTCAGGCCCTGGGAGCTGGTTGGCACCACTAATGGGTCTAGGAGCTTGGTCTGCTTCTTACCAGTCAGAAAGACCCTGCCTGCATGGGTGACAAAATGTGCTCCCAAATATTCCAAAGATTGAGAGAGAACAAGATGATTCTTGTTGCAATTTACCACCCAGTCCAAACTCTCTAAGAGCTGTACTATGCGGAACATAGCTAGAGATGCCTCTGACTTTACTTGGATGAGCAAGTTGTCCAGATATTGGTAGATGTAGATGCAGATGCTCTCCCGCTGCAGAGCTACTGCTGCCACAACCATGACCTTGGGAGGTGGCTCTGGGTGCCACTGTGAGCCCGAAGGGCAAGGCATAGAACAGAAAATACACACCTAGAATGACGAATCTCGGAAACCATTGTTGATATTCCCAAATGAGCATGTGAAAGTATGCCTTAGTCGGGGTCCAGAGATGTGAGAAAAGCTCTAACTGCCAAACCATCTGTATTACTGACCTTAGGGTCTCCATTCGAAAGTGAGGCACCTGCAGACAAGCACTGACCCCTTTAGATCTATAACAAGTTGGAAGGAGCAGTCCTTGGGAAGAATGAAGTAAATGGAATACATGCCCTTTCTCCTCTGAAGGGGATGTATCAGAAAAAACGTCTCTCCAGAGTGGCCCGTCACCCTTTTGGCTACAGAACCACAGGGAGAGACCACAAATGCAACTGTAATAGGCTCTGAACACTCCAGGACATAGTTGTGCTGAATGATGTTGAAAACCCAATGATCTGAAGTGATCCGGCCCACTCCTGGTGATAATGTCAACGCTGGCGACCCACCGGAGCCAACTCAAAGTGAGTCCCCTGCCCATCACTGCCTGTTCTCGAGGAGGAGAAATCATGTCTCTGGGAAGCCGGCTGGAATTTGCCCACAGACTTACTATACAGAGCTGAATGCTTGCCTGGACAGTAACACCAGGAGTATCAAAACCAGGAGCGAGATGAGGATAGTTTCGAGAGGCCCTTGGTTTATTCTCCAGAAGCTGCTGAGGCTTGGTGTTGCCCAAGTCCTTCACCAAATTTTCTAGGTCTTCCCTAAAAAGAAGTAGAGTAGGGCTTGGGAACCAAGAGACCAGGGTTTGATTCCCACTAGCACTCCTTATAGCCTTGGGCAAGCCACTTAATCCTCCATTGCCTCAAAAAAAAAATCCAAGTTATCAATGTCCCTGTTTAATGTATGTTACCAAGTTTAAATTACAATGTAAACCACTTTGACTGAAATGATTAAGCGGTATAAAAAAAACCTGTTAAATAAAATAAATAAATAAAAGGCAGCTTGGACAGGCAGGCCTTGAAGGTTGCATCCACTGCCCAGTGTGGGAGCCACAATCAATACTGGACCACTATAGCCAGTGATCCAGCACTGGTTGTGGCTGTAGTGTAGACTGGAGTCATTAGCTTCTCTATGCAGTTTCGCCCCCAGTTCAAGCTTCTTAATTTGGTCCATCGTATGCTCCACACAGGCTACCCCCATTATCTTTATGACTCTTTACTTCATGTCCAATACCACGCACTCCGCAGTATCCATGTTAACCGTTTACACTTGCCCTCTGTTTCCGAAGCCCATCTGATGTCCACTTGCTCCTCTGCCTTCTACTTCATAGTTCCTGCCACATGGAATGCACTCCCCTCCTGACCTCCACCTAGTACCATCCTACACAAAATTCAAAGCCCTCCTAAAGACTCATCCCTTCAATACTGCCTTCAATCTGTCCTCCCACTGTTGAGATCCCCCTAATGCTGTCAGTCCCCCTCTTCCCCATTTTCCTATCTTACTTTCCTTGCTATGACATAACATAGTATATGATGGCAGATAAAAAACGGCATGGTCCATCTAGTCTGCCCAGCAAGGTGGCAAGAGTAGGTGCACCTGCTGCTCCGTGCAGGTCACCCCTCCCCATGCCTTTGTTTAGGGGTGTACCCACTGCTCCATGCAGGTCACCCCTATTTGTTGAGATATAAGAGAGAGTTATGTCTATTTTGATTTTATCCTGTTGCTATAAAGGAATCCACTGTGTCTGTCTTATACCATTTTGAATTCTGTCACTGTATTTGCCCCCACCACTTCCATCGGGAGGGCATTCCAAGCATCCACCACCCTTTTATTTATTTAAATGTTTTCTATACCGTCTTTTCAGGTAATCAAAGCGGTTTACAATGGAACAAAACCATTACACTATAACATGAGAAACCATTACATTATAACATGATTGGAGAATATAGTAAAATGAAGATAATCAAAGCAAACTGAGTACGACTTGAAAATGTTAACTTATGTACATTGTAGTACATTTCAGGAAGTACAAAAGTATTTCATGTTATGTCCTCTAGTTTTACAGCTTTCCCATCTTTGAAAAAGGTTTGTTTGTTCATTAATACTCTTAAGTATTTAAAGGTCTGTATCATACCTCACCTGTCCCTCCTCTCCTGTAGTGTATACATATTTAGGTCTTCAAGTCTCTTCTCATACGTCTTCTGACGCAGGCTCCAAATCATTTTGGTCGCCTTCCTCTAAACCGTTTCCAGTCTTTTTATATCCTTTGTGAGATATGGTCTCCAAAACTGAACACACATTCCAAGTAAGGCCTCACCAGCAGCTTGTACAGTGGCATTAGTACTCCCTCCTTTCTGCTGGTAATTCATTTCTGTATGCAACCCAGCATCCTTCTGGCTTTGGCCACTGCCTTTGCACACTGTTTTGCTATCTTGAGATCCTCAGAAACAATCACTCCAAGGTCTTTCTCCTGGTCTGTGCACACCAACCTCTTGTCCCCTATCACATACAATTCCCTTGGATTTCTGCATCCCTAGTGCATGACACTGCATTTCTAAACATTAAATCTTAACTGCCAAGCATTAGATCATTCCTCCAGCTTTTATATATCTTTCCTCTTGTTATCCACTCCCTCAGGGGAGTCCACTCTCTTGCAAATTTTCATGTCATCTGCAAAAAGACAGACTTTTCCTTCATCAATATCACTCACAAATACATTGACAGTGCTGATCCCTGAGGCACGCCACTAATCACCTTCCTTTCATCCAAGTGAGTTCCGTTTACCATCACCTTCTGTCATCTGCCAGTTAACCAATTTCTGATCCAATTCACCACCTTGGGACCCATCCCCAGGTTGTTCAGTTTATTGATAAGGAACAGTATCAAAAGTGTACTCAATCCTGTCCTGTCACAAAATGGCAATCCCTTCTATCTTTTATTCCTTTTAATTTTTAAACTTATTGTCTTCATTTGTTTTACACCACTCTGTTGCTCCATGAAGGGGGTTAATCAAGTCCTAATAAACAAACATATACACTTACTACTGAACATCTGTATAGTGCTATAAGACATATGCAGCATTGCACAGACACATGTAAAAGACGGTCCTTGCTCATCAGAGCTTACAGTCTAGTCAAGACAGACAACACAGTAGCTGTAGATATGAAGTACAGCTAGGGGGGGGATAACGAAACACAAAGGAGATCAGGCAAGTCCAAAACTGGCAGCAAAGAGGTAAGTTTTCAGCCTGGAATTGAAAAAGGTTAGAGAAGGCGCAAACACCACAAATGTATGCATGTTTTCCTCACTTGTTTTAAAAGATGATTGAATTATGAATGCATATGAAAGATAAAAGGTAGTTAATCATCTGTAAAAGGTGTTCTCCATGGACAGTCGGAATAAATCCTCATTTATGGGTGACATCTCCGACAGAGCCCAGCGCAGGAATGCTCCCCAGCTTCCATTGGAAGTTTTTGGCTGCATCACACCTTCATGTTTGCCTTCCTGGCCTGCTGCCGTGGCACCATCTTCTCCAGTCTGATAACAAAGCTGAAGCAGAATACAACTCCTCAGGAAGGTAGGAAGGTTGTGAGAACCACAGTGCCCTGCTAGAGAGGTGGATATTTAACTCCTGTGACAACTTTGCTGTGAGTTCTAGCTGTCTATTTAATTATTTATTGTTGTCTTTATTGGTGTGCTACTTCACCTCCCTGTTCCCTTTAGTTTTGCACTTCAGCTTTCTCAGCTGTATAACTTACCTTGCCTCTCTCAACTAGCTGGCCTTTGTGTGGTAGCCAGGTTAACTGTTACTTTAAATTAAATATCTCTCCCTGCTCTGTACCCAGAACCTGCTGTGTTTTAAACTTTTTTTTCCTGCTCTAGCCTACCTGAGGGACTAACCCCCTCCCCCCCCCTGCTGAGGGTACAGGACAGGGTACCTTGTAACAGCCCTCTTTTAATAGGTCTTATTTCCCTCCCTCCCTCCCCAACACCCACCCGCCCCTGGGGTAATTGTAGCTTTATAGGTACTTACACATCTTAGAGGAAAGGGGCTGCGCTCAGGTGCAGCTCTTTATCCAAATCAGTCATACATTGAGGACCTGAGATTAATTAAGCTTCAAGTGAACAAGGTATATTAGAGGTATTAGATACACTTTTATTAGTATAAGCAACTACACCAACCCTTAGTAAGTAAAGAATTTAAAGATCTAAACACAAGCTTTAAACTAAGATGCAGACAACAGTCCAGCAGCGAGATGGGGGCTTTCCAGTCTTTTGCATTGAGTGCCACATGTATGATTTTCTCCCAGTTGGTGAGAGGTCTTACGTACGCACTAAGTGCAAGGAGCTCTTTGCTCTCAGGGAACAAGTCCATTCTCTAGAGGCTAGAGTAGCAGACCTGGAAGATATAAGAAAGACAGAGAAGTACATGGACGAGACCTACAAGGATATAGTCCTGTTGTCCCACCTCCAGTCTGGCAGCATCCCTATTGCCATGGAGGAGAGAGGTCACGTGACAGGAGAGCATCACCCTGGTGTGGCAGGACGTGATCCTGTAACTAGGACCTGTCCTCCAGGTGATGTAAAACCCTCTCGCACTGAGGACGTTTCTCCAGGGCCATGTGCCCATGAGGGGAGGGTTAGGACAGCTGTTATAAGTGATGATTCAATCATTAGGCATGTAGATAGCTGGGTGTCTGGTGGACATGAGGATCGCCTGGTAACATGCCTGCCTGGTGCGAAGGTAGTGGACCTCATACACCGCCTAGATAAGATCTTAGTGCTGGGGAGGAGTCTGCTGTCTTGGTACATGTCAGTACCAATGACATAGGAAAATGTGGTAGGGACGTTCTGGAGGCTAAATTTAAGCTTTTAAGTAGGAAGTTCAAATCCAGAACTTCCAGGGTAGCATTCTCCGAAATGCTTCCCGTTACACGTGCAGGACCCAAAAGGCAGGCAGAGCTCCGGAGTCTCAATGCGTGGATGAGACGATGGTGCAAGGATGAGGGTTTTGGATTTGTTAGGAACTGGGGAACATTCTGGGGAAAGGAGGAGCTCTTACGAAGGGATGGGCTTCACTTTAACCAGGATGGAACCAGACTGCGGGCATTAACCACTAAAGAAGAGCGGGACCTAGGCGCGGTTGTGTCTGATGATCTTAAAGTAGCTAAACAGGTAGAAAAGGTGACGACAAAAGCTAGATGGATGCTTGGGTGCATACGGAGAGGAATGGCTAGCAGAAATAAGGAGGTGATAATGCCTCTGTATAAGTCTTTGGTGCAACCTCATTTGGAGTATAGTGTGCAATTCTGGAGACCGCACCTTCAAAAGGATGTGAACAGGATGGAGTCGGTGCAGAGGGTGGCTACTACAATGATTAGTGGTCTTCATTATAAAGCATATGAGGACAGACTGAAGGATCTTAATATGTACACCTTAGAGGAAAGGCGGGATAGAGGTGATATGATTGAGATGTTTAAATACCTCCATGGCATAAATGTTCAGGGAGAGAGCCTCTTTCAAATGAAAGCAAGTTCTGCTACGAGGGGACATGGGATGAGAGTGAAGGGAGATAGATTCAAGAGTGATATGCGGAAATATTACTTTACGGAAAGAGTAGTGGATCCCTGGAATAGTCTCCCAGTGGAGGTGGTAGAGATGAGGACAGTAACTGAACTCAAAAAAGCATGGGACAAACACAGAGGATCTCTAAAGGTAAAAAGGGGACTGTTGTAGTTGTTATGGAAGGACAGACTAAATAGGCCATGTGGTCTTTTTCTGTCGTCATATTTCTATGTTTCTATGTTTCTAACCTTTAAAAAGGAGATAGAGATGCTTTTAAACTAGAAAATAGGGGAAAGCCGACAGTCGCCCAAGAACGATGGTTCGGAAGAAGGTATCCTTGAAGGATACTACCAAAAGCAGTGAGGTTCCAAAAAAGAGTAAAGTAGCCCAAAGGCCCTTGAGTATGGTGCAGACAGAGTGTAAACATTCCAAATTACCCATGTCTACCAATAGCCAGATTAATATTAATAAAATACAATCTCTAAAATGCTTGTATGCAAATGCTAGAAGTCTAAACAATAAGATGGGAGAGTTAGAATATATAGCACTAAATGAGAGGTTAGATATGATTGGAATCTCAGAGACATGGTGGAAGGAGGATAACCAGTGGGACATTGTGATACTGGATACAAACTATATCGTAAGCGTAGTTACTCACCTGTAACAGGTGTTCTCCAGGAGCAGCAGGAATCAGTCCTCACTTATGGGTGACGTCGGCGCCGACGGAGCCCTCGCGGAGCAATTTTCCCCAGCTTTCAAAGAAAGCCTTTGGGAATTGCAGCGCGCATGCGCGGTCGTCTTCCCGCCCGAAGGTGCCATCTTAGCCAGTCAGATGACATAGCTAAAAAAGACAGCATAAAAATTTGCAAAAGAACATAAGCAGACGATTGCAACTCCAAGGGGAGGAGGGAGGGTAGTGAGGACTGATTCCTGCTGCTCCTGGAGAACACCTGTTACAGGTGAGTAACTACGCTTTCTCCAGGACCAAGCAGGAAGTCAGTCCTCACTTATGGGACTCCCAAGCTCAAGGCTACCGGAGACCCTAAGCACAAAAATGAGCTCCCTCTAGCTCAGCAGCACAGAAGGATAGAATCTTCGCTGAATTATCACCCACCGGTAGCCCACATCCGGGATGGAGGGTAGGAGTTGCTCAGACCTCAAAGAGATTACGGAGGACTGCCTGTCCGAAAGCACTGTCCCTACGGGACTCCCTCTCGAGACAGTAATGGACCGCAAAAGTCTGGCTCGAAGACCAAGTAGCGGCCCGGCAGATGTCTGCCAGCGGAACAGAGCGGAGGTAAGCCACTGACGTGGCCTTTGCCCGAACGCAATGAGCCGTGACTCGACTTTCCAAGGCGAGACCGGCTGCCCCATAAGCCCAAGAGATACAGTCCGCAACCCAGATGGACAGAGTACGCTTGGAGACCGGGAGTCCCAATTTATTGGGGTCAAAAGACACAAAAAGCTGAGCAGCTTTACGGTGCTCCCGCGTACGGTCAAGGTAGAAGTTCAATGCCCTTCTACAGTCCAGGGTATGGAGGACCGTCTCAGCTCGGCTGGAGTGTGGTCTGGGAAAGAAGGTTGGAAGTACCACCTCCTGATTCATGTGAAAAGGGGAGACCACTTTAGGCAGAAACTTTGGGTGAGTCCGTAGGACTACCCTATTCTTGTAGAATCGAGTGTAGGGGGGATCAGACACGAGGGCCTGCAATTCACTTACGCGCCTAGCGGAAGTGAGGGCTATCAAGAACAGTGTTTTCCAAGACAGAAAACGGAGAGAACATGTAGCCATAGGTTCAAAAGGCGGACAGGTGATCCGCTGCAAAACCACATTCAGGTCCCAGTCCGGCGCTGGCGGGCGCAGAGGTGGTTTAAGTAGAAGGAGACCTCGGAGAAACCTCGCTACGAGAGGGTCGTTGGAGAGAGGTCTGCCGTCCACCGGCACATGATGTGCTGAAAGAGCACTGAGGTGAACTTTGACGGAGTTGGACTTAAGTCCCAGATTAGAGAGGTGTAGCAAGTACTGTAAGATCACCGACACCGGGCAGGAGAAGGGATCCTGAGACTGTTGGGAACACCAGATTGCAAAGCGACGCCATTTAAGGGCGTAGCATTTGCGGGTAGAAGGCCGTCGCGAAGCCAAGACGACCTCCTCCACCTCCGCCGGCAAGAGAAGAGGAGCAAGGACTACCCTCTCAGCAGCCAGGCCATGAGGTTGAGAGACCTGAGGTTGGGGTGCAGTAGGGACCCCTGATCCTGAGTGAGGAGATCCGGTTGTACTCCCAGAGGGATGGGATCCTCCACCGCCAGTTGCAGCAGGAGCGGAAACCACGGCTGCCTGGGCCAGCGAGGGGCCACCAGGATCATGAAGGCTTTGTCTCGGAGAACCTTGAAAAGAGTCCGAGAGACTAACGGGATGGGAGGGAAAGCGTACAGAAGGCTCCCCGACCATGAGATTAGAAAGGCGTCCGCCGCAACCCGAAGGGGGTGTGGCTGACGAGAGCAGAAGCGAGGAAGCTGCCGGTTGTGAGGACTGGCAAAGAGATCCACCGTGGGGAGGCCCCACCTGAGGAAGAGCTTCTGAACGATCAAGGGATCCAGACGCCACTCGTGCGGCTGGAGGACCCTGCTGAGTTTGTCCGCCAGGCAATTTTCTTGGCCCGGGAGATAAACTGCCTTGAGGAGAATGCCGTGACTGACGGCCCAAGAGCAGAGCTTCTGTGCCTCCCGGCAGAGGAGGAAGGAGCCCGTGCCCCCCTGCTTGTTCACGTAGAACATGGCAACTTGATTGTCCGTCTGGACAAGGACAGACTGTTGGGAGGTCAGGTGGGAGAAGGCCTTGAGAGCTAGGCGGATCGCCCTGAGCTCCAGGAAGTTGATCTGCTGAGCAGACTCCCACTTGGTCCAGAGGCCCTGAGTACGTGCCTCTCGGCAATGTGCTCCCCAGCCCAGGAGGGATGCATCGGTGGTCAGCACCCGGGTCGGCTGAGGTGACTGGAAAGGCATTCCCAATAACAGGTTCGGCTGCCGGAGCCACCACCGGATAGACGAGACCAGCGGCTCGGAGACGCGCACTAGGTCTGCTAGGCCGCCTGTGGCTTGTCGCCACTGCCGGCGGAGACACCATTGAGCAGACCGCATATTCAGGCGGGCATTGGGGGTCACATGGACGGTGGAAGCCATATGGCCGAGCAGTCTCAGGAAGTGCCTGGCGGAGACCAGGGGCTGGCTGCGAAAGCGGTCGGCTAGGTCCATGAGCCGCTGAGCCCTGTCGAGCGGTAGGTACGCTCGCGCCTGAGGAGTGTGCAGCCTTGCACCGATGAACTCGAGATCCTGAGAGGGGAGCAAAGTGGACTTTGCGAAGTTTATGACAAAGCCCAAGTGCTGCAGCAGAGTCACCGTGCGGCCCGTGGCGTTGGTGACCTCCTGAGCGGACGCTGCTCTGATGAGCCAGTCGTCGAGGTACGGAAAGACATAGAGGCCGTGAAGCCGGAGATGGGCCGCCACGACCGCGAGACATTTTGTGAAGACTCGCGGTGCGGAGGACAGGCCAAAGGGCAGTACTCTGTACTGGTAATGAGTTCCTGCCACCACAAACCTTAGGTATTGGCGGTGGCTTGGGTGGATGAGGATGTGCGTATAGGCATCCTTTAGATCCAAGAAGCATAGCCAATCTCCCTGCTGGAGGTAGGGCAGAAGGATTCCAAGGGTAAGCATTTTGAACTTCTCCCGCACAAGGAACTTGTTGAGGTTGCGCAAGTCCAGGATGGGTCTGAGGCCTCCTGTTCTCTTTGGTATCAGAAAATACCTTGAATAGAAGCCTTGACCTCTCAGGTGGTGTGGCACCGGTTCCACCGCCTGTTCCTGCAGAAGACCTGCTAACTCCTGAAGGAGCAACTCCCTGTGTAGAGGGGGGCGCGGAGGCTCTCCCGGAAAATAGGAGGGAGGGACCTGATGGAAGTGGAGAAGGTAGCCCTCTCGCACGACCTGAAGCACCCAGGCATCTGCGGTGATGCTGGACCACCTGTGGGCGAAGTGAACCAGCCGGCCTCCGGTGCTGGGGGGAACCAGCGGGGGGGGAGAGGCTATGCTGAGCGAGTCAAAAACCCCCACCCTGCTGAGCAGGGGCTGGTGGTGCAGGCTTGGGGGCTTGCTGCCTACGGGACCCGTTACCCCGTCCCTTGGCCTGCTGGCCCTGTTGGGGAGCTGCAGGGGCCTGATAATGGGGGTATTGTTTGTAGGCAGCTGCCTTCCTCGGGTAAAAGGGCTTTTTTCCCGAGCCCTTCTTTTTCTGGGAAGGGGCGGAGGTCTTCCTAGAAAGCCTGGTCCTGGTGAGAGTCTCAGTCTCAATTTGTGCAGCCTTTTCCGCCATGGGCTTGCCAAAGAGGTTTTCGCCTCGGCAGGGGACATCGACCAACTTGTCCTGTACCCAGGGCTCAAGGTCGGACGACTGAAGCCAAGCCTGTCGGCGGGCACCGATGCCGGCTGCGGCTACTCGAGCCGAGGCTTCAAAGCCATCATAGGCTGCTCGGGACATGAACTTTGAGCATTCCCGAATACCCGTGGACAAGGCTAGGAACCTCCGCAAGGGCTCCTCGGAGAGACCAGCGGAGAATCCGGCTAGCTCTTTAGCCAGATCCCTGAGATACATGCCCATGTATAGCTGGTAAGTCTGGACACGACAGGCGAGCATAGAGCCCTGGAAGCACTTCTTGCCAAGGCCATCCAGGTTACGGGCCTCCCTTCCAGGAGGCACCGAGGAGTGCATCTTCTGGCTCTTAAGACGATGCATGGCCGATTCCACTACCATGGAATGGTGTGGCAGCTGTGCCTTTTGAAAGCCAGGGCTCTTGCGGACTCGATAGATAGAATCGACCCGCTTGCTCAGGACCGGCGAGGAGGCCGGACTCTCCCACATGCGGAAGAGTAGTCGTTCCAGCATAGGAGGAACCGGCACAGTAAAGTGTTCCCTCGCAGGAGAGTCATACTGGAGGGCGTCGAGCTCTTCGGCTCGAGGCTCCTCCTCGGGATCCGCAGGGAAGGCCAAAGCCTTGGCCATATCCCTAACGAAGTCCGAGAACCGGGCATCCTCCGGGGGGGACTGCTTCGGAGGCTCGGACTCCGGAGAGTCCGAAGGGACACACCGAGTCCGGAAAGAATCAGGTGACTCTTCCTCCTCAGACTCCCAGACCGACTCCGACGAGGACTCGGTGGGGTCGGCCCGGGCAGGGTGCGGCGCCAGCCGCCCCGACGCCGAGGGAGTTGGCGTCGGCGACCTCGGTCCCGAACGGGAGGCCGAGGGCGACCTCGACCGAGGATCGACTCGAGTTCTCATCGACTCGAGGATCGGCTCGGTCTCCGGGGTCGACTTGGACGTCGACGTCCCGGCGGTCGGGGCAGCGACGCCAGCGAAGCCAGCGAGCAGTGCCCGCTGCTGGTCCATGAAGGCAGACAGTCTGCTCTCCAAGGCCGTCAACCTGAGGCCGAGCTCAGGTGACCCAGCAGCCCCCGACTCGGGCCCCGACGGCGTCGGGCCCGACGTCGGCTGTCGCGGAGGCGAGTCCAGAAGGACTACAGGACTTACCCGGGCAGGCATCTCCGACTCCAGGCGAGGTCGCTTCGGGAGGTGTTCCTTCTCCAAGGACCCGGGGCGGCTGTCGGGGCTATGCGACCTGGCCCTCGCGGAGCCAGGAGCGTCCACCGACGCCGCCCTCGCGGGTTTTTCCTTCCGACGATGGTCCCCGGAGGGAGAACCCCGGTCGGAGGAGCTCCGGCGACGGTCCGAGCTGGAGCCTTTCGACACGGAGGCCTCCGACGAGGTCTGGGTACGGCTGGGGTCAGCGAAGATTCTCTCACGCTGATGCTGCCGACTTCTCAACGCCTTCGAGGACAGTTTGCTGCAGGGCCCACAGATCAGTTCCTCATGATCCGGGCCCAGGCAGCGGAGGCAAAAGTCGTGTGTGTCGGTTAGTGACATATTTCGGTCACACCGACCACACCGCTTAAACCCACTGGCAGCCATCGGGGGAAAAAGGGCCCCTGCGAGGTCAAAGGACCGGGCTGCCAGGGAAAACGAAAACGAAAGCTAAGTCAGAAAACCGAAAAAACGTGAGAGGACTCGAGACCGGCGTCGCGAGTCCGAGCGGGAAAACGATCGGCGTCGAACCGAAAGAAAAAGGTATAAAATAAAGAGGAAAATCAACTTTTTCGCGGGGACAAGACGGGGACGTCTGTAGGGCTCCGCGGAAAAAAGAAGACTGGCTAAGATGGCACCTTCGGGCGGGAAGACGACCGCGCATGCGCGCTGCAATTCCCAAAGGCTTTCTTTGAAAGCTGGGGAAAATTGCTCCGCGAGGGCTCCGTCGGCGCCGACGTCACCCATAAGTGAGGACTGACTTCCTGCTTGGTCCTGGAGAAATGATAGTACTGATCAAATTGGTAGAGGGGTTGCGCTCTATGTTAGATAGGGCATTGAGTCAGAAAGGATTAAAGTTTTGCAGGAAACAAAATTTGCTGTAGAACCTCTATGGATTGAAATTCCATGTATGAAGGGGAAGGTGATGGCAGTGTGGGTGTACTATCGACCGCCTGGCCAGAATGAACAAATGGATGATGAAATGCTCAAAGAAATCAAGGAAGCTAACAAAAGTCACAGCAGAGTAGTAATAATGGGTGGTTTCAATTACCCTGGTATTGACTGGGTCAGTGTCACGGCAGGGACATGCTAGAGAGATAAAGTTTCTAGATGAAATAAATGACTGCTTCTTGGAGCAGCTGGTTCATGAACCGACCAGAGGGGAAGCCACACTGGACCTAGTCCTTAGTGGAACACCAGATCTGGTGCAAGCAATAAGGGTGTTGGGACCACTTGGCAATAGTGATCATAATATGATCGTGTTTGATTTAATTAGTGGAGGAGGGACAGTAAAGAAATCCACAGTACTACCTTTTAACTTTCGAAAGGGAGACTATGATAAAATGAGGAATATAGTTAAGAAAAAACTAAAATGAGCAGTTGCAAAGATTAAAAACTTACATCAAGCTTGGGTGTTGTTTAAAAATATTATCCTGGAAGCCCAGACCAACTGTATTCCACGCATTAAGAAAATTGGAAGGTGGTCCAAAAAACTACCAGCATGGTTTAAAGGTGAGGTCAGAGAGGCTGTTGCTACTAAAAAAGCATCTTTCAGGAAATGGAAAAAAGAGCCAAACGACGAAAACTGGAAACAGCACAAGCACTGGCAAGTTAAATGCAAAGCATTGATAAGGCAGGCAAAGCGAGAATTTGAGAAGGAACTTGCTACTTAATCAAAAACAGGTACATTCTTAGCAAAAGGCCTGTGAGAGAGTCAATTGGACCATTAGATGATAGAGGGGTAAAAGGGGCAGTAAGAGGAGACAAGGCTATAGCCGAGAGACTGAATTAATTCTTTGCTTCGGTCTTTACTGAGGAAGATGTAGGGATGTTACCCAAGACTGAAGTGGTATTTAAAGGTGATACTGCAGAGGAATTGAGAGAAATATTGCTACACCGGGAAGATGTAATACAACTATTTGATAAACTGAATAGTAGCAAATCACCTGGAGCAGATGGTATACATCCAAAAGTGTTGAAAGAACTGAAATATGAGATTGCAGACCTGCTATTAGTAATCTGTGAACTTTCATTAAAATCATCTCTAATACCTGAAGATTGGAGGATCGCCAATGTAACGCCAATTTTTAAAAAGGGTTCCAGGGGTGATCCGGGAAATTACAGACCGGTGAGCCTGACGTCAGTACCGGGGAAAATGGTAGAAACCATCATAAAGAAGAAAATTACACAGCATGTAGATAGTCATGGCCTAATGGGAGACAGCCAACATGGCTTTAGACAAGGAAAATCTTGTCTTACTAATCTGACATGTTTTTTTGAAGGTGTGAATAAATAGGTAGACAAAGGTGAGTCGGTTGATATAGTTTATCTGGACTTTCAGAAAGCCTTTGACAAGGTCCCTCATCAGAGACTCTTGGCAAAACTAAAAAGTCATGGGATAGGAGGCAGTGTACTATTGTGGATCAGGAACTGGTTAAAAGATAGAAAGCAGAGGGTAGGGCTAAATGGCCAATTTTCCCAATGGAAAAAGGTGAATAGTGGAGTACCCCAGGGATCTGTACTGGGTCTGCTACTTTTTGACATATTCATAAATGACCTGGGAAAGGGAATAACTAGTGAGGTTATCAAATTTGCAGACGACACAAAACTGTTTAAAGTTGTTGAAACCCAAGAGGACTGTGGAAAACTGCAGGAGGATCTGGATAAATTGGAAGACTGGGCATCCAGATGGCAGATGAAATTTAATGTGGACAAGTGCAAAGTTATGCAACTAGGAAAGAACAACCCACACTATGGTTACACAATGCAAGGTTCCACATTGGGAACCACCAACCAGGAAAAAGATTTAGGAGTCATCATGGATAACATGTTAAAACCCTCCGCCCAGTGTGCAGCGGCAGCCAAGAAAGCAAATAGAATGCTAGGTATCATAAGGAAAGGAATGGAAAATAAAACAAAGGATATTATAATGCTTCTGCATCATTCCATGGTACAACCGCACCTTGAATATTGTGTGCAATTCTGGTCGCTGTATCTTAAAAAGGATATAGCGTTATTAGAAAAGGTTCCGAGAAGAGCCACCAAAATGATAAAGGGGATGGAAGGATACTCCTATGAAGAGAGGCTACAAAGGTTAGGGCTCTTCAACCTGGAAAAGAGACGCCTGAGGGGAGATAGGATAGAGGTCTATAAATTAATGAATGGAGTGGAACGGGTAAACGTAGATCGATTGTTTACGCTATCAGAATATAGAAAGACTAGGGGATATGTAATGAAGCAACAGGGTAAACTATTTAAGACAAATAAGAGAAAATATTTTTTCACTCAACGTGTAATCAAACTCTGGAGTTTGTTACTGGAGGATGTAGTAAGAGCTGTTAGTGTAGCTGGGTTTAAAAAAGGTTTGGACAAGTTCCTGGAGGAAAGGTCCATAAACCATTATTAAAAAGGGACCCAGGATATCAATGCTTGACCCAATACAAGCATTGTGGAACCTGTGTCTTTTGGGGATACTGCTAGGTACGTATGACCTAGATTGGCCACTGTTGGAAACAGGATACTGGGCTTGATGGACCTTGGTCTGACCCAGTATGGCATATCTTATGTTCTTAACTTATTCCTTCTGTCAACTGAGAATACCTGCTACAGGTGAGCAACTACCTTTTCTCTGTGGATAAGCAGGAAGTGTGTCCTCACATTATGGGACTCCCAAGCCACAGGCTACTGAAAACTGAGGAGGCAGAAAAGACCAACAGAGGCATAACTGAACTGAGAACTGGAGAATCATCTAAGTACAGAAGTGGTAATTCACAAAAGGGAACTTATCTGATTCAGCTTCTTCACTTTTTCATTTTCTTTTGGTAGCCTGGATGATGGACAGTAGGGCCTTGGGGGGATGGAGTTATATTCTAATCCCCAAACAGATGCCAGAGTACCGATTGGCTCAAGTTGTTGTGATGTCAGGAATCCCCATCCAGGTAGTAGTCAATTGTGAATGTGTGAAAAGAAGATCCTATCGCAGCCCTGCAAATCTCTTCTATGGAGGCCGAGAGCAAGTTTGCCATGGCTTGGACATTGTGAGCTGTGACACGACCATCAAGGCTCAGACCAGTCTGAGCATAAACGAAAGAGATGCAGTTTGCTAGCCAAATTGAAAGAGTGCATTTGGAAATGACAGCCCCTATCTTCCACTCCAGGTTAAGAACTTCAGAGGGCAGGAATCGAGCGGCTCAAAGACAGCAAACAAGAGTTCACCAAAACCACACTGAGGTCCTATGCCACAGCTGGGGGTTTGAAGGAAGGCTTTGAGAGAAGCAAACCCTGCATGAAGTGAGCCACTAACGGCTGAGCTGAGATGGATCTGCCTTCTATTCCGCAATGGTAAGCCCCAATCACACTGAGGTGAACCCTGACAGAGTTGGACTTGAGATCCAACTGAGAGACGTGTAGGAGGTATTCAAGCAGTCTGTTAGTGAAGCAAGTAAAGGGATCCAGCGCCTGTTCTGCACACCAGATCGCAAACCTCTTCCATTTGAAAGCATAAGACCTTCTCATCAAGGCCCTCCTAGAGGCCAACAGAACATGGGTAACTGTCAGACTGGTTAAGCTCCGAGAGGACTAGACTTTCAGCATCCACGTATTTAGGGCCAAGGACTAGATTTATTTATTTATTTGGTATACATTTGTATACCGCTACTTCCAGCGATCAGTAGCAGTTTGATTACAGATTGTAGTTTGTCAAATCATGACAGCAATTTTGGGGTATATGCTGGAATGCAGACGTCTCCCGTCTTCCTGTGATATAAGGTCTGGGGCAAAGCCCAGCCGTAGATGTTCCCACTGTGAGAGTTGAAGTAGAAAGGGAAACCACAGCTGTCTTGGCCAATATGGCTCCTCCAATATGGCCAATATGGCTCCTCCAATATGGCCAATATGGCTCCTCCACCTCCGCCCCCTCCCCTCTACACTGCAGTGTTCCACAGGGCTCTATCCTCGCCCCTCTACTTTTCAATGTTTTCCTCGCCCCCCTGGCCCTTCTCATTCAGCAGTCCGGTGTCTCTTTCTATTTTTACGCAGATGATATTCTTCTTGTCCACCACACCAACTCTGTTTCCCCAGACCTCACTGCTCTCAACACCTGCCTTACTCATATCGCCTCCTGGTTCTCTGATAATTTTCTCTGTGTCAATCCCTCGAAATCCTCTGCCATCTGGTTCTCTTTCTCCACTCCCCCTCCCAGCCTGGCCCCCATGATGTCCTCTCTCCCCATCCCCGTCGTTCCCTCCCTCCGTTACCTGGGTGTTACTCTGGATTCTTCCCTTTCCTTTCATCCTCACATTTCTTTCCTTGTCTAGTTGCCTCTTCCATCTCCGTCGTATCCGCTCCCTCCGGCCTTTCCTTTCCACCCAATCCCTCACCACTCTAGTCCTCTCCCTGGTAACCTCCCGCTTGGATTACTGTAATTCCATCTTTGCTGGCCTCCCATCCTATCAACTCCGTCGTCTTCAGCTCCTTCAAAACACTGCCGCCCGCTTGCTCACCTTCTCCTCCCCTTCCGATCACATCACTCCCTGTCTTTTCTCTCTTCATTGGCTCCCCATCAAATTCAGGTTTATCTACAAGTATCTTATCATTACTCACAGAGTTCTTCACACCAATACTCCTCAGTACCTCTCTGATCTTATCTTTCATCAACCGGCTCCCCGTCTTCTCCGTTCATCCCATACCAACCGTCTTTTCCTTCCCCCTCCATCCCAGGCCCATCTTTGAACGCACCCGTCACTCTGCATTTTTCTTCCTAGCCCCCGCTCTCTGGAATTCCCTCCCTCACGCGCTCCGCACTGAGCCTTCTTTCCCCCACTTCAAAGGTCTTCTCAAGACTCATCTTTTCTCTCAAGCCTTCGACCTCCCAGTTTTTTCCTGACCATCCTGCCAGATCAAATTGCCACGACTCACTCCCTCATCCCCCTCCCCCGTGTCTCTTTGTCTAGTCATGTAACCTCTGTCCTTTTCTTTCTATCTATCTCTCCCCAGTTCTTTCCTGTCTTCAAATAGCGTTCCTTTCTCTCTTTCTTTTCCTGCAGCTGCTTTTCTTTTATTGTACACCGCTCTGATACTTCGGTTTTTGGGCAGTATATCAAGCCTGTATATAAAACAAGTATCATTGTACCAATGTCTGTCTGGAGTTTCAGCAGGGTCTTTGCTATGAGAGTTATGGGAGGATACGCATATAGCAAACCATTCCCCCAGTGGAGGAGGAAAGCATCCGGTGCCAGCCTGCTATGTGAGGTGACTCTGGAGCAGAACTGATCCACTTGGGTGTTTTGTTGGAACAGGTCTATTGAGGGGGTACCCCACTTCTGAAAGACATAGGCCACCATGTCCCTGTCTCGTGTCCATTCATTTGACTGAACGATGCGGCTCAGCTGGTCTGTCAGGGTATTGTGCTCCCCTGGCAGATAAGCGGCCTGGTTCCATCCCACAGATGATGGTGAACATTCATTACGGGACTGTTTCCCAGCACAGGAGATAGGAACCTCTGTCCCCCGCTTGCTTATGTAGTACATCACAACCTTATTGTTGGTCTGAATAAGGACAATCTGGTTGGCTAGTTGCTCTTGGAAAGCCCTGAGGTCATTCATTATAGCTCTCAATACCAATAAATTCATCTGATGCAGGCTCTCCTGTTTGGACCAGATGCCTTGAGTGTGAAGGCCATCCAGATGCACTCCCCAACCTAGTTTGGATGCATTGGTTGTCAACATTTTCTGAGGTGATGCCTTCTGAAAGGGGAGACCTTTGAGCAGGTTCGGATGATCCAACCACCAATGCAGGGACTGGATGTGGGGGCCTGTGATAGTCACCCAATCCCAAAGGTGGCTAGTGGCCTGGTTCCACTGAGTCCTCAGTATCCATTGAGCCTGTCTCATTGAAAGCAAAGCCATAGTTGTGACATGTACAGTAGAGGCCATGTGGCTGATCACAGTCAGCATCCCATGAGCCACTGTTTGACAACTCCGCTGGGTATCTCAGACCAAGGCTGTCAATCTCTGGAGTCGGTCTAGCAGAAGGAAGGCCTTCGCTTGAGTCATGTTGAGGATTGCTCCTATGAACTCCAATTGTTGGGCAGGCTGAAGGTGGGACTTGGGGTAATTTACTAGAAACTCTAACAGCTCCAGCACCTGAATAGTCAACCACGTTGATTGTTGGACTGTCTGTTCTGAGATAGGCCACTACCACTGTAAGGCACTTTGTGAAGACTCGAGGCGCCAAGGACAGCCCAAAAGGTAGTACTCTGTAGTGAAAGTGTTTTTCTGCCAGGATGAATCTAAGATACCTCCTGTGAGCAGGATGGATCCGTATGTGGTTATACGTGTCCTTTAAATCCAGGGAGCATAGCCAATTGTTTTTCTGAAGGGAGCAGGGTACCTAAAGATATCATCTTGAACTTTTCTCGCACCAAGGTTTCCGAGGTTCAGGATGGGCCAGAACCCTTATGTCTTCTTAGGGACCAGAGAGTACCTGGAGTAAAATACCCATCTGACCTGCTGCTAAGGCACAAGCTCGATGACAAGATTGGCCAGAAGGGTGGAGATTTCCCCCAAAGGAGATTTAGATGCAGAGAGTCAAGGGGATATGCTTTCAGAGACAATGAGGTGGCATTTCGGCGAAGTGCAACATGTAGCTGCTTGCTACATGTTGCACCTACGAGTCCAAAGTTATAAGGGGCCATATATTTTATTTGTATTTATTTACATTCTCTTATATACCGCGCTATTCTGCATCAGTGCGGTTTACATTGAACAAACTGAAATTACATTGAACAGGGCATTATAACTTGGAGATAACTATTTTACAGGGAACATGGGCTATGGAGGGTTAAGTGGCTTGCCCAAGACCACAAGGAGCACCTGTGGGACTAGAAACCCCAGTCCTTCCGGCCCAAGGTTGCTGTCCTCTAGTGGGGAAAAAAGAGTGAGCATCCCCCCCCCCCAACTGGAGGGCTCCCTTCTGTGGACACTGACAGATTGGCTATGCTCAGGAGGAACCAGTCAAAATCCTGCTCCCGGCTTTGGTTGCTGGGCAGGCTGGGCCTTTTGACGTTTCTCTCAATGCTGTGGGCGAGGTACCTGCATTTTTTGCTGGGAGGTTTGAGGACCAGGATAGTACCTGTGCATACATGGGTAGTAAGTCTTCTTCTGGCCTCCACTTTGATAGCTCCTGTGTTAGGCAGCTGGTTCAGATGTGAATATCGCAAGCCTGGTGAGGGCAACATGTTGCTTCTCTGATGCCTGCCTTCTCCACTAGCTCTCCAAAGAGATTCTCTCCTTGGCAATGCATGTCCACTAGCTTATTTTGCACAGACTGTTCCAGGTCGGATGACTGAAGCCAGGCAAGCCTGCGGGCTCCAATGGCCACTCTCACCCTTTTAGACACTGTCTCGAAGGCATCGTAGGTTGCCTGTGCCAGGAACCTCAAGCAGTCTATCTAGGGCATGACAGTGTTCCATTGTCTCCAGGGGAAGGAACTGGCACAAGTCAGTGAGATCATGCATGATGTCCTTGAAGAACATGCTCATGTAGAGCTGGTAAGATTGTACTCGAGCTGCAAGCATGGGGCTTTGGAAGCACCTCCTTCCGAAGGAGTCCAATGTCCAAGCCTTCCTACCCGGGGGCATCGAGGAATGAGTTTTGGTGCTCTTGATGCTCTTAAGGACGGACTCTACCACCAAAGAGTGATGTGGAAGCTGAGGTTTCTCAAACTCCGGGGCTTTTCGGACTCTGTACATCAAGTCCAACCTCCTATTGGTCACTGGCACCATGAGAGAGTTCTCCCACATCCTCATCTGTAGCTACTGTAGTATGCAGTGCACTGGCACCATCACTGCTTCCTTAGGGGCAGAGGAGTACTGAAGGATCTCCAACGCCTCCGCCCTGAGCTCATCTCCATCTCCAATGAGAATAGGATGGTTGCCATATTTATTTTATTTATTTATTTAACTGGATATCTTTCACAAAGTCCTGGTAGGACATGTCTTCTGGAGGAGACTTCCACCTTTCATGCAGAGGGGAGGGGTCTGATGGGAGCTCAGGAGACCTACTTTCTGACAAGTTCTCTGATTCCACATCGGTCACCCAGCCATCAGAGTCAGACTCTAAAAGGAAGTCGAAATACCTCTAAAACTCTGCCCAAAGTTCCCTTCAGCTCTGAGGGGAGTGAGTGCTTCTACGGGATCAGTGATGCATCAAGAGCTTCCAAGATTTCATCGAGGCATCGGAACCAGAGACACTTGAGAGGGATATGGCTCCACCGGGAACCAGCATCGGATCTCTTTGATGCCCCGATGTCGATGCCTCTGCAGATAGAGAATGCATCTCAAAGATCGGCTCCACAATGCTTTGCTGTTTCTCCAGCAGCAACGCGATGTGGACTTTGATTGCCTTAAGGAGGCATTCCTCCATGGCTGCCAATTCTGAAGGCCTTAGGGTCTGAGCAGCTTCGACCAATGTCTCCGGCATCCATGCGGGTTTATCAGCATGGTCTCGGCTATCAGGAGCTGGTTAGTGCCCCGCCAAAACCCTGGAAAAGTTGGGGATCTGCCCTCCAGGGCACCTTGATGGACTGCTCGTGCTCATCACTCTTGCTGTCCCACTTGGAAGGGCTCCGATGCTCAGCTGGATCCTCCTTCTACATCAAGAGAGATAAGGTCAACTCCTTTCTCGACTCCAAGCAGAGACCGACTGATAGCCGATGCTCTTGGCACTGCAGGTGTTTAGCTCCGATTGAGCCTGAGAACTTCTTGATGCTGATGCACTCTTGGCAGATTCTGGGGATGCCATTGAGACCGACAGCGGTGCCAAAGATGACAACGGTGCTGAAGACACTGAATTAGGCCTCTGGCCAAAGAGGGATTCTCTCAGTTTCTCTCGACCCCTCAGACCTCTCCCTGTCATCTGCAAGCACAAATTGAAAGAAGAGGACTGGTGATCGGGACCCAAGCACTGGAGCCATCAGTTCTGCTTTTTGGTTACAGAGATAGTTCTGGCACATTTGATGCACTTCTTGTACACACTGGCCGGTTTCTGGGACATGTCCAGGAAAATGGCCGTGGCAAAATCAAACGTCTCGATGATGACCACAGGTCAGGTCAGGCTACAGGGAGAACAACTGTAAAAAGAAAATTTTATCAAAAAGCACTGGAACTGAAGAAGGAACCACGACCGACATCAGGCACTAACACAAACACCAACATGATACTTGTTCAGGAAGGTCCCGGAAGGGGGACTGCATCAATGTCCATGGGGCTCCACGGAAAAACAAAGACTGGAGCAGATGGTGCCGCAGTGGCAGGTGGGAAGGCAGACACACAGGTGTGATGCAGCCTCCTAACAGCTTCCAATAGAAGCTGTGGAGTGTTTCTGTGCGGGACTCCATTGGAGATGTCAGCCATACGTGGGGACTTATTTTCCTGCTTGTCCACAGAGAAACAAATGGACAGTAGCTAGGGTGCCCACATGTTTAAGACTTTTGCTAATTCAACAGTTTTTTGTATCTTAGTAAAGAAATTCTATCAATTTTACATTATCAGGTACTTACCTGGAATATCCGAGGAATTTCTTTGGAATCTGCTCTGTACACATCCGTTTGAGTGACTGGACGGACATGAAACAATTTGCTGCAAAAACAAAAATTTCCAGAATAAAAAAGAAGCAAGCTAAAGATGTCACTCATCAAAACTACAAATCTTACAGGTTCTTAATTCTATAGAGGCTTGTATGGATTTAGTCTGCAAAGGCCATCCTAGCTTTTCAGATATTCACCATGTCCTTCTGCCTATAATCACAGCTCATACTGAAATTCTGTCCTAAGGTCAAAGTGAAATTCTGAACTTAGGACAGACAAGGTCTAGGATTTGGTCTGATCTGTGGGAGATTTTATGCAAGATTTCTTTGCCCTTTAAACTTAGAGAGACACATTTTAAATTAGTGAAGATGATACATTACATACTCTCCCATTTAAAAGCTATCAGGTTATCTTGGAATCAGTTCTTTTTTGTATCTAATCACAATATATATATAAATTCCATGAACTTCAAAGAGTTACAGAAGGCTACCATTTTTCTGCTTCAGTGAATTAGCAACTTGGAATTGAATGTGCTACACTGCATAGCAATTTAATCTCAAATGTACGAGGTGTGATCAAAAATTATCAAGACTTGTTGTGTAGCTATAACACAATATGTCACACCGTGATGCTATTAAGCATGCAGTGACCTAGTTATGTGCTCCGCATGTGCAAAGTGTAGCATGGCTGCAGCACACCTATACGTTTTTTTAATCACGTGATGTTTGGTATCGTGTAAAAGTAGTTCATCATATTCACGATGAATGAAAAAATTGAATAGCGGATTTGCATTAAATTCTGCCAGAAACTTGGAAATTCATGCAAAGAGACTTATGTCAAGTTACAAGTGTATGGCGATGAATGCATGAATTGTGCTTGAGTTTATGACTGGTAGAAACGTTTCCAAGTAGGCCGCCAAAGTGTTGACAGTGATGAATGTTCTGGAAGGCCATCCACGAGCAGGAATGAAGACAAAGTTGAAGCTGTGCATGCCACCATATGCTCAAATTGTCCATTGACTATCAGGGAACTTGCTGAGGACATGGACATCAGTTTCGGGTTGGTACAGTCCATTCTTACTGTCAATTTGGGGATGAGATGTGTGTCTGCAAAATTCATGCCAAAACTCTTGTTCCCTGACCAAAAATAAGATTAAATGTCTGCAGCAAGGGAGTTTTTGGAATGTATTGAAAATGACTCAGATATTTCATCAAAAAAATTATTACTGGTGACGAATCATTGGCTTATGGTTATGACCCAGAAACTAAGGCTCAATCCTCACAATGGAAGACTCCAGACTTTCCCAGACACAAGAAAGCATGTCAGGTGAGGAGGAGCAACGTAAAGGTCAGTTTTCAATTACCAGGGTATTGTTCATCATGAGTATGCTCCAAAAGGCCAAACCATCAATAAGAAGTACTATGTCCAAGTTCTGACTCGTTTGAGAGATGCAGTTCATCGTAAGAGGTCAGAGTTGCACAGGAATGGTGAATGGTTGCTTCATCACGATAACGCCCCAGCTCACGCATCATATCTTGTCCAACAGTTCTTGGCCAAACACTGAATTGAGCAAGTCCATCAGCCTCCATACTCACCTGACCCCGCACCCTGTGACTTTTTCTTGTTTCCAAAACTAAAATTACCACTGAAAGGAAGGAGATTTGATGACCTGGAGACCATTAAGCAAAATTCAACATGGCAGCTTCACAACATAACAAAAAAAGGCATTTCAACCAGCATTGGCAGGAACACTGGAAGAAGTATGTTTTATTGGAAGGGGACTACTTTGAAGGAGACTGAGTGCAAGAACTATCAATGTTATATTTCCTGTGTTATTGTGCAAGTCTCGATACTTTTTGATAGCACCTCATATCAATGAAGAAATAAGATACAAAAATTATGTACACTTATTTATAAGATGGATTTCAGTAAACAAACATTAAATTAAGACGTCTACATAATACAGTTTAACTCCCATAAATGGGGTACACCAAAACAAAGCTGCTCACCTGTTCCCTAAAGACAATAGATTACATGACATGTAAATCACATATCCAACATGCTGCCAAGTGGAATCAAATTTCCAGCACTTTTCTGGTTAAGACTAAAAGATTCTAGTACATGTATAGGACCTTCTTGAACCAGGCTGGCCCTATATATGCTCCAAGTTCTCTCTTATTTATTTATTTAAAAGGATTTCTATACTGCCTTTTCCTAAAATCAAAGCGGTTTACAATACAACTAGACTTGTTACATCACACAAGGGCGAGGGGCATGCAGGTGGTCAGCAGTGGGGATTTTTACAATGTGGTCAAGTGGAAAAAAAAGTAACATAACTATTTACAAAGTGCGCTATATACAACATGAACCATTCACAGGTAGAACAATTGATTCATCAAGGGAGCTGGATGGGATATCAAGCTAGGGGTGGGGGAGGAAGGAGGGGTGGGAGGGCGGGGGCAGTTAAGGAGCTAGTATATTGAGTCCTGTGGTCGAGGTTCTATATAGAGTGTAAGTTTTATAGCCACACAAGGGAGAGAACAAATTCCAAGGAAATAAGGATGGGTTTGTGTGACAGCCAATTTACAGCCTTCAGAGAAGATCTGTCAAGGTAAAACAACTGCTTTCTCTGAAGATAAGGAGGTTCACCAAGTCACACAAATGAGGTATCCCAGTTAAAGGCTGTCTTTGACAACAAAAATAAATGGTGATGTCATAATACCAGTCACAATGAGAAAGCAAGAAGTTCTTGTTAGGGAAATCTTTTTCAAGTTTTTCATTACAATGTGATGTGAATTTGTCAAGTGAACTCCACATTGCAGTCTTGCAAATGTCTTTATTAGGTGTTTTGCTAGAGCAATGGCGCCTACTGGGGAGATTCTATTCGTATCCATGTATAGGGTTCTATGACACCAATTCCATCTCAACCCACCCCAAAAGCCACGTACCTATTCATACACACACACACACACCCTGACCGCTCTGCTGCATTCACACACATACTGCAGCCTCTACCATTTGCGCTTCCCTTACTGTGTTTCTTCTTGTTTTTTGGGCTGCTGCCTCATTCACTGTGCCCAACCGCACTCATCATACCCTGTAGTACATAGGTGTCAAACTCTGGCCCGCGGGCCAAATTTGGCCCGTAGTGTAATTATATTTGGCCTGCGAGCTATACCAAATGACTACTAGAGCAAGCCCGCCGGTATTATACAGCGCATTCATTCATCGCTAATACTACAAATCCCATAATGCCTTGCTGTTGTTTTGGCGCGTCAATCAGGACAGGTCCCAGAAACGCCCTCTCCTGTGTGACAGAAGTCATAGCGATCTCAAGCTACAACTGTCACTGTGGAACCCCTTCCCAAAAATGGCAAAAAGAAAGGCAGACAACAGGAACTTTCTGGACAGGTGGGAGACAGAATATTTGTTTACATATGTAAAAGACAGACCTGTTTGTCTGATTTGTGGAGTCAACGTGGCTATAACTAAGGAGTATAACATTCGACGACACTATGAAACAAAACACCATGACAAGTACAAGGACCTGGACATGACTCAAAGGAGCCAGAAAGTGGAGGAGATGAAAAGAAGTTTGGTTTCACAACAGAATATGTTCAAAAAAGCCACATCACAAAGTGAGGCTGCTGTAAAGGCTAGTTATATTGCAGCAGAGATCGCTAAATCAGCCCGGCCCTTTAATGAGGGAGAGTTTGTGAAAAAGTGAATGTTGAAAGTTTGTGACATCGTGTGCCCAGAGAAAAAGCAAGCCTTTTCAAACGTGAGCCTGAGCAGAAACACAGTAGCTGATCGCACATGTGATCTTGCCACCAATCTGTATGACCAGCTTTTGGAAAAGGGAAAAGATTTCGTTGCATTCTCCCTTGCTGTGGATGAGAGCAGCGACGCATCTGATACTGCTCAGCTGTCAGTCTTCATCCGTGGAGTGGACTCAAATATGTGTGTTATGGAGGAGCTATTGGGATTCAAATCAATGCATGGCACAACCACAGGAAAGGAAATTTTTGAGGAGGTTTCCAAATGTGTAACTGAAATAAAGCTGCCGTGGGATAAACCCGTGGGATTAACGACAGATGGTGCGCCAGCGATGTGCGGTAAAACAAGTGGACTGGTGGGCAGGGTCCGGGAGAAGATGCAGGAAGAGAACTGTGCAGGTGAACTAACTGTTTATCACTGCATCATACATCAGGAATCATTGTGTGGCAAAGCCCTAAAGATGGAACATGTTATGACCACAGTAACACAAGTAGTTAACTTTATAAGAGCCAAAGGTCTGAATCACCGCCAGTTTAAGTCTTTTCTGGAGGAGTGTGGTTCGGAATACGCAGACGTGCCGTATCACACAGAGGTGAGATGGTTAAGCCGAGGAAAAGTACTGAATAGATGTTTTGAGCTGCATGAGGAAATATGTCAGTTTCTGGAAAGCAAAGGGAAGGACACAGCAGAGCTTCGGGAGAAAAAGTTTCTGTGTGAGCTGGCCTTTCTGTGTGACATCTCGAGCCATCTCGATGCGCTGAACCTGCAGCTTCAGGGGCGGGGCGCATCATCACAGACATGTACGCTGCAGTGAGGGCTTTTAAAACTAAACTGTGCCTGTGGGAGAATCAGATGCTGCAAGGAAACCTTGGCCATTTTCCCTGCTGCCAAACCATGAAAACGCAGTTCTTTACCAACTTGTTCCCATGCGCACAGTTTGCTGAAAAACTCAGTGTACTCGGCGCTGAGTTTAGCCGGCGATTTGCCGACTTTGATGTCCAGAAATGTAGGTTTGAACTGCTCAGTAATCCCTTTGCAGTTAATGTGGAAAACGCACCAACCAACCTCCAAATGGAGCTAACTGAACTCCAGTGTAATGACACGCTGAAGTCAAAGTATGATGCTGTGGGCGCCACCCAGTTTCCACAGTTCATCCCTGACACAATGCCTCAGCTCCACACCCAAGCTGCTCAGATGCTCTCCATGTTCGGCAGCACTTATCTATGTGAGCAACTTTTCTCCTCGATGAAGATGACCAAAACATCTCACAGGAGACGTCTGACTGATGAACACCTTCGCTCGATACTGAGGATTTCCTCAGCTCAAAGCCTGAGCCCAGACATTGATGAACTATCATCCAAGAAGAGATGCCAGGTATCTGGCTTGGGCACATCAGATTAGATCAGTGTGCAGCAAACTGAGCAATAATTAACGTTTTCTTTATGCACTTTTTCTTGCTACTCCAAGACATGGGCTTGAATGGTTGATTAATTTTATTATTGTTATTTTATTTTAAAAATCATTATTTATTATTATTTAAATCTTATTTAATAAATGAATGTCATTGATGTTTTTTTTATTTGAAATTGGTTTTTGCATATCTGAACTATTAAGTTATAAATTGTATAGTAATAAGTGTTGCTTCATATTCAATGTTAAAGCAAATCTTGTTTGGGTCCATATTAAAAGGTTCATTTGTTCAATGCTGGCCCGCGACTTTGTTCAAGTTTTACATTTTGGCCCACTGTGTATTTGAGTTTGACACCCCTGCTGTAGTACGTCATGTTGCAATGCAGGGCTCGAGCCTGCTGCTTCATTCACTGTGCCCAGTCATACTCACTAAGGCCAGCTGTAGGCCTTACCACCATGCAGCACTGGAGATGAAGTTGGAAGAAACTGACTATATTAGTGATCATACTGCAATAACATAGCATGGGCGCAGACTGAAGGAGAGCATCCAAAGGGCAGGACATGCTTCTTTGAGTGTTCCTTGGGGCAGCTAAAATTACCTTTAGTGTTTCAGATGCTTGCACTCCTAGTGACTGCTGTTCCCTCTACATTCTCAATATAGCCCTGATTTTAGTACTAGGACAGCTTTCCCAATTCCGGTTGTCTGGGGAACACGATTGAAAGCCGTGCTGGGTTTAATCTATAAATATGATGGATTTTTTAATTTTATGGATTTTCACAATTTTATGTTAATAAATTAATTTGATTACTTTGAGTTTTGCATCATTGACTAACTGTAATTCTATCCACCATCGTCCCTGGTCTATTATTTTTCTGCACTTCTGATTGTGTGGACCAGTACGACTCTTTTGTTGTTGCATATGGATTTCTATACATAGGAATAAATCCAATGTGTTACTTCCTATTGCATCTGTGCAAACCATACAATCACAACTTGGCAATTTATGGCACTTCTTACCAGTATCCTGGGCCCATTATAAAGGAACCCGTCAATCTGCTTTCCTTTTTGTGGCGCCTGCTCTCTGGAATACACTGCCACTATACATCTGAGCAGAGAGCACCTATCCTAAATTTCAAATAAAGCCTCAAAACTGTTTTCTTTACCAAAGCATACAGAGGAAAAATTGGATGATAGCTAAGCAGAAATATTCCTTCCTCTGTCCTTTTAATTAAAGTTTGAGGTCAGTTAATTGTTTGTATATCATGTCCTACCCAGTTTGATAGTCTTACATCTTTACTGATTTTATAACATTTATTGGTGTTTGTTTTGTCAGTTGTGTTGCATGGTTCATTTGATTGTTCATCTCTGTATAGTTTATTCACTTGTGAACCACTTTACCACCATTCACGAAAGGCAACATAGCAAATAAATAAAAACTAAACTAAAATTCAAAGGCAGCAGACTTTAGATTGGCAACTAGCATTACCATGGGCCTAACATGATGGGCACTGAAATGCCTGTCTAAGGCAATCTACTCAGGCATAAAAGAAAGATATGTAGTCTGACACCCAACTGGAAATAGTGCATTTATTCACTGGATAGACTGGGCTACTAGGATCAAAAGTAGCAGAAAGCTGGCAGACTTCTCAAGGGCTTGAGAACACCCCAGAGAGAAGGGCAACAGCTCTCTTGCAATCCAAAGTACAGAGTTGATGCTTCATCCTTATGGGCAGGAGACATAGGAATAATTTTGGCAGGGCAACTCAATGATTATGGTGGAAGTCCAACACATTTTATGGCTAAATCTAGTATATGATGGATAAGCCACTAAAGGCCTGAAGCTTACTTACCCTGGTGGGCTGAAGTGATAAACAAACAAAAAACTGACTTTCCATATCAAGTACCTGATCTCATAACAGCTTAGTGACTCAATGGAGGCTTTTATCTGCTGTGTTAGAATCACACTGACACATGACAAAGTGGGAGGCTTGTAGCAAATTTCAACTGAGGGAAGCAAGGTACAAATCTGATAACTAAGGGCTGTACAGAAATAGTATTTCAATGTACATGTTGGTGACAAATACCAACTGCAAAGAGGTGACTCTTAACAGAGCTTGTATTAAAACTGGACTCCGAAAGATTTAGAAGGTATGCAATAACAGATGGGTCCTGCAACCTTACTCTTAAATCAGATAGAAAGCCTCCATCTGAAACCGTAAGATAGTGGTACCCAAACTATGGGTAGAACCCCCAAACTGAGTCAAAGAAATAGGGCTATTTCCTCTTCTTCTGAACTTACTGGGTGACCCATGTCCAGAGGTGGCAGTCAGCATGGGGGCCAGCAAGCCAGTGAATATTCACAGGTTTTCTCCTCTTCCTCCCATGGAGACAAATGCATTACTCTTTTTCTTTGGGTTTCCCTGGATATACACTATTGGAGACAGGTAGAAACTGAATTTTTTGGGTCAAATATGTAAGGGGGCTGTAAAGTCTTTTACTGATTTAAAAAACTGATTTATCTTTTCACACTCACATCTCTACTTATGATGGATAATTATAGGTGAATATCATCAAGAGGGATGTATGGCCTACATATTTGCAAGAAAAAATATTGACATACACTAGTATCCATTCAAAGATTATTTCCAAAAGATGGGGAGGATGAAACCAGTGTTAGCTTGATTGACAAGTGGAATCAAGACCAGCGTCTATATTTAGATGATGGAAACTGTCAATTTGGTGCAATATATTGAAGATGTTTCTTGGAAACAAAAGCTGAGAAATTATGTTCAAACTACTTCATAGAGCATACTGTTATGCTTCATATTTAATTTGCTTGGGAGGATGTAAAAGTATAGAGTAGTTACTCACCTGTAACAGGTGTTCTCCAGGAGCAGCAGGAATCAGTCCTCACATATGGGGTGACTTCGGCGCCGATGGAGCACCCGTGCAGAGCATTTCCCCAGCTTTCAAAGAAAGCCTTTGGGAATGCAGCGCGCATGCACGGTCCCCTTCCTGCCCAAGGGTGCCATCTTGCTCAGTCTGATGACATAGCTAAAAGACAGCAAATATAGCAAAAATAAAGCATATGACTGCAACTCCAAGGGGAGGAGGGAGGGTTGTGAGGACTGATTCCTGCTGCTCCTGGAGAACACCTGTTACAGGTGAGTAACTACTCTTTCTCCAGGACCAAGCAGGAGGTCAGTCCTCACATATGGGACTCCCCAGCTCAGGGCTAACCAGAGGCCCCAAACTGAAACAATGAGCTCCCTCTAGAGCCTCAGCATGCAAGAACAGAATCTTCTCTGATAACACCCCCGAACGGTAGCCCAACACCAGGGCCGGAGGGTAGGAGTTGCCTAAACCCCAAAGACATTATGGAGTACCACCTGCCCGAAAGCACTGTCCCTGTGGGACTCCCTCTCAAGGCAGTAGTGGGCCGCAAAAGTCTGGCTTGAAGACCAAGTAGCGGCCCGGCAGATGTCTGCCAACAGAACAGAGCGGAGATGAGCCACTGATGCAGCCTTCGCCCTGACACAATGAGCCGTAACTCGACCCTGCAACGAGAGGCCGGCTGCCCTGTAAGCCCAGGCGATACAGTCAGATACCCATATGGACAAAGTACGCTTGGAGACAGCCAACCCCAACTTATTGGGGTCAAAAGAGACGAAGAGCTGAACAGCCCTCCAGTGCTCCCGCATACGGTCAAGGTAGAAGGACAACGCCCTCCCACAGTCCAGGGTATGCAAGACCATCTTAGCCCGGCTGGCATGCGGCCTGGGAAAGAAAGTCGGAAGAACTACCTCCTGATTGAGGTGGAAAGAGGAGACAATCTTAGGAAGGAACTTAGGGTGAGTCCGTAAGACTACTCTGTTCCTATAGAACCTAGTATAAGGAGCATCTGATACTAGGGCCTGAAGCTCACTCACTCGCCTCACTGAGGTAAGGGCTACCAGGAACAATGCTTTCCAGGAGAGAAAACGTAGAGGGCATGTAGCCATAGGTTCAAAAGGTGGACAAGTAAGCCGTTGCAAGACCACATTCAAGTCCCAGTCAGGGGCAGGAGGACGCAGTGGAGGTTTAAGCAAAAGCAGGCCTCTGAGGAAGCGAGTCACCAAAGGATGCCTGGAAAGAGACCGACCTTCCACTGGGGAGTGGTGTGCTGAAAGAGCACTAAGGTGCACTCTCACAGAATTGGACTTAAGGCCTAGGTTGGACAGGTGAAGCAAATATTGCAGCACCACTGGTACTAGGCATGAGAAAGGATCTTCGTTGTGCTGAGTACACCAGACAGAGAACCTACGCCACTTAAGGGCATATGACTTTCGGGTGGATTGCCTCCTAGAGGCCAAGACCACGTCCTCCACTTCCCTAGGCAGCAGTAAGGGTGCTAGAACTACCCTTTCAGCAGCCAGGCCATCAACTGTAGGGACTGGAGATTGGGGTGTAAGAGAGATCCGTGCTCCTGAGACAGGAGATCGGGTTGCATCCCCAGAGGAAGAGGAGTGTCCACTGCTAGTTGTAAAAGAAGTGGGAACCACGGTTGCCTCAGCCATCTGGGGGCCACCAGGATCAACGAGACCCTGTCCCTGAGCACTTTGAACAGTGTCTTGGGCACTAGAGGCGTGGGAGGAAATGCATATAGGAGGCCTGTGGACCAAGGAATGAGAAACGCATCCGCTGCTACTCGGAGAGGATGCGGTTGTCTGGAACAGAACCTGGGAAGTTGACGGTTCAGAGGACTGGCAAAGAGATTTATGATTGGAAGGCCCCATCTCAGGAAGATGTGTTGAACCACTAAGGGATTCAATTGCCATGCGTGCAGCTGCAAGATCCGGCTCAGTCTGTCCGCCAGGTAATTTTCCTGACCTGGGAGGTAGACTGCTTTGAGAAGGATGCCGTGATCGACTGCCCATGAGCACAGTCTCTGTGCCTCCTGACATAGAAGGGACCCTGTGACCCCTTGTTTGTTCACATAGAACACAGCAACCTGATTGTCCGTTTGGACCAAGACAGACTGGTGAGAGACTAGATGGGAGAAAGTTCTCAGGGCTAAGCGCATAGCTCTCAGTTCTAAGAGATTGATCTGCTGAGCAGCCTCCCAAGGGGTCCACAGGCCTTGAGTACATGCTCCTTGGCAATGTGCACCCCAACCCTGAAGAGAAGCATCGGTGGTCAGCACTTGAGAGTGTGGAAGTGTCTGAAAAAACACCCCTTGCAGTAGATTCGGAAGATGAAGCCACCACTTCAGAGAAGAGGCTAGTAGCGTGGACACCCTCACTTTGTCCGTAAGGTGTCCTGTGGCTTGGTGCCACTGAATTCTGAGGCCCCACTGAGCTGGCCTCATGTGCAGCCGGGCATTTGGGGTTACATGGACTGTAGAAGCCATATGACCTAAAAGCCTCAGGAATTGCCTGGCGGGGACCAGAGAATTGCTGTGGAACTGCCTGGCCAGATCTATTAATCTGTGGGCCCTGTCCACGGGTAAAAAGGCCTTGGCCTGAAGGGTGTCCAGCCTTGCTTCTATGAACTCCAATGTTCTGTGAAGGGTGCAAAGCGGACTTTGCGAAGTTTATAACAAACCCCAAGTGCTGAAGGAGAGCAACAGTGCGAAGGGTGGCTTGATTGGCCTCCTGTGGAGACTAGCCCCTGATGAGCCAGTCATCCAGGTATGGAAACACAAAGAGGCCTTGAAGCCTTAGGTAGGCCGCCACCACCGCCAGGCACTTGGTGAACACCCTGGGGGCGGAGGTTAGGCCAAAGGGCAGTACTCTGTACTGATAGTGGTTTCCTCCCACTACAAACCTGAGATATTGTCTGTGGTCTGGATGAATGAGGATGTGAGTATACACATCCTTTAGGTCTAAGGAGCATAGCCAGTCTCCCTGCTGGAGGTAGGGCAGCAGGATTCCAAGGGTGAGCATCTTGAACTTTTCCCTCTCCAGGAACTTGTTGAGATTTCGCAAGTCTAGGATGGTTCTGAGGCCTCCTGTTCTTTTTGGTACTAGAAAGTACCTGGAATAGAAGCCTTGAACCCTCAGGTGATGGGGCACCGGTTCCACAGCCTGTTCCTTTAGAAGACTTGCCAACTCCTGCAGGAGTAAATCCCTGTGCAGAGGGAGTCTTGGAGGCTCCCCTGGAAAATAGGAGGGGGGTACCTGGTGAAAGTGGAGAAGATAGCCCCTGTGGACTATACTGAGCACCCAGGTATCCCTTGTGACGGCTGACCACCTGTGGGCAAACAGGGCCAGCCGACCTCCGGTGCTGATGGCCAGCTGAGGAGAGGCTATGCCACTGGAGTCAAAACCCCACTCCCTGCTGTGCAGGAGCCGGTGTTGGGGGCTTTCTGCCTACGGGGCCCATGTCCCTGCCCCTTGGCCTGCTGACCCTGTTGGGGAGCTACAGAGGCCTGATAATGAGGGTACTGTTTATAGGCAGATGATTTCCTCGGGTAAAAGGTCTTTTTTCCCCGAGCCCTTTTTCTTCTGAGAAGGGGCAGAGGTTTTTCTGGACAGCCTAGTCTGGGTAAGAGTCTCAGTCTCGAGTTCTGCAGCCTTTTCAGCCATGGGCTTGCCAAAGAGGTTTTCACCTCGGCAGGGGATATCGACCAACTTGTCCTGCACCCATGGCTCGAGGACCGATGACTGTAGTCAGGCTTGACGGCATGCACCGATGCCGGCCGCAGCTACTTGGGCCGAAGCATCGAAGCCATCATAGGCCGCTCGAGAAATAAACTTCGAGCACTCATGAATACCCGACGACAGAGCATTGAACCTCTGCAAAGGTTCCTCGGAGAGACCAGCAGAGAACCCGGCAATCTCCTTTGCCAGGTCTCGAAGGTACATGCCCATGTACAGCTGGGTAGGCCTGGACACGGCAAGTAAGCATAGAGCCCTGGAAGCACTTCTTACCGAAGGCATCCAGGTTCCGGGCCTCCCAGCCGGGAGGCACCGAGGAGTGCATAATCTGACTCTTCAGATGATGCATGGCCGATTCCACAACCATGGAGTGGTGCGGTAATTGTGCCTTTTGGAACCCAGGGCTCTTGCGGACTCGATAGATGGAATCGACCCGCTTGCTTAAAACCGGCGTCGACGCTGGCGCCTTCCACATGTGGAAGAGCAACCGTTCCAGCATTGGAGGAACCGGAACAGTAAAGGCCTCCTTCGGAGAAGAGTCATACTGTAGGGCCTCGAGCTCCTCAGCTCGAGGCTCCTCCTCGGGATCCGCGGGGAATGCCAAGGCCTTGGCCATATCCTGCATGAAGTCTGAGAACCAGGTATCCCCCGGTGGGGATCTTCTCCGAGGCTCAGACTCGGGTGAGTCCGAAGGGACGCACCGAGTCCGAAAGGTGTCGGGTGACTCCTCATTCTCCGTCTCCCAGCCGGACTCCTCGGAGGAGGAATCAAGCGGCTCCGGTCGGGCAGGCACCGATGCCATCTGCCCCAACGCCGAGGGTACTGGCGTCGACGACCTCGGTCCCGAACAGGAGGCCGAGGGAGACCTTGGCCGAGGATCGACTCGAGCGCGCATGGACTCGAGGATCGGCTCGGCCTCCGGGGTCGACTTGGACGTCGATGTCCCGGTGGTCGGGGCAGATGCACTGGTGAGACCGGTGATCAGTGCCCACTGCTGTTCCATGAAGGCAGCCAAGCTGCTCTCCAAGGCTGTCAACCTGAGTCTGAGCTCAGGAGACTCAGCAGCCCCCGACTCGAGCCCCGGCGGCGCCAGGCCCGACGTTGGCTCCCCTGGAGGAGAGTCCACGAGGACTACAGTACTCACGTGACCCGGGGACTCCATCTCCACATGAGGTTGTTTTGCAGGCCTCTCCAACTCCAAAGACCCGGGACGGCGCTCGGGGCTATGCGACTTGGCCCTCGAGGAGCCAAGTGCGTCCACCGACACTGCCCTTGCGGGTTTTTTCTTCTTGCGATGCTCCCGCGAGGGAGACCCCCTCTCAGAGGAGCCTCAACCGGACGTGGGGTCAGAGAAGATTCTTTCCTTTTGGTGCTGCCGACTGATCAACACCTTAGAGGACATTTTCCCACACGGACCACAGATCATCGGGTCATGATCGGGTCCGAGGCACTGGAGGCAGCAGTCATGTGTGTCGGTGAGAGACATGAGTTTCTTACACCGATCACACTTTTTAAACCCACTGGCAGCCATCGGGGGGAAAAAGGGCCCTGCGAGGTCAAAAGACAGGGCTGCCAGTGAAAACAGAAAAAATGGTGCGTACTCTAGGCACTAAGGACAAAAACTGAAAAAAGAGGTCCGGGCTCGATACCGATGTATCGGGCCCAGGTGGGAAAGGGAAACCGGCGTCGAACCAAAGAAAACGGGTTCAGGCAGAATAAAAATCAACTTTTTCCTCGGGTGAAACGAAAACACATCCGCTGGGCTTCGCGGAAAAAAGAAGACTGAGCAAGATGGCACCCTTGGGCGGGAAGGGGACCGCGCATGCGCGCTGCATTCACAACGGTTTTCTTTGAAAGCTGGGGAAATGCTCCGCACGGGGGCTCCGTCAGCGCCGACGTCACCCCATATGTGAGGACTGACTTCCTGCTTGGTCCTGGAGAAAGGATAGTTATATGTTCATTGAGAGTGCACATGTGGGATAAACCACCTTTACCCCACAATTATAAAAAAAATAACACCACACTAATCTCTCATTATCTTCATGTTGTACTTCTTAATCATTTATCTTTGGAAACAGGATCTTGTGATGTTTTTCTGGTGGATATGACTGCCTTAGAACAAGTTTCCTACATTATAAAGGAAAAAAAATAATCATATAATAAGATATGGGATATCTATTGGGTGTTGCATAGGAAGCTAAATGCAGAAATGTGCTGTTTAATTACTTCCTAATAATGGTATCATCCTGTAATTTACTTGACGGTTTCTGGCTTATTGCCCATATGTTTGCTGAACTATTATGATTTCCTGTGTGTGGCGCATCTGTGCTTTGAAAAACAAGTTAAAATAAATTTAATTTCCTTCAATATTCAGGCTGTAAGAACTAGGGATTGGAAGTTGGAATGAAGGAAATCTGGGTGTGTGTTATTAATTTGTTTCCGGAGGTTGTAGTAAAAACTGTTAGTGTAGCTCCTTGAGGTAAAGTCCATAAGCCATTATTAAAGTTGACTGGAGAAATCTAATACTTACTCCCGGGATAAGCAGCATGAAATCTGTCTACTTTTTGAGAAACTGAAAGGTACTTGTGACCTGGATTGGCCACTGTTGGAAACAGGATACTGAGCTTGATGGACCTTTGATCTGACCCAATATGGCATCTCTCATGTTCTTGTGTTCATACATGGAAAAATCCATTCTGATTGCTTTCTAGTCTACAGCTTCCACAAAACTGGAAGCCAAATGTGCCTGGGTGAAAATGAAGTTTCTGAGTTTTACCAAGGTTTCTGCTATTCTGGGATAAGCATCTGGAACAGTCCTCTAACGAATCCAATAGATAAGGCATTTAAAGAAGTTTGTCTTCTGATCTCTATTACCTTGCTGTTCAAGATTGTTACATAGATTCACTTTGAGTGGGCAGCAATGAAAGAAGATTTTCTCGCATCCTAGTTCAGGAACCATGCTTGTAATCCAGGTGCAATATTCCTATCACTAATCTTGCACCTTCTCAAGATCCTTCAAACACAGCCAAATTTCCACTTTCAGGAAATTATTCAAAGCCCTTAGGCATGGGATGGGCCTCGATCCTCCAATATTTTGAGAGACTGGCATTTACCTGGAATTAAGAAACAACTCATCCCCCAGTAGCAAGACAGATTTAGCCACTTGACCAGAAAGAGGGAGATTTCTCACCTGGGTAAGTACTGACTTTGGATGAGTTGATATGCTCTTTTGGAAGGGTAATTTGCAGGGACTACCAATAATATGTAACTATTACATATGATGAGGACCCAGCTGTCTGAAATAGTGGAGTAGAAGACTAAGTGGCAGGGGAGGTCGGGATGGTAAGACGTAGAGGCTTGGAGGAGTTGGAATAAGGGGACGAGATTAGGGAGAGTTAACATCAGGAACACAAAGTGATGTGGAGTGGGAGGAGAGAGGAGAGAATGCAAATCAGAAGAGATACAGGTGGAGAGACAGGAGAGAAGTCCTAGTAGGTTCAGGTGCATATGAGTAATTGTGCCAGTGAGCAGAGGAAGGCTATGAAAGAAAGGTAAGCAAGGGTGGGTGGATGGGAAATAAAGTTATGTGTGGAGAACGGAGAGACAGTAATGAAATTGCAGAGAGCAGGAGCTGGGTAAAGGACAGATTAAGACACACACTGATAATATATAAATAACAAGCTATATTCTGAACAGGTACAGCTCATTTTCATTTCTGTTTGTCCTACAGCATGGTTGCGCAAAACCTCTGCGCTAAACCTGTGTTTGGAAACCCTGTGTTAGGGCTTTAGCACCATGCTGTAGTGCAGGGTCTCTGCATGAACCTTTTAGTCTTCGTATTCTTGAAACTAAATAAACCATTTATTTATTTACCAGCTTGTTGTTTATCAGTTTATCAAGTTCATTAAACTTTAAACTTGATGCAAATTTGGCTCACTTATTTTCCATTTTAGTCCATGGATCAGGAAAATAATTCAAGATTCTTTATTTAACTTTTAAGGTGGCAACATAATACAGCCCCAAATTCTTAAGAGATTGGTTATCATTTTATCTTCCATAGAATGAATGCGTGCCTGCCTTCCCAACAGTTCTCCTCAATCAGATATTTAGTCATATGAAAACTCCGTAGGAAAACAGAGAGGAACTACAAAAGAAATGCTAGTCCCATCCACAACTCCGAGGGGAGGCGGGTGAGTTGTGAAGACCAATTCCTGCTGCTCCCAGAGATCACCTGTTACAGGTGACTTAACTATGCTACCTCCAGGAACAAGCAGGAAGTCAGTCTTCACATATGAGACTCCCCAGCTACTGACTACTCTGAAGGCCCATGTAAACCCAAATCCACAGAGAGGGAACCTGAAACTGCAGGAAGGTAAAGCAAGGGATCTGACAGACTCAGCCCCTCTGACACACACACTCCAGGTAGTCGGACAAGTGCGGTGTGAAGAAGGGTAGTTAAAGTCCAAAAAGGTATCGTAAGATGGCTTGCCAAACTGGGAGCCTTGAGCACAGTCCTTGTCGAGACAGTAATGGGCAGCAAAGGTATGGAGAGAAGACCATATGGCTGCTCAGCATACCTCTGAAATGGAGACAGAGCGTAGGTTGGCAACTGTGGTGGACATCACTCAGACATTGTGGGTGGTAATGTGTCCCTGTAGGAAAAAAACAGCCTGCGTATATGCTAAGGAGATGCAGTCAGCAATCCAGTTGGAAAGGGTCCTTTTGGATACCAGGAGACCCAGGTGACTAGGGTCAAAGGAGACAAAATGTGAGGATTTACGATGACCCCGAGTTCTTTCAAGTTAGAAAGCGAGAGCTCTTTTGAAATCAAGCATGTGTAACAAGACTTTTGCCTGAGAAGAATGAGGTCTTGGAAAAAAGACCGACAGAGAAATGGATTTATTAAGGTGGAAAGGAGAAAACCACCTTTGGCAGGAATTTAGGATGAGTCCGAAGGACCACTTTATCGTGGTGGAAATGAGTGTAGGGAGCAAAATCCATGAGAGATTGCAACTTGCTAACTCGATGGGCAGAAGTGAGAGCAAGCAAAACAATGACTTTTCAAGTAAGGAATTTTAGTGAAGCCGAAGTTAGAGGCTCAAAGGGAGGTTTGAACAGTTGCACTAGGACAACATTGAGGTCCTAGGCTACAGGAGGATGTTGGATTGGCGGTTTCATTAAGAGAAAGCCAAGCATAAAATGTGACAAGTGGATATGAAGAAACTGAATGATCCGCAATTGGGCAGTGAGAGGCAGAGATTGCACTTAGGTAGACTCTCACCAAATTAGTTTTTAGCCCAGATGTGGAGAGAAGGAGGAGGTATTGGAGTAAGTTTTCCATGGGACAAGTAAAAGGATTGAGGGTTCTCTGGGAACACTAGAGGTAAAACCTACGCCATTTAAAAGCGTATGTACGTCTAGTCGAATCTTTTCTGGAAGCGAATAAGAGCTCTGTTACATCCTCTGGAGGTGTAGGTGACAGAAGACAAAGCAGTCAGCAGCCACACTGTCAACCATAACACTGTCAGGTTGGAGTGCAGAAGCGACCCCTGGTCTTGTGAGAAGAGATTTGGGGCATGCCCCAGATGGAGAGGTTGTCCTTGCATCAGTTGAAGTAGCAGCGGAAACCAAGGATGACATGGCCAGAAAGGGGCGATGAGAATCATACTTCCTCTGTCTAATTGCAACATGAGAGGAAGTGGCAGGAATGCATAGAGCAGATCCTGGCCCCAATGAAGCAGGAAAGGATCTGAGGCCTCGCTCTGTGGTGACAGGATTCTTAAACAGAAGCAAAGGAGTTGGGGATTCGCTGGAGTGGCAAAAAGGTCAATAATGGGTGTTCCCCATAGATGGAACAAGCGTTGGGCTGTCTCTGGATGAAGCATCCACTCGTGTGGGCGAAGAACACAGCTGAGTTTGTCGGCTAGCTCCCCGGGAGATAGACAGCTCGGAGAAAAATCTGATGACCTATCTCGAAAGTTCAAATACAGACTGCCTCTTTGCAGAGGAGGTGAAAAACAGTACCGACCTGGTTGTCTGTCTGAATGTGTACCATCCATCCTGATAGATGGGGACAAAAGACTCGAAGGACATTGGCAATCGCTCCGAGTTCCAACAGATTGCTGTGATAAGTGGCTTCTTGTGGCAAACCGTGGAGATGGGCTCCCCAGCCTTGCTTGGACACATCAGTGTTCAGGATACACTGCGATGTAGACTATTGAAAGGCTAACCCGATAAGGAGGTTCTGGGTGGTGCACCACCAATTGAGGAATGTCACAAACTGATGTGAGATGGTGATTTTGTCTGTGAGGTGACCTTTGGACTGTCTCCACTGATTTGAGAGGGTCCACTGTCCTAGATGCATGTGGAGATTAGCATACGGAACAAAATGGACCTTGGAGGCCATGTGACCCAGGAGATGAAGCATGTGTCTTGCAATAACATTTGTTTGCTGCTGGCAGTGGGTTGCCAAGGAGATGAGATGCTGAAGGCAATCCACTGCCAGGAAGGCTCGAGACCTTGTATCATCTAGAAAAGCCCCTATGAATTCTAATGTTTGAGTGGGGTTCAGATGTGACTTTGGGTAGTTTATGACAAAACCCAATTGCTGTAGCACCAGAATGGTATGCTGAAGTGGAGACCACTTGAGGGTACCACCCTTTATGAGCTAGTCATCTATGTAAGGGAAGACGAAGATGCCCAGGGTATGAAGGTAGGTTGATATAACTGCTAGGCACTTCGTGAACACTCTTGGGGGTGAGGCAAGGCCAAAGGGAAGAACATGGTACTGATAGTGTTGTCCCTGACAAGTAAAGCGGAGGTACTTTCTATGTAAGGGATGTATTAGAATGTGCGTATATGCGTCATTAAGATTCAGGAAGCAGAGCCAGTCTTTGTCCTGAAAATAAGGAAGAACAGCCCCCAATGAGATCTTCTTGAACTTTTCCTTCACAAGAAACTTGATGTTTCTTAGGTCTAGGATAGGCCTAAACCTCCCATTTTCTTTGGAATGAGGAAGTATCAGGAATAGAATCCTAGGCCTTGCTGAGTCAGTGGGATTTCCTCGATAGCCCCCTAAGGTGTTAAAACTGATCTCCTGCTTTAGCAGAGTGGAGTGTAGGGAATCCATGGGGAAATTGCCCACAAAAAGTGGGGCACAGATCTCTGAAATTGAGCTGACAGCCCACACTCACCACTTGCAAGACCCAGGGTTCTGAGGTTATGAGCGTCCATCTGTGGGCGAAGTGAGTTAACCTCCCTGGATTGTTATGGGGATTTGAAATGGGTAGACTGGCTATGTTCTGGAGAAAGCAGTGAAAAACCAGCTGAATGTTGTGGTTGTGGAGCTGGCTGGGGTTTCACAATTTTTGGCTTTCTGGGCTGACTAGGTCTTTTTTGTTTCTGTTAAGGCTGTTGGGCCTGGTAGGAAGAATAAGAGGGATAAGAAGGGTAAAGCTTCCTCTTTTTGGGATAAAAAGGCTTTTTGCCTGAGACTTTTTTTCTTAGTAGGGTAAGCTGTTTTCCTGGATAATCTCTTCATAGTGAGATCATCAGTTTCTATTTCTCCAGCTTTCTCTCATCACCCTTTCCCAAAAAGGTTCTCCCCATTACAAGGAATATTCGCCAGCTTGTCTTGAACCCATTGTTCAAGATCAGAGGCTTGCAACCAAGCATCTTGCCCCAGTGCAGGTTGCTGCTGCTCTGCTTGTGACCTCAAATGCACCAAAAGCTGCTCTGGTCAGAAACTTTGAGGTATTCTGAGCATGAGACGCCAGGGCCTGGTGTGGGGCCTGCTTGTCATTTGGAAGCAAAGAAGTGAATTCAGACAAGTCTTTGATACATGTCTTAAGAACATGCCCATGTAGAGCATGTAAGAGTTGATCCTGGAACCCAGCATAGTAGCCTGGAAAGCCTTCTGGCCAAAAGCATCGAGTATTCTGGATTCCCTGCCCAGGGGAACAGAGGAGTGGTTTTTGGAGCTCTTAATCCTCCTTATGACTGACTCTACCACCATAGAATGGTGTAGCAATTGAAGCTTCTGAAATCCTGGGGAACTCTATATAGAGTATACAGCCTTCTGCTGATAGATGGAACTGTTAGTGGTGCTTCCCACATCCTAAACATCAAGTTCTGAAGAATATTATGAATGGGAAGTGTAGCAGCCTCCTTAGGTGCTGAGGGATATTGAAGAATGTCAAGTTCCTCAGCCCTCGATTCCGATTCCATGGCTACTGACACAGATAGAGCTGCGGCCATGTCCTTGATGAAATCCTGGAAGGACATGTCTTTGGGGGGAGACCAACATCTCTCAATAGTCAATGATGGATCCGAGGGGATATCTTGGAGTGACTCGGAATCAAGAGATTCCACAATGGAGACCAAAGAATCTGTGCCGGAAACTGGTAGAAAATCAAAGTAATGACTGTCGGCACCATGGTATCGACGATGCTCCAACCTTGATACCGAAACCCAGTGCTGATGTTGTGTGGAATCGGAAGCCAATATTGCTGCGTGAACTGGAGTAGGCCAAGGCTCCATACATGTCTGTGCCTGCACTCTGCCTGACATCTCCGATACTGCCGATGCAGGAACATCAAGAGTCTGTACTGGAGCAGTTGAACCCACGGACTTTGAAGGCCCCAGCATTATGGCCGCCAGGATCATGGTCAGACTCCTCTTGATGGCTTGGATTCACTGATCGATGGAGACTGTGGGTAGCTCTAAGGAAACAGGTATAGAGCCCTGGGCCACCATTCCGGAGCAAAGTATTGGGGGCTCTGTCGCGGACAAGTTCCTGGGAGCATCCCCGAGCCTCTCTGAGGCTATGGGGGAAAAATCCTCCCCCAGGGGCTGTTTGGCCAGTCGGCCTACCTCTCAGTCTCCTGACACTGAGCATTGATGCCAAAGATGAGTATCATATCCGACACTGATGCAGAGGATCTAGACCCATTCGATGCTGGTACTGAGGTCTTTAATACCTTTCCTGCCGGTGAAGCAGACTGATGCTTTTTGCTGTACTTGGACTTTGATGAAGCATGGGAACCATGCAAGGACCGCGACAGAGGCCCCTGAAGAGCGTACCAAAGTGGCTGAGTCTGGTTGAAACAGCTTTACCCTTTGCTGCTCTCGGTTCTTCAGGCCTCGTGGTGTCATGAGTTTACACTGAGCAGAAGAGGCAACATTGTGCTTGAGGCCCAAACACTTTAAACACCAGTTATGGTGGTCAGTTGCTGAAATGGTACTGCAGCACTTAGAACATTTTTTGAAACCATTATGTGGTTTCTCCATCGTGGAAAAGATGATGGAGGCAAAATCAAATTGGGCAATGACGGCCCAACAGTGAAAAAAGAAAAAGTAAAAAAATTTAAAAACGACAAAGTACTGGAACGATGCGGAATTGTTATCGAAGCTGGAAGGCAAGCACAGAGTACCGAAAAGGCACAAAAAAAAAAGGCTTAGAAGTAGGGTAGTAGGGTTAGGATATGGTCCTGATGGCTCCGTAGGGTTAGGATAAGGTCCTGATGGCTCCATAGAAAAAAGATGACTGAGGAGAACTGTTGGGCAGGCAGGAACACATGCATGGAGGCAAGCTCCCAAAAGCATCCCTAATGGATGCTGGGGAATGTTCCCATGCAGGGCTCAGACGATGTTGATGTCACCCATATGTGAAGACTGACTTTGTGCTTGTTTCTGGAGATAGTTACCTTTATGATGTTTATTTTTGTTTGCTTGTAAAGTATATTTATGTCTTATTTTGTAATGTGCCAAGAATTTTTTTTTCTTTTTAGGACTGGAAGAATACAAAAGTTCTTAAATAAATACAAAATTTAGACTTTGGTAGGCTAAAGAGAAATTCTTGCTACTTACACATTACACAGGGCTATGTTTTTACATGAAAATCAAGCAATAGAAGAAAATGTTTATTAGTTTGCAATATGAAAATACTTACTCTATGTCCAGCACCATATACGGATTAGATTGCTCTTTATCCTGTTCACTGTCATAAAACAAGATCTTCTTGCTGCTTACAACCACATACTATAAAAATAAATGACAAGGGAGGAAGAAAGAGATTAATATACTAAAATCCAGTTTTGAATTAATGTTTTCAGTAGATGAATATTGAGTTTGTATTGTACATACCCAAACACAGTTGCAATAAACCTCAAACCACACCAACCCACAAGAGGAGTAGGCCTTGAAAGATACTTTGTGAGTTTGACTACTTATGCAAACCCTTTCAATAAACCTTAGGCCTTTTTGCTTGAAATACCATTGAATTTTGTTTGTGCCACAATAATTTAGTACCTGTGGTCTTTGCAGGAGGTGCAAAGTCTACACCATGAACATGATGTGGGAGTTTCAAAATGAAATTTCCACAAACTCATGGTTTGCTCTGCCCTCCCTAGGACTTTTACTGCAGGGTTTTGTTATTTTTTTAGTGCCGTCAAGTCAGTGCTGACTCCTGGTGAACCAGCTGCCTCTTGGTTTTCTTGGCAATGTATCACCAGAAGTAGAGTGCCAGGCCTTTTCTTCCAATGCAATGGAGGGTAAAGTGACCTGCTCAAGTTCACAGGGAATGCCAGTGGGTACTAGGCAGCTGCTCTAACCACTAGGCTACCCCTCCACTTCTTTACCACAGTAGGGAAGTGCAATTCTCGATCCTCAGTTTTACCAGGAAACTGGGTAAAAACTGTCAAAATACTCCTTCCTGGATGAAATAAGGCATACATGATGTATCCCAATTGTGTTGTAACCACTTTGATTGAAGGATAAGGTGGTATACAAAACTGTCTAAATAAATAAATAAATACATACAAAGTAGGTTTTGGTTCACTGTGTTTCTTAAATGAACTTATAATTAAAATGAGAAGCAAATGACAACCATTCCAATAAAAATGCACTAAGCAGATGACCAGTGCGCACACAATGCCTCCATTGCTGCTCTATTTTTGAAAATAGATTCAGAATAAAAAGTTTTTAAAGATAAAATCAAATTCTTTCCATCATTTTCTATCCCTGTCAATATTAATTCAAAACAGCCTTAATGGGTCTAAAAAGAAAGGGAAATGGGATAGGTTAATCAATTGTTCCAATAAGCAAAAGCGGAAAGTGCCAAAGGGAATTCAGAAGTTAGTAGATGGGACAAGTTGTCAGGCTGAATATCTGGCACTGTTTATTCCAGGCTACAAAATATTACAGTAGGCTTTGCAACATATTATAAAGCATAATATAAACTGGAATCAGTTTGAAGACCAACTGGGGCTTCAGCTGCAATATTTATCCTCTTCTATTGTTAGTGCAGTGTGCTATTATGATACAGTTCCAAATAAAGTATGGTGCTGCCTAGGTAAGAGTTCCACAGAAATAGATTATACAAATAGAGCTACCATAATAGGTCTCCAAGCATATTTAATGGCATCAACATGTTCAAAAAGGTGCTAATCTACAGAAGTACATGATCATAAGCAATCTCCATCATCAAAACTAAATAGGCATGAATAAGAAACCATTTCATGTAGGCAAATCAGCAAAATAATTTGAAGAACAAGAGAAAAAACTATTTAAAGAGTTAGACAAGCAAAAGCAAGTGGCAAATGCACAAATATATGTCAAAAACGGAGACTGGAATAGCTAAAGACAGCAGAAATTAAATTTAAAATTTGTTAACTGCTAGGGATGAGTAAAGGAAAACAAACTGGTTCATATTCAGATTTCTGGACTTTTTCTCCAGATTTTCAGACTGTTTTAAGAATGTGTACTAATAAAAAAATTGGGGTTTTTTATGTGCACTAGAACCTTTTATTAGACTTTAAATGCATTAATTCAATTTTGTGTATGCTAAATTTAAGGCACTCCAATGAACTTACTGTATGTTAATGAATGTGTATCAATTGCAGTACAGGACATTGGATAATGTAAAATATGACTCACTGCAAGCAATTCTGTAACACATAACAGGAAACAATTACGCATCACGTGGCACGCATCACTGCATTGTACTAATGTCTAAAGAGATTTGTATGGAAAGGCACAATAAGTTTTAACAGTTTACCCACTGGAAATTGTGCAAATACTGTATTACTGCAGCATCAGTGGGGAGTTGCAAATTTTTAACAGCAGCCTTAAATAGCACATGCACCCCCATATCCTCTCTCTCTCATGTCTATACCCTCTCCATCCTTCCCCCAACATGTTCTGTGCCCCCAACCTCCCCCCACCACCTCCTGATATGCCAGAGAAGGTGATGTGCATTAACCAAGTGAGAGACATCACAGTGGTAGTATCTCATGATCTCAACATAACAAAACAGTGTGATAAGGCACTGGTTAAAACTAGAAGGAATTTAAGGTGGATGGGATAAAGCACAGTTACTTACCTGTAACAGGTGATCTCTGGGAACAGCAGGAATTAGTCCTCACATATGGGTACGTCGGTACCGACGGAGCCCGTGCGGGAAAGCTCCCCAGCTTCTTAGAATAGAAGCTTTTGGGACCTCCCACTGCACATGCGCACTGCCTTCCCGCCTTCCTGAACAGCTCTCCTCAGTTTCGAGTTTATAGCTGAGTCAACAGAGAGAGGACAGGAAGATAGATAGATAAAAGATACAACTCCTAGGGGAGGTGGGTGGGTTGTGAGGACTAATTCCTGCTGTTCCCAGAGATCACCTGTTACAGGTAAGTAACTGTGCTATCTCCAGGAACAAGCAGGAATAAGTCCTCACATATGGGGACTCCCTAGCTTAGATGCATGGGATCCCCTGTAAAGGTTCGCCATCTTCGTATGGATCTCAGGCATCCATTCTGGGAAGGTGGGCAGGAGTTGTTTAGGAATGGAACAGGTGCTTGAGGACAGCCTGGCCAAACAAGGCATCCCGGCGGGAGTCCTTGTCCAAACAGTAATGGGCTGTGAAGGTATGAACCGAGGCCCAGGTAGCGGCTCGACAGATCTGATCTATGGAAACAGAGTGCAGATGAGCCATAGAAGTTGCCATGGCCCTCACATTGTGAGCAGTGACATGGCCTTCCAGAGAAATGTTTTTGCTCTGGTAAGCAAAAGAAATACACTGAGCAATCCAATTGGAAAGTGTACGCTTGGAGACTGGAAGTCCCAAATGGGAAGGATCAAAGGCCACAAAAAGTTGAGAAGACTTTCGATGTGGCTGAGTCCTATTAAGGTAAAAAGCGAGAGCTCTTTTACAATCCAGAGTATGAAGGTTCCTCTCTGCATTGGATGCATGAGGAGCTGGAAAAAAGACAGGTAGATATACCTCTTGATTAAGATGAAAAGGCGAGACCACTTTAGGCATAAAGTGGGGATTCGTCCTAAGGACCACCTTATCATGATGAAATCTTGTGTAAGGTGGATTAGCCACTAAAGCCTGCAGCTCACTGATGCGGCGAGCCGAAGTGACTGCAATGAGGAAGATGACCTTCCAGGAAAGAAATTTCAAGGAGGTGGAAAACATTGGCTCAAAAGGTGGCTTCATAAGTTGACCGAGCACTAGATTCAAATCCCATGCGACCGGGGGTGGTCTGATGGGAGGTTTAGTGAGAGTCAGGCCTCTCATGAATCTTGCAACAAGAGGATGAGAGGAGATAGGTTGTCCATTTATATGTTTCAAGGATGCTGCAATAGCACTTAAATGGACTCTTACCGAATTCGTCTTGAGGCCTGCATTGGAGAGATGCAGGAGATAATCAAGAAGAGAATTCAAAGGAAGTGCCAGAGGGTCAAGACCCTGCTGAGCACACCAAATGGAAAAACGTTTCCATTTGAAAGCATAGGAACGCCTGGTAGAGGGTTTCCTAGAGGCAGAAAGGATATCTTTCACTGGTTGGGAAAGATGAAAGTCTTGAAGGTTTAAGCCTTCAGTAACCAAGCACTGAGGTGAAGGGATTTGGGGTTTGGGTGCCACAAAGTCCCCTCCTCCTGAGACAGGAGGTCTGGCGCAGCTCCCAGATCCAAGTAGGATCCCTGGGAGAGCTGTAGAAGTAGAGGGAACCACACTTGGCGTGGCCAGCGTGGAGCTATGAGGATCATAGTTGCATGATCCCTCTGGAGTTTGAACAGAGTCTTGGGAATCAAAGGAATGGGTGGAAAGGCATATAGGAATGCCTGATTCCAATTCAGGAGAAAGGCGTCCGTAGCCTGAGCTCCCTGACACGGAGTTCTGGAACAGAACCGGGGAAGTTTGGCATTCCACGGACTTGCAAAGAGGTCTATGTCCGGGGTCCCCCATTCCTGAAAGATTCGGTTTATTTGGTCCAAATGTAGGGACCATTCGTGTGGCAGCAGAACTCGACTGAGCCTGTCTGCCCGAGAGTTTTGAACTCCTGGGAGATACACTGCTAGCAGGTGAATCTGATGCTCTCTGGCGAAGGCCCATAGTCTTAGAGCTTCGTTGCAAAGCGACAGAGAGCCCGTCCCTCCTTGTTTGTTTATGTAAAACATGGCCACCTGATTGTCCGTCTGAACTAGGACAGTGAGGTTGGCTAGGAGGGAGTGGAAGACCTTGAGGGCAAGGTAAATTGCTCGCAGTTCCAGAAGATTGATATGAAGGGTGGTCTCCTGTAGAGACCAAGTGCCCTGAGTGGAGAGAGTTTGCAGATGGGCTCCCCACCCTGTTTGGGAGGCATCTGTTGTGAGGGTTGCTTGGGGTAGCAATGGTTGAAATGGAGCCCCCAACAACAGATTCTTGGTGGAAGTCCACCAGTGGAGGGACCAAAACAGACGATCGGAGGTTTGTATTTGGTCTGAGAGCGCTCCTGACGCCTGAGTCCACTGAGTGGCCAGGGTCCATTGAGCTGCTCTCATATGAAGACGAGCATAGGGCACCACATGCACTGTGGAGGCCATATGACCCAGTAGGCGTAGCATTTCCCTGGCTGTCAAGTGAGTGCTGGACTGAGCTTGGGAGGCCAAACTCAGGAGGCGCTGGCCTCGAACATGTGGAAGGTAGGCCCTTGCAGTGATGGTGTCCAACTGGGCCCCTATGAATTCTAGAGATTGAGTAGGGATGAGTTGGGACTTGGGAAGGTTTACTACCAGTCCCAGATACTGCAAAAGGCTCCTTGTGTGGTCCAGGGAAATCTGGGCCTGTGACTGAGTTGGAGCTCGGATGAGCCAGTCGTCCAGATATGGGAAGACAAAGATTCCCATGCCTCTTAGAAATGCGGCTACGACTGCCATGCATTTTGTGAATACTCTTGGAGCAGAGGCTAGACCGAAGGGGAGTACTCTGTATTGGAAATGTTTTCCCTGAAACAGAAAGCGAAGATACTTTCTGTGGGATGGATGGATGAGTATATGTGTATACGCATCCTGTAGGTCTAGAGAACAAAGCCAGTCCTGACCCTGGAGGTAAGGAAGGAGAATGCCGAGAGACAGCATTTTGAATTTCTCCTTGAAGAGAAATTTGTTCAATTCTCTCAGATCTAGGATTGGTCTGAATCCCCCTGTCTTCTTTGGAATGAGAAAATAAGGGGAGTAGAAACCGGACCCTTGTTGAGGAAGAGGAACCTCTTCTATGGCCCCTTGGGCAAGAAGAGAGGAAACCTCTTGACCCAACAGGGTTAGGAGAGATGGGGGAGAATTGAATGGTCTCACCATATGATGGGGAGGAAGGCTGGATAAATGAAGTTTGTAACCCTCTCGAATGATAGAGAGGGTCCATTGTTCTGTTGTGATTTGTTCCCATCTGGGAGCAAAGTGAACCAACCTTCCGGGTATGGTGAGAGGTTCTGGTTGTGTTAGAACCAGAAGTGGCAGGTTCCCTAGGAGCAAGTCAAAACCCCTGAGGGGTTGGAGCCTGCTGAGCTACAGTAGCTGCTGCAGGCTTAGCTCGTGCTTGTTTGGATTGCTGACGCTTAGCAGTATAGCGAGGTTGAGAAGACTGCTGGCCAGTATTTGAAGCAACTCTGGCCTTCTTATAGTAAGGCCTTTTAAAAGACTTTTTCTTAGTAGGAATTGAAGTGGACTTTGAAAGTCTTTCCAAGGTGGCATTTTCAGCATCCATCTGGGTGGCTTTGATTTGCCACTCTTCCCCAAATAAGTTCTCACCTGTACAGGGCAGATTCCGTAAGCCATCTAGAACCCAAGGTTCCAGATCAGAGGCCTGGAGCCAAGCAAGACGTCGGGCTGCAATAGCAATGCCCGAAGCCCTACTGGCTCCCTCAAAGGAATCATATGCTGCCCTATTAGAGAACTTAGAAACCTCTAAGAGTTGTTTCACTAGGGAAAGGAATCCCTGCTTTTTATCCTCAGGGATAAAGGGGGCAAATTGCCGCACCTTTTTGGCAAGTTCCTCCAGGAACATGCCCATATAGAGACTGTAGGAATTAATCCTGGCTATAAGCATACTAGCCTGGAAAATTTTCCTACCAAAAGAGTCCAAAGTCTTACATTCCCGTCCTGGAGGGGTGGAAGAGTGCCTTTTGGTACTCCTAATCTTCTTCATTGCAGACTTCACCACAATAGAGTGGTGGGGCAATTGAGTCTTTTGGAAACCAGGAGAAGGAGGGACCCTATACATGGTGTCCAACCTACGGGAATAAGGAGACAAAGTCAAAGGATTTTCCCAGAAATCCATCAGTTGTTCTTGAAGGATTTCATGGATAGGCAGGGTAACTGCCTCCTTAGGGGCCTTTGAGTATCCCAAAATATCCAGTTTTTTGGATCTGGGTTCCTTTTCAGAGGATGTGGTAATAGAAAGGGCTGTAGCCATATCTAAAACAAAGTCCTGGAAGGACAAATCCTCTGGAGGGGACATTCTCCTTTTAGGAGAAGAGGGCTCCTCAGGTAAGTTGAGTGAAAACTCAGCAGAATCATCAGAGGAGTGAAAATCCTCAGAGGAATCGGTGCTTTCCTCTAACGCACGATACGCGTACCGATCGGTATCGATATCGGGCGTATCGGGTATGGAACCGGTATGGAGCGAAAGCCCATACGGTACCGACTTGCGTTTAGAGGTGGACGGCCTCGATACCGGCATGGCGGACGATACCGGTATCGGGCCCGGAACCGCTGAAAACGGAACCGATGGCGTTGCAGCTTTAATGAAAGCCATGACGGCCTGCTGCATGGACTGTACAGTATCGCCCATGGACGCCATAGCTGCCTGGATGTCGGTACCGGAGTGACCCGGTACCCCAGAGCAGGCTAACAGGTGATCTGTCGAGGCCGTAGCATCGATATCAACCTGAGACCCCTGAATTGGCGTTTTTGGAAGTTGGACTTCCCGCCGGGGTTGTTTGGCTGGGGCAGGGTCCTCAAGTTCTAAGCTAAGAGCCTCTCGATGCTTTGAAGGAGATTTGCTCTTTGAGGACTTGCCCACAGAAGGTTTGGTTACCTGAGATCCATCCGGAGAAGAAGACCTGGATGACTGTGATGCTGTATTCTCTGAAGCAAACAGCACATGGAATTTGTTGGCCCGGTTCTGCAGCCCACGTTTAGACATGTGGGAGCAAGATGGGCAGTCCGGTATGGAATGGTCAGGCCCCAAACATTTCAGACACCAGTCATGGGTGTCTGTGACTGAAATAACAGCATTACATTTGGTACACTTCTTAAATCCAGGGGCTGGCTTCTCCATGAGGAGAAATTGAGTAGGCCGAGAGGCCTCTCTGAAGTGACCAAAAAGCTAAAAAATAAGAAAAAAGAATTATAATTTTTTAAAGAAAGAAAGAAAAGACCGGCGATATCTAAAGAAACAAATAAAATAACAATTTCTTCAGCGGTGACAGGAACACGACCTGCTGGCTCCGCGGAAAAAGATAAACTGAGGAGAGCTGTTCAGGAAGGCGGGAAGGCAGTGCGCATGTGCAGTGGGAGGTCCCAAAAGCTTCTATTCTAAGAAGCTGGGGAGCTTTCCCGCACGGGCTCCGTCGGTACCGACGTACCCATATGTGAGGACTTATTCCTGCTTGTTCCTGGAGATAAGAATTATCAGGAAAATGAGACATGATAATGCTTCTGTATAGGTTTTTGGTAAAATACCACCTAGAAAAGTGTGTTCAGTTCTAGATGCTGTACCACAAAAGGAGCTGGATAGGCCAGATACCACCCAGACAGAATAAGATCTGTGTGAACAGTTACATGAGATGAGACTTACAATACGCAAGCTTTCCATTACAGGCAATCTGGGTTCAAAGATCATCAGAGTACTGAATCTGTGTTGATGGCAATATTTTATTTCTTTTTCTTTAACAGTTTTTCTATACCGCTTATACCGCTTTATCCTACAGTCAAATCGGTTTACATTAAAACAGGAAAATCAACTTGGCGGTTATACTTAACATTAACTTAAGTTGGTATGTCTAGGGTACATTAATGACATTAGGTGGTCAAGGAAGGGTAGAGTATGTATGGGGAATAAACTTGGGAGGGTGGAGGAGGGGGGCTGAGGATTAGATTGGTGGCTGGCTAATTGATGTTGTCTGAGAAGCAGTCTTTGAATATGTGAGTCTTTAGGGTTTTTCTGAAAGTTGGTATGTCCTTTGTGGCCCATAGTTTATGAGGGATAGAGTTCTATAAGGATGGAGTGAAAAGAGAGAAGGTTCTTTATGAAGTGGTAGAGCTGATTTTAGTAAATAGTATTGGTATGCATAGCATGTTCTGTGAGCCAGTTCATCATTTTCCGTTATCAGTTGTGACTTGAAGTAAGGATTACAAGTGTGGCAAAGATGAGTTACTGAGAATCTTGAAGGTTGTGAGAATGGATTTGTAATTTATGCACTCTATTATTGGTAGCCAGTGAAGTTGTTTGAGCACAGGTGTTATGTAGTCTTTTTTGTGAGTTCATGCTGCTGTGTTGAGTGCAAGTTGGAGCAGGTGGATAGCTGCTTTTGGTAGGCCTTGAAAAATTATATTACAGTAGTCAAAGTGTGGAAAGACAGTTGCTTGGAGGACTGAATGAAAGTCATGGTTTGGTAGGAGACGTTTGAGGTGTTTGATTGTTTAGAGTTTGAAGTAAATGCTCTTTGTAAAATTCCGTATGTGTCCTGTGAAAGTGAGGTGTTGATCCAATATAACTCTAAGGTATCGGTACTTCCAGTTTCACTTGGATTTGGGTCTCATCGAAAGCTATGGAGTTTGGTGGTTTGAAGCTGTTGTCTCTGGTGATGTATAGGGCTTCTGTTTTCTTAACGTTTATGGCCATATTATGTCTTCTGAGGCATTTGCTGACAGAGGAGAAGCATTTTGTTATGGGTGTGATATCTGTGTTTGATGTGCTGATGGGTGTGTAGATCATATAGGATGCTGAATATTTTAATGACTGTGCAAATTGGTTGGAGAAAGATGTGGAATATTAACGAAGAGAGGATGGAGCCTTGCAGGACTCCTTACATTTGAGTGTATGGGGTGGATTTAGAGGGGTCTGTTCTTACTTGTAGCTCTCGGTCTGTTAGATAGGACTTGAACCAGGTGAGGGGCGTGACCGATAGACCAAGTGTTTGCAGTCCCTGGCTGATTAGGTTGTGCAGTATGGAGTCAAATGCTGCTTTTATATCTAAGAAAATGAGTATGAAGCTAGTTTTGGGTTGGTCAGTGCCCTTAATTAGATTGTCTAGTAGGGCAGTCATTAGGGATTCCACTCCATGGTATGGTCTGAATTCATATTGTTGGTGGTCAAGTGGATGATGTGTTTCTATATGATCCTGGAGTTGTTGATAGACTATTTTTTCTAGTATTTTAGCCATGACAGGGAGGCTGACTATGGGCCTGTAGGAGGTTGGTTGGTTGATATTGTTTGATTTCCTTACTTTACAGGGCAGATGGAGGAGGTTTTGAGTTCTGGTGGTACGTATCCTTGTTGCCGAGATAGTTGGGGTGATTTTCAGTATTGTTGGAATGAATTCCTGTCTTGTTAGCTTGATCCAGCTGCCTGGACAAGGGTCAAGTGGTGAAGTGGTTGTATTTATGCTTGTGACGACTTTGTCTAGGTAGCCAGGTGTGATATTTCTGAATGAGTTCCATATGCTTTGATACATAGTTTCTTGCCGATCTGATGTGGTAATGAATGTGTTGGTGCCATTGATGTGAGGTGAAGTTAAGGTCTGGAAGCTGTCTACCATCATCTGTGGGGTGAGGTTGTTTTTTTTTCGGTTTGCTGTGTTATTTCTTTTCTTAGTAACATACATAGTAACATAGTATATGATGGCAGATAAAGACCAGTATGGTCCATCTAGTCTGCCCAGCAAGGTGGCAAGATAGGTGAACCTGCCGCTCTGTGCATGTCACCACTCCCCATGCCTTTGTTTAGGGGTGTACTCAACCACTCCATGTAAGTCACCACTATTTTTGGAGATATAAGAGATAGTTATGTTTGCTTTGATTTTATCCTGCTGCTATAAAGGGATCCACTGTGTCTGTCCCATGCCATTTTGAATTCTGTCACTGTATTTGCCCCCACCACTTCCATCAGGAGGGCATTCCAAGCATTCACTATTTCGAAGAGCTCTCGGGGGTGATTGAGAAAGCTTTGGATCAACTTTGTATGGTAGGTTTTTTTTTTTGCTTGAGTTGTAGCTGCCTGGTATTCCTGTAGTTTGTGATGAGGTCAACAGGCAGGAATTATGATTCTAGTTTGCTTTTATTCGCTGTATCTGCCACTTTTTATATGGTTGACCACACTTTGATGTGGAGACTGGAAAGCCTGGGAATCACAGGCAGAGTCCTAGCCCTGGTTTTGTGTTTTTTCTGGATAACAGATCTCATTTGGTGAAATGGGATTAACTGGAATGATGGAATGATTCTTATTCTTCTGAGTGATGTTGCAACTTGTGCTATTCTATTGGGATCAATCCTCTTCTTTATTTAATTTGTATGTTATTGATCAATGTTATTTCTGCATGCAGGATAAGCTGGGGGGGGAGGGCTTTCTTAAATTTAATTGATGAAGAGCGGGTATTGATAAATGGTCAAGAAAGGGCAAAAATGGAAAGTGTGCCTTCAAGTCAATGCTGACTCCTGGATTTTCTTAGCACTGTGACTGGAAGTAGATTGCCAGGCCTTTCATCCAAGGCAATGGAGGGTTAAGTGACTTTCCCAAGGTCACAAGGAGTGCTAGTAGGAATTGAACCCTGGTCTCTTGGTTACCAAGCCAGAGCTCTAACTATTAGGCTACTCCTCCACTCCCAAGAGAGGCCAGTACAGCACTTATCTGTGTCTGGGGGATGTATATCTGTATGGCTGAAGGAGAATGAAAGCATCTCTCTCTCATGTTCTTCATATCACTTTTATGCACTTACATAGGATTAGGAATATTCAGCTTATGCAGATGGTTTTGCAAGCGATCTAAGCAAACTTGATTACCATAATTAACTATTCTCAGGTTTTCAGGATTATTCTATGCATTTATTGCAGTTGTTACAAAATATGGTTGCTGAAATGTTAATGTAAACAAAACCTAAGGATCAAATGTAGGAAGGACAATTAACTTATGGTAGAAATCTGACAACACTTTAGGCAGAATGTATGTACAGAACCACACTATTGTTATTCTTTACAAGATTTTATGACAAAGTCACCAAGACCTGGGGTTAACTGGCTCTCTGCCCCAAAAAGACCTTCCAAATCAGGTACTTTGGTTCTCTTGAGTCTAGTAGTTCAAAGAAAGCTTTCATCAGCTGAAGACAAAGCTGCAGTCTTGATGGGAGCTTTAAACAGAAGCAAGCCCTGCACAAATCAAACTGAGGGAGGCCAAGGATGGTGACTGCCAGAATGAAGTGATCTGGTGTGACAGAGAGCCTGGAAACTACTTTTGTGGGGAACAGGAAGGCAAAACTCCAAGCTTTCTCTCCAAGGGTAACCATCTATCCTCTCCTCGATTTATCTCCATGGATCATTTAAATTCACTGTGGACCCTAACAAACATCCAAGGAGTCTACTTGTGAAAGCAGGAGGTGAAGTGGCTATATTTGGTGGATATGGACATCATGCTGAGTTTTGGAATTCAAGGACAACTCTTGGACCCTGGGAAAGTTTATGGTGTTTCTCTTCTGCAGATCTCTGTGGCGATGGAAGATTTGTCATCTCTAAAAAGAATTGGGGGTGCTGGAGATGGGAGAGCACTGACTGCTACTGTTACAACTCCTGCAGTGCTGAAGTTGGAGGGAAGCACTTTCTCAAGACAGACAGGAAGCCTGGATGAACCTCCAAATCAAGTTCTTGCAGCAAGCACTCTCAAGCAGTCTGGGCTCAAGGAACCTATACAACACACATTGAGACCACTGGTACTGATCCTGGAATAGAGAACTGCATCGCTAAGACCTGAGAATTTCACCTTAGACTCCATCTGGTCCATGCTGTTTGTCTTAGACAAGCCTTTGTTGAAGATGTCACAAGGTCTTAAAGCTGACACAAAGATTTGACATAGCATGGGGTAATCCTGGATATACACAGGAAAACTGTCAATTGTTGAACAACAGAGACCCCGCAGGTGTGTGTGACTTCTTCGGTTCAAGACAGTGAAGATTTACAAAAGAAAACATCATATCATCAAAGCCCTCAATTTGAGAGCTTTGAACTTTCCTAAATCTCCCACTCTTCCAGATTTATAGTCAAACGATACCTATTGGATGTTTTTGGTATTTCTGCAGATGTGATACCACCAATAAGTGTCTTCCTTAGCCTGGGGGCTGAAAAAGTAAAAAGCTTGGAGAATCAGCAAGTGTCTTTTAACATCTTGGACAGCAAGGGTATGATGCCTGCTGCTTTATTGGTGACTTTAGTTTATTTTGTTTAATCTCTATTTGCAAAGGAAAAATATAAAATACACAGCATGTAGGGTTCCTTATATATACCGAGTATTAACACAGGCATGCATTTACATTTTATTAACATACCCTCCTCAACCTTTTGCCTTCCATTCACCTCTCCTCCCTAAAGAGCAGATGCCATCAGACCTAAAACATCCATTAAGACTCTTTGATCATACATTTATTGTAGTACCTTGAGCTCTATGTGGTAGAGCACCCAAGTACACACTCCAAATTTTCAAAAATATGCTCCAAGATCTCTTAGTTGGCCCTCCTGTTGCCGGTTTTTCCATTAGCATCATATTGTGCAGTTAGTCCCCACTGCATTACAGATGAGCTTCCAAATCCTTCTAGTTGGTCAAAATATACCTTTTAGCTAATAGCCACTTAGCCAGGCCTTCCTTGGAAAATGCTCTACATATTTGTTCCCCTTTTCCTTTCTTTCACATATCTTTAACATTTTTCTTAGCTTCCAGCTTCAATTGCAACCCCAAAATCCAAGCCAAATATTTAGTGCCTTCCAAAACTTGTGTGTTGAAGAATAGAACAGGCCCAGTATGTATGACCCAGTGTGCTCACTACTGCTCCAGATTTCAGACACCAATCAGTGTGTGCATTCTTGGCTCTGTAAGCCTGCACTTAAGAAATATACAACTGTATCATTTTGTATTGAGTTTTCCAGAAGTAGTGTATTATCTATAACAAAAAATAAAAAAAAGAAACCTCCTTCATTCATCCATGTGGTATTTTTGAGTCAAGTTAACCTCCCTTTACAACATGCTAAAAATTGCTTACTATCAAAACACTAAAATTGGAGTAATAAGAAGAGACTGAGGGCTTTCCTTCGTCATCTGGTAAAAGGCATTCTGTTAAGGCTTCCATGCACATGGGTGGGAATGGATTTTTGTCCGATAATATAATGTCTAGTTTGAAGATATCCATATATATATATATATATGATAGAAAGATCAAAAATGCTATAAATTTCTTAATATATTAGCTTCCTATACTTATCATTCAATACATCCTTCAAGGTCTGCAAACCCCTATTCTCCCAGTCCACAAAAACCTTAGCTTGCAACCCAAGAAGAAAGTCTGTATTCCCCTGACTAGTAGCCAACATGACACCTTTTGAATTTTGAATTACAATTCATTCTGCCACATAGCCATCTCTATGCTTTAAAGCAACCAATGGAAGTTTGGTCACATAACTTGGTAAACTCCAAACTGCTGCACGTTTTATTAATCCTAGGCTAAGTAGGTCAAAAATGGATGATTTCATGAAAGGGGTATAATTTATTTATTAGTAGTATTTAGTTCACACCTTTTCAGTAGTAGTTCAAGGTGAGTTACAGACCTATTATCTGTTCCAGACCTATTATCCAGTCTTAATGTGTTACATTCATCATGATGTGCTGCACAATGAAATATCCTAGGATTTCCCTCCCCCATAAGGTCTCAGACTTATCAATTTTGATTAAATCCCTTTGGAGGATATAAACAGGCACCATCGGTAACAGGTAAATCCATTTAGGTAAAATCATTTTATATAGAAAAGTTTTCCTAAAAAGAGAGGGGAAAACACTCCCATCTCCACACTCCACAAGAGGCAGAGACACATTGCTGCTATACAAATTCTGCAAGTCCCGTGGAATCCACACTCCCAGATAGCTTATCCTCCCCTCAGCCTAAAGCAAAAGGAACTATGACCCAGAACTACTTGTCTTCTGTATAATCACAAGTGTCTCAGATTTAGAGAAATTTTACTTTAATCCAGGGAAGGATCTAAAGGCATTCATTTCCTCCAATATATTCTCCAATGACGCCACTGAGTCTGTGATAAGTACGAGGATGTCATCCACAAACACGGCTATCTTAAACTTCATTCCTTGTATAATCACCCTTTTTATCATCCTATCCTTCTTTACTGTTTGTTTGTTTTTAAATTCAGGTGAAGAGAGATTCTAGAAAAAGCAAAACAAGTAAGGGTAAATCTTCCGGCAAGCTACCAGTAACAGTCACTGCAGCCTTTAGACAGGAGTTCAAGGCATGCATCACTTTCAAAAATTCCATCCCATAATTTTGCAAAACCATAAACAGTCTCAATTCATCCCGTGAAAGGCTTTTATTGCATCAAAACTAATCACTAAAGAGGGGATATGTAAGATAATATTTGATGAAGGCTAAGACCCTACAAACAACCAAATATGAATATCTCCCCCCAGACAAATTTCTCTTGCTCTTCTGCAATCAAACTTGGAATAACCTCAGTCTGTTAGCAAGAACCATACACAAAATTTTTATATCAAAATTTAGAAGGGAAATTGGTCTATATGATTTTGTTAAGAGTGGGTCATTACCAGACCTAAGGATGATAGTCATCTATGTTTATTCATTTCACCTGTAAGAGAGCCTGGGTTTATCACAGTTTCAAACATCTTCATGAGGAATAAATACCCAAATTTAGTCCTGCAAAACTTTATAAAAGTCTCCACTGAACCTATCTAATCCTGGAGCTTCAGGGAGGGTAATTTTATAATTGGGCACCTAGGTTTGGGCACCCAGAATGTGCCTATCTTAAACCTATTTTATAAAGAAAAGGAGGCAAATATTTTCTTAGAAAATAGGGACATAGGCTGAAAGCACGTTAAATCTAGGTGCAATTACATATATCAGCTCTATGGCTGATGCAAACGTCTACATCTAGATTTTTAAAGAATATATGTATATTAGATTATTTTATAATTTATGAGCACAACTTTGTGCTCAGCCCAAACTCTGCCCCTGTACACTACCACAGACAAAGTATGCATGAGCAGCCTGAAGCATGTACATTCAGAACAGTGACTGCTCAAAGTATGTATGTAAGTGCTCATTTACCCATGTAAACCACTAAAATACCATGATTTATGCATGTAAATGCCATGCAATGTTCTATGACTCCTTTTAGAATTGCCCCAATAAAGTCTAGTTGTTTGAAAGCCATCGGAACTGCTACAGCTGTCACAGAGGCCTGCAGCTGGCTATTCTATTGCACTGCATAGATGTCATCTGCTTTGCTATTAGAGTCTGTTGTAGAGTCCCTGAAAAAAAGCTACAATAGCAGAGCCTTCATTGATTAACACTCCCGTACTACCTGGCATCATAGCAGAAACTTTGGATCCCATTTCAGATTTAGTGATTTTTGACAAACAACTATTCGTTTTCCTGGAGTTACAGGGTAACTTGACAGATCTTGACTGAGGGCTGCACTGAAGATGGTGGGTGAATTATTGAATCCTTGTGGCAAGCGAGTCCAAGTAAGTTGTCCTCGTCTTCCTGTGGTAGGGTTTTTCCATTCAAATACAAACAAAAGCTGACTGGCCTCTGCCAGGCGTATACAGAAAAAGGCATCTTTTAAGTCCAAAACAGTGAAATGAGTGGCTTCTGCTGGAATCAGTCCCAGGAGGGTGTAAGGATTTGGTACTACTGGATGTATGGTTTCAACTGCACTGTTTACTTGACGTAGATCCTGCACTGGGCGGTAGTCACCTGTCCCAGGCTTCTTGATTGGGAGAAGGGGGGTGTTCCAGGGTGATTGGCATTCTCTAAGAAGTCCATACTGCAGTAATTTCTTCAGGTGGCGATGAATACCTTCAATTGCTGGTCGTGGGAGGGGATACTGACGCACATACACTGGTTCTGCTCCTGGCTTAAGGGTAACAAGTACAGGAGCTATATTTTTCGCTAGGCCAGGTGGATTATTCTCTGCCCATACTCCAGGCGGGGCTGCAATGCTGAGAGGTGTACAGAGGCTTACTGCTTTGGATGCAGATGAATAGAACCGCCATTCTTCTTCTCGGGGGACAGCTAACACCATCAGGCCGGCAGGTTTTGAGTTTATAGTCATTTCCATTTTTCCCCCTTCAACAAAGGATATCTGTGCTTGAAGCTTTGCAAGCATGTCTCGGCCCAACAGGGGAACTGGGCATTCAGGCATGTACAAGAACTGGTGTGTTATCTTCTGTCTCCCTAGTTCACAGGCGCGGTTCTGCAGAAAGGGTCTCGTGGTTCTTGTTCCTGTAGCTCCCACGATTGTAACAGATCGAGAGGACACAGGGGCCACCGGCTTGGCTACTACTGAATGCTCGGCCCCTGTGTCTACGATAAAGTCCATATGCTGGTCTCCAATTTTTACATTGACCATAGGCTCCTGGAGACCTAAGAAGAACTTGGAGCCCGGTCTGGCCTAGTCCTCATCATCCATGAAATCTGCTTCGGTGACTGCCACTCCCTGCATGGCAGTCTCATTTTGCTGGAACTGCTGAAACTGTGCGTGCTGCATCCCCCCTCGCTGCTGGAATCGCCCCCCCCCCCCCGCTCTCCTAGCGCTCCCGCGTCCCCTCCAGGGGGTGGAGCTCATGTTCGGGCACACATCCTTCCAATGTCCTTCCTCTTTACAATAAGCGCACTGATTTGCACCTAAGGGGGGCCGAGCGCTCCCTCGGCCCCTTCCCCATCCTCTGGCTCTTCTGTTAGGATATCCTCCTCCGCGTCCTTCAACTAGTGTTGCAGCGAGCAGATCCACTTTCTTCCACATCCTTCTTTCACTTTCCCGTTTGCTTTCTTGATCACGATTCACATATACCTTTTGTGCGACTTCCATTAACTGTGTTGCGTTCATGCCCGCAAATCCTTCTAATTTTTGCAGTTTTCGTTTTATGTCTCCCTGGGACTGACTCACAAAAGCGGCATTCACCATGCGGAAATTCTCCTGAGCCGCTGGGTCATAGGGGGTGTAAAGTCTATAAGCTTCAGTTAATCGTTCATAGAAAGCAGCTGGACTCTCATCCTGGCGCTGAAGAACGTCCGCTACTTTCCCAATATTCATAGCTCTCTGGCCTCCTTTCTTTAGGCCCTGCAGTATCGCCTGGCGGAACCGGGTGAGGGCCTTTTCTCCTACATCACTATTTGGGTCCCATCCAGGGTCTTCATTCGGGAAATCTGCGGCTGCCGCCTGTCTGGGATCTAGGTTTCTCCCCACTTCAGGGTTCTCTTCCAACCATCGAGTGGTCGCTCGCACTATCCGTGCCCGCTCTTCGGCAGTAAAGAGGGTAGCCAAAAGCTGGCGACAGTCAGACCAGGTGGGCTGATGGGTTTGCATAATACTAGTCATTAACTCTGTTAAATCTTGGGGCTTTTCAGTATAGGAGGCATAATGCGTTTTCCAGTTTAATAAATCTGTTGTGGAGAAGGGCACATACACTAGACTGGTCGGTCCGACCACAACCTGACCGTTGTCTTGAATGGGTAATCCCGGGACCTGCCGCAATGGCAGTTGGTGAGCTTCTCTCGTTCTACTTCGGAAATCATAGCGCATTTCAGTGGGCTTTTGGGTGACGCCGCTACTGGTATCTGGACTAGTGGATGACCCTGGACTGGCATCTAACTCTCCACTAGCAGATTCTTCGGGGGAAGATTGTTCCACCTCAAAGCACTGCTCAGGACTAGGGCTCTGACTTCTTCGGGGACTGGTCCGCTCTTCAGATTTTGGAGGCGGATGACTGGGTGGAGGCACCTCGGCTGGAGGTACTCTCCCTTCCTCTGGCTCTACTCGGAGTATTGGCGGGAGTTCTCGGAGTACTGGCGGAGCTGATGGGACAGGAGTATACAGAAAGGCGGGTGGATACCTTGGGATCTCTGGAGACTCTTGGGCTACATAAATAGGGTGTTTTTCTTTCTTGGCAGGGACTCTCGTGGCAGTTGCTAACATAATTTTACTCTGCCCCTCACAGCAACGCTTCATCCAAGAGGGCTGTTTCTCACATATCCCTAACCATGAGTCTATATAGGAAAACTGTTCAGGACTATAGCTGCGCACTACCTTGTGCACACGGGACACAATTTGGATATCAAAAGTACCTTCTGGTGGCCACCCGGCGTCCAGCGCCGGCCACACCCTACTACACAATATTTCTAAGCGGGTCGGTGACATTTTCATCCCATAATCACCACTAAATCCTTTCTTAAAATTCGTGATCATACAGTTCAACGGAGTTTGTACGGACTCTGCCCCTCCCATTATAACGTATAACGTACAAGACAGCAAACAGAAAGGGTAGGTAGGATGGCTACGGGTAAGGGGTCCGCGCAGCCCACAAAACAATGAGGGGGACAAACACCAAACGCTTCCTCCTGTTCGCGACCTGAACGCGGTCGCCCGGTCAGGAACTGCGCTACTTAGGAGTCCGCTCTCGCTTGGCCTGTATTGCAAGACCTCTCAATCACACATCACACAACCAAACATGTTAGCATTTCCCAATTCCAAATGCCTGGGCTAACTGACAGAACCTAAATTACCAAACCAAAAGGGTCGATGGCTTCGCCCCGCACATACTCATGCAGGGGTACTAGGATCGCCCTGGAAGTTGATCAGACTTCCTTTACCTCTTACTGTACCAAATCAGTCTCGAGACTTTCCCAGAGCTAACTGACTAAGAACCAGAAAAATCAATACTCACCGGATCCAGTAGCTAATGCGCTGCGCAACCAGTTCCACCTTGGGTTGAATCCTGGACTCCCCTGGGTTCGAGGTGTTGGCCAGCCGGACCCAGCAGGCCGCCGAGGCAGGGCGGAACCCTCCGATGCAAGGGACCGGTCGGCGCCTGGGATCCTCTCCACGTCGGTCGGCTGTGGGTCCAGCCGGACCAAACCTGGAGGCGGTAATACGTGGTAGTATTCACTTGCGCACTATTCGCGTATTACGCCATTCCCGGCCAATGCACCAAGAATATGTAATAGCGAAGGGCCCGCAATGAATAAAACCAGGAGTCTATTGACTAGAATTCAAACCAGTTTAATGTGCACAGTCTCAGGCCAATGTCACATACAAAATGTCTGAGCCCTGAGCTCAGAAAATCGATAGTTTATATACTGTTCTTCTCCAGTCTAATACAGGCAAAACTCCTCATTGGTCTCGGTGGCCCCCCTCCCTCTCCCAATAGCCATCTCTGATCTGGCTTGAACCTGTTCTTATTCTGTGCAGGCTTTTCTAGCTGTGGCTCAAATCTCTAGACATAATACATCTGCTACAGTACATTTCGCTACTTTTAAAAGGTCAGTTAGCCAGCAGAGATAGTTGAAAGCACAGCTTTGAGTATCATAACAGTGGAAAAGTTTTACTTTCTTATCAAAAGCAGAGCAGAGCAAAGCAGTGTCTCTAACAGCTACTAGTATTTTCTGTCTGTCTGGTTCTGCTATAATATTCCAAAGTCAGTTATAATATTCTAAAGTAAGGGAGGGGGACTCAGGCCTAGCTGACAGGCCTCTGTTACAGGATGAACTAGGCCATCGCCTATCACAGCACCACTTCCTGAGGGTTTCCTTGGACTCAGATTGCGGGGGGGGGGGGGGGGAGAAAGAGAAAGCTGAAGAGCCAGTCCTCTGGCTTGACGGCATCTGGCCCCACGGTTCAGCAGATTATCGGGTGAGCCTGGGACATGGCAGTAGCACTTCAGCAGGGCCGCTGGTGTCATCAGAGTCAGCCTTGGAGGAGGCGTCTCTAAGCCCCTCAGATAGAGCTGCACCCCTGTATTACCAGCCCATCTGTGTGACCGCTCTCAGCTTCGGATGTGAGTGGAGGAGCCAATGTGTGCACTGAAGGACTCCCTGTCGTGGCATCTTCCCCTATTGTTGGGGGGTTGGTGCCATCAAACGCAAAGGCTTTGAAGGGGCAGTCGGCGTCTGAGGGTGGAAAGCCTTATCTTCTGGAACCTGGTGGGTTGAAGAAACCTGCAATTGTGACTTTGGAAGCTTTGTGGGAAGCAGTAGCCCTGGTGAATTCTTCTTTGCAAAACCTTGCAGGTACTATTTCCTCGAACATAATTTTTGTGAAAGACTCTTTGATAGTGGTCTCCCAGGAGCAGACTCAGCAGGCATCTACGCTGTCTGTCATGGAAGCTAGATTTAGGGAAACTACAGGACTTTCAGAGTGCAATGGTTAAGGATTCTTCAGTGTTATCTCGGAAGATGGAATATCTGGAGAACTCCATGAAGAGGAATAATTTGAGGTTTATTAATTTTCTTAAGTCACCATTGGTACCACCTATTGAGATGCCTAGGAAATATTTTTGGGAAATCCTGAAGTTGCCGACGGACATTTCGGGCTCCAATACTGCTGTCACTGGACTGGTACAATATCAAAACCAGATGGGCTCTTTGGACCTCATTTTTTTTTTTAGAGAGTTCTCTGGATGTTATCACTGAACAGTCTACTTTGCTTATTAATTTTGCTATTGAGGTTGACCGTCATATGGTGTTGAAATCATACTTTCAAAATATGCAGGAACTGTTCTTGGGGGCCAGGATTCAAATTTTTCCTGGGCTACCCAATTAAGGTGAAAATAATTCTTGGCATTAAAACCATGGGTTATTGCCTTGAGGGCTACTTTTTTGTTAAAGTTTCCCTGTCGATGTTTTGTTTTCTTGGAATAAGAGAGATTTCTGTTTTTTTACCCTAAGCAGCTTCTTAGTTTCTTGGTGAGTAGGGAGGGGGCACCTCAGGGTTAGTAGTCTTCCTGTTTAAGCTGACTGCTATTGCCATATCTCTAGATATTTTCCTGTGTTAAAAATTTTCTAAACTTGCTCCCTGACTATGTAATCTGATGGGTTTATGTATCATTTTCTTGTATTTCTTGCTGGAACCCTTTTTCCTGTATTTTTTGGTTTTCTTGATTTTGCCTTAATTCTTGATATCTGGGAATGTAACAGCATAAATGCAAATAAATATAAATTAAAAAAATATATATATGTACAAAAAGCTGAAACACAAACCCAAAATGGCCAAAAGAGGGAGCACTCCCCTTAATCACTGCCAAAGACAGACCAATCTAAAAAAGATAAATACAAGGATACACATATTATAAAGTCTCCACCGCGTGCACATCTCTTTTCATCTTTAAAAAAAAAACCTTATACATAATACATACATAATTGAATCAATTAATAGAGGCTGGTACTCAGGAAAAATACATCAGCCCGAAGTACACAGACTTCAAACAATCCAGAAAAGAATGGTGTTAATTCTCATGTCACAGCTTAAAAACTAAAAACCACGGGTGAAGAAAAGAAAAAAACAAAAACCAAAAGTAAAATCAGTACATCACTTTATATTCCATTTCAGGCACAGGTAAATTCCTTACATCTTCTTCAGTAAAAAATGAGGCAAGAATTCATTCAGTCTCTCTACTATGGCCTTGTCTTCACTTAGTGCCCCTTTTACTCCTCTATCGTCCAATGGTCCAACCGACTGCCTCACAGGTTTTTCGCTACAAATGTACTTGAACAAATTTTTATTATGCATTTTTGGTTTCATGGCAAGCTTTTTTTCATATTCTCTCTGTCTGCATAATCAATGCCTTGCATCTAACTTGGCAATGCTTATGTTGTTTCCCGTTTTTGTCATTTGGCTCCTTTTTCCATTTCCGGAAAGATGCTTTTTAAAATCTCAACAGCCTCTCTGACCTCGCCTTTAAACCAGTTTTCTGGCCTTCCTTCCACTTTTCTTAAAACGTGGAATACATCTGTTCTGGGCTTCCAAGAAAGCACAGTTACTTACCTGTAACAGGTGATCTCTGGGAACAGCAGGAATAAGTCTTCACATATGGGTACGTCGGTACTGACGGAGCCTGCGCGGGAACGCTCCCCAGCGTCCAATCAGAAAGCTTTTGGGAGCATCCCTCCCTCAGCGCCTGCGTGCTGCCTTCCCGCCTTTCCAACTGTCTCTCCTCAGTTGAGTTTCATAGCTGAGACAAAGAGAGAGAGAAGAGGAAAGGAAAGATAGATATAGAAATACAACTCCTAGGGGAGGTGGGTGGGTTGTGAAGACTTATTCCTGCTGTTCCCAGAGATTACCTGTTACAGGTAAGTAACTGTGCTATCTCCAGGAACAAGCAGGAATGAGTCTTCACATATGCGGACTCCCAAGCTAAGATGCCTGGAGCCCTAACATGTTGAAGATTGAAAACATGCTACACCTCATATGGCCAGGCATCCTGAGGATGGAGGGCAGGAGTTGAAAAGAGAGGAGCTGCAGAAAAACAGCTAACCTAAGAAAGGACTACCCGGAAGGAGTCCTTGTATGTATAGTCATTATCAAAAGATATATTGAAATGAACAATCACCATAATATTGAAATGAACAATCACCATATGATGCTCACCTACTGGATTGCAGGAAGTAGAGAGGCTGATGGAGTCTACTGGGGATCCAGTAGAATAATGTTCAAGGTGATCTCACTGGAGTGAAGGTGGAGGTCAACATCTGGAAGTGAGAGGTGACCTCAGGATTCAATTGGGGTAGCACAAACACGGCAGGTCTTCAGTGGGAAGCTTCATGGAAAGCTGAAAACTCTTTTGGCTACAGAAGTATTCAGAGGTAGGAGCAAAAGAGGAAGACTGACCGATCTGGAATTGAATCTGAAATCCACTGAAGATCCACCATGTCTTTCCTAACTGGTGAGAGGTAGGAAGACATTGGGCATGGAGCTTCAGGGATACGTAAACCTAGGATACGGTAGGGCTGTCAGTTCCACAGCAGTGGTTGTGCGCAGAATACCCGAAACATACTGTGGAACAGTATGAAGCTGTGCAACCCACTGTCAGAAACATATAGGAAGGTAAAAACCTTTATGAGCATAGACAGTCGGGAGATAAGTATGGAAATACATATCTACCTATAATAAGTATCCGGACAGATACACACATATATGTAGAGATATGTGTATATACATATATATATATATATATATGGGTATATAGATATATATATATATATAATAAGATCTAAAGGGCATAGCATATGCACACTTAGCTGACAGACAAATACATCTACCGAGATGTAAGTAGATATATATATATATATATATATATATATATATACCTTAATATATAGGTCTAAAGATAGATGCCTGCAGTAAGCAGGCAGAGTCACGCATATCTGCCTGCCTTCAGAGACGCCGCTTTTCGGACCATCCACCCCCTCTTCAGCTCCTGCCCAATCGGGGCAGTGGGAGCCCGGGAAAGCAGCAGCGGCAGCAGTTAAAAGCGGCGTCCCTGCCTTCAGAGACGCCGCTTTTCGGACCATCCACCCCCTCTTCAGCTCCTGCCCAATCGGGGCAGTGGGAGCCCGGGAAAGCAGCAGCGGCAGCAGTTAAAAGCGGCGTCCCTGCCTTCAGAGACACCGCTTTTCGGACCATCCACCCCCTCTTCAGCTCCTGCCCAATCGGGGCAGTGGGAGCCCGGGAAAGCAGCAGCGGCAGCAGTTAAAAACAGTGTCCCTGCCTTCAGAGACGCCGCTTTTCGGACCATCCACCCCCTCTTCAGCTCCTGCCCAATCGGGGCAGTGGGAGCCCGGGAAAGTGGCAGCAGTTAAAAGCAGCGTCCCTGCCTTCAGAGACGCCGCTTTTTGGACCATCCACCCCCTCTTCAGCTCCTGCCCAATCGGGGCAATGGGAGCCCGGGAAAGCAGCAGCGGCAGCAGTTAAAAGCGGCGTCCCTGCAGGGCGGGCCTGCGCCTGAGGGCCTCGCCAGAGGGCCCTTTGGCGTGGCCCTTAGGCGAGGCACAAAGGCGAGCAGAAGGGAACGAGAAAGGAAACAGCAGCACCGACAACACCACAACAGAACATAACAAGAAGCAGACTGAGGCGAAGGACTTCAGAACCGCAAGCAGTCCTTTCACAAGAACATCACATCAAAACAAAATGATCACAACACTGTTTCTACCAATCAGCCTCATCCTCACACATTTCCTACTTCCAAACTCTCACTTCCACTACACACACCCTAACTCAACATGGCACCCCCCAACCATCTGGTCACCCATAGAACCCCTGTACACCCATTCTGCCACACTTAGCACACCAATGACAAAAAGGAAAAACACACACAAATCACACTCCCACACACCACAATCAAAGGAAACACATGAAACTATAAAGCCCATAAGGCATACAACAGTAGAGCTCATAAACACAAGATCCATATGCAACAAGATACACACAATAGCAGACCACATAGAAGACCACCAGCCAGACATACTTTGCATAACAGAGACTTGGCTCAACACAACTGACAATGTACTACTCAATCAATTGGTACCAGACTCATACACAGCATACAACTGCCCACGCACCCACAAACGTGGAGGAGGGGTATTAATAATTGCAAAGAACAACCTAAAATTCAAAACCCAGAGCTCCACAGACACACCTCAAGGCAACACGCTCAGCATCGTGAACAAACACCTGGCTCTCTGCCTAACATACAGAGCACCCAGGGCCTCACCCGATGAACTAGCCTCTACGCTAGAAGCAGTATGCGACATCACCGCAACTAACAGGCCCACGTTACTGCTAGGAGACTTCAACCTCAAGTTCACCAACAACAAAGATGCAGAAGCCTTCCTCCAAGCAATGACATCACTCCAATTTACCCAAATCATCGACGCCCCAACACAGAGACATGGCTCTACCCCGGACCTCATCTTCGCAACCAACTACCTAACATCAAGAGGCCTAAAAATTTTTTATATATAAATATAATAATAATTATTATATTTATATAAAAAAAATTTTGCCTCATACTTGTTTTTTCCTCTTTTAAGCTATATTTGTTTAATTATAGTGATGATTAGTATATTTTAATTTATCTATATTTTAATTATCTGTGTTGTGTTCTCCAGCCCTACGTTTGTCCGTGTTACTTTAACTGTTTTTATATAGAGCATTTATTTGGTTGTTAATTTTGAAGTTTTGTATATACATTTAACATCATGCCTATTGTTTTTATTTGTTTTTAATTGTTCTCATTTTTGTTTTAATGTTTGTTCAAGTTGTAATCCCCCTGAGGAAGGCGTTGCCGAAATGCGTTGGGGTCCCTATCAAATAAAGACTCAACTGTTCATCCAACGTCTCCTGCTTCTTGTGTCGTCTTATAGATCACAATGTACATACCGGTAGTACAGAACAATGTATCATAGCTCATGCTGTAATTTAGCTCACATTGTACCTAGTTCAACCTAATCTGTTACACTACCCTTCTACATGCAATGCATAACATTTTTTCACTGCATGAACTACCCATCCCCACTATTGATTGTATTGCTGTGACACTGCTTTGATTGTATGATAAGGCGGTATAGAAATACCGTTAAATAAATAAATAAAATATCTGGACATTCACATGGAGATGTGAAGGGAAAAGATTTCTCTAAGAACAAGGAGGTCAAACCTACTTGAGAGATATATAGAGAATCTATTCCCCCAGAGATGATAGTAAAGGAATGCTATCTAGTGAATTACCAGGATGGTTACGTGAAAAGACAGAGGATGATATCAGTTTGTAAACAGCAAGTCCGGAGTCCTGTGGAACTCCAGCATGGTAAAAGGACAGAAACGCATAGGATGAGATACCAGGTTGACCTACGTGAGGGACAAGGAGGTATCATGCGTTTTTCAGATTAATATGTGCTGTCCTTGAAGTGTTAGGATACCATGGAGACAAGCTGCAAGAAAAAAAAGAGTATATTCCCTAAGGAAGGGAATAACTCTTAGACTTTCACGTGGAGAAGGCTTATGTCCTTTTCCCTCTATTTTTTTTTTTTTAAATAGCAGGGTATGAAGAACCCTCACAGTCATAGGGGATGATTGAGGAAGCATTTCTCAACCATGATGGATAGCCATTAGATAAAACTCTATGCTCTCTAGCAAGGGCCCATAGTGGAAAGCTTCTCAGTAGGACTGCAGAGAGCATTATGCAGGAAAACTGGGATGTAGAACTGGCTGATGGAGTAAACTGACAGCCAAGTCTACTACGTTGCCAAATCCAGAGACTGGAGATGGCAAGGGTAGAAGATAGTGTAAGAAGCCTGTAGTGAAAGATTATCCAAGAAAGATGTAGAAAACTTTCTTGGAATCACTACTAAGGCTAGACAGGAGTGGCGAAAGACAAGACTGGGACTTGTGGAAAAGTACCAGTAGTCAAGCACTGGACTCCTGCTGGGGCAACTACTGAATAGGACAACAGGGAGAGTCGGTCTGTGTCAAACAGAGAGAACAGACTGAATAAAGAGAGCAAGCTGTCTCTGTCTGCAGAGCTGCCTAGATAAAGAAAGGAGTTACTCAGGAGAAGAAACTCTACAGTGAAAAGGAAGACAAGAAAAGTCTTTCAATAGTATGGTACCACTCTTACAGGGGAAACCCTGGCGAAGAGGATAGAGATAGAAGCTGAAGAAGGACTTACCACATGGTAAGTCCCTGGAAGGAAAAAATTCATGCTGGTACAGAGAAACTATCATGTGATAGTTGCTAAACCTCTCTTCTAGTCAGGAAGAGGTGGAACTCTGTAACATATAGACATGAATAGCCTGACAGTTCAGCATAGTGAAGAGTAATGGATTTCCTGAGAATAGGAAACCCTGAGCAGAGTTTTGAATGGAAAAACAGTGAAAACTTCTGCTGAAAAGGAATTAAGAGTAGTTATAAAAAGATTAATCAGAAACCTATGGTTATTGTATTTATTCAGCCTGGCCAGAGTTTGGATTCTTCAGACCAGGGCGAGACTTCCCCTGCTTGGGAAGAACCGAATGATGGGCAGGAGAAGAGGAAAACCTCTTTCTTTTAGGGAAAGAAGGTTTGGTAGGGCATTTCCTACCTGCTGAGGAAGGAGGGGGCTTAGGATGGCCCTCAGAAACAGGAAAGTCAGTGGAGCAATGAGCAACCTGACGTAAGGACTCCTTATTGAAGAGATTTTCTCCAGTACAAGGAGTATTACTCAGTCTTTGTTGTGCCCATCTACTCAAGTCTGAGGCTTGGAGCCAGGCTTTATGACGTGCTCCTATGGCTATAGCAGAAGTTCTGCTAACAGACTCAAAAGAGTCTAGGGAAGCACGAGAAAGAAACCAAGAGATATTTTGGCTATGACTAAGAAGTAAGGAATAGTCTGCAGCCTTGGGTCCTGATAGAAAAGGAGACAAAAGAGATAATTTCTTTGTGATCTCCTGAAGGGATAGACTCATATAGAAAATATATGAGAGAATCTTTGTTGCCAGCATAGATGTTTGGAAGGTTTGACGTCCAAAGGCATCCAGTGTTCTAGATGCACGCCCTGGCGGGAAAGAAGAATATTTTTTCTTGCTTTTTACCTTCCTCATTGCTGATTCCACTACAATGGAATGATGGGGAAGTTGAGGCTTTTGAAATCCTGGAGAGGGGGGCACCTGATACAGAAGATCAGTTGCTGTAGGAGGTGAAGAAACCCTTAAAGGTTTTTCCCATACCCTCAGAAGAAGATTCTGCAAAGAGTGATGTAAAGGAAGCATTATAGTTTCCTTTTCTGCAGAAAAATCCTGAGAAGACTCGTAGCCAGGGATAGGAATATTAAGGAAGGTTGCCATGTCAAGGAGAAATTTCTGAAAAGAAGGATCTCCGATGGGAACCATCCCTGGACAGGTTAAACCTGAAAAGGAAGCCTGGGCACCGGAGGATGTACCTGTCCGGTGCAGAACAGGATTTGTAATGGATGGATACTGGAACTGGCAATTATGAGTTGATACAGTCAGTAGTGCATCATCCATGCCAGGTATCGACTCCAAACTAGGTGTAGAAAGGAGCGATCCAGGTGAACAGAGCATGGAAGGAGCTGGTCCCGATGATACTGCCCGTACCGACATTGATACCGATACCGGTAGCTGTGCCAGAAACGCCGAAGCAGTTAGCGGAGGCTGCTCGAACGGTACCGAGGAAACTCGAAAGTCTCGGTGGATATCCTCGGTACCGCGCATCCGGAAACGGTGCGTGTCGGTTCCGAGACGCGTCGGTACCCAGTCTTCCAGACTAGATAGCGATTCTAGACTTGGCATCAAAGGAAGCAAATCTATCGATGCATGTCTAGATGGTACCGGCGTCAGGGGTCGTATCGACGGTGCCGATACTGGAAAGTCAATCTGGGTATCGATCAGTCCCGAAGGCACCGAGTACACCAGATGACAATCCCTGGTGATGAGTAAATCGCTCAACACCAGTGCTGATGCTGGGTAATCGGTACCGCTTGAAGCGGATGCCACTACCGTGCATTGCTTAGATACTGGAAAGTCAAACTGGAGTGTATTGATCGGTCCCGAAGGTACCGAGGACGCCAGATGACGATCCGTGGTGAGGAGTGGAGTACTCAACACCGGTGCCGATGCCGGGTTATCGGTACCGCTCGAAGCGGATGCCACCCCCGAGCATGGCTCAGGTATGTTCTTGTGAGGGGTGAGCCCCAGGAACAACCTGAAACCCCTGAAATGCTTTGGAGCCCGAAGACTCCCGCCGGGGTTTTGATGCCAATGTGGTCTTGAGGGCAAGGCCGGGGCCATCAGCATGCTTAGCATGAGACTTACCACTCAAGGATTGGCTAGTCTTAACAGACTGTTTGTGGGTTACCTGATCCTGTAGAGAAGAAATGGCTGGTGCCCTGACACAGGGAGGGAAAACGGTATCGAGGGAAACTCAAAATAGAAAATCTCTTCTCACAGCATTGTAGCCTGACGGTTCAGGGGAAAAGGGGTCAGGGCCCAAACAGGTTAGACACCAGTTATTGGAGTCTAAAAAGAAAACTGTATTTCCACAGTGAAGGCACTTCTTAGGAGAAGAAGGCTCCATGATGGAGAGGCCTTATAGTCCCAAAAAAATTTAAGATAAAAACTGAGGGAAAGTCTCCCTCAGTTTGAGAAAAAGAAAAGAAAAAACCCCACCGGCGGTACCGGTGGCGGCGGGAAAACAGCCACGACCACAAGAAAACAAGAATTGAAAAATTTAAAGAAAAATGTTTCTGCGGTGACAGGAGGACGTCCTGCCGGCTCCGCGGAAAAACGAAAACTGAGGAGAGACAGTTGGAAAGGCGGGAAGGCAGCACGCAGGCGCTGAGGGATGCTCCCGAAAGCTTTCTGATTGGACGCTGGGGAGCGTTCCCGCGCAGGCTCCGTCGGTACCGACGTACCCATATGTGAAGACTCATTCCTGCTTGTTCCTGGAGATAGTATTTTTAAACAATGCCCACGCTTTATGCAAATATTTAGCATTTGCAGATGCTCTTTTTAGTCTTTTGCTAACAATTTTCCTCATTTCATCACAGTCTCCCTTTGGAAAGTTAAATGGGAGTACTGTGGATTTCCTTGCCATCCTTCTTTCATTTTTTAATCAAATGTGATCATGCTATGATCACTACTGCTATGTGGCCCAAACACCCCTATCTCTTGCACCAGATTCTGCATGCCACTAAGGACTAGGTCCAGAATAGCTTTTCCTCTTGTCGGTTCATGAACCAGCTGCTCCAAGAAGCAGTCATTTATTTAATCTAGAAACTCTCTCCCTAACATGTCCTGCTGTGACATTGACCCAGTCGATGCCCGGGTAATTGAAATCACCCATTATTACTATGTTGTAACTTTTGTTAGCTTCCCTGACTTCTTTCAACATTTCATTATCCATCTGTTCATTCTGGCCAGGTGGTCAGTAGTACACCCCTACTGCCATTACCTTCCCCTTTTTACATGGAATCTCTGTCCATAGAGATTCTACAGCGTATTTTGTTTCCTGCAAAACTTTAATCCTATGTGACTCGATGTTCTCTCTAACAGAGGGCAACCCCTACACCAATTTGATCTACTCTGTCATTGCGATATAGTTTGTACCTAGGTATGACAGTGTGCAATTGGTTGTCCTCCTTCCACCAGGTTTGAGATACCAATCATATCTAACCTCTCATTTAGAGCTATATATTCTAACTCTCCCATCTTATTTTTTAGACTTCTAGCATTTGCAAACAAGTATTTAAGAGGTGGTATTTTAGTCATACTAACAATCTGGTTATCAGTTGACAAGGGTAATTTGGAATCTTTCTGCTTTGTACTTAAGGACATCTGGGTAACTTTTATCTTTATTGGAACCTCTCTGTTTGGATGTCCTAACTACCCCTGTTTTGTTATTATCCTTCATGGATACATTCTTACGAACCATGCGCTCTTGGGCTACTGTTGGCTTTCCCCTATTATCTAGTTTAAAAGATGCTTTATCTTCTTTTTAAATGTTAATGCCAGCAGCCTGGCTCCATCCTGGTTAAGGTGGAGCCAATCCCTTCGGAAGAGTCCCTCCCTTCCCCAGAAAGTTGCCCCGTTCCTAACAAATCTAAAACCCTCTTCTTTGCACCATTGTTTCATCCACGCATTGAGACTTTGGAGATCTGCCTGCCTTTTGGGCCCTGTGCGTGGCACAGGAAGCATATCAGAGAATGCTACCCTGGAAGTTCTGGATTTCAACTTCCTACCTAAAAGCCTAAATTTGGTATCCAGAACCGCCATCCCACATTTTCCTATGTCATTGGTACCAACATGTACCAAGACAGCAGACTCCTCCGCAGCGCTATCTAAAACCTTGTCTATGTGGCGCGTGAGGTCTGCTACCTTTGCACCAGGCAGGCGTGTTACCAGGCGATCCTCATGTCCACCAGCAACCCAGCTATCTACATGCCTAATGATTGAATCACCCACAATAACAGCTGTCCTAACCTTTCCCTCATGGGCACATGGCCCTGGAGAAACCTCCTCAGTGCAAGAGGGTGTTACATCTCCTGGTGGATAGGTCCTAGCTTCAGGATCACTTCCTGCCTCACCAAGGTGATGCTCTCCTTTCACGAGACTTCTTTCCTCCATGGCAGTTGAGACACTGCCAGACTGGAAATGGGGCTTCAATACTATGTCCCTGTAGTTTTCATCTATGTACCTCTCTGACTTCCTTGTCTTACAAGTCTGCTACTCTAGCATTCAGAGATTGCACTCGTTCCCTGAGGGCAAAGAGCTCCTTGCATCTAGTGCATAAGTAAGACTTCTCACTAACTGGGAGAAAATCATACATGTGACACTCAATACAAAAGAATGGATAACCCCCATCTCACTGTTGGACTGCTGTCTGCATGTTAGGTATTTAAGTTGTTTTTAGTTGCTAGGCATACCACTATACCAAATAAGTGTAAGGGAGTTTGTTCACCTCAAGATTAATTATTTTCAGGGCCTTAACTCATCTATTCCTGATGAGGATAATCAGCTGAAATAGAAGGGAATATGAATACCACTCCCCCCTTAATAGGGCTAAGACCCTAAAAAGCTAGGATTATGCCTGGGGTAGGTGGGAGTTGGGGTGGGAGGAAGGGAACTTAGTAAAGGCTGGCTTGCCACACAGCTCCCAGACCTGTGCGTCTATAGTAATCTGTGACCAATTTCCTTGCTAGACAGAGTCTTTCAAAATGCCCCTTTATCTGTCACTTGGCCTTAACACCTATTTAAAACAATTTCACAGTTCTCTTGCCCATCTAGAAGGCCTCTTTGTAAAGGTCTCTAGAAACAATTCATTGCTCAAAGAATACTGACCCTGTTTTTCCTGTTATGCTGTTATACACTGATTTGATTTAAATTAAAGCTCCTTGCTGATACAGTACTAGGCCCTGACTGAGTATTAAATTTAAACTAGAAGCTTACTGCTGGGTTTTAAATTTAACTGAAAGCTCTCTACTAGGTTCTGAATTTAAACTAAAAGCCCTCTGTTCGGTTTTACATTTAAACTGAAAGCTCTCTGCTGGGTTCTGAATTTAAACTGAAAGCTTTCTGCTGGGCCTTAAACTTAAACTGAAAGCTACCTGCTGAGTTTTTAAAGTAAACTAAAAGCTCTTTGCTGATACTAGGTCCTTACTGAGTATTACATTTAAACTAGAAGCTCTCTGCTGGGTTCTGAATTTAAACTGAAAGCTACCTGCTCAGTTTTTAATGTAAACTAAAAACTCTTTGCTGATACTAGACCTTCACCGATTTAACAAATACACTGGATTCTAATTTATACAGATTAATCAGCTTTAATCTAAAGAATTCCTTTTTCCCCACGATTTAGAAAAGTTCCCATAAGTAAATACTTACAATTGCAGATCTCTCTACAGAAGTAACAATCCCTTTTTGTAGTCCTTCAAGACTCAGTCAAAACATATGTCACAAAACCTAGATCATCCAAATGTTCAATCTCTTGTTGCAACCCTTGGGTCGGATCATTCGATAGCGGGTTGTAATATGCTGTATCACCTAACTGGCACTGCATCTCATTCATATAATCATTCCTACTTAAAACCACAATAGCACCCCCTTTATCCACTGATCATATAATATCATCTTCTTTCTCTTTAAGCCTACTGATTGCCTGATATATTGCTTTAGACATCAAAACATCCCTTCTGTTTCTTACATTCTAAGGCTTCAATGTCCATAGTCCCTGGTGAAACCCATCGGGAGTCATTTTTAATTACTGATATATCAGCATGTCCAGCTGTGGTATTAGAAAAAATAATTTATGATTCACATTCTCCATATGAACTGAAACAGATCCACCCTGGTTTGAAAAGCATATTTATGTGTCGGCACAAATGACAACCCATTATAAGTACATCTTCCTCAATCTGGGATAGATGAACATCAGACAGGTTGATTATTGGTAACTCACCTAATACTTCATCCAGGGGAGACCCCTTTCTCTTCCTCCCCCCCTGTACTGATACCCTTGTATCTCCCACTTGACTTTCTTCTCCGTTTCTGAATACTTGGGTCCATTCGTTTTATATAAAAAAACATGAAGTAGAAGGAGAGGGTGTGTGTCTATCTGTGCATCAAAAGGATCATCCATCGCCCTCCTGAAGATTTTATACCTTCTCCCCTCCCCTTCACGTCATCAGTGACTATAGACTCATTTTTCTTTTTCTCAAAAGTCACATGCCTTTGCTGAGACATCTTAGGCCTTGCCCATGAGTAAAAAGGACCATTATTGTAATCATTTTCATCATGCTTAAAATTTCTCATATTTGGTTTTCTTCAAATTTTTCTTAAAATCATCCAACATCTTTGGTTCTTTTAAAATCCTTAGTCCATAAGGAATTAATTTGGCCCAATAATAATGAAGAAGTGCTCCATAATGCAACTCCACGCAAAACTTTTTATGCAATCTAATCAAGTCAACCATTTTATCAACATCCAATTCAGAACTTGCGTGGTCAAAGATCGATGGATCCTGTAACAGATCTTGTAAATGATCATCTTTATAGCTGAAGGTATCCTTCCAAAGCTCAAACACCATTAATGACCCAGCTAGAGGAAAGTCCACAGAAAACAGGAAACCCTCCCATAGGGCAAATGCTTAGAACAAAAACAGTGGAAGTCCCAAAGGAACCAACACAGCTTAAAAACAATAAATAATTTTAAACCGTAAATAAATTTTAATACATAAAGCATAGTTCCTCACTGTAACAGATGATCTACAGGAACAGCAGGAATCAGTTTTCACATATGGGTGATGTTGGCACTGACAGAGCCCGTGTGGCAACGCCCCCAAGCGTTTAATAGGAAAGCCCTTGAGAGCACTCCACTGTGCCTGTGCACCTAACTTCCCACCTCCCCAACTCTAGCACAAAGCCAAAAAAAACTTAACACACCCAGCTACGATCAGAATAAAAATGCTATAGACTGTATGACCAGGTGACAGACTGCCTTTTAAATCGACATTCCCGCCAGAGCTGGCTGAGTGACAGCAGCATCGCAACGAGACTGTCCAAACTTCAAATCATCTAAAATATGCTGGAAGCCCCACATATAGAATATTACAATAATCCAGCACCGACAAAACAAGTGCATGGACAATGAGGTGCATGAATTAATCTAAGAAGTCTTTCAAGGTTAGTGCGAACTGTTGGAAAAACACCACGTACAACATCTAAAGAACTTGAGACTGACATGGAACAATCTGGAGTGGTAATTTCAACACACACCATACGCCGCACACTAAACAAAGGAGGACTTCATGGGGAAAAGCTAAGGAGGCCCCACTACTCAAGGACAAACACAAAAAGGCATGCTTGATCTTTGCCCGAAACCACAGGGGTTGTGCATGTATGCATCAAGGGCTGTGCATATGCAGCTGTGACATGAAGGCTTCTCTTTCCCTTGGACTTTCCCCCAGTTCTCCTGCTCTCAATTCCTGTCCCTCCCATTGTCTTGCACTATTCCTCTTACCTACCCTTTATCACCCTCTCTCTTACCTTCCTTCCCCTGCTACAAAACTTTGTACTCTCTCTCCTCTTCATTTATGTTGCTCCTCTAAACCAATCCCATCCCTTATGCTCTGCTCCTTTCTCCTCTAACTCTGCCCCTTCTCTTTTGTTTTGTCTCTCGCTTCTCTTCTCTGTAACCCTATCCATTCCCTCACATTCTGCCCCATCTTTCTGACTAATCCCACCCCCTTCCATATATTCTACTTCTTTCTTTCTCCTAATTCCACCTCTTGCATTTTGCTCTTCTCCTTTTCTCCTCCCTATCACTACTCCTTTTCCATATGTTCTGCCCCCTCACTTGCACCTTCACACGCAATGCTGCAGCTCTCTGCTTGCTACCAGTCCTTCACCATGATTCTCCCTTTTCCTGCTAGTGGGACCCAGGAACTCCCACTGGCTCCTCCTGGCAGAACCTGGGGATTCCTGCCAGCTCTTTAACTTTGCTGTATACTTCTTCTAGCTGGTTCAACTCTGGGACTCCTGCTGGCTTTTTAATACCTTCTGTGTTGTCTGTCTTGACAAGATTGTAAGCTCTGATGAACAGAGACCGTCTCTTACATGTCTGTGCAGCGCTGCATATGACTTGTAGTGCTATAAAATGCTCAGTAATACTGGGGAAGTAACAATATGGCGGTGGCAGGACCTGCTGTGCTGTGAGGTGGCGTCTCAGTCTTTTCGTTTGCTTCGAGGTGCGCTCCTTAACTTTGGCAGTATGGGGCAGAAAAAAACAAAAGCAAGCTGTCTTACCTCTGGGACGGACTTGCTGGGTCCCTCAAGCCAGCGAACGCTGAGAGAATGTGGCTTTGTGGCTGGCGTTGGAGCGGCGTCTTCGGCAGGGGCGGCAGGAGGAGTGTCATCCCTGAGCACCTCGGAGCAGCGTACCCCTTCACGGCAACCCGGAAGTGTTTCCCCAGCTGGAGCAGCACTTCCTGAGGGTTTGCCTGAGAGCATACCATTGAAGGACGAGGTAGAAGGTATTCCAGCAGGGTTTTCTCTTTCTCCTGGCGTGGAGGTGCAGCAGAAGGCAGTCGTACAAGACGTGCCATCGGAGGGGATGACTGCAGTTGTACTTGGTCAAGAGGAAGCTCTTTTGGGTGTTAGCATGTTGGTGAGACCGGCGGTGATTACAGTGGAAATGCTGTGGGAAGGCCTGGCAAATCTAAACACCTCCCTGATGAATGTATTGGGGTCTGTGAGTACTGAGATTGTGGGGGTTAAGTCAGCTTGTGCTACCCTCACTGGTGTCCAGGATGAACAAGTTGGGTGAATCTCCAAGTTGGAATAGGACATTGGGCAACTTCGGGACTTGGTCGCTGCTCAGATTAAAGACAGAACTGTGTCTATTAGAAAAATGGAATATCTGGAAAATCAGGTCCGTCGGTGTAATCTGCGGTTCCTAAATTTCCCTAGGTTTCCTTTGCTGTCACCTATGGAGAAGGTTAGGAAGTACTTTGGGGAAATTTTGAAGATTCTTCCTGAGCACTTCCCACCTTTGATTAGGGCTCAGTATCTGTCTTTGGGATTAAAGGATCAGGGATCCAATATCCCTCCTGTTTCTCCTGGGGTGGGTGACCTCACAGGGTTTTTGGAAACCTCCCTGGAGGTTATTACAGATAAAGCTACTCTCCTTGTAACCTTGGCACTGTAGTCGGATAAGTTTTATCTTCTTATATTATATTTCAAGAACTTCAATGAAGTTTTCCTAGGCTCTAATGTGTGAATATTTCCTGATGCATCTCGAGTGAGCACAGCTGAGAAGGAAGGACTTTTTGGCCCTTCGCCCCAGGTTTATAGCTCTTGGGGCAACTTTTCAGCTAAAATTTCCTACCAAGTGTTATATTTAAACAGAAAGTTTGTGTTTTTTTGACCCTGGGCAACTTCAGGAGTTTTTGGAAGCTAGGGAAGATGTGTTTGTTGAAGTCGCTGTGCCCTCCCATTCGGCTGATGCTTAAGTCTCCACCTGCCAGAATGTGCAGTGATTAGGTAGTTTAGGACCTCTCAGGGTTCTTTACTTTCCATGTAATTTTGTTCCTAGTACTCCCTCAATATTTTTTCACTTGGGGTCTAATATTGTAAATGGGTGATTTGTTTCATTGGGTTGTATATTTCTTATTTTTTCTTGGAATGCCCATTTTCTTTTTCATTCAATGTAACTTTTGGATGTATTATTCATTAATAACTGATAAATAAAAAATTTAAAAAAATAATAAAAATGTTCAGTAGTAGTAGAATCTCCCCCCCAGCAAACTAGGTACAGTACATCAGTAGTCAACTTACTGCTTTCTTCTATGCAGCCCCATCATTTTGGAACTCTCCACCTCTATATCTACACTTGCAATCTAATTATAAAAAATTAAGAATTAGTCTTAAAACCCTCTTTTTCATACAAGCCTTTGGTGAGCTACTGAGCAAAATATCTCTCCATAATCATTCCCACCATAATTTTATACCCTAAGTTGCTCTTCTTTCTGCCATCCCCCAGCTTTTCTTTTTCCTCCTTTACCGCAGTTTACATTTACGTTACATTTTATTTTACTATGTTTTATACTTTCACTTATTATACTTAGCAAAAATGCTTAAGCAGGTGTCCAGAAAGCAAAGTTACTCACCTGTAACAAGTGATCTCCGGGAACAGCAGGAATCAGTCTTCACAAATGGGTGATGTCCCCAGCATACAATAGGAATGCTTTTGGAAGCATCGCCTTTCCAGCAATTTTCCTTAGTCAGGTATACAGCAGAGAAAAACCCCCTTAAGAGAAAAAGATAATTAGAAAAATGGAATGATGACAATTCTGAGGGGAGGTGGGCGGGTTGTGAACACTGATTCCTGCTGTTCCCAGAAATCACCTTTTAGAGGTGAGTAACTACGCTATATCCAGGAACAAGCAGGAATGCAATCTTCATATATGGGACTCCCTAGCCCACGACTACCTAGCAGAAGAGAGAAGACCAGAACTAAAACAGGGTAACGTAGGGATCTGTCAGACTCAGTCCTTTGGGCACACTCCTGTTGGGGTAGTCGAAGATGGATGGTGGGCGGAGTTGCCCTAAATCTGAAAGAGGTTTCTTAAGACGACTTGTCCAAATTGAGCATCTTGACCGGAGTCTTTGTCAATGCAACAGTGGGCAGCAAGCGTATGTAGTGAAGACCATGTGGCTGCATGGCAAATCTCAAAAAGCGAGACAAAGTGAAGGTTGGCTGCGGTCGCAGCCAAGGCTCGGACATTGTGTGCGGTGACATACCCCTGAAGGGATAGACCGGCTTGAGTATATGCGAAAAACATACAGTCAGCAATCCAGTTGGAAATTATTCTTTTGGAAACCGAGAGACCCAGGTGACTAGGATCGAAAGACACAAACAGTTGGGAGGATTGGCAATAACTCTTAGTTCGGTCAAGATAGAACGCAAGCACTCTTTTGCAGTCCAAAGTGTGCAAGGTTGCTTCTGCCTTAGAAGTGTGTGGCCTAGGAAAAAAGATTGGAAGAGATATGGTTTGGTTCAGATGGAAAGGTGTAAACCACCTTTGGAAGGAACTTAGAATGGAGTCCTAAGGATCACCTATGGTGGAAATGAAAGTAAAGAGTATAGAGTCCACCAGAGCCTGGAACTCACTGACTCTACGTGCTGAGGTTAGAGCAGTGAAAAAAGCAACTTTCCAAGTGGGAAACTTGAGAGGAGCTGTGGTCAAGGGCTCAAAGGGGGGGGGGGGGTTCTTAGAAGTTGCATGAGGACAATGTTAAGGTCCCATGACATCTTGGGGATGGGAGGATGGGTGGCTTTGTTAAAAGGAGCCCCCGCATAAACTGCCCCACCAGTGAAGAAGAAGAAGAAATTTGTTGATCCCCAATTGGGCGATGAGAAGCTGCAATTACATTTAAGTGTTCTCTGACAGAATTAGCTTTCAGACCAGATCAAGAGAGATTCAGAAGGTACTGCAGTAGGTGTTCTACTGCACAAGTGAAAGGATTGAGAGCTCTGTGGGAGCACCAGAGGGAAAATCTGTGTCACTTAAAGGCATAGGTACACCTCGTAGAATCCTTCCTAAAAGCAAGTAAGACTTGAGTTACATCCTCTGGGAGTCCTAGGTCTGAGAGGATGAAGCCTTCAGCAGCTATGCCATCAAGCATAGAATCTTGAGGCTGGGATGAAATAATGTCCCCTGGTCCTCTGAGAGCAGGTGGGGTGCATGGCCTAATCGGAGAGGCTGGTTCTAAATTAGATGAAGTAGTAGGAGAAATCATGGTTGATGGTGCCATAATGGCGTGATTCGAATCATTTTGCCTCTGTCTAATTATAACTTGAAAAGTGTCTTTGGCATGAGAGGGATTGGCGGGAATGTATAAAGCAGACCCTGCCCCAATGAAGGAGGAAAGCATCTGTACTTTCACTGTGTAGAGAGAGTATGCTTGAACAGAAGCGAGGCAGCTGGGCATTCACCGGAGAAGCAAAGAGGTCCATTATAAGTGGAATAAGCACTGTGCAATCGGTGATGGAGCATCCACTCATGTGGACGAAGGACCCAGTTGAGCCTGTCGGATAACAGATTCTCCTCCCCAGGGAAATAAACAGCTTGGAGATGAATGTGATAGGATATCACAAAATCCCAAAGACAGGTTGCCTCATTGCATAAGAGGCGAGGACCTGTAGCGCCCTGCTTGCTGACATGGCAACCTGATTGTCGGTCTGAACAAGTACCGTTTGTCCCAGTACTTGAGGGCATTTGCAATTGCCCTGAGCTCCAAAAGATTTATGAGAGACCTCTCGAGGGGTCCATTGGCCCTGTGTAGTGAGGTCTCAGAGATGTGCCCCCCCCCCCCAGCCATGCTTGGAAGCATTGGTGGTCAGGGTACAATGCAGTAGAGACCCTTTGAAAAAGTAACCTTACAAGATGGTTTTGGTGTGCTTGCTAACAATGGAGGGAGTTCACCAGGTGAGATGAAATGGTGATCCTGTCTGAGAAGTGACCTGTTGACGGTGTCCACTGTTTGGAGTGTCCCCACTGTGCTGTGCGCATGTGTAAACGGAATATGGAACAACATGGACTGTGGAGGCCATGTGACTGAGGAGACATAGCATGTTGAGAGCCATGAGGCTGTTGGCAGGGTGATTAGACGATGGAGGCAGTCTTCTGGCAAGTAGGCCCAAGCTCTTGTATCCAGCTGAGCTCCTATGAACTCCAGAGTTTGTGTTGGAGTCATGTAGGATTTTGGATAATTTACCACAAACCCTAGATGTTGTAGAATGAGAATGGTCTGTTAAAGTGATGTGGCGAATATTTGAGGGGTATCTCCCTTGATGAGCCAGTCGTCTAAGTAAGAGTAGATGAGGCTTCCCAAGGTATACAGGTAGGCTGCTACGGCTGCAAGGCACTTTGTGAAGACCTTTGGTGCTGAAGTCAGCCTGAAGGGAAGAACCCAATATTGATAGTGGTGCCCCCCTGGAAGACAAATCTGAGATACTGTCTTTAAAGTGGGTGGATCAAGATATGTGTGTAAGCATCCTTCAGATCCAGAAAGCAAATCCAGTTGTCTTGCTGAAGATAGGGGAGAAGCGTCCCTAGTGAGATCATTTTGAACTTTTCCCTCACTAGGAATTTGTTGAGATTTCTCAGGTTGAGGATAGGCCTGAAGCCACCTGTCTTTTTTGGGATGAGGAAGTATCAGGAATAGAATCCCAGACCTTGCTGTGGTAGAGGGACGCCTTCAACAGCTCCCTGAGATGTTAAGAAACCTGATCTCCTGCAGTAGCAGAGTGGAGTGGTGGAGATCCATATTGGCTTTGTCCACAGAGAAATGGGAAGGTAGAGCCTTGAATATGAGCTAATAGCCAACACTGATAAGCTGTAAAGTCCAGGATTCTAGAGTGATGAGGGGCCCATCTGTGGGCAAAATGTATCAGTCTCCCTGGGATGTGAGGGGGAGAAGGGGGGCTGGAGGGGCCGACTTGCTATGCCCTCTAGAAAAGAGTCAAAAGCTCACTGGAGGTTGAGGTTGTGGACTGGGCTAAGCCTTAGATGTTTTAGGTTTTCTGGGTTGATGAGGACCTTGTTGTTTCTGTTGGGATTATTGAGGCTGATAGGCAGACTATTAGGGGTAGGATGGATAATACCACCTCTTTTTTGGGTAGAAGGGCTCCTTAACAGAAGACGTTTTCTTGCTCTGATCAGCTGTCTTCCTGGACAGGTGCTTCATGGTGAGAATGTTTCGATTTCCCTTGCCTTTTCACGCCAGTCTTTCCCAAACAGATTCTTTCCATTGCAAGGGATGTTAATGAGTTTATTTTGTACCCACTGCTCCAGATCTGAGGCTTGCAGCCATGCAGTACTCCTTGCCCCAATACAGGCTTCTATAGTATAGGAGGTGACGTACTTTTGTCCACTAAAGAAGAGCGGGACCTAGGCGTGATTGTTTTTTATGATCTTAAAGTAACTAAACAGGTAGAAAAGGCAACAGCAAAAGCTAGAAGGATGCTTGGGTGCATAGGGAGAGGAATGGCCAGCAGAAGAAAGGAGGTGATAGTGCCTCTGTATAAGTCTTTGGTGCGACCTCATTTGGAGTATTATGTGCAATTCTGGAGACCGCACCTTCAAAAGGATATAAATAGGATGGAGTCAGTACAGAGGGTGCTACTAAAATGGTTAGTGATCTTCATCATAAAGAATATGAGGACAGACTTAAGGATCTTTTTTTTTTTATTTTGTATTTATGAAATTTTACAATATATCCAAGAAAGTTTAACAAAAACACTCTCTTGTAGAAACAGGATGACACAGAAAAATCAATAAGGAAATTACAATTTAAAGAATAAAGAAAACAAAAGTGCCAAACCTCCCTAGTCCACAAACAAGGGGGAACCTTCACGTAAATGTATATCAAGATATATGAAGCAACAAGGCAGAAAATCAATTCAGATAATTTAAACAAAGCCCATTTAGGGGGGATCAATAGAGGATTCTAGTCGCCTAGCACTAATAAAGGCTAACAGCTGGGAGGGCTCAAAAAACACATAAGATACTGCATGATATTTCACCAAGCACTTGCAAGAATGTTTGAGGAAAAAGAGCCCACCCAGCTGAATGACCCCGGAACGTAGTAGAAGAAACTCTCTGCGCTGTTTGAGTGTCTCTCGACAAATCTGAGTAGATACGAACTGCTAAACCACGAAAAAGAAGTTTTCTTTTACGAAAAAAAAGCTTTAACATCCACTCTTTATCTGACAATAATGCAAATGTTATAAGGAGTGTGTAAGGCTCCTGAGAGTCAAACCTAGAATTTTCCAGCAAATCAGTAACATTCACGACTTCCCCATGTTCCAAACCACCCCCTAAATTCCCACTAGCAGAAGCACGTTTCGCCTTAGGCAAATACTACATTTTTATTAAGGGTGGCAATAAATCAGGAGAAACCCCTAATACATCGACTAGGTACTCTTTAAACATATCTCTAGCAGTGATGGAGGATATCTTAGGGAAATTAACAATTCTCAAATTATTAGCTCGAGAAAGGTTATCCAACTGTTCCAATTTAGTTTGCACCGATAGAAAATTCTTTTTAAAGATATTGGATTGTTCTTCCAAACTGGTTACTCTAGTCCGTATCACTTCTACATCCGCAAACATATCAGATACTTTTCTTTCCATTTCATTTACCACTCTCATCGCTGTTTTAACCTTAGTGGTTAAAGATGAAATTTGAGGGAGTAGAGCTTCACCCAATGAGGCAATAGCAGTCCATATGGTCTCTAATGTAAAATTCGTAGGACGTTGTAGAGAGAACACCACCTCTGGTTCCACCATTGAGTCTACATCCTCCATAGGTCCGAGCGACTCTCCCCGATGTGCAGGGGAAAAATCCTTCCCTGCACACACACCTCCTAAAGGCGCCACTGATGAAATAGAGTGGAGCTCACTCCCAGCTCCACTTTCCAGTTTCTCCGACACACCTTTCCTGGCCCTCGCGAGATACCAACCCCTCCCGACAACGCAGGAGAGGAAATCTCCAGGAAGCCCTCAGGCAGTGTGCAACTACGAGAAACGTTTGGTGCAGGGCTCAATACTGGGGAGGAAGATGACGCTGAAACAGCCGCCGAGCTATCCAACACCGGCGAAACTGCTAATCGGCTTTCTCCACCAGCCACATCTGAATTCCGCGTGATCTGCAAAAGGTAAGAGTCCAAAGGACCAGAAACAGCGGAAATCGGCATTGAGGCAGCAGAGGGCTGGGAGGGCAACGGCCCTGATTTGCCTTTTCGCTTCCTACCCATGAGAAAGGCGTGCTCACACGGCCAGGATCACTGTCGCCATATTGGAAACGCCCCCTATTGCAAGATCCAGACTTAAGGATCTTAATATGTACACCTTAGAGGAAAGGTGGGATAGAGGTGATATGATTGAGATGTTTAAATACCTCCGTGGCATAAATGTTCAGGAAGAGAGCCTCTTTCGATTGAAAGCAAGTTCTGCTACAAGGCGACATGGGATGAGGGTGAAGGGGGATAGATTCAGGAGTGATATACGGAAATATTTCTTTATGGAAAGAGTGGTGGATCCATGGAATAGTCTCCCAGTGGAGGTGGTAGAGATGAGGACAGTATCTGAATTCAAAAAAGCATGGGACAAACACAGAGGATCTCTAAAGGAAAAAAAAGGGAACTGTTGTAGTTGTTGATATGGAAGGGCAGACTAGATAGGCCATGTGGTCTTTGTCTGTCATCATTTTTCTATGTTTCTATGTCAAGCTAGTAGCCTCAAAAGCATTGAAAGCTGCTCTGGTTAGGAACTTGGAGGTGTTCTGGGCATGAAGAACTAGAGCCTTATGAGGAGCCTGTGTGTCCTTTGGGAGGCTCATGACAGACTCCACTACTAAGGAGTGATGAGGTAGTTGTGGCTTTTGGAAGCCTAGGCAAGAAGGCACTCGATATAGTGTATCCAATCTCCAGCTAATGGCAGGAGTGGAGAGTGGTGCTTCCCACATTCGAGTCATCAAGTTCTTCAAGATATTATGAATAGGAAGAGTAGCTGCTTCCTCCGGTGCTAATTGATACTGGAGGATATCTAACTTCTCCGCTCTTGGTTCCAGTTCCATTGTCACCAAGACTGAAAGGGCCACCGCCATGTCCTTTATGAAGTCCTGAAAGAACATGTTCTCCAGTGGGGACCAACACCTCTCATAGAGAAGAAGGATCCGATGGAATGTCCCGACCCAGGCCAGAAACCACTGATTCAGGATCTGAGTCAGTTGATATTGAACCAGTGTCTGGTAGAAAAATAAAGTAATGTTTGTCGGTACTTAGGTATAGACGATGCTCGGTTCCTGACGTCAAAGGTCGATGAGCTGTCCCGGTGCCGGAATGTGCCAGAATGAACCAGGGTTGGAAGCTCTGAGCATGGAGGGACCAATACTTTGGTGAGGGTTTCCGAAGCATCAGGAGCACCGGCCTCGAGCAACTGCACTAGAGCAGTGCGCTCCAAGGTAGAACTAGAGGGCTTCAAAGGCCCTGGCACAATGGCCATCAGGACCATAGCCAGACTCTGCTCAATGGTCTGGAACCGCTCATCGAGGGAGACTGGAGAGGACTGCGCGACTTCTGGCCGGAAGCCTGAGCCATGGTCCTGGGAGCATCCCCAAGCCCCTCTGTGTCTTTGGAGGTGGTAGCCTCCTGCCGGAGCTGCTTGGCCAGGTGGCCCGTCTGAATCTGCTGGTGAATGATGGTGCTGATGACAACCACTGGAGTCTGAGGTCAATCCTGAGGAACGGGAACCTTCCGATGCCGAGGCAATTGATACCTTTTTTGATGATCAATGCTTCTTGCTATGCTTTGATGCTGATGATAAATGGGAAGCATGCAATGACTTCAATGGTGTGGAAGCCGCCGAGGAGTGTGCCAAAGGACCTGAGTCTAACTAAATCAGCTTAACTCTCTGCTGCTCTAGGTTCTCGAGCACTCTTGCCATCACATACATGCAGGAAGCAAAGGAGGAAACGTCATGGTCAGGGCCCAGACATTTCCAGTAGTGCTGGTCAGTGGCCAAGATGGTACTACAGCACTTAATACATTTTTTGAACCCACTGTGGGGTTTCTCCATTCTGGAAAAAAGAATGGAGGCCAAATCAAAGTGGGCAATGGTGCCAAACGTGAAAAACATGACAGAAAATGAAGAAAATATAAGAAAAATAAAAAAAGAAACTGGCACCGAAACGATGTGAGACCTCTCTGGGTGACAGGAAGGCAAAAAAGAAGTACCGGGGAGGTACCAAAAAAACTTTTAAGAAGTCTCTTCATGACGGGATTAGGACAAGGTCCTGATGGTGCCGCAGAAAAAAAACGACTGAGAAGAACTGCTGGGAAGGCAGACATGCATGCATTCTTTTGGGATGCTCCCAAAAGAATTCCTATTGGATGCTGGGGAGTGTACTCGCACCGGATTCCATTGATGCCGACGTCACCCATATGTGAAGACTATTTATATCTCCAGGAACAAGCAGGAATGTAAACACACACATACACACAAACATTAGTGTTCTAGAAAAATACTGGGATCACAACCCTAATAGTATTGTACAGAATGAAGTAGGGGTATGCACACCCGTAATTTTTGTTGTTTCTTTTGGGGGAGTTTTTGAAATTTTGATTTGATTTTTTAAATTTTATATCTTGTTTTTTTGTGTGCATTATTTTGCTAATTAGTGCACACAAACTAAAATCATATGGAAAAATTATTTTTGCTTTATTTTGAAATGAAACCAACCAAACCAATTTCTACATTTTTCAATTTCATTTCAAAAGAATCACACATCCTTGGCATGAAGAAATTGTGATCACTGGGGATATTCCCATTCTGACTGATACAACTTCAATGCAAGAAAAACAGATGTGGTAAATATGAACACAAGAACATCATTGCTAATAGTGTCAGTACCACAAAGTCCATACAGATACCAAAGAGGAGTGACAGGAACATATGGAACATGTTTTAATATATACTGGGTCTAAAATACAGTCTTCTAAAATGCTTGTATGCCAATCCTAGAAGTCTAAACAATAAGATGGGAGAGTTAGAATATATAGCTGATGCTGAATAGAGCGGTATATAAGAGCCTGTAATAAATAAATAAATAAATTAAATAAATAGCACTAAATGAGGGGTTAGATATGATTGCACTCTCAGAGACATGGTGGAAGAAGGATAACCAGTGGGACACTGTGATACCTGGATACACACTATATCGCAATGATAGAGCTGATCAAATTGGTGGAGGGGTTGCGCTCTATGTTAGAGAGGGCATTGAGTCAGAAAGGATTAAAGTTTTGCAGGGAACAAAATTTGCTGTAGAATCTCTATGGATTGAAATTCCATTTATGAAGGGGAAGGTGATGGCAGTTGGAGTATACTATCGACCGCCTGGCCAGAATGAACAAATGGATGATGAAATGCTCAAAGAAATCAAGGAAGCTAACAAAAGTCACAACAGAGTAGTAATAATGGGTGATTTCAATTACCCCGGTATAGACTGGGTCAGTGTCACAGCAGGACAAGCTAAATAGATAAAGTTTCTAGATGGAATAAATGACTGCTTCTTGGAGCAGCTGGTTCATGAACCGACCAGAGGGGAAGCCATACTGGACCTAGTCCTTAGAGGAACGCCAGATCTGGTGCAAGAAATAAGGGTGTTGGGATCACTTGGCAATAGTGATCATAGTATGATCATGTTTGATTTAATTAGTGGAGGACAGATATTAAAGGCATCCACAGTACTACCTTTTAACTTTCAAAAGGGAGACTATGATAGAATGAGGAATATAGTTAGGAAAAAACTCAAAGGAGCGGTTCCAAAGGTTAAAGACTTACAGCAAGCTTGGGTGTTATTTAAAAATACTATCCTCGAAGCCCAGACCATCTGTATTCCACGCATTAGGAAAAGTGGAAGAAAGTCCAAAAAACTGCCAGCATGGTTTAAAGGTGAGGTCAGAGAGGCTGTTGCTGCCAAAAAAGCAACCTTCAGGAAATGGAAAAAAGAGCCAAATGATGAAAACTGGAAACAGCACAAGCACTGGCAAGTTAAATGCAAAGCATTGAATAAGGCAGGCAAAGCGGGAATTTGAGAAGAAACTTGCTACGGAAGCAAAAACACGAAATAAAGACTTTTTCAAGTACATTCGTAGCAAAAGGCCTGTGAAAGAGTCAATTGGACCATTAGATGATAGAGGGGTAAAAGGGGCAGTAAGAGGAAACAAGGCTATAGCAGAGAGACTGAATTAATTTTTTGCTTCAGTCTTTACTGAGGAAGATGTAGGGATGTTACCCAAGACTGAAATGGTATTTAAAGGTGATACTGCAGAGGAATTGAGAGAAATATCGCTACACCGGGAAGATATATTACAACTATTTGATAAACTGAATAGTAGCAAATCACCTGGACCGGATGGTATACATCCCAGAGTGTTGAAAGAACTGAAATATGAGATTGCAGACCTGCTATTGGTAATCTGTGAACTTTCATTAAAATCATCTGTAATACCTGAAGATTGGAGGGTCGCCAACGTAACACCAATTTTTAAAAAGGGTTCCAGGGGTGACCCAGGAAATTACAGACCGGTGAGCCTGACGTCAGTACTGGGGAAAATGGTAGAAACCATCATAAAGAACAAAATTACACAGCATGTAGATAGTCATGGCCTAATGGGAGACAGCCAACATGGCTTTAGACAAGGAAGATCTTGTCTTACTAATCTGATATGTTTTTTTGAAGGTGTGCATAAACAGGTAGACAAAGGTGAGTCGGTTGATATAGTGTATCTGGACTTTCAGAAAGCTTTTGACAAAGTCCCCCATCAGAGACTTTTGGCGAAGCTAAAAAGTCATGGGATAGGAGGCAGTGTACTATTGTGGATCGGGAACTGGTTAAAAGATAGAAAGCAGAGGGTAGGGCTAAATGGCCAATATTCCCAATGGAAAAAGGTGAATAGTGGAGTACCCCAGGGATCTGTACTGGGTCCGCTGCTTTTTGACATATTCATAAATGACCTGGAAAAGGGAATAACTAGTGAGGTTATCAAATTTGCAGATGACACAAAACTGTTTAAAGTTGTTAAAACCCAAGAGGATTGTGGAAAACTGCAGGAGGATCTGGATAAATTGGAAGACTGGGCATCCAAATGGCAGATGAAATTTAATGTGGACAAGTGCAAAGTTATGCACCTAGGAAAGAACAACCCACACTATAGTTACACGATGCAAGGCTCCACATTAGAAACCACCACCCAGGAAAAAGATTTAGGAGTCATCGTGGATAACATGTTAAAACCCTCCGCCCAGTGTGCAGCGGCTGCCAAGAAAGCAAATAGAATGCTAGGTATCATAAGGAAAGGGATGGAGAATAAAACAAAGGATGTTATAATGCCTCTGTATCGCTCCATGGTACGACCGCACCTTGAATAGTGTGCGCAATTCTGGTCACCGTATCTTAAAAAGGACATAGCGTTATTAGAAAAAGTACAGAGAAGAGCCACCAAATTGGTGAAGGGGATGGAAGGCTACTCCTATGAAGAGAGGCTAAGAAGGTTAGGGCTCTTTAGCCTGGAGAAGAGACAGCTGAGGGGAGATATGATAGAAGTCTATAAATTAATGAATGGAGTGGAACGGATAAACGTGGATCAATTGTTTACGCTATCAGAGTATAGAAAGACTAGGGGACATGTAATGAAGCTACGGGGTAAACTATTTAAGACAAATAAGAGAAAATATTTTTTCACTCAACGTGTAATCAAACTCTGGAATCTGTTACCGGAGGATGTAGTAAGGGCTGTTAGTATAGCTGGGTTTAAAAAAGGTTTGGACAAGTTCCTGGAGGAAAGGTCCATAAACCACTATTAAAAAGGGACCCAGGATATCAATGCTTGACCCAGTACAAGCATTGTGGAACCTGTGTCTTTTGGGGATATTGCTAGGTACGTATGACCTAAACTGGCCACTGTTGGAAACAGGATACTGGGCTTGATGGACCTCGGTCTTACCCAGTATGGCATGTCTTATGTTCTTATGGGTGCCATCAGCTTGATTAATAAACACGTTACTGAAGGAAGCTCTTTTTGACATAATACAAATGGCTCAGAAGAGCACTAGCAGTAAATCGGAGAGAATACAATGTTACCAAACATACCTTGATTTATGAGCAAGGTTTATTCCTCTCAGCGTGTGCAAAACTAACCCATTAGTAGATACTACACCAAGTGAAATATCACGACTACTGAGGTGCTGAATGCATCCCATAACATATACTCTGATGCTTTACTACTTAATTATGAGAAAAAAAATAAACTAGTTTCGATTTTTTTACAATTACTTCCCTTCCCAAATCTAATCTGAAGGACAAAAATAGTAATTTCCATTCCGAGAGCTTACAATCTAAGGGCCTTACTTGCTAACGTGTGGCAATATCACTTTAGGGATGTCTGTATCACCATAACAAGGTGGCCCAGACAACTGCCTAGGGAAACACATTTCTTTTTTTTGAGGGGGGGGAGGGGAGGGGAGGGGAGGTAGAACTGTATTTCGAATGGCAGGACAGTGGCATTCAAAAGTTGTTAGCAGAGCAAGCCCTCGAGCACAAGTGTACACTCAAGGCCTGCCCCTTCCAACAGGAAAAGTGGATTGTAGGGAGTGGGATGCATCAGGCATTGTGTGTGGGCCTGTGCTCAAAGATCCTTCATCTTACACAATGTATTTTAATACTACAGGGCAGCCTGGGCAGAGATAGGGTGGCAGTGGTGGAAGCGAACAAAGGAAAAGGGCAGGCCTAGAAATAGGAAGGGAAGGAGGACATGGAATCAGGTGTTGGGAAGGGAAAGAGAGAAGAGATGTTTGACAAGGGAAGTAGGAAAGGGAACATGCTGGACATGGAGAGGGAGAGGAAGGTGGGATGAGAAGGGGAAATGCTGGACAGGGCGGGAGATAGGGGAAGAGAAGGGGAGATGCTGAACACAGAATGGGGGGTGAGGAAGGTAGTGAAAGGCTGGGAAAGAAAAGACAGAAATGGAACATGGGAGGGCTGGGGTGAGGGAAATGAAAAGCTGCAGCAAAATTGTGAGAAACTGAGGACTGAACGAAAGGACAGGGTGAAATCTGAGTGGATAAATGAAAGAAAATTCAAAGTGAAGGACATAAGTCAGATTGATGTAGATGAAAAAGTGAAGACAAGAAGTGAGGAAAGAAATAGCAAATGGGCAGGAGACCCTGGGAAAATGGTGAAGAGAAGACAAGACAGTGGAAAGCAGAAACTAAACAGCAGGAGAATTAGGAAAATAGAATGGTCAGAGAACAAAGGGTAAATTCAGTGACTGAAATATATTAGTTTATGAAATTTACATCTTCGATCATTGCATTTTGTACAATGCATGGGGAAAGACATTATTGTTTCTATTTCTCTGGCGTTGTACTGCATGCAAAATATGGCTTCTTGGGGTTTGTGTTTAATTTTTGTCCACGTATTTCTATTTTTACTTTGCGGTAAATTATTCTGTACTTGATAAGGCTCTATCTGTGCTCAGTATATGTGACAGAGGCTAGGTATTCTATTAGCATGTAGTTTCTATTTAGGGATCTGTAGTAATCCTGGCTCTTAAAGTTTTCTCAGTATGCATATTGATGTTTTAGAGCCAATATTTATGGTGCTCCCTTTACTGGGTGGGCTCCTAGTACAAATTCTGGTTCCAAGTGAGATATAACCAAAATCAGGCGCTTTTTTGTATGATATGTATCTACAGGGATATGTCCTAGTTCTGGTCTGCACTTGTTGGGCAAGAGAGACTTCTCTGGATATAGCATCGTTACTCACCTGTAACAGGCGATCTCCGGGAACAGCAGGAATTTAGTCTTCACATATGGGTATCGTCGGTACCGACGGAGCCTGCGCGGGAACGCTCCCCAGCGTCCAATTAGGAAGCTTTTGGGAGCATCCCACAGTGCTTGCGTGCTGCCTTCCCGCCTTTCCCAACTGCCTCTCTCCAGTTGAGTTTAAAGCTGAGACAAAGAGAGAGAGAGGGAAAGGGAAAGAGATAGATAGAGAGATACAACTCCTAGGGGAGGTGGGTGGGTTGTGAAGACTAAATTCCTGCTGTCCCCGGAGATCACCTGTTACAGGTGAGTAACTATGCTATCTCCAGGAACAAGCAGGAATGTAGCCTTCACATATGGGGACTCCCTAGCTTTAGATGCCAGGGAGAGACCCCAAAAGTTTTGTGTCCCTGAGACAGGGCTCCACTTCCCCCCCATGGATCTCTGGCATCTAACCAGGGATGGCGGGTAGGAGTTGATTAGGTATGGAACAGGTGTTGGAGAACAGCCTGACCAAACAAGGCATCCCGGCGGGAGTCCTTGTCCAAGCAGTAATGGGCTGTGAAGGTATGAACCGAGGCCCAAGTGGCTGCTCAACAGATGTCGTCGATAGACACAGAGTGTAGATGAGCCATTGAAGCCGCCATGGCTCTCACATAGTGAGCTGTGACATGGCCCTCCAGAGGAAGGTTCTTACTCTGATAGGCAAAGAAAATACATTGTGCAATCCAGTTGGACAGTGTTCTCTTGGAGACTGGAAGTCCCAAATGAGAAGGATCAAAAGCAACAAAGAGTTGAGAGGACTTTCTAAGTTGCTGTGTTCTTTGCAAATAAAAGGCTAAAGCTCTTTTACACTCCAAAGTATGAAGATTCCTTTCTGCATTTGATGCATGAGGTCTTGGAAAGAACACAGGCAGGTAGACTGCTTGATTAAGATGAAAAGGCAAGACCACCTTTGGCATAAAGTGTGGATGAGTCCTAAGGACTACCTTGTCATGATGAAACCTTGTATAAGGTGGATCAGCTACTAGTGCTTGCAACTCACTGATGCGGTGTGCTGATGTGATTGCAATGAGAAAGATAACTTTCCAAGAAAGAATTTCAATGAGGTAGTAGCTAAGGTTTCGAAAGGTGGCTTCATGAGCTGACCGAGAACCAGGTTTAAGTCCCATTCCACCGGTGGTGGCCTAATGGGAGGCTCAGTTAGAAGAAGGCCTCTCATAAATCTTGCTATAAGAGGATGGGAGGAGATAGGCTGTCCATTTAGAGGCTTGAGAGAAGCTGCAATAGCACTCAAATGGACTCTTACTGAGTTTGTTTTAAGTCCTGCATTGGATAAATGAAGGAGATACTCCAGTAATGATTCCAGAGGTATCGCAAGGGGGTTAAGACCCTTCTGCGAACACCATATGGTAAACCTTTTCCACTTGAAAGCATAAGAGCTTCTTGTGGAAGGCTTTCCTGGAAGCATGAAGGACATCCTTTACTTGCTGAGAGAGGTTAAGATCTGGAAGATCTAGGCCTTCAGCAACCAAGCTCTGAGATGCAGAGATTGGGGATTGGGATGCCATAACATTCCATCCTCCTGAGACAGGAGATCTGGAGCAGATCCTAACTCCAGGGAGGGAGCTTGAGAGAGATGTAGAAGCAGAGGGTACCACACTTGCCGTGGCTAATGTGGAGCTATTAAAATCATATGCCCCCTGTCTCTCTGAAGCTTGAATAGGGTTTGGGGAATTAAGGGAATGGGTGGAAAGGCATAACGGAAGTCTTGACCCCAGTGAAGGAGGAAAGCATCCCTGGTCTGAGAGCCCTGAGCCGGAATTCTGGAACAGAACTGGGGAAGTTTGGCATTCAACGGACTTGCAAAGAGGTCTACATCCGGGGTTCCCCAAATTTGAAAAATCTTGGTCACCTGGTCTGCATGTAGAGACCATTCATGTGGAAGCAGAACTCAACTGAGTCTGTCTGCCCGAGTTTTGTATGCCTGGGAGATACACTGCCAGGAGATGAATCTGATGCTCTCTGGCGAGGGCCCATAGTCGCAAAGCTTTGTTGCAAAGTGACAGAGAACCTGTTCCCCCCTGCTTGTTCACATAGAACATCGCTACCTGATTGTCCATATGAATGAGGACTGTCTTGTAGCTGAGCAGGGTATGGAACACTCGAAGAGCAAGGAAGATTGCTCTGAGCTCTAAGAGATTGATATGCAGATGAGTCTCCTGTGGAGTCCAGGTGCCTTGGGTGGAGAGGTCTTGTAGATGAGCTCCCCAACCTATTGGTGAAGCATCTGTTGTGAGAGTTTCCTGGGGTAAGGGTTGTTGAAAAGGGGATCTCAGCAACAGGTTCTGAGTAGACTGCCACCATTGGAGGAACAAAATAAGGCGACTTGTGTTTGCTATTTTGTCTGACAGGCACCCTGATGCCTGGGTCCATTGGGTGGATAAAGTCCACTGGGCTGCTTTCATATGGAGGCAAGCATAAGGAACCACATGCACTGTGGATACCATGTGGCCTAGTAGTTGTAGCATTTCTCGGGCAGTGAGATGAGGCTTTAGCACTGCTTGAGAAGCGAACTGCACTATGCAAAGGCAATGGGTCTGAGGAAGATAGGCACTTGCTTTTCTGGTATCCAGCAAAGCTCCTATGAACTCTAGGGACTGAGTAGGAGTTAGACTGGATTTTGGGATGTTTATGACTAGACCCAAATACTGAAGGATACACATTGTGCAAGATAGAGAAGCTCTGGCCTCTGGCTCTGATGGGGCTCGAATGAGCCAGTCGTCTAAGTAGGGGAAGACAAATATGCCTAGGGTGCGGAGAAATGCTGCTACCACAGCCATGCATTTTGTGGACACTCTTGGAGCTGAGGTCAGGCCAAAGGGAAGCACCCTGTATTGGTAGTGCTTTCCTTGAGAAAGGAACTGATGAAGGAACTTTCTGTGAGTTGGATGGATGAGAACATGGGTGTACGCATCCTTGAGATCTAGAGAACAAAGTCAATCCTGACTCTGAAGGTATGGCAGCAGAGTTCCTAGAGAAATCATCTTGAATTTCTCTTTGAACAGGAATTTGTTCAATTCTCTGAGGTCCAAAATAGGTCTGTATCCCCCTGTTTTCTTTGGGATAAGGAAATAGGGGGAGTAAAACCCTGTACCCTGTTGATGAATGGGTACTTCTTCTATTGCCCCTTGGGCAAGAAGTATGGTGACCTCTTGATCTAACAGGTTGATGAGAGAGGTCTGAGAATTGAACTGTTTTACTATTGTAGGAGGGGGCATGCTCAAGAAATGAAGCTTGTACCCCTCTTTTATGATGGAGAGTGTGCAATGCTCTTCTGTTATGTGCCCCCATCTTGGGGCAAAGTGACATAACCTTCCTGGGATGGTGGAAGGCTCTGGTCCATTTAGAGCCAGGAAGGCTAAGTTCTCTAGATGCAAGCCAAAGGCCTTGTGGAGGCTGAGACTACTGAGGCGGTTGAGGCTTAGCAGTCTTTGCTTTTCTTTGTTTGGATGGTTGCTGACCCTTCCGGACAGGTTGACCTGCAGGGCGTCCCTGCTGGGAATAAGCAGGATAAAACCTTTTCTTTTTAGAAAAGAATGGTTTCTTGAAAGATTTCTTTCTTGCAGGATCAGCTGTGTCCTTGGATAGTCTGTCCAAGGTGGAGTTGTCAGCATCCAACTCATTGGCCTTTTCTTACCAATCCTTGCCAAACAGGTTCTCACCAGTACAAGGAATATTGCCCAATTTGTCTTGTACCCAGAGCTCCAAATCAGATGCCTGGAGCCAGGCAATTCTATGTGCACCTATGGCAATGGCAGAGGTTCTGCTTATGCACTCAAAACAGTCAAAAGCTGCACGGTTGACAAATTTGGAAACATCCTGGGCATGTTTGACCAATGTGAGAAAATCCTGTCTTCTATCCTCAGGGAGAAGAGGACTCAAAACCTCTAAATCTCCTGTGATTTCCTTCAGGAACATTCCCATATATAAAATATAGGAACTGATCCTGGCAGAAAGCATGGAAGCTTGGAAGGTATGACGTCCAAAAGCATCCAAAGTTCTGCACTCACGTCCTGGGGGATTAGAGGCATGCCTCTTTGCACTCCTGATCCTTCTCATAGCTGACTCCACCAAAATGGAGTGGTGAGGGAACTGAGTTTTCTGGAAACCAGGACAAGGAGGGACTCGATACATAGTGTCAAGTCTACAAGAATGAGGAGAGGTGGTAAGAGGAGTCTCCCACATTCTGAGCATGAGATCATGCAAGATCTCATGGATGGGCAAAGCAGCTGCCTCCTTAGGAGCTTTGGGATATTGCAAAATTTCCAGCTCCTTTGTTCTGGGCTTTGTTTCAGGAGCCACAGTAATGGAGAGACCCCGAGCCACCTCCCTGATGAAATCCTGGAAGGAGATATCCTCTGGAGGAGACATCCTACATTTAGGGGAGGAGGACTCCTCTGGAAGAAGTGCTCCGGTATCGACAGAACTATCAGAATCCTCAGATTCCTCTGAGGACGCAAAGTACCTTCTGTCCGGATGCTCCTGTAGAACCCGATACCCATACCGACCGAAGTCGGTACCGGGGGGAATCGGTACCGGAGTATCGGTACCGGAGGGCATCGGGTGACTGGGTGCCGGCAATGCGGACACCGATGTCGATGCTATCAGTACCGGTACCGGAGTCAGTGCCGGTACCGGCTGAATTGTCTGACGCGGTTCCGAGGGTGTCAATGCCGCCTGACTGCGTTCAATAGCCAGGAACCTCTGATCTATTGACGCTGCCAATGCCTGGATGTCAGTACCGGAGAAGACAGCTGGTACCCCAGAGCATGGCACCAGTAGTTCTGCTGAGGTCGAGGCCTCGAGAACGTCCTGGAGCCCCGATAATGCTTTGGAAGCCGAAGCCTCCCGCCGTGGCAATTTTGCCGGTGCAGAATCCTCAAGGGCAACGCCAGAGGCATCTCGGTGCTTAGAGGAAGATCTACCCTTTGAGGACCGGCTGGACTTATGTTTAGTTACCTGAGATCCACGGGAGGAAGAGGAAGCCCTGGAAGACGTCGATGCCACCGAAGCTGGATCAGAGGGAAACAGGGTACTGAGCTTAGCAGCTCGGTTCTGCCGACCTCTTTTAGATATCATGGCACAGGACATACAATCTGTGATGGAGTGGTCAGGACCTAAACATTTCAGACACCATTCATGGGTGTCGGTGACGGAGATGGTACAGCCACACTTGGTGCACTTTTTGAAACCTGAAGCAGGTTTCTCCATTGTAGGAAAAAGTTTTGGGCCTAAGGCCCAAAATGGTGCGTGCACCTGGGAAAAATACTAATTATATATATATATATATATATATTTTTTTTTTTTAACAGAAATAAAGAAAGGAAAAACCGGCGGTACTGGTAAAGCGTCGAGGAAGGCAGACGCGACCACAAAAAAAGAAAGTAAAAGGGAAGAATTTTCTGCAGTGACAGGAACAACGACCTGCTGGCTCCGCGGAAAACGAAGAACTGGAGAGAGGCAGTTGGGAAAGGCGGGAAGGCAGCATGCAGGCGCTGTGGGATGCTCCCAAAAGTTTCCTAATTGGACGCTGGGGAGCGTTCCCGCACAGGCTCCGTCGGTACCAATGATACCCATATGTGAAGACTACATTCCTGCTTGTTCCTGGAGATAGAATATATGTTACAATTAAGAGCATGGCGGTCCAGTGTGCAGGATCATTATTTTATTTTTATATTAGAACACTAGGTTGCATAATTTATATGCTATAATTTTTGCTGACTATAACAAGTGATGGAAAGTTTTCATTTTTGTTTTAATTTTTTTTTTTTATTATAGAGCTTGGGAATATACACTGCACTTTTTTTTTTCCTTGGGGCAACTGTTTGGCCGGTGTTCTAAGTGAGGGGCTCTCCTTCTCTAACTAGAGCTCTGAGGGGCCCCTCCCTCCCTTCTGAATGCCTTGGGGAGGGCACCATCTCATCCTTTGACTCAGACAGTAGATTAGCTTCAGTCACATTAGGGGAGGGTTCATTTAGGGCAGATACCCTTGGGTCAGGCCCTACCACACCCCATCATAGGTTTCTTTTCCTCTTCCTCTATGAACTTTCTCCATTTCTTTTTCCCTTGTCCCATTTGTGCTTGTACTTCCTGGGATCAAGGAAAAGTACATTTTATTTTTAGAATTCTTTAGTTTGATGCTCTCTTTTGCTTCAGATGAAGGTTTATTACTACTATTTTAAAACCGCCTCAGAGTTGCAGAAACAGTGAGATAAAGCAAAAGATTCATGTGCTGTCAGCTACTTCCTCCACTGGTGCCAGCTGACTTTTTCTTTTTTTTCTCTCCAATTGCTGCTGGCTTGTGGCAAAGAAGGAAGCAGCCAAGTGTATGAATATGTTGCTCCCTTTAGTGCTTCTGCAGACCTACGGAGGTTCTAAAGTTAATAACTATGACAAAAACTTTAGTCTGGGCAAGAATAATGAATTTTATTAAACATAGTCTTATCTCCTTCGTGCCTGTTCTGAAGCAAGACAGCCAAGGAAAAAGTAAGATGATATTTTGAAAAGTCTGACGCAATTGTGTCATCAACATGGAATAGCTGTTCTATCTGCAAAATAGAGGTGGTGGTAAAGATTTCCTATTGTTTTCAGAATCACTGTTATTTAAAACAATGTTGAAATGAGCAAACATCTTGAGAAATAGGAAACTATGGCTCACTCAAAGCAAAAAAGACTCCAGTTGCTGCCTGCACATTTCTAGTTGTTAAGTTTTTGCATCAAGCAACCTAACCAACTATGTAACATTTTTATTCATTTACAATGAAACCAAGGTCAACAAACAGAAAAATGTAAGGTGTTATTCTTTTTATTGGGCTAAAAATATATTTTCTCAACTATCTTTCAGGAGCTATACTCCTTTGATCAGGGCAAAAAAAATGAACAGGCAACTGAGCCCATCAGAAAGGTATCACCTTCTTTTTTTCTTTTTTGTTCTTTATTCCCACCCATTGAGTGGAACAATACAGCAACCAAGCTACTTTATTTATTTAACAGGTTTTATAGACTGCTCTGATGACAAAACTTCAACTTTCATACTTTGGACACATCATGCAAAGACAGAGATCATTGGAGAAAGACATAATGCTTGGCAAGGTAGAAGGTAACCGTAAATGAGGAAGGCCAGCAATTAGATGGATCAATACAATAACAGCAGCTGTAGATACCACTCTATCAATGATGAGCCGCTTGGCTGAAGACTGAACAAAGTTTAGGTCAACTATCCAGAGGGTCGCCAGGAGTCGACACAGACTCAATGACACTTAACAACAACACAGATCACTTCATCCTTAAATCAAAGCTGTTTACATTACGAGACTGTTTTTATAATGAACAGTATAACTTCTTATGGGGTGTAACAAGCAACAATAATATTACATGCGAGTACGCTTAACTTGTACCATAACTTATATACAGTATGTATGTACAGTATGGCGTGCTTATATATCAGGTGACATATCATTAGGTGGGCCATATTTAGTGTCATTGTGATACGGCACTAGGTGATATTTACATTTACATAAAACGTTATTCATTTACATAAAACTCAGTATTAGATATGCTCCAGCTACAGGTTTGATATGCTACCCTGGAAACTGGTTGAGAGATAGAAAAAGTAGGAATAAATGGTCAATTTTCTTAATGAAGGAAGGTGAATACTGGAGCATTCCAGGGATCTATACTAGGACAGGTGCTTTTTAACATATTTATAAATGAAATGGAATTAGGAACAAGCAGCAAGGTGATTAAATTTGTATATGACACCAAGGGGTATGTTTACTAAACCGGGCTAATGGTTAACCCAGGCTAACAGTAACTAGGCTCAATTAAATAACATGATACCTAGTTGCAGATAGCCCAGGATTAACTGATAGCCCGGTTTAGTAAACATACTCCCAAATTATTCAAAGTTGTTAAACCGCATGTGTATTGTGAAAAGTTGAGGACTGTGAGACTGGAAGATAAAATTTAATGTGGACAAGAGTAAAGTGATGCACCTAGGGATGAATAACCCATACTAGGTTCCAAATTAGGAGTCACCACCCAAAAAAAGGATCTGAGTGTGATCATAGACCAGCGATGGCGAACCTATGGCACGCGTGCCAGCTGTGGCACGCGAAGGCCTTGCAGCTGGCACGCGGGTAGGTCCGCAAAAAAGAAAAAGCTGGCTCTGGCTGCTGCCGCGGACGCGGCAGCGGCAGAGTGCAGTGTCCCGCGGGGCCCCCTCCGCCCGCTAAGCCCCTCTGCAAGGACTTTCAGATTCGCGAGGGAGAGCGTCTCCCTCGCGTCTCTGTTAAGCCCGCAGGGGCTAATGGGAAATTTCCCATCAGCCCCTTTAGACGCGAGGGACTGATGGGAAATTTCCCATTAGCCCCTGCGGGCTTAACAGAGACGCGAGGGAGAAGCTCTCCCTCGCGAATCTGAAAGCCCTTGCAGAGGGGCTTAGCGGGCGGAGGGGGCCCCGCGGGACATTGCATTCTGCCGCTGCCGCGGCAGCGGCAGCAGCCAAAGCCAGCTTTTTTTTTTTTTTAATATGCCATGGGGGGGGGGGGGGTTAGGACTGCTAATGGGCTCGGGGGGGGTGTAGGACGGCTAAGGGGCGGGGGGGGGGTAGCGGGTAGGACTGCTAATGGGCTGGGGGGGGTAGGACTGCTAATGCTAATGGGCTAGGGGGGGTAGGACTGCTAATGGGCTGTGGGCTGATGGGGGCTGTCTGGAAATGGGGTGATGAGGGGTTAGGACTGGATGGGCTGTGGGCTGTTGGGGGGGTTAGGACTAGTAATGGGCTATGGGGGGGTTAAGACTGGTAATGGGCTGTGGGCTGATGGGGGGCTGTCTGGAAATGAGGTGATGGGGGGTTAGAACTGCTAATGGGCTATGGGGGGGGGGTTAGTACTGATAATGGGCTAAGGGGGGGGCCTAGGACAGGAAATGGACTGATGGGGAGGGGTTAGGACTTGAGGTGGGCTGATGTGGTTAGGACTGGTAATGGGCTGTGGGCTGATGGGGGGGGGGTTTAGGACTGGCAATGGGCTGTGGGGGGCTGACTGGAAATGGGCAGATGGGGTTAAGACTGGAAGTGGGCTGATGGGGGGTTAGGACTGGTAATGGGCTATGGGGGGGTTAGGACTGATAACGGGCTATGGGGGGGTTAAGACTGGTAATGGGTTTTGGGCTGATGGGGGATGTCTGGAAATGGGGTGATGGGGGGTTAGGACTGGTAATGGGTTATAGGGGGGGCTTAAACTGAAAATGGGGTGATGGGGGTTTAGGACTGGAAGTGGGTTGATGGGGGGCTAGGACTGGTAATGGGTTGGGGGGTTGCTATGACTGGAAATGGGCTGAGTGGAAGGGGAGGCTTGAACTGCAAATAGCTGATGGGGAGGGAGCTTGGAATGGAAATGGGCTGTGAGGGAAGGGAGCTAGGACTGAAAATGGGCTGATGGAGCAGCTAGGATAGGACTGGAAATGGGCTGTTGGGGGGAGCTAAGATTGGAAATGGGCTGTGGTGGGGGCTTGAATTGAAATGGACTCATGGAGGGGCTAGAACTGGAAGTAGGCTCATGGGGGGGGCTTGGACTGGAATTGTACTGAGTGGAGGGGAGCTATGATTTGACATGGGCTGATGATGGGGCTAGGAAATGACTAGAAATGGGCTGATGGGGGGCTAGGATTGGAAATGAGCTGATGAAGGGACTCAGACTGAAAATGGATGGGGGAGCTAGGACTGGAAATGGGCTGATGCAGGGACTAGAAAGGAATGGATGCTGGGTGAGACTGGAACTAGAAGGGAGCTGATGTTGGGGGAGGATTAGAATGGGATGGGGCTGGGAGAGTAAAATGGAGAGGGGAAAAATATTTTGTGTGGGAGGAATGAAAAATCTACAATTGGCCGGGTATTGGGAGAGTAAGTGGGGATTGAGGATGGAGCGGTAAAATTTGTGTGGATGAAATAGGAATGAGGAAAGAGCAAAAGGAGAAAGATTAGTATGTTAAAGCAGATGTAGAGAGAGAGAATGGAAAAAAAGACTAGAAGAGAGAAGAAAGAACAAATGGACAGCAGACGATGGAGAGTTAGCAGAAAACATGAAGAAACCAGAAGAAAGTGGCTGGAGCAATTGCAACTGAAAAAAAATGCACAAAAGGTAGAAAGATATCTCTTTATTTTGAATTTATTAACTGGAATATGAAACCTCTGGGAAATGTGCATCATTAACGTCTGTGCTTTGTTTGGTACAAGAGGAAATTAATTTATAGTTTTATTTCTACAGTGTTGTACATTCCAAGTTTGGCTTTTGGGGTTCCCAGTTTAATTATTGCCTTCCTGTTTCTAAATTGTGATTCCTTGTTTGGTGATGGTCTATGTTCTGCATGTGTAACTGAGCTGAGGTTTAATTGACGTGCTGGCACTTTGAGGAAATTCTTTGGTTTTGTGCGGCAGTTTGGGCACTCGGGCTCAAAAAGGTTAGCCATCACTGTCATAGACAATACATTGGAATGTCCTGTTCAGTGTGCAGTGGGGGCCAAAAAAGCAAGCAGAATGTTAGGAATTATTAAAAAAGGAATAGAGAATAAAACAAAGGATATAATAATGCCTCTGTATCGCTCCATGGTGCAGGAGCACCTTGAGTAATGTGTGCAATTCTGGTCTCTGTATCTCAAAAAAGTTATAATGGAATTAGAAAAGATATAGAGAAAGACGGCCAAAATAATAAAAAGGATGAAACAACTCTTCTATGAGAAATGGCTAAAAAGAATAGGGCTTTTCAGTTTGGAGAAGAGATGTCTGAGGGGAGATATGATAGAGGTTTATAAAATACTGAGTAAAGTCAAATGGCTAAACACAAACTGATTATTTTTTCAAAAAATACAAGAACTAGCGGACACACCACGAGGCTAGAAAGAGGTATATTTAAAACAGGAGAAAATATTCTTCTCACAATGCATAATTAATTTTTGAACTCACTGCTAGAGGATGTGGTAAAAGCAGGTAGTGTAGGCAGGTTTAAAAAAGCCTAGGACAATTTCCTGGAGGAAAAGTCCATAAACCATTATTAAGGTAGACCGAGAGAAAACCACTGTTTATCTCTGGGGATAAATAGCATGAAACTGGCTACTTTTGGGGTATGTCAGGTACTCAAAATCTGAAATGGTTACTATTTAAAACAGGACAATGGACCTGATGGACCTTTGGTCTGGCCCAGTATAGTATTTATCATCTGATATTCTTTATGTTAATAAGGACGATCAGATGTATATGCAGATTTGTGTATCCCAAACACTCTCTCACACATGCACTGTGTATGATAGTGTGTTAGATGAGCATCTTTAAAAAGAAGAAAAAGAAAAGAGAAATAAGATCCTTACAACACAGACTGCTAACTGAAAATGGGTGACAGCTTCTAACAGCTGATGTTTTAAGTTTACAAAGGAGGCATCAGGTCTTCTGTATTTAAAGAATAATTATACAATTTTGAATTTTCAACCATTTTGAATCACTTTTCATAATAAGTTCTTTTAAACGTGAGAGTTATAATGTAAACCACTTTGATTCAATGATAAGGCGGTATATAAAGCATAGTTACTCACCTGTAACAGGTGATCTCTCGGAACAGCAGGAATAAGTCTTCACATATGGGTAAACATCGGTACCGACGGAGCCCGTGCGGGAACGCTCCCCAGCTTCCCAAAAAGAAAGCCTTTGGGAGCATGCCCACACGCATGCGCGCTGCCTTCCTGCCTATTCACTTCCATCACATCAGTTGAGTTTGTAGCTGAGATCGAAGGAGGGAAGTAGACAAATTAGAAAGAGAGAGAAAGAGAGAGAACAACTCCTAGGGGAGGTGGGTGGGTTGTGAAGACTTATTCCTGCTGTTCCCGGAGATCACCTGTTACAGGTGAGTAACTATGCTATCTCCAGGAACAAGCAAGAATGAGTCTTCACATATTGGGACTCCCAAGCTAAAAGATGCCTAGAGGAGGCCCCAGCAAGTTGCAAATCTAATGGATGGGCCATGCTTTCTTCCTAGAACCTCAGGCATCCAAGGGATGGAGGGTAGGAGTTGAACTAAAAAGGGTGCTGTGGAACAGCTTGACTAAACAAGGTATCCGGGGAGGGGCCTTGTGTAGACAAAACTGTTAGTAAGTGAATGCTAGGTCCCAATTCTTGAAGTGGATCTTACCCAAGGCATTGCAAAGGTATTCGTTGAGGCTGATATGGGTCTGTTATAAAGAGCTACCATATCATCCTCACAAGGAATTTGTTTACTGTGATAAATACAGGAAATAAATTTTGCAGTACAGGTAGATATAAGAAATCTTAATGGCTAGAATTAACCTCAGAAAAACTGGGTGAGTTTTATATGAGGTTGGGACTTTGGAGAAAAGCTAAAGCTTCTGTAAGTCCAGAGTCTAAAAAAAAGTTTCTTTCCTTGGAGCAGGATAGTGCCCTTGGAAAGAAATTTTTAAGTTAAAACTGACTGGTGTAGAAGAAAAAGCAAAATTGCCTTTTACAGACAAAGAGGACGGGTTTTTAGAACCCCTCTATCCAGATGAGAAAATATTGTATTAGGTGGTTTCGCCCCAATTTCTGAAGATCAGTAATGTGTCCTTCGTAAGTGATCTCACTTAGGATAAGGACTTACATTGAGAGCTTCAGGTGTAACGTAACCAGATTATGACAGTAGATGTAAAAAGTGGTTACGGTAATGAAAGTCTCTCTCTATTTACCAGAGAAGTAGGTTGTCCATTTAGAAATTGATGGTATGCTTTAACAGCATTAACCTGGACAGTAAACAATATTTCAGAGTCAGATTTTATAAGAGATTCGTGTGTTAACAAGAAGGGCTAGACCTTCTTGAGAATACTCACTGAAAATCACTTATTAGTGAAAGTGTAAGAATGATATGTAAGGTTTCATGGAAACCAGTAGAATATTTTTACTTGAAGGAAAGGTCTAGGTTTTAAAAGTCTAGTCCTTGAAAGACCAGGTCTTGAGACGTACGTGAAAGAGTGCAGAGGAGATCCCTAATCTTAAGTCAGAGGATCTGGGTCCTTCTATAACTTCAGTGTGGTAGCTGGAAAGAAAGACGCAATGTAAGGGGATACCATATTTGCCTCTCTATGAGGGCAGTATGAGTATCATGCGCTCTTTGTTCATTATCAGCTAAGGACCGACTGCAGTGATCAGGAATGCATCCCTGTAGTAAGAGTTCCACTGAAGTGGAACAACCTAGGGAGTTGTGCAATTCCCTAAGCTTTCATGTCGCCTAGGCCCTGGTTCCCCTACCTTAAAAAGAAAATTTAAGGAAGATGGAAAGGATAGGAGAACCAGTCATGTAGAAACATGACTGGGTAAAGCCCATCAGTTGAAGCTTTTCTAACCACCTGGAAGCTACCTGCCAGGGGTGAACTCTGACGCTCTCTGGCAAAGGCCCATAGTTGCAGAGCTTTATTGCATAGTTGCAGAGAGCATGTTGTAGGTTACTTAGGTGAGACCTGGCTGTTTGATTGCCAGTGTGCAACCGAATGTATTCTGTTCAAGCTGAAATAGAATTGAAAAGGCTAAGAATAGAAAAACAGGCTTCTTTACCTGCAATGACAGTGTAGATTATGCAGAAACCCATGTGAGCTGTATGTTAAAGTGAGCTGGTATAACCCACATGGTGGGTTTTCCCGCTTTTCTTAATATAGGGTTTCTTAAGCCTTTTGAGCTGACTGTGCTCTGATGAACAGAATAACTCTGGTAGGGATTACCAGAATGCTATTGTGCATTTGGTAACAACCGTAGTGCAATAAAGAACCCCAAGGGGGAAAAACTCTGTACTGGAGAGACTTACTGGAGTAGGAAGAAATTCCCACATCTTTAGTGAAAAAGCTCCCCAGTTGAATAATGTTCCCCTTGGAGACTAAATGTCCCAAATGAAAGGGATAGAAAACAATACAGAGTTGAGAGGACCTACAATTTGGTAAGTCCTTGTAGATGAATAGTTAGAGTTCTTTTGCAGTTTAAACTATGAGACATCCTCTTACAGGTAACTGTAAAAAGGTGAAGGATATAGTTCACCTTGTTGCTAAGTTTCCTGCCCCTCTCCCCCTTTTCTTTTTTTTTTTTTTTTTAAAACAGGGGGAGCAGAAAACTTGTTACCTTTAGAGCATGATTGTTCTCAACGGCTCTTGGAGCTAGGAGAGTGGATTTCTTTTGTAATAAGTGATTCATGTCCAGAGGTAAAGAGTTGACTCAGTCTGGGTGAATCAAATTCAAATGCCTGTTTTGATAAAGAGGCAGGTTGATAGGTTCTGAATTCCATACAAAAAGAAGAAAAGACTAAGCAAATAAAATATCTGAAACCCTGCAGTTACTGGGTTTGCTGAACCTGTTGAGGTTTTGGTTTTCTTAGTCTGGTTTGATGTTGCCCTGTTTGGGAAACATCTGCATGATGGGTAGAAGATGGATAAAACCTTTTTCCCCTAGGGGAATAAAGCCTTTTAGAAGATCTTTTAATAGCTGAGATAGAGGAAATCTTTGACCGTCCTCTGACCGTAGGCTTATCAGTGTGTGACTGACTTGCTTGAAATAGACAATCCTTGTTGAAGAGATTCTCTCCAGTACAAGGACTATTTCCCAGCTTTACTTGTACCCATTTATCCAAGTCTGAAGCTTGGAGCCAGGCAATACGTCATGCTCCTATGGCTATAGCAGAAGTTCTGCTAATAGACTCAAAGCAGTCCAAGGAAGCACGATTAAGGAATTTAGAGATATTTTGAGCATGTTTGACTAATAATAAATAGTCTGCTCTTTTATGCTCTTGAAGAAAAGGGTTCAAAAGCTTTAAATTCTTTGTAACCTCTTCAAGAGAGAATCCCATATAGAAAATATATGAGATAATTCTTGCTGAAAGCATGGATGCTTGGAAGCATCGACGCCCAAAAGCATCTAAGGTTCTAGACTCACGACCTGGCGGGTAAGAAGAATGCTTTTTTTGCACTCTTAATGCGCCTCATTGCTGATTCTACTACTATAGAATGATGAGGAAGCTGAGTCTTTTGAAAACCTGGAGAAGGTGGCACTTTATACATAGTGTCAAGTCTTTGAGAATGTGGGGATACCGTTAAGGGGGTTTCCCACATTCTTAATAATAGATCCTGTAAGATCTGATGTACAGGAAGCATCAACATCTCCTTTGAAGCCCAGGGATATTGCAGAGTTCCTGAATCCCTTGGCATAGACTCTTTTTGAGGTATGGAAATGGCAAGTAGCTTTGCCATATCAAGCACAAAAGCTTGAAAGGAAATCTGTTCTGAGAGGTACCCTCCAAATTGAGGGGTAAAAGCTGGAACTGGTGAAAGCTCAGCTGTGGTACCCATGGATTCATCCCAGTCATTGGAATCGGAAGACTTGAAAGGATGAAGCACCGGATTTTCTTTAAAAAGATGTCTTCGGTACCGCTCGAGGTCAGTACCGAGCCGAGTCGGTACCAAATCCTCTATGCTCGAGAGCGATTCCAGGCTCGGCATCGGAGGAAGCCGGCTCGGCATCGGAGGAAGCCGGCTCGGCATCGGAGGAAGCCAGCCCGTCAAAGGAGACATTGACGGTACTGGTGCTAATGTCGATACCGGCACATGCACCGATGCCGACGGCAATGCCAGCACCGATAGCAATGCCCCTACTGGCATCGACACCGGCACCGGCACCAATGCAGACACCGGCATTCGGGGAACGGTCTGCAGCGACTCTAGTGGTACCGAAGTAGCTGAGAGATTCGCTAGACCAAGTTCGATGGCGAGGAGTCTTTCATCCATCACCATAGCCGATGCCAGGATATCGGTACCGCTCGAAGCGGCCAGATCCACCAAGCATGGCACAGGTATGTCCATGGAGGTAAATACCTCGGGAATAACCTGAAGCCCCGATAATGCTTTGGAGCACGAAGACTCCCGCCGGGACTGTATTGCCATAATGTCCTAGAGGGCAATGCCAGAGGCATCTCGATGCTTAGAAGGAGATCTACCTCTCAAGGACTGGCTAGTCTTAACAGACTTTTGTTTGGTTACCTGACCCTGGGAGGAAGAAGAAATTCTGGCTGATGTGAACCGGGTATCGAGATGTACTCGATCTTAAAGAGTTCTTCTAGTTAAACTCCTGCAGGCAAAACACTCCATCGAGTAATGGTTAGGACCTAAACACTTTAGACACCAGTTATGAGTGCCTACTAATTTAGTTGTACCACCACACATTGAGCAATTCTTAAGGATAGCGGCTGGCTTTTCCATGAGGAAAGGATAGAGGCCTAACGGCCAAAATACTTCAGCACTAAGTAGGAAGGAAAATATTCTTTAGCGAAAAAGAAAAATTTTCAGTAAAAAGAAAGAAAAGCACCGGCGGTACCAGTGGGCATCGAACAAAGGCAGGCGCGACCACAAAAAATAAAAAAAAGAAGAATTTTCCATGGTGACAAGGACAAGTCTTGTCGGTTCCGCGGAAAACGAAGAACTGATGTGAGGGATGTGAATAGGCGGGAAGGCAGCGCGCATGCATGTGGGCATGCTCCCAAAGGCTTTCTTTTTGGGAAGCTGGGGAGCGTTCCCACGCGGGCTCCGTCGGTACTGACGTTTACCCATATGTGAAGACTCATTCCTGCTTGTTCCTGGAGATAAACTGTTAAATAAATAAATAAAACCTTTTAAATAAATACTTTATGATTATGGTTCCAACACTGGCCTAAAGAAAACCAATTAAATGAAGACAGAGTTGTAGAGGCTATTATTATCCACACCATATGCATAGACTATCACGGACGATAGAAATGAAAAAGCAACCACAGTGAAGGAACAGACTGCCAGAGAGTTTAAGAGTTCATTGAAAAGCTTGGACCACTGAAGTAAATTATCTTTAAGTACCATAACATCTTGATCAACATACATGGGTGCATATGAGAAAAAAGCAGCCTGGCCTCTTACCTTTTTAACCCATCCAAACTTTTTGGTATTTCGGACAGGCAGTGAAAGCCAGCCTTCCAGCCTTGATTCTGCAATATAGAGAGAGAAGACATCAACTTTCAAACAATAGCATTTCTCTCAAGACTATCATGCTAATAATTCATTTTATTTTGTTGATATGAAGGGGTAAAAAACTATCTGCTAAAGTAAAATAAGTGCTTTGCAAACTGTTGAGCAGATTTCCAGAACATATCTCAATGCACAGCCACTATCAGCAAATTAAGCAAACCAAATGAGAGTATGAACAAACCGAGAAACAAGGTGAATACTTGCTAATAGGATGAAACCATTATATGATACAATATGGACACCATAAATATCCAAAAATGAAAATCAAAGGGCAAATTTGAAAATAAAACTCCAGAAAATATGGAGCTGCAATACTGAGTAAGGTGTACAGGCCAGAGATAATGGAAACAACTAAAAAGAACAGCATACTAGCAAAATGGTGAAGTACCATGCCCCATTTATAAAGTAATCGTGGTTAACAGAAGTGGCAGACGTGATCTCTCAATTTCATCATTAAAACTTATTAATTTAAGTTTTTTTTCTTTGATCCAGGGTCACACTTTTGTCAGCGGAAAATCTGTTAAAATGACCTCAGATAAAGAAAAGAGAAGACTTAGTATTTTTAAACAAAGAAGGGAATGATTAGCTTCTACATATATTATAGTATATATTATATATTACCATTTCTTATTTATGCAATATTAAAAATATTTTGCAGTTTTGTCCTACTAGCAGGTGAAAAATTATAATCTTCAGGGTATGCAAACATAGTTCTACTACCAAAACTCTGGAAAATTAACAAGAAAGCCACCAATTAAATGCCTTTTACTCTATGCAACACCGCTTCCTAAGAACACTTAAGCCAGTGCAATTGTGATAGCCCCACACTGCAGTAAGAAGTGCTAACGTGAGTTCCTCATCGCAAGGACTTCATAAACCAATATCAGTCATGCAAGTAGATGAACTGAATAAAGCGCACTCAAAAAGGCATTCAAGCATTACAGTAATAATCTATATTTGGTATCTTAAAATGGCAGGCACCCAAGATGCATTTTGTATAGCACTACTGGTGACTCTGCCCTTCTCTTAACTTGCTAAGCCACCGATGAGTAAAACTGCTGTGATCATCAACAATATACTCCATTAAAAAAAAATGATATTGCTGAGGGTGTATGAAAATAGATGGCAATCTTCCAAGGAGACTAGATTCAGCAGAATAGCTTTACTCTTTGCAGTACCAAAGTATACATATTTTAAAATTCACATTCTTTTAGCTAAACATTCTCTAGCTCGCCACTTTTGTACGATTTCAGTTTATATATATTGTGTAGCTCTCAGTCTTTATGGATAGGATTCCTTGGGCTGGTACTTATGTGAAACTCTGGGTATATGATGGGATATATGATAAGAAGGTAACAAAGAAGTGAAAGTGAAAAGTGAAAGTCTTTTCAAAATCCAACATGGCTGCTGTAATAGTAATGTCAAAAAAGTAAATTAAACTGTAAATTCTTTTGTAGGAGGTGGCAATGTTGGGATTGCTCAGAGCATCAGATGGACCAACTATGATCCATTAGTTCTACTAGATGTGTCTGCTATTGTCAGTAGACTGCAATATGACCTTATATAAGCTGCATAAGACATTCACCTTCTAGACCTCAGTTGCATCCTAGAATTGCTGCACAACTATATTTGTTAGAGTTTCTCTATACTGATAATTTTGCTACCGCATGTATTCCAATGATTTGGATAACTACTGATTTGAGCAAGAAGTTTGCTATTTTTTCAACTTCTTCCTTTGGATCTGTTAAGTCTATAAACATCCATACAGCCATTTCTAATTTTCAGCAGAGTTTCTGCTATGTTTCATCTCAATAGATCATTAAGTTATTGCTGCATGACAATCTAGTTCAGAGTATTTGTTCTAGTCTTTTTTCTCAGATTGCATGAAAAGATGTGCATCATTTACAGCAGGAAGTGCATGCTTCAGATATTAGGCTAGCCTTCCGAGGCACGCAGTGATATCAGTTAAAACAGCAATATTGCCATTTTCGCAGAGATCAAACTGAGCAATCTAACAAGAGAAATTCTTGTTAGAAAAATTGTGGCTAGATAGCCCCAAGTATGAGGTTATACTCCCATTGTCACCATCTTCACTACTGGAACCAACTGATAACTCTGATAGTTTTCCATGCCATAATATTATGCCTGCAACCAATACTAGGTAACTTTCCATAGATCAATCATTAGTTTAGAATAAATTACTTTAGAGTTTACTAAAGAAGGATTGGCATTATTGCAAAGCCATGTTTTCTCTCCTTGAAAATGATGAAGATGTTACCTTTTCAACAATGTCAATTCTTAGCGCTTCAACACATGAAGCAACATCATAAGAACATAAGATATGCCCTACTGGGTCAGACCAAGGTCCATCAAGCCCAGTATCCTGTTTCCAACAGTAGCCAATCTAGGTAATACGTACCTAGCAGTTTCCCCAAAAGACACAGGTTCCACAATGCTTGCACTGTGTCAACATTGATATCCTGGGTCGCTTCTTAATAATGGTTTATGGACCTTTCCTCCAGGAACTTGTCCAAACCTTTTTTAAACCCAGCTACACTAACAGCGTGGAGGAGTAGCTTAGTGGTTAGAACACTGGCTTGGTAACCAAGCAACCAGGGTTCGATTCCCACTAGCACTCCTTGGGGCCTTGGGCAAGTCACTTAACCCTCCATTGCCTCGGAAGAAAGGCCTGGCAATCTACTTCCGGTGACACTGCCAAGAAAACCCAGGAGCTTTTGGGTCGCCAGGAGTCAGGACTGACTCGAAGGCACACATTGCATTACACTAACAGCCTTTACTACATCCTCCGGTAACAAATTCCAGAGTTTGATTACACGTTGAGTGAAAAAACATTTTCTTTTATTAGTCTTAAATAGTTTAACCTGTAGCTTCATTGCATGTCCCCTAGTCTTTCTATATTCTGATAACGTAAACAATCGATCTACGTTTACCCGTTCCACTCCGTTCATTAATTTATAGACTTCTATCATATCTCCCCTCAGCCGTCTCATTTCCAGGTTAAAGATCCCTAACCTTTTTAGCCTTTCTTCATAGGAGTATCCTTCCATCCCCCTTTATCATTTTGGTGGCTCTTTTCTGAACCTTTTCTAATAATGCTATATCCTTTTTAAGATACGGCTACCAGAATTGCACACAATATTCAAGGTGCGGTCTCACCATGGAACGATATAGAGGCATTATAATATCATCTTTTGTTTTATTTTCCATTCCTTTCCTTATGATACTTAGCATTCTATTTGCTCTCTTGGCCGCCGCTGCACACTGGGCCGATGGTTTTAACATGTTATCCACAATGACGCCTAAATCTTTTTCCTGGGTGGTGGTTTCTAATGTGGAACTTTGCATCGTGTAACCATAGTTTGGGTTGTTCTTCCCTAGGTGCATAACTTTGCACTTGTCCACAGTAAATATCATCTGCCATTTGGATGCCCAGTCTTCCAATTTATCAAGAGCCTCTTGCAATTTTCCACAATCCTCTTGGGTTTTAACAACTTTAAATAGTTTTGTCTCATCTGCAAATTTGATAACCTAACTCGTTATTCCCCTTTCCAGGTCATTTATGAATATGTCAAAAAGCAGCGGACCCAGCACAGATTCCTGGGGTACACCACTATTCATCTTTCCCCATTGGGAAAATTGGCCATTTAGCCCTACCCTCTGCTTTCTATCTTTTAACCAGTTCCTGATCCACAATAGTACACTGCCTCCTATCCCATGACTCTTTAGTTTTGCCAAAAGTCTCTGATGAGGGACCTTGTCAAAGGCTTTCTGAAAGTCCAGATACACTATATCAACTGACTCACCTTTGTCTACCTGTTTATTCACACCACATTCACTGTTTATTCACATCCACATTCACTGTAAGTAACCTTACATCAACTTCTTATTGAGCTAGCACGATGTCCCATTTCTAGGTACTAGAAGATATGCTCCTTATTTGTTCAGTTAAACACTGCAAAATGCTAATGGGTTACAGAGAATTAATGGCAAGCAATGACAATGCAAGCAACTCTTTTATCCATGCATCAACATTCTTCATTGCGTGAATGTTATAAAGGTTATCACTTCAGCAACATAGTGAAAAGTGCACTATTAGTGTTAGCTATTGAAAAACAACTCAGAGGAACACTGTTAAAGTGCATCACATCGTTTTCAGGGCTGTCACCTGTACTATCAGGTTCTGAAGGGACCTGGATATAGGACAATGGCTCTTCCTCTAAGTCAGAATCAGAGTCGAGAAGCAAGTGAGCACTGGAGGGCTTAGTAGCAATGCTGACAGAAGTAGAAGAACGCTGGTAGGTGAAAGACATGGACTCCATAGTACGGGACTGAGTGATGTGAACTAGAGACCCAGCATAAAGGGGGAGATTGCAGAAAAGTAGTCAACAGAAAGACTAATTAGAAAGAAAAATGTAAAATTAAAGACTATGCCATGAGTTACTAAAGAACCAAAATTAATCAGTTACAAACAAGAAAATTACAACAACAGTGTTCCAAGTCTTTCTTTGAAAAAGTAAAAACATGGATCAAGTTTTGTTTCCACAATACAAATTTAAAACGGTGTACATGTGGTTAAAAAGTGATGGCTTGTTTAGTAATTTCACTGTGATAAATAATATGATGGAGTTAAAGTATTAAGTCAGTGCAATGGTGCCCGTGGTCAATCAAGCAGGACACCTGACCTTCCATTACTAGCTATGGTTCTACAAAATACAGTATCCAGTCATGGGAGAATACAAAGAATCAAGTGCTGCTCTCAGCACAGGACCAAATGGTTAAGGGAGAGTGGGGGAGCACTAGAAGGGCCCTAGCACTTTCTGCATTTTACTTCAACTACAGATTGATGATGATGGAGAGGAAAACAGGAAAACTATGGGAGGTATTGCATGATAAATTCCTGATAAAAGACAGAAGGGAGCAACGAAAAAACAAAGATAAATAAAGTGAAGAAAGTTATAAATTAAAAATTTTGAAAATCTTTCAGTTGCATTATTTTCATTTATTTTTTTCTACAGTCTGCCATCCTCAGCTCTTCTCCAAACCTGCACAAACTCTGTGATGCCATCCCCAAGGGATGCTCCCTTATAGAAAGGCTAGGACTTTCTAACTATGCAGAGGGTTTGATCTACCTCAGTGATTTCTAAATAGTGCTTCACAACATCCTATGGAGTTACAAAATCAGTGCATAAAGTTACAAGAAACAGGGCTGCTCCTTCAGCTTACCGCATATTAGCATCTTCTGCCCCTCTCCCACTAGACCTCTGCCCCAATCTGCAATCAGCAGAAGATCAACATGAGATCTCCGAGACAGCACACACTCAAAGACCCCATCCCTCCTGTGTACGTTTCCTGTTAGGCTGGTCCCAGTGAGCACACAATATAGTGACTCCAGCTGCTGCTACCACCACCACCACCACCACCACCACCACCTTTCCTGTGATCGCCATTCTTACTTCAGGAAAGCCTGATGGGGAGGTCCACCTGGTGGGGGGTGGGGAGGCAGGAAAAAGGCCTACTGGGAGAGAAGGAGGAGAGGCCAGTTAATAAGGAAAGGAGGAGGAACAGAGGCCTTAATTTTCTTTTATCACCTTAGGATAATGTGAATTTTCATATCTTATAATAAGGGGATACTGGATCAAAGTTTGGGCAGAACTACAGTATGCAATTGTGTGTCTTCTGGTAATCAAAAAACAAACAGGTTTCTCTAGACCGCTAAGGTCACCTAGATACACCTAAAGAAAAGCAACCTACTCCAGGAACATTGAGTGTTTAGCTACTCATAAACTAAGGTCTGCTGGTCCTTTTCCTCCTTTAAGCTGACAACCACAGTGAAATCATACCAGGAAATCCGTCGTCTGCATCAGCATCCCCATGTCCACTTCCTATGCTGGCACTGTCCAGGCCAATGTGTATGGTCTGTAGCTGTGAACGAAGTTGTTCAATGTCGCTGTCTTTACTATCCAGTGCCATCTGCAGTTCAATCCGGACTTGGCTTTCTTCTGCTATTTGCTGTTAAAAAGGATAGAGATTTCACTTTCCTTTAATAGCTAAACTGAATTTTCTATGATACAGTTTTCCACTGTGGGAAAGATGACATTGAAATACAGTACCATGCTTCAAATAAACATCGATATCTCCCAGTGGTAAAAAAAAAAAAAAAAAAAAAAAGGCATTTCTGAAAGTGATCTCATCAGCAATGCATAACCGTATTGATTTACAAAATACTCAGCATTCAGAAATCAAAAGTCAATACGAGTGCATTCCAGATAACAACAGAACCACATTTAGTGTGTCTCAAGCTTCGTGGCTTAAAGGTTTGAATTGAGGAAATCATGCCACCACTGCTGCTGAAAGCAAACATGCCCTTACCGCCTGCATTTCATTCATTTCCTTTTGATACTTGATAACTATCTGGGTCAGTTTTTCCCGTTCTGATTTCAGATCCAGCTGTAGCTTTCTATTCTCCTTCTCCTTTCTTCGTACATCTGTATCTGCTCCGCGTTTCACAGGATCTCTTCGGTTCATGATTTCAGCCAACTTATTCACAGCCTAGAATTAAAGTATGATGTAATAAATAAGCAAAAGGATTCTCACTCTACCCTATTGCTTACTGCCAAAGTGTTTTAGCATGGAAGGCTACAGTCATAGAATTTGGTTGCAGTAGTGAACTTCCAGTATACCATATTGTAACTTAATTCCCTAAATAAACATTTTTCAATTAAAACTGCATGAGATTTTTTTGCAACTATTCATTTAGTACCAAAATGCTGTTTCCCTATAGTCCTGCGTTGAACTTAAGTTGTACAGATATGTTCTTCTAATTAAAAAATATATATTGCAGGACTTTATAATTTTAATCTATAAGAACAGAAGCCAGAACATTCAGTCCGTCATCACACACATTTGCACTGTCATAAAGGTGTCTATGATATCCTTCTGGCAAATAAGGATTTTTTTTTTCCGAAGATGTTTAAACCATGACCATTGTAAGGATTATCCAATGGTTTGGATAGCTGGTCTATTGTTAGGGAATCTACTTCCTTCAAAAACTGAGCAGAATGTGATATTAAAAGTTTCCAAAGGAAATTAAAAACTCATTCATTCTAGGAAGTATATGGTAATATGAATTAAAAGGTACCTAAAAGACATGAGAACATAATATATGCCATACTTGGCATACTAAGGGGTATGTTTACTAAACTGGGCTAACAGTTAACCCAGGCTATCTGTCACTAGGTCCTATATTATTCAATGGGACCTAGTTGCAGATAGCCCAGGTTAACCGTTAGCCCAGTTTAGTAAACATACCCCTAAGGGTCCATCCAGCCCAGTACCTGTTTCCAACAGCTGCCAATCCAGGTCACATGTATTTGTCAGTTTTCCAAAAAAGTGTACCGATTCCATGCTGCTTATCCCAGAGGTAAGCAGCAGATTTCCCTGGTTCTCTTTAATAATGGTTTATGGACTCTTCCTCCAGGAATTTGTTCAAACCTCTCTTAAAACCCAGCCACACTAACAGCTTTTACTACATCCTCTGGTAATGAATTCCACAGTTTGATTACATGTTGAGTGAAAAAATATTTTCTACAATTAGTCTTAAATGTGCTACATCGTAGCTTCATTTTGTGTCCCCTAGTCTTTCTACTTTTTGAAGGGGTAAACAACCAATCTACATTTACCCATTCCACTCCATTAATTATTTTATAGACCTCCATCATATCTCTCCTCAGCCATCTTTTTTCGAAGTTGAAAAGCCCTAACCTTTTAAGCCTTTCCTCATGAGGGTATCCCCTCCATCCCCTTTAGCATGTTTATAAGGTTGCTCTAACATTTTGCAGGTATCATGCATTGCGAGTAGAAATCAATGTGCAGTACAGACAACAGTCATGTGCTACTTGTTAGGAGTGTGTACAGCATGCCCCTGTAGATACCACACTGATTTACTACTACTACTGATCATTTGTATAGCGCTACAAGGCATTCACAGCACTATACAGATACATGTAAAAGACAGTCCCTGCTCATCAGAGCTTACAGGACAAGGATATATCTAGGGGAATAGTAAGGAAACACATCGGAGACTAAGCGGATCAAGATCCAAAAGCGGCCTTGAAGAGGTGAGTTTTCAGGCTGGATTTGAAAAGGGCCAGAGATGAAGCCTGACACACAGACTCAGGTAGTTTGTTCCAGGCATAAGAAGCAGCAAGGTGGAAGGATCAAAGTATGGAGTTGGCAGTAGAAGAGGAGGACACAGATAGAAGAGGTCTGCCAGAAGAGTGGAGTTCCTGAGGAGAGGTGTAGGGAGAGATAAACTGACCTCCATTTCCACCTCAGCCATGCAACCAACACACCATCCATAGATGCAATCACAATTACCAACAAACACTGCTCCATCAACCTAATATACAGGGCCCCATCTATTGATCCTGACTCCCTTGCAACTACAATTGATCTCGCATCCAACTCACAACACCCAAACACACCAAGCTGGGTTATAGGAGATTTCAATTTACCATCCTTGCCAGAGGCACAAGCCTCAGCTTTCCTCGATGCCCTCGAGGAATTAGGATACACACAGCTGATCCATGAGCCCACCCATGTGAAAGGTGGTACACTGGACCTTGTCTTTGCCCCACAGAATACAGGCAACACAATAAACACTACTATACTCTCCAACACTGCAGTCCCCTGGTCCGACCACAGGTTAATCATTTTTAAAATATTACTGCAAAACAAACCCCAGAACAATGCCGATAAGTCCAACAATTTTATTTATTTATTTTATTTACATTCTCTTATATACCGCGCTATTCTGCAACAGTGCGGTTTACATTGACAAACTGAAATTACATTGAACAGGGCATTATAACTTGGAGATAACTATTTTACAGGGAACATGGGCTATGGAGGGTTAAGTGGCTTGCCCAAGACAACAAGGAGCACCTGTGGGACTAGAAACCCCAGTCCTTCCGGCCCAAAGTTGCTGTCCTCTATTGGGATTTGAACCCCTGACCTTCCGGCCTGAAGCCCCAACCACTAGGCCACTCCTCCACTCCGATATAACAATACCACAAAAGCAGCACCACATAAGTTCCATGCCTTTGACAAAGACGCGATCCTCGACCAAACTCGCTCACTCCTCGACTTGACATCCATCGACCCTGATGAGTTGGTATCTGCCTGGAATGAAAAGTTCACTGCTATTGCTCTGCGACCACCATCAAACAATCCAACTAAGAAAAGAACCTCTGCAGCCTGGTACTCTGTTGAACTTAGAGCGTCATTAACCTGCCTAAGAAAAATGGAAAGACGCTGGCGCAGAGCCCACTCCACGGATGATCTAAAAGCATACAATGTGCAACTGGAAAAACACCGCCAAGCAATATCCGAGAGCATAAAAAGATTCCACACAGACACACTAAAGCGGTCCCTAAACAAACCACACGACCTATTCACCCTGGTAAAGAACCTAACAAAAGAGCCAGCACCTGAGAAACCTAGCCTGATCCATCCTCAAGTCTTCGCTGACCTCTTACAAACGAAGCTGTGCCAGACCAATAAGTTCACTGCTCCCAACACTCCAATCAAATCATGATCACTAGCACCACTGTCCATTTTTTCCAAGCCATCTAAAAAACAAATTGAAGATATAATCGCCGGAATCAACACAACCACTGCACAAACTGACCCTTGCCCGATGTTCTGGATAAAAGAGCTACGATTGACTGTCAGCCCTTTTCTATCCAAGCTAATGGACTGCTCCTTCACAAATGGGACCTTTCCCCAATCCCTCAAACGTACCTCTATCAGGCCACTACTAAAGAACAGTAAGCTTGACCCTAAGAAGCCAGACTCATATAGGCCGATATCAAGCATCCCACTCTTGGCGAAAATCATCGAAAAAGAAGTTCAAACACAAATCCAAGAACATATTGATGCTTCTGCCCCACTTGATTCATGTCAGCACGGTTTTAGAGCTGCTCACAGCGTGGAGACTCTCCTCACCACCCTCTTCAGTACCATAATAACAGGAATTGATAACATACGCCAGGGATATGTGCTCATCTTCTTAGACATCGCAGCCGCATTCGACTCAGTCTGCCATGATCTCCTCCTACACCACCTCCAGGAGAAGGGGATATGTGACTCTGCACTTAAATGGTGCAAGTCGCATCTCTCCGATAGATGGCAACACGTAAGATCAGGAGAAACAACATCAGAACCTTTCCACCAGAGTCAAGGGGTCCCGCAAGGATCATCTCTCTCTGCACTCATGTTTAATATATATATGCAACCTATCTGCGAGATCATCCGGTCCTTCAAGGTGAGCTGTCTGTTGTACGCTGATGTTCTCCTATATATGCCATTCACTACTTAGAACCCTGACCTTTCCCCACTGACAGACTGTTTTGATGCAGTATCCAGCTGGCTCCAAACGCAAAATCTTCGGATACAACATAAGAAAACCAAAGTCCTTTTCATCACAAGGAACCCAAATTTCATCACTCCTCCTTACTTGAAGGTCCAAGATGCAGAACGTCTGACCAAACCCTCCATCAGATACCTGGGAGTCACACTTGACCAGCGACTAGACATGAAGACCCATATAAGCAATGTAGCATGAGCTGTATACCATAAAATCTGATCCCTCAGACACCTACGCTCCCTACTTGAACCAGATGACTTCCGGACAGTGTATCAAGCTCTGGTCTTACCACATATCGACTATGCCAACGCAATACTCCATGGTCTACCACAATCCACTTTGCTTCCATTACAGCTAGCAATGAACTCAGCAGCACGAGTTCTCCAGGGCACTGCCATGAGGGAACACATGACACCCATCCTGAAACAATTACACTGGCTCCCTATAAAAGGCAGGATCACATTCAAGACCATACTAATGACCGTCAAGATCATAAACAGACTCAGCCCATCTTCCTTATCCGATCTCATACTGATAACCCCCCCTAATAGATTTAGAAGATCTCATGCCGTCAATAAACTAGTAGTCCCAAAAGAAACGACCAAGTGTTGCCAAAGCACAACGAACAGGGCTTTTAAGCTTGCCGCACCTAAATGCTGGAACACCCTTCCACACAGTATCCGTGATATCACCAATCTAACCCAGTTCAGAAAAGCTGTAAAACATTACCTCTTCCTCTTACATTACCCGGATGACAGCACCACTGATCACTCACCATCCAGCTAGGCAAATCTACGCAAATGTCCAATCAATTCGCATTGTACAGATGTAAATAGTTACCCCTGTTTCTTTCCAAGTTCCTATTCCTGTTATTTGTAAACACAAATCAAGTCATTTGAAATGTGTATGTAAAATGTTCCATGTAAACCGCACTGATGGAAAATAGCGCGGTATATAAGAAAATGTAAATAAATAAATAATAAATAAAAGAGGAAAGGTAGCGAGGAGCAGCAGAATGAATGTACTTGTTGGTCAGTAGGAGAAGTTTGAACTGGATATGGGAGCAAATAGGGAGCCAGTGAAGTGACTTGAAAAGAGGGTTTATATGAGCATGTCGAGGCTGGCAGAAGATTAGCTGTGCAGCTGAGTTTTGAATAGACTGAAGAGGAAAGAGATGATTCTGAGGGAGACCAGCAAGGAGGAGGTTGTAATAGTCTAGATGGGAGGTGACTAAAGAGTGGATAAGTGTCTTAGTAGTGTGTGCAGAAAAGAAGGGATGAATTTTGCCAATGTTACAGAGAAAGCAGCGACAGGTTTTAGTCATCTGTTGGATGTATGCAGAGAGAAAGCTGAAAGAGTCAAAGATGAACCCAAAGTTTCGAGCTGAGGAAACAGGGAGGAGTGTAGTGTTATCAACAGAAATAGAAAAAGAAAGAAGGGGGAAGTGGGTTTAGCAGGAAAGATAAGGAGCTCAGTTTTGGCTATGTTCGGTTTCAGACAGCAGTGAGACATCCAGACAGCAATCCCACGACAGAAGTGACCTTTCCCTTGTGGTGGCTTTGGATCTATTCTCTGCTTTGGACATTGTAGACCATCGTACCCTGCTAGCCCATCTGGGTGACCTTGGGATCCACGGGCCTGTTCTTTCTTGGTTTCGCTCTTTTCTCTCCTCTCGCACCTTTTCAGTAAAGACTAGCTCAGTCATCTTCCCTCCCCTACCTCTTCTCTGTGGGGTTCCCCAGGGTTCGGTTCTTGCTCCCTTCCTCTTCAATATCTTTCTCGCCCCCCTGGCGCTCATTGTTCAACAGTTAGGTATTTCCGGCTACTTCTATGCTGATGACATCCTTCTTGTCCACCATACTAGTTCCCTCTCACCAGATCTCTCCACCCTTAACCTCTGTCTCGCCCATGTTGCTTCCTGGATCAGCAGTAATGTCCTTCACATTAACCCTTCCAAATCAGCTGCACTTTGGCTTTCCTTTAATACACCTCCTCCTACTTGCTCCCCTCTCTTCCTTTCTACCCCTAATTCCTCTGGTATTCTTTAATCTTTTCAAGGATCCATCTCACATCCGCAATGATGTCTCTCATTCCTCGCCCTTTCCTGAACCCTGCTTGCACTTCAGGTAGTTCTTGTTCCAGGTATGGTTGTAGTCTCTTTTGAATAATCTTTAGTAGAATCTTGCTGGCATGTGGGATCAGAGCGATTGTGCGATAATTTCCACAGTCAGTTGGATCACCTTTCTTTAGTATTGGTATAAACACAGATCTTTTCCAGTCAGTTGGCCATGATGTTGTCTTCCATATTTCTTGGCAGAGCCTTGTAAGTACGGTAACAGATTGCTGTAATACTTCTATGGGAATGCTATCAATGCCTGGTGCTTTGTTCTTTGATAAGGTTTTCAATGCTGCTTCAACTTCTTCTTTCATCACCAATGGTTCCCGATCATAAGGTACAGGTTGAAACGGCTGTTGGTCCACTTGATCTTTATCATATAAAAACTCCGTATATTCCTTCCATCTTTTCTTGATCTTCTCAGCATCATTCAATATAGAACCTTGAGCATCTTGTAACATTCCAATTCGAGGCTGGAACTTTTTCTTTAACTCTCATAGCTTTAGGAAAGCCAATCTTGTTCTTCCTCTAATAGTTTCTGCTTCTATTTCCTTGCATGCGTCATTGTAGTACTTTTCCTTGTCCTGTCTTGCTGCACGTTGGAAATCTCTGTGGAGTTCTGTGATTGTCTTTCTTTCTCCTCTGGCTTTAGCTTCTCTGTATTTCTGGGCAATTTTCAGAGTTTCTTCCGTCATCCATTTTGGCCGTTTTTTTCTTTTTCACCTTTTGTAGAGACTTCTCGCTTTCTTCCAACACAACCTTCTCGATGTCATTCCATAACTCTTCCGGAGCTCTGTCATTTGTATCTAAAGCAGCAAATCAATTTTGAGGCAGTCTTTAAATTCCAGTGGTATATTATCAAGGTCATATTTTGCTGCATTCATGACTGGTTTGCTCTTTTTCAACTTTAGCTTGAGTTTGCATACTAGTAGTTGATGATCTGTACCACAGTCAGCTCCAGGTTTTGTCTTTGTTGATGTTATAGAGCTTTTCCATCGTTGACTTCCACAGATGATGTCAATTTGATTTTTATACAATCCATTGGGTGAAGTCCATGTGTACAGTCGCCGCTTGTGTTGCTGGAAGAAGGTGTCTGAGATGAATAGATCGTTGGTCTTGCAGAATTCTATCAGTCTTTCTCCAGCTTCATTTCTGTTGCCAAGTCCATATTTTCCAACTACTTTGCCGCCTTCTTTGTTGCCAACTTTTGCGTTCCAGTCACCCATGACTATCAGGATATCCTACTTGCATGTTCTGTCAATTTCAGCTTGTACTTGTTCATAGAACTCTTCAATTTCATTCTCTTCTGCAGCTGTTGTTGGGGCATACACTTGAATTATAGTTGTGTTGATAGGCATTCCTCATAGACGAATAGAGATTAAGCGTTCACTGACTGCATTGTATTTCATTACAGTTCTTGCAAGTTTCTTCTTTATTATAAATGCAACACCATTTCTTCTTTGTCTTTCATTTCCAGCATAGTAGACCATGTGATCATCTGATGCAAAGTGCCCGATGCCAGTCCATTTCAGTTTGCTGACACCCAACAGATCAAGCTGTACACGTTCCATTTCATTCTTGACCACCTCCAACTTCCCTTGGTTCATTCTTCGTATGTTCCATGTTCCAATGTGTAAAACATCTTTACAGCTCCTGACTCTCATTTCATGCGCAGCTACATCAGCAGTCAGACGTCCCAAGGGCTTTGATCCAACCACATCATAAATGCTGGCTTTACTCTGAAAAGTCTTCAGCTCTTCCTCAGTAGCTAGTTGAGTGCCTTCCGACCTGGGGGTCTCATCTTCCAGCACTACAGCACAATTTGTTTTGTTGTAACTATCCATTGGGTTTTCATGGCAAGATACAGAAGTAGATTGCCAGGCCTTTCTTCCATGCAGTTTAAGTTTGGTGTTGTTGCCGTTGTCACAGAAATGTGATCCTCCACCGTCAACACTATCCCATTCTGCTGCTGCCCAGATGGGTGGTTTGTCTTGTCTTGGTCTGGCACCTCAGCTTAGACCTGTCCATCTTGGGAGACCCTGCCAGTAGTTAAACTACCGATAGTTTAGCTCTCAGCATCACTGATGCACACAAGCCCTCACAGCACGACAAGCTGCAAACCAAGTGAGGGTATGTATATATATATATATAGTGTGACAGTGACGCCCGTCTTGAACCCATGAGAATAGAAAAGGACATGGAAATGGACTTAGGAGGGAGCCCAGTTGTGTATTTCAAGGGTAACCTGAATCCTGCGTACACCGATACCCACGAAATCCCTGCCTGGCCTGGATCTCAGGCCCCACGAAGGGAGAGAAAGAAGAGAGAGAGAAAGCCCAGGGTGCCACACCCAGACTCCTATGAGGGCCCTGCAGGCATGAGAAAAGATTATTATCACCTGGGAAGGGCCGGAAGGGAGGAGGAGGGGCTGGAACCCTGGAGGTGGAAATATAAACCCCTGCTAAGGCAAAGAGAAGGGAGGCTGCAGAAACAAGGGAGGCTGCAGAAACAAGGGGAGCTGGAGAAACAAGAGGCTCAGGAGAGTCAAGAGAAGCTTGAGACGCAGCGGAGCCATAGAGGAGAGCCCTGGGAGGAGCTGAACCACAGGGAACACAGCCGAGGAGACGGGCCGAAGGCTGAAGGTACTGACCGGCTGTCTCAGGTAGAGCTGGGAACAGGAGTGACTCTAGGACCCAAGGGGGAGCTGTTTACTGAGCACTGCTTTGAGAACTCAGAACGGATACTGCTCCAACAATTGAAGATATGCAAATCGATACTGCTGAGGATGACTTGAGGGCTATGGATATTCCTATGGACTGTACTTTATGCTAAGCCAAGTGCGTTGAACCATTATGCTGAGGGCTAACACTTTCTGAGAAGGTCCCCTAAAGCTGGAAATAACAAGACCCAGAGAACCGACAGGAGGACGGGGATACATTTGCTAGCACCCGGAAGTTTGTGACGCAGCCAGGAAAACTTGCAGGGAAGCTAAAAAGCTTGGTGAATATTTGCTGCCTGTGTCTCCCATATTTTGGTTTAAATATGCTCTCCTGCCAGCTCCAGCTGCTCTCCCTATCCGGGGATCGAGCCCTCATCGCCAGCGGAGGCGGGAACAGCCATCTTGGACCGGCGGCCCAATCGGGGCCCGTGCCCGCACATTTAAATCTCAGCGCCATCGGGCGCAGGACCAGAGACGCTCTCCTGCCAGCTCCAGCTGCTCTCCCTATCCGGGGATGGAGCCCTCATCGCCAGCGGAGGCGGGAACAGCCATCTTGGACCGGCGGCCCAATCGGGGCCCGTGCCCGCACATTTAAATCTCAGCGCCATCGGGCGCAGGACCTGAGACGCTCTCCTGCCAGCTCCAGCTGCTCTCCCTATCCGGGGATCGAGCCCTCATCGCCAGCGGAGGCGGGAACAGCCATCTTGGACCGGCGGCCCAATCGGGGCCCGTGCCTGCACATTTAAATCTCAGCACCTTGGCGTGGCCCTTAGGCATGGACCTGGAAGTTGAAACCACCGTCCAGCACCTTTGAGCTCAGATACCACCGGTAACGTAAGACCAGGTACCTTTTACCGTGCGTTATAATAGCCCCTACCCAGGATCGCTCTCTAGTCAGCATCGCATGCATACAGCTAAACATGTCTATTCAGTGCAGTACCAAATATATGTACTAGACCAGAACAGCCTGAAATTTTTGTTAGCCAATATCGCAATTAATTTAAGCACTCCCAGTGTAGAAAAATCCATCAGATCAAACGGGACAGGAAAGCCTCTTTATCAGACATGCTATGTAATGTAACCTAAGGTAATACCATGTAATGTAATTTAATACTGATATCTGTACCAGAACAGACCAGCCAGAGAAGTTTTATTTTCTTTCCTTTTCCTGTTAAACATTTATGCTGTGTAGGTATATACTTAATTCATACCTAAGAGAGGAACGATCCAGCAAATTTATTGTATGACACACATAACCTGTTTGCCTGTTGCACAATATACTAGTTAAGATCCAGCCAGCTCCAGCCTGACAAGAACCCCTGTGTTTCACCTCCCGAAATAAGCTTCCTACCTCACAGAGCTAGAATGGAAGACACGATCATCAGGCTAATGTGCCTTTACCTATTTATCATAATCTTGCCATCCAAACTACTAGCCCTCACGACGTCACACAATCACATTCCTATTGTACCAACTAGTGAGAGAAAATGGTCAGGAGACTCCTATTACAACTCACGCGGGGCTAACCTTCTGCACCGTCACCTCCTATTACATGTCCCACTACAACACAACATGAAAGCCAGACAAACTAAAACTTTCTACCCTAGTAGCCTGAAGTGTGCACTTATAAATGCCCGCTCACTTCGAAACAAGTGGCCAGTGATCACGGACATAATAATATCCCACAACCTAGACATCCTCATGGTCACCGAAACATGGCTCTCAGCAGAAGACAATATCATCCTCAACCAGCTACTCCCACCTAATTTTACCGCCTTCACCGGACACAGACAGAACAAAAGAGGTGGAGGAGTACTCATCATCCCCAGAGCTGACCTCCAGTTTAAAATGGATGAAGCCAACAGTAACAACCACCTAGAAACGGTATCAATTTCCAACAACATATGCTCCATAAACCTGGTCTACAGATCACCGTCAGCAGATCCAGACGACCTAGCCACCATAATAAATCTGGCATCTTTCACCCAGGGTCCAAATAAACCTAATTGGATCGTAGGTGATATCAACCTACCATCATTACAGGACACTCAAGCAACCGCATTCATAGAAGCCCTAGATATCCTTGGATACACGCAAATGGTGCAAGAACCTACTCACGAGAAAGGCAACATTCTTGACCTCATATTCGCCCCGCAGCGAATTCTGAATCAACCACAAAACATTGTGCTATCAATAACTGCAGTCCCATGGACTGACCACAAACTCAATACCTTTCAGATGCCTACCCTCAACTGTTCACATAAACCAAAAACGGATACAAGCAAGACTGCTAACTCAGCAGCCAGAAGTTTCCAACCATTTAACAGAGAACGCATCCTCGCTGAAACGCGCACACTCATTGATGAGACCACCTTAAGCCTAGATGAGTTGATCTCCGCTTGGAACAACAAACTCAGCACAATTGCTATCCGCCCTCCAACAACAAACAAGAACCCAAAGAAGAGATCATCAGCCCCATGGTTCACAGCCGATTTAAAAGCTTCACTAACCATTCTAAGACGGCTGGAAAAACGCTGGAGAAAATCACGCACCAGCAGTGACCAATCAGCCTACATCCAACACCTGGAGGCACACCGTAAAGCCATCACAGACAAAATCAGGCAATACCACACAGACACCCTGAAACGGTCACTGAATAAACCGCATGACTTGTTTAACCTAGTTAAAACGCTTGCCAAAGAACCAACCCCTGAGCACCATAGTGGTATCCACCCACAGGACTATGCGATTTACATGCAATCTAAAATGTGCAAGACCAACAAAATATTAATACCGGACCCTCTTGATGAACAAGACAACCCAGCATCACTGACATCCCTCTCCACTCCTTCGAAGAAAATTATTGAAGATACCATCCTAGCTCTAAACACAACCACTGCGCACACAGATCCTTGCCCTGCACACTGGATAAAGGACCTGCGATGTGACCTGTCCCCAATTATAGCTAAAATATTAAACCAATCCTTCACCACTGGCTCCTTCCCACCTACTCTCAAGCAGACCTCTGTAAGACCTCTTTTAAAGAATACCAAACTTGATCCTCAAAAGGTAGAGTCTTACAGGCCCATATCTAGCATACCTATGCTCGCAAAAATCATCGAGAAAATAGTGCACAGGCAATTACAGGATCATATAGACACCTCAGCCCAACTAGATCCGGCCCAACATGGATTCAGAGAGTCACATGGAGTGGAAACACTACTTAAAGCCCTCCTCAACAACATAATCTCAGGTGTGGATAACATACGTCAGGGTTTCGCTCTTGTCTTTCTAGACATAGCAGCGGCTTTTGACTCGGTATGCCACGAAATTCTCATTTGCCAGCTAAGGGAAAAAGGCATCTGCGGAACAGCGCTTGAATGGTGCAAATCTTACCTGTCCGGTAGATGGCAGCATGTCCGAGCCGACGGGGCTACATCTGAACCATTCCAACAAAGTCAAGGTGTACCTCAAGGATCCTCCCTATCCGCATTGATGTTTAATATATACATCCAACCCATCTTTGACATTATCAGATCCTTCAATGTCAGTTACATGATATATGCAGACGATGTGCTATTATATATGCCAATATCATTGGATATTATCAAAAACAATCACCAAAAAACCCCCGTGGAAAATGTGATACAAATTGTATTCTTTTTGTCGGATGTTACAGGAAAGGAACAGGTACAAATACCATGGCAGTTGGAAGCACAGTACTAGTAGCACTTGAGACAGGGTTACAGACCCGAAACGTGCACGTCGTGCTTGATAAGGACTTTGGAGCTTGACAAGGACTTTGGACAACCGTCTTATTCAGCTAAGTAGACGTGATTTTAATAAGAAATTTAATAAAAGGGATGTGACTGAGTGGTGGACATGGTATTTGTACCTGTTCCTTTCCTGTAACATCCGACAAAAAGAATACAATTTGTATCACATTTTCCACGGGGGTTTTTTGGTGATTGTTTTTGATAATTCCATATATTATCACTGAATTGGGGATTGGTTTTTGAATATCATTGGATAGCCTAGACCTCACCCCTCTGACTAACTCCTTCAACACCATATCAGAGTGGCTCCTGTCACAAAACCTGCGAATACAACACAAAAAGACGGAAGTCCTTTTCATCTCGAGGAACACCAACTTCACCCCACCTAGCTCTGTTAAGGTAAAGGATGCCCAACTACAAGTGAAACCTGCAATACGTTACCTTGGAGTAACGTTAGACCAAAACCTTGACATGAAGAACCACATAGCCAATACTGTCAAGGCAATCTACTTTAAAATCAGATCCCTCAGACACCTACGCACGCTACTCGAACCGGATGATTTCCGAACCATTTCTCAAGCCCTTATACTTCCCCATTTCGACTTCGCCAACTCCATACTACAAGGACTCCCCCAGTGCACCCTTAACCCCCTGCAGCTGGCTATGAATAGTGCAGCGCGGGTACTCTTTGGGGCATCCAGGAGAGACCACGTTACACCCCTCCTAAAACAGCTACACTGGCTCCCCATTCAAGCAAGGATCAGTTTCAAGACTTTACTGCTAACGTTCAAAGCGGCTAAGGGGCTCACCTCTTCCTCTCTCTCTAACCTCATCCAACCACTTGCACCAAACAGGCCACGAAGAACAGCAGAGTTGAACATGCTAGTTATCCCAAATGAAACCACAAGATGTACCAGATCAACAGCCAACAGAGCCTTCCGACTCTGCGCCCCAACTTTATGGAACACCCTACCAGCACAAATCAGAGCTATCCCCAACCTGAGCCAATTCAGAAAGGCGCTAAAACATTTCCTCTTCCTTAAATATCTCAATGACAGCTCCGAACATAACCCCCAAGCAAATAGCAGAAGTGGTCAAACAGGCAGACCCTCGCAACAGGCTTACCCCACAATGTAAATAACAAGCAGTTTCCTGTACTGTTATACCACCTATGTATATAGTTAACTATGTCCCTAATCTGATGAACCACCATTGTATATAGTTACCCCCTTTTCTCCAAGTTATACCTCCTGTTAAATGTAAAGACCAGACATATGTGAATTGTCGGATGTTTCTGTTCAATGTAAACCGCACTGATGGCTAATAGTGCGGTATATAAGAATTGTTAATAAATAAATAAATAAATAAACTTAATCCGGGAAGGGAGTTAAGAAGAAGCATTTGTTCCAGTGGGACTAAGTTTTATTGTTGCCATTAATTGTTTTACAAGACAAGGCTAAAAAGAGGCATTTTTACCCTTGCTAAAGAAGTGCTGTTTTTCAGGGCTGAGAAACGTTTGAAGCAGCTGTGTGTGTTTGAAGCTTGTGAAGCAGTTATGCTGTTCTAGTGCTGTATAACCAATAATCCTGCGCAAGAAGGAGTCCTGTGTACAGGGTACTTGAACTTTTGCGTAAGAAATACAATTCTGTCACTTTGCCTTACCTCCGGACCATGACTACAACTTCTTCTTGAAGCCATTTTTGAAGGCAAACTACATATCCCAAGATACGCCTGGGGAAAGCTAGTTTGCCCAAGCCAATCGAGGAGAAGTTCCTCTGATACCACGCCCCTCTAGGCTAGAGGCGGGTGGTGAGGGCGTGACTAATATATATATATATATATTTAAATCTAGAGAAAGTGAAATGTGTGTTTCTGTATATAGATATATAAATATTGCTGCTCAGAAGCAGGCTCCATGGCTTTCGCATAATACTGAAAACAGATGACTCAGGTTTGCATCTCCTGTCCAACAGAGTATAGCAGGCCATCAAGATAATTTGCTCTAGTCCCAAGAGGAAAAGAAATAGTGACAGACAGTACAAGAGTGAAGCAACTAGAGAGGAACTTAATGGCATAGTAGGTTATCCAGGCAAGAAAGGAAAAGGGGAGAAAACGCCCCTATAAATGAAATTGTCTCACAGTAGTATTTCTTCAGTAGATATGGAATGGAAAGAATTTGGGGGAAGTATGACAATATGACATCCATTACAAAAAAAATGACTTCAGAGAATACATTAACAGCATACATGAAATGGAAAACTGGGGAATTAGCACACTTGCAAGTTTCCTGTTAAGTTACCTGTGTTTTCAGAGTTCTCTCTGTCAACAGTTGCTTCTCAAATTGTGTTTTGATGCTTGTTATGTTAGTTTCCTCTTCTTTCAATCTCTGAATTTCTGTAATATGTATTAAAAGTAAAACAGTGAAGGCCATTGGCAGCAGTCACTAAAACAAACAATTGAAAACATTTAGAAAAAGGAGTCAAATTAATGTTTGTGTATACACACGTTCCTGGACTTCTTTCAGCTTGTTGTTTAGATCTTCTTTCTCATTAGCAAGGTTTGCCACGTCACTGGTGAGAGTCCTATTGGCTTCCTCCAACTGTAAGAGATTACAAAAAAATAATTTTCACTTATAATACTAGTTGCATTTGGAATCGTGTTTGCTAGCATGCTAACATTATTGCTAACAATAGATACACAAGGAGCAGGGTGGTAGTAGCTATGCAAAATGATGTGGGTTCCATTCCCAGCTCAGGTCTCCTACTCCCCAGGCTGGCAAAGGCTAAGAATGCTTTGATGGAGTATTGATAGTCCTGTGGGCAGGGAGTCAGTCAGCCAAATGGAGAAATGACAACACCTAAAGGAGGACTTTAGCATTCATGACATGATTCAAAAAGAGCCCTGATGCATGGTCCTGACTGAGGACTGCCACTGTAAGAGCTTAAGTATGTTGGCAGGGGATTAAAAAAAAAAGGAAGGAAGGGGGAAGGTGAATCCTCATGTAGCTGCAAATGAAAGTTCATGGTGCCAGCTCCAAGCCCTGGTTCAGATTGAGTTGGAAGTCTAAAGGAGAAGGAAAACTGTCAGGAAATATTTTAGATAAGGCAGATTGCTGGTATTGCCTATGCACTTTATTCTCACTCTAATTTGTGTTGCTTTTCAACTCTTGAAGAGAGTATAAACAGAAGATAAGATTCCTGAAGAAGCTTAACTGGCCACTTTGCGAATACTTTAGAAAGGAACTCATATACATAGGACAGCTTTGTACATGGTTTAAGAAGGCTCTTATAATATTGCCCCGTAGGTATAAACACACAAAAGCATGAACTACTGATAAGCAGCACATATTTTGTGTCACATACATGTGGAGATGGGAGTGGAGAATAGGCAGAGATGAGATAGGATCGGCACTTATGCATGCATTTATAAAATGTATGCATATACTGTACACCAATTCTTACTGCCACATACATACACAAATTTACAACTGCCTCAAAGCAGCTCTATATTTATGCAAAAGTGTATGTGCGCTAGTGGGGAAGAATCTAGGAGCCCTATTTTATAAAAGGAGCATACAAACATATGTTGCCTTCATAAAATAGCACTCTACCTAATATATTGTCCATAATACAGAGCACAATCATATTGCATCCAATCATAAAACATCACTTAGCTTTTTTCCCCCAAATTGGTGGATACGGTAATGGTCAACGTTATTGGCACCTTCACATTTTGGGTATTTTGTGTACAATATCTTGAGAAATAAATGGAAATATTCCAATATGTCATAATATTTTAATAGTATGTTCAAAGCTATACAAAAAAAAAGATGTTTGTGCAACTTAGATGTAGTAATGCCTGAGCAAAAAAATACTCAATATGACCTGGACAGAATTAATGGTACCCTTCACTAATATTTGGCTACACAACCCTTGGCGGCAGTGATGACAGCCTCCACATGTTTCTTGTAGCCATCTAAGTTTCACACATGTGTCTGCTGGTAGTTTTTCCTACTCTTCAACTGTGATTTGTTCCAGCTCATGAATGTTTACAGGACTCCTTTTATCAATGGCAAATTTCAGTTCCTTCCAAAGGGTCTCAAACGGACTGAGATCAGGACTCATTGCTGGCCATTTTAAAACAGTCCATGCTAGAGAGAGAAAGTTTCTAGATGAAATAAATGACTGCTTCTTGTAGCAGCTGGTTCATGAACTGACAAAAGAGGAAGCTATTTTGGGCCTGGATTTTCTGAAAGCCTTTGACAAGGTCCCTCATGAGAGACTTTTGGTGAAATTAAAAAGTAATGGGACTGGAGGCAGTGTACTATTGTGTATCAGGAACTGGTTAAAAGATAGAAAGCAGAGAGTAGGGCTAAATGGACAATCTTCTCAATGGAGAAAGGTAAATAGTGAAGTACCCCAGGGATCTGTGCTGGGCCCACTGCTTTTTAACATATTCATAAATGACTTGGAAATAGGAATAATGAGTGAGGTGATCAAATTTGCAGATGACACAAAATTATTCAAAGTTGTTAAAATGCAAGAGGATTGTGAAAATTGCACGAGGACCTTGATAAATTGGAAGACTGGGCATTTAAATGGCAGATGCAATTTCATGTGGACAGTGCAAAGTTATGCACTTCGGGAAGAACAATCCAAACTATGGTTACATGATGCAAGGTACCACCTTAGAAACCACCACCAAGGAAAAAGATTTAGGTGTCATCGTGGATAAGAAGTTGAAACCCTCCGCCCTTTGTGCAGCAGCAGCAGCAGTGAAGAAAGCTAAATAGAATGCTAGGAATCATAAGGAAAGGAATGGAGAATAAAACCAAGGATATTATAATGCTTCTGTACTGTTCCATGGTGCGACCGCACCTTGAATAATGTGTGCAATTCTGGTCACTATATCTTAAAAGGGATATAACAGAATTAGAAAAGGTACAAATAAGAGCGACAAAAATGGTAAAGGGGATGGAAGGATACCCCTATGAGGAGAGGTTTAAAAGGTTGGGGCCCTTCAACTTGAAAAAGAGATGGCTGAGGGGAGATATGATAGAGGTCTATGAATTCATGAATGGACTGGAAAGGGTAAACATAGATCAGTTGTTTACACCATCGAAAAGTAGAAAGACTAATGAAACTACAATGTAACCCATTTAAGACAAATAAGAGAAAATATTTTTTTTACTCAACACATAATCAAACTCTAGAATTTGTTACCGGAGGATGTAGTGTAGCTGTTAGTGCAGTTGGAGGAAAGGTCCATAAACCATTATTAAAGAGGACCCAGGAAATCCACTGCTTACTCCGTGATGAGCATTGTGGAACCTGCCTTTCTGGGAACCTGAAGGTAGTTGTGTTCTGGATTGGCCACTGTTGGAGAGAGGATACTGGACTCAATGTACCTTGGTCTGACCCAGTATGGCATTTCTAAAAAAAGCAAAACAAAAAAAAACACTCTCTTGTACTTTTGGATGTATGTTTTGGGTCAGTGTTCTGCTGGAGGACCCATGACCTTAAACCCAGACCTAACTTTCTGACAATAAGCACATTTTGCACCAAAATACCTTGGTAGTCCTGAGACTTCATCATTCCTTTAATATCTTCCAGGCCTCCAGTTCCTGAGGCAGCAAAACAGTCCCACATCATTATGGAATCTCCACCAAGCTTCATTTCTTTGCCTGTAAATGTATCACTGGTCTGCACTGCCAAAGAGCTCAAGTTTGGTTTCATCTACAGAACATTTTCCCAGAAGGATTGTAGTTTCTCAAGGTGGGTTTGGGAAAAGATCAGGTGTGCCTTTTTATGACTGTCTTTAAGCAGTGGGGTCCTCCTTGGCCTTCACCCATGAAGTCCTTCTTTGTTTAGTGCATGGCATATGGTGTGGGTTGAAACCACCACTCCATATTGCTCCAGGTCAGTCTTTAGCTCTTTGAATGTTGTGCATGGTGTTTTCCCTAAAGTTCACACTAACCTTTGAAGACTTCTTGGATTAAATGTCCTCTTCCCACCACATCCTGGGAGGTTCTTGACAGTTTCATGAGAAGAAAACTGCTTAATAACATTGTGAACTGTAGACACAGGAATCCCAAGGTCTTAGGAAATGGCCTTGTACTCCTTTGAAATTTGATGTTTGGTGATGACTTTTCTGAAGGTCTCAGGCAGCTCTCTTGTCTTCACAAATGTGAAAATGGAACCAAGAGTGAATGTGGCCATTTTAAACATTAGAGCCATCATTCATTGGTTGATTCAAGTCATGTGAGTATTGTCAATTGATCACAGGTGCATCCAATTTTACTGCAGTGGGAATGAGGTTCTTCTGTTCAAACTGATTTGAATTGTTTATAAGGGTTCCAATGATCATGTCCTGGAAATGTCCCAGTTTTTATACTATTTCCTTTTTAATTGTTCTTGTTTTATTTGATTCTTTTGTGTGTCAAATATGTTTGCATATAAAGACCAAAACCATTTCACTGGCCACTTTTTTTTAAGGAGTTATTAGACATTTAGGGGTTGAACTGCAAGGGTGCCAATAATGTAGACCACAACTGTACGTATGCTCTTCATATATTAAAAGTTTTTTGTCGGACCCCATAGATAACAAGGTTAGCTATTTATCGCTATCACCAACCTAAAATGGAGTGCTTTTTACTTTAATCTTATCCAGAAAAACCTCTTAAAACAATGTCATAAATTTCAACTCTTAAAATCGCTCCACTTTTGAACACAATACATTACGATTATGAGGGGAAGTTATCCTCCTCCGCGCTGCTTCAGCAGCCCATAAAAGGCTGAGTCTTCAAACATCCCAGCAATCCAGTAATGTAATATATTACCTGATGTGTCTATGGCATGCACCACATTTACATCTATCTCTGACATTTCACACAAAACTTTAATTCAAAAACATTTCTCCCAAAATCAACACTCTTTCCTCTGTGGAGTGGAGTAGCCGCCTAGTGATTAGGGCAACAGGCTATAGCCGGAAAGAACAGAATTCAAATCTCACTTAACACTCCACTGCCTCAGGTGCAAACTTACATTGTAAGCCCTCTGGGGACAGGGAAATAACTACTGTACCTGAATGTGACTCTCCTATAACCTCTACAGGAAAAAGGCATGAATTAAATACCTAAATCGTAGCGTCAATGCCTCCACTCACACACTTACTTCCTATTTTCATATATGAAGAACATATCTACTAATTTGGGAAGAAAGAAGCTAAATCATGGTTCAGAGCCTTTATAAAACAGGCATACAATACGTGCATTTTTTTCACTTTTTCCCTAGGCACCTTGTAGTAAAACTACTCCCCCATAGGTTTCTCAGAATGCATTCTACTTCTATGCTGATGACATTCTTCTCCTCCTTCACATCAGTCCTCTTACGCCAGATCTTTCATCCATGAATGCCTGCCTTACCCGCATCGCCACCTAGTTACACACTCATCATCTTAAACATAATCACTCTAAGACCACAGCAGCCTGGCTCTCTGGCCCACTACCAGCTCCTTCTGTTTCACCTGCTCTCGATGGCACTCACATTTCTCTCACACCTTCCTTCTGGTACCTTGGAGACATCTTAGACTGCCCTCTCCCTTCATGATCACATTAGTCTAGTTGTGCAATGCTCCTTTTTCTCCCTTCACCGCATTAGGGCAGTCCGTTCCTTTCTATCTCCTCCAGTTCTGTTATCAACTCTCTTGTTCTCACCTTGACTAGTATAATTCTGTTTTAGCTGGCCACCCCCACAGCTGCTAGACTGATTTTCCATGCTTCACAATTTGATCATATCACCCCCTTGCTTATCTTTCTACATTGGCTTCTCGTTTCATCTTGCATCCAGTTTAAAATTCTCACTCAGGTTCATAAGACACTTCACACTGATCTCCCACAGTATCTCTCCTCCCTTATCATACCTCATACTCACCACCATTCCCTTTGCACTATCCACATGAATCTACTCCATCATTCCCTTTGCACTATCCACATGAATCTACTTTCTTCAGGTATATTCGGGAAAGGAGGAAAATCAGAGGTGGAACTGCAGGACTCAAAAGTGCTAGGAATGAACTCGTGGAAAGTGACATTGAAAAAGCAAAATTGCTAAACAAATACTTCTGCTCTGTTTTTACTAAAGAAAATCCTGGAGAAGGACCACCTGTGACTCCCAAATATACAAATGGCAATGAAGTAGATACCATACCATTCACAGAAGATGATGTGTTAGAACAACTTGCAAAACTGAAAGTGGACAAGGCCATGGGACCGGATGGGATACATCCCAGGATACTGAAAGAGTTCAGAGAGGTTCTTGCAGGGCCGTTAAAAGATGTTTTCAACAGATCCTTGGAAACAGGAGAAGTTCCTCAGGACTGTAGAATGGCTGATGTGGTACCTCTTCACAAAAGTGGTGACAGAGAAGAAGTAACAAACTACAGGCCTGTGAAACTTACCTTAGCTGCGGCAAAAGTAATGGAGGTGCTCCTGAAAGAGCGAATAGTGGACTTTCTCAAAACCAACAGATTGCATGATCCGAGGCAACATCGTTTTACCGAAAGACGATCTTGCCAAACAAACCTGATTGAGTTCTTTGACTGGGTGACCAGAGAACTAGATCAGGGGCATGCGATGGATGTCATCTACCTGGATTTCAGCAAAGCCTTTGATACTGTTCCTCATAGGAGGCTTATCAATAAACTCAGTAGTTTGGAAATGGGTCCCAAGATGGTGAACTGGACCAGAAATTGGTTGACTGGCAGACGACAGAAGGTGATGGTAAATGGAGCTCACTCGGATGAAAGGAGGGTGATTAGCAGGGTGCCCCAGGGTTCGGTCCTTGGCCCGGCACTGTTCATTGTATTTGTGAGTGATATTGCTAAAGGACTGAATGGAAAAGTCTGTCTTTTTGCAGATGACACAAAAATTTGCAACAGAGTGGACTCCCCTGAGGGAATGGTTAACATGAGGAAAGAGCTACAAAAGCTGGAAGAATGGTCTAATGCTTGGCAATTAAGATTTAATGCGAAGAAGTGCAGTGTCATGCACTTGGGAAGTAGAAATCCAAGGGAAATGTATGCGATAAGGGGCGAGAGGTTGGTGTGCACGGATCAGGAGAAGGATCTTGATATGATTATTTCTGAGGATCTCAAGGTGGCAAAACAGTGCAACAAGGTGGTGGCAAAAGCCAGGAGGATGTTGGGCTGCATACAAAGAGGAATTACCAGCAGAAAGGTACTAATGCCACTGTATAAGTCACTGGTGAGGCCTCACTTGGAATACTGTGTTCAGGTTTGGAGATCATATCTTGCAAAGGAAGTAAAAAGACTGGAAACTGTTCAGGGGAAGGCAACCAAAATGACTTGGAGCCAGCGTCAGAAGACTTATGAGAAGAGACTTAAAGACCTAAATATGTACATTCTGGAGGAGAGAAGGGATAGAGGAGATATGATTCAGATTTAAATACTTTTTAAATACTTAAAGCGAAATAATGAACAAACAAACCTCTTCCAAAGACGGGGAAGGTGTAAAACTAGAGGGCATAATATTAAGCTGCAAGGGGGTAAATTGAAAGGAAATGTCAGGAAATAATTTTTCAGTGAAAGGGTGGTGGATGCTTGGAATGCCCTTCCGATGGAAGAGGTGAGAGCAAATACAGTGACAGAATTCAAGATAGCATGGGACAGACACAGTGGATCCCTTTACAGCAACAGTATAAAATCAAAATAAACTTAACCATCTAATTTCCCAGCAAATAGGGGTTTCCTACACGGAGCAGTGGGTTCACTCCTAAACAAAGACATGGGGAGGGGTGGCCTGTACAGAGCAGCAGGTACACCTGCTCTTGCCATCTTACTGGGCAGACTAGATGGACCATACTGTTCTTTATCTGCCATCATTTACTATGTTACTCCTCCTTCCCCCCCTTCTCAAGCACACCTGACATGTACACTCCTCCCCCCCCTTCTCAAGCACACCTGACATGTACTTGTCACTCAGCTTTTTACCTCCTTGGCCTTTCCCTCTGGAATAACCTCCCACCTCCCCTCCAGTTATAAACATCATTCCCCAAATTTAAATCATCACTGAAGACCTACCTATTTTCTATAGCATACAACCTCCTACCAGACCCCCCCCCCCCCATGATCCTGTCTTCCTTTGTGCTTATTATTCCCCTGAGATATCTTTTTAATTTTCTACATTCCTCCTCTTGTTGTCTTGTGTTGCTTTCCTATTACTGGTGTTCATTTTCTCTGTGTTATAATTTGGTGTTATTTAATTTGTAAACTGCTCTTCTGTCCGTACTAAGGGCGGTATATCAAGTTGTAATAAATGAAATCTCTCCTTAGGTGGGGGGGAACATGCTAGATGCAAAATTAGAATCATTTACTAGAAGTGAACATTTCATTTTGGTCAGAGAGGAAAGAAAGGAAAGTACCACAAATGAAATGTAATAAAATAATTCTAGGTCTGCATTTTGATGTAATTCTGAAGCTAAATGTAGTAACATCCTACAAACTGACCCACCACGTTTATGATATTACTCTTCTTTCTTTTGCAAATCTTCACTCTTGCTAAGTCCTACTTTGGGTCACAGAGCAACCTCTGACAAAGAACAGAAAGTCTAATAAAGAGTAGTTACTCACCTGTATCAGGTACTCTCCAAGAGCAGCAGGAATCAGTCCTCACATATGGGTGACGTCGGCGTCGACGGAGCCCCCATGCAGAGCATTTCCCCAGCTTTCAAAGAAAGCACAGTTACTTACCTGTAACAGATGATCTCTGGGAACAGCAGGAATAAGTCTTCACATATGGGTACGTCGGTACTGACGGAGTCCGCGCGGGAACGCTTCCCAGCGTCCAATCAGAAAGCTTTTGGAAGCATCCCAACACGCCTGCGTGCTGCCTTCCCACCTTCCCAACTGCCTCTCCTCAGTTAAGTTTTAAAGCTGAGACAAAGAGAGAGAGAGAGAGAGAGAGAGAGAGCAAGGAAGGGAAAGATAGAGATAAAGAAATGCAACTCCTAGGGGAGGTGGGTGGGTTGTGAAGACTTATTCCTGCTGTTCCCAGAGATCACTTGTTACAGGTAAGTAACTGTGCTATCTCCAGGAATAAGCAGGAATGAGTCTTCACATATGGGGACTTCCAAGCTCAGATGCCCAGAGGGAGTCCTAGCATGTTGCAAGTCTAGAACGAGCCATGCTATTCCTCAGGAACTCAGGCATCCTGGGGATGGAGGGTAGGAGTTGAATACAGAAAAGGAGCTGTGGAACAGCTGGCTAGAACAGGGCTTCAAAGGGGAAGACCCTGTATCGAGGGCATTTAGTAGTAAAATATTGTAATCTGGGCCTCCCTTGTTGGCACTGCACAAGTGCACTGAGCTACATATGGATCTAATAGAAGAGCCAGTGAAAGTGCTCAATGGGTACCTCACTGAGAAGTAGAGGTAATAAAGTAGAACAAAAACAAGTGGAGGTCAGAACCCTTCAGGGTGAGAAATAGCCCCAGGGGAAAACTGGGGTAGTATAAGAGGTAGAGCTTCAGCGGAAAAGCAGAAGGTACTATGAAAGGAAGCTTAAGCTGTTTTGGTCCAAAAACAGTACAAATGTAGGACCAAGAGAAAAAATGAGTCTGACCCAACTGGACTGGGGTTGGAATCAGTCCATGTAGGGGAGAAAGGGTATGGAGACCCTTGTATCTGACAAGAAAGTAAGGACAGACTCAGGAGCGCTAAGCTTTAGAACAACTGAAGCTCCGCAATGTCTTTCCTAAATAGGGTCAATTAGGAAAGAAAAAAGTACATGGAGAGCTTCAGGAGTACCTAACCTGAAAAGGTTATGGTAAGGAAAAATTTGTCAATTATTTATTTATTTATTTATTTACAGTCTCTTATATACCGCACTATTCAGCATCAGCGCGGTTTACATGGAACAGAAATGCTCAGTACAGTTAACATGTATGAGTTTACAGATAACAGGGCAAGTAACTTGGATAACAGGGGTAAACTATTTACAGAACTTGCTACATAAACAGGAAGTGGTTATAGGTGTAGCCCCCTAAGTATACTGGCACAGCATTGATAGGGGTAGTGCCCATCTGTCAGGATCATATAGGAATGTAAGGATATCTGAACCTAACAGACAGATAGATAAGTAGATGGATACAGATCTATCTAAAATTATATCTCATTATATCTATAAATATATATATATATATAGTTATATGCATATATACCCTATATGTGTATATATTTAACTATAAAGAGATATGTATGGGCAGAAGACACACAGATAGATATAGATAAGTATATATATACATTTATATATATCGATATATATCTAGATGAATAGGCAGGCATATAGACACATGTCTCCAGGTATATGGATGGAGAGATGTCCCTAGAACCCCATCCCCCCTAGGGATCTAGGGAGAGAGGAAGATTCATCTGACAGCAAGAAGGTTGATACCTGCTTGAATAGATAAATAGAGAATCCTTTTTTCCTGGTTATGACTGGCAGAGTCAGAGGAAAGGTCTCTCTGACAAGAAGAAGGCTGAATTCTTTGCAGAACTTGAGCTCTTGAATAACCAGTATGGCCTACGTGAAAATTGCAGAGGATAACTTCAGTCTGTAGACAGGAAGTCCAGATATCTCCAGAATTGCAGTATGGAGAATGAATAGAGGACGCCTCTGGAGAAAGATACCCTAGTGATCCGCCTATGAGGGCAAGATGGGTATTAAGCGTCCTCTAGCTGCCATTAAAGAAATTTATCTCTGACGAGAAAACCCAAGGAGATATGGGCCAAGCCAGGGAATTGGCCCTCCTTTAGGCTTTCACATAATGAAAGGCCTGAGGCTTATGCCTCAGAGATTTAAGATGAGATGGAAAGGGTAGGGAATACCTGCCAGACATGAAACATGACTGGGGGAACCCCCCTCCCCCCTAACCATCTGGGGTTATCTGCTAGGTAAGATACTAATGCTCTCTAGCAAGGGCCCATAGTGCAAAGCTACTCTGTAGAAATGCAGAGAGCATGCTGCAGGTTGGTTAGAAGAAAAAACTGGCTGTGGAAAGCCAGCAGGTAACCAGCTATTCTGCCAAGAACAAGAGGGCGAAGAATAGAGTTAACCAACCAGACTGTGATAATAGGGTTTCCCAAACAAGGTTGATAACCTGCTTGGGACTTAGCACTGAGGCTAGGAGGATTGCTAGTGGAGGGGAAGCCCTGGTTGTGTAGTGAACAAAACCAGTGGCTTAACCACTAGGAATTGCTGTATCTGCAGCAACTACCAGGGCAGCATGGAAAATTTCTTTTCCCTCTTTCTTTTTTAGATCGGGAAAAACGAAACAGACATGGTAGGACTTCCTATTGTCTGATGAGCTGCCCTAAGGTAACAAGGGGGAAAACAACTCCAGAAGGGAGAATCCCCCGGTAGAACAGGTAAAGGACTATAGGGGCTTACCCGTGGAAAAGAGCCACTCTTACAAACCAAATGTTGTAGTAAGAGGGAGGTAATACAGAGTTGCAAGAGACCGACTATGGAGGAAGTCTCTGACAGGTGAGATGATACATGCCAGTACAGGGAAACAACTGTCTATTGATAGTTGTTACCTCTCGTTCCTCCAAGAGGAAGAGGAAAATCTGTTAAGTATGGGCATGATCATCATAAAGACTCTTGAAAAAAGATGTCTCATGAAGAGATATCTAGGTAGGTTAGGATAAATTTAGTGCAGATACTGCAAGTGAAAAGAAGCAGACTGCCACCCTAACCACCAACCAAGAGGGACAATGATCTATTTGAAACCCTGCGACTGCTGGGTTTGTTGACCCTGTTGAGTTTGTGGATTCTTCAGACCAGAGCGATGTTTCCCTTGTTTGGGAACATCTGTATGATGGGCAGATGATGGATAAAACCTTCCCCCCCTAGGGGAAGAAAGTTTGGTAGGACATTTCCTACCTACTGGGAAAGAAGAAGGCGTAGAACAGCCTCTGGAAACAGGAAAGTCAGTGGATAACTGACTAACCTGGAGTAAAGACTCCTTGTTGAAGAGATTTTCTCCAGTGCAAGGAGTATTTCCCAGTCTTTTTTGTGCCCATTTGTCCAGGTCTGAAGCTTGGAGCCAGGCTCTACGTCGTGCCCCTATAGCTATAGCAGACGTCCTGCTAACAGACTCAAAGGAGTCTAGGGTAGCACGAATAAGAAACCTAGAGATATGTTGCGTATGACTAATCAGTGAGGAATAGTCTGTACATCTGGGTTCTTGAAGAAAAGGAGTCAAAAGATGTAATTGCTTTGTGACCTCCTCAAGAGATAGACCCATATAAAAAATATATGAGAGAATTCTTGCTGAAAGCATGGATGTCTGGAAGGTTTGACGTCCAAAGGCATCTAGTGTCTTAGACTCACGACCTGGCGGACAAGAAGAGTGCTTTTTATTACTCTTCACTCGCCTCATTGCTGATTCTACCACAATGGAATGATGAGGAAGTTGAGTCTTTTGAAACCCTGGAGAGGGGGGCACCTGATATAGAAGATCAGTTGCTCTAGAAGGTGGGGGTACCTTTAAAGGAGCTTCCCACATTCGTAGAAGGAGATCCTGCAAAGAATGATGCAAAGGAAGCATTATGTTCTCCTTTGCTTTGCTAGGAACAGAGAGGTATTCTGTATTCCCATGTGTAGGATCTTGTCCAGGAATAGGAATGGCAAGTGATTTTTCCAAATCCAGGAGGAAAGTCTGGAAAGAAGCATCCCCAGAGGGAAATTCCCTTGGATAGGCTAGATCTGATGAAGAACTAGCGTTGGCACCGAGGGATCTAGCTAGGTATATAGGAATAGAAGATCCTGAATGGTGCAGTATGGGATCCTTAGAAGGTGGTCGCTGGTACTGCAGGTCAGGACCAATGACAGTCGGTAACAGGTCGTCCATGCTAGGGATCGATTCCAAACTCGGCATCGAGGGAAGCGAGCCTGACGAGAGAAGCATGGAAGGTACCGACAACAAAGGTAATGTGGATATCGGTACCGACTTCGGTACCGTATCTGATACCGGTGGATGAAGGCCAGCCAGTGGCAACTCTAACGGTATCGGAGGAACCGAGAGTTGCGGATCCGAAGTATCGGAACCGAGCCTTCGGTACCGACGGGAGTCGGTACCAAGGCGAGTCGGTACCCAGTCCTCCAGACTGGAGATCGATTCTAGACTCGGCATCGAAGGAAGTGAGTCTATCGATGCACGTCTGGAGGGTACTGACGTCGGTACTAGTATCGGTGTCGGTACCGATACTGGAAAGTCAGTCTGAAGCGTATCCACCGGGCCCATAGGTACCGAGGACGCCAGACGACGATCCTTGGTGAGGAATGTTTCATCCAACACCAGTGCCGATGCCGGGGTATCGGTACCGCTCGAAGCGGATGCCACCACCGGGAATGGCTCAGGTATGTTCTGTGAGGGGTGAACCTCAGGAACAACCTGAAACCCCACACAGGCTTTGGAGGCCGAAGACTCCCATCGGGGTTTTGAAGCCAGTGGATTCTCGAGGACAAGGCCGGAGGCATTTCTATGCCGTGCATGAGAATTGCCGCTCGAGGACTGGCTAGTCTTAACAGACTGTTTTTGGGTTACCTGATCCTGTGGAAAAGAAGATATGGTCGGTGCCCTGAAGCTGGAGGGGGACCGCGTGTCGAGGGGAACTCGATATTGAAAACTTCTTCTCACAATACTATTGCCCGAGGGCTCCGAAGGAAAATGGTCAGGACCCAAGCAGGTTAGACACCAATTGTGAGTGTCTAAAAATAAAGTTGTACCGCCACAGTTTGTACATTTCTTGGGGAAAGCGGCTGGCGGTTCCATGAAGGAAATGGAGAGGCCTAGAAAGCCTGAGACACCGTGAGACACTAAGGAAGAAAAAATATTCCTTAAAAAGGAAAATTTTACAAGAAAAGAAAAAAGAAACACCGGCGGTACCGGTGGCATCGGGGAAGGCAGCTGCGACCACAAGAAAACTAAAAAATAAAAGAAGAATTTTCTGCGGTGACAGGAGGACGTCCTGCCGGCTCCGCGGAAAAACGAAAACTGAGGAGAGGCAGTTGGGAAGGCGGGAAGGCAGCAAGCAGGCGTGTTGGGATGCTTCCAAAGGCTTTCTGATTGGACGCTGGGAAGCGTTCCCGCGCGGACTCCGTCGGTACCGACGTACCCATATGTGAAGACTCATTCCTGCTTGTTCCTGGAGATAGCCTTTGAGAATGCAGCGCGCATGCGCGGTCCCCTTCCCGCCCAAGTGTGCCATCTTGCTCCGTCTGATGACATAGCTAAAAGACAACAAAAAAACAAAATGAAGTATATGACTGCAACTCCAGGGGAGGAGGGAGAGTCATGAGGACTGATTCCTGCTGTTCCTGGAGAACACCCGTTACAGGTGAGTAACTACTCTTTCTCCAGGACCAAGCAGGAAGTCAGTCCTCACATATGGGACTCCCCAGCTCTAGGCTACCGGGAACCCTAAGCTGAAAAAATGGCTCCCTCTCAAGAGCCTCAGCATTCGTGATAAGAATATCCTCTGAGAACGCCCCCATACGGTAGCCCAACACAAGGGCCAGAGGGTAGGAGTTGCCTAAACCTCAAAGAGATTACGGAGTACCGCCTGTCCGAAAGTATTGTCCCTTCGGGACTCTCTCACGAGGCAGTAGTAGGCTGCAAAAATCTGGCTTGAAGACCAAGTAGCGGCCCGGCAGATGTCTGCCAACAGAACAGAGCAAAGATGAGCTACTGACACGGCTTTCGCCCTGACACGGTGGGCCGTGACTCGACCCTGCAAGGGGAAGTCGGCTGCCTTGTACGCCCAGGCGATACAATCTGCTACCCAAGTGGACAACGTACACTTGGAGACAGGCAACCCTAGTTTATTAGGGTCAAAGGAGATGAAGAGTTGAGTGTCTCTTCAATGCCCCCCTCGTACGTTCAATGTAAAAAGACAATGCCCTCTTACAGTCCAGGGTATGCAAGACTGTTTCAGCCCGGTTGGTATGCGGCCTGGGAAAGAAGGTCGGAAGAACCACCTCCTGGTTGAGGTGGAAAGAGGAGACCACTTTTGGAAGGAACTTCGAGTGGGTCCGTAGGACCACCCTGTTCCTATAGAACCATGTGTACAGTCTATCAGAAACCAGAGCTTGTAGTTCACTCACACGTCTGGCCGAGGTAAGAGCTACCAGGAAGAGCGCTTTCCAAGAAAGGAAGCACAAATGGCAAGTAGCCATCGGCTCAAACGGTGGGCGAGTAAGTTGCTGCAAGACCACATTCAAATCCCACTCGGTCGCTGGTGGATGAACTGGAGGCTTGAGAAGAAGCAGACCTCTGAGGAAGCGGGACACCAATGGGTGACCCAACAGAGACTATCCCTCCACCGGTGAGTGGTGCGCTGATAGAGCACTGAGGTGGACCCGAACAGAGTTAGACTTAAGGCATAGGTCTTACAGGTGAAGTAGATACTGCAGTACTACTGGCACAAGGAACGAGAAAGGATCTTCATTGCGCTGAGCACACCATATCGTGAACCTACGCTTCTTGAGGGCATAGGACTTTCTGGTGGATTGCCTCCTAGAGGCCAAAACCACCTCTTCAACCTCCTTAGGAAGAAGCAAGAGAGCTAGCACTATCCTTTCAGCAGCCAGGCCATCAGATTGAGGGACCTGAGATTGGGCTGCAGAAGGGAACCCTGATCTTGAGACAGGAGATCATGTTGCAACCCCAGAGGGAAAAGAGTTTCCACCACCAACTGTAGCAGAAGTGGAAACCACGGTTGCCTCGGCCATCTGGGGGCTACCAGAATCACCGAGGCCTTGTCCTGGAGAATCTTGAACAGAGTTCGGGCCACCAGGGGTGTGGGAGGAAACGCATACAGGAGGCCCGTAGACCAAGAGATCAGAAAAGCATCTGATGACATTCTCAGGGGATGCGGCTGTCTGGAGCAAAACCTGGGCAGCTGATGGTTCAGTGGACTTGCAAAGAGATCGATGGATGGAAGTCCCCATCGTAGAAAGATCTGCTGGACCACCAATGGATTCAATTGCCATTCATGGGGCTGGAGAATCCTGCTTAGCTTATCTGTAAAGAAGTTCTCCTGACCAGGTAGATAAACTGCTTTGAGAAACATGCCTTGTTTGACTGCAAAGGAGCAAAGGGCCTGCGCCTCCTGACATAGGAGCCTGCACCCTGTGCCCCCTTGCTTGTTCACATAGAACATTGCTACCTGATAGTCTGTCTGAACTAAGACAGACTGGTGAGAGAGGGCTTGAGAAAAAGTCTGTATAGCCAAGCGGATTGCTCGCAGCTCCAAAAGATTGATCTGCTGTGTGGTCTCCCGAGGAGACCAGAGGCCTTGGATGCACGTGCCCTGGCAATGTGCACCCCAGCCCTTTATGGAAGCATTGGTCATCAGTACCCTTGTGTGTGCTGGGGCCTGAAAAGGTACCCCTCTGAGAAGGGTTGGGACATGTAGCCACCACTGTAAGGAGTCCAAAAGTGGTTTGGACACCTTTACTCTGTCTCGGAGGTCGCCTGTGGCCTGCGTCCACTGAGCTCTGAGGCACCACTGAGCAGCCCGCATGTGCAGACAGGCATTCGGAGTCACATGTACTATGGATGCCATGTGGCCCAGGAGCCGCAGGAAGTGCCTGGCAGAGACCTGAGAATTGCTGTGTAACTGGTTGGCCAGGTCCATCAGTCTGTGGGCCCTGTCCTGGGGCAAGTAAGCTCTTGCCTGCAGGGTGTCTAATCTTGCCCCTATAAACTCTAGGTTCTGTGAGAGGAGCAAAGTGGACTTTGCGTAGTTTATGACAAAGCCCAGATGCTAAAGAAGAGAGACAGTGCGAAGAATGGCTTGTCTGGCCTCTTGGAAAGACTGGCCCCTGATGAGCCAGTCGTCCAGGTATGGGAAGACAAAAATTCCCTGATTCCTGAGATAGGCCGCCACCACCACCAGGCATTTGGTGAAAACCCTGGGGGCGGAAGTTAGGCCAAAAGGAAGTACTCTGTACTGAAAATGGTTTCCTTCCACCACAAATCTGAGATATTGTCGGTGATCTGGATGAATGAGGATGTGAGTATAAGCATCCTTTAGGTCCTAAGGAGCATAGCCAGTCTTCCCTGCTGGAGGTAGGGCAGCAGTATCCCAAGGGTAAGCATCTTGAACTTTTCCCTCTCCATAAACTTGTTTAGGTTTCGCAAGTCTAGGATAGGCCGGAAACTTCCTGTCCTTTTTGGTACCAGGAAGTACCTGGAGTAGAAGCCTTGCCCTTCCAGGTGGTGAGGCACCGGTTCCACCGCCTGTTCCTTTACAAGACTTGCCAACTCCTGAAGGAGGAGGTTTCTGTGCAGAGGGAGTCTTGGAGGCTCCCCTGGAAAGTAGGAGGTGGTAGCTGGTGAAAGTGGAGCATATAGCCCTTTTGGACTATGCTGAGGACCCAGGTATCACAGCCGACCTCCTGTGCTGAGTGGAGCCAGCTGTGGAGAAGAGGCTATGCTGTGGGATTCAAAACCCCAATCCCTGCTGAGCAGGAGCCGGAGCTGGCAGCTTGGGGGTCTTCTGCCTACGGGGCCCATGCCCCTGCCCCTTGGCCTGCTGGCCCTGTTGGGGAGCTGGAGAGGCCTGATATTGAGGGTAGGATTTGTAGGCAGCACCCTTCCTCGGGAAAAAGGGCTTCTTTCCCGAGCCCTTCTTTTTCTGAGAAGGGGCAGAAGTCTTCCTGGACAGCCTTGTCCTGGTGAGAGTCTCAGTCTCGATTTCAGCAGCCTTTTCAGTCATGGGTTTACCGAAAAGGTTTTCACCTCGGCAAGAGACATCAACCTACTTGTCCTGCACCCATGACTCCAGGTCTGATGACTGCAGCCAGGCCTGACGACGTGCACCGATGCCGGCCGCGGCTATCCAGGCCGAAGCCTCGAAGCCAACTTCGAGCACTCTCGGATCCCTGTTGACAAAGCCTTGAACCTCTGCAAAGGTTCCTCGGAGAGGCCAGCTGAGAACCCAGCAATCTCCTTTGCCAGGTCTCGTAGGTACATGCTGGTAGGTGTGGACACAGCAAGATAGCATAGAGCCCTGGAAGTACTTTCTACCGAGGGCATCCAGGTTCCGGGCCTCCCGACCGGGGGGCACCGAGGAGTGCATCTTCTGACTCTTCAGGCGGTGCATGGCCAATTCCACAACCATGGAGTTGTGCGGTAGCTGTGCCTTTTGGAACCCAGGGCTCTTACGGACTCGATAAATGGAATCGACCCATTTGCTAAGAACCGGCACTGAGGCCGGTGCCTCCCACATACAGAAGAGCAGCGGAGGAACCGGTACAGTAAAGGCTTCCTTCGGAGGAAAGTCATACTGGAGGGCATCGAGCTCTTCGGCTCTTCGGCTCCTCCTCGGTGTCCGCAGGGAAGGCCAAGGCTTTGGCCATGTCCCTCATGAAGTCCAAGAACCTGGTATCCTCCGGGGGGGACCATCTCCGAGGCTCAGACTCCGGTGAGTCTGAATGGACGCACTGGGTCTGGAAGGTGTCCGGGGACTCCTCGTCCTCTCTCTCCCATGCCGACTCCTCCGAGGAGGAATCGAGCGGCTCTGGCCATGTGGGCCTCGGTGCCACCCGCCCCGACGCCGAGGGTATCGGCGTTGAAGACCTCGGCCCCACACGGGAGGTCGAGGGGGACCGTGACTGAGGATCGACTTGAGACTTCATTGACTCGAGGATCGGCTCAGTCTCCGGGGTCGACTTGGACATCGAGGTCCCGGTGGTCGGGGAAGATGCACCAGTCAGACCGGCGATCAGAACCCGCTGCTGTTCCATGAGGCTCTCCAAGGCCATCAACCTGAGTCCAAACTCAGGAAACTCAGCAGCCCCCGACTCGGGCCCCGACGTCGGCTCCCCAGGAGGAGAGTCCACGAGGACAACAGCACTTACGTGACTCGGGAACTCCAGCTCCACACGAGGTAACTTGGACGGCCTCTCCGACTCTGAGAGCCCGGGGTAGCGGTCAGGGATACACGACCTGGCCCTCGAGGATCCAGGAGCCTCCACCGACGCTGCCCTCATGAGCTTCTTCCTTCTGTGCTCCCGGTAGGGAGACTCCCTCTCAGAGGAACCCCAGCGGCGCTCGGAGTCAGACTCCCGAGATGTCGAGGCCTCTGATGAAGTCCGGGCTCGGGCTCGGGCTCGGACGGACGCGGAGTCAGAGAAAATTCTCTCACATTGATGCTGACGGCTCCGAAGCGCCTTTGACGACATTTTGACACACGGGCCACAGGCCAGCGGGTCATGGTTGGGCCCGAGGCAACGGAGGCAGCAGTTATGTGTGTCGGTGAGAGACATAGGTTTCTTGCACCGATCACACTTTTTGAACCCACTGGCAGCCATCAGGGGAAAAAGGGCCCCTGCAAGGTCAAAAGACCAGGCTGCCAGTGAAAACACAAAAAGAAAGCAAAGGCTAGACACGAAGGACAAAAACCGAAAATCAAAACTCCGGACTCGATACCGGTGTACCGAGTCCAGGCAGGAAAGGGAACCGGCGTCAAACCGGAACAGAAAAAGCCAAAATAGCCGAAAAAAATCTACTTTTCCTGGGTGACACGAACTCATGTCCATCGGGATCCGCGGAAAAAGAAAGTCTGAGCAAGATGGCACCCTTGGGCAGGAAGGGGACCGCGTATGCGCGCTGCATTCCTAAAGGCTTTCTTTGAAAGCTGGGGAAATGCTCCGCACGGGGGCTCCGTCGACGCCAATGTCACCCATATGTGAGGGCTGACTTCCTGCTTGGTCCTGGAGAAGATAGAGTGAAACCCTGAGAGTATGGTGGTATTGCAGTGGCTCCCAGTATCCGATAGTCCCCAAAACTAGAAGAAACCTTTGAGTCTGATATACTTAGAAATTTTCCCCATCGATATAAAATGGAAAATAAACATGGAGAGATCAGGCCCTTAGTGTCCCTAAGGCAAAGGAATAGTCTTTTATGAATACTGAATTAAGAAAAAAAACTAAATGGCACTGCTGCTATAAGCCAAGTTGTACTGCTAGAAGACAGTGTGTGCTGGTTACAGCACTGCTGCTGCCTACCCCAAGAGTCCTTATGTTATGTTAATGAAAGACCATACACATCTTTGCAGCACGGAGTACAGATAGCACAATTACTTACCTGTAACAGGTGATCTCTGGGAACAGCAGGAATAAGTCTTCACATATGGGTACGTCGGTACCGACGGAGCCTGCGCGGGAACGCTCCCCAGCGTCCCAAAAAAGGAAAACTTTTGGGAGCATTCCACAGCGCCTGCGCGCTGCCTTCCCGCCTTTCCTTACCGCCTCTCTCCAGTTCGAGTTTTAAAGCTGAGACAAAGAGAGAGAGAGGAAAGGAAAGATAGATAGAGAGAGAGATACAACTCCTAGGGGAGGTGGGTGGGTTGTGAAGACTTATTCCTGCTGTTCCCAGAGATCACCTGTTACAGGTAAGTAACTGTGCTATCTCCAGGAACAAGCAGGAATGAGTCTTCACATATGGGGACTCCCCAGCTAGAGATGCCCGGGAGATCCCCATGGTAGTGAGACCCTGAGAAGGGCTCTACCTCCTCCCATGGATCTCAGGCATCCAACCAGGAATGGAGGGTAGGAGTTGATTAAGCATGGAACAGGTGTTTGAGAACAGCCTGACCAAACAAGGCATCCCGGCGGGAGTCCTTGTCCAAGCAGTAATGGGCTGTGAAGGTATGAACCAAGGCCCAGGTGGCCGCTCGACAGATCTGGTCGATGGACACAGAATTTAGATGAGCCATAGAGGCTGCCATGGCCCTCACATTGTGAGCTGTGACATGGCCCTCCAGAGAAAGGTTCTTACTCTGGTAGGCGAAAGAAATACACCGAGCAATCCAATTTGACAGTGTCCTCTTAGAGACTGGAAGTCCCAAATGAGAGGGATCAAAGGCAACAAAAAGTTGAGAAGACTTTCTATGTTGCTGTGTCCTTTGCAAGTAAAAGGCAAGAGTCCTCTTACAATCCAGGGTATGAAGATTCCTCTCTGTCCTTTATGCATGAGGACCTGGAAAAAAGACAGGTAAATATACCTCTTGGTTAAGATGAAAAGGCGAGACCACTTTAGGCATAAAGTGTGGATTGGTCCTAAGGACTACCTTATCATGATGGAACCTTGTATAAGGTGGATTAACCACTAAGGCTTGCAGTTCACTGATGCGGCGAGCTGAGGTGACTGCAATAAGAAAGATAACCTTCCAGGAAAGAAATTTCAAGGAGGTAGTGGCTAAGGGTTCAAAGGGTGGCTTCATGAGCTGACAAGAACCAGATTCAAGTCCCATGCCACTGGAGGTGGTCTAATGGGAGGTTTAGTTAACAGAAGGCCTCTCATGAATCTTGCAATAAGAGGATGAGAGGAAACAGGTTGTCCATTGAGAGGCTTGAGAGATGCTGCAATAGCACTCAAATGGACCCTTACTGAATTCGTTTTGAGGCCTGCATGGGAAAGATGCAGGAGATACTCTAGTAAAGAATTCAAAGGTATTGCTAGAGGGTTAATACCCTTCTCAGCACACCAAATGGTAAACCTTTTCCATTTAAAAGCATAGGAACATCTAGTAGAAGGCTTTCTGGAAGCATGAAGGATATCCCTTACTTGCTGAGAAAGATGCCAATCTAGAAGGTCTAAGCCTTCAGCAACCAAGCCCTGAGATGGAGAGATTGGGGGTTCCCCCCTCCTGAGACAGGAGATCTGGAGCAGACCCTAAGTCCAGGGAGGGAGCTTGGGAAACATGCAGAAGTAGAGGGTACCACACTTGGCGTGGCCAACGTGGAGCTATGAGGATCATAGTCCCTCGATCTTTCTGAAGTTTGAACAGGGTCTTGGGAATTAGGGGAATGGGTGGAAAGGCGTACAGGAAGTCTTGACCCCAATGAAGGAGGAAGGCATCCCTGGCCTGAACTCCCTGACACGGAATTCTGGAACAGAATCGGGGAAGTTTGGCATTCCACGGACTTGCAAAGAGGTCTATGTCCGGGGTTCCCCAAATTCGAAAGATTCTGACTATCTGGTCCATATGAAGGGACCATTCGTGTGGAAGCAGAACTCGACTGAGTCTGTCTGCCCAAGAATTTTGAACTCCTGGAAGGTATACTGCCAGAAGATGAATTTGATGCTCTCTGGCGAAGGCCCATAATCTCAGAGTTTCGTTGCAAAGCGACAGAGAGCCAGTCCCTCCCTGCTTGTTCACATAGAACATGGCTACTTGGTTGTCCGTGTGAATGAGGACTGTCTTGTAGCTGAGCAGGGTATGGAAGACTCTGAGAGCCAAGAAGATTGCTCTGAGCTCTAAGAAGTTGATATGTAGGGAGGTCTCCTGTGGGGACCAAATTCCCTGGGTGGAGAGGTCTTGAAAATGAGCTCCCCAACCCTTTGGAGAGGCATCTGTTGTAAGGATTGCTTGGGGTAACAACTGTTGGAAGGGGGACCCCAGCAACAGATTTTGAGTGGATTTCCATCATTGGAGAGACCAAAAGAGGCGCCTGGAGGTTGCTATTTTGTCTGATGCCTGGGTCCACTGGGTGGACAAAGTCCATTGAGCTGCCCTCATGTGAAGGTGAGCATAAGGGACCACATGCACAGTGGATGCCATGTGGCCTAGCAGTTGTAACATCTCTCGAGCAGTTAGATGGGTTTTAACTGAATCTGAGAGGCTAACTGCACTAAGCGTAGGCAACGGGCCTGGGGAAGATAGGCCCTTGCAGTTGTGGTATCCAGCAAGGCCCCTATGAACTCTAGGGACTGAGTAGGGGTGAGTTGGGACTTTGGAATGTTTATCACCAGTCCCAGATACTGCAGAACACGCATTGTGCAGGCTAGGGAAGTCTGGGCCTCTGACTGGGATGAAGCTCGGATGAGCCAGTCGTCCAGATATGGGAATACAAATATTCCTAGAGTGCGTAGAAATGCAGCTATTACTGCCATGCATTTTGTGAACACTCTTGGAGCAGAGGCCAGACCAAAGGGAAGCACCCTGTATTGGTAGTGCTTTCCTTGATAAAGGAACCAAAGGAACCTTCTGTGTGCTGGATGGATGAGTATATGGGTATACGCATCCTTGAGATCTAGAGAACAAAGCCAATCCTGACTCTGAAGGAATGAAAGGAGAGTACCTAGAGAAATCATCTTGAATTTCTCCTTGCATAGGAATTTGTTCAATTCTCTGAGATCTAATATGGGTCTGTAACCCCCTCTTTTCTTTGGAATTAGATAGTAGGGGGAGTAGAACCCTGAGCCCTGTTGAAGAAGAGGTACTTCTTCTATTGCCCCTTGGGCAAGAAGGGTAGAAATCTCTTGACTCAGAAGGTCGAGGAGAGATGTTGGAGAATTGAACTGTCTCACCATGGTGTAGGGAGGAAGGTTTGAGAAATGAAGTTTGTACCCTTCCCTTATGATGGAAAGGGTCCACTGCTCTGCTGTGATTTGCTCCCATCTGGGAGCAAAGTGAGCTAACCTTTCTGGAATGGTGAGAGGCTCTGGTTCTTTTAGAGCCAGAAAGGCTAAGTTCTCTAGCTGCAAGTCAAAGGCCCTGAGGAGGCTGAGGCTGTTGGGCTACAGTAGGCCTTGCAGCCTTAGGCTTGGCCTGTTTAGGTTGTTGACGCTTTGCAGCAAAACGACCTGCAGAAGATGTCTGCTGACCATAAACAGGATAATATCTTCCCTTTTTGGGAAAATATGTCTTTTTGAACAACCTCTTCTGGACAGGATTAGAGGTAGACTTTGAAAGCCTATCCAAAGCAGAATTTTCAGCATCCATTTGAGTGGCCTTTGCTTGCCAATCTTTACCAAACAGGTTTTCACCTGTACAAGGAAGATTTCCTAATCCATCTTGGACCCAGGGTTCCAAATCAGAAGCTTGTAACCAAGCAATTCTGCGTGCACCTATGGCAATGGCCGAGGCTCTGCTGGCCCCCTCAAAAGAGTCAAAGGCTGCACGGTTAGAAAATTTTGAAACATCCTGGGCGTGCTTAAGCCAGGTAAGAAAGTCTTCCCTTTTATCTTCTGGAAGAAAAGGGAGGAAAGTTTGCAGATGATCTGTAACTTCCTTCAGAAACATCCCCATATAGAGACTATAGGAGTTGATTCTGGCAACAAGCATACTGGCCTGGAAAATTTTCCTGCCAAAAGCATCTAAGGTTCTACATTCTCTTCCTGGAGGAGCAGATGAGTGCCTTTTTGCACTCTTTAACTTTTTCATAGCAGACTCCACCACAATAGAATGGTGAGGAAGCTGAGTTTTATGAAATCCAGGACAAGGAGGGACACGGTACATGGTATCCAACCTACGAGAATGAGAAGAGATGGTGAGAGGAGTCTCCCATATGCCTATCATGTGGTCAATAAAGGATCTCATGAATTGGCAAAGTGGCTGCCTCTTTAGGAGCCTTGGGATATTGCAAAATATCCAATTTTTTGGCTCTAGGCTCTGTCTCAGGGGCTACTGAGATAGAAAGCCCCTTGGCCACTTCCCTTATGAAGTCTTGAAAAGACAAGTCTTCTGGAGGGGACATTCTTCTTTTTGGAGAAGGCGGCTCCTGAGGAAGAAGTACCGATACTTCGACAGAGGCCTCTGATTCATCAGAGTCTTCGGAGGAATCGAAGTATCGCCTGTCTGGATGCTCCTGTAAAGCCCGATACGCATACCGGGTGGTATCGACATCGGGAGTCATCGGTACCGGATCGGTACCGATAGGCATCATCGGACAGGGTACCGCTGCAGTCGACACTGAAGCCGATGTTGATGCAACCGGTACCGGCACCGGAACCAATATCGGAGCTGGTGTCGCAGCCGGTACTGACAACGAAGCTTGTTGCGGTACCAGCAGCGTCGCAGCTTGTATGAATGCCGTAATGGCACGCTGCATGGTCAGAACATTCTGATCCATCGACGCCATGAATGTCTGGAGGTCGGTACCGGCAGATTCCACCGGTACCCCAGAACATTGCAACAGGTGATCGGTCGAGGCCGTGCCATCGATGTCAACCTGTGACCCCATAGGAGGACCTTTGGAAGCCGGAGCTTCCCGCCGGGGTACTTTTGCCGGTGCAGGATCCTCGATGCTTAGAGGGAGATCTACCCTTCGAGGACCGGCTGGACTTATATTTGGTTACCTGAGATCCATAGGAGGAAGAAGCAGCCCTGGACGACGTCGATGCCACCGAAGCTGCATCAGAGGGAAACAGTGTACTGAGCTTGGCTGCTCGGTTCTGTAAACCTCTTTTAGACATCATGGAGCAGGACGCACAATCCGTGATGGAATGGTCAGGACCCAAACACTTAAGACACCAGCCATGGGTGTCGGTAACAGAGATGGTACCGCTGCACTTAGTGCATTTTTTAAACCCGGAGGCGGGCTTTTCCATGAGGAATTTTTCTGGTAGGCCCAAGGCCCAAAGAAGAAAAAATACACTGAAGTGGAATGGAAAGTATCCTTTTTTTTTTTTTTAAAGAAAAAGAAAGAAAAGACCGGCGGTACCGGTCCGACGTCAAAGAAGGCAGACGCGCGACCAAAGAAATAAAATAAAATAAAGAACTTCTTCAGCGGTGACAGGAACACGACCTGCTGGCTCCGCGGAAAAGAAGAACTGGAGAGAGGCGGTTAGGAAAGGCGGGAAGGCAGCACGCAGGTGCTGTGGGATGCTCCCAAAAGCTTTCCTTTTTTGGGACGCTGGGGAGCGTTCCCGCGCAGGCTCCATCGGTACCGACGTACCCATATGTGAAGACTCATTCCTGCTTGTTCCTGGAGATACTGGGTTTATGACACTAGTAAAAAAGAAATCTTCATTTTCTTTTTAAGTATCACTTATGACTAAACAAAATGTTCTGTGCCTAATAACAGTTTTCCCCTCTTGACAATTTACCCATACAGACTATTTATGGATGTTACTGCCTCCTGCACAGTGACAGTCTTGGCGATGGAGGCCTGCAGCTTTTTCAAAGTTGCTGCTGGTCTCTTGGTTGCCTTGCTAATCAATGTCCTTGCTCAGTCATCCAGTTTAGAAGGATGCCATATACCATCAATTTCTTAACACCTTGAGTATTCAAGGGATATTAAAATATTTTGTAATTCTTTTATATTCATCCCCTCCTACACAGTACCTTTTCATAACTTTGTCCTGGAGTTTTTTGCTAGCTTCCTGGTAGTCATGGTTAGCTGTTTGCTTTAAAATGCACTACCCAACAGAGGGTACAGGAACCGCTGAATTTATCTTATCATCAGTATAATTTAACATAAGTTATCAATTAATTTTATGTGTTCTTTTAATGGTGACCCGTTGCAGCACAGCTTAAAGTATTTAGGATTATTACAGAAATAAAGGGGGGGGGGAACGCTTATGCAATCAAGCTATTCCATGTTTTTTCCTACTTTATTTTCTAAGTATTTCTGTAAAGCGTAGTTATTCACCTGTAACAGGTGATCTCCGGGAACAGCAGGAATTGAGTCTTCACATATGGGTATCATCAGTACCGACGGAGCCCGCGTGGGAACGCTCCCCTGCATCCAATAGGAAAGCTTTTGGGAGCATCCCACAGCGCATGCGTGCTGCCTTCCCGCCTTTGTACCTCTCTCACTTCAGTTGACTTTATAGCTGAGACCAAAGGAGAGAAGTAGAGAAAGAGAGAGATAGAGACAACTCCTAGGGGAGCTGGGTGGGTTGTGAAGACTAAATTCCTGCTGTTTCTGGAGATCACCTGTTACAGGTGAGTAACTACACTATCTCCAGGAACAAGCAGGAATGTAGTCTTCACATATGGGGACTCCCCAGCTGAAAGATGACAAGGGGTGACCCCAGCTAGCTGCGAACCCAGGTGAGATGGGTCATGCTTCCTCCCATGGACCTTAGGCATCCAAACTGTGGATGGTGGGTAGGAGTTGTATTAAGTATGGAAGAGATGTTGTAGAACAGCCTGGCCAAACAAAGCATCCCGACAGGAGTCCTTGTCTAAGCAATAGTGGGCTGTGAAGGTATGTACCGAAGTCCAAGTGGCTGCTTTGCAGATGTCATCAATAGAGACAGAAAGAAGGTTAGCCGTTGAGGCTGCCATTGCTCTCACATTGTGAGCCGTGACATGGCCTTCGAGAGAAAGTCCTTTACTCTGATATGTATAGGATATGCAATCTGCAATCCAATCTGACAGAGTTCTTTTAGAAACTGGAAGTCCCAAATGACTAGAGTCAAAAGCCACAAAAAGCTGAGAAGATTTTCTATGTGGCTTAGTTCTTTGGAGATAAAAAGCCAAGGCTCTTTTATAATCCAATGTGTGAAGATTCCTTTCCGCACTGGAGGCATGAGGCCTAGGGAAAAATATAGGAAGATAAACCGACTGGCTTAAATGAAAAGGCGAAACCACCTTTGTCAGAAAGTGAGGATGAGTCCTGAGGACTGCTTTATCATGGTGAAACCTTGTATAAGGGAGGGTCAGCTACTAATGCCAGTAGTTCACTAATGCGTCTTGCAGAAGTGATGGCAATTAGGAAAATAACTTTACATGAAAGAAACTTTAGGTCTGAAGTGGCTAAAGGTTCAAAGGGGGTTTCATAAGATGACCAAGAACAAGATTTAGATCCCATGCCACCAGTGGTGGTTTAATGGGAGGTTTTGTTAAAAGTAGGCCTCTCATAAATCTTGATATAAGTGGATGAGAAGAAATAGGTTGTCCATCGAAAGGTTTATGAAAAGCAGCAATAGCACTAAGATGGACCCTAACTGAATTGGTCTTCAGACCAGAAGTTGATAATTGTAGAAGATACTCTAGTAGCAACTCTACAGGTACTAAAAGGGGGTTAAGTCCCTTTTCTGAACACCAGATAGAGAACCTTTTCCATTTGAAAGTGTAGGAACGTCTTGTGGAGGGTTTTCTGGAAGCCAGGAGGATATCCTTTACTTGTTGAGAAAGGTTAACATCCTGGAATTTTAGGCTTTCAGTAACCAGGCCCTGAGATGTAGAGACTGGGGATTGGGATGCAGTAAAGATCCGTCCTCCTGCGACAGGAGATCTGGAGCATTCCCCAACTCCAGGGGAGTGGTTTGAGAGAGATGCAGAAGAGGAGGATATCACGTTTGCCATAGCCAATGTGGAGCTATGAGTATCATATGACCACTGTCTCTCTGAAGTTTTCAATGCCCGGAAGGTATACTGCAAACAGGTGAATTTGTAACTCTCTGGCGAGGGCCCATAGTCACAAATCTTCATTGCATAGCGACAGAGAGCCTGTTCCGCCTTGCTTGTTCACATAGAACATAACTACCTGATTGTCGGTTTGGACCAGAACTGTTTTGTTGCTGAGATGGCCCTGAAAGACTTGAATAGCATTGAAAATGGCTCTCAGCTCTAGGTGGTTTATGTGAAGGGAAACCTCCTGTGAGGTCCAAAGACCCTGAGTGGAAAGATCGTGCAAGTGGGCCCCCCAACCCATCTTGGACACATCTGTCGTCAGAGTGGTTTAGCATAGAGGCTGCTGGAAAGGAGAGCCTACAAGGAGGTTTTCCAGGGATTGTCACCATTGCAGGGAAGAAATCAGACATGTGGTAGTTCTGATTTTGTCTGTTAGTCGACCCGAGGCTTGTGACCACTGAGAGGAAAGGGTCCACTGGGCTGCTCGCATGTGGAGGCGAGCATAGGGAACCACATGGACAGTGGATGCCATGTATCCCAGCAGTTGAAGTATCTCCCGAGCAGTAAGGAATACCTTCATAGATGCTTGAGATGCCAGTTGTATGATACGTAGACAGCATGGCTCGGGCAAGAAAGCCCTTGACTGCCATGTGTCTAGACGAGCCCCTATGAATTCTAGAGACTGAGAGGGGGTGAGATGAGATTTTGGGAGGTTTATGACCAGTCCCAAGTATTGAAGAATTCCTATTGCTTGAGAGAGAGCGAAGCTGGCCTCTGCAGCTGTCAATGCTCAAATGAGCCAATCATCTAAGTAAGGGAAGACGAATATTCCCAGAGTCCTCATAAATGCTGCTACAACTGCCGGAAATTTTGTGAAGACTCTTGGAGCAGAGGCTAGTCCGAAGGGAAGAACTCTGTACTGGAAGTGTCTTCCTTGGACCAGGAATCGAAGGAACTTCCTGTGATCTGAGTGGATGAGAATATGCGTGTACGCATCTCTTAGATCTAGAGAACATAGCCAGTCTTGACTTTGGAGGTATGGTAAAAGTGTTCGAGGGAGATCATTTTGAACTTTTCTTGGAACAAATATTTGTTTAATTTTCTGAGGTCTAATATAGGTCTGTGTCCCCCTGTCTTCTTTGGAATAAGAAAGTAGGGGGAGTAAAATCCTGTCCCCTGTTGGGGAATAGGTACTTCTTCAATTGCTCCTTGAGCTAGAAGTGATGTGACCTCCTGCCACAAGAGGTCAGTGGCAGGGCCCTGAGAATTGAACTGTTTTACTATTGTAGGTGGGGGCAAGTTGAGAAAATGAAGCTTGTACCCCAGTCGTACAATGGACAGAGCCCAATTTTCTGATGTTATTTGTTGCCTTCTTTTGGCAAAATAGCATAGTCTTCCTGGAATGGCCAAGGGTTCTGGACATTTTAGGGGCAGAATGACTAAGTTCTCCAGATAGAAGTCAAAGACCCTGCAGAAGTTGTGGTTTTTCTCTCATGTTTCACAGTAAGCTCTTCTTATATATTTTCACTCCCTATCTGCTCAATGATCTCTTGTACAGAATCAATAGCCTCGTTTTAGTACGATTTAAATATCCCTTCAATGTGATTTAAATACCCTCTTTGATTCTGCGCGGTTTTTTTGGGTTTTTTTTTCCCGCGCACAGCAACGATACTGGTAAGGTCTCAGCTTCTCTCCTAGTGTTCTCCTTTTTTCCCTGTTTTTGTTTTATTCTCAATATGACATGGTAGTCTTTGTGTACCTCCCTGCTCATATTTTTAGTATAATGACTTCCGTTCATTTTCTCATGTTTAACGGCATGTCCCTGCTTTCGCGTCAACTTTTTATACGGTTTATTCTTCCCGTTCAGTGACACACATTTCTATAATTATTTGTGTTTTAACTATTTATCTACTTGTAAATGGTTATAACTTCATGGTAAGGTATTCTTACTCGTGCATATGAGTGCATTTTTATATTCCTTTACTACTGCTGTAACGTTTGGAGCATGAAAAAGTTTCTTGCCTTGTTTGGCCAGCTTACTGCTATACTAACTCCTTTGTTATGATTTTATGATAAGACACCTGTATTTGTGTATATGTGCACAATTATTGTTCTGTTACAACGTTTGGAATTTCTGAACGTTGTACTTTGTGTTTTGTCCTTGTCGGTTTTTTACGTCTATACACAAGTCTCGAGTTTTGTGGCATGTTTGGCCAACTCACTGCCATCTTTTACATATGGATATCTTTTCTTTATAGTGTTAAAGAAAAATGTTTTTGCCTCCCTCGTGTTTGGCTCACATCATAATCCTATAAAACGCCTGTATGATGACACCTCCTCTGGCGATTTATTTATAACCCTTTGACATGCTGACTCATTTGCACATATTTGCAATGCACGTATCCTTGCACCTTTTGTTCTCTTGGGTCTCACTATTGGTTCCTCCTTTCTTTTTTTGTGTGGATCCTATGATATGCCATATACACATTTTAAGGTGCAATTTAGCCCTTTTGCGATATACGTTATGTGGCTATTTCTTTATGTTCATGGCTCTGGTTTATTTACTTTTGTCACTCTCTTCTATTTTATTTTTTAGGTTTGCCCTTTATTTGTATTTTTGTTGAGTTGAGTCATCGCTATCCTTATCTACACTATATGCATTGGATGCATGCTATAAGTGGATACATTACACATTATGCCTTTATGCAATTTTATTTCATTTGTACTATATGAAATGTTTTGAGTATTGAGATATTCAATGCTAACATCAACATTCCTCTCCCTTACCTTATATAGATTGAGGAGATTCCTCCGCTTTTTATATGTTGTTGCTTCGCCTCTGTGGTAATGTATTCTTCTACCATCTGATATATTTTTTAAGCTATGTAACTTTATGACTAGTTTTAGAGGGGCAACTCCCTTTTGGCTCTATTTTGGTTTTTTTTATATGTGCGTATTTAAGTTAAATCCACCCACTTATTTCAGAACAATTGAACAGTTTTTTAAGCTTTTTTATATTTCATGTTTTCTGCCAAAGCATCTGTATATGTTTTAATATGTATGTTTTATGTTATTTTGTTTGTAGACCCCTGAAGGCGGCCTCAGGCCGAAACATTTTAGTTGGGTCCCTCAATAAACTTTGTCCTCATATCTATATACCTGCGTGTAGGCCTGTTTTTTGGGTTCCGCTCTCGGTTTGACTTGCCTGTGCGGATACCTTCTTCTCTTGCTGTTTGAAGGCTTCTTTTTCTTACTGAAAAAGGGTTTTTTGAATATTTTCTTCTTTGCTGGGTTGACTGTAGACTTTGACAATCTGTTTAAAGTAGTATTGTCAGATTCAAGCTGATTAGCCTTGTACTGCCAGTCCTTGCCAAAGAGATTTTCTCCTGTGCAAGGAATGTTTCCCAGCTTTTCTTGCACCCACTGTTCTAAGTCTGATGCTTGAAGCCAAGCAATACGATGTGCTCCTATGGATATAGCAGAGGTTCTGCGAATACATTCAAATCAATCAAAGGTATTATACGATACATAATGATTCTGTAAAGTAAACCGCTGCTGATCGTAGGAAGCAGCGGTATACAAATGTTTACTAAAATGTTTACTTACTAAATAAAAGGTAGCACGGTTCATGAATTTTGAGACATTCTGGGCATGCTTGACCAGAATAAGGTAGTCTGCTCTTTTTTCCTTCGAAACACAAGGACTAAAGAGCTCTAAGTCTTTTGTGACTTCTTCCAGGAACATTCCCATATAAAGAATGTAGGAACTGATCCTGGCTCCTAGCATGGAGGATTGAAAGCATCGATGGCCAAAGGCATCGAGAGTCCTGGATTCACGGCCTGGAGGATTAGAAGAATGTGTTTTAGCACTCTTGATCCTTCGCATGGCCGATTCCACTACCATTGAATGGTGTGGTAATGGAGTTTTTTTGAAAACCAGGACAACTTGGCACTCTGTATATAGTGTCAAGGCATCGGGAACGTGAAGATATTATTAAAGGAGTTTCCCACATTCTCAACATTAGATCGTGTAAGATCTTGTGAATGGGAAGCATAGCTGCTTCCTTGGGAGCCATAGGGTGTTATAGAATTCTTATTTCTTCTGCCCTAGGTTCCTTTTCTGGAATCACAGTGATTGCAAGACCCTTTGCTAAATCACATATGAAATCCTGGAAGGACATATCCTCTGGAGGAGACATTCTGTGTTGAGGAGAAGGAACTGAATCTTCTCATAGATTCACTCTGGTACTGGTAGAATCGTCAGAGTCATCGGAATCGGAAGACTTAAGCACCGGGATGCTCCTGTAACGCATGGTATTGGTACCGCTCAAAGTCAGTACCAAAATGTCTCGGTTCCTGATCCCTGGATACTGGAGATCGGCATGGGGGGGAAGCAGTCCTGTTGAAGCAGGTACTGTCGGTACCGATACCTGTTGAACCGTCTGTTGCGGTCTTAGCGGTACCGAAGCCGCTAAGAGAGCCACTAGACTGCGTTCGATAGCGAGGATTCTGTGGTCCATTTCTCCTGCCAATGTCTGGGTGCCGGTACCGGTGGAAATGGCTACGACCCCAGAACATGGCACCAGTAGTTCCACAGAGGTGGAGGCCTCTGGAACATCCTGGAGCCCCGTTAGTACTTTGGAGCCCAAAGACTCCCGCCGGGGCTATTTTGCCGATGAAGTATCCTCGAGGGAAACGCCAGTGCTATCTCGATACTTTGAAGGAGATTTACCCTTCGAGGACCGGCTAGTCTTAGAAGACTTAAATTTGGTTACCTAAGATCCATGGGACGAAGATGAAGCCCTGAAAGACGTCGATGCAACTGACATCGTGTTGGCGGCAAAAAGGGTGCCAAGTTTTGCAGCTCTATTCTGCAGGCCCCTTTTGGTCATCCTTGTGCAGGAGAGACACTCCGTTGGACAATGTTCAGGACCCAAGCATTTTAGACACCAATCATGGGTGTTGGTGACGGAAAAGGTACTGCCACATTTTGAGCATTTTTTGAAACCACTAGCTGGTTTCTCCATGCTTGAAGAAAAATGGGCCTAGTGCCCAAAATGGTGCCTAACACCGGAAGCAGGGAAAGATCCCTGAAGAAATACAATTTTTTTTTTTTAAGGAAAGAAGAAGAGAACCAGCGGTACCGGTAGGTGTCGAATGAAGGCAGACGCGACCACAAAAAACAAGAAATAAAGGAAATTTTCTGCGGTGACAGGGTACCACATCCTGTCGGCTCCGCGGAAAACGGAACTGAAGTGAGAGAGGTACAGAGGCGGGAAGGCAGCACGCATGTGCTGTGGGATGCTCCCAAAAGCTTTCCTATTGGATGCTGGGGAGCGTTCCCGCGCAGGGTCCATCAGTACCGACGATACCCATATGTGAAGACTACATTCCTGCTTGTTCCTGGAGATTTTATTATTTACTTAGCTGTTATAAGGTAGAACATCCACACACATGAAACAAGCACTGTTCTGTTGCCTTATAGCCTGGAAGTAAATTACATTAGAAGGGGAACTTTTTGGAAGTTGGAATAGACTTTCTACCGCCACTGTATAGGCACTTGCATTACATTTTAAAATAAATATTTTGCTTCTGCATGTGCAGCATTATTTAAACAGTCAACATCAGAAACAGTATCTGAAGAGCTTAAGAGCCTAATAAAAATGTGTATACAATCCATTATCAAGGTAAACACCATCACATACCAAAAATTGCCTGATGAGGGCATCATATTTTGGTAACAAGATGCAGTGCTGATATTTTAGAATGTATCTAGTCTTTTCAAACATCACCCCTGTTCTTTTTAACTTAAAAAAAATTGAAACTTAGAAGGTCAATTTTCAAAAGAGACTTATCCAGATAAGGTGTCGAGAGGGATATTTACAGGCACTATCCAGCTAATGCCGCTGACTATCTCCATAGTCTGCCTTGGTGCTATCTGGTTAGTGCAGGGGCAGTCCATGGATAGTGTGGCCAGAATCTGGAAAATCACAGCACTTATCCGGATAGTGGCAGTTGTCAGCCGCTGCCCTGGCTAAGTTATCCAGATTGCTTGGGAGGCAGAAAAGGCTGGTTTAAATTGCTGTCTGGAGAGAGACTGAAATCAAGACTAATCAGTGCCATGATTTCCCAGACAGTGGTCGCACGAGCAGGATAGGCAGCGGCATGTCTGACCGCTGTGGTATTTAAATATCTGACCTTCTGAAAACTGACCACTAGATTTTTGATCAGAGTGTGGACTCTTTAATTTTTTGAAAAAATAACATTCAGTGAGTAACACAATCCAGGAGATGAAACATGACAGAAAATACCCAGCTCATGATCCCTATCATTCAAAAACATAACACTAGGATCCTATATTTAGTCAGATTCTGCTATCAGGTATTTATTCATCATAAAATGCAGTGATTACTTGCTCCTCTCAAGAGACCTTCTCGAAAACTACTAAGGTCGCCCACTTCATTTGTTATACTGAGGGTTAGTGAGAATACTAGGTAAACTAAATGTAAACAGAGTGATGAGACATTGGGCTACATCTGCGGGTATTAAAGGAATTTAGGGACAATGCAGCAGTTACAATAACCTTTGTATTGCCTATTTAAATTCAGGAAAGGTAATGGATAGCTTTGATTCCTCTTCACAAAAGAGGATATAAGGAGGAGGTGGGGAACTAAGGCCTTAGTGCATGGGATAGTTTGACTGCTTCACTGGCCTCTCCAGTACAAGGCATATTGTGAACTAAAAAACCCTACAAAAACCTGCTAAAGATACAATGGATAACCCATGGGAAGCCTTTAAAGCCTTGGAGATATCGTCTGCACGTTTGATAAATAATTTAAAAACTGATTTAGAGCTGTTTTCCGCTAAGCTCCCTGTGCAGAATCAGTGCCTAACCTAGGTGGAGGCAAGGTTGGAAGCTATTGAGAGAGAAACGGTGAAACCAAGTAGAGGCTCAGATTAAAGGGAGGTGAATCAAAGAGCGGACTTCTTAGAAAATCAGTCTAAGAAAAATAACTTAGGTTTGTAATGTTTTCCCAAATGTCCTTTCATTGCACTAGTTGACATCATTAGGAAGTATTTAAGGAAGATTTTGAACTTTCCCGAGTATAACTTCCCTCCTGTTAAGAGCTTATTACATCTCACTCCCTGGAAAATGTAAGGCTCCTTCGATGGAAGGGCAGGAGGAGAATCAGATGAACCTGGAGTCATTTTTAGAGGTGGTGAGGAGTGAACTACTCTGGTGGCCACCTTTGCATTTGAATCTGACCGGGACTTTTACGTTTTTATTTCCATAATATCAATTCCTGTTTTCTGGGGTCTAATGTAATTTCCTTGAAAATGTGTTGCATCCTTTTGGGTTAAAATATCTCTCTCTTTTGATCCCAGTCAGCTAGTGGAATTTCTTGATGTTAGAGATGCACTTCAAGTAACTGTAGGCAGTCCCACAGTAATACGCGTTCCAGCTGCCTCTTTGTAATGCTGTGCCCACCTTTGTTATTAGTAAACATTATTTTTCTTGGTTTTGTAATTTCCTAATAGGCCCTCTGAACATAGTGGTTTAACATGCTTTGGTGACTTTCTTAATGTATTTTTCATTTTCCTCATTTTTTATTTCAAGTATTTCCTAGAATGTATCTATTAGTGATAAGTACTGTGAAAATATATATAAATAAAAAAAGGCAAAGCTCATAAATGCCTTAAACAAATTCATAACCACAAAAATAAGAGGCAAGCTATATATTGCAGTGGACCTTAGAGCACTCACGCCCACTCTAGGCCTGCCCTGCGTCCTCCAACAGGACATTTGTGCCAGAGGGGTAGACACAGTACACCTTGACTCATGCAAGCACTCCAAAGACCATCACTGTGCTGCATTTACTTTAGTGACATAGTAACACAAAAGAGAATCCTGGGGAAGGACCATGCATGATTGACAAAGGTACTAATGGGATTGAAGCTGACACTGCACAATTCAAGAAGGTGGCGTTTTATGAACAGCTTGCAAAACAAAGTGGACAAGGCCAGATGAGATACATCTCAGGATACTGAGAGAGCTCAGAAAGATTCTGGCAGCACTCATAAAAGGTGTGTTTAATAGATCTTTGGAGAGGGGGAAGTTCTGTTGGACTGAAGAAAGCTGATTTTGATCCCGCTCCATAAAAGTGGTAATGGAGAAGAGGTGGCCATCTATAGTACAAGCTGGCAAGTCTTACCTCAATGGAGGGAAAAGTAATGGAGATGCTGCTGAGAGGACAATGACCTAAAGTGGTCAATGGTCTTTATTATAAGATATCTAAACAGGTGTACCCTAAAGAAAAGGAGGAATAGGAAAGATACAAATTAAATACCTCCAAGATAAAAATGCACTGGAGGTGGGAGTCTTTCAATGAAAAGGAGGCTCTGAATGAAGACTCATAGGTGAGAGTGAAAGGGGGTAGACTTGGGAGTAATCTAAGTAAATAATTCTTTACAAAATGGATGGCAGAAACATAGAACAGCCTTCTGCTGAAGGTAGTGGAGACAAGGACAGCATATGCATTCAGGAGTTTGGGATAAACACAGAAGACAACTGTAGGAGAGGAAGGGATTGTGCAACTGAGCAGTTGGTATGGACAGGCAGACTGAATAGCTGTGCAATCTTTATATGCTGTTATTTTCTTATATTTCTACAAATTTGCCTGCAAAGACGAAAAACCTGTTGTATGCTATTTACGCACAGATCCTATGGTAGCATCCTTCTCTGTGAGTTCCTGCTTGTGGCGAGCCATCATTTCTTTGATTTCCAACTCTTTCATGATCTTCTCTTTCTCCAGGTCTGAATATTGCTCTTCTGCAATGGAGCGAGCAAGCTGTTCCGAGTCTGCTTTCGTCAGAGTGATTTCCAGCTGAGCAGCCAAGGAGTCTCTAAAATTCACAATAAGTTCAACAATATGGTGTGATCAACTGGTTAATTGCTAAAAAAACACAAGAAAACAGAACAAATGCAAAACAGCCCATGGAGAGAAATCCTTTGAACAGATTTCATTAGACCAAGAGTATCACAAGCAGCTTATAGATATTATTTATTTTTATTTATTTAGACAGTTTTTGTATACCGTCTTATCCTTCAATCAAAGCGGTCACAACACAATTGGGGGATACATTTAACACGTGGGGATATGAGACACATACACTAATACTTACAGGGAACATGGGCAATGGAGGGTTAAGTGGCTTGCCCAAGACCACAAGGAGTACCTGTGGGACTAGAAACCCCAGTCCTTCCGGCCCAAGGTTGCTGTCCTCTAGTGGGATTTGAACCTCTGACCTTCCGGCCTGAAGTACCTTGCCCCAACCACTAGGCTACTCCTCCCTATTAATCATCAGATCTCCCCAGATGCTTGAAGCAAACTGTCACCACTCTGCATACAATATTTTTCTGAGCTATTTTGATCTTCTAGGTTTTTGTGGTATCATCAGCCAAACCCTTGTAATGTATAATTATTCATCAGACTGAGATGGACTGATGGCAAAGGGGTATGATGTGCACAGCAATGCAGAAGACTTGGGTCCAATTCCTAGCCCATCATGCTCATTTGATTGTTGAAGTTTAATGATGCTGAACTAGCCTCTAGAGGCAGGAGGAATCCATTAAAAAACAGATGGCATTCAGAGCATATACATTCTCTTGAAAAAAGCCCTGTTTCATGGTGTACCTGTGGTGACCTATCATTATGACAGTTGTTCTCAGGGGGAGCAAGGTGGCACCTAATCTGAGAAAACCTCTTGATGCCAACAAATGAAGGCCCCTGGTGCTTCATAAGTGGCAATGAACAGGGATGGGAGGAGTCCACTTGGGTTGGAAGTATGTATGATGGAAGGAAAAGCAAGATAAAAGATAAACAAACGTACACATGCCTCACAAGCTTAAAAAAAAGTCAACATGCTATTACTCTTCTAACTTTTAATTCAAATAAAAATCTCACCTCTCATCTTGCAACTCCTGGAACTTTTGTTGCATTTCTTTGCAAATCTTGGCTCTCTCTTCACCTTCTTCTTTAAGTTCTCGAACTTGTGTCTTATAAAGAGTCTACCAATAAAAAATAAATATTCTATACTAAGGGGTATGCAGGCCAAAAATTACCTTTTTATTTAGTTTCCCATGTCATTTGCAGGATTTTTCATTTTTTTTTGTATTTTGTTTTGCTTTATGTTAGTTTTTATTTTGGGAGAAAATGCTGCCAATAGCACACATCAATTATGAGAGATAAGAAGCGCCAAAATTTCATGTTTTCCATCCAAAATAGAAGTGAAAAGCAATGATCATTTCCTACATTCTTCAAACAAATGCACATTCCTGTTTTACACACATAAAAGGGTGCCTAAGCAGGGAAAGCACATAAGTGTATATGTTGTACCCATTTTACAAAGGCTCCCAATGCACTATTAAACTGGTGAAAGGAAGAGGTCCATGAGAAGTAGCACTCTTAGTGAGCAATAAGTGCAGTAAAAACCTGAAGTTCAAAACGCACAGCTCCACCAATACAACACAAAGCAACACACTCAGCATCATGAACAAACATGTGGCACTCGGCCTGACCTACCGAGCTCCCCGAGCAGCACCTGATGAACTAGCAGCCACGCTCGAAACAGCATGTGCTCTCACCGCAACTAACAAACCCACGCTACTGCTTGGGGACTTCAACCTCAAGTCCACCAACAACAAAGATGCAGATGCCTTCCTCCAAGCAATGACATCACTACAATACACCCAAATCATCAACGCCCCAACACACAGACTCGGCTCTACACCAGACCTCATTTGCAACCAACTCCCTAACTTCAAGAGGTCTAATCTCAACACCGTCCATCACCCCAGTCCCCTGGTCAGATCACCACATAATCAAGATCATTTTGCAACTTCAAAAAGACAAACGCAACGACCAAACCAGCAATCCCCCCACACAAAGGCGATTCAAGAACTTCGACAGAGACGCCTTCCTACTAGACACGTTAAATCAACTATCAACAGAAACAGACAACCTGGAGACTCGAATAACCAACTGGAACAACACACTATCCAACGCAGCCACAGCTACAGCTACCAGACCAAAGAAACACTGCAACAACATGAGACCTCACAAGCCCTGGTACTCCACAACCATACGACAAGAAAAAAGAGATCTCAGAAAAATGGAACGGAGATGGAGAAAATACAAGACACCCGAAAACCAGCAGATATACCTAACAAACCAGAGACAATACACCGAACACATCTACCAATCCAAGAAAGAATTCCATACGAACATGATAAACACCTCCATAAACAAACCCAGGGAGCTTTTCGAAATAGTGAAAATCCTCACAAAGGAACAGAAAACAGAGGAGGAAATACAAATAGACCCGCAAAAATTTGCGGATCACATCAAAGACAAATTTCACTCCACAGACCCAATTACAACCAGCTCTTCAACCCAGCCGGATTCACACCCCAAGACTTGGGACACCTTCCGCCCTCCTTCAACAGAACAACTCTCCCACATCATCTCAGCAATCAGAACAAGCACCGCTCCCACGGACCCCTGCCCAGTATCATGGATCAAGGCCACCAAAGCAAGCTTCATCCACATCATACACGACATTGTGCGCAATTCACTTACCCAGGGTCTCCTGCCAGCTCAACTAAAACAAGCTACAGTACGCCCAATACCGAAGAAAACAACCCTTGACAAGAGCAACCCAGCAGCATACAGACCAATATCCAGCATACCCTTTTTGGCAAAAATCATTGAAAAAGTAGTGCAACAACAACTGCAGGAACATATTGACAACAATGCTCCTCTAGACGATAACCAGCATGGCTTCCGCCCACAACATGGAGTCGAAACGCTGCTAATTTACCTCATGGACAACATCCTCAGAGTCATAGACAACAACACTAAAGGTATCCTAATGATCTTCGTTGACATCTCCTCCGCCTTCGACACAGTTGATCACCTAACCCTCCTGGAAAGACTAAAGAAAATTGGACTTCATGGTACCACGCTAAAATGGTTCCAATCCTACCTCACTGACAGGCAGATCCAAGTCAAGATAGGACACAACACCTCTCAACCCATAAAAGTCCGCCAAGGAGTACCTCAAGGGTCCGCCCTCTCGGCACTACTATTCAACATTTATATCCAGCCAATATGCGACATCCTGAAAGAGAACAACATCCAATACACAATCTATGCAGACGATATCATGATATACACACCTATCTCAACCAACAACCCAGACTACAAGAAAATAACCGACTGCCTAACACAAATGACAAACTGGTGTACGAACAACAACCTCTCAATCAACTACAGCAAGACTGAGGCACTAATAATCACTCGCAACCCAGACTTCATCCAACCACCGGACATCAGAATAACAGACACAACTATTCCAATAAAATCCGAAGTAAAATACCTTGGAGTAACCCTGGACAACGAACTAAATCTCAAGTCACACGTTAACAAAACGGTCAAGACTGCATATCACAGAATGAGAATCATCAGACGGCTTAAACCCCTCCTCGCCACAGAACACTTCCGCACTGTATGCCAAGCTCTCATCACACCATTAATGGACTTCTGCAACCCCATCTACCTTGGCCTACCAAAACAAACCCTCAAACCCCTCCAACTAGCCCAAAACACCGCAGCACGCATAATCTCAGGCTTAGCAAGACGTGAAACACATTACCCCAGTTCTCAAAGAACTACACTGGCTCCCGATCAGCTCACGCATCAAATACAAAACAATAATAAACATATTCAAAATCAAGCACCACATATCAGCCAACAGCCTGCACACCCTCATTCATCCAGACACCAGCACCCGCCCAAGAAGAAAAGGAACCTCCAACAGAGTCAACACCCCGAGAGACTTCAGAAAAACACGAAAGGTCACAACAGCGAGAGCCCTCTCCCTGGCAGCCCCAACAATCTGGAACTTCCTCCCAGACGAACTGAGATCGACAACGGACCTCAAAGACTTCCGCAAACAGCTGAAGACAACGCTGTTCATAGAACATTATGGACACATCACTTAATCCACAAGGACTAACCAGCAAAGGCCCCCTCAACCCTGACGAGAGATTGCACAACGGCACAGGATTTAACTCAAGCCCTATCTGGACTGCACCTTGTAATATAGAACATGCTGTATCATAGCGCACTATGTACATAGCCCACCATAATCTATACACCTCCCACATACGCACATTTTAAACAATACAGCCACTGCATGAACTTCCCCCCACACGCACATTATATCCTCCTGCACTGCATGAACTTCCCCGCACACCCTTGATTGTATTGTTGTGATACCGCCTTGATTTTACGATAAGACGGTCTAGAAATACTGTTAAATAAATAAATAAATAAACATAGAAAGCAGCACTGTCCAAAGTTAGTCAATCATTGCAGCAAAGCATAATTTTAAAAAGAAGCACATGGTGCTAACACCCTTCTCTGAAAGATTTTTTCTGTGCTAAAACTGCTACTTCATGTGCCTCAACAGCCCAGCCTGTTGCCAGATTTCACTATGTTGTATCAGGGACCAGTACTTCTTCAGTGAAAAAAACAGGATCTCTATGTTCCAAATTGCTAGAAAAGCACACTGCCAGGGTCTGCTGTAAAGAAACAATGCTGAGCTGCCAAACTTACAAATATGCAAACTACATTTGCTACCCTTTCCACTTAAAAGCTAGCTCGGTTCAGCAGAGCTACTATCAAACTTACATCACTAGCAATGAACTTTATTGTAACAAAATGATGAACGAGGATCAGTCTATCATTTGTATATCAGCAATAGAAGCAAATTGCCCACAAATAAAAAGAGATTCTTATAAGAAAAAAGTCATAAAACAGTTCACGCTTGAAAAACCATAACTGCAAAAAATGTATTACCGAATAAAACATCTACCCAGAAAAAGAGAGTTATATGATGGTATTACACTCAATGTCTTCATTCAAATCATTCGGGCTCACAGTGTTCAATTTAAATATCCATAACTGTATATGAGTGTCCAGAATGGAGTGTCAGTCACCATATCTCATTTTAACCGGTATATGTTAAATGATGAAGCACTTAAGATCAGAAAATCCACCAGTTGGCGACAGACAGCCTGGGGAGCTGGGTCGCGGCAGTCACAGCTGGGGCAGCCGTCGGGCAAAAAAGTGAGAGGCTGTTACAGAGTGGGCCTGTGAGGGACTAGGTTGCCGAAGAGGGCCTTGCGGATGGAGCAGAGAGAGAGGAAGCGCGGTGTGCGGAGGAGCAGGAGAGCACGTGTAACGCGGCAGCGCTCCTGGCAAAGGCCATCGGCAGGCAAGGCTTGGCAGCAGAAGGGAAGGAAGTATTTGGCACAGTAATGCCGTCTCGAAGGGGGGGGCTAACTCTGGGATTCAGGGGGTGGTGGCACTAGAGGTAGGAGGGGTGCTAATAATAGAGGTAGGGGGGGAATTCATAATAGAGGCAGCGAGGGAGAGAATCGCAGGGGTAGAGGGGTGGCGAATTCCAGGGGTATGGGGGAAATAATTCCAGGGGGAGGGGTGATGAGAATACTAAGGGGAGGGGGAGAAAGACTACTGAAGGGCATGGGGGGCATTACAGAGCAGTAGCACAAGACCGGGGCCCACATCAGGAAGAAAGTTATGTGAGTGAAGTGGGCGCAACTTCGAGGTTTCTCAGTCGAGGAAGGAGGGGGAGCTAGAGGCCGGGGGGCCAGACTAGGGGCAATCGGGGGCGCCCTGAGCTAGGGCAAGTGACCAGTCACGACGAGGACGGGAGGAGGTTGCAGGTGTCATCTCCGGGCATGTCTGCCTCGGTGGGAGTCAATTGGGATGCCATTTCCCCTTAGCAGAGGAGGGGGTGGACGTGGAGCAGGGGGTCCCTGATTCATAAAGGGGGGGTCTAGGTCAGAGGGGCAGAGGGCGTTGGGCTACTCTGCAAGGGGGATATTTTGCTGCATATGGTCCTGAGGCATGGGAGCATTGGAGAGAGGGTGGTCAGGGATCATCCCGGACGGATTGGGTGGGGGCGTGGCAGCCGCCTTGGCAGTCGTTTCCCCCCCCCCTTGTATTTTCTTATCTTCCACCTCAGGGAGCAGCAGCCTCTTTGAGCGCAGGAGGGCGCGGGATGAGTGGCCCAACTGGTCCCAAGAATTTGGAAACCGAAGACAGAGTCATCGGCCAGGGAACAGAGGAGGCTCGTGAGCTGGTGCAAGGATCGCGACAGCAGGGGGAGGCTGCAGTGGACCTGGAGGCATCTACAAGTCGGTCAGCCACAAAGGACGGGCCAGCAGGTGAGTCTCAGGTTGCGGGATAGGATGGAGCAGATAAGAGAGAGTCGCAAGGGAGAGGGGGAAAGAAGGTGCGCAAGAAGCGGAAATATTCCCGTAGGCGGCATGATAGCTCAAGCTCCTCCACACTATTGTCAATGGACTCTGTGTCTACGTCTTCCGAGGACGATATCGTGGAGCAGCCACAAGAAAGTAATGTAGGGTTAGGGGCCCAGGTGGGCGTGGCACTGCCCGCTCTGGCATCCTTTTCAGAATTGTGGGAGGGAGTGCCAAAAACATTGCACCGTAAGATAAGAAAGAGGTGATATATTGATATATTTTGGTTGCTGGAAGGCAGGAGGAGGTCCGGGGAGAGTAAGAAGGAGAGGAAGGAAGACGAGAAGACAGGAAGGATAAAAAAGGTGGCAAGGAATGTGGTGAATTGGGCAAGGGCATTTTTAAGGTTGGCCAGTGTCTGGGGGCATAAGCGCCCGTCTCATTATGGGATGTTGTTATCCTATGCAGACTCCATATTGGAGGCAGCACAGATGCAAGAGGGATGGGCGTGGCTGAACTACAATGAGAAGTTCAGAGATAAGATGGAGGAGAGCAAAGCCTTGTCGTGGGGCACTCAGGACATCAATCTATGACTGACACAGATGTTGGCCAAGGCCGGCGCTGGGGGGATGGGTGGGACGAGAGGCAGAGTATCAAATGCAGAGAGGGGGGAGTAGTGGAGCTGGAGATGTTTGTTGGAGATACAAGTCCTCGTGCCCGTTCCCGGATTGTAAGTTCCAGCACGTCTGTTCCGTCTGTAGCGGAGGGCACGCGGCCATCAAATGTGTCAAAAAAAGGCCTTTCCCCCGTCGGGGGGGCAGGCCCCCAAGTAGTGATAAACCCCTGACTCTGGCTGCGACGCCCATAAGGATCAAAGCATTAAGACCGTGGCTTCGGCAGTATCCGAGGCGTCGGGATAGGGAGGTGCTAGATGAAGGTTTTCAGCAGAGCTTCATCATACCGGTAACGGGCGGGGTAGTGGGGACGAAGGCCAAGAACTCTCAGTCGGTCAGGCATTTTGCTAGTGTGCTAAAAGAAAAGCTGAGGGGCGAGATGGAGTTGGGTAGGATTGCGGGCCCATTTATAGAGGCCCCTTTTGCGAATTTTGTAGTCTTCCCTCTAGGCATCATTCCAAAAAAAGAACCGGGGAAGTTTAGATTGATTCACAACTTATCTTTCCCTGAGGGGACCTCTGTAAATGATCACATTCCCAGAGAGTCCTGCGCGGTTCACTATGTGTCTTTCGATTCCGCGGTGTGTCTGATGCAAAAATGCGGTCGGGGAGTTTGGTGGCTAAGGTAGACATTGGATCGGCATTCCGATTATTGCCGGTGCACCAGTCAGCTTTTCCTTTGTTGGGTTTTTCATTTGAAGGACAAAGTTATTACGACAAATGTATGCCAATGGGACGCTCCGTGTCGTGTGCGTATTTTGAAAAGTTCAGTGCATTCATGCATTGGGCTCTGGTTAAGAAGGTGGGGTGTGCAAATGTTATTCATTATTTGGATGACTTCCTATTCATGGGTGAGGCTCGTTCCAGCAGGTGTAGGGAGTTGTTGGAGGGCTTCGTGGAGTTGTCCAGGGAGTGGGGTGTGCCGCTGGCCATTAATAAGATGGTGGGCCCAGCCACTACGCTCAACTTTTTGGGTGTGGAATTGGATATAGCAGAGATGGTTGCTCGCCTTCCGGTAGGGAAAGTGGTTAAGTTACGGGTGTTGGTGGCTAATGTGCTGGCGTCCAAAAAAATAACGTTGCGGGAGATGCAGGCCTTAATAGGTTCCTTAAATTTTGCTTGTAAGGTTATCCCAATGGGGTGGGTGTTTTTACGGTGGATAGCGGCGGTCACCTCTGGTACGACAAAACCGCATCATCGGATTTGAGTGGCTAAGAGCATTAAGGAAGACCTGGCAATCTGGGATATATTTCTGAAGGAGTTCAATGGAACGGTGGTGATGCGGGAAGCGGAGGTGTCCACTGTAGATCTGCAACTCTTTACGGATGCGGCAGAGGGGGCGTGGCTAAGTATTTACTTCGGTGGGTCCTGGTGCGTGGGATCTTGGCCAAGGGAGTGGCGCGACGTGGGTTTGACCAGCAATATAGCCTTTTTAGAGCTTTTTCTCCTGCTGGTGGTACTGGAATTGTGGCCTCGCAGACTGCGGAATCGGAAGGTGGTTTGGTGGTGCGATAACGCAGAGGTGGTGAGTGTGATTAATAACTATTCGCCGCGATGCATGCACGTAACAGCATTAATGAAGGAGGTGGTGCTGGCATGTTTGTGTATTAATGTGTATGTAAGGGCTAGGCATATTCCAGGATGCATTAATAGGATTGCTGACGCTCTTTCCCTTTTTAAGTGGGACCTGTTCAGAACGCTGGCACCAAGGCGGACGTCGTGGGAGAGGTGGTCCTGGAGAGATTGTGGCAGGTTGGCCTGAGGAAATGCTGAGCCTACTCCGGAGCTCGGTGTCCTCGGCGGCGTTGGCAGCTTATCAGCGGGGATGCGACGCAGTGGTTGCCTTTTTACTGGCGCATGGATGGAAGAAGGGGAGTATGTCGGATCAACTAATGGCACAATACGTGGTGTATGCAAAGGCGGCTGGGGCGTCGAGAGCAACCATATGGACTCAGCGGGTTTTGCCTTTTTCGCCAAAGCAGTGGGCTGGGAGGCACCGGGTGGAGGATTTCTGACCCACAGGTTGATGCAAGGTTGGGAGCATTCCCGCCAGCCCCCAAGGGATAGCAGGCTACCGATCACGGACGAGCTGCTATCCAGACTGTTGGCGGCGTTGCCTGAAGTAACGAAATCAAGCTTTGAATCAACACTGTTTCGGGCGGTTTTCAGTTTGGCATTTTTCGGTGCCTTCCAGGTGGGGGAGCTGGTAGCAGACTCCAGTAAAGCTGCATCGGGGGGTGGGCTGCAGTTTAAACATGTACAGCCGATGAAAGGGCGGCTCAGTGTATGGTTAGCACGCTCCAAGACGGACCAAAGGGGAAAAGGATGTTGGGTAGTTTTGACAGCCATATGGGGTTTGTTAACATGCCTGGTGGCAGCCCTGCGTGGTATTTAGAGCTTCGACCGGGGTCGCAAGACTACTCTTTCTGCATGAGGACTACAAACCATTGATGTGGTTTCCATTTACAGCGATGCTGCGCAGAGAGTGGGCGAGGATGCTCGGAAATTTGCCCTGCATTTCCTTTCGAATCAGCACGGCAACTAGCGCTACAGTTGCGGGTCTAAGAGGCCAGGAGATTCAACGCATTCGCAGATGGAAGTCGCAGGCTTTTCAGTGATATGTGCGTCTGTGAATGTTAAAAAAAAAAAAAAAAAAACAGGTTCAGTGGTTAATTCTTAATTTTCTTCACAGATGCGGGACAGTGCCCTATTCGCTGCTGGGTCATCGGTCACTCTTGTGTACTGGGCGGGGCAGCGAGCGGCAAGGCGTCCAGTGGGGCCTAACCTTGGACTTGACATCAGTGAGGTGACCGTACTATGGCTGGGCGAGAGGGGGCTTCGGTGGCCTCAGCTGTTGCCTTTGCTTCGGCACCTTGGGCGAGAGAAGGATGAACCAGCACTGATATTGCTGCATTTGGTGGCAATGACCTCAGCGCATGGACCTGCAAACAACTGATTCAAATGGCAAAGAGGGACTTGGCAGTGGTTAAAGAAATATTTAAAAATACTGTTGTCTTGTGGTCGGACATTATTCCAAGGCCTGCCTGCTGGGCGCAGAGGAGGTGGTCAAGAGGGTTAACAAAGATAAATAAGCAGATCGGACGATGGGTGTGTGAACAAGAAGGGTATCAAATCATGCACCCATGGGCCGAGGTGGTTTGTGCAGGCTTGTTTAGGCAGGACGGGGTGCACCTATCCCCTGTTGGGGGAGATCTGCTCCTAAATGACTGGCAGGAGGCGTTGGAATATGTGCTGGCTCAAAGAGGTTGCTGGTCGCAGCTTGTTCAGGGGGGGTGGCATGGGGACAACTTGCCACCCGTGCCGGTGGCAGGAACCCGGAGGGTCCGGGGTCCAGAGCCGGAGGCGATACTTGGGCGGGGGTGTGGGGCCCCGGCCTGGTCAGCCCCTGTTGGGCTTTTGCTAATCATGTGGCGAAGCCGGGAAGAAAGGGACGGGTAGTTAAGCTAGCCGTGGGCCTGTCCACGGCGGTTGTGGTGTATAGGCTCGCCTTGCTAATCACATGGCGGGTGAGGCCAAGATCCGCTAAAATGATGTTTATGTTTGAATGGAATGATATGATGTTAAAGGTTGAATAAAGCTGCGACCGTTTTGAATTCCCAACAGTTGTTGTCTGTGTTATTGTACAGAGGGGGACAGCAGATGTAAGGGTATGAGAGGCAGAAAAGGGTGGGGGGGTGGGGGGAAGGGACGAGTACTGAGTCCAGAGTGCCTCGGTTATGGACAATCAAAGCTGCTGACAGCATAATAGTTGCTATTCATTTACAATGTTCAATATGACTTTCATAATATATGAAAGTTCTGCCCACATAATATTCCACATTCACAAATGCAGAAAGATATGCGAGGTGCGGCTTAAAAATGTGTTTTTTGACTCACTGGATGTCTCTATTCAGTACATGTCAATGAATAGCCACAGAATTTGCAGTTGCCACAAGGATAATGGGCCCAGTGGGCGTCCAGACGGTTCCTCTATAGGTTTTAAAAATGAATGCTCAATTTTGTCAAGTAGGGTCCCTCTTGTAGGCTATACATGATCCAGGATCAAAAATGAAATGAAGAGACAAAACAGGCCAGTGTTTCCATATAACAGTAACAATAGTAGAAGCTAAGAGCAACTTAAAACACAAACTTGCTGAATCATTCTACTCTTCAAATTGCGGTTAGAATAAAGCGCTTGTAAAAAAAACCCCAAGGGCCGCTGGGTCACCAGGAGTTAGCATTGACTTGATGGCACTTAAAAATATATATATGCCTTGTTTCATCAGAGAATGGAGATATAACGTCTTTCAAAAAATCTCTCCCTCAGAATGAAAGCTTTGAATTCTTAATCAATGAACACGGGCGGCGTAGCTTGAGGAACTGCCCAAAGGTAACACTTCTGAGGTTACCAGAATGATGGCTGTCAAATCCCAATCAGTTTGGTTTTTTTTTTTTACAGCAGGTTTGTTTTTTTTACAGCACTGCGAAGGCTCTGGCATTGTGCTTCAATAGCAATTTGAACATAGAGATCCTGCCTTTTCACCTAATCCATGCCAGCCCCTGACACAGCATCCAGTTGAGCTTTTGAGGTGCTTGAAGCAATAGTTTTGGCACAGAAGTGATCTTCTGTCAGAAAAGTTCATTATGATTGCAGCAAAACCTATAATTTTAAAGAGCAGCGCATAGTGCTAGAGTAACTAACTTTGGACAGTGCCAGCTACATTCATATTTAAAGGTGCATGCTTACTGCACTAGTTTTTCACCAAGAGTGCTGCTTCACATGGACATAGTGTTTAATAATTTGTTTGGGACTGTTGACTGAGAAATTGGTTCTCCTGGCTAATAATGAGGAAAAGAGGGAAGCAACTGCTGATATCTGATGATCCTTTCACCAATTTAATAGTGCACTGGGTTTCTTTAGTATATTTTTGGAATTGCTCCCTCTGCAGCTGTGGTTATTATTATTATTTTGATCTTGCATATTATAAAGGCAGCATATCATCTATGTTCTTTTATATGGTAAAATAGCCTAGCTGAATGCTGGAGCAAAAAGCTACACGCACTCCAAGACAGGAGTACCATTATGCGTGTACGTGTCAGCAGAAATTGATGCATATGAATGTCATTTATAAGATATATGCATAAGTTCAGATCTCATTCCTACTCCATCCATTCTTTGCCCCTGGGAATGCCTGTATATGTATCACAAAATAGGGGCTATGGAGGTAATTATATAAAGATTTTTCTACATGTAAAGCTCATTTTACACGTGGAAGAGAGCTTTCATGCAATTGCATAACTGTACGCATGCCTTTATGTGATTGGTGCATAGTCAATTCCTGAGGCATCGTTTCAATAGAGCAGAGGTAGCGTTAAAATGTATGTGGCATATTTTATAAAATACATGTCTGCAGCTATATATGTACAACTTCTGGAAACTGCACCCTCTAAAGAATATAAATTGAATGGAGTTCGTCTAGAGGGCAGCTATTAAAATAGTCAATAGTCTTCATCATAAAGCATATGGTGAGAGAACTAAATATGTATACTTTGGAAGAAAGGCAGGATAGGAGAGATATGACAAACATTTAAATACATCCATGGTATAAATGCATAGGAGGCAGGTGTCTCAATTCAAACCAGAAATCTCTAGAATAAGGGAGTCACAGGATGAGGTTGAAAGGGAGGTAGATTGAGGTGTAATGTAAGAAAGCATTTTTTTATTAAAAAGATAATGGGACAACCTACCAGTGGATGTGGTGGAAATGTGAATAGTATATAATTTCAAGAAAGCATGGGATAAGCACAGAGGATCCATGAATCAGAGGAAAGGACTGTAGATAGCTGGTGGAGATGGGCTGGACAGATTGGATAAACCATATGCTGTTATTTTTCTCTGTTTCTAAATTTACACCTTTTTTGAAGCAGATGTAAATTTATGCCAGAGCACATGCACGCTAATGGAGGTCATTGTAGGAAACTATTGTATAAAGCAGAGATTCTCAACGAAGTCCTCAGGACACTCTCAGTCAGTCAGGTTTTCAGGATAACCACAATAAATATGCATAAGAGATTTGCATACAATGGAGGAAGCGTGGCTCAGCATGGAAGGGGGAGGACGGGGGAGGACAGGGCAGTGCGGCTCGGTGCGCAGTGGGGCGACAGTCCATGTGTGCTGAAGCACATGGCCTGCCACCCACAGAGATTTGCCTCCCTAGGCAACCACCTAGCCCGCCTAGTGGACAGGCAGCCCTCATGTCACTACACACACACATTTATAACTTCTATGGAGCAGATGTAAATTTATGTACAAGAACTTAAGTACTACTGGGGATAATTCTGGGTGTGCATTTTATAAAGGCACACAGGCAGGTTTTCAGAACTTTGATATAAGCACCCTGCTATAAAATTACCCCAAGTGTGTAGTGTTTTTAGAGAGGATCCCCATGACATGGGGCGGGGACCGAGATCTACATCTATAGTACTGAAATCCCCAAAAACACAGCACTTTTTAATAACCAGAAACAAAATAGGGGCATTTGATAATTAATGCTCATATTGCAATAGCTGCATATTAGATTTAATGTGTCACAGATAACAACCATGAGTTAGATGGCTTCTGTTCTATAGAGCTCAACAAATTCCCTTCCAATATTCTACAGTTACGATTGCATCACAAGAGAAGAAAAAGATCATTAGTGAGCAGGGCTCTAATGACTGTACAAACAAACCTGTGATACATACTGAGAAATACTGCTCTGTTTCAAGCTGGTCTTGAAGCTCTTTCATTTGTCCATCTGCATCCTGGCGTTCTCTGTGTGGGCAATAACACTGATAAAAACACAGTGCTCATAAAGGCGTATAAAATCACGTTGCTCCAATTTAATTTGAGCAGCATGTTGATTTAAGCACAAGTAAAGCCTGCATTTGTGGAATAAGATTTGAGGAAAACCAGGGTGGGGGGTTATGGCTTTCTCATATAACTTGCTTGCATTTGTGCACTTGTAAATTTGTGGATTATGAAAATGTATGTGCAAACAATTATTACTATAACCAACTCTGATGCCAAAAGGCAAAGGGCAGGTAATCAAATTTTAAAAAATAAAAGTATTAACTTAAGAGGAGGTGTTTTATGTAGATTAAAACCTTACTTGCGCAACTCATTGTTTTGTTTTTCCAAGCTGAGTTTGATTTCCGTGAGATGGTTAATCTCTTGTTTTAGTTGTTTTTCGGACATTTTTAATGTGTTCACTTGCTGCACTTGCATCTTCAGGTCATTTTGCATAAGGCAGCGCTTCTGAGTTTCCTGCTCTATTTTCAATGTTAAGTTTTTAACCTTAAAGAAAAAATCAATACATTTATTCAGATAAAACACTAGAAGGTGTGAACAAATTCAGATTTCAGTGAAAATAAAGAATATCCTTTTAATCACCCAAGAATGTGAAAAATTGTCACACTAGACCTTTCTAGGAATGCAGTGCTTCAAATATGTCATAAAAACAATGTAACACATTGTTTATATCCTAGATGAAAGAAGTGGGAAGAAATTTGTATCTTACTATGTATATGGGTCTGGGAACAGTTTTACGTGTTTTTGTATTGTTTGTACTATAACATTTTGATGATGTATGCTTTGTACATTGCCCTGAGTGGAATTTCTTTCCCAGACTGGCATCTAAAAAGAACTCGTACATAAATAATAGAAATCAAAGGTCTCAAACAAGGAACAGGACATGACCTAAAGCAATGATGCAGAACTTGTGAGCACCAATGCTCAAACTGATCGATTATTTGGGCAATCAAGAGAGACAACCTCAAAGTGAACAAGATGTCCTAGTCCTACTGACGCAGACACCTACCAAACTTGTAATTCTAGATCGTTAGCATTCTATGTCAGTGGAGCTTAAAAAGGTTTCCCACCATGATGCTAAGAGATGGTTCCCATTTTTGACCCAAAAAAAAAAGTTATGATATAACACACACCATTGCCCAAGGATTTTTATCATACCTTCTTTTACCGACCCATCTGGGCTCAAGCACAATGCTGTACAGACCATCACTTCTACAGAGAAAGGATGCAATGACACTACTATATCTGGCCCTCTCTCTGTAAAATTTTATAGCATTAGAATAAACTGTGGGACCTCTCTCTCATCCAAGGCTCACTCTCAGTCAGTATGTGCCATGCCACACCCTCTCTCTGGATTCCTGTGCCATACACCTGTAGTATTAATTTTTGTGTTAGTGCTTACATCTTCATTAAGCTTCTCTTTCCGTTTAAGTAGTTCATCTATTTTCTGCTGTGCCTGTTTGAGATCACAGTCCATCATAGATCGTTGTTTCTCAGCTTCCAATAAGTTGTTTTCTACTCTCTGTTTTGATATTCTTTCCTCAAACAGTTTCTTCTCCATATCTGTGGAATAATGGACTGTGAATTAACGTTTTTGAGTTAGAACAATGAAAGTTTGCATTCTGGAGGTTAGGATAAATTCTACAAGTACTTAAGGAATCCTAGCATAACAAACATGAACAAAATCCTTTTCATTTTAGGGTCTGGCTTGTCACAGCAAGGATTTTCAGGGCTGTGCTAGAGGTCTGCTGATTTGGCTGAAGACCTGGTTCACTAAACGGGTTTTTCCACCACTGCTAATGCTGGGCAAAATCCTGGGGATGAGGATACAGAGGTACAAAGATTCTCAAACTCTGGACACTTTCAGCAAGTTTTGCTCTTCATATTAATTATTAAGAGTCCAATAAATGAAGATTTTATCCCATAGACACAAAATGGGAAAAACTGTTTAGTATATTCAGATGTAAACGTGCTGTGAGAATGTCAGAAATCCTGTGATCCACCTTCCTGACTGTAATTGCTCGTAATTGCTCTGCTACGTTTCTTCTGTGAGGTTTTTCTATTACAGATCAATTTCACCATGCTTTTTCTTTTTGCATTGTTTTCCTTTACACTTTAACCATATTTTCACATTGCCTGATAAGAATTTGACTGGCTGGTGGAATAGGCAACGGAAAGCGTAGTTACTCACCTGTAACAGGTGATCTCCAGGAACAGCAGGAATAAGTCTTCACATATGGGTACCGTCGGCACCGACGGAGCCTGCGCAGGAACGCTCCCCAGCGTCCCAAAAGGAAAGCTTTTGGGAGTATCCCACCACGCATGCGTGCTGCCTTCCTGCCCAACCACCTCTCTCACTTCAGTTGAGTTGAAAGCTGAGACCAAAGGAGAGAAATAGAAGAAAAATAGAAAGAAAGAAAAAGACAACTCCTAGGGGAGATGGGTGGGTTGTGAAGACTTATTCCTGCTGTTCCCGGAGATCACCTGTTACAGGTGAGTAACTACACTATCTCCAGGAACAAGCAGGAATGCAGTCTTCACATATGGGGACTCCCCAGCTAAAAATGCCTAGGGATGACCCCAGCATGTTGCGGATCTAAGTAAGATGGGCCATGCTTCCTCCCAGGGACCTCAGGCCTCCAAGAGTGGATGGTGGGAAGGAGTTGATCTAGGAATGGAAGAGATGCTGTAGAACAGCTTGACCGAACAAGGCATCCCGACGGGAATCCTTGTCTAAACAATAGTGGGCAGTGAAAGTATGCACAGAAGCCCAAGTTGCTGCTAGGCAGATCTCATCAATAGCAACTGAATGAAGATTAGCTGTTGAGGCTGCCATGGCTCTAACATTATGAGCCGTGACATGGCCTTCAAGAGGGATTCCTTTACTCTTATAGGTAAAGGAAATACAGTCTGCAATCCACTTAGAGAGAATTCTCTTAGTGACTGGAAGTCCTAAATGACTAGAGTCAAAAGCCAGACAAAGCTGAGAAGACTTTCTAAATGGCTGAGTTCTGTAAGATAAAAAGTCAGAGCCCGCTTACAATCTAAGGTATGAAGATTTCTTTCCGCGCTGGAGGCATGAGGCCTAGGAAAGAAGACTAGGAGATAAACTGACTCGTTTAAATGAAAAGATGATATCACCTTTGGCATAAAATGAGGATGAGTCCTCAAGACTACTTTGTCATGGTGGAACCTCGTATAAGGCGGGTCAGCCACTAAAGCCTGCAGTTCACTAATGCATCTTGCAGAAGTGATAGCAATTAGGAAAATGACTTTCCATGAAAGAAACTTTAGCTCCGAAATCGCTAAAGGTTCAAAGGGAGGCTTCATGAGTTGACCCAGAACAAGATTAAGATCCCATGCCACCAGAGGAGGTTTGATGAGAGGTTTTGTTAAAAGGAGACTCCTCATAAATCTTGAAACAAGAGGATGAGAGGAAATTGGTTGTCCATCAAAGGGTTTATGAGATGCAGCAATAGCACTAAGATGGACCCTAACAGAACTGGTCTTGAGACCAGAAGCTGATAAGTGAAGGAGATAGCCAGAAGGGACTCTACTGGTACCAAGAGGGGATTAAGTCCCCTCTGGAAACACCAGATTGAGAACCTCTTCCACTTAAAAGCATAAGAACGCCTTGTGGAAGGTTTTCTGGAAGCCAGAAGAATATCCTTCACTTGTTGTGAAAGGCCTAGATCTTGAAGTTCTATGCCTTGAGTAGCCAGGCCTTGAGATGAAGGGACTGGGGATTGGGGTGCAGTAGGGATCCGTTATTCTGGGACAGAAGATCCAGAGCACTCCCCAATTCCAGAGGAGTGGCTCGAGAGAGACCTAAGAGAAGAGGATACCATGTTTGCCTTGGTCAGCAGGGAGCTATGAGTATCATGCGACCTCTGTCTCTCTGGAGTTTGAATAAGGTTTTGGGAATTAGGGGAATTGGTGGGAAGGCATAGAGAAAGTCCTGGCTCCAATGGAGCAGGAATGCATCCCTCGCCTGATAATTTTGAGCTGGCAGTCTGGAACAGTACCGGGGAAGTTTGGCATTCTGTGGAATTGCAAAGAAGTCTATGTCTGGTGTTCCCCAGACTTGAAATACTTGGGCAAGTTGATATGAGTGGAGAGACCACTCGTGTGGTAACAGGACTCGACTGAGCCTGTCCGCCCAAATGTTTTGAATGCCTGCAAGGTATACTGCCAGCAAATGAATGTGATGCTCTCTGGCAAAGGCCCACAGTTGCAAAGCTTCGTTGCATAATTGCAGAGAGCCTATTCCGCCTTGTTTGTTAGGTAAAACATGGCCACTAGATTGTCGATTTGCACCAGAACTGTCTTACTTACGAGATGAAAGCAAGAGACTTGAATAGCATTGGAAATGGCCCTTAGTTCTAGAAGGTTTATTTGAAGAGAAGCCTCCTGTGGGGTCCAGAGACCCTGGGTGGACAGATCACCCAAGTGGGCTCCCCAACCCAACTTGGATGCATCTGTCGTCAGGACAGCCTGAGGTAGGGGTTGCTGAAAAGGAGAGCCTACTGTAAGGTTTTCCAGAGATTGCCACCAATGCAGAGACGCAATCAGGCGTGTGGTAACTCTGATCTTGTCTGACAGGCATCCTGAGGCCTGGGACCATTGGGAAGCTAAGCTCCACTGGGCCGCTCGCATATGAAGGTGTGCATAAGGAATCACATGGACTGTAGATGCCATGTGTCCTAGAAGTTGAAGCATCTGTCGAGCAGTGAGGAAGGTTTGTAGCACTGCTTGAGATGCTAGTTCTATGATGTGCAGAGAGCAAGGCTGAGGAAGGAAAGCCTTTGACTGCTGTGTGTCCAAGCAAGCCCCTATAAACTCGAGGGATTGAGATGGGGTGAGCTGGGACTTTGGAAGGTTTATGATCCATCCTAAGTACTGCAGTATTTGCATTGCTCGAGAAAGAGCATGACTTGCCTCTGGAGCTGACGGTGCTCGAATGAGCCAATTGTCTAATTAAGGGAAGACAAAAATTCCTAGAGTCCTCATAAATGCTGCTACTACTGCCAAGCATTTTGAGAAGACCCTTGGAGCAGAGGCCAGCCTAAAAGGAAGGACCCTGTATTGAAAATGTCTTCCCTTGACTAAGAATCGAAGGAATTTTCTGTGATCTGCATGAATAAGGATATGCATGTAAGCATCCCTTAAATCCAGAGAACATAGCCAAACTTGCTTGTGAAGGTATGGAAGAAGAGTGCCAAGGGAGATCATCTTGAACCTTTCTCGGACTAAATATTTGTTCAGTTCTCTGAGGTCCAGGATTGGTCTTAGTTCCCCTGACTTCTTTGGAATGAGAAAATAGGGGGAATAGAATCCTGTGCCCTGCTGGGACTTTGGAACCTCTTCTATAGCCCCTTGAGCCAGAAGAGTGGTGACCTCTTGCCACAACAGGTCTGAGACCGGTGATTGAGATTTGAACTGTTTTATTAATGTGGATGGGGGTAAGCTGAGGAAATGAAGCTTGTATCCCAGACTCACTATAGATAGAGTCCAATTTTCTGAAGTGATTTGTTGCCAATATTTGGCAAAATGGCAAATACGGCCTGGAATATTTAAAGGTTCTGGGCTTAGAACAGGAAGAATGGCTAAGTTCTCTAGACAACAGTCAAAGATCCTGAGGAGGCTGGGTCTGCTGAGCCTTCTGAGCTTGTGTCTTTCTTTGTTTAGTTGTTGCCCCTTCTGGGGAACATGTGTTTGCTGGGTGGAAGATGGATAGAATTTCTTCTTCTTAGAGAAAAAAGGTTTTTTTGAAAACCTTTTTCTTGGCTGGGTTAGCTGTAGATTTTGACAACCTGTCTAAAGTTGTATTATCAGTGTCAATTTCATTAGCTTTAAGCAGCCAATCCTTGCCAAAGAGATTTTCTCCTGTGCAAGGAATGTTACCCAGCTTATCTTGCACCCATTCCTCCAAGTCTGAAGCTTGGAGCCAGGCAATACGACGTGCTCCTATGAATATAGCAGAAGTTCTGCTAATACATTCAAAACAGTCAAAGGTAGCACGATTCATAAACAGAGATATTTTGAGCATGTTTGACCAAAGTCAAATAATCTGTCCGTTTAACCTCTTGAAGAAAAGGGTTCAAAAGCTCCAAGTCTTTTGTAACCTGCTCAAGAAACATTCCCATGTATAATATATAGGGACTGATTCTTGCTAATAGCATGGAGGACTGAAAGCATCGACGACCAAAGGCATCCAGTGTTCTAGACTCACGACCTGGTGGATTGGAAGTGTGTCTTTTAGCACTCTTAATCTGTCTCATGGCGGACTCTACCACCATAGAATGATGTGGTAACTGAGTCTTCTGAAACTCTGGGCAAAGTGGTACTCGATACATAGTGTCAAGACGTCTAGAACGTGGAGATACTGTTAAAGGGAGCTTCCCACATTCTTAACATTAGATCATGTAAGATCTGGTGTATAGGAAGCATAGCTGCCTCCTTTGGAGCCAAAGGTTATTGAACAATTCTCAGTTCTTCTGCTCTAGGCTCCTTTTCTGGTACTACTGCAATGGCAAGGCCCTTTGCCATATCACGTACAAAATCATGAAAAGACATATCCTCAGGAGGGGACATTCTGCGTTGAGGAGAAAGAGTTGAATCTTGCAAAAGTTCAGCTCTGGTACCGGTGGAATCATCTGAGTCATCAGAATCGGAAGACTCAAAAGGAGGAAGTACCGGGTTCTTCCGAAGCAGATGGCGTCGGTACCGCTCGATGTCAGTACCAAAACGAGTCATTACCTGATCCCCCATGCTGGAGAGAGATTCCAGGCTCGGCATTGGGGGAAGCATGCCTGTTGAAACAGGTACTGAGGGCACTGGCACCGGTACCGGCATCGGTGCCGGTACCTGCGGAACCGTCTGCTGCGACTTTAGCGGTACCGAAGTAGCTAAAAGAGTTGCTAGACTGTGCTCAATAGAGAGGAGTCTCTTGTCCATCGCTACTGCCGATGCCGGGGCGTCGGTACCGGTGGAAGCGGACACAACCCCCGAGCATGGCACCAGAGGTTCCATCGAGGTTGAGGCCTCGGGAACATCCTGGAGCCCCGATAAAGCTTTGGAGCCCGAAGACTCCCGCCGGGGCTGTTTAGCCGGTGAAGTATCCTCGAGGGCAACGCCAGTGGCATCTCGATATTTAGAGGGAGATCTACCCTTTGAGGACCGGCTAGTCTTAGAAGACTTGTGTTTAGTTACCTGAGATCCCTGGGAAGAAGTAGAAGCCCTGGAAGACATCGATGCAACAGACATCGTGTCTGAAGCAAATAGGGCACTGAGTTGATTTGCTCGATTCTGAAGACTACTTTTAGTTAACTTCCTGCAGGAGAGACACTCCGTAGGGCAATGGTCAGGCCCTAAACATTTAAGACACCAGTCATGGGTGTCGGTAATAGAAATTGTACCGCCACATTTTGAACACTTTTTAAAACCAGTGGCTGGTTTTTCCATGATAAGGGAAAAGAGGGCCTAAAGCCCAAAATGGCGCCAAGCACCAGAGCAGGAGGAAAAAAACCCTGAGAAAGCACTAAAATTAACTTATTTTAGAAGAAAAGAAAGAAAAGCACCGGTGGTACCGGTAGGAGTCAAAGGAAGGCAGACGCGACCACAAAAAATATAAATTTAAGAGAAGATTTTCTGTGGTGACAAGGGACACGTCCTGTCAGCTCCATGGAAAACGAAGAACTGAAGTGAGAGAGGTGGTTGGGCGGGAAGGCAGCACGCATGCGAGGTGGGATGCTCATAAAAGCTTTCCTTTTAGGATGCTGGGGAGTGTTCCCGCGCAGGCTCCGTCGGTGCCAATGGTACCCATATGTGAAGACTACATTCCTGCTTGTTCCTGGAGATATAAACATTACAAATAAAGCAGATCATGGATATCAATTAAATAGACATTAGTCTTGTAAAATATGAGTGGCTACAAAAGAGAACAGTAGTACTGGCCTCTGCAATATGCAGTTAGAACTGTCAAATCTTTGCAACCACTATGAAATTTACAGTCGTTAGCTACTATCCTTCTGAAGGTAGGCACATGTGTTATTGGTGACAACACACTGTGAAATTTGTAATAATCATCTCTTGTAATTACTATTGCCAAACAAAAACTTTTATAGAGGGACCTTGTTATATCATGCCAGTGATCCATGGAGATATCCCTTAGCGAACATGATTTAACATTTTGTGCTCATAAGCTAAACTGGAGAGGAGGGGGAAGGAGAGGAAGGGTAGAGCTAGGTGCCATGGCGTCACCCTTTTTAAGTGGCGCTGATGTACAGCCCTAATGTGGGAGGAAGTAAACTATTCTAAAGCTTAGGTACTTGGCACCTTCAAAATGTAATGCCCTAGGCAGTTGCCTAGGTTGTCTTTGCATAGATGCAGGCCTTCTTATTGCTATTCCAGCTCTCTCTATAATGCCTGTGAGGACTTTGGGTGATTTTAACATTGAAACAAAGTGCTTTTATAGTACAGAATTGAAGACTGATCTTTCTTCAATTCAGAATACACACACTGAAATCCATTATAAATAAGGCTTCTAATTTTAGGTTTTAAACAATAAATATCCCCTATGCAAAAAATCAAAATATGAGTTTATTGGACAAAAACAAACAAAAAAACCCCCAGCAATTCCCCTAACACTGTCTTCCCTTTCCCTGGCTTGTCACGTGTCCTCCACTCAGTTTTTCTTTTCTTTTTGATACTGACAACTCCTAAGCGATACAAATGTACATATTTCATTCTGTCGAAAAAGGTACCTGGTGATAGTACACGTGGCACAAAAACACTGATAAACGCACACCAATTTTTTGTACCCTCAAAGAACCTGTAATTAGCTGGGAAACAAACATCTAAAATTTACGAACACAGAAGAGAACAGAATCCTTTATTTTAAAATATATATAAAATGTTGAAGAACTTAAAAATAGGTTGAGATGCTCGATCAATTGGTCATGAGACATTTGTGCACTTTACCTTTCATAGCCTCAGACTTGGTTTCTTCGATAGATTCGTAGATCTTATTCTTGTCTGCCAGTCTTGCTTTGGTGGCTTTATGCTCTGCTTCCTCTTGCTCCAAACTCTGCTGCAGGGCTTTTAGCTTGTATGTCATGTCAATCTCCATGTTATTTTTTTCCTTTTTTAAAGTTCAAAGAACATGCATGGAATAAATTAAACAAGCAAAAAAGGGGTGACCTGATATGCTGAAAAGTGGAACATAAATTTAGATACCTTTTCCAAATTTGCCAGCCTCTCTTGCAGTTGTCTCTTCTCCGTCTCTGCTTTGGCTAACAAGCCTTTCACATTTCTCAAATCTTCTTCTAGACCCGATATTCGACCTGAAAGTGCCCCAGAAATTAGCAGATAGGGAATTACATGGCAAGCATTCGTTGTAAAATTCATAACATCATGCCAAACTGTATGTGACAGTTTATCTATCAATTGCTACCCTTAGAGGAAAAAGAATAATTCATGGCCTGCCATATCTGACATTCGTATGTTAGCAAAAAGTGACTGCACAAGCATCAGTGAACCATGATAGGAAGGATTAAATAGTTCACAGAAAGTTAGATAAATCTCAAAATACCAATGCAGCACATCTGTTATGTTTCACAGAGCATGTGGTATTTTTTTCCCTAATAAAGTAACAGAGAGAAGAAAAAAACAATTTAGTGTGAAGAGGAAAAGGAGCCAGGGCTGAAAATGATACTTGAGTGGGAGGACAAGGAGGAAGAAAGAACTGAAGGTTCATTTAGTACTGTAACCATAAACACATTAAACTTGCTGGATGTTCTTGTTGTAGGGTATATCCCCAAACTGGCAATACAGTTAGTTCAGTAATCAAAGTGGCACATCACTCACAGGCTAAGTTTCATACAGCAGAGCTTCAGGAGTACAGCACTGAGATAATTCTATGTCTAGCTATCCGTTGCTTATAAGAGACATAAGTCATGATGAACGGAACTCAAGATTTTGTTCCACTATCATGAGAGACAAATTCTTTGTTAACTATAAATGTACTTTCTAGAGAGAAAGATTTTGTCCTTTCAGATGCAGAGACAGTTTCCAATGGAAAGATATTTCCACAATTCTATGCTGAAACCCTATAAATATTTTCTTTTTTAGTAACATAGAGGGCAATATTTAAGCTCCGCAGTCAGTAAACTTGCTGATTGTGGCATTTAAATAAAATCCAGATATTCAGCATCAGTATCCAGATATTGACCAGCACCGACTTTCCGGATTCAGCGCTGGCTGCTGACACTTTCAAGACAGCGGTTATTTTCAACCCACTGTTTGAACAGCATAAGACAGTTTTTCCTCAGTTCTAGCTATATGGATAGTTATCCAAATAGCTGTACAGAAAATCACCATTATCTGGATAACTTCCCACTCCACTCATGATCACCCCAACACTATCCGAACGGTGCCAAGGCAGTCAGTGATATTACTCCGTGAGCAGGTTTGCTATCTGGGGTAAGTGCTACTGAATATTGGGCCAATAAAGAATTAAAAGATAAAAAGGGTAACTGGATAACCTATTGTGTCATGAAAGTTTTGGATTTCAACAATGGAACCACAAAACGTAAAGGAAGAATAAGAATATTTACCATTATTATGCATTCATGATCACTGTTGAGGACTTTGATAACTATGCCAATGGCTAGGTCCACCCCCCTCCCCTCCCCCAGCCAGTCAGGTTTTCAGGATAGCCACAATGAGTGTTTTGTATTTTATCTCACCCACAGTTTTATTAGTTTTTACATAATTATATGTTTCTGTATTTATATCCAATACCTTGCAAGTCATTAATGATTTCCGACCCATTCGTCCGATCCCTCCTCTCAGACTCCAAAGCAGACTGCAGATTGATGAAATCCTTTTCCAGCTTCAATCTGGCATTCTCCAGGACACAGTTTTTGTCCTGCAACTCACGACTGTTTGTTTCCAACTGTTGGATCTGCTTTGACATCTCTGTCTGGTTCTTCCTCAGCCTAGTAGCAGTGTCTGATTCTGTCCGCAACAGAGCATTGGCTTCATCTAGCTGTGCATCCAGGGGGTCAGGGAGAGAAAAGATGCCAACGTTTAATAGTACATCTCCCAAAGAACTCCTCATTTATCATATATCAAGTCTTAAAAAGGGATAACTTTCATGTGTGGCATAATGTCAAACAGCTTGGGGAAATGTTAAAGTAGTAAATAAATGCATTGGTGTCTCATTTTTGCACAAAATTAGTTTCTAAATCCAAAGCACACTGTTGCTGCAATTTGCAAAACACATGACTACAGTTCATTGGCTTCTAATCAGGTATACTGATTTATAATGTTCATGAAGGAAAACACCACCATAAAAAAGAGAATCAAAGTCAGAAGAAAAAAATATATTTTATGCCACAGTAGAAGGCTGCCATTGGTATTTTGAATTTTCCCATGCCATTTTAATTTCTTTATGCACATAAATGCAAACCAGCAAAATCCAAGAAATTGAAACAGATGTGGATATCTCCATGCAGCCTGAAGCACAGTCCCTGGCTACTTCTGCACTATTAAAGGAAAAGAACAAAACTTGCCTGTCTCTGTAGATGATTAATCTTCTCATTGGATATTTGAGAGTTTTGATTTCTCTTTTTCAAATCATCCAGCTGATCTTTCAAACTGTTAACTGATGAAAACAAGTCCTCAGTGGCAAACTCGACATTATAATTACAGTATTGCATATCCAAGCTAATAATAATGATCTATATAGTGCCAAAGACATCTTATAATGTTTAATATGACAATATGTTTATAGCTTAGAAATATACTTTTATGTTCCAAGAATGACTCATATCTTCACATCCCACACTCTGTGGTAGCTTTCATATCATGTTTATGTTTACTGTTTTTTTATTACTATCCCTTCAAAGGCCCAGCAAAGTGGGATGCAATGAACAGACAATGTAAAAGTATCAACACCTAAGTATAGCTGCACAAACTGCATAACAACATAAGGTATGCCAATACTGGGTCAGACCAAGGGTCCATCAAGCCCAGTATACTGTTTCCAACAGTGGTCAATCCAGATCACAAATACCTGTCAGGTTTCGAAAAAGGTACACTGAAACAGTGAAGGGGATCCCTTGACAGAAGACAACACAAAAAGTTATTTACCTGTAGAAGGTGTTCTCTGAGGACAGCAGGATAAGTCCTCACATATGGGTGACATTACCAATAAAGTCTCATGTGGGAAACTCTCCCAGTACTTTCTAGAAAATTTTGGAGTGGTTCTACTGCGCATGCACATGAATTCCCACCCACCACTGCTGTGCCTCATCTCCTCAGTCTAATGACTAGCTAAATGACAGAATATAACTCCAAGGGAAGGTGGGAGGACTTATCTTGATGTCTACAGATAACACTTCCTACAACTGAGTGTTTTCTCCATGGACAAGCAGGATACATGCTCACATACAGGACTCCTTGGCTACCGGGTGCTTCGCAAATAATAAAGGGTAAATCGATGTTACAGCAAGAGGACATAATGCAACACAGCTTCATTTGTTTTTTGGTAACAGGCCTTTCTGGTCATTTCATTACATATAATGAAATAGCATAGAAAAGAAAAGAACAAGATCTAGGAGGGACATGGTACTGGATTCTAATCCCCAAACAGATTTTGAAGAACGGATTGGCCAACTCTGCTGTCATGTCAGGAGTCCCTTTCCAGACAACAAAGGCATATGAATATGTGAACAGAAGTCTAAGCGGCAGCTCTTCAAATCTCTTCAATGGAGAGTGAGAGCATCTGGGCCACCAACATAGTCAGAGCTTGGGTGATATGAGCCATGAAAGGACCCTCAAGCATCAGATCTGCCTAGACGTAAGCAAAAGAGATGCAATCTGCTAACCAAATCAAGAGAGTACATTTGTTGACAATAGTCCCCAACCTATTGGCGTGGAGGAGTAGCCCAATGGTTTACAGAATGGGCTAGAACCAGGGAAGCCGGGGTTTGAATCCCGCTGTCGTTCTTTGTGATCTTGGGCGAGTTACATAACCTTCCATTGCTTCAGGTACAAAGCTATAAGCCCTCTGTGGACAAGCAAAATACCTCCCATACCTAACTCACTCACTTTGAACTTCAGAGAAAAGGTGTGGGCTAAATCCAATTCCCTTTCCCTAATGGGGTCAAAAGAAATAAAAAGTTGGATGTCCTTTCTATAGGCTTCAGTCCACTCCACGTAGCAGTCCTCTTGCAGTCCATTGGGTGCAATGTGCTTTCTCCTTTGTGAGCATGAGGGCTTGGGAAAAATGCTGGAAGGACTACTGACTGATTAAGGTGGAACACCACTTTAGGAAAGAATTTAAGATGAGCACGCAATATCACCCTATTGCTGAAAAATTCAGTAAAGGGTGGACTGGCTACCAGAGCCTAGAACGTTTAACTCTGCTTGCAGAATTTACCGCCACCAAAAATAAGACCTTCAAGGTCAGGAACTTCAGAGCACTTGTAATCTAGCAGCTTGAAGGGAGCTTTCATCAGCTAAGTTACAACCACGTTGAGGTTCCAAGACACTGCAGGAGGCTTTGTTTGAATCAAGTCCTGCATGAAATGAACAACTCAAAGCTATAAAGAAATGGGTTTACCTTCTGTATAATAGTAGAAAGTATCAGTTGTACTGAGGTGTACTCTTACAGAGTTGGTCTTTAAGTCAGTCTCAGACCAATGCAGAAGGCATTCTAGCAGTTTTTGTGTGTGATACGAAAAAGGGCCTAAGGCCTGCCCCTCAAAATAGATGGCAAACTTCTTCCATTTGAAGCCATACAACCTCCCTTTGGAAGCCAAGAGGATGTTGGTGATACCAACCAGCATGTTCATAGAACACAATTATCCTTTCAATATTCAAGCTGTACTGGGAAAAAAGGGACTTTATGTTGTGGTGAGGTGGCTAGACGAACCAGTTTCCTTATGGAAAGCTTGACAAGAGGAAACTACATTTGCCTGTCCAAGTTTCAGAAGAGTTTTTGTTATCAGAGGAATAGGAGGATATGCATAAGACCTTCTCCTAAATGGAAGAGGAAGGCATCTGAGGCTAGTTTGTCATGTCCCCATCCTGAAACAAAACTGAGGTACTTGCCTATTCTGAGGAATGGTGAATAAATCTATCGAGGGTGTAACATACTCTCAAAAGTAAGTTTGAGCCACTTCCTGTTTAGAGTCCATTCATAAGGTTCAAGGACACAGCTCAATTTGTCTGCCAGGGCATTCTCTTCACCAGGCAGATATGTGGCTCTGGGAGTCATCCCTTGAAAGATGATGAAGTTCCACATCCTGATTGTTGACCAACAGAGGTGGTTTGAATTTCCTAGGAGAGTGAACCGGTGTCTCTCTTAGCACAGACTAATCCTAATCCATTGCTTTAGAAGCTAAATGTCCAGTTATTAAGCCACCAGAAATAACTACCCTTGTGGCCTTGGGCAAGTCACTTAACCCTCCATTGCCTTAGTAGAAACTTAGAATGTAAACCTTCTGGGGACAGGGAAATATCTAATGCACCTGATTGTAACTCACTTTGAGATACTTTGAGCTACTCCCTGCTTGGTGATGGTGATGTAGTACATTGCTACTTCACTGATCAATGAAACAGTCATGATTCAGATGGACAAACGATCTCTAAAAGCCTTTAGTGCCTTTGAGACTGCTCTCATTTCCAGAAAATTGATCTGAGAGAGGTTTTTTTGGATCACCAAATCCCATGAGTGAGGAATCCAATTATATAAGCTTCCCAACCCAGCTTCGGTGCATCTGTTATGAGCAACTTTTGGAAGACAGGAATTTGAAACTGCAGTCTTTTGGCCAGATTTGAACAAACCATCCACAAGGCCAGGGAGTTCCAGAGAACAGGAGTGAAAGAAATGACATCTCAAAGCCTGTGGGTGGTCTGTGTCCACTGCATGTTCAGGATCCACCAAGACTGTCTCATGTTTGACATGCAAAGGGAATAACTTGAACTGTTGAGACCATGTGGCCCAACATTCTCCTTATGTTCATCACTGATATCTGCTTCACTGCTGTATTTCTTCCATAAATGCCATCAAGCAGGTGAGTTTTCTTGTGGAAGAAAGGCTTTGTTTTCTAATTTTTGTGACAAGCTCAAGTATGATATAGGGTAATTGATGGCAAACCCAAATTGCTCCAGCAGATGGATAGTGATGTGTATGGTTTCCTGAACTCCTCCTTGAATGGTATTCTGGACCAGCAATTGTCCAAATAGGAAACAGGTACACTCCCTAAAAGAAAAAATAGCGGACTTTCTCCAATCCAATGGGTTACATAGTAACATAGTAAATGACGGCAGATAAAGAACAGTATGGTCCACCTAGTCTGCCCAGTAAGATGGCAAGAGTAGGTGCACCTGCCGCTCTGTGCAGATCACCCCTCCCCATGTCTTTGTTTAGGGGTGAACCCACCGCTCCGTGTAGGGAACCCCTATTTGTTGAGAAATTAGAAAGTTAAGTTTATTTTTATTTTATCCTTTTGCTATAAAGGGATCCACTGTGTCTATCCATGCTATTTTGAATTCTGTCACTGTATTTGCTCCTACCACTTCCATCGGGAGGGCATTCCAAGCATCCACCACCCTTTCAGTGAAAAAGTATTTCCTGACATTTCCTTTCAATTTACCCCCTTGCAGCTTCATGTTATGCCCTCTAATTTTACAGCTTCCCCAACTTTGGAAGAGGTTTGTTTGTTCATTATTTCTCTTTAAGTATTTAAAGGTCTGAATCATATCTCCCCTATCCCTCCTCTCCTCCAGAGTGTACATATTTAGGTCTTCAAGTTTCTTCTCATAAGACTTCTGATGCAGGCTCCAAATCATTTTGGTCACCTTCCTCTGAATAGTTTCCAGTCTTTTTACATCCTTTGCAAGATATGGTCTCCAAAACTGAACACAGTATTCCAAGTGAGGGCTCACTAGTGCCTTATAACAGTGGCATTAGCACCTCTTCTTTTCTGCTGGTAATTCCTCTTTGTATGCAACCCAACATCCTCCTGGCTTTTGCCACTGCCTTGTCGCACTGTTTTGCCACCTTGAGATCTTCAGAAATAATCACACCACGGTCCTTCTCCTGGTCAGTGCACACCAACCTCTCGCCCCCTGTCACATACATTTCCCTTGGATTTCTGCTTACCAAGTGCATGAGACTGCACTTCTTCACATTAAAATCTTAACTGCCAAGCCTTAGACCATTCTTCCAGCTTCTGTAGATCTTTCCTTATGTTATCCACTCCTCAGGGGAGTCCACTCTGTTTCAAATTTTCGTGTCATCTACAAAAAGACAGACATTCAGTCCTTCAGCAATATCACTCACAAATACATTGAACAGTGCCAGGCCCAGGACCGTACCCTGGGTCACCCCGCTAATCACCCTCCCTTCATCCGAGTGAGCTCCATTTACCATCACCTTCTGTTGTCTGTCAGTCAACCAATTTCTGATCCAGTTCACCACCTTGGGATCCATCCCCATACTACTGAGTTTATTGATAAGCCTCCTATGAGGAACAGTATCAAAGGCTTTGTTGAAATCCAGGTAGATGACATGAAATCCAGGTAGATGACATCCATCGCATGCCCCTGATCTAGTTGTCTGGTCACCCAGTCAAAGAACTCAATCAGATTTGTTTGGCAAGATCATCCTTCGGTAAAACCATGTTACCTCGGATCATGCAACCTGTTGGTTTTGAGAAAGTCCACTATTCGCTCTTTCAGGAGTGCCTCCATTACTTTTCCCACCACTGAGGTAAGGCTCACGGGCCTGTAGTTTGTCACTTCTTCCCTGTCACCACTTTTGTGAAGAGTTACCACATCAGCCATTTTCCAGTCCTGAGGAACTTCTCCTGTTTCCAAGGATCTGTTGAAAACATCCTTTAACTTCCCTGCAAGAACCTCTCTGAGCTCTTTCAGTATCCTGGGATGTATCCCATCCAGTCCCATGGCCTTGTCCACGTTCAGTTTTGCAAGTTGTTCTAACACATCATCTTCTGTGAATGGTGTGGTATCTCCTTCATTCCCATTTTTATATTTGGGAGTCACAGGTAGTCCCTTCTCCAGGATTTTCTTTAGTAAAAACAGAGCAGAAGCACTTGTTTAGCAATTTTGTTTTTTCAATGGCACTTTCTACAAGTCCATTCCCTGCACTTCTGAGTCCTGCAATTCCACCTCTGATTTTCCTCCTCTCCCGAATATACCTGAAGAAAGTTTTGTCACCACACTTCACATTTGTAGCCATCTTTTCCTCTGCCTTTGATTTTGCTATCCTTATTTCTCTTGTCTCTTTTAGTTTGATCCTGTATTCTCTTCTGTGTTCCTCTGTTTGAAAGCTTTTGAATTTTGTGAAAGCTGTGTTTTTTGCCTTTGGGCAGCCACGTCTTTGGAAAACCAAATAGGTTTCCTTCTCCTCTTGTTTTTATGCACTTTCCTTACATATTTATCTGTTGCCCCTTTTATTGCCAACTTTAGATTAGCCCATTGCAATTCCACTTCCCTTATCCCCTCCCACCCTTCCAACTCCTCCTTCAGGTACTTGGTCATTTTACTGAAGTCAGTGCTTTTGAAGTTTAGGACTTTGAGCTTGCTATGATTGGACTGCACCTTGGCTTTTATCTCAAACCACACAGAGTGATGATCGCTGCTGCTCACAGGGGCACCCACCCAGACATTCAACACGCTATCACCGTTGGTGAGCACTAAATCCAGCATTGAGCTTTCCCTGGTTGGTTCCATCAACATTTGTCTAAGTAACGCATCTTGGAAAGCATCCACAATTGTTTTGCTTCTTTCCAGATTTGCAGAAGGAGTAATCCAACCCACATCAGGTAGATGAAAGTCACCCAATATGATCACTTCCCCCTTTATGGCTATTTTGGCAATATCTATAATCAATTCGTTATCTATTTCTTTGATTTGAGTCATAGGTCTGTGGACTACAGCAGTATGGATGACAGTGCCATCTCCTCTTTCCAACACAATCCAGAGCGCTTCTTCTTTTCCCCATGTCCCTGCATTTCAGTAGTTTTAATATTGCTTTTGACATACAAGGCTACTCCTCCTCCTTTTCCACTCTCTCTCTTCTGAATAGATTATAGCCAGCTATGGCTATATCCCAATCATGCGATACATTAAACCGTTATTCCCTGTAGTGGGATATAATATTGTTGTCTATTATGCCTTAATATGTATGCTGCTTACAATGTTTCAATATGTTTGTTATTTACAATGTTTCTATATGTAAGCTGCTTTTAATGTTTTAATATGTTTAAAATTAATAAAAAAAAGATTTAAACATAAACCGTGTTTCTGTAATGGACACAATATGCAAGTCCATTTCTACCATTAGGGCTTCCAGATACGGAACTTTGTTGGCTAAGCTTCGAGCATTTGTGCTCATTGCTTTCCAGCATTTAACTGGCTTGCATGTATTTTGCATTGATTTTGTTCTGCATGATCCGAGGCAACATGGTTTTACAATCATGCCAAATAAATTTGATTAAGTTCTTTGACTGGGTGACCAGAGAACTAGATCAAGGGTTTGTAATGGATGTGATCTACCTAGATTTCAGCAAAGCCTTTAATACTGTTCCTCACAGGAGACTTATCAAACTGAGCCACCTGGGGATGGGTCCCAGGTTGGTGAACAGGATCAGAAATTGGATGACTGACAGTTAACTTAATATAAGAAATGCCATAATGGGTCAGACCAAGGTCCATCAAGCCCAGTATCCTATTTCCAACAGTGGCCAATACAGGTCACAAGTACCTGGCAGGATCCCAAAAAGGTACATAGGACCAACAATGCTTGTCCCAGAGTAAGAAGTGGATTTCCAAGGTCCTCTTTAATAATGGTTTATGGGCCTTTCCTCCAGGAACTTGTCCAAAACTAATTTAAACCCAGCTGCACTAACAGCTTTTACTACATCCTACGATAACGAATTCCACAGTTTGATTACGCATTGAGCGAAAAAATAGTTTTTCTTATTAGTCTTAAATGGATTACATTGTAGCTTTGGGTGTCCCTTAGTCTTTCTACTTTTTGATGGAGTAAATAACCTATCTATGTTTACCCGTTCTACTCCATTCATTAATTTACAGATTTCCATCATATCTCCCCCTCAGCTATCTCTTTTCCAAGTTGAAGAGCCCCAAACCTTTAAGCCTTTCCTCATAGGGGTATCCTTCCATCCCCTTTACCATTTTGGTGGCTCTTCTCTGTACCTTTTCTAATTCTGCTATATCCTTTTTAAGATATGGCAACCAGAATTGCACACAATATTCAAGGTGCGGTTGCCCCATGGAACAATGTCAAAACACATCCACCAACATACCAAATCCCAGAGTGTATACTTTAAAAATTCTTGTCGGAGCCAACCGAGGGAGGGCTGGAAGTGTGTAACCAATCCCCACCAGACGGTAACCTCCTTTTATTTTATTTTTCACCCCCCAAAAAATAAATTAAACAGTCACTTATCTTCAATAAAAGTTTTATCCTTTCCCAAAAATAATTGCCAAGGATGAAGTTGCACGACGTGCACGTTTCGGGTGGAACCCTGTATCAAGTGCTTCAAACTTCTCTTTCAGGCAATAAACAAAACGCCGTCCTCACGGCTTGGGATCATCTTTAATTAATGGCAGAAAGCGACACCTGACTTTTAAAACTAGGGATGAACCAATCAGAGGGGGAACACCTCACTAAACAGGGGTATCCCCACCGCTATTGGTTAGAACTCTGAACAGACTAGAGACGTCACAGCCAACGTCAGAGAATGGTGTTCCACTCAATTTCCCGATTCAGCCAATAAGGATGAACGGAATTTAATGTAAAAATCCATCGTTGTTCGAGGCGCTGCAATCTTAACTCACGATCACCCCCCCCCCCCCCGCGGATCAGAGGGCACATGATCGATTACCGTCCATTCCAATGCATCAAAATTTTTAAAGTATACACTGTGGGATTTGGTATGTTGGTGGATGTGTTTTGATTTGTTAGATTTTCCATCACGATTGGGGGTTTTTTAGGGCTGTTCCATGGAACAATGTGGCATTATAATATCCTTGATTTTATTCTCCATCCCTTTTCTTATGATTCCTAGCATTCTAATTGCTTTCTTGGCCACCGCTGCACACCAGGTGGACAACTTCAATGTATTATCCACGATGATGCCTAAATCTTTTTCCTGGATCTGTGGTTCCTAACCCTGCATTGTGTAGCCATAATTTAGGTTGTTCTTATCTAGGTGCATAACAATGCACTTGTCCACATTAAATTTCATCTAAGAACATAAGAACATAAGAACATAAGAAATGCCATACTGGGTCAGACTGAGGTCCATCAAGCCCAGTATCCTGTTTCCAACAGTGGCCAATCTAGGTCATACGTACCTAGCAGTTTCCCCAAAAGACACAGGTTCTGCAGTGCTTGTACTAGGTCAAGCATTGATATCCTGGGTCCCTTTTTAATAGTGGTTTATGGACCTTTCCTCCAGGAACTTGTCCAAACCTTTTTTAAACCCAGCTATACTAACAGCCCTTACTACATCCTCCGGTAACAGATTCCAGAGTTTGATTACACGTTGAGTGAAGAAATATTTTCTCTTATTTGTCTTAAATAGTTTACCCTGTAGCTTCATTACATGTCCCCTAGTCCTTCTATATTCTGATAGCGTAAACAATTGATCCACGTTTATCCGTTCCACTCCATTCATTAATTTATAGACCTCTATCATATCTCCCCTCAGCCGTCTCTTTTCCAGGTTAAAGAGCCCTAACCTTTTTAGCCTCTCTTCATAGGAGTAGCCTTCCATCCCCTTCACCAATTTGGTGGCTCTTCTCTGTACTTTTTCTAATAACTCTATGTCCTTTTTAAGATACGGTGACCAGAATTGCACACAATATTCAAGGTGCGGTCGTACCATGGAGCGATACAGAGGCATTATAATATCCTTTGCTTTATTCTCCATCCCTTTCCTTATGATACCTAGCATTCTATTTGCTTTCTTGGCCGCCGCTGCACACTGGGCGGAGGGTTTTAACATGTTATCCACGATGACTCCTAAATCTTTTTCCTGGGTGGTGGTTTCTAATGTGGAGCCTTGCATCGTGTAACTATAGTGTGGGTTGTTCTTTCCTAGGTGCATAACTTTGCACTTGTCCACATTAAATTTCATCTGCCATTTGGATGCCCAGTCTTCCAATTTATCCAGATCCTCCTGCAGTTTTCCACAATCCTCTTGGGTTTTAACAACTTTAAACAGTTTTGTGTCATCTGCAAATTTGATAACCTCACTAGTTATTCCTTTTTCCAGGTCATTTATGAATATGTCAAAAAGTAGGGGACCCAGTACAGATCCCTGGGGTACTCCACTATTCACCTTTTTCCATTGGGAATATTGGCCATTTAGCCCTACCCTCTGCTTTCTATCTTTTAACCAGTTCCCGATCCACAATAGTACACTGCCTCCTATCCCATGACTTTTTAGCTTTGCCAAAAGTCTCTGATGGGGGACCTTGTCAAAAGCTTTCTGAAAGTCCAGATACACTATATCAACCGACTCACCTTTGTCTACCTGTTTATGCACACCTTCAAAAAAACAGATCAGATTAGTAAGACAAGATCTTCCTTGTCTAAAGCCATGTTGGCTGTCTCCCATTAGGCCATGGCTATCTACATGCTGTGTAATTTTGTTCTTTATGATGGTTTCTACCATTTTCCCTGGTACTGACGTCAGGCTCACCGGTCTGTAATTTCCCGGGTCACCCCTGGAACCCTTTTTAAAAATTGGTGTTACGTTGGCGACCCTCCAATCTTCAGGTATTACAGATGATTTTAATGAAAGTTCACAGATTACCAATAGCAGGTCTGCAATCTCATATTTCAGTTCTTTCAACACTCTGGGATGTATACCATCCGGTCCAGGTGATTTGTTACTATTCAGTTTATCAAATAGTTGTAAGATATCTTCCCGGTGTAGCGATATTTCTCTCAATTCCTCTGCAGTATCACCTTTAAATACCACTTCAGTCTTGGGTAACATCCCTACATCTTCCTCAGTAAAGACAGAAGCAAAGAATTCATTCAGTCTCTCTGCTATAGCCTTGCCCCTCTTACTGCCCCTTTTACCCCTCTATCATCTAACGGTCCAATTGACTCTCTCACAGGCCTTTTGCTACGAATGTACTTGAAAAAGACTTTATTTCGTGTTTTTGCTTCCGTAGCAAGTTTCTTCTCAAATTCCCGCTTTGCCTGCCTTATCAATGCTTTGCATTTAACTTGCCAGTGCTTGTGTTGTTTCCAGTTTTCATCATTTGGCTCTTTTTTCCATGTCCTGAAGGTTGCTCTTTTGGCAGCAACAGCCTCTCTGACCTCACCTTTAAACCATGCTGGCAGTTTTTTGGACTTTCTTCCACTTTTCTTAATGCGTGGAATACAGATGGTCTGGGCTTCGAGGATAGTATTTTTAAATAACACCCAAGCTTGCTGTAAGTCTTTGATCTTTGGAACCGCTCCTTTTAGTTTTTTCCGAACTATATTCCTCATTCTATCATAGTCTCCCTTTTGAAAGTTAAAAGGTAGTACTGTGGATTCCTTTACTATCTGTCCTCCACTGATTAAATCAAACATGATCATACTATGATCACTATTGCCAAGTGGTCCCAACACCCTTATTTCTTGCACCAGATCTGGCGTTCCACTAAGGACTAGGTCCAGTATGGCTTCCCCTCTGGTCGGTTCATGAATCAGCTGCTCCAAGAAGCAGTCATTTATTTCATCTAGAAACTTTATCTCTTTAGCTTGTCCTGCTGTGAGACTGTCCCAGTCGATACCGGGGTAATTGAAATCACCCATTATTACTACTCTGTTGTGGCTTTTGTTAGCTTCCTTGATTTCTTTGAGCATTTCATCATCCATTTGTTCATTCTGGCCAGGCGGTCGATAGTATACTCCCACTGCCATCACCTTCCCTTTCATAAATGGAATTTCAATCCATAGAGATTCTACAGCAAATTGTGTTCCCTGCAAAACTTTAATCCTTTCTGACTCAATGCCCTCTTTAACATAGAGCGCAACCCCTCCACCAATTTGTTCAGCTCTATCATTACGATATAGTTTGTATCCAGGTATCACAGTGTCCCACTGGTTATCCTCCTTCCACCATGTCTCTGAGAGTGCAATCATATCTAACCTCTCATTTAGTGCTATATATTCTAATTCTCCCATCTTATTGTTTAGACTTCTAGCATTGGCATACAAGCATTTTAGTGACTGTATTTTATTAATTTTATTAATATTAATCTGGCTATTGGTAGGCATGGGTAATTGGGAATCTTTATGCTCTGTCTGCTCCTTACTCAAGGGCATTTGGGCTACTATACTCCCTTTTGGAACCTCACTGTTTTTGGTAGTATCCTTCAAGGATACCTTTGTCCGAACCATGCGCTCCTGGGTGACTGTCGGCTTTCCCCTATTTTCTAGTTTAAAAGCTTCTCTATCTCTTTTGGATGTCCAGTTTTCCTTGGAGTGACCGTGTCTGTGGCTTTCAAGGTGGTGAAACAATGTGAAAATGCGGTAGCCAAAGCCAGAAGGATACTAGGTTGTATACAGAAAGGGATAACCAGCAGAAAGGAGGAGATATTAATGCCCCTGCACAAGTTGTTGGTGAGGCCTCACTTTGGAGTATTGTGTTCAGTTTTGGAGACCACATCTCACAAAAGATATAAAGAGACTTGAAATAGTTCAGACGAAGGCGATCAAAATGATTTGGAGCCTGCACCAGAAGACATGCTGTATGAGAAGAGACTTGAAGACCTAAATATGCGTATCCTAGAGGAGAGGAGAGAAAGGGAAGATACAATACAGACGTTTAAATAATTATTAATGAACAAACAAACCTTTATCAAAGAAGGGGAAGCTGCAAAACTAGAGAGCAAAAAATGAAGCTGCAAGGAGGAAAACTTAAAAGCAACATCAGGGAATATTTTTTCACTGAAAGGGTGGTGGTACTTGCAATGTCCTCCTGATGTAGGTGGTAGATGGAATGCAAAATGGCATAGGACAGACACAGCGGATCCCTTTATAGCAAGAGGATGAAATCAAAGCAAATTTAAATATCTTTTATACATCAACAAATAGAGGGATTGATCTATATGGAACAGTGGGTACAACCCTAAACAAAGCAGGGGGTAAACTACTCTAGCCACCTTGCTGGGCAGATTAAATGGACCATACTGGTCTTTATCTGCCCTCATATACTATACCACTGTGTTATGCAATACTGGAAGCAGTGTTTCCCTATGATGAATCTCAGATTCTTCTTGTAACTGGGATGTATGTATATAAAGAGGTAGACATCCTTTAGGTCCAGAGATTATAGCCAATCCCTGCTTTGAAGAAAAGGAAGCAGAGTGCCAAGGGAAACCATGCTGAACTTTTCACTAACCAGATATGTATTTAGATCCCTCAGGTCTAAGATGGAACAGTATTCCCCTGCCTTTTGGGGTACCAGGAAATACCTAGAATAAAATTCCAGCCTTGGTAGAGCAGACTCGACTACATTTGAGACCTTAAGGGCAGAAAGTTCCTGAAGAAATATGTCCTGATGCCAAGAGCTTACTAAATGCACTTGTCATGAGCAATTTGGAGGGATTTTGAAAAGACAAAGTTTGTACCCATCCCAGACTATTTTCAGAATCCAACAGTCAGAGGTTATAAGGGGCCAATGTTCTGCAAAGAATGTGAACCTCCCTCCAACAGGAAGGTTGTCCAGGAGCAGGACAGAGGTACTGGATATGTCTCTAGAAACTTGTCAAAACCCCATCACTGGTTTCAATTGAGATGCCAGCTGGGGTTTCTGAGCCTTCTCCTGCTGAAGGCAGGAACGAGAAGGATGTTTGCTTTGACAGCAGTGTGAGGGGGGGAGGATAGCAACACCTGTGAGAGCAGTAGGATCTCTGTTGCCTTCCAGTGTAGATGGATTCTCCAAGATGATGTGGAGTCTTGGTCAAAAGATTGCCTAGAGAGGGTTCTGAGGATATCAATATACTGCATGATCATGTCGCAGCATGTTGAACCTCATCTCTAAAAAGATTCTCTCCACGGCATATTATGTTAGCGAGCTGCTCCTTAACACTGGGTTGTAAGCCTGAGGAACACTGCCATGAGAATCTCTGGACACCAATACTCACTGAGATAGCTCTCAATGCCATATCAAATATATCATGCCTCACTAGGATAAAGCGTAGTTACTCACCTGTAACAGGTGTTCTCCAGGAGCAGCAGGAATCAGTCCTCACATATGGGTGACGTTGGCGCCGACGGAGCCCTCGCGGAGCAATTTTCCCCAGCTTTCAAAGAAAGCCTTTGGGAATTGCAGCGCGCATGCGCGGTCTCCTTCCCGCCCAAGGGTGCCATCTTAGCCAGTCTGATGACATAGCTAAAAGACAGCATAAAAATTTGCAAAAAAACTTAAGCAGATGATTGCAACTCCAAGGGGAGGAGGGAGGGTTGTGAGGACTGATTCCTGCTGCTCCTGGAGAACACCTGTTACAGGTGAGTAACTACGCTTTCTCCAGGACCAAGCAGGAAGTCAGTCCTCACATATGGGACTCCCAAGCTTAAGGCTACCGGAGACCCTAAGCACAAAAATGAGCTCCCTCTAGCTCAGCGGCACAGAAGGAAGGAATCTTCACTGAATTATTACCCACCGGTAGCCCCTATCCGGGATGGAGGGTAGGAGTTGCTCAAACCTCGAAGAGATTTCGGAGAACTGCCTGTCCGAAAGCACTGTCCCTGCGGGACTCCCTCTCGAGGCAGTAATGGACCGCAAAAGTCTGGCTCGAAGACCAAGTAGCGGCCCGGCAGATGTCTGCCAACAGAACAGAGCGGAGGTAAGCCACTGACATAGCCTTCGCCCGAACACAATGAGCCGTGACTCGACTTTCTAACGAGAGTCCGGCTGCCCCATAAGCCCAAGCGATACAGTCAGCAACCCAGATGGACAGAGTATGCTTGGAGACCGGGAGCCCCAATTTATTGGGGTCAAAAGACACAAAAAGCTGAGCAGCTTTACGGTGCTCCCGCGTACGGTCAAGGTAGAAGTTCAATGCCCTTCTACAGTCCAGGGTATGCAGGACCATTTCAGCTCGGCTGGAGTGTGGCCTGGGAAAGAAGGTCGGAAGTACCACCTCCTGATTGATGTGAAAAGGGGAGACCACTTTTGGAAGAAATTTTGGGTGAGTCCGTAGGACTACCCTATTCTTGTAGAACTGAGTGTAATGGGGATCAGACACGAGGGCCTGCAATTCACTTACGCGTCTAGCGGAAGTGAGGGCTATCAGGAATAAAGTTTTCCAAGAAAGAAAACGGAGAGAACAGGTAGCCATAGGTTCAAAAGGCGGACAGGTGATCCGCTGTAAAACCACATTCAGATCCCAGTCAGGTGCTGGCGGGCGCAGAGGTGGTTTAAGCAGAAGGAGACCTCGGAGAAACCTCGCTACGAGAGGGTCGCTGGAAAGAGGTCTGCCGTCCACCGGCACATGATGTGCTGCAAGAGCACTGAGGTGAACTTTGACGGAGTTGGACTTAAGTCCCAAATTAGAGAGGTAGAGCAAGTACTGCAAGATCACCGACACCGAGCAGGAGAAGGGATCCTGAGACTGCTGGGCACACCAAGCGGAAAAGCGACGCCATTTAAGGGCGTAGCATTTGCGGGTAGAAGGTCGCCGAGAAGCTAGGACGACCTCTTCCACCTCTGCCGGCAGTAGAAGGGGAGCAAGGACTACCCTTTCAGCAGCCAGGCCATCAGATGTAGAGATCTGAGGTTGTGGTGTAGCAGGGACCCCTGATCCTGTGTTAGGAGATCCGGTTGAAACACCAGAGGGAACGGATCCTCTACCGCTAATTGCAGCAGGAGTGGAAACCACGGCTGTCTGGGCCAGCGAGGAGCTATCAGGATCATGGAAGCTTTGTCTCGGAGAACCTTGAAAAGAGTTCGAGAGACTAGCGGTATGGGAGGAAAGGCATACAGAAGGCCCTTCGACCATGAGAGCAGAAAAGCATCCGCCGCTACTCGAAGGGGATGCGGCTGACGAGAGCAGAAGCGAGGAAGTTGCCGGTTGAGAGGACTGGCAAAGAGATCCATCGTGGGGAGGCCCCACTTCAGAAAGAGTTTCTGAACTACCAAGGGATCCAGGCGCCACTCGTGCGGCTGGAGGATCCTGCTGAATTTGTCCGCCAGGCAATTTTCTTGGCCTGGGAGATAAACTGCCTTGAGAAGAATGCCGTGGCTGACGGCCCAAGAGCAGAGCTTCTGTGCTTCTCGACAGAGAAGGAAGGAGCCCGTGCCTCCCTGTTTGTTTACGTAGAACATAGCAACTTGATTGTCCGTCTGGACAAGGACGGACTGGTGAGAAGTCAGGTGGGAGAAAGCCTTGAGAGCCAGACGGATTGCTCTGAGCTCCAGGAAGTTGATCTGCTGAGCAGACTCCCACGTGGTCCAGAGACCTTGAGTACATGCCCCTTGGCAATGCGCTCCCCATCCTAGGAGAGAAGCATCGGTCGTCAGCACTTGAGCCGGCTGAGGCGACTGAAAAGGCATTCCGAGCACCAGGTTCGGCCGATGAAGCCACCACTGTAGAGAAGAGGCCAGCGGCCCGGAGACGCGCACTAAGTCGGCTAGGCCGCCCGTGGCTTGTTGCCACTGCTTGCGAAGGCACCATTGAGCAGGCCGCATATTCAGGCGGGCATTGGGGGTCACGTGGACGGTGGAAGCCATATGGCCGAGTAGTCTCAGGAAGCGCCTGGCTGAGACCAGGGACTGGCTGCGAAAACGGCCGGCTAGGTCCATGAGCCGTTGAGCCCTGTCGAGAGGCAGGAAAGCTCGTGCCTGAGGAGTGTGCAGTCTTGCGCCGATGAACTCGAGATCCTGTGAGGGGAGCAAAGTGGACTTTGCGAAGTTTATGACAAAGCCCAAGTACTGCAGAAGAGTCACCGTGCGGTGTGTGGCATTGGTGACTTCCGGAGAGGACGATGCTCTGATGAGCCAGTCGTCGAGGTACGGAAAGACATAGAGGCCGTGAAGCCGGAGATAAGCCGCCACCACCGCGAGACATTTTGTGAAGACTCGCGGTGCGGAGGCTAGGCCAAAGGGCAGTACTCTGGTAATGATTTCCTGCCACCACAAACCTTAGGTATTGGCGGTGGCTTGGGTGGATGAGGATGTGCGTGCAGGCATCCTTTAGATCCAAGGAGCATAGCCAATCTCCCTGCTGGAGGTAGGGCAGAAGGATTCCAAGGGTAAGCATCTTGAACTTCTCCCTCACGAGGAACTTGTTGAGGTTGCGCAAGTCCAGGATGGGTCTGAGGCCTCCTGTTCTTTTTGGTATTAGGAAATACCTGGAATAAAAGCCTTGACCTCTCAGGTGGTGGGGCACCGGTTCCACAGCCTGTTCCTGAAGAAGACTTGCTAACTCCTGAAGGAGTAAGTCCCTGTGCAGAGGGAGTCGTGGAGGCTCCCCCGGGAAATAGGATGGAGGGACCTGGTGGAAGTGGAGAAGGTAGCCTTCTCTTACGACTTGAAGCACCCAGGCATCTGAAGTGATGTTGGACCACCTGTGGGCGAAGTGAACCAGCCGGCCTCCGGTGCTGGGAGGAACCAGCTGAGGGGGAGAGGCTATGCTGATGAAGTCAAAAACCCCCACCCTGCTGAGCAGGGCCGGTGGTGCAGGCTTGGGGGCTTGCTGCCTACGGGACCCATTACCCCGTCCCTTGGCCTGCTGGCCCTGTTGGGGAGCTGCGGAGGCCTGATATTGAGGGTAGTGTTTATAGGCAGCCGCCTTTCTCGGGTAAAAGGACTTCTTTCCCGAGCCCTTCTTTTTCTGGGAAGGGGCGGAGTTCTTCCTAGAAAGCCTAGTTCTGGTGAGAGTCTCCGTCTCGATTTGTGCAGCCTTTTCCACCATGGGCTTGCCAAAGAGGTTCTCACCTCGGCAGGGGACATCGACCAACTTGTCCTGCACCCAGGGTTCAAGGTCAGACGACTGAAGCCAAGCCTGTCGGCGGGCACCGATGCCGGCTGCGGCCACTCGAGCCGATGCTTCAAAGCCATCATAGGCTGCTCGGGACATGAATTTGGAGCATTCACGAATACCAGTTGTCAAGGCTAGGAACCTCCGCAAAGGTTCCTCGGACAGTCCAGCGGAGAATCCGGCTATTTCTTTAGCCAGGTCTCTGAGATACATGCCCATGTAGAGCTGGTAGGTCTGGACCCGACAAGCAAGCATAGAGCCCTGGAAACACTTCTTACCGAGGCCATCCAGGTTACGGGCCTCCCTGCCAGGAGGCACCGAGGAGTGCATCTTCTGGCTCTTAAGCCTATGCATGGCCGATTCCACTACCATGGAATGGTGCGGTAGCTGTGCTTTTTGGAAGCCAGGGCTCTTGTGGACTCGATAGATGGAATCGACCCGCTTGCTTAATACCGGCGACGATGCCGGACTCTCCCACATGCGGAAGAGTAGTCGTTCCAGCATGGGAGGAACCGGTACAGTAAAGTGCTCCCTGGCAGGAGAGTCGTACTGAAGGGCATCGAGTTCTTCGGCTCGAGGCTCCTCCTCGGGATCCGCAGGGAAGGCCAAGGCCTTGGCCATATCCCTGACGAAGTCCGAGAACCGGGCATCCTCCGGAGGGGATTGTTTCCGAGGTTCAGACTCAGGTGAGTCCGAGGGGACACACCGAGTCCGAAACGAATCAGGTGACTCTTCCTCTTCAGACTCCCAGGCCGACTCCGAGGAGGAATCGGTGGGGTCGGCTCGGGCAGGCGGAGGCGTCGGCCGCCCCGACACCGAGGGAGTCGGCGTCGATGACCTCGGTCCCAAAAGGGAGGCCGAGGGTGACCTCGACCGAGGATCGACTCGAGCCCGCATGGACTCGAGGATCGGCTCGGTCTCCGGGGTCGACTTGGACGTCGACGTCCCAGCGGTCGGGGCAGAGGCGCCAGCGAGGCTAGCGATCAGTGCCCGCTGCTGGTCCATGAAGGCAGATAGTCTGGCTCTCCAAGGCCGTCAACCTGAGTCTGACCTCAGGTGACCCAGCAGCCCCCGACTCGGGCCCCGACGGCGTCGGGCCCGACGTCGGATCCCTCGGAGGCGAGTCCAGGAGGACAACAGGACTTACCCGAACAGGCAACTCCGACTCCAGGCGAGGTCGCTTCGGGAGATGCTCCTTCTCCAAGGACCCGGGACGGCTATCGGGGCTATGCGACCTGGCCCGCGCGGAGCCAGGAGCGTCCACCGACGCCGCCCTCGCGGGTTTCACCTTCCGTCGATGGTCCCCGGAGGGAGAACCTCTGTCGGAGGAACTCCGGCGATGGTCAGAGCTGGAACCTCTGGACGCCGAGGCCTCCGACGAGGTCCGGGTACGGGCGGGATCAGCGAAGATTCGGTCCCGCTGGTGCCGCCGACTCCTCAATGCTTTGGAGGACATTTTGCCACAGGCCCCACAGATCAGTTCTTCGTGATCCGGGCCGAGGCAGCGGAGGCAATGATCATGTGTGTCAGTGAGTGACATATTTTTGTCACACTGAACACACCGCTTGAAACCACTGGCAGCCATCGGGGGAAAAAGGGCCCCTGCAAGGTCAAAGGACCGGGCTGCCAGCGAAAAACCGAAAACGAAACTGACAGAAAATCAGAAAAACCGAAAAATAAGAGAAGGACTCGCAACGGCGTCGCGAGTCCGGCAGGAAAAAGACCGGCCGAAGAAAAAAATAGAAATAAATCACTAAAATCAACTTTTTCAGCGGGGACACGACGGGTACGTCTGTAGGGCTCCGCGGAAAAAAGGAGACTGGCTAAGATGGCACCCTTGGGCGGGAAGGAGACCGCGCATGCGCGCTGCAATTCCCAAAGGCTTTCTTTGAAGGCTGGGGAAAATTGCTCCGCGAGGGCTCCGTCGGCGCCGACGTCACCCATATGTGAGGACTGACTTCCTGCTTGGTCCTGGAGAATATACTTTCCACATTCCTTCTCTTGCATCAATAAGGATCGGTATTGCACAGCCTTCTCTGTAGGGAGAAAGTCCACAGACTTGTACGCAGTGAGCATGATGTTTCACATCTGCATACCCTTGAAGTGCTAGGACAACACTACACTAGATGTTAGCATAGCATTATGAAATAATTTCCTCCCAAAAGAATCCAGTGTCCTAGCCAAAGAGTAAGCCTTGGAACTTTTGGATTTTTTGGGAGTACATTCGATGACCATGGAATGGTCTGGCAGCTGGAGCTTCTCAAATCTGGGAACCTTTTGGACTTTACAGAGTCAACGTTCTTAATGATTGAAGGCTGGGGGGGGGGTCTCCCACATTCTCATCTCTGGCCACTTAAGAATGCAGTGCACTAGTACAGTTATCACGTCTGTATTTATTTATTTATTTTATTTTATTTAACTAGGCTTATATACCAGTCAAAGCGGTGTACATTCAGGTACTGTATATATATTTTTCCCTTGTCCCCAAAAGGCTCACAATCTATGTTTTTTTACCTGAGGCAACAGACGGTTAAGTGGCTTGCCCAAGGCCACAAGGACTACCTGTGGGACTAGAAACCCCAGTCCTTTCAGCCCGAGATTGCTGTCCTCTAGTGGAATTCGAACCCCTGGCCCTCCAGTCCAAGGTAACTTGCCCCAACCACTAGGCCACTCCTCCTATAGATAAGGAACCTACCAATAACCTCCTTTGGGGGGGGGGTTGGAATATTGGAGGATATCCAACTCTTCGGGCCTGTGCTCCTCCTCCATTTCTAACTGAAATGGAATGGACTTACCTTCACAAAATCATGGAAAATAAGCTCCTCGGGTGAGGAACTTTCATCGTTCATGAGATGTGGGATCTAAGGGAAGCTCTGAGAACCTCTCCTCCTAGAAGAAGAGTCATACACAGAATCCCAGGAGTGCTCATATACAGACTCAGTGGAGTACTCAAAATGACATCCAAGCCTTTGCTTAGGCTGACTTCTTTTTCTCACAGGAGGTAGATTTCTACTGGGAGAGTATGATGCCTAGTGCATCGATCTCCCCTCCTGATGCATTTGAGTCCAATAGCTGCACAGGAAAGTGTCAAGGACCTTTAAGGTCCCAAAATCATTTTCTCTCCCAAAAGCAGGCAGGCAGGCAGCTAGCTATGGATTCTGTGTTTATCCCACACTTTTCTAAAACTTTCCTTTCCTGTTTTTATCCATGACTTCCTCTGGAAAAGTTTTCTAGGCATCCACTATCCCCTTCTGTGAAAAAATGTTTCCTGACATGGTATCCTTGTCTTCCCTCTTGGTATTTCACATCATGACATCTTGTTCTACAACTTCCCTTCTGTTTAAGTAGGTTTGCTTCTTGTGCATTAACATAGCTAAACATCCAAGCTCTCCAGCAGAAGAGAAGATGGGAGCCTAAAGAATAGCCACAACATATCTTTCCTCCCTCCTCATTTCTCCCAGAAACTCCAGAATAAGAAGGGACACCTATGCCATACATAACCACTTCCATACCACTAACCAATCTACTAGTTCTAGAGCCTTTGCATACATTGCCCCAGCTTTATGGAATGCTTTCCCGGACAATTTAAGAGCAATAAAAGATCTATAGCAGTAAGTGCAGGCCAGGCTGAATCGCGGTACAGGTCTGTTTGCGATTCTGATTCCACGGGACTAGATGTGCCTCCAGTTCTGACCGGGCGCACAGAAGGCCTATACATCCCGGATGGAATTGGCACCAAGCATTCAACCACTCCTTGAGCTTTTTGTTTTTTTAAAGAACAGTTCTCATTCTGGCTACTCAATTTAGTTCAAATAGTTGCAGATGAACGACGAACAATACAAACAAAACTGTGGAAAAGAATAAATAGACAAACTGCCAGGAAGAAACAGCTAAATTATTAAGACTCCACTTAAATCACAATTTTTCATTATTACATATCACCAACTAAGAAGGACCTTAATCATGGGAACATAAAACGTCTTTAGCAGATGAGGTGTGATCATAAAGTATCAAGACTTGTTGTGTAGAATATATCGTACCACAATGCTATTAAGCATGCAGTGACCTAGTTATGTGCTCTGCAGATGCAAAGTGTAGCATGATTGCAGCACACCTGTACTCTTTTTTAATCATGGGATGTTTGGTATTGTTTAAGAGCAGTTAGTCAGATTTACGATGAGTGAAAAAACTGAACAGTAAATTTGCATTAAACTCTGCCAAAAACTTGGAGATTTGTGCAAACAGACTTATGAGATGTGTGTCTGCAAAATTTGTGTCAAAATTCCTGTCCTCTGACCAAAAAGAAGATCGACTGCCTACAGTCAGAGAGTTATTGGAATGCGTTGAAAATGACTCAGATATTTCATCAAAAAGATTATTACTGGTGATGAATTATGGGTTTATGGTTATTACCCGGAAACAAAGGCTCAATCCTCACATGGAAGACTCCCCTCTCCCGACACAAGGAAGTCCGTTAGATGAGGAGGAATGTCAAGGTCATGCTCACAGATTTCTTTGATTAACAGGGTATTGTTCATCATGAGTATGCTCTAAAAAGGCCAAACCATCAATAAGGAGTGCTACATCCAAGTTCTGACTTGTTTGAGAGATGCAGTTTGTCGTAAGAGGACAGAGTTGCACAGGGGTGGTGAATGGTTGCTTCATCACGATAACGCCCCAGCCCACTTATCACATCTTGTCCAGCAGTTCTTGGAGAAACACCAAATCGAGCAACTCTGTCAGCCTCCATACTCACCTGACCTACCATGCTGTGACTTGTTCTCGTTTCCAAAACTGAAATTACCACTTAAAGGAAGGAGATTCAACGACTTGGAGACCATTAAGCAAACTTCGACACAGCAGCTTCAGAGCATAACGTAAGGGGCATTTCAAAATTGTTTCCAGCAGTGGCAGGAACGCTGGAGGACATGTGTTTTATAGGAAGAAGGCTACTTTGAAGGAGACTGAGTGCAATAACTGTCAGTGCAATAACTGTCAGTGCAATAACTGTCAGTGTACAAGTCTTGATACTTTTTGATCACACCTCGTACTGTTGCTTTTTCTTCTCTCAAATATCTGCCAACATAATTTACTTGGACATGGAAGCTTCAGCACAATACAACAAAAGCACATATTTTTAATCACTAGTGAAAGAATTAGGATTCATAGTGCAGAGTTTTTAATTTATTACTTTAATATCAATAAGGGGTAAAAATTTACCATCATTTTCCAAACTGCGCCTTTTTTCTGCTTCATTTTCTACCTTCCTTTGGTACTCTGCATTTTTATGCTGAAGCAGCGCTTTTTCTCGTTCTAGCTGTCTTGATGCAGATTCTAGAGCCTTCCTTGAGTTTACCTGAAAAATAAGAGACAATTGAGAACCAAATAAGTAAGTGACTTGCCTTAAAGGTCTATAGTACAGCTTAAAAGAGCCAAATACAAAAATAAACATGACCAAATGACAAGTATACAGAGTTGTGTCAAAAACAGATCAATAACATTTGGGAACTTTTTTAAAGTTTTTTTTTTCATGCTTTCACTTCCCTACCTCATCCTTCTTGCCTATTCACTAGCTGAAAATTTTAAGCCGGTCCCCTAGAAGACTGACAACTGCCTAGGAGGATTGCTTCTACAACATATGACCATTAGTACTAACCTCCTTTCTTCCCTAGTGCCCAAGTACTATACATCAGTTCCTCTGTGCATCTCTGAGTCTTTGCTACACAAACTCTCTCCATAGCTGAACCTTTTCTTCCTCATGCTTAACAAGTAAAACAGAATATTAATAAAATAATTGTCACGCGTAAATAACAATCTTAACTGCAACTAGATCATTTCTTTTAAACGAGTGTGCCACCTAACCAGGGTTGATGCTACTACTAAGCGAACTGGATGGTCACCTCGGGCGCCGTAGCTCAGAGGGTGCCCACTGCTGCCCCTCTCTGTTCATAATGCGCAGTTTCTATTCCCCTCTGAAACTGGAAGCAGCATTGGAAGGGGGCGGAAACGGCGCATTGTGAAAAGGAAGAACCAATGATGTAGTGCCAGACTGTAAGTGAGCCCTGCATCGTGATTTAAGGGTTATTGCCGCTGCTGCAGGCACTGGAGAGAAGCAGCAGTAGCGGCAATGAGGGCAATAGGATGGAGGGGCCCACCCAGAGTGCCTCCAATCCTTGCGCCAGCTCTGCACCTAGGCATCTCTTGACTGTAATCATTACCTATAGCTGCTTAGGAACAAATGTGTCCAAAGCATGAAGCACTAAGAGAACACATTACTATACAAGCAACATTTCCCATTCCTACAATACAGGCAAATTTAGCTCATGCATTTGATTGTGGAAATCCTGGAAACTTAATTATTATTAATGCTACTTATTTTATTGAACTACTAGGCATATACAGAACTTTACACACAAACATAAGAGACAATCCCTTCCCACAGGGCTTACAGTCTGTTCAAGACAAACAGAACAAAGGACTAGGACAGTTCTTAAGGAACATGATTAACACACATATGGCTGCCTCAAAGAGATGAGTTTTTACGATTGATTTGAAATGGACCAGATATGGAGTCTGATGCACTGTCTCAGGTGGTCTATTCCAGGCATACAGCACAACAATGTGGCAAATCTGGAGTTGGCAGTAGAAGGAAAAGGAATGAATAAAAGTGATTTGTGACCGAGTGGAATTGCTGAGGAGGGATGTAGGGAGTGATAAGAAAGGAGAGGTAATAAGGAACTACAAAATGAATGCACTTGTAGGTCAGTAGGAGAAGTTTGAACTGTATGTGGACAGAGTCAATAAAATGACTTGAGAAGTGGGATTATGTGAGTATAGCGACAAATGCAGAAGATTCGCCTTGCAGCTGAGTTTTGAACAGACTGAAAGGGAGATAGATGGGGGGGGGTGAGGGTTTGGGGCAGAAGGAAGATAGAGAGAAGTTACTGTGCACTGTTGGCATGAAGAAAATAGAGCAGGCAGCAGATTCTGGTGCTTGGTAGGCAGTGGGGAGTTGGTAGAGTGCAGCTGCTGGCCACAATGTGCAGGAGAAAAGATCCATGGGAAGAAAGAGTTGGGAAAATAGAGGGTTTGGGGACAGGAGGGGAAGTGAAGGTTTGAAACATAGAGTGATAAAGCAGGAGGTGAGCAGAAGGCAGGCGGATGCTGACGGAGGAGTTTCTGTTGGAGTGGGACATGGCAGGGGTTTGGTTAAAGTGACTGATCCCCTGTTTTTGTGAAGAGTGAGATGGTGCTGTGTTGAGGCCTTTTACCCACAACAAAAAATGGCATTACTAATTCTTCTGGCGTTTATGTGTGTTAGGGGGAAGGGGGAAGATGGTACACTGGGGCCTTTGAGCATGTGTTTTATGGGGATACAGGAAATGTTGTAGTGTGCCCTCATAACTCCCCCTGCCAAAAAAAATAAACACTAGCACTACTAAATGGTGATGGTATTTTTTATAGAAGACAGGTGGTGGCATTTTTGTGTCACTACTCCGTGCAAAAATAAGTAGAGAAAAGTATGCAAGATCATGACCAAGAATGATTTCCAACATAGATCTGTCAAAGGTGTGGTGATTGTGGTAGGGATGTGTGTGTGTGGTAGGGGGGGGGGAGAATTGAGAGTGTGGGTATAGATTGGGCATATGGGTTGCGTGTGTATGGAATAGGTGAGGCTACCTTCATCCCCACCTACACACCCGAATGGGTATGGGGGGTTGAGTATGTTGTGGTGTGTGTTTGGAGATGTGGGGTATGTTTATGAGTAACAGCTATATGTACTGTATATGTGGGTGTTATAGGGTTACATGTAGTGTAGGGGTGTGTATCTGTGAGGTGGATGTGTGTGGAGCATTTTCTTGAATAGGTAGGGGTTTGTGAGAGCGTAAGGGATTTATGTAGGGGTTGTGAGTGCATGGGGCTATTGGTTGTTTTTTCTGGGGTATGACTGTTTGTTGATAGTGTGGTTGTGAGTGTGTGTGGCAGGAGGGTTTGCAAGTGGTTGCTTTATGTGTGTGGGAGGGTTGCTTTGTGTGTAGGTTGGATAGGTGTGGAAAGGTTGTGCGCATGGGGGCATATTTGAGGAATATGGATGTGTGTATATATGTGAGGGTGTAAATAGAGGTATGTGTGCATTTGGGTAAGTATAAGGTGGAGGGAGTCAGTGAGCGAGTGCTGTGCTATGTGTGTGTGTGAGAGAGAGAGAAGGGCAAGTGTGGGGTATGTATGGATGCATGAAATGTGAGTGTCTATCTCTATTTGCTGTTTGAAAATTATGGTAAAAATATTGATGCTATGCAAATAGCTGTGTAAGAGCCAAGCTAAACCCCAAACAATATCTGCTCTTAGTCCCAAACCACTATATACAAAAATAGAAATTCTCAATAACAAACTCAATAATCTCTGCAGGCAGAATGACCTCAGGATGGCTTATGCCCTACATTTAGTGAGAATCTCACTATAGGGAACGGCGACGCTCACATCACTGGTCAATGGAGTGGAGGAGTGGCCTAGTGGTTGGGGCAAGGTACTTCAGGCCGGAAGGTCGGGGGTTCAAATCCCACTAGAGGACAGAAACTTTGGGCTGGAAGGACTGGGGTTTCTAGTCCCACAGGTGCTCCTTGTGGTCTTGGGCAAGCCACTTAACCCTCCATAGCCCATGTTCCCTGTAAAATAGTTATCTCCAAGTTATAATGCCCCGTTCAATGTAATTTCAGTTTGTTCAATGTAAACCGCACTGATGCAGAATAGCGCGGTATATAAGAGAATATAAATAAATAAATGTGTGTAAGGCTTTATTGACCAGTGATGTGAGCGTCGCCGTTCCCTATAGTGAGATTCTCACTAAATGTAGGGCATGAGCCATCCTGAGGTCATTCTGCCTGCAGAGATTATTGAGTTTGTTATTGAGAATTTCTATTTTTGTATATAGTGGTTTGAGACTAAGAGCAGATATTGTTTGGGGAAAAATATTGATTCACCATGCTTTGCATTTTGTTGCGTTCAACATTCCTACTGGGGGAGGGAGCTATTGCTACAATTTTTCTGAAAATCAGTGTTATTAGTTTCTAAGAAACACTGTCAGAGTAACCCACAATATTGGAGAAGTGACTTGAGTACAAAAGGAAACCATTCACAAATCGTGATCTCCAGGATTATGTACACCCTAAAGTAGCCATTGAACACTATGGACCAACAACCTAGCATTCACTCCCACCACTAATCTCCTGACTGTAAGCTATATACTACCTCCAGTTGAACTGTAAATAATCTCAGACTCCATTAACCCCTACTCCGAATGTAAACCTCTCAACCCTTAATTATAAATAGTTCCCACTCTTTGATGTATCATAGTTGATTCTATATTGGTTCCATGTATAATTTTTAAGTTAAATGTAAACCGCTTTGATAACCATGAAAAGAGGTATAAATATTAATGTTAAATAAATAAATGTAATATTTTAAGTAATAAAATTGAATAAAACAAGAACTGCAACATTTTACCTCCTCTTCAAGCTCCTTCGTTGTCTTCTCTAAACGAATATTGGTAGACCTAATGGATTAAGAGACAAAAAAGGGCATTATAGTATATACAAAACACTTTGTTAATGATGAAAGAAAATTGTTTGAACTGAATGAATGTTTCAACTGCTTGTTTGAGATTACATATATTAAACATACAGCACTAATGAGTACTAGTTTTTGGTTATAACTGGAATACCCTGATTTAAAAAAAGCAGTTAGCACACCCTCTGCTCTGCCAACCTCTCCTCCTCTGGCTGCCACACCCTCTGCTCTGCCAACCTCTCCTCCTCTGGCTGCCACACCCTCTGCTCTGCCAACCTCTCCTCCTCTGGCTGCCACACCCTCTGCTCTGCCAACCTCTCCTCCTCTGGCTGCCAGCACCATGAGGGTAGGTATTTCTTGCAAGATACCAGAAGTCTCTGTTCTCATGTTTTAGCTTCCATGCACAGCTCCCACCACTCAGAAAAGCATTCCAGTGCTGGCAGAAGAGGATTGGGGGCCGATACTGAGGCACGGAGGAGGAGGAAGATACTAATGTGATAGAAGGGGCTAAGATGGGGGCAGCTGGAAGAAGGCTGTGCTGATGTGGGGCTTGGAGAAGGGGATGCAGATGCTGTTGCTGATGTTGGGGCTGGGAGAAAAGGAGCTGGCACTGTAAAATTATGTATGGGGTCACCGAATGGAATCCACTTACACACTTTTTTTTTTGGCGACACAAATACACCCCTATTTTTCTCATCTTGGGAAAGCACCCTAACTATCTCAAAACTTTAAAATTCCACACGATAAATACCTAGGATCAGAAGCTGTAGCTATGTATCAGAACTATATCACCATACTGAATTGGGTACATCACTATCTCTCAAGGAACAAAACAAAAAGAAATTATAAAAACAAACACAAATTAAATACTACTAAATTTAAAAGAGCCCAGAATGCATTTGTAGGTTAGGCAATATAGCATATTATTGCAAATAATTAGGTTAAGAGATAAATCAAAGTGCACAAATACAATGCAGTGTCTTACCTATACTTCTGCTCTAACTCATCTTTGGTTTGCATTTCATTGTGGAGCTGCTCTTCTAACTGGTACAGTTTTTTTTGTAACTGTTCAGTCTATTGTAAAAGATGGGATGTCAACACATTAATACTGCTTGTATAAAGTAGATAAACACAGCTATCAGGAAATCAAGATCTTTTGGCCCACCTGTTCTGCCATAAAATCAAGAACATAACAACTATATTATATGAGAGAATAATTTTGAAGACTCTCCATGGTCACAGATCTACTATTACACAGAAATTTCCACCTTGCATTCCTCTCTTTGCTCCCAGTTTAGGAAAATAAATTCCGTTCCTTATTAGAGCTCTAAGATTTGTACTTACATTACTCATTGTAACTTATGCCTGGCCTCTGTAGTTAGATGTCAGTGGAAATTGGGTCTTTGAAAACTGTCTGCCCTATATGCGAGTAAAATTATGCATGTAGGTTTACCATGTGCACACTTTTACTCACAGTAAAGAGGTCTTCACTGGGGCAGTGTTGGCACAGGGTTTGAAACAATTAGTCTACTTTTGCATTTTCAAAACTATGGGGGGCATGTTTACTAACAGGTATGCCGGTAGTGCAATTGTGCTGCCAAATTAGGGCGGAAGCCCGCACTAATATTTGGGGATAGGTATATCCAGTCCCCCTGGCAATATCACAATGCAAATGCACAGCACTACACTAACCAGCATGTTGGTGCACTTAACGCTATCCACTGAGGTGGCATTAAGTACACTCACGCTAACAGCAGCACTCGCAGTTAGTGTACACCCATAACGCTCGCACTAAAGAACATGGTGTGCCATCAACACCCATATTCTGTCCTGAATCCACCCAATCATGTGCTAACTGATGAGTATTGTTTTGGGGTTTTTTTAGTACAAGGCCTCATGTTGTTGACATGACACCATTAGAATATGGCAAACCCCATGCTAAGGGATAGCGTGATATAGTAAACATGCCTGTATGTGCATATTTTATGCCAGAAAAACTATCTGCCAAATTAGCAGATGTAAACGAGTGCAGTTAAGAACTGTGTAGAGAAAGCATAGTTACTCACCTGTAACAGGTGATCTCCGGGAACAGCAGGAATTTAGTCTTCACATATGGGTATCATCAGTACCGACGGAGCCTGTGCGGGAACGCTCCCCAGCATCCAATTAGAAAGCTTTTGGGAGCATCCCACAGGGCCTGCGTGCTGCCTTCCCGCTTTTCCCAACTGCCTTTCTCCAGTTGAGTTTTAAAGCTGAGACAAAGAGAGAGAGTGAGAGGGAAAGAAAATAAAAGATACACAACTCCTAGGGGAGGTGGGTGGGTTGTGAAGACTAAAATCCTGCTGTTCCCGGAGATCACCTGTTACAGGTGAGTAACTATGCTATCTCCAGGAACAAGCAGGAATCTAGTCATCACATATGGGGACTCCCTAGCTTTGGGTGCCAGGGAGAGACCCCAGAAGTTGTGTGTCCCTGAGAAGGGCTCCACTTCCCCCCATGGATCTCTAGCACCCTATTAGGGATGGTGGGTAGGAGTTGATTAAGTATGGAACAGGTGTTTGAGAACAGCCTGACCAAATAAGGCATCCCGGCGGGAGTCCTTGTCTAAGCAGTAATGGGCTGTGAAGGTATGAACCGAGGCCCAAGTAGCTGCTCGACAGATGTCGTCAATAGACACAGAGTGTAGATGAGCCATTGAGGCTGCCATGGCTCTCACATTGTGAGCTGTGACATGGCCCTCCAGAGAAAGGTTCTTACTCTGATAGGCAAAAGAAATACACTGTGCAATCCAGTTGGACAATGTTCTCTTGGAGACTGGAAGTCCCAAATGAGGAGGATCAAAAGCAACAAAGAGTTGGGAGGACTTTCTATGTTGCTGTGTCCTCTGTAAGTAAAAGGCAAGTGCTCTTTTACAGTCCAAAGTATGAAGATTCCTTTCTGCATTTGAAGCATGATGCCTTGGAAAAAATAAAGGCAGGTAAACCACCTGGTTTAAATGAAAAGGTGAGACCACCTTTGGCATAAAGTGTGGATGAGTCCTAAGGACTACCTTATCATGATGGAACCTCGTGTAAGGAGGATCAGCAACTAACCCTTGCAATTACTGATGATCTCGCTATGAGAGGATGAGAGGAAATAGATTGTCCATTTAAAGGCTTTAAAGAAGCTGAAATAGCACTTAAATTGACTCTTACTGAGTCAGTCTTAAGTCCTGCATTAGATAAATGAAGGAGATACTCCAGTAGTGATTCCAGAGGTATCGCAGAGGGATGAAGACCCTTTTGTGAATACCATATGGAAAACCTTTTCCACTTGAAAGCATAAGAGCATCTTGTGGAAGGTTTCCTGGAAGCACAAAGGGCATCCCTTAATTGTTGAGAAAGGTTAAGACCATGAAGGTCTAGGCCCTCAGCAACCAGGCCCTGAGATGCAGAGAGTGGGGATTGGGATGCCACAACATCCTGTCCTCCTGAGACAGGAGATATGGAGCAGATCCTAACTCCAGAGATGGAGCTTGAGAGAGATGCAGGAGCAGAGGGTACCACACCTGCCGTGGCCTACATGGAGCTATGAGAATCATGTGGCCTTTGTCTCTCTGAAGCTTGTATAGGGTCTTGGGAATTAGGGGAATGGGTGGAAAGGCATGTAGGAAGTCCTGACCCCAATGGAGGAGGAAAGCATCCCTGGCCTGAGAACCGTGAGCCGGAATTCTGGAACAGAACCGGGGAAGTTTGGCATTCAACGGACTTGCAAAGAGGTCTATGTCCGGAGTTCCCCAATTTTGAAAAATTTTTGCTACCTGGTCTGCATGGAGAGACCATTCGTGTGGAAGCAGAACTCGACTGAGTCTGTCTGCCTAAGAGTTTTGAATGCCTGGCAGATACACCGCCAGGAGATTAATTTGACGCTCTCTGGCGAGGGCCCATAGTCGCAAAGCTTCGTTGCAAAGAGACAGAGAGCCTGTTCCTCCCTGCTTGTTCAGATAGAACATAGCTACTTGATTGTCCATCTGAATTAGGATGTCTTGTAGCTTAGCTGGGTATGGAACACTCAAAGAGCAAGGAAGATTGCTCTGAGTTCTAGGAGATTGATATGTAAGTGGGTCTCATGTGGAGTCCAGGTGCTTTGGGTAGAGAGATCTTGCAGATGAGCTCCCCAACCCACTTGTGAGGCGTCTGTTGTTAGAGTGACCTGGGGTAGAGGTTGCTGGAAAGGGGACCCCACCAACAGGTTTTGGGGTGACGGCCACCATTGTAGAGACAAAATAAGGTGACTTGTGTTTGTTATTTTGTCTGACAGGCAGCCTGATGCCTGAGTCCACTGAGTGGATAGAGTCCATTGGGCTGCTCTCATATGGAGGCAAGCATAGGGAACCACATGCACGGTAGATGCCATGTGGCCTAGTAGTTGTAACATTTCCTGAGCAGTGAAATGAGCTTTTAACACTGCCTGGGAGGCTAACTGCACAATGCGAAGGCAGCAGGCCTGTGGAAGATAGGCCCTTGCTTTTTTGGTGTCCAGCAAAACTCTTATAAACTCTAGAGACTGAGTGGGAGTTAGGCTGGATTTTGGGATGTTTATGACCAGGCCCAAATACTGAAGGATACGCATTGTGCAAGATAGGGAAATTCTGGCCTCTGACTCTGATGGGGCTCGAATGAGCCAGTCGTCTAAGTAGGGGAAGATGAATATTCCTAGAGTGCGAAGAAATGCTGCCACTACAGCCATGCATTTCGTAAACACCCTTGGTGCTGAGGCCAGGCCAAAAGGAAGCACCCTGTATTGGTAGTGCTTTCCTTGAAACAGGAAGCGAAGGAATCTTCGGTGAGTTGGATGGATGAGAACATGAGTGTACGCATCCTTGAGATCTAGAGAACAAAGCCAAATCTGACTTTGAAGGTATGGCAGCAGAGTTCCCAGAGAAATCATCTAGAATTTCTCTTTGAACAGGAATTTGTTCAATTCTCTGAGGTCTAAAATGGGTCTGTGTCCCCCTGTTTTCTTTGGAATAAGGAAATAAGGGGAGTAAAACCCTGTACCCTGTTGGGAAATGGGTACGTGTTCTATTGCCCCCTGGGCAAGAAGTAAATTGACCTCTTGACTCAACTGAGTGTTGAGGGACGCCTGAGAATTGAACTGTCTTACCACTGTAGGAAGGGGCATGTTGAAGAAATGAAGCTTGTACCCCTCCCTTACAATGGAAAGAGTCCATTTTTCTGCTGTTATCTGCCTCCATGTGGGGCAAAATGGCACAATCTTCCTGGGATGGTGGAAGGCTCTGGCCCGTACAGGGCCAGGAAGGCCAGGTTCTCTAGATGGAAGTCAAAGTCCCTGTGGAGGCTGAGTCTGCTGGGCCAGTTGAGGCTTAGCAGTCTTTGTTTTCTTTTGTTTTGGTGGCTGCTGTCCTTTTCGGGCAGACTGACCTGCAGAATGCACCTGCTGGGTAGAGGAGGGGTAAAACCTCTTCTTTTTAGAGAAGAATGGTTTCTTGTAGGATTTTCTCCTTGCAGGATCAGCTGTAGCTTTGGATAGTCTATCCAAAGTGGTGTTATCAGCATCCAGCTCATTAGCTTTCTCTTGCCAATTTTTGCCAAAGAGATTTTCGCCTGTACAAGGGATATTCCCCAGTTTGTCCTGTACCCAGAGTTCTAAGTCAGATGCCTGGAGCCAGGCAATCCTGCAAGCCCCTATGGCAATGGCAGAGGTCCTGCTTATGCACTCAAAGCAGTCAAAAGCTGCACGATTAACAAACTTGGAAACATCCTGGGCATGTTTGACAAGTGTAAGGTAATCCTGCCTCATCATCAGGAAGAAGAGGGCTCATAAGCTCTAGATCTCCTGTGACCTCCTTAAGGAACATTCCCATATATAAGATGTAGGAACTAATCCTGGCAGAAAGCATAGAGGCCTGGAATGTTCGATGCCCAAAGGCATCAAGAGTCCTACATTCACGTCCTGGAGGATTAGATGCATGTCTTTTTGCACTCTTGTTCCTTCTCACAACTGACTCCACCACTATAGAGTGATGTAGCAACTGAGTTTTTTGAAATCCAGGACAAGGAGGCACTCGATACATGGTATCCAGCCTATGGGAATGAGGAGAGGTGATATGAGGCGTTTCCCACATTCTTAACATGACATCATGCAAGATTTCATGAATAGGCAAAGTAGCCGCTTCCTTGGGAGCTTTAGGATATTGTAAAATCTCCAACTCCTTTGCCCTGGGCTCTGTTTCTGGAGCCACTGTGATGGAAAGACCTCTAGCCACCTCCCTGATGAAATCCTGAAAGGATATATCCTCTGGGGTTGACATCCTACGTTTAGGAGAAGGAGGCTCCTCAGAGAGAAGTACTCCGGCATCGACAGAGCTGTCAGAATCCTCAGAATCATCGGAGGATTCAAAATATCTTCTGCTCGGGTGCTCCTGTAAAGCACGATACCGGTACCGATCGAAGTCGATACCAGAGGAAATTGCATGACTCGGTATCGGAAGCACACTCGCCGATGTCGATGCTGTCGGCACTGGTACCCATGTCAGTGCCGGAACCGGTGTCGATATCGGTTGAACTGTCTGAAGCGGTCCTGAAGGCACCGATGCCGCAAAGAGAGCCGCCAGACTGCGCTCAATAGCCAGGAATCTCTGGTCAATTGACGCTGCTGATGCCAGGGTGTCAGTACCGGATGAAGCGGCCGGTACCCCAGAGCATGGCACCAGTAGTTCTGCCGAGGTTGAGGCCTCAAGAACATCCTGGAGCCCCGATAGTGCTTTGGAAGCCGAAGCCTCCCGCCGGGGCAATTTTGCCGGTACAAATTCCTCAAGAGCAACGCCAGAGGTATCTCGATACTTGGAAGGAGATCTACCCTTTGAGGACTGGCCAGATTTATGTTTGGTTACCTGAGATCCATGGGAGGAAGACGAAGCCCTGGAAGACGTTGATGCCACAGATGCTGCATCAGAGGGAAAAAGGGTGCTAAGCTTAGCAGCTCGAATCTGCCGACCCCTCTTCGACATCATCCCACAGGCAACACACTCCGAGATGGAATGGTCAGGACCTAAACATTTAAGGCACCACTCATTAGTGTCAGTGACGAAGATGGTACCGCCACACTTTGAACACTTTTTGAAACCCGAAGCAGGTTTTTCCATGTTGAGGAAAAATTTGGGCCTAGTGCCCAAAATGGCGCTTGGCGCCCGAGAGGAAAAAGGATGGAAAATCCAGAGAAAAGATTAGAAATTTTTTTTTTTTTTAAAAAGAAAGAAAGAACCACCGGTACCAGTATAGCGTCGAGGAAGGCAGATGCTACCACGAAAAAGAATTTAAAAATACGGGATAATTTCTGCGGTGACAGGAAAACGACCTGCTGGCTCCACGGAAAACGAAGAACTGGAGAGATGCAGTTGGGAAAGGCGGGAAGGCAGCACGCAGGTACTGTGGGATGCTCCCAAAAGCTTTCTAATTGGACGCTGGGGAGCATTCCCGTGCAGGCTCCGTTGGTACCGACGATACCCATATGCGAAGACTACATTCCTGCTTGTTCCTGGAGATAACTGTTAGAGCCTGAAGCAGAATAAGTTAAAACTGTTCGAAAAGCGACGGTCGTGGTCGGTGAATATACAGTTTATTCATTTATTTATTTACAGTCTCTTATATACCGCACTATTCATCATCAGCGCGGTTTACATGGAACAAAATGCTCAGTACAGTTAACATGTATGAGTTTACAGGTAACAGAGCACAAAAACTTGGGTAACAGGGGTAAACTATTTACAAAACTTACTACATGGAATCATAAGCACAGAGGTTTCATAGAAACATAAACCCCACTATGGGTTTGAGTGTCAAACTTGGTGTGTTGTTGAGATACCATAAATTTGTCTGGAAATGGTATCGCTGGGAGTCTTTGGGCTCTAAGGGATGTCGTTGGGCTCTATAAGGTACTTGTTGAAGAGGTGGCATTTGAGGGCTTTCCTAAACTGTGGTAGGCTCTTAATAGCCCGGATATCAGCTCTTAATAGCCCGGATATCAGGGGGTAATGCATTCCAGCATCTTGGGGCACTGAGACTAAAGGCTCTGTTGGCTGTCAATTTAGTACAAACAGTTAGTGCCTTCGGGACTTTTAGGGCGTTTATAGACGTGGATCTTCGTGCTCTATTTGGGGATGTGATATGGATGAGGGAGCTTAAGGATGCAGATGAGAGGTTGTTAACAGCTTTAAAAGTGATTATCAAGGTCTTGAAAACTATTCTAGCCTGAATGGGTAGCCAATGCAACTGTATCAGCAGGGGCGTCACGTGGTCGCTCCTGGAGGCTCCATGGAGGACTCTTGCTGCCGCATTCATTGCTAGCTGTAGCGGGTTTAATGTAGATTGGGGAAGACCTTGTAAAATGGCATTGGCATAGTCAAAATGAGGTATGACTAACGCCTGGAAAATTGTCCGGAAATATTATAAAGTTATACATGAAAAAAGTTGATTAAAGAAAGAGAAAATCAAAAAGTTGAAAAATTAAAAGGTGACCAAAAAAACAGAAAAAGGGACTATTAAGCTAGAAGCAGCGTATGATAGTGGCTTTGATGAACATAGTCCGACAAAACATTTTGGAATATGTACTGAGCCAATGCTAGTAGGGTAAATAATCATGTCCTGGCAATACCTCAGTTTTTATACTACTTTCTACTATTTCATTTTTTAATTGGTCTTGTTTAATTTGATTCTTTTATGTGTCAAATACTGTGTGTGTGCACATAGGGTTCAAAGCCACTTCACTGGCCACTTTTTTTTAGGAGATACTGGACATTAAGGAATTGAACTGCAAGAATGCCAATAATGTTCACCACAGCTGTAGTAACCCACATAAATAGCAGATGCAAAGGACACAAGTGAGTTTAGTGCTTGTGCTTTGTGGTTACTAATTTTCAACACGGTATGTCTGAAATGTCATTTCAGATTTTTTAAAATTGATTCTCAACATTTGCCAATGCTTTTATTTTAATCAATTTGCAGTTCTTGTCAAATGTCTCAAATCCATTCCTTTAATCCAAGGTCATGTCTGTGGGTTTTTTGTGCCAAATGGTATTATTATTAGGCTTTATTCTTTGCTGGTGCATACCAGGAAACACACATTGATTTTCTGATATATGTTGTGTTAGGAATCATTCCCTATAGGATCACATATTCTAAGATAATGAACTCATTGTATCAATCTTTTAAACAGCCCCGTCGGCTTGGGCAAGCAGAAAATTGAAGACTCACCTCTTGACTGTCCTGTAAAATGAACAAAACAGACATTCATGAGCTTTAACTGTAAACAAGAAATTCTAAAACATTATTTTAAAACCAAAGTCAAATATTTACTAAGTTCTTAAACCCAGAGCCAGTACTATAGATTGTGAATACTGTGTACTGTATCCAGGGCCAGCGCAAGGAGATGAGGTGCCCTAGGCGAATCTCATCGCTTGTGCACTCTGGTGCCCACTGTTGCAGCTGCCGTCACCACTCTCTGGGATCTGCAGCAACACCAATGGCTGCAAACAATCCCACAGCGCCATGAGGGCTGTTTGCTTCCGCTCCCCCCTCCAATGCCGACTTCTTTCAAACAGGCACTATTTCTGAAGGACCTGTGCTAGTATTTTATAAGCCCACAGACACCTGTGTGTGTTTATAGAACAGGCACCTCTTCTACCTCCAAACCTGGGTACCCTACTATAAAATTATCATCTCTGGAGGTAATTTTATAAATCATATTTGCATGTGAAACAGCATTTGCTATACATAAATGGATTCTTATAAAATTAGGTCAGGTGTAAAAGCACACGCAGTACAAGCCAGGATGCCCTTGGACAGCAGCATGCACAGGGGCAGAGTTTGGGCACTGCGTGTGGAGTCATGATTTACTCTCTCCCTTTTCATATATGTTTGGAGTCTGCCTCAAGAAATTTAAGATCATGTCGAAAATGTACTATTTTAAGGAGGCCTTTGAGAACTGTCCGACCTAGGGTGGTGGGTCATCTATACTGTGATCTCTTCTTTCTTTCCTGTCTTTAACTGGGGCTTTTTTCCAGTATTAATTTTATTGTAACAACTGTACACCGCTCAGATGCTCTCTGACCTAGACTGGTATAGGAAAGCAAACACAGTGGAATGGGGACAAATACAGTGACAGAATTCAAAATGGCATGGGACAGACACAGTGGATCCCTTTACAGAAACAGGATAAAATCAAAATACACTTAACTGTCTCTGATATCTCAACAAGTAGAGGTGACCTGCACGGAGCAGTGGGTACACCTCTGAATAAAGGCATGGGGAGGGGTGACCTGCATGGAGCGGTGAGCGCACCTACTCTTTCTACCTTGCTGGGCAGATTAGATGGACCACTGCCGTCATATACTAGGTTATGATGTAATAATAACAAAATATATACTAACACACCTTCTCTTGAGCTGGCATAATGTCTGTACCTTGAACGTTCGCACAACTGCTGCAGGATTTGTGCTCATAATATAGTCACATAGATACCAATGGTTTTTATAATATAGTGTCAAAATAGGTGCCGTCCTACTCAGTTAACCTAGATGCCCTGTCATGAAATTACCCCTTTGGGAATAATTTTATGAAGTCATTTTCATGCATGTGTAGCCACATATGCACATCAATAGCCTCAAAAAATACCCAGCAGTGTAAAGGTATGCATGTTGGCAAGAATGCTTATGCTTTGCTGGAGTGGCAGGGTGAGACTGGATTGAGTTTACACCTTTTCTCAAATGTTCAAGGTGAGTTACATTCAGATACAAGTAGGTGTTTTGTCCCCAGAGGGCTTATAATCCAATTTTGTACCTGCAGCAATGGAGGGTTAAATGACTTGCCCAAGATCACAAGGAGCAGCAGTGGAATCTGAACCTGGCTTCCCTAGTTCTTATCCCACTGCTAAAACTATTAGGCTATTTGCTTCTCTCCTTCCACCCCTTTCTTCCAGGCATCCATAATCCAGACTTGGGCTATTCAAATGTGCATTATGGAGTGTTTTCTTAGAGCTGGCATGAGCTAGATGGCAAGCAGCAAGGGCATGTAAAACTGCCTTCTGCTGTCCGTCCTCTTTGGCACCTTCTGTGGTGCCCTCTAGCTCCTCAACAATGCCCTCTTTCTATCCCTCAATGCTATCCTGTGCAGCAATCGTTCAGGCTGTGAGTAGTGGCATGTTTACAATCTTCAATGTATCTTCCCTTTTGTGGGCATGTTTACAAACTAAGGAGAAGGAGGAGGATCAGATTATCACAGGGACTATAAGCAAATGGCTGTTCAAAGGCCATGCATGTGATCGTCTCTGTGACTGCCCAGGGTATATTTGAGGAGTTAAGCAGGTATGCTGGGCTGTGGTGGATGATTGTCAGAAAGTATCATCAGTCAGGGGAGAGAGAGGAGGATATACAGTATTCTACACCATCAAACAGAGGCATCATCAGCACTGATGCAGGTGGTTTGGGGGGGGGGGGATGCTAAATTCTGAAGTAGCACAGGGTTGCCAGAAATCTGGCATCAGCTTGCTTAAAGTTGTTCTAGAATTAATCAAAATAGTGTTCTATCTTAAAATATTCGTTTTACAGCGTTTCTTGGTCAACTTGAAAATATATTTCTCAAGATACATGTGAAATCTGCATAGCTCTTAATCTAGCTAAGATTTTCACACATAAGAATGCAAAAGCCTGTTCGCTAAATTAAATATGTGAATCTAGATACTTTTGCAAAGAATAATTGTATTAACTAAGAGTTGAGCAAGCAAGACCAAGAGTAATATCTATACGTAATGCTCTGCTGGATTAAAATACAAAAGCATCCACTCACGGTGCTAACTTGTTCAGAGGCATCATTTTCAGCATGGGACTGAGGAGATTCACTTAGCAACCTGCAAGAAGAATACAGCTCTCACTCAAGCTTTCTACAACTGGCAACCAAACCAGTCTGCTTACTTCAGTCAGCTCCTATGTCCTTGCTCTCCACCATACCAGTCTCAAAGGGAAACTAGCTCTGTTCTGCATTTGTATTCTTTTCATTCAAATACAATTGTTCTTCGTGAAATGAAATGACAAGACTTTCTTCAATTAAAAGGTAAGTGAGACACTGCTATTTTTCATAAATATATTGAGAAATGTGCAATTGCTTGAGTATCATTTGCTTACATTCTATATAGTAAATATTCTTTAAAAGGTGTAAATTCTGCAATACTTAAAAAAGAAAATATAATAGCAATGTCTACTTTGTATCAATGAATACCAACATGTCCTGCATACACAATGCTCCTTATTTAGCAATATAGTATTTGTTGAACTATTTTATTCAAAGTGATCATAAGAACATAAGATATGTCATACTGGGTCAGATCAAGGTCCATCAAGCCCAATATCCTGTTTCCAACAGTGGCCAATCTAGGTCATAAGTATTTTTTTGTGTTTCTATATATATAAAACCAAACTCCGATGGTCATTCATAGTTATAGTCTCTGCTATTAGATCTAAAAAAATTCTGTCGCATTTTGAATAGAATGTCTTATTCCACTTCAGGGCAACATGATTTTCAATTCACACAATCCACTTATCTGTATGTAGAAAGTCTGTAACATTCCTTCAATGGCTTTCAAATATTATGCTCCACTTTTCATGACCATGACTGTTGTGTTTAAAATAGAATGTCTTATTCGGGCTTCAGATAAAATGGCCACAGCGGGGTTTTTAAAGGAGATTCCAACATCTGCCTCTATCAGGATTGGCCTACTCTCTTAAGAAACAGATGTCAGCCTGTTTCATAGCCAACACTATCTACAACTCGTTACTTCCAAACCTCCAAATAAAAACAAAATAAAGCACAGTTACTTACCTGTAACAGGTGATCTCTGGGAACAGCAGGAATAAGTCTTCACATATGGGTACGTCGGTACCGACGGAGCCTGCGCGGGAATGCTCCCCAGCATCCAAAAAGAAAGCTTTTGGGAGCATCCCACGCGCATGCGCGCTGCCTTCCCGCCCATTTACTTCCCTCTCATCAGTTGGGTTTGTAGCTGAGACCGAAGGAGGGAAATGGACAAATTAGAGAGAAAAAAAAGAGAGAGAGAGAGAGAAAGAGAGAGAGAACAACTCCTAGGGGAGGTGGGTGGGTTGTGAAGACTTATTCCTGCTGTTCCCAGAGATCACCTGTTACAGGTAACTGACTGTGCTATCTCCAGGAACAAGCAGGAATGAGTCTTCACATATGGGGACTCCCAAGCTAAGATGCCTGGAGGAGGCCCCAGCATGTTGCAATCTAAAGATGGGCCATGCTTATCCCTGAAAACCTCAGGCATCCAAGGGATGGAGGGTAGGAGTTGAACTAGAAAAGAATAAAGAGGTGCTGTGGAACAGCTTGACTAAACAAGGTATCCAGAGGGGAGTCCTTGTGTAAATCATAAATATTAGAAAAATATTGAATTCCAATTTTCTAATGTGGATCTCACTCAAAAATATTGCAAAAATACTTGAGGGTAATATGGATCTGTGGTTGAGAGCCAGTATATTATCCTCAAAGAAGGTGATGGTCCCATTCTGGCCAGTTCTCTTCCCTCTGGCTTCTCAGCTTTCTCATCCCCTAGGCTGGGTAGGGGTGGGGGTGGGGTGGCCCTCCTCTATCGCTCCTCTCTTGCCTTGGAAGAGATCTCGTCTCCGTCTGTTTCTGTTCCTGAGTCTCTGTTACTTCGTCTTCAGCTTTCGCCCCCGCTCCATTTTCTTCTTCTTTACCTTCCTCCTTCTCCTTCAGCTGCACGTTGGGAAGCAGCTCTGCAAACGCTTTCTGAGGTATCCCTTCACTTTTCTTATCTTATAATTCTTGGGGACTTTAATATCCACGTGGATACCCCTCATAGGCAAAAAGATCGGGTCTTTCTGGATCTTCTGAATGATGTCTCTCTTCACCAACATGTCTCTGGCCCCACTTTAGATTTGGGCCATACTTTAGATTTGGTTCTCTCCTCTCTTGCACTTCTCCCTCAGATCTCCCCTCCTACCACTCATCGCATTCCCTGGTCGGATCATTTTTGTGTTTCTTTCTCAGTTTCTTGCCCTTTCCCGAAGATTGCTACTCCGCCTAGATCCCCACCTTCTCGTTCTTTGCGTCGCCGCATCACTCCTGCAACGTTAAGTGCTTTTCCACCTGCACACCTTCTCTTTCCTCCTGATTTTGCAGTACGCTCACCTGACTCCCAGGTCTCCTTTTGGAATACTACACTCACCGCTGCCTTAGATAGTCTGGCACCACTCTCCTCTACTACTAGGGCTGCTCGCGTCGCCTGCTCCCCCTGGTTCCACCCAGGCCTGCGCCTTCAGCGAACTCAGCTCCGGCAAGTGGAACATCAATGGTCCAAACACCCCACACCTGAAACACTTTGCCGCTTCAAGCAACTCTACTCCCTTTATCGCGCCACGATTCAATCAGCCAAGCGTGCTTTTATGCCACAGAAATCTCTGAGGCTGCGGATTCCTCGAAGCGACTTTTTACAATCCTACGTCAGCTCTCTTCTACCGGTTCTGCTCACAATCAGTCCAGTAAAACCCCAGCTCCTCAACTTTTGGCCACCTTCTTTTCAAAGAAGATCTCAGACTTGCGTTCCTCTTTCGTGACTCCATCCTCGTCATCTCCACTATCCTCTCCCCATTCTCCTTCCGTAGTTACGTCCTCTGCTAGGGTGTCTATTCCTGCCTCATCAGGATCACCCCCCTCCCCTCCAAATCGGGCGCTAGCGCATACATGGTCCTCTTTTTGTCCCATCACCTCTGCTGAGCTCTTACAAGCTTTATCTAGCTCTAGGAAAACCACCTGTCAGTTTGACCCAATCCCCTCCCACTGGTTGGCCGAATCTACCTTGCAATTAGTGCCTATCATGGTTACCATTCTTAATACAAGTTTTTCTACTGGCCACTTTCCACTCCTCTAGAAATCTTCCATAGTTCGCCCTCTCTGAAACAACCTTCCCTTGATCCCTCCGTGCTTTCCCATTGGCGCCCTGTTTCAAACCTTCCCTTTTTGGCCAAACTGCTTGAACGCTTTGCTTTTGCACAACTCAGTTCCCACGTTGAAGCTACTAATGCCCAACATCCCCGCCAAGCAGGATTTCGCCCAGGATATAGTACGGAAACCGTCCTTCTGGCACTACTGAATGAACTCCACGTCGTCCATGACCGTGGGGATATCACCCTCATTGTCTCTCTTGACCTTTCTGCGGCGTTTGATCTGATTGACCACCACATTCTTCTTTCTCGTCTGGCTGACTTGGGTTTATGCGGTGTGGTCTGGAAATGGTTTCTCTTCTTTTCTTTCCAGCCGCTCTTTTACCGTCCACTCCAATAACCAGTGCTCTTCTCCGTTCCCTCTTACCTGTGGTGTCCCCCAGGGTTCTGTTCTTTCTCCTCTTCTATTTAATATTTTCCTCTCTCCCCTCCCTCTCTTGATCCAGCAATATCCGGTTTCATCATACATCTATGCTGATGATATCATTCTCTTATACCATACTTCACCGTTGAACCTTGACATCTCTCAGGTTAATCGCTGCCTTGCTCATGTCGCTTCATGGCTTTCCCTGAACCTTCTGCATCTAAATCCTGCAAAATTTACAGCTATGTGGGTCTCCCTGAGTGGCTCCTGCCCGACTGTTGCTCCTCAGATCGATCTCACTCCAATTCCGCTTGTCTCCTCCTTCCGCTACTTGGGGGTTACTCTGGACTCCGCTCTTTCTTTCTCTGGTCATATCTCCACTCTCACCCGCCAGTCTTTTGCAGTTCTACGTCAAATTAGAGCTGTTCGGTCCATTCTCCCTTCTACTGCACTGATTACCCTAGTTCTGGCCTTGGTTATCAGCAGACTTGACTACTGCAATGTTTTTCTAGCTAACCTTCCTGCTACTCAGCTTAAGCGCCTTCAGCTAATTCAAAATACGGCAGCCCATCTTATCACTTACTCCCATCGATAAGAGCATGTCACTCCCATTCTACTTCGCTTACATTGGTTGCCTCTCCGTTTTCGGTTTCATTATAAGTTTCTTATTTTAATGCATAAAGCCATTTACACATCTACTCCCCTCTATCTGGCCGATCTTATATCTCTGCACACACCTTACCATCAACTCCGTTCCTTACATTCTAATCGCCTGTCCTTACCCTCTCCGTCACAAGCACATTTGGAACAGACCCGTCACTCAGCTTTCTTTTTTCTAGGCCCCTCCCTTTGGAATGCTCTACCACCTTCCCTCCAACTAGAACCTTCATACTCCAAATTTAAGGAGCTGCTGAAAATCTATCTGTTCCGACAAGCCTTTGACCTCCCTCCTGATGCCCCCCTTGAGTTTTTGTCTGCTTTGTCTTTAGTACTGTTGCCTAGTTTAGCTGTGTATTGTCACCTCCCTTTTGTTGTTTCGGCTTACCTCCCTGTGCTCGTTGTCTTTCTTGAATCTTCTGTCTGGTCTGTCTTTTGTGCTCTTATTGCTGTTGTTATGCGCTGTCCTTTCTCTCTCTTTCCTATTTATAATTTGACGTTCCTTTTCTCTAGCTTAGTGGCGTAGACCTTTTATTGTACACCGCTCAAATGTTTCGACAAGAGCAGTCTATCAAATGACGAAATAAAGATAAAGATAAAGAGATTCCCTCAATGTGAAGTAGAGGGAAAAAAATAAATTTTTGCAATACAAGAAGAGATGATAAGCCCTCACGGCCAGGACTAACCCCAGAAGAAGTACTGGGGGAGTTCAGTGAGGTTGGACTTTTGAGAAATAGCTAAAGCTTCTGTAAAGTCCCAAAAAATTGAACTTTTTGTCCTTGGAGCAAAATAAGGTCCTAGGAAAGAGTGGAGATAATCTGACTGGTTTGGATGAAAAGGCAGAAATACCCTTTGCAGAAAAAAGGGAATAGGTCTTTAAGACCCCCTTTATTCCAATGAAAAACAAAGACATTTGTACTAGGCGTTGAGCCCTCAACTTCTGAATATCTTTCAAAGTCAGATGTTGTATAGAGATTGATGCAATAACAAGAAGGATTAAGACCTACTTGAGAATATTGATGGAGAATCTCTGTCTGGTTAAATATGGAAGAACTAAAGAGGAGGTTTCGTGGAAACTGATATTATGTTCTTCACTTACAGGGATAGGACTAGACTTCTTGAAAAGATCTAGCCCCTGAAATAACCAGGTCTGGAGACGTACATGAATGAGTGCAGAGGAGATCCTTAGTCTTAAGACAGCAAGTCTGGATCCTTCTATAATTTCTAATAGTAGCTGGAGAACAAGACACAATATACGGGGATACCATGTTTGCCTCTTTATGAGGGCAATATGAGTATCATGCATTTTCTTGTTCAACATAAGCTAGCATAAAGTATAGAAATTAGAAGGAAAGTAGTGAATAAGGACCAACTGCAGTGAAAAAAATGCGTCCCTGATGTGGAAGTTCCAGTGAGATGTGGAACAAACCAGGGAATTGTGCAATTTTCTACGCTTTCACGTGGTCTAAACCCTGGTTACCTTTTCTTAAAAGGAAATTTTAAGGAATATGGTAAGAGTAGGAAAAAACCAATCATGTAGGAGCATGACTGGTAGAATCTATCAGCTGAAGCCCTTGTTAACTATCTGGCTGCTACCTATTAGGAGTAGCTTTGAGGCTCTCTGGCAAAGGCCCACAGTTGCAGAGCTTTGTTGTAGAATTTGCAGAGAGCATGTTGTAGGTTGCTTAGATCTGGCTGTTGAATTGCCAGTGTGCAACCTAATCTATTCTGTTGAAGCCTAAGAGAATTGAAGGTGGCTAAGAATAGTAGACAGGCCTGAAGCCTGCAACAATAAATAGTCCAAATGAGTTCTGGACCTCTTTTGAATTATCTGTTGTTAAGGCAGCATAAAAAGTTAGGTCCTAAGGATTGGAGAGGACTAAGAGACACAATTTGGAGTAGTGATACCCAACTTCTGTCCGAAAAACTACCTTAAAAAGATATCTGAGAAGAAGATGAACCGCAAAGGGGGAAAAAACTCTGTATGGAAACTACTTACTGGAGTAGGTATTGAAGAAAATCCTATGGCTTAGAGAATAAGCCCTCCAGATGAGTAGTAGTACTCTTAGAGACCGAATGTCTGGCCTAAGAGGGATAGAAGTAATACAGAGTTGAGAAGACTTACAATTTGGTAAGTCTTTGAAGAGATAGGGTCCCCTTGCAGTTAAAAGGATGAGATATACTTGTACAGTAAACTGACAAGGTGAAGGGTATAGCTCACCTTGTTGTTAGTTGTTAGGCCTCCTTTTGTTTTAAAAGGAGGAACCTGTTATCTCTGGGGTATGATAGTCCTTAATAGCTCTTAGAGCTAGAAGGATAGATTTCTCTTGAGTAAGAGATTCATGCCCAGAGTCGATGATTGAGTCAATGTATGACTGATATCTCAGCATGGATGAGATGAATTTTAGATGCTTCTGTTGAAAAGAAGTAGCCTCAAAAGTTCTAAACCTCACAGAGAAAAAATGAATAAAATATCAGAAACCCTGCGATTGCTGGGTTTGCTGAGCCTGTTGAGGTTTTGACTTTCTTAGCCTGGTGTGATGTTGCTCATCTTTGGAAACATCTGCAGAATGGGTAGAAGATGGATAAAACGTTTTTTTCCCCTGGAGAAATAAAGCTTTTTAGGAGATTTTTTATTAGCTGGGATAGAGGAAAGTTTTGACAATCCTCTAAAAGTAACAGCATCAGTGCTCAACTGATTAGCTTGAAATAAAGCCTCCTTGTTGAAGAGATTTTCACCAGTACAAGGAGTATTTCCCAGCCTTTCCTGAACCCATCTGTCCAAGTCTGAAGCTTGGAGCCAGGCTATGCATCGTGCTCCTATGGCTATAGTAGAGGTTCTGCTAATAGACTCAAAGCAGTCCAAGGAAGCACGATTAAGGAACCTAGAGATATTTTGAGCATGATTGACTAATAAGGAATAGTCTGCTCTTTTATGCTCTGGAAGAAAAGGGTTCAAAAACTAAGTTCTTTGTGACCTCTTCAAGAGATAATCCCATATAGAAAATATATGAGATAATTCTTGCTGAAGCATGGATGCCTGGAAGCATCGACGTCCAAAGGCTTCTAAAGTCCTAGACTCACGACCTGGCGGATAAGAGAGTGCTTCTTTGCACTCTTAATACGCCTCATTGCTGATTCTACAACAATAGAATGATGAGGAAGTTGAGTCTTTTGAAAACCTGGAGAAGGTGGCACCTTGTACATAGTGTCAAGTGTCTTAGAATGTGGGGATACCGTTAAAGGAGTTTCCCAAATTCTTAATAGTAGATCTTGTAAGATCTGATGGAAAGGAAGCATGATCCCCTCCTTTGGAATCCAGGGGAATTGCAGTGTCTCTGAATTCCCCAATAGGGATTCTTTACCAGGTATAGAAATGGCAAGTAACTTTGCCATATCAAGCAGAAAAGCTTGAAAAGAAATCTCCCCCAAGGAGGACCCTGTAAAATGAGGGGTAAAGGCTGGACTTGTAGAAAAATCAGCCTTGGTACCGATGGATTCATCCCAGTCATCAGGATCGGAAGATTTAAAAGGATGATGCATCAGATTTTCCTTAAAGCGATGTCTTCGGTACAGCCCGAGGTCGGTACCGAAACGAGTCGGTACCGAATCGTCCATGCTAGAGATCGATTCCAGGCTCGGCATCAAGGGAAGCGATTCTGTCGAAGCAAACATGGACGGTACCAACACCAATACCGATACCGATGTCAATATCGGTACCGGTACTGAAGCCGATACCAATACTCGAGGAACAGTCTGCAGCAACTCTAGCGGTACTGAAGTAGCCGAGATTGCTAGACTACATTCATCGGTGAGGAGGGTTTCATCCATCACCATAGCCGATGCCGGGGTGTCGGTACCACTTGAAGCGGCCACAACCACCGAGCATGGCCCAGGTATGTTCACTGAGGTAAGAACCCCGGGAACAACTGGAGCCCCGTTAATGCTTTGAAGCCCGAAAACTCCCGCTGGGGCTTTATTGCCAAGATGTCCTCGAGGGCAAGGCTGAAGCCATCTCGATGCTGAGAAGGAGATCTACCACTCGAGGATTGGCTAGTCTTTACAGACTTTTGTTTGATTACCTGATCCTTTGAGCTCGATTCTGAAGACTTCCTCTGTTTGAGCTCCAGCAGGAGAGACACTCAAGAGGGCAATGGTCAGGACCTAAACGTTTTTAGACACCAAGTATGAGTGTCTGAAAAAATATCTGTACCGCCACACTTTGAGCATTTCTTAAGGACAGTGGCTGGCTTTTCCATAATGGAAGGGTAAAGGCCTAGTGGCCTAGAAACCGTCAGGCACTAAACAGGAAAAATTTTCTAAGAAAAGAAGAAATTCTTCAGGAAAAAGAAAGAAAAGCACCGGCGGTACCGGTGGTGTCGAGGGAAGGCAGAAGCGACCACAAAAAACTAAGAATTAAAAGAAGAATTTTCTGCGGTGATAGGAATACGTCCTGCCGGCTCCGCAGAAAACGGAAAACTGATGAGAGGGAAGTAAATGGGCGTGAAGGCAGCGCACATGCACGTGGGATGCTCCCAAAAGCTTTCTTTTTGGACGCTGGGGAGCGTTCCTGCGCAGGCTCCGTCGGTACCGACGTACCCATATGTGAAGACTCATTCCTCCTTGTTCCTGGAGATAAATGAATCGCTCAAGTTACACGAAAAGCAGAGCATAATGTTTGAAAGCCATTGAAGGAATGTTGTGGACTTTCTACATAGAGATAAGTGGATTGTGTGAATTTAAAATCATGTTGCCCTGAAGCAGAATAAGACATTCTATTTGAAACGCGACAGTTGAGGTTGGCATTAATGATTTTTTTAGATCTAATCACAGAGACTATAACTGTGAATGACCACCGGAATTTGGTGATATATATATATATATATAAATAAAATGTTTCAAAAGTACTTTTGACCAAAAATCATAATAAAATGGACTAATATGCTAAAAGCAGCTGATAACAGCGGCTTTCAATAAGATAGTCCGACACATACTATACTGCTAAATAGGGAGCATTGTGCATTCAGGACGTATTGGTATCATAAGAGACTTGTTAGTCCTGTAAGGATTCAAGTGAGGGTGTACTCTATATCAATGACATTTCACTGTAAAGACGTTTTTTTGCTTCTACTTTCAGAACCCCAGGGAGCAGCCATGATATCAGTTTAAATTTAATTAGGAATTTAGATTGGTCTGTTTCCCTGCAAAAGCATAAATTCAATGTAAGTAATGCAATGAAAAAATAATAATCCTAATCATAAAACATAACAGTGCAGCATAAATAACCATATTGCCTATGATATCATAAATGAGAATCTCACACACTGCAAAAGCTACATTTCATCCCATGTGTAATCTTTGTAATGCTGTCCCAAACAGAACTACTCCTTGGGGTTCTGGAAAATTGTTGAGAAGCAACTTAAACATTTTAATTTTATGATTTTTTTAAATTCTTTAACTGTTGGAAGGGGAGTAATACTGTTAGATTTGCTTTCAAAAGACAACAGAAAAAAGAGTAAGCTTTCTTCTAAGTACATTAACTTTACAGTATAGGCCTCCATAGTATGAATTTTCTTTTGCATGTGCTTGTATAGGAGCAGAGGAAAAACAGAAAAGGGCCTTAGTTTATATTTATTTGATATATACACGTAGACAAATATGCTGCTGATGATTAAGCAGTCTATTTTTTAAAACAGGGGTTATCAATCCAGTCAGTGGGATACATCTAGCCAGTCAAGTTTTCAGGATAACCACAATGAATATGCATGAGAGAGATTTGCATGCACTGTTTCCATTGCATACAAATCTCTCTCATGCATATTCATTATGGTTATCCTGAAAACTGACTGGCTAGGTGTGCCTCAAGGACTGGGTTGAGAATCCCTACTCCAAAGGCTAGCATGCAAACACGCAAAGCATAGTTACTCACATGTAACAGGTGATCTCTGGGAACAGCAGCAATTTAGTCCTCACATATGGGTATCGTCGGTACCGATGGAGCCTGCGCAGGAACGCTCCCCAGCGTCCAATCAGAAAGCTTATGGGAGCATCCCACAGCGCCTGCATACTGCCTTCCCGCCTTTCCCAACTGCCTCTTTCCAGTTGAGTTTTAAAGCTGAGACAAAGAGAGAGAGAGGGAAAGGAAAGAGAGATATAGAGAGATACAACTCCTAGGGGAGGTGGGTGGGTTGTGAGGACTAAATTCCTGCTGTTCCCGGAGATTACCTGTTACAGGTGAGTAACTATGCAATCTCCAGGAACAAGCAGGAATCTAGTCATCACATATGGGGACTCCCTAGCTTTGGGTGCCAGGGAGAGACCCCAGAAGTTGTGTGTCCCTGAGAAGGGCTCCACTTCCCCCCATGGATCTCTGGCATCCTATCAGGGATGGTGGGTAGGAGTTGATTAAGTATGGAACAGGTTTTTGAGAACAGCCTGACCAAACAAGGCATCCCGGCGGGAGTCCTTGTCCAAGCAGTAATGGGCTGTGAAGGTATGAACAGAGGCCCAAGTGGCTGCTCAACAGATGTCGTCAATAGACACAGAGTTCAGATGAGCCATTGAGGCTGCCATGGCTCTCACATTGTGAGCTGTGACATGGCCCTCCAGAGAAAGGTTCTTACTCTGATAGACGAAAGAAATACACCGAGTAATCCAGTTGGATAGTGTTCTCTTGGAGACTGGCAGTCCCAAATGAGAAGGGTCAAAAGCAACAAAGAGCTGAGAGGACTTTATATGTTGCTGTGTCCTCTGTAAGTAAAAAGCCAGAGCTCTTTTACAGTCCAGGGTATGAAGATTCCTCTTTGCACTTGATGCATGAGGTCCTGGAAAAAACACAGGTAGGTAGACCTCCTGGTTGAGGTGAAAAGGCGAGACCACCTTAAGCATAAAGTGTGGATGAGTCCTAAGGACTACCTTGTCATGATGAAACCTTGTATAAGGTGGATTAGCTACTAGTGCTTGCAATTCACTAATGCGGCGTGCTGATGTGATTACAATGAGAAAGACAACCTTCCAAGAAAGAAATTTCAAGGAGGTGGTAGCTAAGGGTTCGAAAGGTGGCTTCATGAGCTGCCCAAGAACCAGTCTCATGCCACCAGAGGTGGTCTAATGGGAGGCTTAGTTAGAAGGAGGCCTCTCATAAATCTTGCTATAAGAGGATGAGAGGAAATAGGCTGTCCATTGAGAGGTTTAAGAGAAGCTGCAATAGCACTCAAATGGACTCTTACTGAATTTGTCTTAAGGCCTGCATTAGACAAGTGGAGGAGATACTCCATTAAAGATTCTAGAGGTATGGCAAGGGGGTTAAGACCCTTTTCTGAACACCAAACAGTGAACCTTTTCCACTTAAAAGCATAAGAACATCTAGTGGAAGGTTTTCAAGAAGCATAAAGAACATCTTTCACTTGCTGAGAAAGATGAAGATCTTGGAGATCTAGGCCTTCAGCAACCAAGCCCTGAGATGCAGGGACTGGGGATTGGGATGCCATAACATTCCGTTCTCCTGAGATAGGAGATCTGGAGCAGACCCTAACTCCAGGGAGGGAGCTTGAGAGAGATGCAGAAGCAGAGGATACCACGCTTACCGTGGCCAATGTGGTGCTATGAGAATCATGGGCCTCTGTCTCTCTGAAGCTTGAAAAGGGTTTTGGGAATTAGGGGAATGAGTGGAAAGGCATAGAGGAAGTCTTGACCCCAGCGAAGGAGGAAAGCATCCCTTGCCTGAGCTCCCTGAGCCGGAGTTCTGGAACAGAATCGGGGAAGTTTGGCATTCCACGGACTTGCAAAGAGGTCTATGTCCAGGGTTCCCCAAAGTTGAAAAATTTTGGCCACCTGGTCTGCATGCAGAGACCACTCGTGTGGGAGAAGAACTCGACTGAGTCTGTCTGCCCAAGAGTTTTGAATGCCTGGAAGATACACTGCCAGAAGATGAATGTGATGCTCTCTGGTGAGGGCCCACAGTCGCAGAGCTTCGTTGCAAAGCGACAGAGAGCCTGTTCCCCCCTGCTTGTTCACATAGAACATGGCTACTTGATTGTCCGTATGAATAAGGACTGTTTTGTAGCTGAGCAGGGTGTGGAACACTTGCAGAGCAAGGAAGATTGCTCTGAGCTCCAAAAGATTGATATGTAGACAACTCTCTTGTGGAGTCCAAGTGCCCTGGGTGGAGAGGTCTTGCAGATGAGCTCCCCAACCCATTGGAGAAGCATCTGTTGTAAGAGTTGCTTGGGGCAGGGGTTGCTGAAAGGGGGACCCCAGCAACAGGTTTTGAGTGGACTTCCACCACTGGAGACACAAAATGAGACGACGACTTATGTTTGCTATTCTTTCTGACAGGCAACCTGATGCCTGGGTCCATTGGGTGGATAAAGTCCACTGAGCTGTCCTCATGTGAATATTTATTTATTTATTTATTTACATTCTCTTATATACCGTGCTATTCTGCATCAGTGCGGTTTACATTGAACAAACTGAAATTACATTGAACAGGGCATTATAACTTGGAGATAACTATTTTTTACAGGGAACATGGGCTATGGAGGGTTAAGTGGCTTGCCCAAGACCACAAGGAGCACCTGTGGGACTAGAAACCCCAGTCCTTCTGGCCCGAGGTTGCTGTCCTCTAGTGGGATTTGAACCCCCGACCTTCCGGCCTGAAGTACCTTGCCCCAACCACTAGGCCACGGTGGATGCCATGTGGCCTAGCAACTGCAACATTTCTCGAGCAGTTAAAAAGGGCTTTAGGGCTGCTTAAGAAGCTAACTACACCAAGCGAAGGCAACATGCTTGGGGAAGGTAGGCCCTTGCCTTTGTGGTATCCAGCAGGGCTCCTATGAACTCTAGAGACTGAGTAGGAGTTAGACTGGATTTTGGGATGTTTATGACCAGCCCTAAATACTGAAGGATACACATTGTGCAAGTTAGAGAAGTCCTGGCCTCTGACTGTGTTGGAGCTCAAATGAGCCAGTCGTCCAAGTAAGGGAAGACGAATATTCCCAGAGTGCGTAGAAATGCTGCTACCACAGCCATGCATTTCGTGAACACCCTTGGTGCAGAGGCCAGACCAAAAGGAAGCACCCTGTATTGGTAATGCTTTACTTGAAACAGGAACCGAAGAAACTTTCTGTTGGTTGGATAGATGAGAACATGGGTGTATGCATCCTTGAGATCTAGAGAACAAAGCCAATCCTGACTCTGAAGGTATGGAAGCAGAGCTCCGAGAGAGATCATTTTGAATTTCTCCTTGACAAGGAAGTTGTTCAAATCTCTGAGATCTAAGATAGGTCTGTATCCCCCTGTTTTCTTTGGGATAAGAAAATAAGAGGAATAGAACCCTGTGCCCTGTTGATGAAGAGGCACTTCTTCTATTGCCCCTTGGGCAAGAAGGATGGTAACCTCCTGACCTAACAGGTTGATGAGAGAGGTTGGAGAATTGAACTGCTTCACTATTGTGGGAGGGGGCATGCTTGAAAAATGAAGTTTGTACCCCTCTCTTATGATGGAGAGTGTCCAATGCTCTGCTGTTATTTGCCCCCATCTGGGAGCAAAATGGCATAACCTTCCTGGAATGGTGGACGGTTCTGGTCCCTCCAGAGCCAGAAAGGCTAAGTTCTCTAGCTGAAAGTCAAAGGCCCTGAGGAGGCTGAGGTTGCTGGGCCGGCTGAGGCCTAGCAGCCTTTGCTTTCTTCTGTTTGGGTGGTTGCTGACATTTGGTTGAAAACTGACCTGCAGAAGATGCCTGCTGACCATAAGCAGGATAAGCACAGTTACTTACCTGTAACAGGTGATCTCTGGGAACAGCAGGAATAAGTCTTCACATATGGGTATCGTTGGTACCGACGGAGCCTGCGCGGGAACGCTCACCAGCGTCCAAAAGGAAAGCTTTTGGGAGCATCCCACAGCGCCTGCGCGCTGCCTTCCCGCCTTTCCTAACCGCCTCTCTCCAGTTCGAGTTTTAAAGCTGAGACAAAGAGAGAGAGAGGAAAGGAAAGATAGATAGAGAGATACAACTCCTAGGGGAGGTGGGTGGGTTGTGAAGACTTATTCCTGCTGTTCCCAGAGATCACCTGTTACAGGTAAGTAACTGTGCTATCTCCAGGAACAAGCAGGAATGAGTCTTCACATATGGGGACTCCCCAGCTAGAGATGCCTGGGAGATCACCCAGGTTGTGAGTCCCTGGAAAGGGCTCTACCTCCACCCATGAATCTCAGGCATCCAGTCAGGGATGGAGGGTAGGAGTTGATTAGGTATGGAACAGGTGCTTGAGAACAGCCTGACCAAACAAGGCACCCCGGCGGGAGTCCTTGTCCAAGCAGTAATGGGCTGTGAAGGTATGAACCGAGGCCCAGGTGGCCGCTCGACAGATTTGGTCGATGGACACAGAGTTTAGATGAGCCATAGAAGCTGCCATGGCCCTCACATTGTGAGCTGTGACATGGCCCTCCAGAGAAAGGTTCTTACTCTGGTAGGCGAAGGAAATACACTGAGCAATCCAATTTGACAGAGTTCTTTTAGAGACTGGAAGTCCTAAATGAGAGGGATCAAAAGCAACAAAAAGTTGAGAGGACTTTCTATGTTGCTGTGTCCTTTGTAAGTAGAAAGCAAGAGCTCTTTTACAATCCAGGGTATAAAGATTCCTCTCTGCACTTGATGCATGAGGTCCTGGAAAAAAGACAGGTAAATACACCTCCTGGTTCAGATCAAAAGTTGAGACCACTTTAGGCATAAAGTGTGGATTAGTTCTGAGGACTATCTTGTCATGATGGAACCTTGTATAAGGAGGATTAGCCACTAAGGCTTGCAACTCACTGATACGGCGAGCTGAGGTGACTGCAATGAGAAAAATAACCTTCCAGGAAAGGAATTTCAAGGAGGTAGTGGCTAAGGGTTCGAAGGATGGCTTCATGAGCTGGCCAAGAACCAGATTCAAGTCCCATGCCACTGGAGGTGGTCTAATGGGAGGTTTAGTCAAAAGAAGGCCTCTCATGAATCTTGCTATAAGAGGATGAGAGGAAATAGGCTGTCCATTGAGGGGTTTAAGGGATGCTGCAATAGCACTCAAATGGACTCTGATTGAATTCGTCTTAAGGCCTGCATGGGATAAATGCAACAAATACTCTAGTAAAGAATTCAGAGGTATTGCAAGAGGGTTAAGACCCTTCTCTGCACACCAAATGGAAAACCTCTTCCATTTAAAAGCATAGGAACGTCTGGTGGAAGGCTTTCTGGAAGCATGAAGGATATCCTTCACTTGCTGAGAAAGAGGTAAATCTTGAAGGTCTAGGCCTTCAGCAACCAGGCCCTGAGATGAAGAGACTGGGGATTTGGGTGCCACAACGTTACCTCCTCCTGGGAGAGGAGATCTGGAGCGGACACCAACTCCAGGGAGGGAGCTTGAGAGAGATGCAGAAGTAGAGGGTACCACACTTGGCATGGCCAACGTGGTGCTATGAGAATCATAGACCCCTTGTCTCTCTGAAGCTTGAATAGTGTCTTGGGAATGAGGGGAATAGGAGGAAAAGCATAGAGGAAATCTTGCCCCCAATGAAGGAGGAAGGCATCCCTGGCCTGAACTTCCTGACACGGAATCCTGGAACAGAACCGAGGAAGTTTGGCATTCCACGGACTTGCAAACAGGTCTATGACTGGGGTTCCCCAAATTCAAAAGATCCTGGCTATCTGGTCCCCATGGAGGGACCATTCGTGTGGAAGCAGAACTCGACTGAGTCTGCCTCCCCAAGAGTTTTGAACCCCTGGAAGATACACTGCCATGAGATGGATTTGATGCTCTCTGGCGAAAGCCCACAATCTCAGAGCTTCGTTGCAAAGCGACAGAGAGCCAGTACCCCCCCTGCTTGTTCACGTAGAACATGGCTACTTGGTTGTCCGTGTGGATGAGGACTGTCTTGTAGCTGAGCAGGGTGTGGAAGACTCTGAGAGCCAGAAAGATTGCTCTGAGCTCTAAGAGGTTGATATGTAGAGATGTCTCCTGTGGAGACCAGATGCCTTGGGTGGAGAGATCTTGTAGATGAGCTCCCCAACCCTTTGGAGAGGCATCTGTGGTAAGGGTTGCTTCGGGTAACACCTGTTGAAAGGGAGACCCCAGCAACAGATTTTGAGTGGACTTCCACCAATGGAGAGAGCAAGAGAGGCGACTGGAGGTCGCTATTTTGTCTGACAGGCACCCTGATGCCTGGGTCCATTGGGTGGACAAAGTCCACTGAGCTGCTCTCATGTGAAGGTGAGCATAAGGAACCACATGGCCAGTGGATGCCATGTGGCCTAACAGTTCTAACATCTCTCGAGCAGTTAAATGGGATTTTAACTGAATCTGTGAGGCTAACTGCACCAAGCGTAGGCAACGGGCCTGGGGAAGATAGGCCCTTGCAGTTGTGGTATCCAGCAAGGTCCCTATGAACTCTAGAGATTGAGTAGGGGCGAGATGGGATTTTGGAATGTTTATAACAAGTCCCAGATACTGAAGAACACGCCTTGTGCAGGCCAGGGAAGTCTGGGCCTCTGACTGGGATGGAGATCGGATGAGCCAGTCGTCCAGATATGGGAATACGAATATCCCTAGAGTGCGTAGAAATGCAGCTACTACTGCCAAGCATTTTGTGAACACTCTTGGTGCAGAGGCCAGACCGAAAGGAAGCACTTTGTACTGGTAGTGCTTTCCTTGGTAAAGGAACCGAAGGAACCTTCTGTGTGTTGGATGGATGAGGACATGGGTGTACGCATACTTGAGATCTAGAGAACAAAGCCAATCCTGACTCTGGAGGTATGGAAGGAGAGTTCCGAGAGAAGTCATCTTGAATTTCTCCTTGTATAGATACTTGTTCAATTCTCTGAGATCTAAGATGGGTCTGTAGCCCCCTGTTTTCTTTGGAATGAGAAAATAGGGGGAGTAGAACCCTGAGCCCTGTTGAAGAAGGGGTACTTCTTCTATTGCCCCTTGGGGAAGAAGGGTAGCTATCTCCTGACCCAGGTCGGGGAGAGATGTTGGAGAATTGAACTGTTTCACCATGGTGTGAAGGGGAAGGTTTAAGAAATGAAGCTTGTACCATTCTCTTATGATGGAGAGGGTCCATTGCTCTGCTGTGATTTGTTCCCATCTGTGAGCAAAATGAGCTAACCTTCCTGGAATGGTGAGAGGCTCTGGATGTTCTAGAGCCAGAAAGGCTAAGTTCTCTAGTTGTAAGTCAAAGTCCCTGAGGAGGCTGAGGCTGTTTGGCCGTAGCAGTCCTGGCAGCCTTAGGCTTGGCCTGTTTTGGTTGCTGCTGTCTCTTTGTAGCAAAACGACCTGCAGAAGAGGCCTGACCATAAGCAGAAGAATATTTCCCTTTTTTTGGGAAAAAGACTTTTTTGAACAATCTCTTTCTAAAAGGAGCAGACGTAGACTTGGAAAGTCTATCTAAAGCAGAGTTTTCAGCATCCATCTGGTTGGCCTTTGCTTGCCAATCTTTTCCAAAAAGGTTTTCACCTGTACAAGGAAGGTTACCTAGTCCATCCTGAACCCAGGGTTCCAAATCAGAAGCTTGTAACCAAGCAACTCTGCGTGCACCTATGGCAATAGCCGAGGCTCTGCTGGCACCTTCAAAAGAGTCAAAGGCTGCACGGTTGGAAAACTTGGAAATATCCTGGGCATGTTTAAGCCAGGTGAGAAACTCTTCCCTTTTATCTTCTGAAATAAAAGGAGATAAGGTTTGCAGATGATCTGTAACTTCCTTTAGAAACATCCCCATCTAGAGACTATAGGAGTTGATTCTGGCCACAAGCATACTGGCCTGGAAAATTCTCCTGCCAAAGGCATCTAAGATTCTGCATTCTCTTCCTGGAGGAGTAGAAGAGTGCCTTTTTGCACTCTTGATCTTTTTCATAGCAGACTCCACCACAATGGAGTGATGAGGAAGCTGAGTCTTATGAAAACCAGGACAAGGAGGAACACGATACATGGTGTCCAACCTACGAGAATGAGGGGAGGTGGTAAGAGGAGTCTCCCATATGCCCAACATGTGATCATAAAGAATCTCATGTATTGGTAAAGTGGCTGCCTCTTTAGGAGCCTTAGGATATTGCAAAATATCTAATTTTTTGGCTCTAGGCTCAGTCTCAGAGGCCACTGAGATGGAAAGGAACCTGGCCACCTCCCTGATGAAGTCTTGAAAAGACAAGTCTTCTGGAGGAGACATTCTCCTTTTTGGAGAAGAGGGTTCCTGAGGAAGGATCCCCGATGCTTCGATAGAGGCCTCTGATTCATCAGAGTCTTCAGAGGAATCAAAGTATCGCCTATCTGGATGCTGTTGCAGAGCCCGATACGCGTACCGAGGGGTATCGACATCGGGAGTAATCGGTACCGATTCGGTACCGATGGGCATCACAGAACAGTGTACCGCTGCCGTCGACGTGGATGTCGATGCAAACGGTACCGGCACCGGAACCGATATCGGGTCCGGAACCGGAATCGGTACCGACAACGGAGTTTGTTGCAGTACCGAAGGCGTCGCAGCTTGTATGAATGCCGTGATGGCACGCTGCATGGTCAGAATATTCTGATCCATCGACGCCACCAATGTCTGGATGTCGGTACCAGTGGAATCCACCGGTACCCCAGAACATTGTAACAGGTGATCGGTCAAGGCCGAGCCATCGATGTCAACCTGTGACCCCATAGATAAAGCTTTGGAAGCCGGAGCCTCCCGCCGGGGTAATTTTGCTGGTGCAGATTCCTCGAGAGCAAGCCCGGAGGCATCTCGATACTTAGAGGGAGATCTACTCTTCGAGGACCGGCTGGACTTAAGTTTGGTTACCTGAGATCCATGGGAGGAAGAGGAAGCCCTGGAAGACGTCGATGCCACCGAAGCTGCATCAGAGGGAAACAAGGTACTGAGCTTGGCTGCTCCATTCTGTAGACGTCTTTTAGACATCATGGAACAGGACTCACAGTCTGTCATGGAATGATGAGGACCTAAACATTTGAGACACCAGTCATGGGTGTCAGTGACAGAAATAGTGCCACTGCACTTGGTGCACTTTTTAAACCCGGAGGCGGGCTTTTCCATGAGGAAAAAGTTGTGTAGGCCTAAGGCCACAGAAGAAAAAGCACAGAAGTGAGAAAAAATAGTAGGTTTTTTTTTTAAATGAAGAAAGAAAAAACCGGCGGTACCGGTCCGGAGACGAGAAGGCAGATACGCGACTAAAGAAATAAAGGAAAAATAAGAAATTCTTCAGCGGTGACAGGAAACACGACCTGCTGGCTCCGCGGAAAAGAAGAACTGGAGAGAGGCAGTTAGGAAAGGCGGGAAGGCAGCGCGCAGGCGCTGTGGGATGCTCCCAAAAGCTTTCCTTTTGGATGCTGGGGAACATTCCCGCACAGGCTCCGTCGGTACCGACGATACCCATATGTGAAGACTCATTCCTGCTTGTTCCTGGAGATAAATCTTTTCTTTTTAGAAAAAGGTGTTTTCTTGAACAACCTTTTCCTAACAGGATCAGCAGTAGACTTGGATAGTCTATCCAAAGTGGAATTTTCAGCATCCATTTCATTGGCTTTTTCTTGCCAATCTTTACCAAACAGGTTCTCACCAGTACAAGGGATATTTCCCAGTTTATCTTGTACCCAGAGCTCCAAATCAGATGCTTGGAGCCAAGCAATTCTACGTGCACCTATGGCAATAGCTGAGGTCCTGCTTATACATTCAAAGCAGTCGAAGGCTGCACGGTTGGAGAATTTAGAGACATCTTGGGCATGTTTGAGCCAAGTGAGAAACTCCTGCTTTTTATCATCAGAGATGAAAGGACTTTAAGTCTGTAGGTGTTCAGTAACTTCCTTTAGGAACATTCCCATGTAGAGACTATAGGAACTGATTCTTGCAGCAAGCATGGAAGCTTGAAAGACTCTACGTCCAAAAGCATCCAGAGTTCTGCATTCACGTCCTGGAGGATTAGAGGCATGTCTTTTTGCACTTCTAATCCTTCTCATAGCAGATTCCACCACAATAGAGTGGTGAGGAAGCTGAGTTTTATGGAAACCAGGAAAAGGAGGGACACGATACATAGTATCTAACCTACGAGAATGAGGAGAGGTGGTAAGAAGTGTTTCCCACATCCTCAACATGAGATCATAGAGAATCTCATGAATGGGTAGGGTAGCTGCCTCCTTAGGAGTTTTAGGATATTGTAAAATATCCAACTCCTTGGCCCTTGGCTCTGTCTCAGGGGCCACAGTGATGGAGAGGCCCCGAGCCACCTCTCGGATGAAGTCTTGGAAAGACATGCCCTCTGGAGGAGACAGCCTGCGTTTAGGGGAGGAGGACTCCTGTGGAAGCATCATCACTGCATCGACAGAACTTTCAGAATCCTCAGATTCTTCTGAGGAATCGAAATATCACCTGTCTGGATGCTCCTGCAGAGCCTAATACCCGTACCGAGCAAAATCGGTATTGGGAATAACTGGTACCGGGGAATCGGTACCGGCGAGCATCAAAGGACAGAGTACCGGCATAGCAGGCATCGATGCCGATGTCAATGCTATCGGTACCGGTTGCGATACCGATACCGAAGCCGGTGCCGGTGCCGGTACCGGTGGAGTTGTCTGTCACTGTACCAAGGACGTCGATGCCACAAGGAAAGCCGCTAGACTGCATATTCTATGGACAGAATTCTCTGGTCCATAGACGCTGTCAATGCCTGGAAATCGGTACCGGTGGAAACTGCCGGTACCCCCAGAGCATGGCACCAGGAGATCTGTCGAGGCCGAGCCATCGAGAACATCCTGGAACCCCGATGATGGTGCTTTGGAAGCCGAAGCCTCCCGCCGGGGTAATTTTGCCAGTGCAGAATCCTCGAGGGCAACGCCAGAGGCATCTCGATGCTTAGAAGGAGATCTACCCTTTGAGGACCGGCTAGACTTATGTTTAGTTACCTGAGATCCACGGGAAGAAGCAGCAGCCCTGGAGGACGTCGATGCCACCGAAGCCGCATCAGAGGGAAACAGGGTACTGAGCTTAGCAGATCGGTTCTGTCAACCCCTTTTAGACATCATAGCACAGGACACACAATCTGTGATGGAGTGGTCAGGACCTAAACATTTTGACCACCATTCATGGGTGTCGGTGACGGAAATGGTACCGCCACATTTTGTGCACTTTTTAAAACCTGAAGCAGGTTTTTCCATATTAAGGAAATTTTTGGGGCCTAAGGCCCAAAAAAGACAGGTGCACCTGAAGAAAGGAAAAGAAAGGATAAATTAATTTTTTAAAAGAAAAGAAATACCGGCAGTACCGGTAGAGCGTCGGGGAAGGCAGACGTGACCACAAAAAGAAATAAGAAATAAAAAAATAAGGAAATACTTCTGCGGTGACAGGAACACGACCTGTTGGCTCCGCGGAAAAAGAAGAACTGGAGAGAGGCAGTTGGGAAAGTTGGGAAGGCAGCACGCAGGCGCTGTGGTATGCTCCCAAAAGCTTTCTGATTGGACGCTGGGGAGCGTTCCCGCGCAGGCTCCGTCGGTACCGACGATACCCATATGTGATGACTAGATTCCTGCTTGTTCCTGGAGATTTTAGCATACACAAAAAACAGTGCATTATGCACCTAGGCTTTAGCAAATGATCAAAAACAAACACACCACTGGGTGCCAAAATATGTGTAAATCACAACAAAATATATATTGGGACCCTCTGTAATTATCACAAAAGTAAATGTAACTATTAACTCAAAAATAATTATTCCCCTCCCTTATGCTATCAAAAAATGTACAATTTCAGCATATTGAATCTTGAAGCTGAAAATCGTTCATATCATAAAAATCTTCATTAGCACAAAATCTTGAATAGCACAGTCATTCACTGTTCACTGAACCTGCTTGCAAGCTTGCTTTTGCACTTAGATATGCATTTTAAATGTCAAAGCTCAACTCTGCTCAGCTCGGCAGTTCACTGAACCTGACCCTGGCTGTCGGTTTTGCCGTCTCCACAATGGCTTTATCAAAGGGCTTAATCGCCGCCGGCTTAGAACTTATTTTCTTTTCTTTTGTAGTTCTAAGGGCTCAGTAGTTCCAAAAGATCCACCACATAGGATGGAAGATTCATGTCCTAATTCCCTCACTCCATCCCCTTGTCCTATCCCTTCTGATGAGTGTGATCAACAAAACTGGACAGGATAGGGCATAGCTCCCTCTTGCCACACTCCTGAGACTTAACTGCACACACAGCCCCTTAATCTTGCCTACAGGGTGGGGGGTTAGTCAGGGACCTTATTTCTTGTGTATGTTAGAAGGGGAATGAAGAAATACCCCATATGCTGACCCTTTCTCTTTATGAAGTTTAACACAGAATTTGCAAGATACAGTATGCACATGCTGCACTTTAACACTATTGGGCTAATTTTCAGCTGGCATAGTGACGATTACATTAAATGTGCAACACCATTTACCTCAATCCATATATTCATCACCATTATCAGTAGAGATAGCGGTGCTGATTAAACATATAGTGCAGTCCTGTGCTAGCACTATCTGTTTAATAAAGGTCTGTAATATTGCAGACTTAAGCTAAACATATAACCTGTCCAGTTGGCAGCTAAATTCATCACCATGCACCCCACCCTCCCACCCTCTCACAAATAATCTTGGGTCACTTAGCAATTTAAAATGGACAGATGTAGGGGAGCATTTCACCTGCAGTCCGGTTTCCTTCGAGGGGGAGAAAGCCGGTTCCAAGGCTGGCGCTGGAGTGGGCAGCCCAGCTGACGTCACCTTGAGGGCTCTATTAAAGATCTTGCCGCTGCTGCTCTTTTGGGAGCGTTTCACCTGCAGTCCAGTTTCCTTCGAGGGGGAGAAAGCCGGTTCCAAGGCTGCCGCTGGAGCAGGCAGCCCAGCTGACGTCATCTCGAAGGTCCTGTTATGGTTGCTGTTTCTACGGCGCTTAGCTGTCGACACGTTTTCTAAGGGGCGTTTTTCAAAGGGGCTTGTTTGGCCCCTTGTGAGCCCCTTAGGAGCCTACGTGGAGGTGGAGTAGCCATATTGCGCCGAATATGCCAGGCGGCAAACGCAAGAAGAAGCAGCCTATAGAGGACTCTCAAGCTGGAGCGATAGAAAAACATGTGGTTTCCACACCGCGAATCTCCAACACAGGTACTGTGCCTTCTGACCCCTTACTCGAGGGACCGAGTTTAAGCTCTGTTGAGCGCACTCCACCGCTTCCTCCAGGTTTCCTTGAACTATCTGGGGATGTGTCTCCTGAGGTTGCTTTTTCGAACTTGCTTCCTAAAGATGTCTCTTGGAGACTTCCGCCTTTGCTTTCTACTGAATCCTCTGTGTCCACAGTTTCTCTCTCGGATGTTTGGCGAGTGGTTTCACGTACTGAAAAAATGCTTGAAGAAACTGTTCCTAAACTTTGTCAATTTACAAAGGAGTCTGTACAAAAATTTCAGTTTCTGGATTCTCAAGTAGGGGCTTTCAGCTCAGCTCTGGTGAAAGTGGAATCGCAGATGAAATTGTTTTCTGATTTTTCGGTTACTCATGCTAAAGATAGTTTCATTTTACACCAGAAGTTTGAGAATCTAGAAAACCTACATCGTTGTAAGAATTTATGGCTTTTGAATTTTCCCAGCTGTTCTTTGTTATCCCCTGAGGTATTATTTAGGACAGGGGTCTCAAACACGCGGCCCGCCAGAGCATCTTGTGCGGCCCGCGAAGCACTTACCGGCGTGTAAAAAAAAAAAAATCCAAACTTGCCGCCGCCACAGTATTAAGCGTCCCGCGGGCCCCTCTGCCTGGCAGAGTCCTCTCCTCCCTGCAGCATCAGCTCCAAAAGCGGCGGCTTTCAGAGCCGCGAAGAGAGAGAGTTTCTCTCGCGCAGTTCTGAAGAGCAGCGAGAGTCTTCAGAACCGCGCGAGAGAAACTCTCTCTCTTCGCGGCTCTCAAAGCCGCCGCTTTTGGAGCTGATGCTGCAGGAAGGAGAGGACTCTGCCCGGCAGAGGGGCCCGCGGGATGCTTAATACTGCGGCAGCAGCAGCAAATATACATTTTTTTAAAATCTACCTTGGCTGATGGTGGGAGGGGGGTTAGGACTGGTAATGGGCTAAGGGGGGGGGGCTAGGACTGGTAATGGCCTATGAGGGGGGTAACTGAAAATGGGGTGATGGGGTAACACTGAAAATGGGGTGATGGGGGGTTAGGACTGGTAATGGCCTATGAGGGGGGTAACTGAAAATGGGGTGATGGGGATAACACTGAAAATGGGGTGATGGGGGGGTTAGGACTGGTAATGGGCTATGAGGGGTAAGACTGGAAGTGGGCTATGGGGGGTTAGGACTGGTAATGGGCTATGGGGGGGCTAGGACTGATAATGGGCTGGGGGGTCTGCTAGGACTGGAAATGGGCTGAGTGGAAGGGGGGCTTGAACTGCAAATGGCTGATGGGGAGGGGGGCTTGGAATGGAAATGGGCTGTGAGGGGAGGGAGCTAGCACTGGAAATGGGCTGATAAGAACATAAGAACATAAGATATGCCATACTGGGTCAGACCAAGGTCCATCAAGCCCAGTATTCTGTTTCCAACAGTGGCCAATCTAGGTCACATGTACCTAGCAGTTTCCCCAAGAGAAACAAGTTCCACAATGCTTGTACTGGGTCAAGCATTGATATCTTCGGTCACTTCTTAATAATGGTTTATGGACCTTTCCTCCAGGAACTTGTCCAAACCTTTTTTAAACCCAGCTACACTAACAGCCTTTACTACATCCTCCGGTAACAAATTACAGAGTTTGATGGGGGGCTAGGACTGAAAATGGGCTGATGCAGTGACTAGAAGGGAGGGGGTGCTGTGTGGGACTGGAACTAGAAGGGAGCTGATCTTGGGGGAGGATTAGAATGGGATGGAGCTGGGAGAGTGAAATGGAGAAGGGAAAAATATTTTGTGTGGGAGGGAAGACAAATCTACAATTGGCCAGGTATTGGGAGAGTAAGTGGGGATTGAGGATGGAGGGGTAAAATTTGAGTGGATGAAATAGGAATGAGGAAAGAGCAAAAGGAGAAAGATTAATATGTTAAAGCAGATGTAGAGGGAGAATGGAAAAAGCTAGAAGAGAGAAGAAAGGACAAATGGACAGCAGACGATGGAGAGTTAGCAGAAGGCACGAAGAAACCAGAAGAAAGTGGCTGGAACAATTGCAACTGAAAAAAAATGCACAAAAGGTAGAAAAATATCTTTATTTTGAATTTATTAACTGGAATATGTCAGTTCTGGGAAATGTGCATCAATAACGTCTGCGCTTTGTTTAGTACAAGAGGAAATTAATTTATAGTTTTATTTCTACAGTGTTGTTGTACATTCCAAGTTTGGCTTTTGGGGGTCCCAGTTTAATAGTCTTGTTTCTAAATTTTGTTTCCTTGTTTGGTGATGGTGTATTCTGCATGTGTAACTGAGCTGAGGTATTCTGTTTATGTAATTCCTATTTGACATTGCTACTTGTTCTCTGTCCCCAGTAGGTCATGTATTGTTATTCTCTGAAATGTATTGATTTAATATTTGCAGTGTTGCCTTTTGATAGGTAGGGTATGGTGCTTTGTGAGTCCTGGTAGTGCTGTTAGGATATGGCGGGTTTGCTATTGGTTCTAAATGGGCAGTGTTTGTTTGTAGTAATTCCTAATGTGCCTGGCGGTTGGCACTGGATTATAGTAATGTAGAAATCTTTTAGTCTTTCTTTATTCATGCACTCATTAAGAGGCATGTTTACTAAAAGTTAGGGTATAGTAACATTATGCAAATATTTATGCAAATGAGGTCCCTTATGCAAATGAGGTCCCACGTCTCATGCGGCCCCCGGGTTATTTTACAAGTCCTCATTTGGCCCTCAAAGCAATTTGAGTTTGAGACCCCTGATTTAGGAAGTACCTGAAGGATGTCCTTCTCTATCCACTAGCCGACTCTTGTGTGCTTCTTAAATGTTATTATTTGCCTTCTAGGAAAATGGTTGGCTTAGCGGATAAGGAGGAGGATCCTCCTTCGGATACTGGGGACTTCAATTTAACTGCCTTCTTGGAAGAGTCTCACGATATGATAGCTACTAGGGCTACTCTATTGGTGACTCTTTCCTCGGAGGATGTTAAAGTTGCCATTCTTAAAAGTTATTTTCGTAGGAAGGAGTTTCAATTTTGTGGGGACAGAGTGGCTATCTTTCCGGATGTCTCTCGGTCTACGCAATTGCGCAGGAAAGATTTCTTGCTATTGAAACCTAGAGTGCTTGCCTTAGGGGCTATGTACCTTTTGAAGTACCCTTGTAAATGTTGTATATCTTTGCAATATGATAAATATGTCTTTCTTTCCTCATCTGAGTTAGAAAAGTGGATCGTGGAACAGGAAAAAGCGCATAAAACTTCATGATAATTGTAGTTAGGTAGCGGGTGGTCTCTACCGGCTGCATTGGTAGGCTACGGTTTTCCCCCTTCTTGTTCAGTTAGGGGGATCCTATGCCTTGTTTTCTTCCTTTTTTATTTCCTTACCATTGATAAGTCTCCCGAGATGTGGGCTAATAATGTGTTGTATTTTTCTTGTATTTAGTTTATTTCTCTGATATTTCTATGTTTCTTTGAATGTAATAGTTCATTGTATAATTATGTAAAATCAAATTAAAAAAAATGGACAGATGTTATCCATATATTTTCTGAAAATATACAGAATATATAGTTCACTGGCTACTAGTGAATGTATAACTTGCTTTGGTTATCAGCATCTATAGTTTTACACTTGTAACAAAGGCTGCCTTTAGTGAGCGTGCAAAAATTTGAGGCCTATTCACCAAAACTGTGTCAGGTGTTTAACATGGGTTTTATTGCGTACGATTAAAGAGTTCAAAAAACAGCTAATGTTCGTATGATTAAAGAGTTCAAAAAACAGTTTGTGTTATCATTGCGATCCACTTAGGATTGTGAAGATAAGTGGACTATAAATGGAAATAAACAAACAAACCAACAATCAAAACAAACTCCTGAGAGAGCTCAATGGCAGTGCGATAACGGAGCTCTGCCGGTAAAACCTGCCAAAGGTGGAAAAAAAAGAAAAAAAAAAAAAAAGAGGTGCAAAACGAGTAGCGGGATGGCAAAATAAAATCTGATGGTAAAGCAGGAGAGACCCCAGTGACAAAGGGAAGGAGCGCAGCTCATGAACGCCCCTTAACACTTTGAACAGCAGTAGGGCAGCTGGCGCGAGGAGTCGCGTGGTGTGAAGAGCGGAGGAAGGAGAGGCCCGGGCGTTCTGGTGGAGAGGGTCGGAGAGCAAGAGTGGTGACCCCGATGGGCTGGCAAGCAGTAAGCCACTTTCTAGTGAAAGGTGATGTGAGCAGCAGTTGGCTCCTGCAGCGTCAGCGAGGGCCGTGAGAGAAAGTGGAGAGGGGAGCCACATGGCAGACTCGAGCGGAGCACAGAAGAGGCCAAGAGCACACGGATTACAGTTAGAGGAGCGGTACCGGAGCAGCGCAAACAAAGAGTAAGGAAGCCGGGGGTAAGCGAGCTCCCCGAAGGGCCCGCAGAGGAGGAGCTGGCTGGGAAACTTTGGCCGGTCAGTTTGAACAGCCGGAGTGTGGAGAGCGGCCCAGATCAAGTGAGCAACGCTGCAGAAGGGCTGAAGTGTGCAGGAGGATTGCAGCAGACTAAAAGGCAGAGATCCAGCAGAGTGAGTGGAAAGTAGGAGAGTAAAGGAGGGAAACTGCTAAACAAAGCCAGATTAACAGCAAAAGAAGGTAATAGCAAAGAGCAGGTCCCTGAAGTAGAAGACCATAATTGCCTGAGCCAAGTGTCGGAACCTGGTGGGAGATTGAAAAAGGAGGGGAGAGTGCGATGGAGAAACAAAGAGGGAGTATGACTGCTAGGAAAAAATTAGCAGAATTTCGATCATCGTCAGTGACCCCAAAAGGAAGAAAGGAGGGGGAGAAGGAAAACAAAAAGGGGGCGGAACAAGGAGATGAGCAGAAAGAAGGGACGGAGAGACCAGGGAGCCCTGGAGTACCCGAAATAAAAGAAACCCTGCAATTCTTACAAGACATCGTGGATCTGAGCTCCAGGGTAGAAGAAACAGAGCAGCAGATGGAACAGCATGGAGAAGTCCTGGAGGAGCTACAAAAAGGATGGGAAGAGCTAAAGTTAGCTCAAGGAGAACTGAGAGAAAAAACGGAGGACCTGTAGGACCGGTCTAGGAGATGCAATTTAAGAGTGAGAGGCATCCCAGAGGACGCTAAAAACAAAAATTGTGAAGAAGTTGTTACAAAAATCTTTGGCTGTGTGCTACGTGATGAGGCACAGGAGGAAGGCCAAGCGGAGGAACCTTTGAAAATAGAGCGAGCACACAGGGGGGCTGGGGCCAATAAGGGATAATCGCCCCAGACACATTGTGGTATGCATGAGCACCTACAAGATCAAAGAACGCCTATTGCAGGCTGCCAGAAAACTGAAGCACATCAAGTAGGAGGGCCACGAGGTGGAACTGTTTCAGGACTTGTCCCAGGGTATGCTACAGCGCCGGAGAGATTTGAAAGAGGTGACAGCCTTCCTGAGGAGGGAGGGGCTGTGCTACAAGTGGCTATATCCTTTTGGCCTTTTAATAACTGTGAAAAGTGTAAATAAGAAGGTGAAGACCAAAGAGGAAGCACGGACTGTACTCAGGAATTTGGGGCTACCTAATCTCCCGGAAGAGGTAACAGGACCAGCAAACAACAGAGCACATACGGTGCCTAAATCCAGGGTAGAAAGTTTGAGATGGCACAGAGTACCAACCACTGGAAAGAGATTGACGCGCCTTGCAAAAGGAAGTCAAAGAGGTGCTTCAGCGACGAATGAAGACGGCTGAGGAAGAGGACATAGAGAAGCCACAATTTCAAAGAGCAATAAAGGGATCGGGTATTAAAAGGTGAAGGTAGGGGGAGGTGGGAGTTGCGCGGGGGGGGCGAGGAGGGGTGATGTTGTATTGTATATATGGTGGGGCAAAAGAGCTTATTAATGGATTGAAGGGGGATCAGGGGAGGGCAGGGGGATGGGTAGAGGGGGGTAAGGCTAAGGGAAGGGAGTGGGAGCAGAGGGAGGCGTAGGAGTAGAGGGGATAGGGCAGGTGGTTTTCTGATAGTCAGCCATAAATTATGGAAGTCGAGTCTCTATAGCAGAGACGGGGAAGGGGAAGGATGGTAAGGAGGCAGTGCGGGGGGGATGGAGGCAGGGCGGGGGGGACGGGAGACGGGAGGGATGGGTAGGGGAAGGAGAGGGGGAGGGGGAAGGAGAGGGGGGAGCGGGCAGGGAGAGGAGTGGAAGCAGGGGGAGGGGGAAGTTAGAGGAAGGGAGGCAAAGCAGAAGGGGAGAGAACACTTACAAGGTGAGTTAAAAGTTGTAACATTGAATGTTAAAGGGTTGAATTCCCCAATTAAAAGGCAGAAGCTATACAAAGAAGTAAGACGTCAAAGAGCGTCGGTGGTGGTGGTTATACAGGAGACACATTTAACAAGGGCAACAGAACATCTGGTTAAATTACATGGATATGGTCAATGTCTATATGCATCAAACACAGTGGAGAAAACGAAGGGCGGGGTGGCTATCTTTATAGCCTCTAAACTCAAGGGGAGGCACAGAAGATCATTCGAGATAAAGAGGGGAGATACATACTGATACAAATACAAATAGGGAATGAATGGTACTGCATACTGAATATCTATGCACCTACAGGGGGGGCAGGGAGCATTTTAGTCAAAACTAGAAGCTGAAGTGGGGTCAGTAGGGGAGGGAAAATTCATATGTGGGGGAGATTTTAATTTAACGTGGAACCCAAAAAGAGATGCTACGGGGAAACGAGAGGGCAAAAGGGCAGATAGAAGAAAATATCAAAATTTTGTAGTACAGCATTGTTTGATAGATGCATGGCGTCTCTTGCATACAAGCAAAAGGCATTTCTCATTTTTTTCCTTAGTGCATGGATCATACTCCAGAATTGATGCAATTTGGGTGACAAAGGAATTGGCGGGTAGTGTTACAGGGGCAGAAATGGATTCTATAACATGGTCAGACCATGCGCTGGTGGAGGTTAGGCTGGCATTGGAGGGGGACGGAGGAGGAACCCAATTCTGGAGATAGCACAGTTACTTACCTGTAACAGGTGATCTCTGGGAACAGCAGGAATAAGTCTTCACATATGGGTATCGTCGGTACCGACGGAGCCTGCGCGGGAACGCTCCCCAGTGTCCAGTAAGAAAGCTTTTGGGAGCATCCCACAGCGCCTGCGCGCTGCCTTCCCGCCTTTCCCAACCACCTCTCTCCAGTTCGAGTTTTAAAGCTGAGACAAAGAGAGAGAGAGGAAAGGAAAGACAGATAGAGAGATACAACTCCTAGGGGAGGTGGGTGGGTTGTGAAGACTTATTCCTGCTGTTCCCAGAGATCACCTGTTACAGGTAAGTAACTGTGCTATCTCCAGGAACAAACAGGAAGGAGTCTTCACATATGGGGACTCCCTAGCTGCAGATGCCAGGGAGGGACCCCATGGTTGTGCCCCCTTGCAGAGGGCTGCACTTCCCCCAATGGATCTCTGGCATCCGACCAGGGTAGGTGGGTAGGAGTCGATTAGGAATGGAACAGGTGTTTGAGGATAGCCTGACCAAACGAGGTATCCCGGCGGGAGTCCTTGTCCAAACAGTAATGGGCTGTGAAGGTATGAACCGAGGCCCAAGTGGCCGCTCGACAGATTTGGTCGATGGACACAGAGTTTAGATGAGCCATTGAGGCTGCCATGGCTCTCACATTGTGAGCTGTGACATGGCCCTCCAGAGAAATGTTCCTACTCTGGTAGGCGAAAGAAATACACTGAGCAATCCAGCTGGACAGTGTTCTCTTAGAGACTGGAAGTCGTAAATGAGAAGGATCAAAAGCAACAAAAAGTTGAGAAGACTTTCTATGTTGCTGTGTTCTTTGTAAGTAGAAAGCGAGAGCTCTCTTACAATCCAAGGTATGAAGATTCCTCTCTGCATTTGATGCATGAGGTCCTGGAAAAAAGACAGGTAAATATACCTCCTGGTTCAGATGAAAAGGCGAGACCACTTTAGGCATAAAGTGTGGATTGGTCCTGAGAACTACCTTATCATGATGGAACCTTGTATAAGGTGGATTAGCCACCAAAGCTTGCAATTCACTGATGCGGCGTGCTGAGGTGACTGCAATGAGAAAAACAACTTTCCAAGAAAGAAATTTTAAGGAGGTGGTGGCTAAAGGTTCAAAGGGTGGCTTCATAAGCTGGCCAAGAACCAGGTTTAAGTCCAATGCCACTGGAGGTGGTCTAATGGGAGGTTTAGTTAAAAGAAGGCCTCTCATGAATCTTGCTATAAGAGGGTGAGAGGAAATAGGTTGTCCATTGAGAGGCTTGAGGGACGCTGCAATAGCACTCAAATGGACTCTTACTGAATTCGTTTTCAGGCCTGCATGGGATAGATGCAGGAAATACTCTAATAGAGAATTCAGAGGTATTGCAATAGAGTTTAGACCCTTCTCTGAACACCAAATGGTAAATCTTTTCCATTTGAAAGCATAGGAACGCCTAATAGAAGACTTTCTAGAGGCATAAATAACATCTCTGACCTGCTGAGAGAGATGAAAATCTTGAAGGTCTAGGCCCTCAGCAACCAAGCCCTGAGATGGAGAAACTGGGGGTTTGGGTGCCATAATGTTCCCCTTTCCTGGGACAGAAGGTCTGGTGCAGAGCTCAAGTCCAGGGAAGGAGCTTGAGAGAGATGCAGAAGTAGAGGGTACCACACTTGGCGTGGCCAATGTGGAGCTATGAGGATCATGGTCCCTCGATCTCTCTGAAGCTTGAATAGTGTTTTCGGAATTAGGGGAATTGGTGGAAAGGCATAAAGGAAGTCTTGACCCCAGTGAAGGAGGAAGGCATCCTTGGCCTGAACTCCCTGAGACGGAATTCTGGAACAGAACTGGGGAAGTTTGGCATGCCACGGACTTGCAAAGAGGTCTATGTCCGGGGTTCCCCAAATTCGAAAAATCCTGGCTACCAGGTCCATGTGGAGGGACCACTCGTGTGGGAGCAGAACTCGACTGAGTCTGTCCGCCCAAGAGGTTTGAATGCCTGGAAGATATACTGCCAGAAGATGGATGTGATGCTCTCTGGCGAAGGCCCACAGTCGCAAAGCTTCGTTGCAAAGCGACAGAGAGCCAGTCCCGCCCTGCTTGTTTACATAGAACATGGCTACTTGGTTGTCCATATGGATGAGGACTGTCCTGTAGCTGAGCAGGGAATGGAATACTCAGAGCTAAGAATATTGCTCTGAGTTCCAAGAGATTGATATGGAGAGAAGTCTCCTGTGGAGACCAGATGCCCTGGGTGGAGAGATCCTGCAGATGAGCTCCCCAACCCATTGGAAAAGCATCTGTTGTCAGAGTTGCTTGGGGTAGCGACTGCTGAAAAGGGGACCCCAGCAACAGATTTGGAGAGGACTTTCACCACTGGAGAGACCAAAATAGGCGACTGGAGTTTGCTATTTTGTCTGACAGGCAACCTGATGCCTGAGTCCATTGGGTGGACAAAGTCCATTGAGCTGCCCTCATGTGAAGGCGAGCATATGGAACCACATGCACGGTGGATGCCATGTGGCCTAAAAGTTGTAACATCTCTCGAACAGTTAAATGGGACTTTAACTGTATCTGGGTTGCTAACTGCACCAAGCGTAGGCAACGGGCCTGAGGAAAATAGGCCCTTGCAGTTGTGGTATCCAGGAAGGCCCCTATAAACTCCAGGGACTGAGTAGGGGTGAGATGGGATTTTGGGATGTTTATTACCAGTCCCAAATACTGAAGGATACGCATTGTGCAGGTTAGAGAAGTCTGGGCCTCTGACTGGGATGGGGCTCGAATGAGCCAGTCGTCCAGATATGGGAAAACGAATATTCCTAGAGTGCGCAGAAATGCAGCTACTACTGCCATGCATTTTGTGAACACCCTTGGTGCAGAGGCCAGACCCAAAGGAAGCACCCTGTATTGGTAGTGCTTTCCTTGAAAGAGGAACTGAAGGAATCTTATGTGTGTTGGATGGATGAGGACATGGGTGTACGCATCCTTGAGATCTAGAGAACAAAGCCAATCCTGACTCTGAAGGTATGGCAGCAGAGTACCGAGAGAAATCATCTTGAATTTCTCTTTGAATAGAAACTTGTTCAATTCTCTGAGATCTAAAATGGGTCTGTAGCCCCCTGTTTTCTTTGGAATAAGAAAATAAGGGGAGTAGAACCCTGAGCCCTGTTGAAGAAGGGGTACTTCTTCTACTGCCCCTTGGGCAAGAAGGGTAGCAATCTCCTCACCCAGAAGGTTGAGGAGAGATGTTGGAGAATTGAACTGTTTCACCATTGTGTGGGGAGGAAGGTTTAAGAAATGAAGCTTGTACCCTTCCTTTATAATGGAGAGGGTCCATTGCTCTGCTGTGATTTGCTCCCATCTGGGAGCAAAGTAAGCTAACCTTCCTGGAATGGTGAGGGGCTCTGGTTCTTCCAGAGCCAGAAAGGCTAAGTTCTCTAGTTGCAAGTCAAAGGCCTTGAGGAGGCTGAGGCTGCTGAGCCGTGGGAGGCCTGGCAGCCTTTGACTTGGCCTGTTTAGGTGGTTGCTGACGCTTTGCAGCAAAACGACCTGCAGAAGATGCCTGCTGACCATAAGCAGGATAGTATCTTCCCTTTTTAGAAAAAGGAGTCTTCTTGAACAATCTTTTCTTAGCAGGAGCAGAGGTAGACTTTGAAAGTCGATCCAAAGCAGAGTTCTCAGCATCCATCTGAGTGGCCTTTGCTTTCCAATCTCTGCCAAAAAGGTTTTCACCTGTACAAGGAAGATTTCCCAATTCATCTTGGACCCAGAGTTCCAAATCAGATGCTTGTAACCAAGCAATTCTGCGTGCACCTATGGCAATAGCCAAGGCTCTACTTACACACTCAAAAGAGTCAAAGGCTTCATGGTTGGAAAATTTGGAAACATCTTAGGCATGTTTAAGCCAAGTGAGAAATTCCTGAGTCTGCAGATGATCTGTGACTTCTTTTAGAAACATCCCCATATAGAGACTATAGGAGTTGATTCTGGCAGCAAGCATATTACCTTGGAAAACCCTTCTGCCAAAAGCATCAAGGGTTCTGCATTCACGTCCTGGAGGATTAGATGAGTGTCTCTTTAAACTCTTTATTTTCCTCATGGCCGACTCTACCACAATAGAGTGGTGCGGAAGCTGAGACTTATGAAAGCCAGGACAAGGAGGGACACGGTACATGGTGACTAACCTACGAGAATGAGGAGAGGTAGTAAGAGGAGTCTCCCACATGCTCAACATGAGATCATAGAGAATCTCATGAATAGGTAAGGTGGCTGCCTCTTTAGGAGTCTTAGGGTATTGCAAAATATCTAATTGCTTGGCTCTAGGCTCTGACTCAGGGGCCACTGTAATGGAGAGGCCCTTAGCCACTTCCCTAATGAAGTCTTGAAAAGACAAGTCTTCTGGAGGCGACATTCTTCGTTTTGGAGAATCTTTCTCCTGAGGAAGAAGTACCGGTGCCTCGACAGAAGCCTCAGACTCATCAGAGTCTTCGGAGGAATCGAAGTATCGCCTGTCTGGATGCTCCTGTAAAGCCCGATATGTGTACCGAGTGGGATCGACATCGGGAGTAAGCGGTACCGGTTCGGTACCAATGGGCATCATAGGACAGGGTACCGTTGCAGTCGACACTGACGCTGATGTCGATGCAATCGGTACCGGCACCAGTACCGTTGCAGTCGACACTGACGCTGATGTCGATGCAATCGGTGCCGGTGCCGGAGTCGGTCCCGGCAACTGGGATTGTTGCGGTACCGAAGGCATCAAAGCCTGCATAAACACCGTTAGGGTGCGCTGCATGGACAGAATCTTCTGATCCATCGACGTCACCAGAGTCTGGATGTCGGTACCGGTGGAGGCCACCGGTACCCCAGAACACAGCAACAGGTGATCGGTCGAGGCCGAGCCATCGATGTCAACCTGTGACCCCATAGATAATGCTTTGGAAGCCGGAACTTCCCGCCGGGGTAATTTTGCCGGTGCGGATTCCTCGAGGACAAGCCCGGAGGCATCTCGATGCTTAGAGGGAGATTTGCCCTTCAAGGACCGGCTCGATTTATGTTTGGTTACCTGAGATCGATGGGAGGAAGAAGCAGCCCTGGAAGATGTCGATGCCACCGAGGCTGCATCAGAGGGAAACAGGGTACTGAGCTTGGCTGCTCAGTTCTGCCGACCTCTTTTAGACATCATGGTACAGGACACACAATCCGTGATGGAATGGTGAGGACCCAAACATTTTAGACACGAATCATGGGTGTCGGTGACAGAAATAGTACCGCCACACTTCGTGCACTTTTTAAACCCGGAAGCGGGCTTCTCCATGAGGAGAAAATTGTTCAGGCCTAAGGCCCAAACCACAAATGCACAGTTGAAGAAAGAAAAGTTTTTGGGGGGGTTTTTTGTAAGAAAGAAAAGAAAAGAAAAGACCGGCGGTACCGGTCTGACGTCGAAGAAGGCAGACGCGACACAGAAAAATAAAGAAAAAAATAAAAAATTCTTCTGCGGTGACAGGAACACGACCTGCTGGCTCCAGGGAAAAGAAGAACTGGAGAGAGGCGGTTGGGAAAGGCGGGAAGGCAGCGCGCAGGCACTGTGGGATGCTCCCAAAAGCTTTCTTACTGGACGCTGGGGAGCGTTCCCGCGCAGGCTCCGTCGGTACCGACGATACCCATATGTGAAGACTCATTCCTGCTTGTTCCTGGAGATTAAATGAATCCCTGTTGGAGGATGAGAGGGTTAGAAAGGAGATATAGCAGGAGACAGTGGAATATTTTAGATGGAATGACAATGGGGAGGTGGCCTGGGGGGGGGGTCTGTGATGGTTACAAGGCAGTAGTGAGGGGAGCTTTTCTCAAATGGGGGGCACGTAAGAAAAGGGAGAGGGAAAAGAGAGAATGGGAATTGAGAGAAAGATTAATGGAACTTGAAGCATTAGATGCGAAAGATGGAAAAGGGACATATAGGGGTCAAGTGTTGGCGGTTAGAGCGGAATTGAATGCTATGCAAGCTGAAATCATACAATACCATATGCAGCTGCTGAAGCAGGGTTTCTTCGAGGGGGGAAATAAGGCAGGGAGGTATATGGCGCAGCGGTTGAAGCAAAGGAAACTAAGATCACAGGTACTGAGAATCAAGGACAGAGATGGGAAATTAGTTTATAAAGATGGGGAAATTCGGGAGGCCTTTAAAAGATACTATCAAGAGCTATACACAGCGCGCGCATCCACAGACCCAGATAGCATACAGAGCTATTTGAATTCCATAAAGCTCCCGATCTTGGGGGAGGAGGATCAGAAACAAGTCAATGAAGCAATTAAAGAGGAGGATATCCTGCAAGCCATAAAACAGTTAAAACCCGATAAGGCCCTGGGGCTGGATGGCCTAACAGCAAGATTTTACAGGAAATTTAGTGAGCTCTTAACTGCGCCATTGCTGAGGTTGTTTAACTTACCAAGGGAGGGGGGGGGGAGTGTTAGCGGATACTATGGGATGGGCTGGGATCACAGTAATTCATAAAGAAGGTAAAGATCAGCAAGACTGTTCATCTTATAGACCAATCTCATTAATCAACCTAGATGCCAAATTACTGGACAAAATCTTAGCAACACAATTAAACAAGGTTATTGGGAAATTGATCCATCAGGATCAAGCGGGCTTTATCCCAGGGAGGCAGGTGGCGGACAATATCAGAAAGATTCTGATTATTAGTTGGTCGGTGGGGCTTGGTAAAAAGGAGGCCTTGTTAATCTCTCTAGACGCAGAAAAAGCATTTGATCAGGTGTCGTGGGCCTTCCTTTTTCGGGTAATGGACAAAATGGGGCTAGGAGGAGAGTCTAAGGGGTGTGTGGAAGCACTGTATTGGCACCCACGAGCATGTGTAAGGGTCAATGGAGCCTATTAGGCCTTTTTTGAGCAGGAGAGAGGGACAAGACAGGGATGCCCACTGTTACCTCTACTATGCACGATATCATTGGAACCATTCGCAGAGTGAGAGAAAGGGAAGATTTGAAGGGTATAACAGTAGGGAAGGCAGATTATAAAATATCCTTGTTCGCTGATGATGTCATTTTGAGCGTTACCAGACCGAGAGGCTCAATACCAATACTAATGTGGGAATTAGAGAATATGGGAGGATATCTGACTTCACTATAAATTGGGCAAAATCGGAAATAATGAATCTGTCAGTACCAGAGGATGAACAGGCGAGATTACGAATGAAGTACCCATCTAGACTGGCTAAGGGGGCGATTAGGTATTTAGGGATCCAAATAAGCAACAGGTTAGAAGTCGTATATGATTTAAACTACAAAAAGCTATTTGGACAAGTAGAAAGTTTATTGGCTGGGTGGGGGCAGGGTTACATCTCATGGTTTGGACGGATAGCAACAGTCAAGATGATGCTCTTGCCACGTTTCTTGTTCTTATTTCAAACACTGCCGATCTCAATCCCCAGGCAACAGCTAAAGTTGTCACAACAAAAAATTAATCGCGTCATGTGGTAAAAGAAGGGCCCTAGGGTTGTGATGTCCATATTACAGAGCTAGGGTAGAGGGGGGCTAGGAGTTCCTAATTTCAGCAAATACTATACAGCAGCGCAACTGAAAATGCTATATGATTGGCATAGAGAGAAGCAAAAGCATTGGTTTCAGATGGAGGAAGATTCTGTTAGGGGCGGAGGATTGGAAAAGCTGGTATGGAAGGGGAGTATATCCTTAGTTAGTAGGGTCATGAACCCCTTTGTAGGGCACACTTTAGGCATTTGGAAACAACACAGGAAAGCGTTAGTCCAAGATAAACAATACATACAAGGAATGACACTAGAGGCCTGTTTTGAGAAGGGACAGGGCCCAGGAGGGTCTATATTGAGGAGGTAGGCACAGCAGGGTCTCACACATATTTCCCAGATCGTGGTTCAGGAGGGACTAAGGGATTTTGAGGGTATCAAGGATTTATATGGATTATCTAGCAATGATATATATAGCTATACCCAGATCGGCCATTTTGTGCGGCAGCAGAGCATATGGAGGGACCTGTGGAGTAATAGAGGGTGGTTCGAGGCTCTCTGCTCAGGGAATCTAGGACAAAAGGGAGCCTTATCGAAGATATATAAAGTGCTCATGGAGGGAGGAGAGGGTAAGCTGGAGTTCATGAAGAAATGGGAGATAGATTTAGAAATACAATGGACTGAAGAGCGGTGGGATAAAGTTCTACAGACAATTGCGAGAATATCTGTTGCTACCTAAATAAAAGAGAATGCATATAAAGTACTTTATAGGTGGTATTGGACACCGACATGTCAAAAAAGATCGGGGTTGGGCTTATCTGATCAGTGTTGGAGAGGGTGCCAGGACAAAGGGGATATGATACACATGTGGTGGAAGTGCGAGAAGATCCAAGGCTTTTGGGATGAGATACTTCTGCTAATCTACGAAATGACAGGACATGGATTACAAAAGAAGCCAGAAATATGTCTCTTGCATCAAAGTGGGGGAGGATATCCTGGCAGGGGAGAGGGGGGTACTACATCACTGTATAGCGGCAGCAAGAAATGAGATAGCACAACACTGGACAGGGGTGGGGGAACCCCAGAGGGCAGGATTTATTAGAAGAATGGAGGATCTGTGTTTGATGCATCGATTGACAGGGATGTGACATGGGAAAGGGGAACAATGTATGACACTATGGCAGCAGGTCTGGAAATGGTTGGGTACATGGAAAGCAAGGGAGCAGGAGGGAGGGCCAATGTAAAGCTGTTTTGTAAACAAAGGTATGGTGCTGTACTACCTGGCGAAGAAATTTATAAGTATAAGAGATACACACAATAGAGGAGCTGAGTGACACTAAGGAGGGTTAAGAGGCAGAGATAACTTAGAGAGCTGGGGAGGGGTGGAGAGAGGGAGGGGGTGGGAAGAAGAATAAACAATAAGTATTGTCGTAATAGAAATTGGGGGCAAATCGTTAAGATGTTGACAGATTGTTGATATAACATGTATGAATAATGTTGAGTTCAGCAGAAGGATTTTGTACTATGCATGGAATAACTCAAATAAAAAAACGTTAAATGAAAAAAAAAAACCCCTCCTAAGACAGATTTTCATATTAGTGGCCAGGAAGGGAGTCTTGCAGCTTAACACAGGTATTGCTGTGGAGGCACATTCTGCGCCCGATCTGATTGAGACGCATAGAGGCAGACCCGATTTTAATCCTGCGGGGGCTAGCAGTGCCCTGTGGGATCAGAATCAGGTCTGGGCATGTATGTGCAGGCTGGAACCCGATTCAGACTGGCCTGTACATACAGACCCCTGCCCAACAACTCAGTCAGGCTCCTGAATGGAGCTGCGGTGCCATGGAGTCCTGTTGCCAGTCAGGAGCCGCCATCGCCATCCACCAACCACAATCCTCATTCCCCGCAGCCCGACCCCCAATCTGGCCTTCCGTTGCCAGGGTCGGGCTGCTGGAAACCCCCTGCACCCCCTCACGTCTCTGCCACTGCCTGGGCCTGCCATCCCCTGATGTCCTCTGAGGTGGAATAAGTCCCCCGTCTAGATCCGAGGCCCCGGACGTACAGAGCAGACTTCAGAATCTGTACATCGAGGGCCTCGGACTGCCCACTGCCCACACTCTCCCTCTGCAACGCCCCCTCCCACCCCCGTCTAAGCCTCCCCGTACAAATTCCTTGTTCGTACGAGGAGGCTTTTGCCGGGGACAGAAGGGGGGCAAATAGTGGCGAAGGACATCCCAACAGGACATTCATTCCCATTATTTGCAGTGCAGAATAGATCCCTAAGTGTATTATCTGCTAAAAGAGTAACTAATGTAAGAGTTAATTACACCCTTATGCATAAACTGCATTGTACATTAGTGACTGTACCATTAACATATGGTAGTGATCACTGCCCCGAGTGAGTGGCACAGCTGCCATTCCCTAAGTGCCAGGCATACCCATTAGTACAGCAGAGGTATGGCAGCTACCATCTAGTAATGTTTGCAGTTAGCCATACGGACTAAAAAAACTTTAATGTAGGGGGAGTGGCTAATTTCCAAGATGGCGACAGAGCAGCACTGAGTTGGAATGCCTAAATGGAAGGTGTTCACACAAAACTGAATTTGGCCACTGAACGATATGAATACTATAACTTTCAAAGACTATCGTTCAACTTTTAGATGAGGGGGAACCGACTTCTTTTCAACCAGCTAAACAGGTCTCAGTTAAAAATAACGCCTTAAAAACTGGGCTTGCACCCGATGTTTAATATTGGCGTTTTATCACATCAATGACCCACTGGTAATGAAGTACAAAATATTCAATCCTTTATAGAAACTGGTATCTAACTTTTAATCTTAAATTTTATAATAAAAATTAAGATTAAAAGTTAGATACCAGTTTCTATAAAGGATTGAATATTTTGTACTTCATTACCAGTGGGTCATTGATGTGATAAAACGCCAATATTAAACATCGGGTGCAAGCCCAGTTTTTAAGGCGTTATTTTTAACTGAGACCTGTTTAGCTGGTTGAAAAGAAGTCGGTTCCCCCTCATCTAAAAGTTGAACGATAGTCTTTGAAAGTTATAAATGGAAGGTGTGACATAGTGGGTCCTTCCAGCCCGGTAGAAGAGGCTAAAAAGCCAGGAACAGGAGTAGGGCTGAGTTGTAAACAAAAGCACATGGCTCCTGGTTACCTTAGAAACCAAGCACAGAGGCAAGAGAAACGCCGGTGCTACCATTCAGGGAATGAGTCACGAGCTAATGCAGGACACCTGCTAGGGGGTGGAGTTGAGCACTGCCCTAGAATTCACCCTGATAAAGAGAGTTCAGTTGAGCTTATGGAGTTAGAAGAAGGGGAGGAAGGAGCTGAGGCATGTGTGCTGGATAAGGAAGCTAATGAGAGCTACGGTGAAGACAGCAGTGCCAGGAAAAAGCCAGAGTCTCTGTGGAAGGGTGAGACAGAGTCTTTCTTCAGGAAAAGAAAATGAACCCCAAGGGAAGGATATAATAAGGGCAGAGTGGATTACCTGCAGTATCCAGGGGAACACAGAAGTGAAAGGAAGCCAGGAAGGCAAGTGAAATCTTCTGTGCAAGGCTTAGGTTGGGAACCTACAGCCAGTCCAAAGCCACAAAGAAAACCTCCACCAGCTAGGCTAAAAGGTAAGTCAAAAGGCTGGTATAAAAATAGTTACAGTGACTGTATTTACCCAGAGGGTTGGAGCTGGGAAGAGAACACCTTTGCTGATAACGTTTGTGAAAGCCAGTATTTAACTCAGGAATATCAGGTGAAACCTGAGGCAGTTAGAAAGGGCGTGGCATCAGGATTGCCGTTACAAATATTTCCTTCTAGCCAGGAAGAGTTAATGGACTTTGAACCTGAGTGTGTGAATATTGATGAAGATATCATGGACTGTACGATATCGCTTGCTAATGAAATAATCTCATTACGCTGAAGGCATGTTTTGAAAGAGAAAGTACAGCACTACTAGCATTGAGAAGCAGAGAGCTGTGAAGAAACAGCATTGTTACGTTGGAATGCTAGATATCAACCTGTTTATTGCTGAAGTAAGCCTTTTCTGTTAAAGAACCTTTGATTTGTCCTTATGCCAGTAAATACCTGGTTTGTGTTACTTTGTTCATGGTGAAATCCACCCCGGGAGGGGAAATAAAATCCTTTGGTTGCTTAAACCACTTTTCCACAACTGCTCCTCATTGATTCGGTGAAGGGACTACATTTCCCAAAAAGCCCAGCTTCAGGATTTGTAAAGTAGCTGCTTCAGTGGGGAAAAACCCACTCACTTAACCTCTACTCACTTATATACGGGGGTTTAAGGAGAGCTGGTGACAAAGGGCAAGCAGAAGGCTCCTCTCGCGGAGCCTTCCTCGGCGAAACCCTCTCCTTCTGCTAGTACCGGACCTATGGATCGTTTTGTCCAACTATCCAAGCAGCAAGTTGGGGAGATACAAGGGGTGCTAGGAGGGCCGATTGAGGGAGATTCGGTGCTTCCTGCCCTGGATGTTACTCTCTCCCCGGATGGGCGTGTCCCGCCATCGGCCCCGAGCATACCGGCATCTCCTCTCTTAGGCGCAGCCGAGAGTCCCTCCGAAGTGGTGGGTGCAGCGGCGTGTGAGCGGGGCCTTCCTGAGGTGAAGTCCGGTAAGCAGCTGGTTACAGCTATTGCTGCAGAAGCTTCGGTGGTGGTTTCAACTTCGGAGGGCGTAACTGCTACTCAGGGTGTGACTGAGCCTAATGTGGTAGAAGCTCCTCTGCCTGTATCGATAGACTCAGAGTCGCCATTGAGTTTTACCTTGCCGCGTCCTCCTGTTATTTCCCTGGACAGCATTTGGGACGTGATTTCTCAATTAGCCTCAGTTGTGAGTCAGCAACTGGTGCTGGCTATTTCTCGGGTATCAAAGCTTGAGGATTCTTGTTCTAAACTCCAGGTAGAGGTTGCTGAAGTTAAATTGCAGCTTACTACTAAGGAGCAAGATCTAACACGGATTTCAGTTGTAACAGAGTCCTTAGTTAAAGAAAATATCACCATGAGGCTGAAGCTGGAGACTTTGGAGAACGTTACTAGATCCTCTAATATTCGTCTGCTTAATTTTCCTATGGTATCTCTGGTTTCTCCAGTTGATCTTTTTAAGAGATACATGCAAGAAGCATTGAAGGTGTCATCAGAGTTAATGCCTCCAATAACTAAAGCTTATTTTTTGCCTTCTGGAAAGAAAACGGGGGAAAAAGGTGGTTGGTCTTTCGGATATGGATTTTCTGGATGTTTCAGCCTTGCTTCAAACTCCTAAGGATGATGAAGTACCTGTATCTACGTTGATTGTTTCATTGGCTTTACCTTCGGATAGAGACTGGCTCCTCAAGCTTTACTTTAAAATGCGTGCTAACTTGTTTTTGGGTAAAAAAATTGCGGTTTTCCCTGATGTGTCCAGGGAGATGCAAAGAAGGCGCAAATCCTTCCTGATTTTGCGACCAGGGGTGGCTCGATTGGGAGCATCCTTTATGCTTAGATATCCCTGTAAATGTATAATTGTATTTCAATCTCATAAGTATGTTTTTTTTTCAGCCAGAGGATCTGTCCTCTTTCATTAATGCTCATATTGTAACTTCTTCTCCCACTGAGTAGTAATTTCCCATCGATAGGAATATGCTTGGTTCTCTGTCTCCTTTTAGCAATCTGAAACCTTTTTCCTTTTCTTAATGAATACAGGGGGGGTCCCTGACCTCTGTATTTCTTCCTTGTCTCGTCCCCTTTCTTGGGGGCTAACGATAATCCTGTTTATATTTGTTTAATTTCCTTAAATCTAATTTTGGTAATAATGTCGACAGGTTTAATTTCTGTACAAGTATGATACTTGAATATAAAAAAAAACAAAAAACTTTAATGTGGTTTAGTGAATAGGCCTCTTACTGCTTTGCCCATTAAATGCTGTTTTAGCATAGAAACTAAAAGTCATGTTTTCTAAAAATCAGCACATACTATCTGCTGCTGCATTTGTATTATTCCTATGGGTGTAGTAGCAGATAGCCACGCACTATCATCTACCGGTAGTAAAAATGGCTCTAAAGGTTTTAGCTTATGCATGCTAAAATTGTTCAGCAGGAGTTTTAGTGCATAGGTCACTAAACCTGCAAAAATAATTTGCAAGTAAATAAATTGACAGCATATCACACCATAGGCTGTTCCTTACAGGTACCAAAACTAAGAATATGAAAACACATTTGAAGAAGAGCATACTAAATGCATAAAGAAAGTTGATGCTGTCACATACGCATTTTCTCTATAGTAGGTGAATCCTACGAAAGGCAGCTGGTTTCCCACAAAGGCTTTAGGAATTGGGAAGGTCTCTACATCTCCTTTATCGTCCTCAATATCATCAAAGTTACTGCTGTCTACATCACTACTCAACTCAGGCACCACGGGCGCTGCAGCTACAAAATAAAGAAAGCATATCATCAATTTTGTCACCAGATTAACTCTCTTAAACCAGTCAGTACTAGAGGAGATCAAACATAAGCTTTCTTTAGAAACTCCGATGACAAGACTTTGACTTTCATACTTTGGACACATCATGCAAAGAGAGAGATCATCAGAGAAAGATGATATGCTTGGCAAGGTAGAAGGTCAACATAAATGTGCAAATAAACAGAAATAAAAGAGAAAGGCCAGCAATGAGATGGATCAATACAATAACAGCAGTTATGGGTGCCACTCTGTTTACTATAAGCTGCCTGACTGAAGCCCAAACACAGTTTAGGACAACTATCCAGAGGGTCGCCATAAGTCAACATAAACTCGACAGCACTTAATCACCACCACCATCATCTTGTAAATTTTATGACATGCTCTGCACAGTTTATACAAATATTTATTCATATATTCAGGATAAAACAGATTTTTTTCATTAAAGCTACTCACATTTCTGCAGAGCCAAGATCACAGTCCTAAATCCCCACACATTATCTGGTTTTCTTGGAGCATGGTCTATTTGGACTATGATCTTGGATTACAAAAACCTGATCCAGGTGACTAAAATGCAAACATAGACCAAGATTTGGGATCACAAACACCTCTGATTTTTTCTCAACAAGTACTTCAGGTACTTCAGGCCGGAAGGTCGGGAGTTCAAATCCCACTAGAGGACAGCAAACTTGGGCCGGAAGGACTGGGGTTTCTAGTCCCACAGGTGCTCCTTGTGGTCTTGGGCAAGCCACTTAACCCTCCATAGCCCATGTTCCCTGTAAAATAGTTATCTCCAAGTTATAATACCCTGTTCAATGTAATTTCAGTTTGTTCAATGTAAACCGCACTGATGCAGAATAGCGCGGTATATAAGAGAATGTAAATAAATACAAATCATGAAAAGTCAGGTATCTGTTATGTTAAAAGTTTCATACTACATTATGTAGGATTTGACAAGTTGGAAACCACACCATGTAAACAGATCCATGTAATTTTTTACTAGCATGTGTGCTGCAATGAAGTTAATACATACTGAAATTCTGTGCAATTATAAATAAACAGAACTCTACTTGTGGGCTACAACAATCACATTCTTTATGACTATTAATGAAATTAATATGGTGGGAATACTACTTTACACAACATTGCAGGTAGGAGATTTATGTGGAGACATCATTGTGACTTACTGTAAGGGACTGCATCCCTGCAATGAGGGAGGAGTAGCCTAGTGGTTGGGGCAAGGTACTTCAGGCTGGAAGGTCGGGGGTTCAAATCCCACTAGAGGACAGCAACCTTGGGCCAGAAGGACTGGGGTTTCTAGTCCCACAGATGTTCCTTGTGGTCTTGGGCAAGCCACTTAACCCTCCATAGCCCATGTTCCCTGTAAGTATTAGTGTATGTGTCTCATATCCCCACATGTTAAATGTATCCCCCAATTGTGTTGTGACCGCTTTGATTGAAGGATAAGGCGGTATACAAAACTGTCTAAATAAATAAAAATAAAAAAATAAATAAATCCCTGCAATACTATCAGAAGCCCAGCATTCATTACTTACATCCCCAGGAATTATATAGGGATGCATGCAAAATTACACAATATTGCATAATTCCCCCGAGTACAGACAGGGCCCATGTTGCTTTGTGCCACAGCATACTGCTATATGTGCTTCTGATCATACTACAGTTACCCTTGAAGCAGGCCCACACACTTTTCCTCCCTCCCTTCTCCCTGTTGTAACTTTGCTCTTAGCAGGGTGCCATGAAGATGACAGAGGATAGATAGCTAAGGGATGCAGCAAGGGTTCTATGTCCGTTGCCAGAGCATGTTCATGTTATCCTGTCAGCACAACATGAGCCAACAAAAAAACCAAAACAAAACCCCCCCAAAAAAACTCAGAACAGTAGCAAATTCCCTGGCAATACCTTCTCCTGACACCCTCTACCCCCTCCCTTAGAGCAGAAACTGGAGGGGGGGGGTGTGTGAAATTACAATGGTAGTAAATAAGCAGTATGTAGTGGCAGTGAGGAGTGATGCAACTAGTAGGGGAAGGCACAAAGTCCAAAAAACTGCACAGATATGAATTGGCAATTCTGGAGACCGCACCTTCAAAAGGATGTGAACAGGATGGAGTCGGTGCAGAGGGTGGCTACTAAGATGATTAGTGGTCTTCATTATAAAGCATATGAGGACAGACTTAGGGATCTTAATATGTACACCTTAGAGGAACGGCGGGATTGAGGTGATATGACTGAGATCTTTAAATGCCTTTGCAGCAAAAATGTACAGGGGGAGAGCCTCTTTCAATTGAAAGCAAGTTCTGCTACGCGAGTACATGGGATGAGAGTGAAGGGGGATAGATTCAGGAGTGATATGCGGAAATATTTCTTTACGGAAAGAGTGGTGGATCCGTGGAATAGTCTCCCAGTGGAGGTGGTAGAGATGAGGACAGTATCTGAATTCAAAAAAGCATGGGACCAACACAGAGGATCTCTAAAGGTAAAAAGGGGACTGTTGTAGTTGTTGATATGGAAGGACAGACTAGATAGGCCATGTGGTCTTTTTCTGTCATCATGTTTCTAATGCAGTAGATGAGAAGCCCAGGCTCTGCTTGTCAACTTGTGAAAGAGTACCCAGGACAGAGGTGAGGCTTTGGGAACCTGCAAGGGAGGCAATACTAAGGGAGAAAGAGGAAACCGGGGAAGAAAAGCATGTGGAAGAGCAAGCAATGTAGACACATTTTGCCATGGCCATCCCGCCGATCACTGGAACATCCCTCCAGCCCTCTGGCCATGCATATAGACCCCTATCCCATAGGTATATTCCCCCCCTACTTCATTTCCTAAACAGAACTCTCCCTCCCCCAAACACACAATGGGTATATGCGCACACATTCCTCATTCTACAACATCCACAGAAACACCTACCTGCAAAGCCTCACCCCTAGGTAAGCATATATGACATAATGTGGGGGAGGGGGGTCTCACTGGATATCTTCCATGAGGGGGCATTAACAAAAGAGGGGGGGGGTAGTGGATGTAACACTGACATCCGCGTTTTACTTCATTTAATGATGGGCTTTTTCAACAAGTATTTACACAGTATGATCAGGAAGGACAGTGTAGGGTTGGAATCCTGTTTCCAAGAGGCAGAGGGAGGATGAAGAGGGAAAGAGGGAGTGTGCTAAGGCAAGCAGTTGACTGATGGGGGAAGGAGCTGAAGGTAGCTAAGGTTGCTGCTGAAGTGGGGGCAGAGGAGGATGGTAAAAGAAGAGCTCTGAGGTCATGGTCATTCCTCACTCCTACATCCTCCCAAATATTGCTCATTTTAACCCCGCATTAACACAGACACTGTGCGTCTCTCACCTCCAAAGCAAGACACACACATTGCACATCCCTGCAACAGCATACACACACATACTCTGTGCGCTTCTTGGCCCTACAGCAACATACATTTTTACTGCAATACACACACATCTCATACCTAAAAGGTTGGCTTAGGGGAGATATGATAGAAGTCTATAAAATAATGAATGGAGTAGAATGAGAATGTAGATCGGTTGTTTACTCCTTCAAAAAGTAGAAAAAGTAGAAAAACTAGGGGACACGCAATGAAGATACAATGTAGCACACATTTAAGTCTAACTGGAGAAAATATTTTATCAAGCAATGCGCAATCAAACTCTGGAATTCGTTACCAGAGGATGTAGTAAAAGCTATTAGTGTAGCTAGATTTAAAAGAGGTTTGAATAACTTGCTGGAGGAAAGGTCCATAAACCACTATTAAAGAGGACCGGGGAAAACCACTGCTTACCCATTGGACAAGCAGCATGGAATCTGGATACCTTTGGGGAACCTGATAGGTACTTCTGACCTGTATTGGCCACTGTTGGAAACAGGATACTGGGCTTGATGGACTTTTGGTCTGACCTAGTATGACATATCTTATATTCATATGTTATTATGAGATTTATAATCTTCTATTTAATATTGTGCAAAAAATTATTTTCATAATTTCCAAATTTTTGGTACATACTGTAATTCCATGGGGTATAAATACTTCAGTACTGCTGTAATCACGTACTGCAAAATTATATAAAGGAGGGTTACTTACTTCCTCTGGGATATACAAAGATCAAATTATAAATTAATCTCTCACTGCTCTACTCATCCAACAAAATAGTCAAGCAATTATATATATCATGACCAATGTTCCCTCTAATTTTCTGTAGGCTGTGTGCGCATAAAATATCAGCTGTGCAGCTTTTGAAAGAAGCTTAAATTTTTGTGCACCACATAACGATACTTGGAGTTATATACTTTAAAATTTGACTACACATCAGAATACAGTATGTACACCACATTTATTTTAATGAAATTAAATGAAAATAGATTACTAAATGAAGCGGAAAATTTTTAGTAATTACAATCACAAATGCGGTATTATTTCATTTAATTTTTATTGAAAGACATTGTTATTTCATGTAAATAATTTATGTATGGAAAAAGAGAATGAGCTTACTATTAACAGTTCATGCTCAAAATTTTTCTCTTCGATCTTTGAAATTTGACCAGTCTGAATAAATTTTATCAAGATCTACTGATCCGCCATCTTGAAGATGACTCAACACGCATCAGCATTTCCAAATGTTCTTACTGTAAGCGATTCCTTATTTTGTTTTTTTTAAACTGTTCATCAAGCTGAAACCACACTCGCAATCTGCACTAGAAGCCAAAAATATTCCACCAATATCCATCAATTTCGCTAAAACTGCAAAGTGAGCATTCTGAAACGCCAAAGTCACCATATCCGGAAAACTGTTTATCAGTTTGCTTTTGATTTTTTTCTGTGACTAAGAACTTGAAGTCATTGTACTGCTGAATAACAATATATTCCTCCATAAGAAATTGTTTGTACTTTAAGCAGAGTGATCGGACGTTTTCAATTCCAAATTCATAATCACACTGTACTATTGCTGTCAAGTCAAAAGCAGACCATTCCTCAATTTCATTTTCAGGAAATCTTTCCCCTAAATGCAGACACAGCATATTAATGAAAATAACTGTGGAACCAGTATCCACTGAAACGTCTCCAGGTATCTTGTCGAGAGGATTTTTAGCATTATCACTCCATTTTACTGTGTCACCCAAGTATTGCATTCGGATTTTGTTCAGCTTACCCTGTGCAAGATGATATGCTTCCAGTGGTGTTGGCCCACGTTTTTGAAATGCCATTGTTAATGAAGCTACTTCAGATAAAACATCATTCAAAATTTGCAGTGTTATAAAAAGCTAAACAGCCATCAATTCCATATAACAGTACTTTGCAATGGGATCATTATCCTTCTCTTCTTCAAAGTATTTTAATAATGGATCATAATTTCGAATAATTGCTTGAAGAGCAAAATTTCTAGATAACCACCGCACTTCGTTCAGAGGTCTAAAAGCAATTGACTCGCATTCAGAAGCATCTGCTAATTCTTTAAATTGTGACCTTTTAGTAGAAGATCGACAAAAGGTTGTGTAAACAGTTCTCATGAAAGTTGTAACTTCTTTCATCAACTTTACTTCCTTCCATAATTCAGAGAGCCCCAAATCTTCACAATGGGCAACACAATGCTGCTGCACTAAATGCAAAACGTTTTTTTTTAGCTGTGCAGCAACACCATTTATTCTGCCTGACATGACAGAGGCACCATCCGAAGTAAGCACAAGCTTGTATTTCCCATAGAATTCCCAGAGTGCACTAATTATTGATGCAGCATCACATGCTTCAAACTGCAGCATCCCACTAAATGAAGTTTTATACAGACATTAATTTACTGGCCGATATTTGAAGTACAGTATTAAGTATTTGTTGACAGAAATGTCTGTGCTTTCATCAATAGTTAATGTATGATACGCTGCTGATGCAACATCTGCTATGAGCTTATCTTGGACATTGATGTTTAGAATTTCAAGAAATTCAAATGAATAGTTTTTGCTTCTCCAGCTTTCAGGTATGATTATGTACTTGGACATGTATTCATTAATATCTTGAACAGAGAGCATGGAAATATTCATCCGAACAGCCAGCAAAACACTATCAATTAGAATTTTAATTTCTTCTGGTGTAGAACACTTCCATTCATTACTAATTTGCCTTTTTCCTTTTTCAGCGGTGCTCTCAAGCAACAAGTTAAATAATCCTCCTCTTAAATTTGGATTTTTAGCTCTAAGTTTCTTAACACTTTCACTATGAGACTTACTAGACAGATGTCATTTCAAAAAGTCCCGTTTCCACACATCATCCCAAAATCTGCCACTCGAAAACTCTGTTGGCTTTTTGCATCTTGGCAGTATAAACAGACTACTCCGTCATCCTCTTCATAAGTGAATATTTCACGCAGTTGAACGCACGTTTTATCCCGAGATTTCGGTGTCTCCGTTTCAACGATTTCTTCAAGCCATTCAGGCTTAAAAGCTCTGGCCGTTCTCTTACTTTTGTACCTCTCATCGCTATCGGTTTCGACATTTTAAAAATTAATTTCTTTCAGTTTTCAATGTAATAAAAAATTTAATAATGCAATTCGAATTGCAGATTACAACTGTACTACTCACGCATGTTGCAAGCCAAAGTATGGAAGCGGAAGTTTCTCAATGCACCAATTAAAGTTTAAGACCAAAGATCTTATATCCTGAAGGTCTATAAGATTGCACTAGAAAATATTGTTGAACTTATGAAAACCATAAATACACAACTTTTAAATTTTAAGACGTCTCTGTTTTCTATCAGAACCATAATTTTTGTGCGCTCTGTTGTAAACTATGTGCACTCGCTCGGCGAGGTATGTGCGCGCGCACTCTCGCACAGCTTAGAGGGAACAGTGATCATGACTACCTACATTTACGAGTACAATATATTATAATATTAATTTAAATATTAATTTTAAATGAATTAGAGAATAATTTGATCAGTAAAATATAAATGTTTTTATCGTACTGGAATTTAGATCATGTATCATCAACATATTTACAATTTAATTGTTCTTGTTTGACATAAAATTGGGAAGAAAATACTATACCAATAAACAGGGCCGGATTTACCTATACGCCATGTACGCCATGGCGTAGGGCCCACAGCCGGCAGGGGCCCACAAAAAAAGAACCAGGTAATTTTTTTTTAACTCAATTAAAAAAAAAACCTGGTGGCTGCCGCCGCGGGGGGGGCTCTGCTGCCGCGGGGCCCCGTCTACAAGGTGAAGCGGTGCGGTGCGGTGCGGTCGGGTCGGGTCGGGTCGGGTCTCTCCCTCCCTCCTTCCCTCCCTGCAGGCTGCGAGAGACGCGAAGATAGAGCGTCTCCTCGCGTCTGTGTTAAGCCCGCAGGGGCTGATGGGATTTCCCATCAGCCCCTGCCGGCTTAACACAGACGCGAGGAGACGCTCTATCTTCGCGTCTCTCGCAGCCTGCAGGGAGGGAAGGAGGGAGGGAGAGACCCGACCGGACCCGACCCGACCGCACCGCACCGCACCGCTTCAGCTTGTAGACGGGGCCCCCGCGGCAGCAGAGGGGGCCCCGCGGCGGCAGCCACCAGGTTTTTTTTTAAATTACATTTTTCTTTAGGCCGGGGGGGGGGGGGTAGGACTGGTAATGGGCTATGGGGGGGGAAGGACTGGTAATGGGCTATGGGGGGGGCTGGGGGGGGAAATGGACGGGGGGGGGTAGGGCGGGTAAGGGGCTATTGGGGGGCTGGGGCTGGAAATGGGCTGGGCTGGGCTGGGCTGGGGGGGGTTAAGGCGAGAGGTGGGCTGATGGGGTTAGGACTGGTCATGGACTGTGGGCTGTTGGGGGGGGCTTAGAACTGGCAATGGGCTTTAGGGGGGGGTTAAGACTGGTAATGGGCTGTGGGCTGATGGGGCTATCTGGTAATGGGCTATGGGGGGGGCTAGGACTGGAAATGGGCTGGGGGTTAAGACTGGAGGTGGGCTGATGGGGTTAGGACTGGTAATGGGCTGTTGGGGGGGGTTAGAACTGGTAATGGGCTTTGGGGGGGTTAAGACTGGTAATGGGCTGTGGGCTGATGGGGGTTGTCTGGTAATGGGCTATGGGGGGCTAGGACTGGAAATGGGCTGGGGGGTTAAAACTGGAGGTGGGATGATGGGATTAGGACTGGTAATGGGCTGATGGGGGGGGGGGTAGGACTGGCAATGGGCTATGGGGGGCTGACTGGAAATGGGTTGATGGGGTTAGGACTGGAAGTGGGCTGATGGGGGGTTAGGACTGGTAATGGGTTATAGGGGGGGCTTAAACTGAAAATGGGGTGATGGGGGGGTTAAGGACTGAAAATGGGGTGATGGGGGGTTAAGGACTGTAAGTGGGGTGATGGGGGGGCTAGGACTGGTATTGGGTTGGGGGGTTGCTAGGACTGGAAATGGGCTGATGGATGGCTAGGACTGGAAATGGGCTGATGCAGGGACTAGAAGGGAATGGATGCTGGGTGAGGCTGGAACTAGAAGGGAGCTGATGTTGGGGGAGGATTAGAATGGGCTGGGGCTGGAAGAGTAAAATGGCCAAGGGAAAACATTTTTGTGTGGGAGGGATAAAAAATCTACAATTGGCCGGGTATTGGGAGAGTAAGTGGGGATTGAGGATGGAGGGGTAAAATTTGAGTGGATGAAATAGGAATGAGGAAAGAGCAAAAGGAGAAAGATTAGTATGTTAAAGCAGATGTAGAGAGAGAATGGAAAAAAATCTAGAAGAGAGAAGAAAGGACAAATGGACAGCAGACGATGGAGAGTTAGCAGAAGACACAAAGAAACCAGAAGAAAGTGGCTGGAGCAATTGCAGCTGAAAAAAATGCACAAAAGGTAGAAAAATATCTCTTTATTTTGAATTTATTAATTGGAATATGTCAGCTCTGGTAAATGTGCATCATTAACATCTGCGCTTTGTTTAGTACAAGAGCAAATTAATGTATAGTTTTATTTCTACAGTGTTGTACATTCCAAGTTTGGCTTTTGGGATTCCCAGTTTAATTATTGTCTTCCTATTTCTAAATTGTGATTACTTGTTTGGTGATGGTCTATGTTCTGCATGTGTAACTGAGCTGAGGTGTTCTGTTTATATAATTCCTATTTGACATTGCCACTTGTTCTCTTTCCCCAGTAGGTCATGTATTGTTGTTCTCTGAAATGTATTGGTTTAATATTTGCAGTGTTGCCTTTTGATTGGTAGAGTATGGTGCTTTGTGAGTCCTGGTAGTGCTGTTAGGATACGGCGGGTTTACTATGGGCAGTGTTTGTAGTAGTTCCTAATGTGTCTGGCAGTTGGCACTGGATTATAGTAATGTAGAAATCTTTTAGTCTTTCTTTATCCATACACTCATTAAGAGGCACGTTTACTAAAAGTTAGTATATGGTAACATTATGCAAATATTTATGCAAATGAGGCCCCTTATGCAAATGAGGTCCGCACCCCCCTTGGGCCGCCCCTGCTGGGGGCCCACAATTTTTGTTGGCGTAGGGCCTCACTCAAGGTAAATCCGGCCCTGCCAATAAATTAAAATTAGAAATGTATAAAAGTATAATCATATTACATTGTATATACAGTAAACATGTTTAGGAGTTAATGTTGCATCAGGTGGATGAATGACGAAAAAGAGAAGTACACAAATTGTCTGCAGAAACAAAATGTGATGTCCTCTTCAAATCTCTCTTCTCAACATACTACTGATGAACACCAAGAAGCAGAGGAGGACTGGAATGATTTGCATCTGCTAGCTTGTTTTACTATAATGTTACATACACTTTTGTGAATAGTTTTTCCACATAGTATACTATATTGAATAACTTTATTTGCCCTAGCATCACAGAAGTAAAACATTCTTATAGATTATATGGTACGGAAGTTTATTTGCACAGAATAAAGTATACTCACCTGTAGCAGGTGTTCTTTGTGGACAGCAGGGAAAATCCTCACAATACAGGTGACGTCATCCGATGGAGCCCTGCATGGGATGGTTTGAGGAGCAAGCAAGCCCCACATGTAGCGAACAACTAAGGGCTGTACAGCAATGAGGTTTTGCCTTCTACACCATGAAGATAAGCTCCAAATGCACTGAGGTGAACCCTTGGAGAGTTGGATTTGTGTCCAAACTCTGAAAAGTGCAAAAGGTATTCATGCAGTGTTTGTCTGGGACAGGCAAAAGGATCTATGGAGTGTGCCTCACAGACAGCAAATCTCTTTTGCCTAAAAGCATAAGACCTTCTCAATGAAGTACTCCTGGATACCAAAAGGATATTAGTGACATCAGCTGGCAGAATGAAAGTGGATAACTGTAGCCTCTCAACATCTAAGATGTGAAGGTAGGGACTCTATGTTGGGATGCAACATTGTTCTGTTCTCCTGCAATATCAGATCTGGTGCCTGCCCCAGATGTATCGCACCCTGAATGGAGAGTTCTAGCAGTAAAAGGAACTGTTGGGGCAAGTGGCCTCATGCTGGAGGGCCAGGGGTTCAAATCCTGCTACAGGATAGCAACCTTGGGCCGAAGCATTGAGGTTTCTAGTCCTTCCTTGGGCAAGCCACTTAACCCTCCATTACCTCAGGTACAAAAACAGACTGTGAGCCCTTCAGGGACAAGGGAAATACATATACACAGTACCTGAATGTACACCGCTTTGATTCGGAAAAAAGCAGTATATGTTGTTAAGTGCCGTCAAGTTGATGTTGACTCCTGGCAGCCCTCTGGATAGTTGACCTAAACTTTGTTCAGTCTTCAGCCAAGCAGCTCATTGTTGACAGAGTGGCACCCATAACTGCTGTTATTGTATCAATCCATCTCATTGCTGGCCTTCCTCTTTTATGACCTTCTACCTTGCCAAGCATTGTCTTTCGCCAATGATCTCTCTCTTCACATATGTTATGTTCAAAGTATGAAAGTCGAAGACTTGTCATCTGAGCTTCTAAGGAAAGCTTAGGTTTGATCTAGTACTGACTGGTTTGTTCTTCGGGCAGTCCACGGTATACACAGTATTCATCGCCAGCACCAGAATTCAAAGGCATCAATTTTCTTCCTATCTTTTTCACTGTCCAACTTTCACATCCATATGATGTTATTCAAAATACCATGGCCTAGATAAGTCGAACCTTTGTGTGGACAGAGACATCTCTGCTTTTGAGGATCTTATCTAGATCCTTCATAGCCATTCTGCTAGTCCTTTCTTTATTGATTGTTGATCCAAGTAAGCAGTACATAAGCCTAACTAACTAAATAAATAGTTGTCTGGGTCTATAAGGAGCAATGAGAATCATTATTGTCTGTTTTGAATTTCAGGATGGACTTGGCAATGAGAGGTATTGGAAGATATGCATACAGAAGACCCTCCCCCCAGCAGAGAAGGAAAACATCTGAAGCTAGTTTGCTGTGTAACCCTACTCTGGTCCAGAATTGAGAGACCTGGGCATTCTAAGGAGTGGCAAAAAGATCTATCAAGGGGGTGCACTTCATTATTGAATATTTTTATTTTTATTGTAAACTGTCTTTGACTGTCTACATAAAGGCAGTATATCAAATAATAAACCATAGCCATTAGCAGTGTCTTGGTGCTATGGTGTGTTCTAAGGCACGATTGCCTGGCATGGAAGGAATTGTTCAATTCTGAAAAAGGTAGATTTGTTGCAAACTGCTTTCTCAGCTAGCTTAGCTATTAATGGTACATTGGAGATCTGTCTATAGTTGCTAGGATCTGTTGATAACCGATTTAGGATCCTTTAAACAGATAATATAACTTTTCAAGACTTTCGGACATAGTCTTCGGTAAGACTACTGTTTATCAGATGCAAAAGGTAAGTAGAAAAGTATGATAATAATTCTCTCAGGAGATGCTCTCAATGTTTATTTAATTATTTATTTATTTAGCAATGCTTATATATCGCTTTTCACTGGGTCAAAGCGATGTACATTCAGGTATGGTATATGTTTCCCTTGTCCCCGAAGGGCTCACAATCTAATGTTATGTACCTGAGGCAACAGAGCATTAAGTGGCTTGCCCAAGACCACAAGGAGCACCAGTGGGACTAGAAACCCCAGTCCCTCCAGTCTGAGGTTGCTGTCCTCCAGTGGAATTTGAACCCCTGGCCCGAGGTACCTTGCCCCAACCACTACGCTACTCCTCCCTCCAAGTTTGATTTACTGCATCTTAATTTTTGTAAAGTGCGGTAACTGCAAAACTTTCAAGCACTTTAGTAAATAGGCCCGTTTATTTTTGTTTATAGGATATATTTTACTGACATTTTTTTCTTAAAGGCTTCTATAAATGGGGCCGCTGCTACCCAGTAAGTATGGTAAGCCAATGTATATGGATGCTGAGCACAGGTTAGCATCAGAGGTGGGCATGGCCCAGATGTTTTGAACTATGACATGATCCTTCAAGGTTCAGGCCAGCCTGGGAATATGCCAAGGCGATGCAGTCCATCAGCCACAAGGACAGCGTGCACTTAGAAACAGCCTTCCCAGCTTAATAGGGTGAAAAGAGATGAACAGATGGGTGGAACACCGGTGAACCTTGGTACACTTACAGTCCAGCGTCTGCAACACTGCTTCTCCCCAGTTGGCGTGCGGCTTCGGGAGGAAAGGCCACATCCGCTATGGATAGTGCTGGTCTCCCAACAGGAACCGGAGGTATTTTCTGTGACTTGGGTGAATCAGGATGTGTGTGTATACACATCCTTGAGATCCAAGGAGCATGGCCAGTTGTCCTTTAGTAGGTAAGGAAGCATCATCCCTAGTGAGACCATCTTGAATCGCTCACGCACAAGAAATCTGTTGAGGTTCCAGAGGTCTTTTTGGAGACAAGGAAGTACCTGGAGTATAACCCCTTCAGTCAGCAGAGTGAAGACCTCCTCCTGCAACAGGCTTCGGTGCAGTGGGTCCCTGGGGTACTCTCTTTGGATGAAGGGAGGTGGCAGCTGGGCAGTGCAGCCACTATCCTTGCTGGATGAGCTGCAGCACCCAGGTGTCCAAGTTGATAAGGAGCCACCTCTGGGCAAAATGGATGAGAAACCCCCTACCTGAGGGGGAACTCCAACAGGCAAGGGTTAGTTGGCTATGCTCTTGAGAAACCAGTCAAAAACCTGCCCCCCCCCCCCCGCCCTGGGCTGTGGAGCTGGCTGGACCTTCTGAAGCTTCTCCAACCGCTGTTGGCATGGGGCCTGTGCCTTTGGCTGGGCACTCTGGGGCACCAGATAGTACTGGCACGGGAGTGTATAGAAGGCCTTCTTACCTTAATACTTCTTACGTGAATGATCCGCAGTTTTCCTCAAGAGCCTGGAGAGCGTCATGTGCTCCTTCTCAAGTTCTCTCACTTTCTTCTCGACTGGCTTCCCAAAAAGGTTCTCTCCACTGCAGGGAATGTTGGCCAGCTTATCATGGACTCATTGCTCAGGTCAGAAAAATGGAGTCTGGACAGCTGCCGGGCACTGATGCCCACTGCTACCACTCTGCAGACAGACTCAAAGGCATCATACGTGGCTCGCATGGCATACTTAGAGCAATCTTTGCCATGGCCTACCAGGGCATGGAAGGAGTTGAGGTGGTCAAGAGTGACATGAGCAACAAACTCTGCCAGGTCCAACATGATGCCCTTCAGGAACATACCCATATACAAATGGCAGGAAGGGATCCGAGCCACCAACATGATGCCCTGGTAGCATCTCCTCCCAAAGGAGTCCTGGGTCCTGGCCTCCCATCCCGAGGATACCAAGGAGTGAGTCTTGGTGCTCCTTCACACACTTCAAGGCTGACTCAATCACAATGGAGTAATGTGGTAGTTGAGGCTTGTCAAAACTAAATGCCTTCTGGAGCCAGTACATCGCGTCCAGCCACCAGCTAAAGGTGGGAACCATGAGGGGAGTTTCCCACAGCTAAAGCAACAGTCTCTGCCTACTTGGCACCTAAGGGTACTTTAGGAGCTCAAGTACCTCCGCCTTTGGCTTGTCCTCCACCTCAAGAGAGAAGGGTATAGCCTTAGCCATATCCTGCACAAAGTCCTGGAAGGACATGTCCTCTGGAGGGGGGGGGGATTTACACCACTCTTAAGGAGGGGACAGATCAGAGGGAAGGTCAGGAGATCTTCTGTCTGAGATGGCAAAGCACTCCTCTGTTTCCCAGTCCTCAGATTCCAAGAGGAAATCAAAGTAGCATCGAGTTTCCCCCTGCCGCCTACTCCAGTTATGCAGAGAGGGCAGACAGCGGTGGGACCCAGGGTGCACCCAAGTGAGAAAGGGGGTGTCTTGGGACATCAGAACTCAATATGCTTGAGAGGGAGATCACTGTGCAAACCTGTGTCAATTCCAATCTCTCGCCCGATTTGCCTGCCTCCACCGACAGCGAATGGGTCTCCAGGATGGGCTGGATGGTGTGTGGTGATGAAGCTGAAGGCATAGCAGAGCCTGCATGCCGCAAGGCTAAGACTGCCACCATGTGAGCCTCAAGGGCCCTCAGGCATTCCTCCAGCACCACCAACTTGGAGGGGACCAGGCCGGGATTGCAAGTTTGGCCACCGGTGCGGATACCTCCAGCGGGATTCAACGATGACATGTTCATTGGGAGACATCCAGCCACCCTCAAGGGCTGTGGGAGTCGATTCCTCCTGCCAGGGAAGCTTGGCGGGCTGCTCCCAGCCCTCACTGTCCAAGTTGTGCTAGGAAAGGCTGTGCTGCCGATGCACCCTAGGCTTGTCCCTATGCTCAGGCGCCCCTTTCAATGCTGACAGATCCTTCCTCTATTCCGGTTGGATATCGACAAACAGTCTCCGCTTGATGCCCTGGCCCTTCAGGTTCCAAATGCACCTGGGCATCCCGTCCAGTTGATGCCTTGGCAGAACTCCACAATGGCATTGCTGATGCTGGAACCTAGGATGCTGAATCAGACATTCCGAAGAGAGACTCCTCCTGCTTTTCCCGGCCCTTAATATATTTTCTTATTGGTATCCACACAGAGAGAGAAAGATAGAAAATGTTGGCAACCATTTCTGCTACAAAATTATCTAGGCAAAAAAGATACAAAGAGACACTAAAAGGGATCGAATTAGTACAGGTTTGAAAACTGTGAGCAGTAGGGCCAATCGCTGAGGCTTCAGTCTTGGCTACTGTTACATCTTTCATTACTTGACAATCTGTGCCACTGCTCACATTTCAAACTTGTGCTAATTTCATCTTTTTTTATGTCTGTTACAATGTGTCCATATCTCTCTATGCAGTTACATATACAATTAAGCAGAACATAAGAACAAAGATGAGGAGCCTGGAAATACCATGAACAATGTGGTAAAGTATGTTTTCCCAAAATCACTTAGATGAAGCGTATTCTCAAGCTCCAGCACATGTCAAGTTCATGGAGTTAAATGCAGTGCAAAGTAAATGCCATTAACAATGGAAGCAACCTAAAGCAATCCAAATCAAATTCTGGCACAGATGTGCAAGTTTGTGAACCACAATCTCTTCCACTAAATGTTCAAAAGATAGACTATACTGCATAAGTAAATGTTAATTATACCTAAACAGTATAAAGACTAACTGCTGCTATACTGGACTAGCAGCATGTTATCTTTAATGCAGGGAAACAAGAGACAGTATTTTCTATACAGAAATGTTATCTGAAACTCAGACAGTAAACAACCAAGGTGAAATTTCCAGATGCTGTCAGAAAAGTATCATAATTGAAAAACGGTGGGAAGTTCAAAGACTGGCATGTTCTTAAGAGCTAGTTTTTAAAGCTAAAATCACAATTCTGTGCAACTAAAACCAAGAGATTCTTTTAAAAGCATGTAATTTAAATTATACAAAAATGTGGTGTTCGACAATTCAAAACATTAAAAAAGTTACAATAACTTACTTTCTCGCATGCTATTCCAAGTCCACTGATCATTCTTAAAGAAAGGATGTTGTTTAATTTCTTCTACTCCATTTCTCCCCAGTCGCACATCCCTAAACATAGCAATTAATCCAATTTAAAATGGGTAAAAACAAAACAAAAAGGGCTTTTGGTGTTCTGCACCTGTCCCTTCTGCCAAACACTTAAAATAGGCTCTTCCACAGCTCCACAACTAAGGTAGCAAAAATAAAGACAGCGAATTAATTCATTGAGCTCTCATTAAATCAGTTCATCAGTTTCTCCCTCATCCATGGTTTATCTCTTTCTCATTTCACAATCTGCAGTTAATCTCTCTGTAAGAGCTAAGATGGCTGGGATGCTGAATGTGCCACGTGTGGCGTATAGCATTCTTTCATCTAGACTTGTGTGTAAAGGGAGAACACAGGCAAAACAGTTTTAAATTAAAAAAGAAAAAAAAAACCTCAACTGCAACGTGTAGACAGTCTGCCAAACCAGATGACAAACCTTAGGACATAAATGAGGTCTAGGCTCATTTGCAATAATTCATTACAGAGTTTGCACTTACGAAACAAAAATCAGTAAGATAAGTATTACAAACTCCACAGCCCATCCCTTGCCCCCAAAATTGACCTTTCTGTGTCTGCTATATACATGTATACCACATGCCCCATAAAAGTCCATACTCAAAAAAAAAAAAAAATACAGTAGAAACATAGACTTCAGAGGAGCCCAGAAAACAAATCCAGAGGTAGAAGTACCAATAAATTAGAAGACAGAAGCTCATTCCTTCTTGTCACATTTAAGTGCCTTAGTAGTGATGGTGTACACACAGAGGGCATCTGTTTTAAATAAAGACCCTAAAGCACTGGCTGTAATGTTAACAGAAAGATCTGCATATGTGAGGCAGGAGCTACAGGGCATAGTAACAGTATTTAACTCTTTTCACGTATTTCTTTCCTGTCCTTCAGCCATTCCTTGGACTCCAGGTCCGGAAGCAACTGCTTGAAGCAACTCTTTCATAACAGCATGCCTCCCCTACGCAGTCAGCCTTATTCAACTCACTGTGATAAGCCTCTCTCTTACAGTGCAGGTCAACATACAGCACATGTGGTTTTCCATTTTGTTTATTACATTAAAAAGAGCATACTACAGGGACTTGGTTATGAGCAAGACTAATAGTACACCACAAGAGGAAAACGTCTGTAGTTTTTCTAGGAAAACCTATGCGCTCATCATCTGAACCTACAGCTTGAAAGGAGTGATTTTACTCAACAGGCATCTATGCACAATGAGGTTTATTTATAAGAATTCCTGTAAAAACAACACTTTATGTGCAAAACATCCTGTCAAAGTCCCAACATATTTACTCTCATGTGAGTGATCCCTGCTTTCCAGAACAGTTTTATTTATTCTTACAGGTTCTTTGCAATATGAAACACACTGTCCTTTATGTTACAGGAGATCCAAAGCACCACTGCTTTCATATCTAACATGTGGGTTTCATGTATAATAGACATTAGGACCTAAATGACACAGAGGCTGGTGGTGCTTTCTAGATTAGAACATAAGAACATAAGAAATGCCATACTGGGTCAGACCAAAGTCCATCAACCCCAGTACCCTGTTTCCAACAGTGGCCAATCCAGTTCACAAGTACCTGGCAGGTACCCAAAGTCCACAGCTTCCACAATGCTGACCAATTGAGGCATAAGCTTTTTGAGGACAACAGTCTACTTCATCAGATGTTCAGGATTCTTCACTGAAATCTCAGATCTAAAAGTAGATAGGACTCATCGGGCTCTCAACTTGCTTTCTTCTTGAGGCCATTGATTCTTTCTAATTAGGTTATTTGTGTGTTTATTTCATTGAACTGTATTTATATCCCACCCATTTCTAAGTACCTAACATGTTCTTCGACCAAGGGGCTAGATACAATTGTAATCACCAATAATTCCATCACTGTTCTTCTAATTTACAGATCTCCAACTGCTAATTCGGATGATCTAGATCACCTGTTAGAATTAGTATGTCATTATAGCTCTCCTGTAACTTCTCTCCTACCAATGGGTGATCTCAACCTCACTATGCTGCCACCTAGAAAATGTACTACTTTTGTGACTGCTATGGAAGCCCTAGGATTTGAGCAAATCATTAATCACCCTACACATAATAGAGGTTACATACTTGATTTATTACTTATATCAAAGTACTTTCCTTCACACAATCCTCTCTACACACTCACACTGCAAACTATTCCATGGTCAGACCACAAAATTATTAATGTCAATCTGTTACTTCACTTAACAAAAATCAGCCCGTTAGAGACCACTGACTGAACATAAAGATCAACTCTTGAGTAAGGTACTGCCATGCATTCAACATGCTTCTAATGATCTTGATGTAATTATTCAAGTCTGGAATGATGCATTCAGCACTGAATCAAGTATAGGCATCATTGAGATTGAGAGAGCAGTATAGGCATCATTGAGATTGAGAGAGCAGAGCCTATTTCTTTCCTGAAGGTAAGGAACTAAGGTCCCTAGCGAGACCATCTTGAACTTCTCCCTTAGGAGGAACTTGTTGAGATTGCGAAGGTCAAGAATAGGCCGAACCTCCCTGTTTTCTTGGAGGTGAGGAAATAACGGGAGTAGAACACTAGGTCCAGGGCTCTGACGTGATGAGAGGCCATTTGTGGGCAGTGGATTAATCTGCCCGCTATGTGGGTGGGAAGAGGATTCTTTAAAGCAAGACTGGCTATGCCCTCGTGGAAGCAGTCAAAAACCAGCTGTGGACTGTGCCTGTGGAGCTGGATGAGGTTTTGCAACTTTAGGCTTGATGGACTGACGTGGGCCCTGCAGTTTTTGATGTGGCAGCTGAGGTTGATAGGACGTTGGGTAGGAAGCACAATACTTTTTCTTCCTGGGATGGAAAGGCTTCTTGGCAGGAGATTTCTTTTTAGATGGATCAGCTGTTTTCCAGTAAAGGCGTTTCATGGTGAGACCATCCATTGCTATCTCACCTGCCTTCTCACACCACCCTTTTCCAAAAAGGTTTTCATCTTTGCAAGCTTATTCTGAACCCATTGAGGCTATTCTTCTGGCTCCTATGCAGACTACTGCTGCCCTACTGGTGGACTCAAAAGCATCAAAAGCAGCCCCGATTAGGAATTTTGATGTATCTTGACCATGAGTTATCAAGGCCTGATGTGGGCCCTGTTTGGTGGCAGCAGGGTGGTAAACATAGACAGATTCTTTGTGACATCTTGCAGGAACATCCCCATGTAAAGAATATAGGAGTTTATCCTAGAGGCTAACATTACTGCCTGGAAGCACAGATGTCCAAATACATCGAGAGTCCTAGACTCTCTACTCGGGGGAATCGAGGAGTAATTCTGAGCACTCTTAAATTGATGCATTGCTGATTCCACAACCATAGAATGATGTGGTAATTGAGGTTTTTGAAAACCCGGGCAAGGAGGGTCTCCATATAGAGTACCCAGTCTCTTGCTGACTGATGGAACTGCCAAAAGAGCTCCCACATGCGAACTATGAGGTTCTGGAGAATATGATGGATGGGAAGCATAGCAGCCTCCTTGGGAGTCTAGGGGTATTCAAGAATTTCAAGTTCTTCAGCCTTCAGTTCCATCTCCGTGGTTACCATCATGGAGAAGGCAGCCACCATGTCCCTGATGAAATCCTGAAAGGACATATCCTCGGGCGGTGATCAATGCCTCTAATGCGGTGGAGAGAGGTCCAAGGGATTGTCTCGGTGAGGAGCGGAATAGACTTATTTGATGTCCAATTCAGAGGAAGCGGAACCAGAATTGGGAAGAAAGTTGACATAGTGACGATCGGTATCACGGTGTAGATGCCATTCCGATGTCAACAGTGAGGATCTGTGTCAATGCAGCAAAGCCTCAGAACTGAGGTGTTCGGAGTCCACTGAAGATACAGGTTCCAAGGAGGATATCAGCCCCGGGGTGTGACGATGCTGGTTCCATCACCGATGCCATGGAATGTCTCAATGCACTGATATCAAGGTCGGGCATTGGATCCATGGATCCTGAGGGACTCGAGAATCCTGGCACTACAGCTACAAGGATAGTGGCCAGACTCTGCTCAATAGCTTGAACATGCTGATCGAGGGAGACTGGAGGTGACTGGGAGGACTCTTGAACCAAGCACTATGCCACCATACAGGAGCACATTACCGGGGGTTCCGCAGAGGAAGATGCCTCGGGAACATCCCAGAGCCCCTATGGTGCTTTGGAGGAAGTATCCTACCACCGGGGCTGTTTTGCCAGTTGGTCAATGTCCGGTTCTCATGCCGAGGTGTGCCAGTGTCAATGTCTGTTCTCACAGTCAGATGACAATCCAGAGGACCTCGATACCTTTTTTCCAGACGTCGAGACCTAGGTCTTCGATACCTTTTCTCCTCTGAAGAGGACTTGTGTTTGCTGCCATGTTTGGACTTTGAGGAGGCCACCAAAGAGTGTGCTGAAGTGGCAGAGTCTGACGGAAGCAGCTTTCCTCGTTGTTGTTCAGTCTTTGAGTCCCCTCTGGGTCATCAGTTGACAGAGGGGACAAGCCGAGGCATCATGGTCCAGGCCCAAACATTTTAAGAACCAGTCGTGCTTACTGGTAGCCAAAATAGTACTTTGACACTTGGTACATTTTTTAAAGCCACTATGTGAATTGTTAAATGTAGTTAATCCTGATATCATTAACCCCTAATTCGAACATAAATCACACAGCCTTCACATGTAAATAGTTGCCATGGCTCATTGTATATTGACTGTTTATGCCATCAAAATATAGAAAGATTAAGAGACATGCAATGAAGCTACAGTGTAGCCCATTTAAGACTAATAAGAGAAAATATTTTTTCACTCAACGCATAATCAAACTCTGGAATTCGTTATCAGAGGATGTAGTAAAAGCTGTTAATGTAGGTGGGGTTTAAAAAAGGTTTGGACAAGTTCCTGGAGGAAAGGTCCATAAACCACTATTAAAGGGGACCTGGGAAATCCACTGCTTGCCCCACCTACAAGCATTGTGGAACCTGTGTCTCTTTTGGGGAAACTGGTACTTGTGACCTAAATTGGTCACTGTTGGAAACAGGATACTGGGTTTGATGGACCTAGGTCTGACCCAGAATAGCATCTCTTATGTTCTTATGTACAATTACTCTGTATAGGTTCCATTTATAATGTTTATAGTCTTAATATATAATTAGTTAACACGGTTCACTGTATTATAGTTGTTATGCATTCGTTCCATCCATAATGTTGTGTTAAAGGTAAACCACTTTGATAACCAAGAAAAGCAGTATAAAAGAAATGTTAAATAAATAAATAAATGTGGTTTCTCAATTTCTGAGAAGCCCACCCAAGGCAAAAATCAAAAACAGCAATGGCGGCCTAGTCTAGGCCAGCCAAGAAAACAGCAATGCTGCAAATGAAGAAAAATAAACAAATAGAAAAATTACAAAAATTTTGACAAAAAAAGAAACCAGAGCTTTTGACACTGCTCTGGACTGACAGGAATGCAAGCACTATGTACCCAAAGGCACCAGACAGAAATTCGATTCAAATTATGCATTGCACAAATGTGCATAATTCCCTCAACAGCAATGTAGGTACATTTTTGTTATTCTCTCCCACTTCCCCGTGGTAAAGGAGCAGTCTTTTCCATGCGTTAATGGCAGTGATAGCACAGTTACTTACCTGTAACAGGTGATCTCTGGGAACAGTAGGAATAAGTCTTCACATATGGGTACGTTGGCACCGACGGAGTCTGTGCGGGAACGCTCCCCAGCGTCCAATCAGAACGCTTTTGGAAGCATCCCAACACGCCTGCATGCTGCCTTCCCGCCTTTCCCAACTGCCTCTCCTCAGTTAAGTTTTAAAGCTGAGGCAAAGAGAGAGAGAGAGCAAGAAAGGGAAAGATGGAGATAGAGAAAAAGCAACTCCTAGGGGAGGTGGGTGGGTTGTGAAGACTTATTCCTGCTGTTCCCAGAGATCACCTGTTACAGGTAAGTAACTGTGCTATCTCCAGGAACAAGCAGGAATGAGTCTTCACATATAGGGACTCCCCAAGCTAAGATGCCCAGAGGGAGTCCTAGCATGTAGCGAATGTAGAAAGAGCCATGCTACTCCCTCAGAACCTCAGGCATCTTGGGGATGGAGGGTAGGAGTTGAATTATAGAAAAGGTGCTGTGGAACAGCTGGACTAGAACAGGACTTCTATGGAGGAAGATCCTGTATAGATGACATTTAGTAGTAAAAATATTGAATGCAATATTCTAATATGGACCTCCCTTGGTGTATTGTAAAAAGTCTATTGAGGTTCATATGGATATGTTAGAAGAACCAGTAGAAGATCCTCAAGGAGTACCTCACTGTGAAGTAGAGGTAATAAACTGTAGGAAAAACAAGTGGAGGTCAGAACCCATCAGGGTGAGAAATAGCCCCAGGGGAAACTGGGGTAGTACAATGAGGTAGGGCTTCAGCGGGAAATGCAGAAGGTACTATTAGACAAAGCTTAAGCCCTTTTGGTCGAAGAACAGTACAATACTAGGACCAAAAGGAAAATAAATCTGACCGATTTGGATTGACAATAGAAATAGTCCCTGTGGGGGAGAAGGGGTATGGAGACCCCTATATCCGATAACAAAGTAAGGACAGACTTATGAAGCGGGATGTCTTTCCTAAATGAGGTCAATTAGGAAAGAAAAAGATACATGGAAAGCTTCAGAGGTACCTAAACCTGAAAGGTTATGTTAAGAGAAACAAAAAATGTGTTAATTACCACAGGGAGTGGTTATATGTGTAAAACCCTAAGCATGCTGGCACAGCATTGATAGGGGTAGTGCACATCCGTCAGAGTCATATAGGAATATATGGAGATATGAACCTAGACAGAGAGATAGAAAAGTACGTAGATACATATCTACCTAGAAGATATATCTCGACAGGAATATATATATATATATATGTACAGAGATATATCTGGGCGGAGGATACAGAGATACATATCTATCTATCTATCTATCTATCTATATATATGTAGACATATAGACACAGGTCTCTATGTGAGTAGATGGAGACATGGCTATATAAACTAGGTCTCCATAGGGATATGGGGATAGAGGGAAGATTCATCTAATAGCAAGAAGGGTGATACCTGCTTGAATAGATGTATAGAGAATCTTCTTTCCCTGGTTATAATTGAAAGAGTCAGAGGAATGGTCTCCCTGACAAAGAGGAGTCTAGATTCCTTTAAGAATTCGAGCTCTTGAATAACCAGGATGGCCTACGTGAAAAATGCAGAGGATAACTTCAGTCTGCAGGCAGCAAGTCCAGATCTCTCTAGAACCGCAGTATGGTGAATGGATAGAGGACGCCACTGGAATAAGATACCATATTGACCCGCCTATGAGGGCAAGATGGGTATCAGGCATCCCTGAGCTGCAACTGAAAGAAAACTATCCCTGGCGAGAAGTACAAAGAAGACATGGACCAAGCCAGGGAATTGGCCATTCTTTAGGTTTTCAAATGAGGTAAGGCCTGTGTCTTTTGTCTCGAAAAGAGATTTTAGATGAGATGGTAAGGGTAGGGAACACCTACCAGTCATGGGAGCATGACTGGGTGAACCATCTAGGCTTATCTGCTAGGCAAGATACTAATGCTCTCTGGCAAGGGCCCATAGTGCAAAGCTACTCTGTAGAGTTGCAGAGAGCATGTTAGAGGTTGGTTAGAAGAAAAAACTGGCTGCTTAAAGCCAGTAGGTTACTTAAACTATTCTGCCAAAAACAAGGGAATTGGAGATGGCGAAGAATAGAAGTCAACCAACAAGTCTGTGATAATAGGGTTTCCAAAAAGGTTGATAACCTGTTTTGGGTTTAGCAGTGAGGCCAGAAGGATTGCTACTGGAGGACAAACCCTGGTTGTGTGGAGAACAGAACCAGTGGCTTAACCACTAGGAATTGCTGCATTTGCAGCAACTACCAGGGCAGTGGAAAAAAAATTATTTTCCCTTTTTTAGATTGGAAAAAAAAGCAACAGACATAAGCAGGAGTGGTAAGACTTCCTTATTGTCTGATAAGCTGCCCTAAAGTAAGAATATGAAAAAGGGGGAGACAACTCTGGAAGGGAAAACCCCTTTGTGGAATAGGTAGAGAACCATAGGGGCTTACCAGTGTAATAGAGCCACTCTTACAAACCGAATGTTGTAGTAAGAGGGGGGTAAGACAGAGTTGAAGAAGACTGACTATGTAGTAAGTCTCTGAAAGGTAAGATGATACATGCTAGTACAGGGAAAAAACTGTCTTATTGATAGTTGTCACATCTCTTTCTCCCAGTAGGAGAAAGAGAAACCTGTTAACTATAGGCATGATCATCATAAAGACTCTTAGAGCAAAAAGAAAAGATGTCTCGTGGAGAGAGATCCATGAGAATTTAGGATGAAATTAGTGTAGATGCTTCAAGTGAAAAGAAGCAGACTGCAAACTCTAACCACCCAACAGGAGATGTAATGATAATCCTTCTGAAACCCTGCGACTGCTGGGTTTGCTGAACCTGTTGAGGTTGTGGTTTCTTTAGACCAGTGCGATATTTCCCCTGTTTGGGAACATCTGTATGATGGGCAGAAGATAGATAAAACTTTTTCCCCTTAGGGGAACAAAGTTTGTTAGGAAATTTCCTACCAACTGGGAAAGAGGAAGGCGTAGAACAGCCTCTGGAAACAGCAATGTCAGTGGTTAAGTGAGCAACTTGGAGTAAAGACTCCTTATTAAAAAGATTTTCTCCAGTGCAAGGAGTATTTCCCAGTCTTTCTTGTGCCCATTTGTCCAAGTCTGAAACTTGGAGCCAGGCTTTACGTCATGCCCCTATAGCTATAGCAGAAGTTCTGCTAACAGACTCAAAGGAGTCTAGGTAAGCACGAGTAAGGAACCTAGAGATATTTTGAGCATGACTAACCAATAAGGAATAGTCTGCTCTTTTGGGCTCTTGAAGAAAAGGGGTCAAAAGCAGTAATTTCTTTGTGACTTCTTCAAGAGATAATCCCATTTAGAAAATATATGAGAGAATTCTTGCTGAAAGCATGGATGCCTGGAAGGTTTGGCGTCCAAAGTCATCTAAAGTCTTAGACTCATGACCTGGCGGATAAGAAGAGTGCTTTTTAGTACTCTTAATACGCCTCATTGCTGATTCTACAGCAATGGAATGATGAGGAAGTTGAGTCTTTTAAAAACTTGGAGAGGGGGGCACCTTATATAGAAGATCAGTTGCCCTAGAAGGTGGGGGTACCGTTAAAGGAGTTTCCCACATTCGTAAGAGGAGATCCTGCAAGGTCTGATGCAAAGGAAGCATGATGTTCTCCTTTGGACTCCAGGAAATATAAAGGGATTCTGTATTCCCTGGTGCAGGATCCTGACCAGGTATAGAAATGGCAAGTGACTTTGCCATATCAAGCAGGAATGCTTGAAAAGAAAAATCCCCAGAGGGAAATCCTCTAGAAAGAGGAGGACAGGCTAGATCTGTTGAAGAACTAGCATTGGCACCCAGGGATCTATCCAAATTTAGAGGAATAGAAGACCCTAAAGGGTGGAGTATCGGATCCTTAGAGGATGGTCGCCGGTAACGCAGGAGGTCGGGACCAGCAACAGTCGGTAGTGCATCGTCCATGCTAGGGATCGATTCCAAACTCGGTACCGAGGGAAGCGAGCCTGATGAAAGAAGCATGGAAGGTACCGACAGCAATGGTAATGTGGATACCGGTACCGACTCCGGCACCGTATTCGATACCGGTAGATGAAGGTCAGGCGGTGACAGCTCTAATGGTATCGAAGAAACCGAGGGTGTCCGACATGGATCACCAGAGCCATGCCTTTGGTACCGTCCAGTATTGGTACCAAGGCGAGTCGGTACCCAGTCATCCAGACTGGAGATCGATTCTAGACTCGGCATCGAGGGAAGCGAGTCTATCGCTGCACATCTGGAGGGTACCGACGTCGGTACCAGTACCGGTACCGGGATCGATACGAATACTGGAAGATCGGTCTGCAGCGTATCCAACGGGCCCGCAGGTACCGAGGACGCCAGACTACGATCTTTGGTGAGGAATGTTTCATCCAACACCATTGCCGATGCCGGGGTATCGGTACTGCTCGAAGCGGATGCCACCACCGAGCATGGCTCAGGTATGTTCGGAGAGGGGTGAACCTCAGGAACAACCTGAAACCCCACTAAGAATTTGGAGGCCGAAGACTCCCATCGGGGTTTTAAAGCCAGTGTGTCCTCGAGGGCAAGGCCAGAGGCATCTCTATGCTGTGCATGAGATCTACCACTCGAGAACTGGCTAGTCTTAACAGACTGTTTTTGGGTTACCTGATCCTGTGAAGAAGAAAGGGTGGTCAGTGCCCTGAAGTTGAATGGGGACCACGTATCGAGGTGAACTCGATGCTGAAGACTTCTTCCGACTATACTGTTGCAGGAGGGACACTCCAGGGGATAGTGGTCAGGACCCAAGCAGGGTAGACACCAATTATGAGTGTCTAAAATGAATTTTGTACCGCCACAGTTTGAACATTTCTTAGGGATAGTGGCTGGCGCTTCCATGAGGAAAAAGAGTAGGCCTAGCAGGCCGAAAAAAAACCATCAGGCACTAAGAAGGAAAAAAGTATTCCTTATAGATGAAAATTTAGAAGAAAAAAGAAAAGAAACACCGGCGGTACCGGTGGCGTCGGGGAAGGCAGACGCGACCACAAGAAAACCAAAAAATAAAAGAAGAATTTTCTGTGGTGACAGAAGGACGTCCTGCCGGCTCCGCGGAAAAACGAAAACTGAGGAGAGGCAGTTGGGAAAGGCTGGAAGGCAGCACACAGGTGTGTTGGGATGCTTCCAAAAGCGTTCTGATTGGACGCTGGGGAGCGTTCCCGCGCAGACTCCGTCGGTGCCGACGTACCCATATGTGAAGACTCATTCCTGCTTGTTCCTGGAGATAAGGGATTACCGTGCGGTAAGTGTTCTGGGTGTGTTAGAGGCATTGCGGCATTAAGGGGTGCTAGTGGACACTTAGCGGGCAGTAACAGCACATGCTGTATTAAAAGATGGTAGTGGACACTTAGCAGGCGGTAAAAGGACATTAAGGGGTGGTAGTGGATACTTACCGTGTGGTAATAGCACATGCTGTGGGAAGGTGTCTGGCATGCACCTTAATGCAGAAAAGCCACTGAAACGCTGAAAGGGAGGCAGGGAAGCCATTGGAGAAGGTATGGATGCAAACCCAATTGGTAGCTGATGGAGTTGACTCACCTGATGCCTGACAATGTGACAGTATGTGTAATGAGCATGTTTGACCATACAGCAAGCCTATGCTGCTGACCAGGTGAGATAGGCAGCTGCCTAGTGATGAAGGTCAGTGTAGGTGTTGGCTGTGTCATGGATGGATGGTGGCAGCAGCAGAGTCAGCGGAGGGGATGCAGCAGCGGGGGGCGCTGTGACAGGCATGCAGTCCTAGATTCCCCTGAAAGCATACACCGTGTCGTAAGCTACATTATAGTGTCTGTGAGGTGTGGACAGGTATCCAGATGCACTGTCAAGTGTGTGGCATGCCATATGCCAGGACAGTGTCTGGGTGGAGGCATCATGTGTCTGATGTGGGCAACAAAGGGAGGATTGTCCATGAGTGCGCATATGCAGCAGTCACAAGAGAGTTGTGAATGATATGGTTAACTGCTGCAAATGACCCCTTAGGGCCATGGTGGGGCAGCTTACTGCCAAGTAAGCTGCCCCACCATGAATCTCTGATGGTCGATTGGTGGATGCAGGGCTGTGCCATGGATAATCCAAGCAGAGAATTTGCATTGTGTGTGGTGGGTGGATGTATGGGTCAGGCACAAAGAGAGCAGGTAGCTCTTGCTGATCCAACAGGAGACAATGAGGCAAGAGATTGGATGAACACGAGTGCCTTTATTGTTGGTCCCCACTTTTTTCTTTTATTGTTGGTCCCAACAATAAAGGCACTCGTGTTCATCCAATCTCTTGCCTCATTGTCTCCGGGTGGATGTATGGGATCATACAGGCCAAAAGCATTTGGTGTGTGTGAACCAACAGTAGCAGTGCCATGGGCTACATGAAACACCATTTGTGCGGATGGGACTGGTGCCTCAGCCTGTACAACTTCAAGACAAACCCGACAGAGTGGCATTTATTTATTTACATTCTCTTATATACCGCGCTATTCTGCATCAGTGCAGTTTACATTGAACAAACTGAAATTACATTGAACAGGATATTATAACTTGGAGATAACTATTTTACAGGGAACATGGGCTATGGAGGGTTAAGTGGCTTGCCCAAGACCACAAGGAGCACCTGTGGGACTAGAAACCCCAGTCCTTCCGGCCCAAGGTTGCTGTCCTCTAGTGGGATTTGAAGCCCCGACCTTCCGGCCTGAAGTACCTTGCCCCAACCACTAGGCCACTCCCATTTGCCCCATGTGAGGCAAGTAATGATGGCAGAACAGTGCAGGGAATGGCTATGCAACGAGTGTTAAGTGCCTGAATGTACAAGATATATCTTCTTTATGTAAAGCTGTGAGGTCACAATGATGGCAAAACAGAAAACATATCTATACCAGATGACCCAGACATCTGCTGCATATACATCACTGACCCGCTGCAATGTGCCGCAGCAGAGTTACTAAAGCCATGTTCAAAGATGTCCATGATGGGGAATGCCATATTGGGCTACTCAACATGTGTCCATAATGCATAGAAATGTAGAAGTATGATTGTCTGCAGGTCACAGCAGAGCCAGGACTGTGCAAGCGCACCCAGGCACAAAATGAACAAGTGGGAATCAAACCCTGGACCTTTGATCATGGAGACATTGCACCAACGAGTGGGCTAAACCTACACACAGCTCTATGCAGATGTATAGAGCCTACAGACCTCTGATCAAACTGTTTGCTGTCTGCCGGCATAGGTTGGGCCCTCCACTACCCATGAGGCACTGCACATGCAAAACAGCGGTCTGCAGCTGAAGAACCAATGGAGAATGCAGTGATCCAGCATATCAACTCAGTAAGATGCACTGGCTGCGTGTGCTACATGCACATAATAGCAGCAAGCTGTCCTGCACAGTGGTTTCAGATGTCACTCCGAGGGTGAGGAAGGGTGCCCAGCACCTGGCCCACTGAACCTGCACTGTTAGAGATGATCTCTGCTGGCTGTGCTGTAGGTCCACATCACTGCTAGTGTTTAGCAGGTATTGTCTGCAGTGTGTTATGCTTTTTTTTCCCTGTTTCCTGCATGCTGAGGGTGACAGTGATAGTGACAGATCGGCCCTGTGTTCTGCCCATTGGGCACTAACCTTCCAATAACATAGTAACATAGTAAATGACAGCAGATAAAGACCAGCATGGTCCAGCCAGTCTGCCCAGCAATACGGCAAGAGTAGGTGCACCTGACGCTCTGTGCAGGTCACCCCTCCCCATGTCTTTGTTTAGGGGTGGACCCACCACTCCATGTAGAACACCCCTATTTGTTGAGAAGTTAGATGGTTCAGTTTATTTTGTTTTTATCCTGTTTCTGTAAAGAGATCCGCTGTGCTTGTCCCCTGCTGTTTTGAATTCCGTCATCGTGTTTGCCCCCACCACTTCCATTCGGAGAGCATTCCAAGCATCCACCACCATTTCAGTGGAAAAATATTTCCTGACATTGCCTTTCAATTTTCCACCTTGCAGCTTCATGTTATGCCCTCTAGTTTTGCAGCTTCCCTGTCTTTGGAAAAGGTTTGTTTGTTCATCGTTCCTCTTTAAGTATTTAAAGGTCTGAATCATATCTTCCCTATCCCTCCTCTCCTACAAAGTGTACATGTTTAAGTCTTCAAGTCACTTCTCATAAGGTTTCTTACGCAGGCTCCAAATCATTTTGGTCACCTTCCTCTGAACACTTTCCAGTCTTTTTACATCTTTTGCAAGATATGGTCTCCAAAACTGAACACAGTATTCCAGGTGAGGCCTCACCAGCGACCTGTAGAGTGGCATAAGTACCTCTTCCTTTCTGCTGGTAATCCCTCTTTGTATGCAGCCCAACATCCTCCTGGCTTTTGCCACCGCCTTGTTGCACGGTTTTGCCATCTTGAGATCATCAGAGATAAAGAATAGTTACTCGACTGTAACAGGTGTTCTCCAGGAGCAGCAGGAATAAGTCCTCACATATGGGTGTCATCGGCGCCGATGAAGCCCCAGCGGAGCATTTCCCCAGCTTTCTATGAAAGCCTTTGGGAATGCAGGCATGCATGCGCGGTTCCCTTCCCGCCTAAAGGTGCCATCTTACTTCAGTCAAATGACATAGCTAAGAACAGCACACAAAAATGAAAAAATAAACTATGTACAACTGCAACTCCAAGGGGAGGAAGGAGGGTTGTGAGGACTGATTCCTGCTGCTCCTGGAGAACACCTGTTACAGGTGAGTAACTACTCTTTCTCCAGGACCAAGCAGAAAGTCAGTCCTCACATATGGGTGACTCCCCAGCTCTGGGCTACCGAGGAACACAGGCTGAACAAGAGTACTCCCTCTAGTCTCAGCAGCAAAGAAAGGCTTTTCAAGGACACAACCTCCACCGGTAGCCCAAAAGAGGGCAGGAGTTGCCTAAACCTCAAAGAGATTCCGGAGTACTGCCTGGCCAAAAGCACTGTCCCTACGGGACTCCCTCTCCAGGCAGTAATGGGCCGCAAACGTCTGGCTTGAAGACCAAGTTGCAGCCCTGCAGATGTCTACCAAGGGCACAGAGCGGAGATGAGCCACTGAGGCAGCCATTGCCCTGACACGATGGGCCGTGACCCTACCCTGCAAAGGAAGGTCAGCCGCCTTGTAAGCCCAGGTGATACAGTCAGCCACCCAGATGGACAAGGTACGCTTGGACACAGCCAACCCCAACTTATTGGGGTCAAAGGATACGAAGAGCTGAGTAGCCCTTCTATGCCCTTGCGTACGGTCAAGGTAGAAGGATAAGGCCCTCCTACAGTCCAGGGTATGCAGGACTGCTTCAGCCTGGCTTGCATGAGGCCTAGGAAAGAAGGTTGGAAGGACCACCTCCTGATTGAGGTGGAAAGAGGAGACAACCTTTGGGAGGAACTTTGGATGAGTCCTGAGGACTACCCTGTTCCTATAAATCCTGGTGTAAGGCCTATCACAGACCAGGGCCTGAAGCTCACTCACTCGCCTAGCCGAGGTAAGGGCTATCAGGAAGAGTGTCTTCCAGGAGAGGAAGCGTAGTGGATAAGTAGCCATCGGCTCAAAAGGTGGGCGAGTCAGCTGCTGCAAGACCACATTCAGCTCCCACTCAGGGGCAGGAGGACGGATGGGAGACTTGAGCAAAAGCAAGCCCCTGAGAAAGCGGGACACCAAGGGGTGACCAGACAGAGAATGTCCCTCCACCAGAGAGTGGTGAGCTGCTAGAGCTGAGAGGTGTGCCCGAACAGAATTGGGCTTAAGTCCCTGATTTGATAAGTGCAGTAGGTACTGAAGCACTACTGTATTGATACAACCAGTTAGGTCTAATCTCCTGGACGAGTTACTGCTGTATTTAAAGAATTCGTCCAATCCCAACTCGAGAATGAGTTACAATGCTTGCTATATTAACACTGTTTCTAGGTCTCAGATTCGATAAGCACTCATTTAGGACCCGCGTCCTTTCACTTGGTGCTGTCGTTCACATCAATGACCCCAGTGTTTCTTATATATCAGGTGTTTTATGGATGCAGGTGCTGTATTACTTTTAAAATATAACAACTTAAAACCGCAGCCCTTATTCACAGCCTTAAGAACAGTGCTGGTGAACTGGATCCCGACGCTCTGCTATGGCGCCTTACCGGCGTTTCAAACTAGTTTTCTTCAGGAGATCCTTCCCCAAACAATGTGTGATGCTGCCCACGTCCCATACTGATGTCAAAGAATAACTCCAAAGTCTCATGCGCGGCGTCTCTTTGACAGCCTTGTCCGTGTGAGGTGCTCGGTCTCGAGCTGAGCGGCCTTCTCGGTCATGGGCTTGCCAAAAAGGTTTTTACCTCGGCAAGGGACATTGACCAATTTGTCCTGAACCCATTGCTCGAGGTCCGATGACTGCAGCCATGCCTGGCGTCGAGCTGCGATGCCGGCTGCCGCAACTCGGGCCAAAGCCTCGAAGCCATCGTAGGCGACGCGGGACATGAACTTCGAGCAGTCCCAAATCCCCGAGGACAAGGACTTAAATCTCTGCAAGGGTTCCCTGGAGAGACCAGCAGAGAACCCGGCCAACTCCTTGGCCAGATCCCTCAAGTACATGCCCATGTACAGCTGGTAGGACTGGACACGGCAAGCAAGCATCGAGCCCTGGAAGCACTTTCTACTGACGCCATCGAGGTTTCGGGCCTCCCTACCAGGAGGCACCGCGGAGTGCATCTTCTGGCTCTTCAGACGATGCATGGCCGATTCCACAACCATGGAATGGTTGTGGTAGCTATGCCTTCTAAAAACCAGGACTCTTCCGGAGTCGATAGATCGAATCGATTCGCTTACTAAGAACCGGCGCCGAGGCCGGTGCCTTCCACATACGGAAGAGGAGCCGTTCCAGTATCAGAGGAACCGGGACAGTAAAGGCCTCCTTCGGAGGAGAGTCATACTGTAGCGCCTCGAGCTTCCTCAGGGTCCGCAGGAATAGCCAAGGCAGTGGCCATATCCAGGGGGGACTTACTCCGGGGTTCAGACTGCGGTGAGTCCGAAGGGACGCACTGAGTCTTGAAGGTATCAGGAGACTCCTCGTCCTCCGTCTCCCAAGCCTGCTCGTCCGAGGAAGAGTCGGGGTCCGATCCCGCGGGGCCCTGGAGCACCCGCCCCGACGCCGGAAGCACCAGCATCGACGTCCTCGGTCCCAAACGGGAGGTCGAGGGAGACCGCGACCGAGGTCGACTCCGAGCCACGATGGACTCGAGTATCGGCTCGGTCTCCGGGGTCGACTTCGACGTCGATGTCCTGGTGGTCGGGGCAGATGCGCCAGACAGGCTGGCCATCAGTGCCCACTGCTGCTCCATGAAGGCAGACAATCTGCTCTCCAAGGCTGTCATCCTGAGACACAGCTCGGGAGACACAGCAGCCAACTCGGGCCCCGGTGGCGCCGGGCCTGACGTCGGCTCCCTGGGAGGAGAGTCCACGAAGACTACGGGGCTTATGTGTCCAGCAGACTCCGGCTCCACTCGAGGAACTTTGGCAGGCTTCTCCGGTTCCACGGGCCCGGGGTGACGGTCGGGGGTCTTAGACCTGGCCCTCGAGGAGCCAGGGACCTCCGACGACGACGCCCTCGCGAGCCGTTTCTTCCTCTTGCGTTCCCGGTCGGGGGACCCCCTGTCCGAGGAGCTTCGACGGCGCTCGGGATCGGAATCCCGAGATGTCGAGGCCTCAGACGAGGTCCGGGCCCGGCCGGAGGATGAGTCCGAGAAAAGCCTTTCCTTTTGCTGCTGGCGACTTCGTAGTGCCTTGGAAGACATCTTTCCACAGGCCTCGCATGACTTAGGATCGTGGTCGGGGCCGAGGCACCGAAGGCAGCAGTCGTGTGTGTCGGTGAGAGACAGTTTCTTACACCGATCACACTTCTTAAAACTGCTGGAAGCCATCGGGGAAAAAAGAGTCCCCGCGAGGTCAAAGGATCGGCCTTCCAGGGAAAAATGGAAAAAAGGGCGCGAACGCCAGCCACGAAGGGCAAAAACCGAAAAAGAAGAATCGGGCTCGATAACGGTGTACCGAACCCGGCGGGAGGGGAACCGGCGTCGAACCGGGAGAAAAAATAGCAAAAATCGCTGAAAAATCTAATTTTAACCGGGAAAACTGGACACACGTCCAGTGGGCTTCACGGAAAAAAACAGACTGAGGTAAGATGGCACCTTTAGGCGGGAAGGGAACCGCGCATGCGTGCCTGCATTCCCAAAGGCTTTCATAGAAAGCTGGGGAAATGCTCCGCTGGGGCTTCATCGGCGCCGATGACACCCATATGTGAGGACTGACTTCCTGCTTGGTCCTGGAGAATCACACCACGGTCTTTTTCCTGAACCATGCACACCAACCTCTTGCCCCCCTATCGCGTACATTTTCCTTTGATTTCTGCTAACTAAGTGCATGACACTGCACTTTTTCGCATTAAATCGTAATTGCCAAGCATTAGACCATTCTTCCAGCTTTTGTAGATCTTTCCTCATGTTATCCACTCCCCCGGGGGAGTCCACTCTGTTGCAAATTTTTGTCTCATCTGCAAAAAGACAGACTTTTCCATTCAGTCCTTCAGCAATATCACTCACAAATACATTGAACAGTGCCGGGCCCAGGACCGAACCCTGGGGCACCCCGCTAATCACCTTCCCCTCATCCAAGTGAGCTCCATGTACCATCACCTTCTGTCATGCAGGTTAGTGGCCAATGTCAATATGCTGCTGCCATGGACAGCCACTGCAGTGGGGGTGTATAGGCTGGCATGGGGCTATTGCTACAGTCCTGTCAGGACCCCAGTGAGTAGGCCATGAATGACTGCTGCCCCAACCATTGAGGACTAACAAATGACTACAGCATGGGCAGAAAAACTGCCCCGCTGTTAGTGCTTGGCTGACACAGCATGCCCAGCATGTGCATAGTGTGACCACGAGCACTCTGCCTTGGGATACTCAGCATTGACACCCAGCCATTTACTCAGTGATTAGCATTCTGAGACAGAGAATGTACCCACATCACTGGAGCCAGACATTATAATAGCTCTATGTGGATACATAGCCGTGCCATGGTCACTTTTTGGTCATAGTGAGAGTGCCATCTCAGCACGACATACAGTGGCCACCCAGGCAATGCACGTGGCAGACAGGTACAATGGCAGACACATCCAGGCAAATCTGCGCCGTTTCAGGCAATACCCACAATCCTCTGTCTCACCTTATTCACTTTGGGAAAAACTCGGACAATGTGAGCCAAAGTGCAGTGCAGAAAGCCACAGGACAAAGGGGAGCCATACACACACATACACACGCATACGCTCTCATTGCCACACTGAGCAAAAGTGGAGATGGTTGGCATTCCTGCTTAACAATCCTGTCTCAATGTCAGCTCAAGGATTGATAACGTGTGCTCTGTTTGCACGTGCTATATTACCGTGCCTTACCCTCACCACAGATTGATAACGTATGTTCTGTTTGCAAGTGCTATATTACCGTGTGCTATTAGCCTCCAACCAGCTGTGGATAGTGGAGCCTGTTAGTGCTGCTGGTGGGTGTTTCCACCCTTGCTGGCCATCTCCTTGGGGGCTGCACATGCTGGAGCTGTCCTTACACTGTCAGCTAAACCTTGTCTACAGGAATATGCAATACAGAAACCCCAGTGGGGACCTGAACCTGTGATCCTCCACACATATACACACACCAACTGTGCATTGCACCACAGTTCTGCCTTATGGGGATAACAGCTCCTGTTGCTGACAAGCTTCCCTTCAGCTGACCTTTGGCACATACTGCAATACACATGGTCCACACGACCAGGACAAGGCTTCTGTTTGCTGCAGGCTGGTGCCACTTCCCACACCACCACCAACACCCCACCATGCAAACATGCCCATGCACTATCAACGGTGGTGGTCGCAGTCCAGCATGTTAAACATGCGGGTTTGGCAGGCACCTTGGCCACAAGGTCCAGATGGGAAGGGGGGGCATGGACACACATGAAAGGCCATGCAGCCCCCCCACCAGCTGCCCTTGCAGGGGCCCCATCACCGCCTGCCACCAATACATCTCGGGGGGAGGATGGCAGCCACTATTGTAGTATTTCCCTGGGCACCTGCATTATCCAGCTACCTGGTGGGCTACAGCATCTGGCACTATCGGCCTCTTCCCCCACAGCTGGGTTCTGTGGCAGCGGAAGGCAGCCTGGATCTCTGCCTGGGGTGCCAGGACTCTTGGACCACCCCATGTGGCACATTGCCGTTCCACAGCAGTGGCAGGACTGTGTTGCCACTGTCACTATGAGATCATGACAAACATCACAGATGGTTCTGCGGATGGCAGAATACCCCTTTGTGGAGAGGACAAAAATGTTGGGGCTCATCAATCTGGGGAAGAGATGGCTAAGGGGAGAAATGATAGAGATCTATCGATTATTGACCAGAGCAGAACGGGTAAACATAGGTTGCTTTTTTATACCATCAGACTGTGGACAGACCAGGGGATCTGCAATGTGACTACAGTGTAACCCATTTGGGTCTTTTAGGTGAAAATATTTTTTCAGTAAACACGTAATCAATCCCTGCAATCTATTACTAGAGAATGTGGTAAAAGCCGTCAGTGTAGCTGGGTTTAAAAAGGTTTGGGTGGGTTCCTGGGTAACGGTACATAACATAAGAACATAAGATATGCCATACTGGGTCAGACCAAGGTCCATCAAGCCCAGTATCCTGTTTCCAACAGTGACCAATCTAGGTCATACGTACCTAGCAGTTTTCCCAAAAGACACAGGTTCCACAATGCTTCTATTGGGTCAAGCATTGATATCCTGGGTCCCTTTTCAATAATGGTTTATGGACCTTTCCTCCAGGAACTTGTCCAAACCTTTTTTAAACCCAGCTACACTAACAGCTCTTACTACATCCTCCGGTAACAAATTCCAGAGTTTGATTACACGTTGAGTGAAAAAATATTTTCTTTTATTAGTTTTAAATAGTTTACCCTGTAGCTTCATTGCATGTCCCCTAGTCTTTCTACATTCTGATAATGTAAACAATCGATTTACGTTTACCCATTCCATTCTGTTCAGTAATTTATAGACTGCTATCATATCTCCCCTCAGCCGTCTCTTTTCCAGGTTAAAGAGCCCTAACCTTTTTAGCCTTTCTTCATAGGAGTATCCTCCCATCACCTTTACCATTCTGGTGGCTCTTCACTGAACCTTTTCTAAAATCGCTATATCCTTTTTAAGATACGGCGACCAGAATTACACACAATATTCAAGGTGCGGTCTCACCATGGAACGAGAGGCATGATAATATCCTTTGTTTTATTTTCCATTCCTTTCCTTATACCACCTAGCATTCTATTTGCTCTCTTGGCCACCGCTGCACACTGGGCGGAGGGTTTTAACATCTTATACACAATGACACCTAAATCTTTTTCCTGAGTGGTGGTTCCTAATGTGGAACCTTGCATTGTGTAGCCATAGTTTGGGTTGTTCTTCCCTAGGTGCATAACTTTGCACTTGTCCACATTAAATTTCATCTGCCATTTTGATGCCCAGTCTTCCAATTTATCAAGATCCATTGCAATTTTCCACAATCCTCTTGGTTTTTAACAACTTTAAATAGTTTTGTGTCATCTGCAAATTTGATAACCTCACTTGTTATTCCACTTTCCAGGTCATTTATGAATATGTCAAAAAGCAGCGGATCCAACACAGATCCCTGGGGTATACCACTATTCACCTTTCTCCATTGGGAAAATTGGCCATTTAGCCCTACCCTCTGCTTTCTATCTAACAGATTAGTAACACAAGATCTTTCTTGTCTAAAGCCATGTTGGCTGTCTCCCATTAAGCCATGACTATCTACATGTTCAGCAGTTTTGTTCTTTATGATGGTTTCTACCATTTTTCCTGGTACTGACGTCAGGCTCCCCGGTCTGTAGTTTCCCGGATCACCCCTGCAACCCTTTTTAAAAATTGGTGTTACTTTCGCCATCCTCCAATCTTCAGGTATTACAGATGATTTTAATGATAGTTCACAGATTACTAATAGCAGGTCTGCAATCTCATATTTTAGTTCTTTCAACACCTCCGGATGTATATCATCCTGTCCAGGTGATTTGCTACTCTTCAGCTTATCAAATAGTTCTAATACATCTTCCCGATGTATCGATATTTCCTTCAATTCTTCCGCACCTTTAAATACCACTTCAGTCATGGGTAACATCCCTACATCTTCCTCAGTAAAGACAGAAGCAAAGAATTCATTCAGTCTCTCCGCTATCGCCTTGTCGCCTCTTAGTGCCCCTTTAATCCCTCAATCATCTAATGGACCAACTGATTCTCTCACAGGTTTTTTGATACGAATATACTTGGAAAAGTCTTTATTACTCGTTTTGCTTCCGCAGCAAGCTTCTTCTCAAATTCTCCCTTTGCCTGCCTTATCAATGCCTTGCATTTAACTTGCCAGTGCTTGTGCTGATTCCAGGTTTCATCGTTTGGCTATTTTTTCCATTTCCTGCAAGATGCTTTTTTGACAACAGCCTCTCTGACCTCACATTTAAACCATGCTGGCATTTTTTTGGGCTTCCTTCCACTTTTCTTAAAACGTGGAAATACAGCTGGTCTGGGCTTCCAAGACAGTATTTTTCAACAACACCCAAGCTTGATGTAAGTCTTTAACCTTTGCAACTGCTCCATTTAGTTTTTTCTTAACTATTTTCCTCATTTTATCATAGTCTCCCTTTAGAAAGTTAAAAGGTAGTACTGTGGATTTCCTTACTATCCCTCCTCCATTAATTAAATCAAACGCGATCATGCTATGATCACTATTGCCAAGTGGCCCCAACACCCTTTATTCTCTTGCACCAGATCTGGTGTTCCACTAAGGACTAGGTCCGATATGGCTTCCCCTCTGGTCGGTTCATTAACCAGCTGCTCCAAGAAGCAGTCATTTACTTCATCTAGGAACTTTATCTCCCTAGCATGTCCTGCAGTGACACTGACCCAGTCAATACCGGGGTAATTGAAATCACCCATTATTACTACTTTGCTGTAACTTTTGTTAGCTTCCTTGATTTCTTTGAGCATTTCATCGTCCATTTGTTCATTCTGGCCAGGCGGTCGATAGTATACCCCCACTGCCATCGCCTTCCCCTTTTTACATGGAATTTCAATCCATAGAGATTCTACAGCAAATTTAGTTTCCTGCAAAACTTTAATCCTTTCTGACTCAATGCCCTCTCTAACATAGAGCGCAACGCCTCCACCAATTTGATAAGCTCTATCATTACGATATAGTTTGTACCCAGGTATCACAGTGTCCCACTGGTTGTCCTTCCACCATGTCTCTGATATTCCAATCATATCTAACCTCTCATTTAGTGCTATATATTCTAACTCTCCCATCTTATTTTTAAGACTTCTAACATTTGCATACAAGTATTTTAGAGACTCTATTTTATTCATATTAATTTGGCTATTGGTAGGCATGGGTAATTTGGGATCTTTAAGCTCTGTCTGCTATATACTTGAGATCATTTGGGCTACTTTACTCTTTTCTGGAACCTCTCTGCTTTTGGTAGTATCCTTCAAGGATACATTCTTCCGAACCATGCACTCTTGGGTGACTGTCGGCTTTCCCCTAATATCTAATTTAAAAACTGCTCTCTCTCTTTTTTTAAAGGTTAATGCCAGCAGCCTGGTTACATCACGGTTAAGGTGAAGCCCATCCCTTCGGAAGGGCCCCTCCTTTCCCCAGAATGTTCCCCAGTTCCTAACAAATCCAAAACCCTCATCCTTGCACCATTGTCTCATCCACACATTGAGACTCCGGAGCTCTGACTGCCTTTTGGGTCCTGAATGTGGATCGGGAAGCATTTCAGAGAACGCTACCCTGGAAGTTCTGGATTTCAACTTCCTACCTAAAAGCTTAAATTTAGTCTCCAGAATCTCCCTACCACATTTTCCTATGTCATTGGTACTGACATGTACCAAGACAGCAGACTCCTCCCCAGCACTATCTAAGACCTTAACTAGGTGGTGCATGAGGTCCGCTACCTTCGCACCAGGCAGGCATGTTACCAGGCGATCCTCACATCCACCAGCCACCCAGCTATCTACATGCCTAATGATCGAATCACCAACTATAACAGCTGTCCTAACCTTTCTCTCATGGGCACATGGCCCTGGAGAAACTTCCTCGGTGCGAGAGGGTTTTACATCACCTGGAGTACAGGTCCTAGTTACAGGATCACTTCCTGCCACACCAGGGTGATGCTCTCCTGTCACGTGACCTCTCTCCTCCATGGCAACAGGGATGCTGCCAGTCTGGAGGTGCGACCTCAGGACTATATCCCTGTAGGTCTCGTCTATGTACCTCTCTGTCTTTCTTATGTTTTCCAAGTCTGCTACTCTAGCCTCTAGAGAATGGACTCGTTCCTTGAGAGCAAAGAGCTCCTTGCACCTAGTGCACACGCAAGACCTCTCACCAACTGGGAGAAAATCATACATGTGACACTTAATGCAAAAGACTGGAAAGCCTCCATCTTGCTGCTGGACTGCTGTCTGCATCTTAGTTTTAAGCTTGTGTTTAGATCTTAAAGTTCTTTACTTACTAAGGGTTGCTATGGATACTTATACTAATAAAATTGTACCTAATACGTTTAATATACCTTGCTCAACTGAAGCTTAATTCTATGTTTTAAATTCTGTGCTGCTGAGGTAAGCTGTGACCAACTTCCTGGTCCGATTCCCTGACTGATTTAACAAATACACTGGGTTCACAGATTAATCAGCTTTAATCCGAAGAAGTCCCTTCAGAAAAATTCCCAGAAGTATATACTCACAACTGGAGTGGAGGAGTGGCCTAGTGGTTGGGGTAAGGTACTTCAGGCTGGAAGGTCGGGGGTTCAAATCCCACTAGAGGACAGCAACTTTGGGCCGGAAGGACTGGGGTTTCTAGTCCCACAGGTGCTCCTTGTGGTCTTGGGCAAGCCACTTAACCCTCCATAGCCCATGTTCCCTGTAAAATAGTTATCTCCAAGTTATAATGCCCTGTTCAATGTAATTCCAGTTTGTTCAATGTAAACCACACTGATGCAGAATAGCGCAGTATATAAGAGAATGTAAATAAATAAATAAAATAAATAAATAAACTGCAGATCTCTCTCCAGAAGTAGCAGTCCCCTTTTCTAGTCCTTCAAGAAGTCCATAAACCATTACTAAACAGGATCCAAGCTATGCACTGCTTGCCCCATTACAGTTATTTGGGATCCTGTGTGTCTTTTGGGGAAACTGCTAGGTACTTGTGACCTAGATTGTGCACTGTTGGACACAGGATACTGGGCATGATGGACCTTGATCTGACACAGTTTGGCATACTTTGTAGTCTTATGTTCCAATATGCCATCTAGACAGCTCCCCCTGTGCACCAGCAGACCCCACTGCATGACCCATGTGCCACCTCCTTTGCCCCCATTTGCAACATCAACATAGTGCCCTTTCATACTTGGATACTATGCTGTTGCTGCTAATGGAGCATTACTATCACTCTTTTATGCTCCCCTCTCTGTGCATTACATTGCATTTGTAAAATAGGCTCTCACTCCTCAAAAAACACCCTTTCTGCCAGGTTTTGAATTGCGTTAGGGTTCCTGCTGTTAAGGTGCCTGCTGTTAAGGGAACAAGCCTTGTTCCTGCCCACTCTCCGCCCCATGCACGCCTTTTCTCCACCCACAGGGCACTTTATGTTGCTGGTGCCATTAGCACCCGCTAAAGTGCCTTTTTGCATGCGTTAAGTGTGCGCATGCACAGTTAGCACACGCTAACAGCACACTTGCTCCTTTACCACTGTTTAGCAAACACACCCATTTGTGTTGTGCTCATGCTTTGCACATACAAATGTGATGCCTGAAGGGCCTTATTACATAAAATGACAGCACCTCCAGTTTACTTACATGAACAATGGTGGGACTGGTTGAGTAAGAGGAGTTCTAAGAAACTTTAAATGAGAACTGTTTTTGGAAGTGCAATCAGAATAAGAATAAGAGTTTCATGACTTTAGCTGCCAACTACATTACCTAAAAATAAATTTTGCTAGTACTGCTGCTTTTAGATAAATTATTAAACTATACATACCTATCGGTTAAAAAGGCACAGATGAGATCCTTGGCATTTTTGGAAATTTCCACATCATCTGGGAAGTTTAGCGAATTCTTGTGATCCATTATCTTGCTGTATGTTCCCACCAGTGAATCTGCATAAAACGGTGTATCCCCTAAAGAAAATAAGCATGTGTATTGAATATTGGAGAAGGGAACAGGGGAACAATTTTCGAAGTTTCACAAGTAACACACTCCAGGAATAGGCAATCTGAAATGCTCATCTTTCTGCAGTTGAAGTATGCGCTATATGCTTACTTTTACTCGCACTGTGCAGAGGTATTCTTCCCAGGGCTGTGACAGCGTAGTTATACTCACCTGTAACAGGTGATCTCTGGGAACAGCAGGAATTTAGTCTTCACATATGAGTAACATTGGTACTGACTGAGCCCGCGCGGGAGCACTCCCCAGCATACAATAGGAAAGCTTTGGGGAGCATCCCACTGTGCCTGTGTAGCTGCCTTCCTGCCTTTCCAGCTCTCCCTCCTCAGTTGAGTTTGTAGCTGAGATAAAGGGAGATAAGGAGAAGAAGAGAAAAAGTAAAACTCCTAGGGGAGGACGGTGGGTTGTGAAGACTAAATTCCTGCTATTCCCAGAGATCACCTGTTACAGGTGAATAACTACGCTATCTCCAGGAACAAGCAGGAATGTAGTCTTCACATATGGGACTCCCTAGCTCAGAGATGCCAGAGAGATGACCTCAGAGTAAGCTGTAGAACAAAGGCATAAGTAAGTGGGTTATATATCCCCCAAGGATGTCTGGTATCAAAACAAGGGACGGAGGGTAGGAGTTAATCTAAATCCGAAAGAGATGCTGCAGAACAGCTTGGCCAAACAAGGCATCCCGGCGGGAGTCCTTGTCTAAGCAATAGTGAGCAGCAAAAGTGTGGACAGAAGACCAGGTTGCTGCTTTGCATATCTCGTCAATCACTATAGAGCGTAGATTTGCCAAAAAGACAGCCATGGCCTGAACATTATGTGCAGTGACATGACCCTCGAGAGAGAGACCTGACTTTCGTAAGCAAAGGAGATGCAATGCACTATCAATCTGGATAGAGTTCGTTTAGATACTGGCAATCCCAGGTGACTCGAGTCAAAGGCGATGAAAAGTTGGGAAGCTTTTCTGTGCTCTCGAGTTCTCTGGAGATAAAAAGCCAAAGCACGTTTGCCATCTAGAGTGTGAAGGGTTGCTTCTGCCATAGAGGAATGAGGTCTAGGGAAAAAGACAGGGAGGTAAACCGAGTGGTTTAAATTGAAGGGTGAGACCATCTTTGGCATAAAGTGGGGATGCATCCTAAGGACTATCTTATCAAGGTGGAATTGTGTATAAGGAGTGTCAGCCACCAAAGCCTGGAGCTCACTAATGCTTCATGCTGAAGTGAGGGCAATAAGGAAGGTGACCTTCCAGGTAAGAAACTTCAGAGAAGTGGTGGCTAGAGGTTCAAAGGGCGGCTTCAGAAGCTGTCCTAAGACAACATTAAGATCCCATGCCACTGGAGGGGGCTTAATGGGAGGTTTAGTTAATAGAAGACCCCTCATGAATCATGCTACAAGCGGCTGAGAAGAAATGGGCTAGCCATCTAGGGGTATGTGAGAGGCCACAATTGCACCTAGGTGCACTCTATTACTGAATTGGTTTTGAGTCCAGAAGACAACAGGTGGAGATGATATTCAAGTAATGCATCCACCGGAGCTGAGAAGGGGTTAAGATCCCTTTCATAACACCAGAGAGAGAATCTACGCCACTTGAAGGAGTAGGAGCATCTGGTGGAAGGCTTCCTAGAAGCTAAGAGGATATCTTTTACCTGTTGAGAGAGGTTGATGTCCTGGAAGGTTATGCCTTCAGAAGCCATGCTGTAAGATGTAGGGACAGTGGATTGGGATGCAGTAGTGTCCCGTCCTCCTGCAAAAGGAGATCTGGAACAGACCCCAAATCTACTGGCTGAGCTTGAGGCAGACGTAGAATGAGAGGATACCTTGGTTGTTGTGGCCAATGCGGGGCTATAAGAATCATGTAGCCCCTGTCTCTCTGGAGATTGAAGAGAGTTTTGGGAATGGGGGGATTGGGAAGGAAGGCATATAGGAAGCTTTGACCCCGGTGAAGGTGAAAGGCATCTACCTGCTGGTTGTTCTGTGCATGTGTCCTGGAGCCGAAGCGGGGAAGCTTGTTATTCTGAGGACTTGCAAACAGGTCTATATCTGGGGTTCCCCAGATCTGAAAAACGTGAGCGACTTTGTCCACATGGAGAGATCACTCGTAGGGTAGCAGGACTCGACTCAGTTCGTCCGCCAAGATATTCTGCTTACCTGGAAGATACACTGCAAGTAGGTGGTATTGCAGAAGACCACAGGTGCAGGGCTTCACTGCAAAGGGTCCAAGAGCCTGTTCCACGCTGCTTGTTCAAGTAGAACATGGCTACTTGATTGTCTGTCTAGACTAAAATTGTCCGAAAGCGAAGATGGCCCTGGAACACCTTGAGAGCACTGTGGATGGCTCTGAGTTCTAGCAGATTTATGTGGAGTTGTGACTCCTGATGAGACCAATGACTCTGAGTGGAGAGATTGTACAGATGAGCTCCCCATCCCAATTTGGACGCATCCGTTGTCAGGGTATATGGATGTGGAGGCATCTGAAAAGGTGATTCTACGAGAAGGTTTTCTGGGGATTGCCTCCACTGGAAAGATGAGATTAGACATGTACAGACCATTATTTTGTCTCCCAGGGGACCCAACGCCTGAGACCACTGGGAAGCCAGGGTCTATTGAGCTGCACGCATATGTAGATGAGCATATGGAACAATATGTACTGTTGATGCCATATGACCCAAACGTTGCAGCATTTCTCGAGCAGTGAGAAAATCTTTGAGGCATGCTCGAGATGCAAGCTGACTGAGTCAAGCACAGTGGGCTTGGGCAGAAAAGCCTTTGATTGTTAAGTGTCTAGAAGAGCGCCTATGAACTCTAGAGTTTGAGAGGGAACGATTTGGGACTTTGGAAGATTTATTACAAATCCCAAGTGTTGCAGCACTTGCATGGTGTGTGAGGGAAAGACTGGCCTCTAGAGAGATGCTTGCTCGAATGAGCCAGTCGTCTAAGTAAGGGAAGACAAATATCCCTAGAGTCCTTAGGAAAGTGGTTACTACTGCCATGCACTTTGTAAAGGCTCTTGGAGCAGAGACGAGGCCGAAAGGCAGGACTCCGTATTGATAATGTCTCCCTTGGAACAGAAAGCACAGGAACCTTCTGTGTTGTGCCTGATTAAGTATGTGAGTATATGCCTCCTTTAGATCTAGAGAACAGAGCCAATCCTGACTCTGAAGATAGGGCTAAAGAGTACCTAGGGAGATCATTTTGAATTTCTCCCGCAGTAGATACTTGTTCAGTTCTCTGAGGTCCAGAATGGGCCTGTATCCTCCTGTTTTCTTTAGAATGAGGAAATAAGGACAATGAAAGCCCAGTCCCTGCTGGGAGAGTGGTACCTCTCCTATTGTGCCCTGCGAAAGAGGGGAGGTGACCTCCTACAGCAACAGATCGGTGAGGGGGGATGAGAACCAAACTCTCTTGGAGGAGTCCGGGGGGGGGGGGGGGGGTAGACTTTATAGATGAAACTTGTACCCCTCCCGTATTATGGAGAGAGTCCACTACTCTGATGTTACAAAATGCCACCTGTGGGAAAAGTGACAGTCTGCCGGGAATGTGGATGGGGTGTGGCATCTCCACAGGCAGAAAGGCTATGTTCTCCAGAAAAGAGTCAAAGACCCTGAGGAGGTTGGGTCTGCTGAGGTGGCTGTGACATAGAGGTCTGAGCCTTCTTATGTTATTTTGGAGGGTGCTGCCCCTTCTGGGGAGCATGTATTAGACACTGCACCACAGGGTTGTAAGAAGAGTAGTATTTCTTCTTTTTACTGAAAAAAGTCTTCTTCGCTGTCTTTTTCCTAGCTGATTTGGCTGTAGATCTAGTCAGTCTATTAAGAGTGGTGTTCTCAGATTCTAGCTGCCAATCCTTGCCAAAAAGGTTTTCACCAGTGCAAGGGATATTACCCAGCTTATCTTGAACCCATTGATCAGATACTTGGAGCCAAGCAATCCTGCGTGCCCCAATGCCTATAGCTGAAGTTCTGCTGGTGCATTCAAAACAGTCAAAAGTTGCCGTTAACAAACTTTGAAACATTTTGAGCATGCCTTACAAGGGTGAGATAATCAGCACTCTTATCATCAGGGAGAAGAGGATCCATCAACTCCAAATCTCTAGCCACCTCCATAAGGAACATACCCATATAGAGTATGTAGGAAATGATTCTAGCTGATAACATGGAGGCCTGAAAACAACATTGACCAAAAGTGTCACGGGTTCTTGATTCCCTACCTGGAGGGTTCAAGGAATGTGTCTTAGCACTTTTTATTCGACGCACTACCGATTCCACCACCATGGAATGGTGTGGTAATTGCATCTTTTGAAAGCCGGGACACTCCGGTACCCGGTACATTGTATCAAGTCGTCGAGTATGTGGAGAGATGATTAAGGGTGTCTCCCACATACGAAGCATAAAGTTGTGAAGTATGCGATGAATAGGGAGAGTAGCAGCTTCCTTTGGGGCTGCAGGGAATTGAAGGATTTCAGGTTCCTCAGTCCTAGGTTCTTTCTCCGAAGTAACCGTTATGGATAGAACTCGAGCAACATCGCGAATAAAGTCTTGAAAAGACATGTCCTCCCAAGGGGACATGTGACATTGTGGAGACGGAGATGTGTTTTCCGGGAGCGTTCTCATTTCTTGGGTATTGGCCGATTTGTCATCCGACAAATCAGAGTCCGAAGACTCAAAGTATCAATGGGCAGGGTGTTAGCGCTCTGCACACACTCGATATTGTTCGAAGCCGGTAGCTGAAGCTTGTGGTGCCGGTACCTCGGTACCGGAAATGGACTCGAGGGCCAGCATGGGTAGTAGCATGGTAAGCAGTAAAAAAGTTGATGCGGACTCTTTCGGTACCGTAGCTGATACCGATGTCTGAGAAATTGACAGTAAAGGTTTTACTGGTATGGAGGCAGCCAGTAAGGCTGCTAAGCTCCGCTTGATGGCCAGGATGCGTTGATCCATGGAGGTTGCCGATTCTTGGGTATCGGTACGGAATTGCGGGCCACAATCCCTGAGCATGGCACCAGAGGTGGAGGCCTCGGAAGCATCCTGGGACCCCCACTAAGGCTTTGGAGGCAAGGTTCTCCCACCGGGGTTGTTTGGCCGTTGTGTCCCTCTCCAGGGCAATGCCCAAGGCATCTCTATGCTTATGAGATCTACCCTTGGAGGGCTGGCTAGCCTTCGATGAAGACTTAGGTTTCGATACCTGAGATCCTTGGGAGGAAGTTGAAGCTCACAATGAAGTCGATGCTAAAGACACTGTGTCGGTGGCAAAGAGGGTGCCTAGTTTTGCAGCTTGATTCTGTAGGCCTCTCTGTCATCTTCCTAAAGAGAGCACATTCTGACGGTTGATGATCTGGTCCTAAACACTTTAGACACCAGTCATGAGTGTTTGTGGCCGAAATTGTACTGCCATATTAGAACACTTCTTAAAACCACTGGATGTTTTTTCCATTTTGTCTGTGACAAAAGGGAGAGGCCTAGGCCTAAGCCTAAGATGGTGTCGATGCACCTGAAGGAAGAAAGTTTTCTTCCCTCATTGAAGAATTTTTTTTTTAAGAAAGCAAGCACTGATGGAGTCAGTATCAGCATCAACGGGAAGGCAGACGTGACCACAAAAAATAAGGAAAAACAATTTTCTTGTCGGCTCCGCAGAAAACAAAGAACTGAGGAGGGAGAGCTGGAAAGGCGGGAAGGCAGCTAAGCAGGTGCAGTGGGATGATCCCAAAAGCTTTCCTATTGGACACTGGGGAGCGTTCCCACGCGGGCTCCGTTGGTACCGATGTTACCCATACGTGAAGACTACATTCCTGCTTGTTCCTGGAGATTGCACTAATGCATGAAGTTTTGCATTTCTAAAACTGCATGTATTGATCTAGCTGGAAAAGCTACCAACAGAAAAGGTAATGGCAAGTATTTGTAAGGGTGCTTTTTGCTTAGGCAATTTTCAAAGTGAAAGTACATACGTTGTGTGTTTCATTAAACTTCTCACATTCTTCCCACTGTTCCTGCAGATAATGGGAGAAACTCTCATTGCCATACAGTCCCACAGGGAATTTCCAAGACTGCATTCCCTCCTTATCCTCTCCAGATGAAACCTCCACCCAAATGAGGACACGATCTGAGATCTCTGAAAGTCCTTACGCAAAAACATTCTCCTCGTAACAAAAAATCTAATTGGAATCCAGACCAAAGTATCCTAGATAGATGCATAAAGTCATGCTCTTGTGGGATCAGGATCATCCAGGCATCAAGCAAATCTAGCATCTCCCCAAATTGTTGCAAACCTTTAGAAACCCATTGTGAGATTCTCTGCATTTCTCCTGACCTATCCAGCCCCAGGTCCCATACCGTGTTAAAGTCCTCTCCAAAAACCAATGTACATGTTGAAAAGGGCTCCATTATCTTAGTTATTTGTTCCAAAAAACTGGGATCATACAAGTTCAGCGCAAATAAATTATACACTACTACCAGTCTCCCCGATAGTTTCCCTATCATCACTATGAATCTCCACACTGGATCCGCAACCTCATATTTTTATGAAACAGGATCGCCACCACCGCCTTCCACTCTCCAGAGGCGGCAGCAAACACCTTTCCCATCCACTCTCTCTCCAGTTTTTGCATGCCCTCTTATCCATGTGTGTTTCCTGCCGCATCAATAACACTGCATTTTGTCTTTTAAGGGTGCATAAGACTTTGTAACACTTTACTGTGGAATTCGATCCACAGATATTCCAGGAAACACAATGAAGCTTTTTCATTCCACATCTACATGGCTGTCAGGCCCACCATGGTTGCTTCACCCCACCGGCACCCATCTTCTCATTTAAGGGGGTAGCACAGTTATCGCTCCTTGAGATGAAGCAGTGCCTGAACTGCCGCTTCAGCACTGCCTCAGGCCTTAAAGTGCCCACATGAATGCACATTCACAGGCTGCCCTCTCTCTGATGCAACTTCTTGTGGAAGGGGTAAGAGCAGCAGTCCATAACTGTGTGCAAGTATGCAGGTGTTTTAAAGCCCCCTAAATCGCTAATTCAGCCGCCATTTCACTGGGGTGAGGTGGTTACCCATGCCACCCACCAGGGTCGTCTAGTGGATGGGCTAGCCCTGAACCCTAAGTTTAAACACATTCATTGCCATATTCCAAACTGAACAGGGAGCTCCCCAAATACCACCTTAAATGTGCTCTCTGCCACCATTTCAGGGATGCCCATGAAGTGCAGATTCTTCCTTCTCAAACGATTTTCCATGTTATCTAACTTTGATTGTTCACTTGTTTTCGGTGCTCCCATCCCCTCTTCTACCCATTTTCCACTATCTCAGCATTACTCTTGACTCATCATTAACATTCCAGGATCAAGCACAGTTACTTACCTGTAACAGGTGATCTCTGGGAACAGCAGGAATAAGTCTTCACATATGGGTACGTCGGTACAGACGGAGCCTGCGTGGGAACGCTCCCCAGCTTCCCAAAAAGGAAAGCTTTTGGGAGCATCCCACAGCACCTGCGCGCTGCCTTCCCGCCTTTCCTAACCAACTCTCATCAGTTCAAGTTTAAAGCTGAGACAATAGAGAGAGAGAGGAAAGGAAAGATAGAAAAGAGATACAACTCCTAGGGGAGGTGGGTGGGTTGTGAAGACTTATTCCTGCTGTTCCCAGAGATCACCTGTTACAGGTAAGTAACTATGCTATCTCCAGGAACAAGCAGGAATGAGTCTTCACATATGGGGACTCCCTAGCTGAGATGCCTGGGAGATCCCCAAGGATATGAGACCCTGAAAGGGGTCTGCGTCCTCCTATGGATCTCAGGCATCCATCCAGGGAAGGAGGGCAGGAGTTGTTTAAGAATGGAACAGGTGTCTGAGGACAGCCTGACCAAACAAGGCATCCCAGCGGGAATCCTTGTCCAAGCAGTAATGGGCTGTGAAGGTATGAACAGGGGCCCAGGTGGTTGCTCGACAGATCTGGTCGATGGACACAGAATTTAGATGAGCCATAGAAGTGGCCATGGCCCTCACATTATGAGCTGTGACATGGCTCTCCAGAGAAAGGTTCTTACTCTGGTAGGCGAAAGAAATACACGGAGCAATCCAATTGGACAGTGTTCTCTTAGAGACTGGACGTCCCAAGTGAGAAGGATCAAAAGCAACAAAAAGCTGGGAAGACTTTCTATGTTGCTGTGTCCTATGTAAGTAAAAAGCAAGAGCTCTTTTACAATCCAGAGTATGAAGGTTCCTCTCTGCACTGGATGCACGAGGAGCTGGAAAAAAGACAGGTAAATATACCTCTTGATTAAGATGAAAAGGTGAGACCACTTTAGGCATAAAGTGTGGATTTGTCCTAAGGACTACCTTGTCATGATGGAACCTTGTATAAGGTGGATTAGCCACTAAGGCCTGCAGTTCACTGATGCGGCGAGCAGAAGTGACTGCAATGAGGAAAATAACCTTCCAGGAAAGAAATTTCAAGGAGGTAGTGGCTAAGGGTTCAAAAGGTGGCTTCATAAGCTGACCAAGAACCACATTTAAGTCCCATGCCACCGGAGGAGGCCTAATGGGAGGTTTAGTTCAAGTTAGGCCTCTCATGAATCTTGAAATAAGAGGATGAGAGGAGATAGGTTGTCCATTGATGGGCTTAAGGGATGCTGCAATAGCACTCAAATGGACTCTTACTGAATTTGTCTTAAGTCCTGCATTGGAGAGATGCAGGAGATAGTCTAACAAAGAAGTTAAAGGTAGTGCCAGAGGGTCAAGACCCTTTTCAGCACACCAAATGGAAAATCTTTTCCACTTAAAAGCATAGGAACGCCTGCTGGAAGGTTTCCTGGAAGCATGGAGGATATCCTTCACCTGCAGAGAAAGATTCAAATCTTGAAGGTCTAGGCCTTCAGTAACCAAGCTCTGAGGTGAAGGGACTTGGGGTTTGGATGCCACAAAGTCCCCTCCTCCTGAGACAGAAGGTCTGGAGCAGCTCCCAAGTCCAGGGAGGGGGCTTGGGAGAGATGCAGAAGCAGAGGGTACCACACTTGGCGTGGCCAGCATGGAGCTATGAGGATCATAGATCCTTGATCCCTCTGGAGTTTGAACAGAGTCTTGGGAATCAAGGGAATGGGTGGAAAGGCATACAGGAAGCCCTGACCCCAATGAAGGAGGAAGGCATCCTTGGCCTGAACCCCCTGACACGGAATTCTGGAACAGAACCGGGGAAATGTGGCATTCCACGGACTTGCAAAGAGGTCTATGTCCGGGGTTCCCCATTCTTGAAAGATTCTGAGTACCTGATCCATGTGCAGGGACCATTCGTGTGGAAGCAGAACTCGACTGAGTCTGTCTGCCCAAGAGTTTTGGATTCCTGGGAGATATACTGCCAGGAGATGGATTTGATGCTCTCTGGCGAAGGCCCACAATCTTAGAGCTTCGTTGCAAAGCGACAGAGAGCCAGTTCCTCCTTGCTTGTTTATATAAAACATGGCTACTTGATTGTCCATATGGATGAGGACTGTCTTGTAGCTGAGGAGGGTATGGAAGACACTGAGAGCTAGAAAAACTGCTCGAAGCTCCAAGTGGTTGATATGAAGAGAGGTCTCCTGAGGGGACCAAGTGCCTTGAGTGGAGAGGTCCTGTAGATGAGCTCCCCAACCTGTCTGGGAGGCATCTGTTGTGAGGGTTGCTTGGGGCAACAACTGTTGGAAGGGGGACCCCAGCAACAGATTTTGAGTGGACATCCACCATTGGAGAGACCAAAAGAGACGTTTGGAGGTTGCTATTTGGTCTGAGAGAGCTCCTGAAGCTTGAGTCCACTGGGTGGACAAAGTCCATTGAGCTGCTCTCATGTGTAGGCGAGCATAGGGTACCACATGTACTGTGGAAGCCATGTGGCCCAGCAGTTGTAGCATCTCCCTGGCAGTTAAGTGGCTCTTTGACTGAATCTGGGAGGCTAGCTGCACTAGACGTTGGCAACGGGCCTGAGGAAGGTAGGCCCTTGCAGTGGTGGTATCCAACCAGGCCCCTATGAATTCCATGGACTGAGTAGGGATGAGCTGGGACTTTGGGAGGTTTACCACCAATCCCAGATACTGCAGAATGCGCCTTGTGCGGTCCAGGGAAATCTGGACCTCTGACTGAGATGGAGCTCGGATGAGCCAGTCGTCCAGGTATGGGAAGACAAATATTCCCAGAGTGCGTAGAAATGCAGCAACTACTGCCATGCATTTGGTGAACACTCTTGGGGCAGAGGCCAGACCGAAAGGAAGCACTCTGTATTGGTAATGTTTTCCCTGGAAAAGAAAACGCAGGAATCTTCTGTGAGATGGATGGATGAGAACATGTGTGTACGCATCCTTGAGATCTAGAGAACAAAGCCAATCCTGACTTTGGAGGTATGGAAGGAGAGTGCCCAGAGAAAGCATCTTGAACTTCTCCTTGCATAGAAATTTGTTCAATTCTCTGAGATCTAGAATGGGTCTGTATCCCCCTGTCTTCTTTGGAATGAGAAAATAGGGGGAGTAGAACCCTGACCCTTGTTGAAGAAGAGGAACTTCTTCTATTGCCCCTTGGGCAAGAAGGGTAGTTATCTCCTGACCTAAAAGGTCGAGAAGAGATGTGGGAGAATTGAAGTGTCTCACCATGGTGTGAGGAGGAAGGTCTGAGAAATGAAGTTTGTAGCCCTCTCTTATGATGGAGAGGGTCCACTGCTCTGATGTGATTTGCTCGCATCTGGGAGCAAAATGAGCTAACCTTCCTGGAATGGTGAGAGGTTCTGGCTGTGTTAAAGCCAGAAAGACTAAGTTCTCTAGCATCAAGTCAAAAACCCTGAGGGGGTTGGGACTGCTGGGTTACAGCAGCCCTTGTAGACTTAGGCCTGGCCTGCTTAGGTTGCTGACGCTTAGCGGTAAAGCAACCTGTAGAAGATTGTTGGCCAGAAGTGGAAGAAAACCTGCCCTTTTTGAAAAAAACCTTTTTAAAAGTCTTTTTCTTGGCAGGAATGGAGGTAGACCTTGAAAGTCTATCCAGAGCAGAATTCTCTGCATCCATTTGAGTGGCTTTAATTTGCCACACTCTGCCAAACAGATCTTCACCTGTACAGGGCAGATTTCCTAAGCCATCTTGAACCCAGGGTTCTAAATCAGAAGCCTGGAGCCAAGCAATTCTGCAAGCAGCTATGACAATGCCTGAGGCTCTACTGGCACCTTCAAAGGAGTCAAAGGCTGCCCTATTTGAAAACTTGGAGATGTCTTGAGTATGCTTAAGCCACATGCGGAATTCTTCCCTTTTATCTTCTGGAATAAAAGGGAGGTAAGTGTGCAGCTTTTCTGCCACTTCTTTCAGAAACATACCCATATAAAGGCTATATGAGTTGATTCTGGCAATAAGCATACTGGCCTGGAAGATTTTCCTACCAAAAGCATCCAAGGTCCTACATTCTCTTCCTGGAGGAGCAGAAGAGTGTCTCTTTGTACTCTTTATCCTCTTCATAGCTGACTGCACCACAATGGAATGGTGAGGAAGCTGAGTTTTCTGGAACCCAGGACAAGGAGGGACACGATACATAGTGTCCAACCTGCGAGAATGAGGAGAGAGAGTGAGAGGAGTCTCCCATAAATCAATCATGTGTTCATGAAGAATCTCATGAATTGGTAAGGTGACTGCCTCTTTAGGAGCCTTAGAGTATCCTAAAATATCTAATTTTTTTGCTCTAGGCTCTGATTCAGAGGTTACTGAAATAGAGAGTCCTTTAGCTACTTCTCTTATGAAGTCTTGAAAGGACAAGTCCTCTGGAGGAGACATTCTTTGTTTTGGAGAAGAAGGCTCCTCAGGAAGGGCTATGGATACTTCAGGAGACTCATCTGATGTATCAGAATCATCAGAGGAATTGAAGTATCGCCTGTCAGGGTGCTCTTCTAACGCTCGATACGCGTATCGAGCGGTATCGACATCGGGCGTCCCCGGTACCGGATCGGTACCGAGAAGTAGCCCTGGACAAGGAACCGCAGCAGTCGGTATCCTGGTTGATGTCGATGCAGTCGGTACCGGCATCGGCGCTGGTGCCGGTACCGGAGCCGATACCGACAACGGAGCTCGTTGCGGTATCATCGGCGTCGCAGCTTGAATGAAAGACTGTATAGCCTGCTGCATGGACAGAACATTCTGATCCATCGACGCCATGAAAGCCTGGAAGTCGGTACCGGGAGAGGTGCCGGTACCCCAGAGCAATCTAACAGGTGATCGGTCGAGGCCGTGCCATCGATGTCAACCTGTAACCCCATAGGAGGAGCTTTGGAAGCCGGAGCTTCCTGCCGGGGTTGTTTGGCTGGTGCAGGATCCTCGAGGGCAAGCCCGGAGGCATCTCGAGGCTTAGAGGGAGATCTACCCTTCGAGGACCTGCTAGGTTTATGTTTGGTTACCTGAGATCCTTCAGGAGAAGAAGACCTGGAAGATGTCGATGCTACTGCCGGTGCCTCAGCGGGAAACAGCACATGGAGCTTAGCTGCTCGGTTCTGTAACCCCCGTTTAGACATTAGGGAGCAGGACGGACAATCCGGAATGGAGTGTTCAGGACCCAAACATTTAAGACACCATTCATGAGTATCTGTAACAGAAATAGTACCGCTACACTTAGTGCATTTTTTGAACCCGGAGGTTGGTTTTTCCATGAGGGAAATTTTCTTGTGGGCCCTGAGGCCTTAAGAAGAAAAATACACCAAGTGAGGAAAAATATCGATTTTTTTTTTTTTTTTAAAGAAAGAAAGAAAAGACCGGCGGTACCGGTCCGGAGTCGGGGAAGGCAGACACGCGACCAAAGAAATAAAATAAAATAAAGAACTTCTTCAGCGGTGACAGGGGTCGACCTGCTGGCTCCACGGCAAAGAAGAACTGGGGAGAGTTGGTTAGGAAAGGCGGGAAGGCAGCGCGCAGGCGCTGTGGGATGTTCCCAAAAGCTTTCCTTTTTGGAAAGCTGGGGAGCGTTCCCGCGCAGGCTCCGTCGGTACTGACGTACCCATATGTGAAGACTCATTCCTGCTTGTTCCTGGAGATCATTAGTTCTGTAGTACTTAGTTTGTTTTTCTCTCTTTGTCAGATCAGAGCTGTTTGCCCATTCCTGTCCTCCATCTTTGACCATCTTCCTCTTATCCTAGGTTTTGACACATCTGGACTACTGTAACATTTTTACCAGTCTTAACATTTATCAACTACAAAAATTAAAACTTATCCAAAATAAAACCATAAGACAATAAACCCATGCCCCTTGGTTCGACCATGTTACCCCTTCTGCTGATCCGTTTTCACTGGCTTCCTATTCACTACTGTACACAGACTTCTCACTCTGGTTTACAAGACTTTACACACAGGTACAGCGTAGTTACCTGTAACAGGTGATCTCTGGGAACCAGAATTCCCCACATAGAAAGGTTCCACAGACCTTTGGTAGAAGGTTCTACGTGCCTGTCTTCTATTGTTATATTGTTATATTTGCCTGTCTTCTATTGTTCACTGTTATATTTCCGTTATTCTTAATCACATTGCTAACCAGGTTGTATGACCCCATTTACTGATTTTACCCTGTTATCCAAGTTTTATTCCCCTGTTTACTGTAACTCAGACGCTTGCTTATGGTGCTGAATTTTTGTTCGATGTAAACCGCGCTGATGCCAAAGAGTGCGGTATATAAGAGATGTAAATAAATAAATAAAATAAAAATATAACAGCATGAATTGAGTCTTCACATATGGGTATCGTCGGTACTGACGGAGCCTGCATGGGAACACTCCCGAACGTCCAATAGGAAAGCTTTTGGGAGCATCCCACCGCACCTGCACCACTGCCTTACCACCTTTCCAACTCTCCCTCTTCAGTTGAGCTGAGGCGAAGGAGAGAGAGAGAAATACAACTCCTAGGGGAGGTGGGCGGGTTGTGAAGACTCAATTCCTGCTGTTCCTGGAGATCACCTGTTACAGGTGAGTAACTACATTATCTCCAGGAACAAGCAGGAATGTAGTCTTCACATATTGGGACTCCCCAGGTGAAAGATGCCAGGGAGATGACACAAGAAGCTGCAAAACCCAGGTTGAGATGGGTCATGCTTCTTCCCATGGATCTCTGGCATCAAACCCCGGCACGGCGGATAGGATTTGTTCTAAGTATGAAAGATATGCTGGAGAACAGCCTGGCCAAACGAGGCATCCCCACGGGAGTCCTTGTCTAAGCAGTAGTGGGCTGCAAAGGTGTGTACTGAAGCCCAAGTGGCTGCTCTACAGATGTCATCAATGGACACTGAGCGAAGGTTAGCCATAGAGGCTGCCATTACTCTCACATTGTGAGCTGTGACATGCCCTTCGAGAGAAAGTCCCTTGCTCTCATAGGCAAAGGATATGCAATCTGCAATCCATTTAGACAAAGTTTGCTTGGAAACTGGTAATCCAAGATGACTGGAGTCAAAGGCAACAAAAAGCTGAGAAGCTTTTCTATGTTGCTTAGTTCTCTGAAAGAAAAAAGCTAAAGGTCTTTTGCAATCCAGAGTATGAAGATTCCTTTCTGCATTAGAGGCGTGAGGCCTAGGGAAGAATACAGGAAGATAAACCGACTGGTTTAAATGAAAAGGCAAAACCACCTTTGGCATAAAGTGTGGGTGAGTTCTAAGAAAGCACAGTTACTTACCTGTAACAGGTGATCTCTGGGAACAGCAGGAATAAGTCTTCACATATGGGTATGTCAGTACCGACGGAGCCTGCGCGGGAACGCTCCCCAGCGTCCAAAAAGAAAGCTTTTGGGAGCATCCCACACGCATGCGCGCTGCCTTCCCGCCCATTCACTTCCCTCTCATCAGTTGGGTTTGTAGCTGAGGCCGAAGGAGGGAAGTAGACAAATTAGAGAGAGAGAGAGACAACTCCTAGGGGAGGTGGGTGGGTTGTGAAGACTTATTCCTGCTGTTCCCAGAGATCACCTGTTACTGGTAAGTAACTGTGCTATCTCCAGGAACAAGCAGGAATGAGTCTTCACATATGGGGACTCCCCAAGCTAAGATGCCTGGAGGAGGTCCCAGCATGTTGCAAATCTAGTCGTTGAGCCATGCTATCTCCCAGAACCTGAGGCATCCAAGGGATGGAGGGTAGGAGTTGAGTGAGAAGGGTGTGCTGTGGAACAGCTTGATTAAACAAGGCGTCTGGTGAGACCACCTTGTGTAGATCAGAAATGTTAGTGAAAATTGGATTCCAATTTTCTTATGTGGACCTTAGTCAAAAAATATTGCAAAAGTATTTGTTGAGAGTAATGGTCTGGTGCTAGAAACCAGTACATTATCCTCAAAGAAAATACCTTACTGTGAACTAGAGGAAATAAATTTCGCAATACAGGCAGAGGTCAGAAGCCTAAATGGCTAGAACTAATCCCAGAAGAAAAAAATTGGGAGAGTTTAATGGGGTTGGACTTTGGATGAGAAGCTAAAGCTTCTGTAGGCCAACATTTGAAGCTCTTTGTCCTTGGAGCAGAAAAAAACTCTAGAAAAAAGAGGAGATAAATCTGACTGGTTTGCAGAAAAAGGATGGGTCTTTGAGACACCTCTATCCAAATGAAAGAAGGAAACATTTGTAGTAGGGGGTGTAGCCTCCAATTTCTTGAAGATCAGGAAGGTCTTCCCCAAGTGATGTCACTTAGGATGACTTTACATGGAGAGCTTCAAATGTAACGTAACCAGAGAAGTTACAGTAAAGCACAGTTACTTACCTGTAACAGGTGATCTCTGGGAACAGCAGGAATTAGTACTCACATATGGGTACGTCGGAACCGACGGAGCCTGCGCGAGAAAGCTCCCCAGCTTCCCAGAAAGGAAGCTTTTGGGGCCTCCCACTGCACATGCGCGCTGCCTTCCCGCCTTCCTGACCAGCTCTCCTCAGTTCGAGTTTATAGCTGAGATAATAGAGAGAGGAAAGGAAGATAGATAGAAGATACAACTCCTAGGGGAGGTGGGTGGGTTGTGAGGACTAATTCCTGCTGTTCCCAGAGATCACCTGTTACAGGTAAGTAACTGTGCTATCTCCAGGAACAAGCAGGAATAAGTCCTCACATATGGGGACTCCCTAGCTAAGATGCCTGGGAGATCCCCTTCCAAGGGTTCGCCATCTTCGTATAGATCTCAGGCATCCATCCTGGGAAGGTGGGCAGGAGTTGTTCAAGTATGGAACAGGTGTTTGAGGACAGCCTGACCAAACAAGGCATCCCGGCGGGAGTCCTTGTCCAAACAGTAATGGGCTGTGAAGGTATGAACCGAGGCCCAGGTGGCGGCTCTACAGATCTGATCTATGGATACAGAGTGAAGATGAGCCATAGAAGTGGCCATGGCTCTCACATTGTGAGCTGTGACATGGCCTTCCAGAGAAATGTTTTTACTCTGGTAAGCAAAGGAAATACACTGAGCAATCCAATTGGAAAGTGTACGTTTGGAGACTGGAAGTCCCAAATGAGAAGGATCAAAAGCCACAAAAAGCTGGGAAGACTTTCGATGTGGCTGAGTCCTGTTGAGGTAAAAGGCAAGAGCTCTTTTACAATCCAGAGTATGAAGGTTCCTCTCTGCACTGGATGCATGAGGAGCCGGGAAAAAGACAGGTAGATATACCTCTTGATTAAGATGAAAAGGCGAGACCACTTTGGGCATAAAGTGGGGATTCGTCCTAAGGACCACCTTATCATGATGGAACCTAGTATAAGGTGGATGAGCCACTAAAGCCTGTAGTTCACTGATGCGGCGAGCCGAAGTGACTGCAATAAGGAAAAGGACCTTCCAGGAAAGAAATTTCAAGGAGGTAGAAACCAACGGTTCAAAAGGTGGCTTCATAAGCTGACCTAGAACTAGGTTCAAATCCCATGCTATCGGAGGAGGCCGGATGGGAGGCTTAGTTAGAGTCAGGCCTCTCATGAACCTTGCAATAAGAGGATGAGAGGAGATAGGTTGTCCATTTATAGGTTTTAAGGATGCTGCAATAGCACTCAAATGGACTCTTACTGAATTCGTCTTAAGGCCTGTATTAGAAAGATGCAGGAGATAGTCTAGTAGAGAATTCAAAGGAAGTGCTAGAGGGTCAAGACCCTGTTGAGCACACCAAATGGAAAAGCGTTTCCATTTGAAAGCATAGGAACGCCTCGTGGAGGGTTTCCTAGAGGCATGAAGGATATCTTTCACTGGTTGAGAAAGATTGAAGTCATGAAGGCTTAGGCCTTCAGTAACCAAGCTCTGAGGTGTAGGGACTTGGGGTTTGGGTGCCACAAAGTCCCCTCCTCCTGAGACAGAAGGTCTGGCGCAGCTCCCAGGTCCAGGGAGGGTCCCTGGGAGAGATGCAAAAGTAGAGGGAACCACACTTGGTGTGGCCAGCGTGGAGCTATGAGGATCATCGATCCGTGATCCCTCTGGAGTTTGAACAGAGTCTTGGGAATCAAAGGAATGGGTGGAAAGGCATATAGGAATTCCTGACCCCAATGCAGGAGAAAGGCGTCGTTGGCCTGAGCTCCCTGACACGGAGTCCTGGAACAGAACCGGGGAAGTTTGGCATTCCACGGACTTGCAAAGAGGTCTATGTCCGGGGTTCCCCATTCCTGAAAGATTCTGCCTATCTGGTCCATATGTAGGGACCATTCGTGTGGAAGCAGAACTCGACTGAGTCTGTCTGCCCGAGAGTTTTGAACCCCTGGAAGATATACTGCCAGAAGATGAATTTGATGCTCTCTGGCGAAGGCCCATAATCTGAGAGCTTCGTTGCAAAGCGACAGAGAGCCTGTCCCTCCTTGTTTGTTTATGTAGAACATGGCCACCTGATTGTCTGTCTGAACTAGGACGGTCAGGTTGACAAGGAGGGTATGGAAGACTTTGAGGGCAAAGAAGATTGCTCGCAGTTCCAGGAGGTTGATGTGAAGGGTGGTCTCCTGTGCAGACCAAGTACACTGAGTGGAGAGGGATTGTAGATGGGCTCCCCACCCTGTTTGGGAGGCATCTGTTGTGAGGGTTGCTTGGGGCAACAAAGGTTGGAAGGGGGCCCCCAACAACAGATTCTTGGTGGACATCCACCATTGGAGGGACCAAAACAGACGCTTTGAGGTGAGGATTTGGTCGGAGAGCGCTCCTGATGCTTGAGTCCACTGGGTGGCCAAGGTCCATTGAGCTGCTCTCATATGAAGACGAGCGTAGGGCACCACGTGAACCGTAGAGGCCATGTGGCCCAGAAGTCGCAGCATTTCCCCGGCTGTCAAGTGACTGCTGGACTGAGCTTGGGAGGCCAAGCACACCAGACGTTGGCCCCGGACTTGAGGTAGGTAGGCCCTTGCAGTGGTGGTGTCCAACTGGGCCCCTATGAATTCCAGAGACTGAGTAGGGATAAGTTGAGACTTGGGAAGGTTTGCCACCAGTCCCAGATACTGCAGAATGTGCCTTGTGCGGTCCAGGGAAATCTGGGCCTCTGACTGAGATGGAGCTCGGATGAGCCAGTCGTCCAGATATGGGAATACAAAAATTCCCAGACCTCTTAGAAATGCGGCAACAACTGCCATGCATTTGGTGAACACTCTTGGAGCAGAGGCTAGACCGAAGGGAAGTACTCTGTACTGGAAATGTTTTCCCTGAAACAGAAATCTTAGATATTTTCTGTGGGATGGGTGGATGAGTATATGTGTGTACGCATCCTTGAGATCTAGAGAACAAAGCCAATCCTGACTCTGAAGGTATGGAAGGAGAATGCCTAGAGAAAGCATTTTGAATTTCTCCTTGTACAGAAATTTGTTCAATTCTCTCAGATCTAGGATAGGTCTGAATCCCCCTGTCTTCTTTGGTATGAGAAAATAAGGGGAGTAGAATCCTGTCCCTTGTTGAAGAAGAGGAACCTCTTCTATTGCCCCTTGGGCAAGGAGAGAAGAGACTTCCTGACCCAACAGGCCCAGGAGAGATGGGGGAGAATTGAAGTGCCTCACCATGGTATATGGAGGAAGGTTGGAAAAATGAAGTTTGTAGCCCTCTCTGATGATAGAGAGGGTCCACTGCTCTGATGTAATTTGCCCCCATCTGGGAGCAAAGTGAGCTAACCTTCCGGGAATGGTGAGGGGCTCTGGTTGTTCTAGAGCCAGAAAGGTTAAGTTCTCTAGGGGCAAGTCAAAACCCTGAGGGGGTTGAGCCTGCTGAGGAGTGGCAGACACTGCAGGCTTTGACCTTGCCTGTTTAGGCTGCTGACGTTTAGCAGCAAAGCGAGGCTGAGAAGATTGTTGGCCAGTATTTGTGGAAAATCTGGCCTTCTTGTAGTAAGGCCTCTTGAAAGACTTTTTCTTGGCAGGAGTAGAGGTAGACTTAGAAAGTCTATCTAAGGTAGCATTTTCTGCGTCCATTTGAGTGGCTTTAATTTGCCAGTCTTTACCAAATAAGTTCTCACCTGTACAGGGCAGATTCCGTAAGCCATCCAGGACCCAGGGTTCTAGGTCAGAGGCCTGGAGCCAAGCAAGTCGTCGGGCTGCAATGGCAATGCCCGAAGCTCTACCGGCACCTTCAAAGGAATCAAAGGCTGCTCTGTTGGAGAACTTAGAAACATCTAGAAGCTGTTTCACTATAGAAATGAACTCCTCCTTTTTATCCTCAGGGATAAAGGGGGCAAAATGCCGTACCTTTAGGGCAAGTTCCCTGAGAAACATGCCCATATACAGACTGAATGAATTAATCCTGGCTATAAGCATACTAGCCTGGAAGATTTTCCTACCAAAAGAGTCTAGGGTCTTACATTCTCGCCCTGGAGGGGTAGAAGAGTGCCTTTTGGTACTCTTAATCTTTTTCAGCGCAGACTTCACCACAATGGAATGGTGAGGCAGCTGAGTCTTTTGAAAACCAGGAGGAGGAGGGACCCAGTACATGATGTCCAACCTACGAGAATAAGGAGACAACATTAGAGGAGCCTCCCATAAGTCCATCAAGTGTTCTTGAAGGATTTCATGGATAGGCAGGGTGACTGCCTCTTTAGGAACCTTAGGGTATCCTAAAATATCCAGTTTCTTTGATCTAGGTTCTTTTTCAGAGGATGTGGTAATAGAAAGTCCTTTAGCTAGTTCTATAATGAAGTCTTGAAAGGACAAATCCTCTGGTGGAGACATTCTCCTCTGGGGAAGAAGGGTCTGCAGGAAGAACTAGAGACAGCTCATCAGAGTCTTCAGAGGAGTCAAAATCCTCAGAAGAATCAGAGTATCCTCTATTTGCTTCCAACGCACCATACGCATACCGTTCGGTATCGACATTGGGCGTACCGGGTATGGGATCGGTATCGGGTGAAAACCCGGATCCGGCATGCGGAACCGATCTGCGTTTGGAAGACGATGGTCTCGGTTCCGATATGGGAAACGATACCGGAACCGGACCCGGAACCGCTGGATGCGGTACCGAGGGCGTCGCAGCTTTAATGAAAGCCAGCATGGCCTGCTGCATGGTCTGAACAGTACTGCTCATAGACGCCACTGCTGCCTGGATGTCGGTACCGGTATGGGCCGGTACCCCAGAGCAGTCTAACAGGTGATCAGTCGAGGCCGTGCCATCGATGTCAACCTGTAACCCCATAGATGGAGCTTTGGAAGTCAGAGCTTCCCGCCGGGGTTGTTTGGCTGGGGCAGGATCCTCAGACTCAAAAGTGAGAGCCTCTCGATGCTTTGAAGGAGATTTGCTCTTTGAGGACCTGCCCGAAGAAGGTTTGGTTACCTGAGATCCATCCGGAGAGGAAGACCTGGATGACTGTGATGCTGGATTATCTGAAGCAAACAGCACATGGAATTTGTTGGCCCGGTTCTGCAAACCACGTTTAGACATCTGGGAGCAGGAAGGGCAGTCCGGAATGGAGTGGTCAGGTCCCAAACATTTAAGATACCAGTCATGGGTGTCTGTGACAGAAATAACAGCACTACACTTGGTACACTTCTTGAAACCAGGGGCTGGTTTCTCCATGAGGAGAATTTGTGTAGGCCTGAGGCCTAACCGAAGTCACCAAGTTGTGCAAAAATAAAGATTTTTTTTTTTTTTTTTTTAAAGAAAGAAAGAGAGAGAGACCGGCGGTACCGGTTTCGGTATGGGGAAGGCAGGTACGCGGTCTAAAGAAACAAACTAAAACAAGAATTTCTTCAGCGGTGACAGGAACACGACCTGCTGGCTCCGCGGAAAAAGAGAAACTGAGGAGAGCTGGTCAGGAAGGCGGGAAGGCAGCGCGCATGTGCAGTGGGAGGCCCCAAAAGCTTCCTTTCTGGGAAGCTGGGGAGCTTTCCCGCGCAGGCTCCGTCGGTTCCGACGTACCCATATGTGAGGACTTATTCCTGCTTGTTCCTGGAGATAAGAAGGTAGTTTGTGATCACCATAGAAATTGGTTGTCCATTTAAACCTTATGGCATGCTGGAACAGCATTAATATTGTGCGTAGAAGCCCACACAGAACCTATGCAAATAGATAGAAAGGAGGAATTTACCTTTGAAACTGTTCGTCAGCCAGCATATACAGCTCATGAGAAACAGGGAAAGAGAGGAGCAGAGCTGACACACCCAAGCTCTGGCGTAACAGCAAGCTCAGAGCTTGATTACACTCACCTGGGCAAGAAAGCTGAGCCAGCCTGCAGGGAACAGAGAGATAAAAGCCGGAGGGTAGCTCCAGCAAGAGAGTGCTGTGATTCCCTGGAGAGAAGGGAGTGCTGTGATTCCCCAGAGAGAAGGGAGTGCTGTGATTTCCCAGAGAGAAGGGAGTGCTGTGATTCCCCAGAGAGAAAGGAGTGCTGGGATTCCTCAGAAAGAAGCAGTGGGCGTGTCAGAGAAGCAGGAAGCAGCCAAGGCGAAGCCTCAGAGAAACGTGGCTGGAAAAGCACACAGACTACAGGCAGCTGGAGGTCCTGTGAGAAACCAGGTTGCAGTTCAGAGAGAGAAGGAAGGCAGGCACACCCTGTGGCTAGGAACCTACCTGGACCAAGAGAGCAGGGAGTCTCCCAGACCTCACTGCCAGAGGAGAGGCTTCAGCATTCATACAAGTGGGAGCCTAGCACTATAATAAGGAAAGCCAGAAGTTCTGTTCGGAACAGAGGGCCAAGGCATTGCTCAACACAAGAAGTGTCAGCAGAAAGTTATAAAGGAGTTCCTGCTAACTGGAGGGAACAAAAGGAGAGCCGGGGAAGAAACACTACAGCTACTTTTAAACCTCACTGTATGGAACTGTGTTCTTATGAGATACCCAAGTTCTCAGCGAGGGTTTTTTCCAAAGACAGCAGTAAAGGTCTGAAGCCAAACCCCACACACACTGAATGTGAGGATATGCAATGGGAGTGTAGCACTAGTGAACCTGAATATGCTCCTATGGATTGTACGCTATGTCTTGCAGAAAACATTGAGTCTTTATGCTAAGTTTTGTATATAGCAAAGAAAAAGAAGATATTTTACTTTCAGAAGTTGTTGTTTGTTTTCCATGTTTTGTTTTGCACTTAAAAATCCTTTGGGAAGGGGAATAAATTCCTTGTTATGTTTGCCTTGAACACTCGACTTATGACTATTATGTGCTAACAGAAGATATCAGGGTACCCCAACCTTCGCACCCTAGGCGAAGGCCTGGCACCCGTTTACAATATGGATAGCAACAAATCTTTCAGAGTGATATATGTGTATTTATATACACATAACAAGAAGGGGTAAGACCTGCTTGAAAATATGGATAGAGAACCCCTTACTGGTTATACGTGGAGAACCATGACGAAGGTTACATGGAAAACCAGTGGAATTTTCCTAGTCAGAAGGATAGGTCTAGATCTCTTTAAAATTCTAGACTTTGAATAACCAGAAATGGAAATCTACGTGAAGGGGTGCAGAGAAAACCTTAGTCTTAAGACGAGAAGTCTGGATCCTTCTATAACTTTTCTTCAGTGTGGAGAAAAAGACGCAATAAAAGGGAATACCATATTTGCCCATCTATGAGGGCAATATGAGTATAATGCGTTCTTTGTTCAGCATAAGCTCCAATGAAGTATTGGGAATTAGAAGGAATGCACTAGACAAGGACCGATTGCAGTGAAAAGAAATGCATCCCTGTTGGAGAAGTTCCACTGAAGATGTGGAACAACTCAGGGAATTAAGCAATTCTTTATGCTTTCAAGTGATCTAAGCCCTGGTTCATTTTCTCTAAAAGGAAATTTTAAGGAAGATGGTAAAGGTAGGAAAAACCCGGTCATGTGGAGCATGACTGGGCAAGCCTTTCAACCATCTGGAAGCTACCCACCAGGAATGGCTCTGACGCTCTCTGGCAAAGGCCCTTAGTTGCAGAGCTTTTTGTAGAATTGCAGAGAGCATGTTGTAGGTTGCCCAGGTGAGATCTGGTTGTTCAATTACCAGTGTGCAACCTAATCTATTCTGTGGGAGCCAAAGAATTGAAGATGGCTAAGAATAGCAGACAGGCTGATTTCCTGCAACAATAAATTGTCCAAGTAGGTTTTGGAACCTCTCTTGGAATTATGTGTTATTAAGACAGCAAAAGAGGATAGGTCCTATAGATTGGACAAGGACCGACAGACAGAATTAGAAGTGACTAACTCTCAATTATGGTCTGATAAGCTGTCTTAAAAGAAATATTTGAAAGATTGCAGAGGGGAGAAACCCTGTATGGAAATTACTTACTAGAGTAGGTACTGAGGACAATCCTATGGCTTAAAAGGTAAGCCCTCCAGTGAAATATCACTCTTAGATTGAATGTCAACTAAGAGGGATAGAAGTAATACAGAGTTGGGAAGATTTACAATTTGGTAGTCCATGAAAAGGGTAAAGCTCCCCTGCAGTCAAAAGTATAAGATATCCTCGTACAGGACAACTGCCAAGTTGAAGGGCATAGCATACCTTGTAAGTAGTTGTAACTCCTCTGTTTAATTTAAAAGGAGAGGAGAAACTTGTCACCTGTGGGGCATGATTATCCTCAATAGCTCTAAGAGCTGAAAGGATGGATTGCCCTTAGCAAGAGATTCATGTCTAAAGTAGAGGATTAAGGCAGTGTATTACTGACCTCTTAATAAGGATGAGAAGAACTACAATTGCTTCTGTAGTTAAGAAGTAGTGGTTCTGAAACTCAACAGGAAAAAGATTTAATGAAATAAAAAAATCAGAAACCCTGCGACTGCTGAGTTTGCTGAGCCTGTTGAGACTTTGGTTTTCTTAGCCTGGTATGATGTTGCCCTTCTTTGGAAACATCTGCATGATGGGTAGAAGATGAATAAAACTTTTTCCCCCTAGGGGAATAAAGTTTGTTAGGAGATTTTTTAGTAGCTGGGGTAGAGGAATGTTTTGACAATCCTCTGAAAGTAACAATATCAGTGTTTATCTGCTTAGGTTGAAATAAAGCATCCTTGTTAAAGAGATTTTCACCAGTACAAGGAGTATTTCCCAGCTTTTCTTGTACCCATTTATCCAAGTCTGAAGCTTGGAGCCAGGCTATGCGTCATGCTCCTATGGCTATAGGAGAAGTTCTGCTTATAGACTCAAAACAGTCCAGGGAAGCACGATTAAGGAATTTAGAGACATTTTGAGCATGACTGACTAATATGGAAAAGTCTGCTCTTTTATGTTCTTGAAGAAAAGGGTTCAAAGACTAAGTTCTTTGTGACCTCTTCAAGAGATAATCCCATATAGAAAATATGAGATAATTCTTGCTGAAAGCATGGATGCCTGGAAGCATCGACGTCCAAAGGCATGTGAAGTTCTAGACTCACGACCTGGCGGATAAGAGGAGTGCTTCTTTGTACTCTTAATACGCCTCATTGCTGATTCTACAACAATAGAATGATGAGGAAGTTGAGTCTTTTGAAAACCTGGAGAAGGTGGCACTTTGTACATGGAGTCAAGCGTCTTAGAATGTGGTGATACTGTTAAAGGAGTTTCCCACATTCTGAAAAGTAGATCTTGTAAGATCTGATGCAAAGGAAGCATGATGACCTCCTCTGGAATCCAGGGGGATTGCAGGATCTCTGAATCCCCTGGGAAGGATTCTTTACCAGGTATAGAAATGGCAAGTAACTTTGCCATATCAAGCAGAAAAGCTTGAAAAGAAATCTCCCCTGAGGAGGACCCCCTAAAATGAGGGGTAAAGGCTAGACTTGTTGAAGATTCAGCCTTGGTACCGATGGATTCATCCCAGTCATCAGGATCGGAAGACCTGAAAGGGTGGAGCATCGGATTTTCCTTAAAGTAATGTCTTCGGTACCGCCCGAGGTCGGTACCGAGACGAGTCGGTACCGAATCATCCATGCTAGAGATTGATTCCAGGCTCGGCATCGAAGGAAGCGAGTCTGTCGAAGTAAGCATGGACGGTACCAACACCGATGCCCATGTCGATACAGGTACCGGTACCAAAGCCGATACCAATACTGGAAGATCAGTCTGCAGCAACTCTAGCGGTACCGAAGTAACCGAGAGCGCTAGACTGCGATCATCGGTGAGGAGTGTTTCATCCATCACCATAGCCAATGATGGGGTGTCGGTACCGCTCGAAGCGGCCACAACCACCGAGCATGGCGCAGGTATGTTCATCGAGGTTAGAACCCCGGGAACAACCTGAAGCCCCGTTAATGCTTTGGAGCCCGAAGACTCCCGCCGGGGCTTTATTGCCAATATGTCCTCGAGGACAAGGCCAGAGCCATCTCGATACTGGGAAGGAGATCTACCACTCGAGGATTGGCTAGTCTTTACAGACTTTAGTTTGGTTACCTGATCCTGTGGAGATATTCTAGCTGGTGGCATCGAGTGCGATGTGAACCGGGTATCGAGTTGTGCTCGATTCTGAAGACTTCTTCTGTTTGAGCTCCAGCAGGAAAGACACTCTAATGGGCAATGATCAGGACCCAAACATTTTAGACACCAAGTATGGATGTCTGAAAACATATCTGTACCGCCACACTTTGAGCATTCCTTAAGGGTAGTGGCTGGCTTTTCCATGATGGAAAGATAGAGGCCTAGTGGCCTAGAAAGTGTCAGACACTAAAAACAGGATAATTTCTGAAGAAAAGAAGAAATTCTTTAGAAAAAAGAAAGAAAAAACACCGGTGGTACTGGTGGCGTCGAGGGAAGGCAGACGCGACCACAAAAAAAGAAGAATAAAAAGAATAATTTTCTGCGGTGACAGGAATACGTCCTGCCGGCTCCACGGAAAACGAAAAACTGATGAGAGGGAAGTGAATGGGTGGGAAGGCAGCGCGCATGCGCGTGGGATGCTCCCAAAAGCTTTTTTTGGACGCTGGGGAGCGTTCCCTCGCAGGCTCCGTCGGTACCGACATACCCATATGTGAAGACTCATTCCTGCTTGTTCCTGGAGATCTACTTTATCATGGTGGAACCTTGTATAAGGAGGATCAGCCACTAAAGCTTGTAGCTCACTGACGTGTCTTGCAGAAGTGAGGCAACTAGGAAGATTACCTTCCAAGAAAGAAATTTCAGAGATGTAGTGGCTAAGGGTTTGAAGGGCGGTTTATTGAGCTGTCCAAGAACAAGATTCAAATCTCATGCCATGGGTGGTGGCTTAATGGGAGGCTTAGTTAAGAGTAGACCTCTCAAAGCGCACTACTAGCGGTTGAGAAGAGACAGGTTTGTCCATTGAGGGGCTTGTGGAAAGCCGCAAAGGCACTAAGATGGACCCTTACTGAATTGGTATTAAGACCAGAGGATGATAAATGGAGGAGATATTCCAGTAACGCCTCCACTGGAACAGAAAAGGGATTAAGTTCCTTTTTTGAACACCAGATAGATTAAAGGCGTAGACCTGCCTTGTGGAAGGTTTTCTTGAAGCTAAAGGACATTCTTAACCTGTTGAGAAAGGCTGATATCCTGGAATTCTAGGCTCTCAGCAGCCATGCCCTGAGATGTAGAGACTGAGGATTCGGGTACAGCAGCATCCCATTCTCCTGGGAAAGAAGATCTGGAGCACATCCCAACTCCAGAGGCTTGTTTTGAGAGAGACGTAGAAGCAGTGGATACCACGTTTGTCGTGGCTAGTGTAGGGCTATGAGGATCATATGGCCCCTGTCTCTCTGAAGCTTGAATAGAGTTTTGGGAATGAGGGGAATGGGTGGGTAGGCTTACAGGAAGTCCTGACCCCAATGGAGATGGAAGGCATCTCTTGCCTGACAGTTCTGAGCCAGAAATCTGCAACAGACCCGGGAAAGTCTGGCATTTTGAGGACTTGCAAAGAGGTCTATATCTGGAGTTCCCCAAATCTGAAAGATTCGAGCAATTTGCTCTGGATGAAGAGACCACTCGTGTGGCAACAGTACTCGACCGAGTCTGTCTGCCAAGAGATTTTGTGTTCCTGGAAGATATACCGCTAGTAGGTGGATTTGAAGATCTCTGGTGAAGGCCCAGAGGCATAGAGCTTCATTGCACAGTGCCTGAGAACCCGTCCCACCCTGCTTGTTCACGTAGAACATGGCTACTTGATTGTCGGTCTGGACAAGAACCGTCTTGTAGCTCAGGTGGGTCTGAAAAAACAGAACAGCATAAAAGATGGCTCTGAGTTCCAGGATGTTTATGTGAAGACAAGCCTCCTGCTCGGTCCAGAGACCTTGAGTGGAGAGATTGTCCAAGTGAGCCCCCCAATCTAACTTGGACGCATCTGTCGTCAAGGTGGCTTGGTGTAGTGGCTGCTGAAAAGGAGACCCTACGAGAAGGTTTTTCAGCGATTGCCACCACTGTAGGGACAAAATGAGGAATGTAGAGTTTCTGATTTTGTCCCCCAGGTGACCCGACGCCTGTGTCCACTGAGAGGCTAGGGTGCACTGCGCTGCTGGCATGTGTAAGTGAGCATAGGGAACCACATGGACAGTGGATGCCATATGCCCCAGTAGCTGAAGCATTTCTTAAGCAGTTAGAAACGTTTTCATAGCTGCTTGAGAGGCCGGCTGGAGTATTCAAACACAACGTGGTTGTGGCAGGAAAGCCTTTGACTGTATTGTGTCTAGAAGAGCCCCTATGAACTCTAGAGACTGAGAAAGGGTGAGATGAGATTTGGGAGGTTTATGACCAGTCCCAAATACTGCAGGATTTGCTTTGTACAGGAGAGAGTGGAGCTGGCTTCTGGAGCTGTCGATGCTCAGATGAGCCAGTCGTCTAAGTAGGGGAAGACGAATAGCCCCAGAGTTCTCAGGAATGCTGCTACTACTGCCATGCATTTTGTGAAGACTCTTGGGGCAGAAGTCAGTCTAAAGGGTAGAACCCTGTACTGGTAATGTCTTCCCTGAAAGAGGAATCGAAGAAACCTTCTGTGATCTGTATGGATGAGAATATGTGTATATGCATCCTTTGGATCTTTAGAGAACATAGCCAATCCTGACTCTGAATGTAAGGAAGAAGTGCTCCGAGAGAGACCATCTTGAATTTTTCTCAAAACAGATACTTGTTCAACTCTCTGAGGTCCAGTATGGGTCTGCGTCCCCCTGTCTTCTTTGGAATGAGGAAAGTAGGGGGAGTAGAAACCCATGCCCTGTTGGGATATGGGTACCTCTTCTATTGCTCCTTGAGCAAGTAGTGAGGCAACCTCTTGGCACAAGAGAGTGGTGAAAGGACCCCAAGAATTTAACTGTCTTGTGGTGGTGGGAGGGGGCATACTGAGAAAATAGAGTTTGTACCCCTCTGATACAATAGAGAGAGTCCAGTGCTCTGATGTTATCAGTTGCCATCTTTCGGTGGAAATGACAGAGTCTGCCTGGGTTGGTGAGAGGCTCTGGTCCCTTCAGGGGCAGGATGACTAAGTTCTCTAGCAAGGAGTCAAAGCCCCTGAGGAGGCTGTGTCTGCTGAGCTGCTTGAGCTCTGGGGACTTGGGCCTTCCTTTGCTGTCTGGGCTGCTGCTGCCCCTTTTGGGGAGCATGAACTGGGCAGTGGACAGCCTGGGTGTAAAATGGGCAGAATTTCTTTTTCTTGCTGAAAAAGGGTTTCTTAACTGTCTTTTTCTTAGCTGGGTTGACTGTAGTCCTTGATAATCTGTTCAAGGTGGTATTTTTGGACTCAAGCTGATTAGCTTTGTCCTGCCAATCCTTGCCAAAGAGATTTTCTCCTGTGCAAGGAATGTTCCCCAGCTTGTCTTGCACCCATTGTTCTAAATCAGATGCTTGTAACCAGGCAATGCGACATGCACTGATGGAGATAGCAGAGGTTCTGCTAATGCATTCAAAGCAATCAAAGGTTGCATGATTCATGAATTTAGACACATTTTGGGCATATTTGACCAGAGTGAGAAAGTCAGCCCTCTTGTCTTCGGGAAGGAGTGGAGCCACAAATTCCAAATGTCTAGTAACTTCCTGAAGAAACATACCCATATAAAGTATGTAAGAGCTTATTATGGCTGAAAGCATCAACGCCCAAAGACATCGAGTGTTCTCGATTCACGACCCGGAGTACTGGATGAATGTGTCTTAGCACTCTTAATCCTACGCCTTGCCAATTCCACTACCATAGAATGGTGTGGTAATTGTGTTTTTTGGAAACCGGGACATTGTGGTACCCGGTACATTGTATCGAGTCTTCTGGAATGTGGAGACACCGTCAAGGGTGTTTCCCACATCCTAAGCATAAGGTCATGCAAAATTTGGAGAATTGGAAGGGTAGCAGCCTCTTTAGGAGCTGCTGGTTACTGAAGAATTTCCAACTCTTCAGCTCTCGGTTCCTTCTCAGGGGTCACGGTGATCGAGAGTCCCCGTGCTACATCACAAATAAAATCCTGAAAAGACATGTCCTCCGGGGAAGACATCCGACGCTGTGGCGAAGGAGAAGGATCCTCCGGAAGAACCACACTGGTACCGACAGTCATCGGAATCTGAGGATTCGAAGTGTTGTCGAGCCGGGTGGTCTCTTATTGCTTGTCAACGGTATCAATCGAAGTCGGCATCGGAACCTCAATGCCGGAGATCAATTCCAGTGCCGGCATGGGAGGAAGCATGGAGCGGGGCGCATCGGTCAATGCAGGTATGTTTGGTACTGGTACCGGCACGGACAACTGCGTCAATTGCAGCGATTTTAGCTGTACCGAGGCTGCTAATAAAGCTGCAAGACTGTGCTCGATGGACAGGATTTGTTGATCCATGGCACCTGCCGATGCCTGGATGTCGGTACCGGCAGAGCAGGCCACGAAACCAGAACATGGCACCAAGAGTTCTCCGGAGGTGGAAGCTTCGGGAACATCTTGGAACCCTGTTAATGCCTTGGAGGCCGGGACCTCCCACCGGGGTTGTTTGACCAGTGTGTTTTCCTCAAGGGCAATGCTAGTAGCATCTCGATGATTAGAAGGAGATCTACCCTTTGAGGACCGGGCAGTCTTGGAAGACTTGGGTTTGGTTACCTGAGACCCATGGGAGGAAGATGAAGCCCTGGACGACGTCGATGCATCCAAGGCAAAGAGGGTGGCGAGTTTTGCAGCTCTGTTCTGCAGGCCTCTCTTGGTCATCTTTCTACAAAGGAGACACTCTGATGGTAAATGGTCAGGACCTAAACATTTGAGACACCAATCATGGGTGTCGGTAGCAGAGATGGTACCGCTACACATTGAGCATTTTTTGAAACCACTAGATGGTTTCTCCATTTTGGAAGAAAAGAGGGCCTAGTGCCCAAAATGGCGCCTGGCACCAAGAGGGTACAGACCCTCAAAAAAGAAGTTATTCTTTCGTTTTCTTTTTTTTTTTTTTAAGGAAAAGAAGTAAGAGAATAAAGAAAAGACCGGTGGTACTGGTATAGGCGTCAACGGTGAAGGCAGACGCGACCACAAAAAGAAGATTTTCTGCGGAAAACGAAAAACTGAACAGGGAGAATTGGAAAGGTGGGAAGGCAGCGAAGCAGGCGCAGTGGGATGCTCCCAAAAGCTTTCCTATTGGATGCTGGGGAGCGTTCCTGCACAGGCTCCGTCGGTACCAACGATACCCATAAGTGAAGACTACATTCCTGCTTGTTCCTGGAGATACTATCCTACCTCTTTTCTCTCATCACTCTCCACATCGCATATTCCGCTCACTCCATTTTAACCATCTCCATCTTCCCTCTGTTTGATAAGCTAGACTCGAATCAACCCACCACTCTACCTTCTACTTTCTAGGTCCCAGACTCTGGAACAACCTGCCTGCCTCTTGTCCTCTACTTAGAACGATCATACACCAAATTTAAAACCCAACTAAAAACATTTCTATTTCACAAGGCTTTTGATCTCTCTATTATGTGAGACCACTAGATCCCTACAAAATTGTTGTTCCTTTTCTCCTGTAAAAAGTAAGAATGCAGGATAGATTGGAAGATATTTTTATCCTCATCTTGTGTTTTGATTGTTAGTGGCGGCGTTCAGCAACCAACAGGGAGGCCTTCTATTCTTCATCCTTCACAATATCTGCCACCAAAAAGTGCAGGAAAGACTATGAAGGTAACTTCTCAGACTCCCATGAGAAATCCTCAGACTCAAAGAATTTTAAGACCTAATATGGCAAACAAACAGGACGACATAGTTACAGCAGAAGACAGTGCTGCAGCTCTAGAAAATCTTCATCTTGGTGTACCCAGTAGTTTTGAGTCAGTATTCTTGATATGTAGCCAAAAATCAAATCTACAACATTTTAGCAGCAAATTTCCCCTTTTTTGTGCCTTCTTAACAGGATCTAGGAGCAGCTGTGGTTCTTCTCTTCCTCTTCCACAAAAGTGCAGCACAATTCCAAATTGATTGCTCACTTGCCAAAAGGCAACATAAATCAGACTGATTTATGTTGCCTTTTGACAGTATTCTATCAACCTGGAATTGTGGTGCACATTTGTGGAGGTGGAAGAGAAACCTCTGCATTTTTCTTTTTTTATATAAAAGTAAAAAAATGATATGAAGATTGTTATAATAAGTCATTAGAAGTTGAATAAATGAACAATTTGGGGGAAGCATTGCCTGCAGCTAGCACGCCGTGGAGAGTGAGAACAGCTGGTGCTGGAGAGAGCCAGCCCGTGCGGGGCAGCTAATGCAGACGTCATTTTGAGGCCCCATAAAGGATCTGAGCACGGAGCTGTTTCCTGGGAAGCATTGCCTGCAGCTAGCATGCCATGGAGAGTGGAGAGTGACAACAGCTGGTGCTGGAGACAGCTGGCCCGTGCAGGGCAGCTAATGCCAATGTAATTTTGAGGCCCCATAAAAGATCTGAGCATGGAGCTGTTTCCTGGGAAGCATTATTTATTTATTTATTTATATTCTCTTATATACCGCGCTATTCTGCATCAGTGCGGTTTACATTGAACAAACTGAACTTACATTGAACAGGGCATTATAACTTGGAAATAACTATTTACAGGGAACATGGGCTATGGAGGGTTAAGTGGCTTGCCCAAGACCACAAGGAGCACCTGTGGGACTAAAAACCCCAGTCCTTCTGGCCCAAGGTTGCTGTCCTCTAGTGGGATTTGAACCCCCGACCTTCCGGCCTGAAGTACCTTGCCCCAACCACTAGGCCACTCCTCCACTCCTGCATTGCCTGTAGCTAGCACGCCGTGGAGAGTGAGACCAGCTGGTGCTGGAGAGAGCCGGCCCGTGCAGGGCAGCTAATGCAGATGTCATTTTGAGGCCCCATAAATCCATCTAGAGGGCTTATGGCGCTTAGCCGTCGGCGCTTGTTGGGGCGTTTTCTAAGTGGTGTTTTTCAAGGGGTTTTTCTGCCCCTTAGGAGCACATTGGGAGCAAGTATAGATCTGGTGAGTTGCGATGCCCGGCAGTAAAAGGAAGAAAAAACCTCTCGTGACTGTTTCTGCTGATGGATCCATGGATAAGCATGTAATATCTACACCGGTCCTAACAAAACCAGATACTGTTCCGTTTGACCCCTCTGCTGAGGGTGCAAGTCTTGGCTCCCCTGAGCATACTCCTCCTCTTCCTACTGGGGTTTTGGAACTGTCTGATGTGTCTCAGTCCTGTTGTTTGAGTTCACAGAAGGAAGTTGTGCTCCCCAAAATGGTAGTTTGGTTGGAGCCTTCTATTCCTTCCAGTGACTCACAAGTCTCCTCCGTTTCTCTTCTGGATATTTGGCAAGTGGTTAATCGTACTGAACGGATTCTTGCTGAGAATGTTCCCTCTTTATGTCAGTTTACAAGGGATACGGTTCTTAAATTTCAGAATCTTGACAGATTGGAATTATGAGTTCTTCTATTTTGAGTATGGATACTCAGGTTAAATCGTTTGCTTCATTTCAATCTCTTAACATGAAAGATAGTTCTATTATGCATCAAAAACTTGAGAGTTTAGAGAATATGGCTAGGTCCAAGAATTTGAGAGGTTTAAATTTTCCTTGTAGTAGTTTGCTTTCTCCACTAATACTGTTTAGGAAGTATTTAAAAGATGTTCTTCTCCTCCCCACCGCTGATGTTTTAGTTTTTCCTAAATGCTATTATATTTCCTCTAAAATTATCTCTTCAGAACCTGGGGAAGGGGATGTTGCTGTTCTTGATGATAAAAATGGGTTTAACTTGACTGCCTTCTTGGAAGATACTCAAGACATTATTTCCACTAGAGCAACATAATTAGTAACCCTGGTTTAAGAAGAAGATAACGTTTCTATTCTTAAAGCTTATTTCCGAAAAAAGGATAATTTGTATTGAGGGGATAAGGTGTCTATTTTTCCTGATGTATCTTGTTTAACACAAGTACGTAGGAAATCTTTTCTTGCTCTCAAGTCTAGAATTCTTGCTCTAGGCACTACTTTTTCCTTGTGCTACCCTTGGAAGTGTTTAATATCTCTTGGGTATGATAGGTTTTTGTCTTTTTGTCCGTACCGGATCAGGAAAGGTGGATTCTTGATAGGGAAAAGGCACAGTGACTTTTCTTTTTCCTCTTGGTTATTGAGATGTTAATCATCAGGTGGAGGGAGGGTATAATTGAAAGGCTGTTTTGTGTGGTTGGGACACACTTCCTTTGCGTTTGGTGTTCCCGCCTTGCTTTTCCTTTGTTATTCAATTTCTTAATGGAGTTTTTTCCCCCGAGACATGGGCTAATGTACTTGTTTTATATTTCTTTTTACTTATTTCTATGATTTATGTATTTTGTTTCTCTATACTTCATGAATATTGTATAGTTTTTTTTGAAAATTTCAATAAATATAATATATAAACTAAAAAAAAAAAAGAATAAATGGACAATTTGAGGTATATAAGGAACGGATGACTGAAAACGGGGAGCAGCTAGTGTGAACACATCACTAATATAAGCTCCTTTGGTTCCGTTCTGATGGTTCCTTACACCTCTATTATAAAATTTTCAGCTTCCTCCATTTAGGAGAGTTTTGTTGGAGGCTCCTATAATGCAGTAATTAGTGGATAAAGATATTTTTAAGGTCCTATAATCATTTTCCTTCTACTGTGGGAGTTACGCTGACTATAGAAGCATCATTCCTGGGTGGATAGAGACTAGTTGCTTAGGCATTAGAGTGTGCAAGAAGCAGCAGAGGTATCTAATCTTCCTACATCACCACTGCCAGCAACTCCTGCTACTACTAAAAGCATTATCACTACTATAAGACAGATGTAAAACAAAATACTTCCTTCCATATTCACAACACGAGCCCACGACCAAGCTAAATAATCTTCCAGGAAGCATCAAAACCACCAGTGCAACTGAACAGCAAAATGTTAATGCTTTTCAGAGGAATTGTCTTAAGCCAAACTTGTGTTCACTCATTAGAACAATACCAAATAAAGGATAAGGTGGAATGTTAATTATTAAACATTTGAAAAAGGCTTGATGTGGAAGCCCTTATTGCCATTCTAAGTTCCAAAATCAGAAAAATTTAAAGAAAAATCAGTCATTATTTTAACAAGTTGACAAACATAACAATGTTTTGATGTGCAATCCAAAAGATAGCCATACAAGCATTCTACAGATACCCAGGATGAGACAGATATACCACAGAGAAAGCGTAGTTACTCACCTATAACAGGTGTTTTTTCCGGGACAACAGGAATCAGTCCACACATATGGGTGCTGATGGAGTCTGCATGGAGCATTTCCCCAGCTTTCAAAGAAAGCCTTCGGGACATGATACCATGCATGTGTAGTCCCCTCCCCCGCCCAAGGGTGCCATCTTGCTCAGTCAGATGACATAGCTAGGACGGCAGTAAAAACTAAGACAAGGTAGGGAGGAGGGAGGGTTGTGAGGACTGATTCCTGCTGTCCCTGGAGAACACCTGTTACAGATGAGTAACTATGATTTCTCCAGGAACAAGCAGAAAGTCAGTCCTCACATGTGGGACTCCATAGCTCCAGGCTGCCGAGACCGAACCACGACAGCACCAACGATGACCAGTCAGTAAGCTGTGAGTTGCAAAAGGTGAGTGCCCAGTGAGATACTCTGCAGACCCTAGTATCTAGCGACACTATCACTTCAGTAGCCTGAAAACAGAAGGGTCAGAGGGCAGGAGTTGCCTACACCCCGAGAATATTATGGAGTACTGCCTGGCCAAAGGCACTGTCCATGCAGGACTCACTCTCCAGGCAGTAGTGAGCGGCAAGCATATGAATTGAAGACCATGTGGCAGCCTTGCAGATCTCCATCACTGGCACTGAGCGGAGGTTAACCACCGATACGGCCATCGCCATTACTCGATGCGCTGTGATCCGGTGCTCCAGGAAGAGGCCAGCTCACTCATAGGGGAGGGCTATACAGTCCGCCACCCATGTGGACAGAGTTTGCTTGGTCACAGGGAGCCCCAGTCTGCTGGGGTCCTAAGACATGAAAAGCTGAGGAGCTTTTTGATGAGCTTGAGAAGGACAGGGCCCATTTACAATCTAGTGTATGAAGCACTAGTTCCTCCTTGCCGGCGTGAGGTCACAGGAAGGTGGTGGGGAGCATCACCTCTTGGTTGAAATGAAAAGGAGACACCACTTTTGGGAGGAATTTGGGCTGCGTGTGAAACACTACCCTGTTCTTGTAGAACCTTGTATATGATGAATCTGCTGCTAGAGCCTGGAGTTTGCTCACCCTTCAAGTGGACATGAGGGTCATCTGAAAAAACACTTTCCATGACAGGTACCACAGGTGGAAAGTGGCCATGGGCTCGAATAGTGGTTTGGTGAGCTGAGAGAGTACCACGTTGAGGGTCCCACTCCACTGCTGGAGGGCGGAGAGGGGGCTTGAAAAACAGGAGGCTCCGGAGGAACCGGGAGACCAGAGGCCAGCTTGAGAGGGATTTTCCCTTGACAGGGTGGTGGTGAGCAGCTATGGCACTCAGATGTACCCTCACCAAGTTATATTTCAGCCCGGTGTGTGACAGATGCAGTAGTTATTGCAGCACTAGTTGCATCTGGCAGAAGAAGGGATTCTCCTCCTTTTCCGCACACCAGGCGGAGAATCTTCTCAACTTAAAGGCATAAGCCCGTCTGGTGGAGGGCTTTTGGGAGGTGAGTAGGATCTCCTCGACTTTCCCTGGAAGATTGAAAGGAGCCAGTGCTACCCTTTCATCAGCCATGCTGTTAGCGTTAGCGACCCCAGATTGGGGTGCAGGAGAGAGCCCTCCTCCTGGAATAGGAGGTCTGGGGCTCAGCCCAGAGGGACTGGGAGTACCACTGACATGAAAAGCAGCAGAGGGAACCAAGATTGCCTGGGCTACATGAGGGCAAATCAGAAGAACCTTACGCTCTGAACCTTGAACCAGGGAGGGTCAGTGGGAGCGCATAGAGTAGGCCCTCGGACCATGAGATCAGGAAGGCATCTGCTACCACTCTCTCTGGATGCAGCTGACGGGAGCAGAAGTGGGGTACCTGCGGGTTGTCTGGAGAGGTGAATAGATCCTTCACGGGTATGCCCCCAGAGGTTGAAGAGACATAGTTTAACACCACTCGTGTGGGCGAAGGACTCTGCTCAGCCTGACCGCTAGGCAGTTGTCCTTGCCCGGGAAGTACACCGCTCACAGAAGCATGTTGTTGCGTATTGCGAAGGAGAGAAGGGCCACCGCCTCCTGGCATAGGGCGTATGAACCTGTGCCCCCATGCTTGTTGATATAAAACATGGCAACCTGGTTGTCTGTCTGGATCAGTTCAGGCAGGTGTCACAGGCGGTGGTGGAATGCTCATAGTGCCAAGAACATTGCCCTGAGCTCCAGGAGATTGAACTATAGGAGTGACTCCTTCTGAGACCAGCTGCCCTGTGTGCGGCGATCTCCACAATGTGCCCCCAACCCCGGAGGAAGGCATCTGTGATCAGGGTCCTCTGCAGCGTGGGTGCCTGGAAGAGCATTCCCACCTGGAGGTGGCGCAGGTTTTGCCACCAATTGAGGGACTCCACCAGTTGGTGGGTAATCCTGACTCTGTCCTGTAAGCCTGCCCGTGGCCCGAGTCCACTGTGAGCGGAGGCGCCACTGGGCTGCCTACATGTGTAAGTGGGATGAGGGCATGACGTGGACCGTCAAGGCCATATAGCCCAGTAGGCAGAGGAGGAGATGAGCCAGCACTGACCAGAAGCATTGTACCTCTCCTGCCAGTTGCCTGAGGTGTTCTGCCCTCTCTCTTGGAAGGATGGCCTTGACCTATGAATCCAGACTTTGGGCTGGAGAGAGATAGGATTTGGGGTAGTTGATGATGAACCCCAGATGCTGCAAATGAAGGGTTGCACGTTCTGCAGCCTTATTGACCTCTGAGGCCGTGCTGCCCCTGATGAACCAGTCATCCAGGTAGGGGAAGACGAAAGCCCCTTGTAGGCTACCACCACCAGACATTTGGTAAAGACCCTTGGCAAGGCGGCCAGGCTGAAGGATAGCATCTAGTAGTGCCCTCCTCCCACCACAAATCATAGGTACTGTCTGTGGGGGGGATGGATCCTTTAGGTCCAAGGAGCACAGCCAATCTCCCTGGTGGAGATAAGGCAGCAGTGTTCTAAGGGAGAACATCTTGAACTTCTCCCTCACCAGGAAGGGAAGGGATGGACAGATAGAGGGATACCAGAATCCCCAATATGTAATTGAAGATGGATGAAGTTCTTGATACAAAATGTGTTTAGAAGTTTGACTTTTCACCTACTTTCTTAAATAGAATAAGATGTCATGGTCATGAGTTCTCTGTGTAACCGTCTTTAAAATAGATGGAACAGTGTTAACGCAAGCAAAAAGAACATAGGCTATGACCTGTGCAACCATAGTTCATTGTACAGTCAGCTGGAAGTCCCTGCTGACACAACATAATTTTTGCAACTTTTGTAATTATAAATTTCATCTAATATACTGTAATCAGATCTTACTTTGTAAAAAGAACTTTGGCGACACCTTGTGTTATTTCATGGTTATAATAAATGATTGTAACTTCCTCTTTTTCTCTAATAAAAAGAGAGCTTTTTGGAGGAGGACTTTGAATTCGGCAGGTGTGGAATTATGCCCGTCCATATACCGCTTGCCGTCTTCCCTCTGAGCTCAAAGAAAATAGCACTTTGTGTGTGTGTGATTGTGTTCTTTATTACTCTCTGCCTGTCTCTCACTACTGATGGACCAGAGACCTAAAGAGCCAAGGTATTGTGGTCAGATCATGGAGTTTTCTTCAGTTGGTGCTGGACTCGGATCTCTGTGTTCCTTCAGCAGTTGGAAACAAGCAGACAGGTCTCAAGGACACAGGCAGTGGTTGCCGTGAGTATACTCAAGAATTGACAGATATCTGTGTGTATTGTGGTGAACAGCGCCCTCCTGAGCCTATGGAGATAGTAGAAAATCCTGAGGGTCAGCAGGGTTTATACCAAAATGACAGGGCAAGGAAAAAAGAGAGACTCTATTCCTCAGAGCTGAGTAGGGAGACCAGCCCAGGGGAGGAGCCCTGCAGTTCTGATTGGGCACACCCAGCCCTAGGAAGGGGCGTGTCCAAAAGAGAATGTACATTTAAACCAGAGCATGGCTCTGAAGAGAAGGGACGGATAAGAGATACGAGTGGGGGACGGATAAGAGATCCGAGTGAAGGACGGATAAGAGATCCGAGTGGAGGACGGATAAGAGACCCGAGTGGAGGACGGATAAGAGACCCGAGTGAAGGACGGATAAGAGATCCGAGTAGAGGACGGATAAGAGATCCGAGTAGAGGACGGATAAGAGACCCGAGTGGAGGACGGATAAGAGACCCGAGTAAGGGAAAGACGAGAGACCCGAGTAGAGGAAGCACGAGTGGAGGTGATACAAGGAGTACAAGAAGTACAAGGAATACAGGAGGTAAAGGAAGGAAGGAATATTGGAAGAAGAAACAAGGAGATGGTTGGAAAGCCAGTGGAGTGATTAATGATACTTTGGAACCTGGCATAAGAAGAAAACCTGCACAATCCTATTCCAGGGAAATAAGCAGAAGTCCCACACAGAGAGGATTTAACCTTGAAGTGGATAGCCCTTGGAAGGCATCGCCTTGGGGGAGAAAGACTTCAGGACAAGCACAGGTGAAAGAGCAATCATTCCCTGAAACGTCGTTTGTGCCGGAGAGCAACAAACAGATCAGCTGGAGAGCCTGGGAGCCATCTGCAGGCAGAAGTGCTGCACAAACAGTGAGTAATTGGCCACCCGGCTGCCAAGCTGAATATAGAGATAATTCTTCCTCCTATGAGTCAATTGCTAAAGAAACTAGCAATTATCCTAATACCTTTATCTTAAAGGAAGAGAAGACAAACAGCCTTGAGCAGAAGGGAAAAGCTATAGCAGATAGTAGTGCCCTCTCTCATAAGGAACAGGCTGAATTGCTACTTCAGAGCTTCCAACAGTTTTTAGACTTACAGGCTAGAAAACAGCTAGTACCACAAGAGGCAAATAATTCAGCACAGCTTGAAGGAGTAACCCAGGGAAATACAAGCATACCTGAGTGTGAACAAATGGACTGTACATTCTGTTGTATAGGAAAGCCAAGCTGAAGGGAACTGCCTTTATCGTGTGTGAGCTGAGTTCTGTAAAGCTGTTGTATTGCCGTGAAAATGGAAGTTCTAATTACCTCCACCTGATTCTCAGCATAGTGAAAGTAACTGTGGCTGTAAGAGGTGCAGTGAAGCCAACTGACCTCTGGAGGCAAAAGAGAGCAATTTGCTGGAAAGTGAAAAAGCAGCATTTGTATTTTGAGTTGCATTTAACCTGAAGTTTCTGTTTGCCTTTGGAAGCACCCTTGTTTGCATGTGATGGAACATTTACCTTTTACTTTAATAAAATACTTATTATAAAGAAACCACAACTACAGTTTCTTAATTCGGAGTGAGAAGAGCTGGAACTACAACTCCCAGCATTCCTGGGGGCAAAGGTTTCCTCCTTCCCTCACGAAGTACAGCGGCTGCTCATGTCCTTAACCCCTTGAGCCGGGCAGGGTCGCCGCAGTATATTGTGATAATAATGTAAAGTCGGTAAAGTTAATTAGAGATCTCAGTTAGATAAGTGAAGTGAGATGGGGCAAGAGAAAGGAAGCCCTAATTGTGAAATGAGGCGCAAATTTTGGTGAAGCGCCCTTATGTTAATATTTGATGACTGCCAGTAACCACAGTTTGCCGTTCCTCCTTTGTGGAACATTTCATTGGGACAAATTGAGTTGATTACAGTATGAAATATGATTAGATTTAAGCAAATTTCATACCAGTCATGAATGGTTTTGTGGCAGTTTAAGGCTGAAAAGTGCAGCAAGCCACTGACTCTGTGTTTTGAAAAATTTAAAAATCAAGTGTTTAGGAAGCTTACAAGGAAAAACGTAAGTCATTGCTTTATGAAAAAAATAGTTTTGAAGGACTAATTTTCATGTCATAACTTTAGTATGAAGTTTGTTTTATCTAAATTAGTGGTTAGGGAAGTGTGCTGTCCATTGTACATTTTGATATTTATTGCAGTAATAATTTAGAGTTTCCGGCAAAGATAACGGCTTGGCATGAATGCAATATTAGCAGGAAAGAATGTCTTGAGCAACTGTGGTAAGATTTTCTTTATTAGGGAAGTTAAAAAAAAACCTCCAAATGTGATTAACTATTTCTCTTACTTGTGTATGTATAGTAAATAAGTTTGTTTTAAAGGTCTGGATCTGAACTTATTTTAGGTTATGAGAATTTATTTACTGATTCTATTCTATGTGTAATGCTGAAAAATATTATTAGAAACATTACTCCTTGGTGTTTATGTCTCTGGATGCTTTGGAAAAAAATGATTGATGATATATTTTCCAACTTCTATTTCTAGTTATATTTGATGTGAATGAATGGGAAGATCTTCCATGCTTTGATATATTTAGATATTTGATAATTGTGTGATGTAATAAAGGTTTAAAAAATTGTTTTAAAGGTAAAAGAAGTTAGTAACTTAACTGGGAAAAAATTGAATTGCTAGTCAAGTTAAGTCAAGCAAGTTTGGTTACTTAAAGGGAAAAAGTGAATGATGCAACTACATTCAAACAGGTGAATTAAGTAATTAAAACAGTATGGTAAATATATGTATAATGTTTTATTATTTTCCTTTTGTGAAAAGTTGAAAGTTCAACTATGATAGTGTATGAGCAAATGTTTGAAGAAAAAATGCTGATATTCTCTTAGTCTCTTTTAAACTAATCTGCAGGAGTCGATTGGAGGAGTGATCTTAAATTCTCATGTCGTATATGTTTTAATTATTATGAAAGACCTCTGCAGAATTGATGTTGTTAATTGCAAGTGTGATCCAATATGCTTACCTCTTCTGTTGCTGCTGTTTGTGTTCTCACTCAGAAATTTCCCATTAGACGTAAGCCACTGGGCTGGTAGCAGTAGTCTTTGCAATCCAAATTACTGATTTTCTAGTACTATAACATGTCTCTCATTAAGTTTTTGCGTCTTCTGCACTTGTATAATGATTTGTGCAATGAGTAAGGAAAACTGATGCAATTGAAAGAATTGATTCTGTGACAGAGTCGGCTGCTTTGCTATTTGTTAATGCTCAACTAGCTGGAGTGTTCGCTCTTCCTAGAGCTCTAGAGTTATCTGCTCACTTGATTAATACTGATTTTGTCTCAGGCTTCTTGCATGAGGAGCCCTGTGTGCTGATATTCTACTACTATGCTGTTTTGTTCTGAAAAGAAGTGGTAATTAACAGTTTTAGTTGGTTCAAATTTGGTATTAAAAGGTTTTATAGTTTATGAATGTACACACCCTTATGTAAATTGTTCCTTCCTTTGTGAGCTTAGATGTCTATGTGAATTAGAATGAAATGGAGAAGTAGTCTAATGACTAGAGTACTAGCACTCCTTGTGACCTTGGATAAGTCACTTAACCCTCATTGCCTTACAAAGAAAATTTTCAAGTTATCAATGTTCCTGTTTAATGTGTTGTACCAAGTTTTAGTTGCAATGTGAATTGCTGTGATTAGTGAGGAAAGTAGTATTAGAAAAAAATTAATTAAAAAAAAAACAAAGAAGAGTGCAAAAATAATTCATATTATGCTCCCAGCCAATGGAATAAACTGCCACTAAATCTAAGAGAGATTAAGGATCGTACATCTTTCAGGAAAGAACTTAAAACCTACCTATTTAGTCAACACTATAGCAACCTACAACCTGAAATCAAATTTACTACACAAGAATATGCAACTAACCAAACACAAATCTATCCCACCTAAATCTAGACTTCATTTTAATATCCACTCAAAATTGTCCTCCTCCCAACACTGTACTTATGATCCCAAATAACTATTATAAATAGTCTCTTGTCAACCATGTAAATAATCTACACTTTGGTTCTTTGTAACATAGTTTATGTTCCTTTATGTTCTTATGTTAATAACCTACACATTGTTTTCCTTGTAACCCAGTTCTTATGTAATCTAGTTTTATGTTCACTTAATGTGTCACTTAATGTTTAATGTAATGCAATATTGCACTGTTTGCTATATTGTTGTTTAAGTTCCTTGTAAACTGCCCCTGATCTCTGGAAGGGGCGGTATAGAAAAGCACACAAATAAATAAATAAAATAAAAATAGATAAACCAGGTCAGTTGGGTGTGGCTGGGAGGTTATATGCTGAGGTGAACAGATGGGATTTAAGTAGGGGCCTGAAATTGGTGTAGTTATCTTCCAGATGGAGTGGAGTGGGAAGAGAATTCCACAGAGCTGGACCAAGGAAGAAAAAGGCAGAATGACGGGTAGACTGTAAGTGTGCACGAGATGGTGGGGGGAAGTGAAGTCTATTAATGTGAAGAGAATGAAGACTACGTGTAGGGATATGGAAGCGGAGAAGACCAGTGAGGTATTGGGGTGTTTGTGTGTGCAGGATGCGGTGATAATGTTTAAAGTAATGTGAGTTGAATCATCACCTAAGATAAGACAGCCTTCCTAATAATTGTTGACAAACAATTGAAATTAGTTTAACTTATTTGTCATAAACTGCTTGTTATGTTTTAATGTTTGTTACCCCTTGAATAAATCAGATTGACTATATCATGTATATTGTTAAGGCTGGAGAATACATCACAAACATAATTAGTGATATGAATTTATTTTATTTATTTAGAGAGTATTTGTATCCCGCTCCTTCCAGCGATCAGAAGCGGTAAGATTATTATTATGAAACTGCCAGATCAAAGCAGGTACAAATTTTGTTTACATACAGATTATCAGAAAAGCACGTCACACAGAGTTTCAGATTATCAGAACAACACGTCACACAGAGCTAACAAATCGTAGCTATGGGGAGGAAATATTTACATATATACATAGATACATATACACATAATGTTTACATATATACATAGATAAATATACACAGGATAGGTTTCTTGTTCAATGTGGGCAGGGGGCTGCCCCCAACTGAAGGTTTAATTCAGGTTGAAGTGGGTTTGGAAAATGTGTGGAAATGTGTGGGTTTGGAAAATGTGAATATATACAATTGTGTTCCTGACAGGAAAAAGCAATGTGACTATCAGGCCACATGCTAACATTTGATTTGGCAAGTAGACAGAATAAGTTTAGGAATGTAGATGAAAAAAATAACTATGTTACAGACTAGCTATGTAATAGTTTAGTGCTAGCTATGGATGTATTGTAATTAACAATGGATAATATAATTCTGTTCAAGACTGTCATTAGGGATGAATAATTGTGCTTGTTTGCAATTGTATGGCATCAAGAGAGATGCTGTAGTGGAGAGTAGGATTTTTGCAAATTATATATTGTATGCACTGAATCTAATGGGCCGAAGATGAAGAACACTACCGTGAATGAAATGCTACTGGATATGGAGACTCCTGATAAAGATCAGCGATTCCAGAGGAACTACTCATGTATGTGCAGCAGTGAAGCCTGGGTGGATGGTCACTGAAAAAGATTGATCTAAGATGTGCATAGCACAGCCCATGGTGTGAAAGGATGCAGCTGACGAATCTGAAGTGATGACTGGTGTCATGATATGAGGGATTAATCTCTGAATTATTGCTAGATCTACGAGAAGCAGTTGGCCACTGCTGGATGAGGTAGTGCTTACAAGAATAATTGGTAAAGTCTTGTTTTCTGTACACATTTTTATTGAGGCTAAGCAAAGGTAAACAATGTCACATGATTTTGTATAAGGATTTCTTCCAATGAACAAGATGGAGCTCACCTATGGACCAGATGTGCCTAGAACTTTGAAAGAACATCTGCAAAATGAAGCCTACTGTAGAAGATTATTCCGGAATTGGACATGTTTCAGCTACTGTTCTTTAGTAATGATTCTATTTAGAATCACAGGGAGGACTGAAGGGATGGACAGATAGAGGGATACCAGAATCCCCAATATGTAATTGAAGATGGATGAAGTTCTTGATACAAAATGTGTTTAGAAGTTTGACTTTTCACCTACTTTCTTAAATAGAATAAGATGTCATGGTCATGAGTTCTCTGTGTAACCGTCTTTAAAATAGATGGAACAGTGTTAACGCAAGCAAAAAGAACATAGGCTATGACCTGTGCAACCATAGTTCATTGTACAGTCAGCTGGAAGTCCCTGCTGACACAACATAATTTTTGCAACTTTTGTAATTATAAATTTCATCTAATATACTGTAATCAGATCTTACTTTGTAAAAAGAACTTTGGCGACACCTTGTGTTATTTCATGGTTATAATAAATGATTGTAACTTCCTCTTTTTCTCTAATAAAAAGAGAGCTTTTTGGAGGAGGACTTTGAATTCGGCAGGTGTGGAATTATGCCCGTCCATATACCGCTTGCCGTCTTCCCTCTGAGCTCAAAGAAAATAGCACTTTGTGTGTGTGTGATTGTGTTCTTTATTACTCTCTGCCTGTCTCTCACTACTGATGGACCAGAGACCTAAAGAGCCGAGGTATTGTGGTCAGATCATGGAGTTTTCTTCAGAAATCTGTTTAGGTTTCTCAGGTCTAATATGGGCCTGAGGTCCCCAGTTCTATTTGGGACAAGGAACTATCTGGAGTAGAAGCCTTTTCCCCACAGATGTTTGGGGACAGACTCTACTACATTGTCCCTGAGGAGACCTGCGAGCTCCGAGAGCAGAAAGGTCTGGTGAAGGAGAGGTTGCACTGGCTCTCCTGGGAAGAACCTGGGTGGAACCTGCTGTAAGTGGAGGAGATATCCCTCCTTTACCACTTGCAGTACCCACTGGTCCAAGGTGAGACTGGACCACCTGTGGGCAGAGTGCCAGTTGGCCTCCTGTGGGCTGGTGAAGGTCTCCTGGGGGAGGGGAGGCCCTGCCCTTGAGTCAAAAGCTCCCCCCAGGCTGGATGAGAGCTGCGGCCTTGAGCCTTTGGCTTCTGGACCCCATGATTTTGTCTTTTAGGGTGATAACCCTCCTGCTGGCCTGAGAAGCGCTGGTAGAGATGACTCTGATGAAAGGGCCCCTTTTCCCTCAGGAATAGGGGTCTTTTCCCTTTTCTTACGGGAAAAGGATGAGATCTTTTTGGAGAGCCTGTCGAGTCACCATGTCGGCTTCTATCTCGTCCGCCTTGTAGGCCATAAGTCTGCCAAACAGGTTATCCCCGGTACGGGGGACATTGAGCAGCTTGTCTTGGACCCACTGCTCAAGATCTGAAGACTGCAGCCTTTCCTGATGCGATACATGGCATTGAGGCATCGGCTGACCACCGGTACTGATGCTGGGGTCTCCCACATCCTCAACAGGAGCCGCTCGAGGATCGGCTGCTCTGGCACCATGAGAGTTTCCTTGGGGGGGGGGGGGGGGGACGACTCATACTGGAGAATCTCCAGCTCTTCGATGCGCAGGTCCTCCTCCGCCTTGGTTTGCACCGAGGGGGCTCTGGCCATATCCCTGGAAAAGTCATGGAAGGCCACATCCCCCAGAGAAGAATGGCGCCGGGTCAGAGAGGATGTCTCAGTGCCATCTGGTTTCCGAGGATGCCTTTTCATCGGTCTCCCACTTGTTGTCAAGGGGCGACAATGAATCAGAAGCCCTGCAACTCCTTGCCTTGAGGCCAATGCCTAAGGGTCTGGGGCCTCCAGAGGACCTGGGGTCTGAGTCATGGAAGCTGGCCAGGAAGGATCAGATTCCCGAGGAAAAGGAGTGGGACCTCAACCAGCGCAGGCAGCTTACCTGAGGCCAGTGGCACATGGAGGTCGGCTCGACAATCAGGCCCCCCCCGCCGCCCCTACAGTTAGGGGCCAGTTGGCAGGGCAGATGATGCAGACAAACCAGCCATCATTGCCTGCTGCAGGACCAGGACAACAGTGATGTTCTGCTCCAGGGCTGCCATTCTGGTTTCCAAACCAGAAGGCTCTGCAGCTTTCGGTGCAGGCACCGAGGATCTCGAGCCCAGTGCCAGCACACTGACGAGTGTGTCCTCAACGAGGACAACAGTCTCAAGGAATCTCAGATGATCTCCACCGGCCGAGGAATCCTTTTTGAGGACCTTGGTAGGGCGCTTCTCGGAGGAGCCACTGCTGCGGGACTCAGAGGACACTTGGGCCTCACAGGAAGCACAGGGCTTGGAGCTCGGCGTTGAGGAAGCCAGTGCCGAGTCAGACCTTGGGAACAGTTTCTCCTACAATTCCGGCCTCTTTTTATTGGTCTTAGGTGTCATGGCCTGGCACAGGTCACAGGAGGTGCTATCATGGTCCGGTCATAGGCAGCAGTCATGAGTGTCAGTTACTGACATGGTTTGACTGCAGCGGTCACATTTTTTGAATCCACGGGAGACATGATGGGAAACACCCGGTCGAGGTCAATGACCCTTGGGCAAAAAAAGGAACGAACGCCGGTAGAGGCAAGCCTCAGTCAAAAAAAGGGGAAAAAGCCGAGAACAGCACCAGGACCAGCACTGACTTGAGGCGGGAAGAGGAACCGGTATGCAACCAAGAAAAACTAACTTTTAAGGATATTAGTAAGGATTTTTTCCAGGGAAACAGGACAGACATCCGTTGGGCTCCGCAGAAAAAAGAAGACTGAGCAAGATGGTACTCTTGGGCGGGAAGGGGATCACGCATGCATGGTAGCATGTCCCAAAGGCTTTCTTTGAAAGCTGGGGAAATGCTCTCCGCAGGCTCCGTTGACCTCTTAATGTCCAGTATCTCCTTTAAAAAATTGGCCAGTAAAATGGCATTGGACTATGCATGCACACATATTTGACACATAAAAGAATCAAATAAAACAAGACCAATGAAAAAAGGAAATAGTATAAAAACTGGGACACTGCCAGGACATGATTATTGACACCCTTATAAACAATTCAATTCAGTTTGATCAGAACCACCACATTCCCACTGCAGTAAAATTACATGCACCTGTGATCAATTGTCAGTACTCACATGACTTGAAACAACCAATGAATGATGGCTCTAATGTTTAAAATGGCCACATTCACTCCCTTTTCCATTTTCACAATGGTGAAGACGAGAGCTGCCTGAGACCATCAGAAAAGCCATTCTCAAACATAAAACTTCAAAGTGGTAAAAGACCATCTCCAAAGACCTTGGGATTCCTGTGTCTACAGTTTGCAATGTTATTAATACGTTTTTGCTTATGGAACTGTCAAGAACCTCCCAGAACATGGGAGTCGTCATCGATTAGAGTGAACTGTTGGAAAAGTACCACATACAACATCCAAAGAGCTTAAGGCTGACCTCTAGAAATCTGGAGTGGTGGTTTCAAACCGCAACATACACCATGCACTAAACAAAGGACGACTTCATATGGAAGGCCAAAGAGGACCCCACTGCTCAAAGACAGACATAAAAAGGCATGCCTGATCTTTGCCCAAACCCACCTTGAGAAACTATAATCCTTCTGGGAAAATGTTCTGTGGACAGATGAAACCAAACTTGAGCTCTTTGGCAATACAGATCAGTGATACATTTACAGGCGGAGAAATAAAGCTTATAAGAAAAAAACACCCCATCTACAGTTAAATATGGTGGAGATTCCATAATATTGTGAGGCTGTTTTGCTGCCTCGTTGCCTCAGGAACTGGAGGCCCGGAACATATTAAAGGAAATCATGAAGTCAGAGGACTACTAAGGTATTTTGGAGCGAAATGTGCTACCTAGGGGCTTCTTTACAAAGCCGCAGTAGCGGCTTCCGCCCGATATCGGAGCCGCGGCCCCATTGAATTCAAGTAAACAAGCCCCCTAGTGTCATAAAGCTAAGTCTGGATTGAAGATCATGGGTCCTCCAGCAGGACAATGACCCAAAACAAACATCGAAAAGTACAAAGAATGGTTAAAAAGGAACAAATGGACTGTTTTAAACTGGCCAGCAATGAGTTTTGATCAGGGCCGGTGCTACCAAGCAAGCTGAGTAAGTACAGCAGGGTCGCCAAAAGTGTGGCAGACAGGCCAAGTATACACATTAGTTCTTTGCCACCATTCTCTCAACAATAGAAATGAAAAAAAGGGCAGAGCCTCCAAGTCGGTGCATGCCGATGATGATCAGGACCTACTCCTCTGAAACAGAAAGTTTGAGTCATGGGGGGGGGGGGGGGCGGGACCAGTAGAGCCATCGGCGTGCACCAACTTGCAGCCTGGTCCTGCCCCCCACATGGAACCTTCTCTCTCATATAGAACACACCAAATATAAATCTGCTAATGATTGTGAGGAGACCAAACTAAAATGGCACAGATAAAAAATGGATAAAAGTGGAGGTGATAGAAATAAGGGAAAGCCCAAACGACCAGCTTTAAACAAGATAAACCCAGATTTGTCAAATGCAATCAGGTAAATTAAACCCATTATTTCTATTTGATGGGAAACATGTATCACAACCTCATACCCTTTGTTTAATAGAGAAGAATTTGCTTAAGCATAGGCTACAAAACACTATTAGCACCTGGGGGAAAGAGGAGGAAAGGAAGGGAGAAAAACAAAAAGAAGGGGAAGGAGGGGGGAATCGGTGAATGGGGGGGGAGCGATGAAGGGGGAGAAGTAGAAGCATATCAAAGGAAACAAATATTTAAATTTAAAAAAACATGGACAAATCAGTGTATTTAGACCTAAAGAGATTAGAGAATTAAGAAGAAAAATGTATTTCTGCTCTAAATGTCGAAGTGTCCTATCTAGATGACCTTCTCTCTTACTTGGTCTGACCACTTTCAACCGTTGTCTCCCCCCAGGTTATTCCTTTTTCTCTGTGTCTCGCCGGGGTAGGTGTGGTGGAGGTGTGGCTATCCTCTACCGCTCCTCTCTCTACCTGTCTGAACTTGTCTCCTCTCCTTCCTTGCATTACCCCGAGTCCCTGCTTGTAAAACTGAGCTCCTCTACCACTCCCTATCACTTTCTTCTTATTTACGCCCCTCCCTCTCTTTCCACTACTTCTTGGGACACCTTACTGGCCACCATTGCTGAGGCTACTCTGCTTTATCCTCATCTTCTCATATTAGGGGACTTTAATGTGCACGCTGACTCTCCTTCCTCGGTAAAGGACTCTTCTTTTCTTACCTTTCTTTCTGACCTTTCTCTTCGTCAAGCTGTTTCTTTCCCCACTCACACTGCTGGTCATTCTCTTGATCTTCTTATTACCTCTGGCTCTTTTCCCCTTCTCTTTTCATCTTTATCCTCTTTTCCCCTCCCCTGGTCAGACCATTACTGCCTACTATTTTCTGCTCCCGTCCCTCCTTTGACCTCCTCTACTCCCTCAGACCCTCATTCTGTCCAAACACCTGTTCGGAAAATCACTGCAGACACTCTCCTACAATTCCCTTCCCCTGCCACTTTGTTTCCCTCGGACTTTGACTCCCTTTCTGTGGATGGCAAGGCCCAATGCTGGAATTCTACCCTTCAATCTGCCTTAAATTTGGTTGCCCCAGCCCGTTCTTGTCCCCGCTCCTCTCATCACCCACACCATCCTTGGTTCCATCCTGGGCTCTTTCTGCACCGTCGATACCTTCGTCGGGCAGAAAGGCGTTGGCGAAAGCATCCCTCCTCCAACACGTTATCAGCTTTTCGTCTTTGCCACCAGCACTACCGGTCTCTCCTTCACACTGCTAAACGCGACTATTTTTCTAATCTTATCTCCTCCTCTTCTAATTCCTCTCGTCGTTTATACTCTATTTTGCACTCCCTTACTGCTTCTCACTCCCCCTCCTCTTCCTTCTCTCCTTCTGCTTCTTCCCTTCCTGACCCTTCCTCTCTTGCTACTTTCTTTGCCAATAAGGTTAACTCCCTTCGTCAATCTTTCCCATTGTGTCCCCCTCCCCTTTCTCCTCCTACCCTACCTCTTTCACCATCTCTTCCTCCCCCATCTCCATCTGCTCCTATGCTGTCTCATCTCTGGTCCTCTTTTACTTTGATCTCTCCCTCTGTTCTTCAGGAAACCTTCCTTTCTCTCCGCAAGACCACTTGCTCTGCTGATCCTGTTCCATCCTCATGGCTTCTTGAACCCTCTTTAGCTCTATCACCTTATATCCTTTCTTTGTTTAACTCTAGCCTATCTTCTGGTATTTTCCCTAACAGCTGGAAGCACGCTACTGTTCGCCCTATTCTGAAATCCCATTCTTCTGATCCCTCTGTGCTTGCTAACTGGCGCCCCGTTTCTAATCTTTCCTTTCTTTCCAAATTCCTTGAAAAACTGGTTTTCACACAACTTTCCTCTCACCTTGAAGCTTCCCTCACTCTCCATCCTCGCCAATCTGGTTTCCGCCCTGCCCACAGCACGGAAACGGTTCTTCTTTCTCTTCTTAACGAACTTCACACTGCTCACGACCAGGGTCTCTACACACTGGCTGTCTCTCTTGATCTTTCTGCTGCTTTCGACTTGGTGGATCATTGCACCCTTCTCACCCGTTTGCATGACGCTGGTCTTTCTGGGACGGTTCTCCAATGGTTTCATTCCTTTCTTTCTTGTCGCTCTTTTTCTGTAGTTTCTGGGTCCTCCTCCTCCGTCTCTACCCCTCTCCCTTGCGGGGTTCCCCAAGGGTCTGTTCTTGCACCGCTTCTCTTTAACATTTTCCTGGCACCCCTCACTCTTCTAGTCCAACAGTTTGGTATCTCCGCATACTACTATGCGGATGATATCTTCCTCCTGCACCGCACAAACTCTGCTTCCCCAGACATTACTCCCCTTAATCTGTGTCTTGCTGCTATAGCCGCCTGGTTCTCTTCTAACTTCTTGCAAGTGAATCCTTCTAAGTCTCATGCCATCTGGTTCACGTTTGGGGGTCCCTCTCCTTCTTGCGCCCCCTCCTTCCCTTCCCAACCTATCTCTCTTGTTTCTTCTCTCCGTTACCTTGGTGTTATACTAGATTCCTCTCTTTCTTTCAAGGACCACATCTCCTCCATCATCCAACGTTCTTTCTTTACTCTCAGACAACTTCGCTCTATTCGTCCTTTTCTGTCTCCCCCTGCCTTAGCTACCCTTCTTCTTTCCCTTGTGATGTCCCGTCTTGATTACTGTAATGTTGTCCTTGTCGGTTTACCCAAATCCCAATTGTCTCGTCTTCAACGTATTCAAAATTCAGCTGTCCGTCTTCTTGCCCATGCCTCACGTTTTGATCATGTCACCCCGCTTCTTTTTCGCTATCACTGGTTGCCTATCTCTTTCCGTGCTCAATACAAAATTCTCATTCTTACACATAGGGCTGTTCACACTGGCACTCCTCTTTACCTCTCTGACCAGATACGTTTCCGTCCTCCCCCTCGTCTACTTCGTGCTATACACTCCAACCGCCTTGCCCTCCCCTTACCTTCCCAGGCTCACCTTGTCTCCACCCGCACTTCTGCTTTCTATTTCCTAGCCCCCAGCCTTTGGAACTCACTCCCTTTCTCACTTCGCGCAGAGGAGTCCTATCACACATTCAAATCACAACTCAAAACCCATCTCTTCAGCCTTGCATTTGACCTGCCATCCCCAGTCCCCCCCCCTGTTACTTCCTCCCCTTTATCCTCCTGACACCTAACTCTTGCAATATGGTTTGTCCTTTTCTTGTCTGCCTTTCTCTCCTCTTTCCTGTCTGTTTTATTGGCGTTCCTTTCCTTTTTTCCAGCCATTTTAAACTGTTTTTAGAAAACTGTTTTAAGTTGTTTTAACCTGTATTGTAAACCGCTCAGGTACTATTTGTGTTGGGCGGTATAAAAAGTCCAAATAAACGTAAACGTAACGTAAACGTAAACGTAAATCCGAAATCTGATGATTGTTTGCAACCATTAACAAACCATGCTGAGAAATTACTTAAACTCCATTTCCTAAAAGTAATAACCTCCTTCATAGATCTTTCAGTCACTAAGGAAATTACTGTACCATTTCCTTTTGTTAGGCACTCAGTCTCCATTTGAGAACCTACCTTCTGGTATGAATAATGCCGTAGAGTATCACTTATGCAGAAATAGGCAGGTAAGTGTTCTGGAAATCTTCATATAAATGAAGGTATAAAGAGAAGTTCTATTCTGCTCAGGGTTGGCCCTACCACCCAGCAGAATAGGCATCCATCTAAGGTGACAGGTTTGGAGGAAGGGGGGGGGGGGCAGCAAGCCTTTGAGTGCCCTGCAACCGCTGTTGCTTCAAAAGTAAAAGCAGCGCAGCGGCAAGTTTTGAGCAGCATGCATGCCCAAGGCCTGCTGCATCCAGCCCCTTCCAACAGGAAGTTTGCATCAGAGGGCATGGTATATGAAAAGCCATGAGGCACATGGTAATGAAAGGCCTGCCACTAAACTGCTCTTACTTTTGATGAGTCAATTCCAGTGGAGGTAAGGAAGTAGTGGTAGTGAAGGAGGGATGCTGGACCTTCTGGGGAAAGAGAATGGGAAAAGCTGAATTGGAATGGGAGGGACTGAGGAGGGGGAGGGAAGGAGTGAATCTGGTCACCTTAGAGGGACAAGTAGGGGGAGGGTAGCGGTGAGACTAGCCACGTAGGTAGATGCTGCACTATGGAGGGGGTAGGGCCTTGATCCACCTGAAGGCAGGGGTGACACAACTAAAGGCTCACCTAGGGTCAGATACAAAAAACAGCATCAGGTCTGGCCCAAGGGTAAGTGTCACACTTCCACTTTGGACTGTAACTGCTGCTTTGTGCAGGTTACTCCTACTCCACACTTGTTACTTTGGATTTTAACTGCCACTTTTTACTTAACACAGGAAGCCTTGACTTCACATTCCTGCCCCCCACCAGTCTAGGTGCCTGATGCTGTGGTACAACGTGGCCATAGCTTTAAAAACAAAACAAAGCAATTGTAACCGAGCCAACAATCCTAAACACTATGCACATGTATGCACCCCCAAAACCCACTGTGGGACCTACCAGGCTGTCAATCACTCTGGAACCAATCTAGGGTACTCCAGCAGACAAGAGAACCCAACCACTGGCACAACTAAATCAGGAGTGCCATTCAATGTATTAGGGTTCATCAGCTCCTCATATGATGGTTGTGCACTGTAATTGCTGCTCCATGCAGGCTACTCCTGCTCTATGCTATTTTTTAAAGTTGTAAAAGTCAATTAAGTTTTGCTTTGACCAGGAATGCTCCTCTTGCCATATAAAGATCTTCTGTTTATCCCATGCCTTTTTGAATTCCATCACTATTTTTGTCCCTACCACATCCACAAAGAGAGTATGCTAGGCATCTATCTTTATCTTTTATCTTTATTGGCATTTTTGATAAACCGCTCATTACATGAGCAATAGAGCAGTTTACAATAGGAAATTAGCTGCCAGGAAAAGGAAAAGAACACCAAATTATGATAGGACAGGAAAGATACAATCATACCTGGGGAGCATGAGGAGAAGATAAAGATGCCTTAGGGGGAAAGAAGGGGAGGGATTATGCAATGGGCAGTGGGAGGTCAAAAGCAAGGAAGAATAAGTGAGTCTTCAGCAAAGCTTTGAATTTGTGGAAGGAGAGCTCAAGGCAGAGGGCAGAAGGAAGAGTGTTCAAGAGTGAAGGGCCTAGGAAAAAGAATGCTGAGTTGTGAGTGGATTGTAAGTGTGCCTATGAAGTGGAAGGGAAGTATAACCTATTAATATGAAGGGATCATAGGATATGGTGAGAGCCATGAAGGTGGATGAGATCGGCGAGGTACTGAGGGGAGCTGGTATAGATGATCTTGCAAACCAGAACGAGTATCTTGTAGTGAATATGGAATTGAATGGGAAGCCAATGGAGACTAATGAGTGTGGGTGTGGTGTGATCAGTGTGGGGAGGTACGGGTCATCAAGCGAGTGGCAGTGTTCTGAATGAACTGGAGACAGGTGAGTTGATATTGAGGAAGTCCAACCAGGGCAATGTTATAGTAGTCCAGTCATGATATAACAAGAGAAAGAACCAAGGTAGTGAGAACAGGAGTAAGCAGGAAGGGACGGACTGCTTGGATTTGATGCAACACAAAGAAGAAACACGGATGAGAATGGAGAGGTGTTCACAGAAGGACATGAAAGAATCTAAGGTAATGCCAAGGTAATGCCAAGGTAACAAAGAGTGGAGACCAGGGGAACAGGGGCATCAGAAAGCATGGGTACCACAGAAGGACAGGGACCACCAAACGTAAACCAGATAGCTGCAAATTTGAGGAATTAAGGTGCAAAAAGCTTGATGTCAGCCAGGACCTGATGGCACAGACATGTATTAAGGGGTGACAGATCAGGGACTGAGGGATCAGTATGATGTAAAAGGATGATGTCATCTGCATATGAATAGGCTGAAATACCATGCTGTTGGATAAGCAATAGCAATGGAGTGAGGAAGACATTAAAGAGGAGGGGCGCCAAGACAGAACCTTGGGCACACCACAGGGGCAAAACAGGAGGTACCAGACAGAACCAAGAAAGCCCTAGCGAAGAGAAAAGAGTGGAACCAATGTAGAACAGTCCCCTTGGATGCCAGTGTCATGGAGATGGAAAAGGAGAGTGGAGAGGTCAACCAGATCGAAGGCAAAAAAGAGGTCCAGGGAGACAGCTAGAGAAATATCATCAGAATCATGAAAGCACTGAAACTGTTCTTCTGTCCTATGGCCAGGACGGAAACCAGGCTGGCATGGGTTAAGGGTGAGAGTAGTAGAGAGGTGAGAAGTGAGAGGAGAGCTGACCAGTATTTCCTGTACCTTAGATAGGAAAGGAAGATTAGAGACAGGACACCAGTGTGCCAGAATAGAGGGATCAAGGGAAGATCTTTTAAGGAGAGGACAGATGAAGGCATATTTCCATTGGGAAGGGAAGTTGCCAGAGGAGAGGCTAGTGTTGAAGATCATGAGGATAGGGGGAAGGAGAGCCAAGGTGGGTTCAGACAGCCAGTGCAAGGGAATGGGGTCAGAGTGACCGGTAGTTTTGTGGGTGGATGAAAGGGCTTTAGACAGTTCAGTTGAGGTTATAAGGCGGAAGGAAGACCAACTGTGAGAGAGGGAAGGGGGGGGGGGTGACTGGAGCCAGCAGAGGGCAAGCAAGAAATGTGGAGCATAGTGATTGAACTATCGCCTTTTCTGTGAAGAAGTACTTCCTGATGTTGCTTTAAGTTTACCTTCTTGAAACTTCATTTCATGTCCTCTAGTTTTATAGTTTCTCCATCCTTGGAAAAAGGTTGTTTTTATGTTTATTTAGTCTTGATAGACCGCCCTTTACTTAATTTACAGCCGGGAGATGTACAAAGTGAAAACAAGCTTAAAACCAAAGGTAGAAAGGAATGCCAATGGAGACAGGAAAGAGCATGGCATTCATAGCCAGAAGGGGAGGAAACAAGAGGAGGGGTGGAGGGGAGGGCAAGAGAGGATCTGAAAACAAAGGTTAGGGAGATATTCATGTGACAGGCAGGTCATATACAATGTTAAAGAGGTGGGTTTTCAGAAGGGCCTTAAATCTTGGAAAAGATGGTTCAAGACAGGGGGGGGGGCATTCCAAGAAGGAGGACATACAAAGTAGAAGGTTGAGGAACAAGTTGATTCGAGGTGGGCCTGAGAAGTGGAGGAAAGATGGAGATGTTTTTCATGAACATTACAAAGTACTCGATGCATGGAATGGAGATGCAGAACATCAGACAGATAGTGGGGAACCAGTGTGAAGCGCGTGGTGAACCAAGGTAAGGAGTTTATACTGAAGACATTGTTTGATGGAGAGCCAATTATACCAAATGAGAAGGGGGTGATATATTCGAACCAGGAAGCTTGTGGGATGATGCAAACTGCAGTATTTTGGATAGGTTGGAGATGACGAAGCTGGTACTGAGGAAGACCTAGAAAAATGATATTGCAATAGTCGAGACATGACATCACCAGTGTAAGCAGGAGAGTGGTCAGAGAGGAAGAGGAAAGAAAGGAACAAATTACTACAATCTGGTGGAGCACGGAGAATGAGTGACGAATTTAGGAGGTAAGGCGTGTATGGAAGAATAAAGAGAAGTCCAGATGATGCAAAGGTAGTGGATAGAGTCGGCAAGTAGGATTGGAGAACCGGAGAGGGAAGGCGCCAGTGATGGACGAGGGCTGTTGAAAAAGAACTAGATGGCAGTAGATTTGGCTGGATTAAGGTGGATAAAGTTGTTGGATAACAAAGTGGAAATACTGTAGAAACAGGCATTGAGGGGACAGAGATCAGGGGTGACTGGGTTAGTGTGGTAAGGCGAGATGATATCATCAGCGTAGTAGTGCAATGAGATGCCATATTGCTGAACCAGTAAGATAAGTGGTATTAGAAAAATGTTAATCAGAAGAGGGGCTAGCACAGAACCTTGAGGGACACCACACGGAAGAGAGAGTGGAAGAAAGATTGGAGACAGAGAGAAAAATTATAAAACCATAGTCACAGAGATGAGATAGAAGGATGACATGATCCACAAGGTCAAAGGCTGAGGAGAGATCAAGAGAAACTGCAGAGAAAGGTTGCCAAGATCATGGGATTGATGTAGCTCACTCAGGAAAGAAAGAAAGATAATCTCTGTGCTGTGTCCATGATGAAAACCAGATTGACAGGGGTGAAGGATGTGAGTGGAATCGAGGTGGGTGGATAGCTGAGCGAAGACCCGTTTTTCAAACATCTTAAAGAGGAAGGGGAGTGTAGAAACTGGATGATAGTGCGTGGATAAGAAAACCATGGCAAAATAAGAACTCTCATAAGGAAATCCCTGCACCTGTTAAGCCGGCCAGAGAAAGCTAAAAAAGGCCTCCCCAACAGTCCAAACAGGCCTGGGAAAGTCCAACTGCCTGAAAAGATTTTTTTCCTGAAGCTGCTTTATTCGAGCAGCAAAGGCAGAGAGACAATTAAAGAAATTGGACAAAAATTAAAACTAGGGAAAATACACAGAACATGCAGCACAGTAAGAAGGAAGGGAAGCCATAGGGCCCCTCCTGTCTGCTCTCTGGCCCTACAGTGCTGGAACCCATGGATAACTGCACTGGACACAGGGCAACTGTCGGCTCGAAGAGTCAATGGGTGTACCCAAGCTCTGAGCAAACATTGGGCAAAAGTCTCAAACAGGCCACAAAACTGTGCTTTGGGCCAGGGGAGACAGGCTTATCTGCACTGCTGCACCAGTCCACACGCCTTGTCACATGCTAGATGCAGACAATACTGGCTTCTCTCAGTGATGTACCAGTGTATATACAAGTGGTGATATCACTGAAAGCTACCCTGATCTGCCTCCACCTACTGGCTGTCAGAACCAGAGGCAGGTTCAGAACAATAGAAACCTCCGAAAATAGATTTTTTTTTGTCGGACAAAATGCCTCCAGGCAAGAACATCTTAACTGGAGGTCTGTGCCCTTTTAATCAAATGCAGCATAACACTTGAAACGGCTCAAATCACAACTTTAAAGCAAGTAGTACTTAGCTCAAGTCCCCAGCACAGTGCAACAGCAACATCAACCAGTCCGGTGGTGAAACGACACAGTCCTGTGTTTTGGGTCAGCATTTTTCCGAGACCCTGCTTCAGGTTCCTTCACCGGCGTCTGATGTCAATAAGAACACATGTTAGCTGCTCAACCAACCAGGGATGAGAGCAATAGAAATACAAACATCCCAGGAAGGTAGAGAGAACACAGGATCACAAACCATGCCAATCAACCTTTAGATTCAAACCCTTCGGGGTGACAGAATCTAATCTAAAGATCCACGTGCTGTTCAACCCGTCGCAAAAGGGAAGCACGATCACCACCCGAAGTAAAAGGAGATATCCAATCAATAATTCACCAGGTAAATTGAGCGAATAAATGAGCATATTGTAAAGCATCTGAGTGCAAACGCGTGAAGCATGTTCCGCTATGCGTTTCTTAAAGGCACAAGAAGTACATCCAACATATTTAAGATCACAGGGGCACACCAATAGGTATACCACAAAAGCAGTATCACAAGTGGTAGAATGTGTAAATCGCCAAAGCCGTTTTGTGAGAGGATCTTCCCATGTGTCCCCTTATCAAGGAGCCAGAGCAATGGTTACATTGTCCACATGGAAAGTGGCCCCTTTGTCCCGTAAGTTCTTGCACAGGGGCAGAGGAACCCATCAAGCCCAGGGGTGGGTAATTCCGGTCCTGGAGGGCCGCAGACCAGTCAGATTTTCATGATGTCCCTAATGAATATTCATGGACCTATTTCCATACAATGGAAGGCAGTGGATGCAAATAGATCTCATGAATTTTCATTAGGGACATCATGAAAACCTGACTGGTCTGCGGCTCTCCAGGACCAGAATTGCCCACCCCTGCGTCAGCCTATCCCATAGGTTCTTACCACGAGTAAAGGCCACACATAATGGCTTTTGGAAACAGTCATGCACATGTAAGACATCCGAATGCTTACGTAAAATCGATTGCACTGCCCCAGTCCTACTAGTGAAGGGCAAAACTCCCATAATTTTATCCGAAGGGGAGTCAGTCTTGGAAGACAAAGGTGATGTCAGTAGCCATTCTCTGCGATTATAAAGGGCCCGTTTATATGCCCTATGCACTACAGAACATGGATAACCACGAGCATAAAACCAATGACTCAATTCAGCAGCATGATATTTAAAATCCTTAATAGATGAAGAGACTCTCTGAAGTCGAAGGAATTGCCCAAAGGGCAATCCTCTTTTCAATGAAGATGGATGCAAACTTAAATTGCAGCGGCGTGTTACGCTGGACCGGTTTATGATATAGCAATGTGGATATCCCCGCCTCTGAAAAAGTAACAAGAACATCCAAAAACTCCACTGAACGGGAATCATATTTTAAAGTAAATTTTATATTTTCATCCAGCATATTCAAAGATTGTACAAAAGAATTCAACCGTGCAGCACTACCTGACCAAATTAGAAAAATGTCATCTAGGAACCTCCGCCACAATAATACCTCAGAAAAATAACGTTGGCGTTGTTCAAAATCAGCTATGAATAAAGTGGCAACCGATGGGGCTACCATAGCACCCATGGCTATTCCAAAAACTTGTAGATAAAACGTATTATTACAAGAAAAATAATTCCTTTCCAAAACCAACTGCAATAACATCAGTAAAAAAGATTGAGGAATCCGCAGTGGTACTGGTAAAGAAAGTCCAGAAATCACCCGTAGGGCTTCAGTTTAAGGAATATTAGAACACAAAGCCACCACATCTAAGGTGGCCAAAAGAAGAGGCGTGGCAAGAAGAGGTAGGGACTGTAAGAGCCAACAAAAAATGAGAAGTATCCCTAACAAAAGAAGGTACCTGACCTGTGTGACATGGTGGATTCCTCCAGCCCTGTAAGAAAGAGCCAAAAAGGAGGAATCAAAGGCAGTGCTGGAGTATAAACAAAAGCACATAGCTGGTAGTTACCAAGGAAACCAGACACAGGAGAAAAAAACACGCCCTTGCTGCCAGTTAGCTCAGGAGTCAAGAGCTGATTCAGAGCACCTGTTAGGGGGAGGAGTCAGGCACTACCCTAAAGGGCAGATACATAAGGAAGCAGGAAGGGAGTGTCCATTAGAATCTGAATCTGGAAGAGAATTTGGAAGAGAATTTGGAAGAGAAGCTGGAAGAGGTTCTCGGTTAGAAGTTCCAGAGAAAATTCCAGCACAGGCTCAGCTGGGAGGTTACTTACAAGGCCAGCCGAGGGTTCCAGTGAGAGGCCAGCTAACAACCCAGGAGGAGGACCAGGGAAGAGTCCAGGTTCCAAGCCTAGGGTCAGAGCCAACTTCAAAGGTAAAAGGAGAACCGTTTACAAAGCTTTATTCAAGAAAAGGATACGGCAGAAGCAAGCCAGGCTGTCTGCAATATCCTGGGGATTACCAAGAGGAGAGAAAGCCAGGAAGGAAGTTTCAACACTCCTTGCACAAAGTAGGTGGAGAATCCACAGCTGGGTCTAAAGCCCAGAGAAAACCATTTTCAGTCAGGCACAGAGGTAAGCCCAAAGGCTGGGATTTTTATAATCAAAGTGATTCTACTTACCCAGAAGGTTGGGGCATTGATTATAATGACTGTAATGAAAATGACTGTTTAAAACAATACATGATTCAAGAATATAGTACAAAGATTGAAGCAGAGAGGAAGGGCGGAGCCCAAGAAACAACGGTACAAACATTTCCTGCCTCTCAGGAGGACTTAATGGAAATAGAGCCAGGTTTTGAAAGTGTCTCTGAAGAAATGATGGACTGTACAATTACAATATCTGATGAAGTATTATCCCTGCGCTGAATGTATGCCTTGCAGAGAAGTACAGAGGTATTGAGATAAAAAGTACAGAGTTGGGAAAACAGAGCTGTTTCATTCTGATTGCTGATAAGCAAATGTTTTGTGCTGAAGGAAGCTATTTATGTTGGAAACTTTACTTTGTCTTTTAAACCAGAGGTATCTGGTTTTGTTACCTTTATTTCCTTGCTGAAAATCCGCCCCGGGAGGGGAAATAAATCCTTGTTGCTTTAACCACTTTTTGAAGTCACACTACTCTTCCTTGGGCAGTGAATGAAACTACATATCCCAAGAGGCTTTGCTTTAGGAACTTGTAGAGTAGCTGTTCAGGAAGAAAACAACCTGCTTAAACCCTACCTTGCTCTTGCTGGGGGGGGGGGGCGCTACAGAAGCGGGGGTCACACCTGCCAAAGGCTGCAAAAAAGATCGCAGAATTCAGACAGAGGTTCAAGCACTGAGCCAGAACAGGATACTATAGGACGCCCAGGTGGATGGGATAACGATTTGTGGATTTTAGGGACAGTATAAAACCGAGGTATCCGAGGGTGATCCAAAACCAAAAAACAGAGCTCTCTCTCTTAGTAAGCCAACCAGAATTAAAAGCCTGCTGGCAGAGCTCTGTAATTTCAGCCACAAGGGAAGGAGTAGGATTAGTATCCAACACCCGGTAATAATGAGAATTAGAAAGTTGCTCCATAACTTCCAAATCATAATCCACAAAAGATTGCAACACAATAGCACCTCCCTTGTCAGCTGACCGGATAACAACTTCACTATCTGATGACAACTGGGTCAAAGCTTCTCTGTGTGCAACAGACATATTGTGGGTCACTCTATGGGGTATCCGCTCCATCAATTCCAGATCCATCAAAACCAATCTTTGGAAAGTCGCTATAACAAAATCCACTGGGCCTGGGGGTAACCAGGTGGAAGGTTTTGAAATCAAAGAGCCATCATCAGTATTTGTACAAGCCGAAAAAAACAAATGCACACGAAGATCTCGAAAAAAACGGTGCAAAGCCAATCACATAAAAAAAAGATCATATGGTACAGTTGGCACAAAAGATAACCCCTTCTAAAGCAATTGATGTTGATCCAATGTCCGGGGGTTTGTTACTGAGATTGAAGATTGCCGTTTGGAGCGTTGTCGGGTGACGGGACCCCTCCACTGTCCCTGCTGGTAACGGGGTCTTGTCGAAACCAGATACTAGCCTTCGTGAAAATCCCGTGAGAATGATGGAGCTTTAGAGGAATTTACCCCAAATGACGACTCACTCCCCTGATCCACCTAGTGGCTGGGCAGCACTCATCGGATAGGTTTAACAGAATAAGGAATGGTTGTCTAGTCTAGCTTATCTTGGGGAAACTGGGGTTTGCTTAGGGCTGGAGCATACGGTGTTTTCTGGAGGCAACTGCCTAAAATACCTGAATGTAGCTTGCCTAGAGCCATCACTGAAAAGGCATTTGCTAAATCCAAAATTAAAAAATCTATTTTGTATAGGATGTTGACTGTTTTAGTCATGGTTTTGTAGAGTAAGAAATATTTTAAATAACAATCAAGAAACTTAATACAAAGCATGAAGTCAGTTTTCCTATACAAATCCCCCCAAACAAACAACATAAGTCTCCTGCTATTTTCTGATTTTTGTTAGAGGTTGCACAGCATTTTTTTCTACTGTTATCTTAGCTTCTTGTTTCTACCTATTTGATACACAATGCACCCCAGATATGCTGATGTCAACAGCAGTGCTAGTACTACTAACACCTAAAATGATATACAGTTAATGACATCATCTTCCCTGGTGTACCAACAGAAACGAGCAATAAAATTGTAATAGAACATCTAAAAAACAATAGGATTCCATAATCAAGTTGGCTGAAGGTTCCAACACCTCTAATGCAGCCACTGTATACAATGATGGCAGACTGAGGTATAAAGGACACGTTCATGTACGAAATAAGTATAAATATAAGGATGGTATTGTGCATGAGCTTTCAAAATCATAAGGGCCATTTCAATATACCTGTCTAAAAATAGTCTCTAAAATTTTATTGTTTTAATTAAATCCTGAAGCTATTCCATCTGTGACAATTTCTCATCACTGCCTCTCTCTATCCTGTCATTTTTTTATTTATTATTTTATTTTATAACATTTGTTAGCTGCCTTATGCACACGGCATTCAAAGCCATGTACAACAGATAAAACACAACACAATAATCCCCCACCGGTCCCTCATACCCTCAATCATACCTGACTGAAAACTGGGCATTAGCAGTTATGTTATCGCTTATCAGAAAAAGCCAAAAGTCCTTAGATTAGATCCACTGAAGGTTTTTCAGATTTTTATTACATCCATCACAAATAGACTGTAGGTATTTGAGAAAGGACTAAAAATGCTATCACATCCTTCCAGTGCAAGCAATTCATGAAACACAATGGGGCCAATATTCTAAGCCAGCTATGCAGTCTACATTAGATGCTGAACATGAAGGTGGTTCTCTTTAAAAATTACTGGCACTTTTATGGACAAATTCTAGCTACATGGTTGCTATACAGCCAAAATTTATCCATACGATGTCTGTAAGGATTTGGGATGCCCGAAGCCAAACAGATAGTGTCAAAATTTAGTCGTCATTCACATAACTTGTGCATTTAACTCTAAGCACAGAACTGGCAGAATTACCTAAATATGGATAAATTATCCACATAAAGTTATGCTTGCATTTTTGGCATCTAGAGTTGACAGCATAAAGTTATACAAATGTTTCTAACAATTTTGTACATTCAGCAGCCCAATTATATTTTGTTACTTAATTGAAATGATTATGGCATTAATATTACATTCTTAGTTTTGCATGTCATTTTGTGACGTGCTGATGATAAATCAATTGTTTAAAGAAAGAAAGAAAAAACTATAGAAGCGGAACAGCCATAAAAATAATTCTCAATTTTTTTTTAACTTGCCTTTTTGTTCCAATGTACAAACTCCCACATATGAAGGTACAGTGCTGTGCAAAAGTCTTGCATAGGCTGCATGATCAAGCTATTCTCAGCTTTATTTTGACAATCATTCCAAACTCTGTGACAAAATCCTGACTTATTATATACTGTTTTGTTAATTTGGCAGTCATTTCTGCATGCAAAATTACTTGTCTGTGAATTTCTCTATGGCTGTCCTGAGGAAACGATGAACCAGTACAATCAACCAGATTCTGTGTCAAAGCAGATCGAAATAAGCCAATAGAATACTGCGCTTCGTCAGCCAACAGGAAGTCATATTTGATAGCCAATCAATGCATGGTATTTTGACAGCACATAGGGTTTGAATTTAACGTGGATCAACTGGTGTGTATTGCATCTGATGCTCATGTCCTGCCATGGTGAAGAGGTCGCATTTTCTATCAATGGAGGACCGGGTACAGGTGGTGGCATTGCACAAAGATGGATATTCCAGCCAGCAGATTGCAGCAAAGGCCAGCTGTAATCAGAGCATGGTTGTCTGCATTCTGCAGAGGCATAAGGAGACGGGAAATATGCAAGACATACATCATAGCGGTCAGCCTAGAAAGTCAACCAAGAGGGATGACAGGACCTTGATAAGGACATCTCTTGGCAATCGCAATCTATCCTCCCCCGAGCTTCTGCTGGAATGGAAGAAGTGTTCTGTTGCAGTTTGCACTTCCACTGTGAAGAGACTATGCTTGGAGTATGGATTGAGGGGCTGTAAGGCACGGAGGACGCCACTACTAATGGTGGAATAAAGGAAGAGACGCATTAAGTGGGCATCCAAGTACTCAAAATGGGTCAAAGCTGACTGGGAGAAAGTTTTGTTCAGCAGCAAAAGCATCTTCTTCATTCTGGGTGACCAGGGCAAAACCTATGTGAGGAAGTTTCCTCATGAAGAGTACAAACCAGAATGTTTGAATATCTCTGTGAAGCATCCGACAAAGGTTATGATCTCAGGATGCATGGCAGCCCGTGGTGTTGAAGACTCCATATCATTGACAGGATGGTGAATGCAGCAAAATACATAGGAATTTTGCAGAAGCGCATGCTGCCATCAGCTGAGCAACTGTTTCCTGGCAGATATTTCTTCCAGGATGACAATGCACCTTGCCACCGAGAGAAAACTGTTGCCAACTAGAAGAAAATAAACAGAGTTCAGACCACTGACTGGTCAGCTTAATCACTCGATCTCAACCTGACTGAGAATCTTTGATACAAGGCATCAGTTGAGATCGCCAAGAAGCAGTCACGGACTAAGCGAGAGCTGATTGAGTCACTGATTGCAGCCTGGAATCGCATGATAACACAACACCACCTCGTCAAACTGGTCTACTTCATGCCAGACAGATGTTGTCTAGTGAAAATGAGCAAGGGCTAGTCCATCAAGTACCAATGACCACCAACAACAAAAAATAGCCCTTTTCAGGGCCACCTAATGAAATTAAGAAGAAAACATGCACACTGCCAACATACATGGAACAGAAAACACAATGTTTTGGGCACACACTGCATTTTTGTACAGAGGTTCACAATCAAACGAACATGGGTATTAACCAATCATAAAAGAGCGCTCAAGTCATGGCAAATTTTTCAGATTTTTACAAAAGACAAAAGGAAAGAAATGGCATAGAGAAGGGGTTGTAAATTATAATGCGTTTTGTCCCTGTGATCCAAACAACTAAAAACTGCCAATTCAGCACTACCTATGCAATACTTTTTCACACCACTGTAGGGAGGAGCTTGCCTATGACAGAGCAAATGTACATTGTAGTATCCAATCATAAAAATTGTGCCTTCAAGCATTCACAGAATAAATGAAAAAAGTCTAGCTGTCAATGCCATTCAGTTTTGGTGCCCCTACCTTTTTCTCGCAGAGTTCACAGGTCTATATGCATCAACTTAAGATAGAAAATCTCATGAAAAAAGGAGTGGGGTAAGCATAAGATGTTGCATTTAGCCACTTACCAACCAGCATTTCAAAAAGAAAAACTCCAACGGACCACCAGTCACACTCACGTCCATAGTAACCATCACCCCCTTGTGATTTCAGTACCTCAGGGGATATATAGTCAGGTGTTCCCACAGCTGTATCACAGCGCACCATACCTGTCTGATTACAGAGAACAGTTAAATTTCCTTTGATTAAAAAGAAAAATCAATTCAATGTCACAATTTCACTGCATTTATGACATGCCTCTCTTATTTTTCAAGAAAGTATGATGTCAGGCACAAAAAGAAGAAAGGTTTGCTTTATATACCATAAATTTTTATTGTTTTTCATTAGCTTCACTTCTTTTATCATATGTCCATAGCAGGGGTTTTCAGAGTAGGTTGCAAATAACTTTGGTTTTTAGAATATTCACAATGTACATATATCATCTATCTATTATCTGGATACACCTGGCTAAGAACATGGTTAATTAAAATAGCTTGCTACTCTGAAGTTCAGGCAATTCATTGTCCTTGAGGACCAGAGCTGAAACTCTTGTTCTAGAGCAAGAATCTTTTACTTCAGCCACAGAATTCACAAAGGTGCTGCTCTGGCTGTTAATCAGGAGGAAATGTGATGCAAAGAAATTCTTGTGTATCCCAACACCAACTATTTTCCCTATGTTACAATCTGGTCTCAATGCAATAAAGTCATGCTGCATTAAGCTTCAGCACACAGCGTTCTTACAGATGCACTAAAAAAAACTATTTCAACAAATTTGCAAGAAACATTCAGATTTACTATAATACACTGCACTCTAATTATTGGTGCATGTTCACTTTCAAGGCTCAAATTTCTTCATGACAGAAAGCAAAACTAATGTTGACTTAACACTTCATAATTGCCTTTGACAATCTCATAACTTCCTTATTTCTTCTAATTCAAAAACATTTTCCGGGAAATTTTTATATGTAACTCAGTACTTATCTTGATCATAAAATCTCTTTTCACTCCTCTATAGGTGAACTCTGTGTCTGTCGCATGCCTTCTTAAATTCTGCCACTGTTTTTGCCCTCACCACCTCCACTGGCAGGGCATTCCATGCATCTGCCACCCTTTCCATAAAAAAGTAGTTCCTTACATTGCTTTTGAGTTTACTTCCTTGCAGCTTCATTTCATGTCCTCTAGTTCTACAGCTTCCCTGTCTTATTTTAATTCATATATCACGTCCTTTTACTAAGGAATCCAAAGCAATATCTACTCTAATGCCCACCCTCCAAAGTCCCAAATGAAGAACAGCATTCCAATTTAATACATCTATATCCTAATCAACCCCCACATTTCCCTCCACACCCGGTTATAAATTCTATGAATCTGATAACTAAGATCCAAAACTCACAAAGGCCTTCTACAGTAGAAAGATAACATCTTTGTTCCTCTTTTTACAGTATACAAAACTAAATATGTGCCCTCACTTCCAGCGAGACTGGAAACCGCAAGATCAGCCCAAACCTCCTCCTCTGTGCGGCTCAACCATGCAGAGAGGCCATCACTGTGGGGGAAGTGTGAAATGCCATGGTTTTCAGGAGCTGCAGCCAGGCACAAGAATCAGTTGAGTGGGAGGAAGACTGTGTGAAGCCTTGGGAGAGGGGGGTCATATATGAGAGAGAGACAGACAGAAAGACAGACAGACAGAGGGAGATTGACTCAGGGAAAGCTACTTTGGAGGGGTGAAGCTTGGGGGTATGAGACAGAGAGATGAGGAAGCCTAGGAGGGTCATATGAGAGAGAGAGAGAGAGACTATGAGAAGGCTGGTTGGGAGGTGTTATGTGATAGAGAGAGGGAGACTGGGAGAAGGTTGTTTGGCGGGGTGAAGCTTGGGGCTATGAGACAGAGATAGAGACTAGGGGAAGCATAGCAGATCATGAGAAAGAGAGAGACTGACTGGGGGAAAGGCTGGTTGGGAGGAGATATGTGAGAGGGGGAGAGATATTGGTGGAAGCCTGGAAGGGGATCATATGAGAGAGAGAGACAGAGAGATATACACACATGTATGCAGCCTCTAACACTCCCTATGTCACACATGCACATACCTCTTCATACACACATGCAGCCTGACATTCCCCATGACTCCCCCATGCACCCTCCAACAGATACGCACACTCTCAACACATACATGCACACCCCCCTAACACATGCATCCCTCTACACTTCCTATGAGACACACTTATGAAGCCCCATGCACTTGATTCTACAAATGGGGGAAACATGCCACTGTGTCACACTTTCCAATTTGCTTTTTTATATTGCCATTGTCACAAATGCCAGTCACAAATTATCCCCCATAATTATGTAAAAAAGGCCAGTACAGAATTTTCCATTTATATTTAGGGCTTAATTCCTGGGGAACAGCTTAGAATGCAGTTCCACCACTTTTTTCAGATTCCAGAACAGCAGGGGCATTCTACTCTATCCCCTGCCTTCCAGGCATCCTACAAGGAAAAGGAAAGGAAGGAGTGAACTTGAAGCACAGCAGTCACTCTACTCGTTAAATCCAGCCCCTTCTTGTTGGTTCCTGCCTCTGGCCCATCCGCCCCACTCTCTGACTGCACAATTCCACTTCCTTTTTTCTACAAATTAAACCTCATTTACAAACATCAATAGTATTCCAGAACATGTGCTTCTTCTACCTGCACCTCTTCTACCACTATATTTCTCTGCATGTTTCTCTCCACAACTGCTCCGTCCTGTTCTATCTCCTATTTCTTCCCCTTCAGTGTACTACCCCTTGCCTGGCCCAACATCTCTATGACTCTGTTCCTATAGTTCTTGCTCCTGCTATCTCCCAAAGGATTCAAGAATTTGACTTTGGAACATCAGAAACACTTCTAGCTCACGACGACTCCCTTCACATAACACAAGTTAAAAAGTGCACACTTACAGTGTCACCCAATGACACAATTCCCCTTCTTCTGTTTGCAGACTCATACATGCCTTTCTGTACGGTTTCATGGGAAGAGAGATGATAAACTATGTCTCAGTAGGCCAGAAGGGGCTGTGCGCAAGTTATATGGGATGATATACACAAATACACACACGATACCACTCATATCTTGAGAGTTTAGGTGGTTATCTGGGGCAACCTCTGTGTTGCGAGAGGATCGATATGCTATAAAGGGTACTGGAAGTAATGAGGAAGAGGATGTGATAGGATGTCTGGGTGTGTAGATATGTGGTGTGTGGCATATAGGCTTTCTGCTCCCCTTTCTCCATGTATTCTTCCCTGTCCCTCTGCACTCCATTCCTCAACTTCATAGCCCCTTATACTCCTATCTTCCATCTCTCTCCTCCTAGCATTCTCTTTCCCTCCCATTCTCTGCTCCATAGTTCCATCCCCTCCTCTCTATGCTCCCCACCCACCCTCACGCTCATTACCTGCATTCTCTTTCCTCCTCTCCCCAACCCATCCTCCCTCCCACTCTCCAGCCTTATTCCTCCCCACAATCTCTGCTCCCTCCCCTGTTCTCTTCCCTCATGCACTCTCGCTCTCTAACCTTCTCTCTTTATTTTATTGGGTCCCTGGCATCAGTTGTGGCCATGGCTGCAACCTGTCTCCCTCCTGCTGCCCAGGATTAGGTCTTTTGTGGCTGCTTCACATTTTACAGCTGCAGCAGTCGCCCTTCTCTTCTGCTGACAGGGGTTGGGTCCCCAGCGGCAGATAGCATAGCTGGTATCCATGACCTTTCTGCTACTGGCAGGGATTGAGATCCTCGTTGGCACCCATTCCACCACAGGAAGTGGGATTCTCTCTATGTGTGCACCATGGAATGGAGTAGCAGCCTATTGATAACAGCACTAACTTGGTAACCAAGAGACCAGGGTTTGCTTCCCGTTAGCACTCCTTGTAGCCTTGCACAAGTCACTTAACCCTCTATTTCCTCAGAAGAAAGGCCTGACAATCTACTTCCAGTCACACTAACAAGAAAGCCCAGGAACTGCTGGGTCACCAGTAGTCAGCATTGACTCAAGGCGCACATTGCATTTTTTTTTTGTGTCCATGGGAATTTGGCTATGAGCAGCACCAGCCTTTTCTAGTGGTGACTGGGTCCAACTTTTCAACCGCCCTGCTGTGTGCTCCAAGCTTTTCTCCTGTTTGTTTGGTTTTGTTTTTTTTTACAACATATCCATGTCTGTGAAAGCAAAGCTATGCATAAGATGGATGGACTCTCCCTAACAAGCACTAGTACTTGAGCAAAACTTGCCTAAAAAAGATTTGAAAAATACACAAATGAAAAAAAATATATTTAGTACCTGCTAGGAAAAGGGGAAGAAAAGAACTGAACTATTTTGCCTAGCTATATTAAATCCTAAATATGCCTATATGTAAATTTTACTGTGGATAGAATATATGGCCTTGGGGGCCAGAAGCAACCTGTAGCTACGCCATAGAGAACACTCAGCTGCAATCCAAGTTCCAGGAAACATGAGCTAGAGGCAGTGGAAGTGAAAGCCCAATCCAAGAGGAGCCCACTGTAACTGCAGGGGATCTGCCTTATTGACCACCATATGTAAGTAAGTCCAGCTAAACACACCCTTGCTGGTTTAACAGTTTTTATTGGGCCTGTCCTGTGTCTATTACTACCTAGATTCCACTTTGCAGCTTCTACCACATCTGGTTCCTGCTCCACACCTGGTGCCTGGTCCTGTCTGGTATCTCCACCGATCCACCCTTCCCTAGGTTTAGCCTCTCTATCAGGCTCCTGCTCTAACACAATACAATTAAACTTAACTAAATGGCTTTCATGTATACTGTTAGTTTAACTTCCATTATGGAAATTGACAATTTCATCAACTTATTTTATTATTTATTTATTTATTTACATTCTCTTATATACCGCACTATTCGGCATCAGCGCGGTTCACATAGAACAAAAAGTCTCAGTACAATAACATGCATGAGTTTACAGATAACAAGGGGAGGAACTTGGATAACAGGGGAAACTATTTACAGTCTATTTACAGATATAATACTACAGCATGGCTACAAGTTATTAGGAACAGGTGCTAATAATATGTTCAATAAACAAAGCGATTTGTCCTAATTCTGTTATTGAGATACCATGGAACTGAATAGCTGGGAGGAATCACTGAAGTCGATGGGTGTAAATGGCTCAATAAGATGTTTGTTAAAGAGGTGGAATTTGAGGGCTTTCCTGAATTGTGTTAAGCTGTCAATGGCCCGTATGTCAGGAGGTAGTGTATTCCAGCACCTAGGGGCACAGAGGGTAAAGGCTCTATTGGCTGTGGAAGAAGAGCAGCTTGTAAGGGCCTTTGGGAGTTTTAAGGAGTTGATGGCTGATGATCTTCTTGCTCTATTTGGTGAAGTGGTATGGATAAGGTCAGATAAGGAAGGAGCAGAGAGCTTATTGAGGGCTTTGAACGTGAGAAGTAGCGTTTTGAAGATAATTCTGGCCTGAACGGGTAGCCAATGTAATTGAATCAGCAAAGGAGTAACATGGTCAGTCCTGGCAGCCCCCTGGAGTATCCTTGCTGCGGCATTCATAGCCAGCTGTAATGGGTTTAAAGTGGATTGAGGAAGACCTTGGAGAATGACATTGGTGTAATCGAAGTGTGGTATTATCAGTGCCTGGTATATAGTCCTGAAATCTTTTGGTTCTAGCATGGAGCGTAGGTGTCTCAGGGAACGGATCTTGTAATATATTGTTCTGACTGTGTTTCCTATGTGGGACTTCATATCCAGGCGTTGATCCAGAGTGACACCTAGGTAGCGTATTGAGGGTTTGGATTGTTCTTATTATTATTGTTCTTATCCCCTCTCATAAAATTACCCCGATATGATATCTGCATTCTCATCTGACGTTCTTTTACCTGCAAATTTTGACGGTCTCTCAGTTGAAGACCAAGCCTCAGTTTGGAATTCCTTCTTTGCTGAACTCTGGAATCCCTGTCTCATCCCCTTCTATACCAAGTCCTTTTCCTTGAAATCTAAACAACCATGGTTCCACTCCATCCTGTGTCTGCTTCAGAGCCTGTTTTCATTTGGGCTCAAAACGTGCTACGTCATGTGGAGATTCCCTTGGAGTTGTTTTTTCAAGCGCTCATTTGCGAGATAAATAATAAAAATCTTTTAAAGATAAATAATATAAATGATTAAAATGGAGACTTTATGTTAGAGAGTGGGAATATGCCACCCTTTTTGCTAATTCACCCTAATTATACCCTATTTGACACCTGTGGTTTATTGGGGGTCTTTTTGACCAATTGATATATTTTTTGACTCATCATTTTATTGGGGTTCTCATTCAATGTCCAGTCGCAATTGAGGCAGGCAGAGCAACACTGGAGGAAGGATTGTATGCCTGACCCCCCTGGAAATCTTTAAGGTGTACTATATCCACTACCGGTCTGCAATTCTCTTAGCTAATAAGCATACTATACTCATATTATCACATCCTCCTCTAGCCATTCTAAACAACTCTACTCCATAATGTCACATTTGTTCCATCCCCCCAATGTCGTTGGAAGTAAGTAATGTTCCTTCCTTTGAACAACTTGCCTTTTTCTTCATGGATAAAGTCACCATGTTGCATTCTGAGTTCTCTTCTGCTCCATGCAGAAACTCTGCCCACCCCCACCCCCACCTCTTCTCCCTTATCTTTGTTTTTTATCCACAGGTGGAGTTCTTTTAACATTCTCTCTCTTTAGTTCCCTAAGATTATCACTTCTGAGGAAAATGTCTTACTAATCCTATCCCCTCCTCTTGGATTCTTAATGACTCCCTCACCCGTCTCCCAAGGGCCCACTCTATCCTTCACAACAGTCTCAATTCAGGCATTGTCCTTGCCCTCTGAAGACAGCTTTAGTTCACCCTCTTCTTAAAAATCCTTCCTTGGATAAGTCTGTTCCCTCTTAACTGTCATCCTGTTTCAAACTTCCAGTTTCTGTCAAAGATCTTGGAAAGACTTGTCTTTTCTCAGCTTAGTGAGCATTTCGAAATATCCAGTATTTTTCACCCCCTTCAATCTGACTTCTGCCCTGGTCATGGAACCAAAACCATTCTTAACTCCTTCCTTAATGAAGTTCACCAATTCTCTGAGTAGAGTAATACTTGGTCTCTCTCAAACTCATATCTGCTTTCAATTTAGTCGATCATTCTATTTTACTCTCTCGCTTTTATGACATTGGTTTGTGAAGTTCTGTTCTTAAGTGGTTCCACTCCTTTCTTTCCAAGCACACCTTCATAGTTTCTTTCAATTCCACCTCCTCCTCTTCCTCCATGTATCCACTGACTTGCAGAGTTCCTTAGTGTTCTGTTCTTGCACTTCTTTTGCTCTTCAATATCTTCCTTGCTCCATTAACCATCCTTGTGCAGCAGCTAAAAATCTCAGCATACTATTCTTCTCTTCTTGCGCCTTCGGAGTCAATGCTGACTCCTGATGATCCAGCAGCTCCTGGGTTTTCTTGGCAGTGAGACTAGAAGTAGATTGCCAGGCCTTTCTTCCGAGGCAATGGAGGGTTAAATGGCTTGCCCAAGGCCACAAGGAGTGCTAGTGGAAAATGAACCCTGGTCTTTTGGTTACCAAGCCAATGATCTAACCACTAGGCCAGTGATGGCTAACCTTTTTGAGCCCGAGTGCCCAAACTGCCGCACAAAACCAAAGAATTTCCTCAAAGTGCCAGCACGTCATTTGCATAAGTGGTCTTATTTGCATAAATATTTGCATAATGTTACCATACACTAACTTTTAGTAAACATGTCTCTTAATGAGTGTATGGATAAAGAAAGACTAAAAGATTTCTACATTACTATAATCCAGTGCCAACCGCCAGGCACATTAGGAACTACTACAAACGCTGCCCATTTAGAACCCATAGCAAACCCGCCGTATCCTGACAGCATTACCAGGACTCACAAAGCACCATACCCTACCTATCAAAAGGCAACACTGCAAATATTAAACCAATACATTTCAGAGAATACTGGGGAAAGAGAACAAGTGGCAACGTCAAATAGGAATTTCCTCTTGTACCAAACAAAGCGCAGATGTTAATGATGCACATTTCCCAGAGCTGACATATTCCAGTTAATAAATTCAAAATAAAGAGATATCTTTCTACCTTTTGTGCATTTTTTTTTTCAGTTGCAATTGGTCCAGCCACCTTCTTCTGGTTTCTTCTTCATGTTTTCTGCTAACTCTCCATCGTCTGCTGTCCATTTGTCCTTTCTTCTCTCTTCTAGTTTTTTTTCCATTCTCTCTCTCTCTCTACATCTGCTTTAACATACTAATCTTTCTCCTTTTGCTCTTTCCTCATTCCTATTTCATCCACACAAATTTTACCCCTCCATCCTCAATCCCCAATTACTCTCCCAATACCTGGCCAATTGTAGAGTTTTCATCCCTCCTACACAAAATATTTTTCCCCTCTCCATTTTACTCTCCCAGCCCCATCCCATTCTAATCCTCCCCCAACATCAGCTCCCTTCTAGTTCCAGTCTCACCCAGCATCCATTCCCTTCTAGTCCCTGCATCAGCCCATTTCCAGTCCAAGTCCCTTCATCAGCTCATTTTCAATCCTAGCCCCCCATCAGCCCATTTCTACTCATTTCCTAGCCCCACCATCAGCCCATGTCAAATCATAGCTCCCCTCCACTCAGCCCAATTCCAGTCCAATCCCCTCATGAGCCTACTTCCAGTTCTAGTCCCTCCATGAGTCCATTTCAATTCAAGCCCCCACCACAGCCCATTTCCAATCCTAGCTCCCCCCAACAGCCCATTTCCAGTCCTATCCTAGCTGTTCCATCAGCCCATTTTCAGTCCTAGCTCCCTTCCCTCACAGCCCATTTCCATTCCAAGCCCCCTCCCCATCAGCTATTTGCAGTTCAAGCCTCCCCTTCCACTCAGCCCATTTCCAGTCCTAGCAACACCCCAACCCATTACCAGTCCTATCCCCCCGTAAATCAAATTCCAGTCCTAACCCCCATCAACCCATTTTTATTTTAATCCCCCCCCCTATAACCCTTTACCAGTCCTAACCCCCCATCAGCCCATTTCCAGTCAGCCCCCCATAGCCCATTGCCAGTCCTAAACCCCCCCATCAGCCCACAGCCCATTACCAGTCCTAACCACATCAGCCCACCTCCAGTCCTAACCCCTCCCCATCAGCCCATTTCCTGTCCTAGCCCCCCCCCATAACCCATTATCAGTCCTACACCCCCCTCAGCCCACTACCAGTCTTAACCCCCCATAGCCCATTACCAGTCCTAACCCCGCATCAGCCCCCTACCCGACTTAACCCCCCCCCATAGCCCCTCACCAGTCCTTACCCCCCCATCACCCCATTTCCAGACAGCCCTCATCAGCTCATAGCCCATTGCCAGCCCTCATCAGCCCACAGCCCATTGCTAGTCTTAACTCCCCCCCATAGCCCACTGCGTCTTAACCCCCTCCCTCCCAGCCCACTGCCAGTCTTAACCCCCCCTCCCTAGCCCATTGCCAGTCTCAACCCCCTCCCTCCCTCCCTCCCTAGCCCATTGCCAGTCTCAACCCCCTTCCTCCCTAGCCCATTGCCAGTCTCAACCCCCCTCCCCCCCTCCCTAGCCCATTGCCAGTCTTAACCTCCCTCCCTCCCTAGCCCATTGCCAGTCTTAACCTCCCTCCCTCCCTCCCTAGCCCATTGCAAGTCTCAACCCCCCTCCCTCCCTCCCTAGCCCATTGCCAGTCTCAACCCCTCCCTCCCTCCCTCCCTAGCCCATTGCCAGTCTCAACCCCCCTCCCTCCCTAGCCCATTGCCAGTCTTAACCTCCCTCCCTCCCTAGCCCATTGCCAGTCTTAACCCCCCTCGCTCCCTCCCTAGCCCATTGCCAGGCTTCCCCCCCCACCCTCGGCTCCTGGCCATAAACAAAAAAAAAAGCTGCCCGCTGCCGCCGCGGCGGCAGGGGGGGTCCCGCGGGGCTCCCTCTGCCCGGCGGGACTCTCCCGGCGCTGCTCAGCCCCTCTCTGCCGGCTTGCAGAGACGCGAAGGGAGAGAGAGTCTCCCTCGCGTCTCTCTTAAGCCCGCAGGGGCAGATGGGAAATTTCCCATCAGCCCCTGTGGGCTTAACAGAGACGCGAGGGAGACTCTCCCTTCGCGTCTCTGCAAGCCGGCAGAGAGGGGCTGAGCAGCGCCGGGAGAGTCCCGCCGGGCAGAGGGAGCCCCGCGGGACACTCCATGCCGCCGCGGCGGCAGCGGGCGGCTTTTTTTTTTTTTTAATGTGCGACCTTCCCGCGTGCCAGCTGCAAGGCCTTTGCGTGCCACAGCTGGCACGCGTGCCATAGGTTCGCCATCGCTGCACTAGGCTATTCCTCCAAAGCCTACTATTAAGGATAACATCTTACTGGCTCTACTCTCACCCTACTCCTGATCTTACCCCATGAATGAGTTCTTTTCTGTCATCGTTTCTTGGCTTTACAACAACCATCTCAAGGTTATTGTGCAGAAAACAGCTGTGATGTGGCTCTCCAACTCCTCTGTAGTTCCTTCCACTTCTCCGCTACCATACAATACCCCTAATTTCTCTGGTTTCTACTATTAAATATCTTGGTGTCATTCTTGACTCCTTTTTGTTTTTTCATGACAACATCAGTGCCATTACAAAGCATTCCTACTACTCAATATATCAGATTCGATCCATCTGCCCCTTTCTTTTTCCATCCACGCTTGCTACACTTCTCCTTAGCTTAGTCATAAATCGTCTTGACTATTGTAACATTGTTTACACGGGCCTCCACGAGTATGAAATTAAAAGACTACAAACTTTTCAGAACTCTGCTGTCTGACTGCTTTCTCATGCCTCAGAATGGTTGATAGAATACCATTGGTTTACCATTCATTACAGGGTACAATATAAAACTTCTGACACTGGCAGACAAGACCCTTCACATTGGCCTCCCATCCTATCTCTCCTCACTGATTATTCTTCATGCTCCTCATCAGGTCTTCTGCTCTATTCATGCCAACTACCTGTTCCTCCCCTCTGTCTCACAAACCCAATATGAATCCATAAAATATTCTACTTTCTACTTCCTTGCACCAGGTTTATGGAACCACCTCACCTCAGAATTCCATCTAGAACCCTATGTCAGATTTAAAGCCTCTCTTCAAACCTATTAGTTTCAAAATGCCTTTTATCTCTCCTCCTAGATAAAGCAGCTGCCTGAGATATGTCAGACTCTTTCTTTCATGCTTCTTCTTGTTTTACTTATTACTATTTGTTTATAATCTTCTGGGTAGTTTCTCTTGTTATGAATGATCCTATCCTTTATGTTAACTGGCATTCTTTTCTTAATTTCTCTTATGCGTTTTATTGTAAAACTCTTTGCTGAATCAACATTGCGGAATATCAAGTTTTAATAAGCTAAACTTTCGAATGTGTGTGGATTTTTTTTAAGGGAGAAAGATCACATTGTTACCTACCTGCCCAAGGATAAGCAGACTCATCCTTATAATCAAATGAAATATTTGTATTTCCCTTCACGACCACATTAAGAAAAATAAGTGCCTTACTGTAATATGAGATCACTTATCCCTGTTTAGTGACTTCCCCTATTTAGTTATTTATCTTACCCACAGACCACTGTGACAAGGATTGGCTGCCTTTGTTTATTATACAATGAATACATAAAGACTGAAGCAGATGTAAAATATTTACATAAGTATAATCTTGACTGTTATTATGCACACAACATTAAATACTTATCCTTTGGTTTCTGTATAGATTTTTGTTAGATTTCCCATCACATTGTGCTATGTACTTGATGAAAACTTAAATGAAACACACACATTGTTCCAAAATTAGAACAAAAAGCTTCTAGAAAGCTAAAACAATGAAAAGGTTATTTTAAAAAATTGGATGTTTCCCTGTTTGGCACAACAGATCAAAACTGAGTTCAGCATTAGCAGTCATGACGTGATTTCTTTTCAAAGGCCAAGGAGAATTTGACCAAAAAAGACAATGTTTCTGGTTGTGAAATCTGTTACTGAATCTGGCTTCATCCTCCGGGAAGCTTTCCCAGGATTGCAGGAACCCTCCAGTGATAAAAGTTACTTTCCAAAAAAGAGAGTGTGAGCTCTGATTTATCCAGGGCTCGTAAGTACATTTCGGAATACATGTTCCGGGGTTGTAGATTGAATCCTGGAAACAGAGATACTTGGAAAAGAGGTTTCATAATCTCAAATCAGAAACAAAGCATGTCAGAAATTGATACTATGTTTTAGAGGGTTAATTACTTCTTGGATAGCAAGATAGTGGAAGGTAATTTCAAAGCAACAGAACACTCCTTCAAAATCCTTCTCTAAATCAAGTCCAGAGATTCAAATCTGCAAACTTTGAAAGAGAAGATTGAAAAGAGGTGAAAGGAGAATCTGTTAGCCTAAAACATTCCTACGAAGGTTCCAAACCATGTATTCTTGGGCAACAGAAGAACAAATTAACTTTGAAATAAGAAAACTGGCAGAAAGGACTTTATTAATTTGTCATATCGCTCACTGGGAAAAACTACAGACAGGCAGAAAAAGGGAAAATCTACATATTCCTCCACTATTTGCTAATGACAATAGTTACCACTGAAACCGGATCCAATCAGCTTTATCTAATTTATCTGACAGAGAACTTGCCTGAAGAATTCTCTTAATTTCCAATATGTCCTGAAACACACTACCCAGAATTACTAAGCCTTAAAACAATAAAAATAAAAAATGTTTTACGGTATATCACCCAATCGTGTAAGTAGCCAAATGGCTGACCTAGCAGTGATTGAAGATGTATTTGAAGCTATAAACCAGTGTACGGCTTTGGCTGAGCCACACATGCACCTTAAGGACAGATAAATTCCTGAGGTTTACTGATTTCCTTGGGCAAGTCAGCACCTACACCTCAGAATAGATAATGACTTCTTTTCATGCATTCAGACTAATCTGGACACACAAAAGGAATAAACTGTAAGAGTAGTTAACTTTTCTATCTTCTTATTCATCAGCACCTTTGGCATGACATCAGTGCATAAAAACAGAAAAGATTTTAAAACATGCAGACATGGATGATTCAACCATCAGATGGGCTAGCCACACTGAAACTTAATGCCTCTAAATAAACAGCCTTACTTTCTGCTGAATTCCAAAATGCAAACATCAAATCATCTATAACATGGTGTGCGGAGGTAACGATCAACTTGTACTGCAAAAACCCACAGAGAAAACAGTTTTCAATATTTTTTGAAATCTGACAAAGCCCTACAATTTTATTCATTAAAATTTATATTCTTTTGATCACAGAAGTTCTCAGCAGATTCCAACTAACTGGCTAAAATAAAGGCTGAACCAATCAAAATAATATCAAGTAAGCATTACCAATAGGCCAAACATTTTTTCACACAAAACAGTAGCAATCAGATGGTCCACAGGAATGGAACATCTTTTTGTTCACAAAGCAATTTAAATTCCTTGGTCTTATGTCTTTTGGTTAGGATAAAATCGTACTCCTTTAAAGGAATGTCTCCAATCCTACTATTATCCTGTTGTATAACAGTAATCTGTGATTCCTTGCTGTTTAGGATGAGGAAATACTTGAAATATGAAAGAGTCTTTTCTTTCATGTTTATCAATAGGAAGAGGAAGGGATTCTTTAACTTCCTCATAATCTGCCTTAGACCTACTAGTGGATTCCTGCCCCTGACAAGACAGGATTAACACTTTGCTGGACCCGAGGCAAACTAATACTTTGGATACCCCACTGGAAGAAAAATGCATTTTAAAACTTAAACAAATTGGGTCCCACCTGATTCTGAGTGCAGAAGAAAAGTGACAAAGTGAGAGGCAGTAGGAAGGAAGTGCTGCTCTCCAACACCTCTTGCAACTGAAGAACAATCCCACAGGGAATGGGGAAGCGACAGATTCTGCTGACAGTGGTGGCTCCAGTCCCCTCTTTCCATTCTCTGCCATCAGATAAATTATCAGGGCAAATATCTGTCTTCAGAGACAGTGAATTACACATAAAAACAGAGAACACGATGGCAGATAAAGACCATATGGCCCATCCATACCAAATAAGTTATACAATCCTTTCCTCTCTCTCAGAGATCCTCTATGTTTGTCTCACGCTTTCTTGAATTCAGATACAGTACCTTTGCTGGGAGGCTATTCCATGTATCAACTACTCTTTCTGTAAAGAAATACTTAAATTATTCCCAAGTCCATGCCCTTTCATCTTCATACTATGTGCCCCGTGTTCCAAAAGTTATTTTCAATTGAAAGAGGGCTACCTTCTGTGCACTTATGCTAGAGAGGTATTTAAATGTATCTATCATACCATCTATTTCTCTTCTTTCTTCCAATGTACAGTATATTGAGATCTTTGTCCTCATAAGTTTATGATGAAAAAAAACCACTGACTATTTTAGTATCTACCCTCTGCACCAACTCCATCCTATTTATATCTTTTTCAAAGTGCAGTCTCCAAAATTGCACACAGCAGTCCAAATGAGCTCTCACTACAGACTTATACATAGGCACTATTATCTCCTTTATCCTGCTGACCATTCCTCTTCCTGTGCACCCAAGCATCCTTCTGGCTTTTCCTGTCACATTTTCTACCTGTTTGGCTAATTTAAGATATCACTCTCGGGATCCCACTACTCTTTCATGCACAGAAAGCGTAGTTACTCACCTGTAACAGGTGATCTCCGGCAACAGCAGGAATTTAGTCTTCACATATGGGTATTGTCAGTAGCGACGGAGCCCATGCGGGAATGCTCCCCAGCGTCCAATAGGAATGCTTTTGGGAGCATCCCACAGCGCATGCGTGCTGCCTTCCCGCCTCTGTACCTCTCTCACTTCAGTTGAGTTTATAGCTGAGACCAAAGGAGAGAAGTAGAGAAAGAGATAGATAGAGACAACTCCTAGGGGTGGTGGGTGGGTTGTGAAGACTAAATTCCTGCTGTTCCCGGAGATTACCTGTTACAGGTGAGTAACTACACTATCTCCAGGAACAAGCAGGAATGTAGTCTTCACATATGGGGACTCCCCAGCTGAAAGATGCCAAGAGGTGACCCCAGCAAGCTGCGAACCCAGGTGAGATGGGTCATGCTTCTTCCCTTGGACCTCTGGCATCCAAACCGTGGACAGTGGGTAGGAGTTGTATTAAGTATGGAAGAGATGCTGGAGAACAGCCTGGCCAAATGAGGCATCCCGACAGGAGTCCTTGTCTAAGCAGTAGTGGGCTGTGAAGATGTGTACCGAAGCCCAAGTGGCTGCTTTGTAGATGTCATCAATAGACACAGAATGAAGATTAGCCATAGAGGCTGCCATTGCTCTCACATTGTGAACTGTGACATGGCCCTCAAAAGAATGTCCTTTACTCTGATATGTATAGGATACGCAATCTGCAATCCAATTTGACAGAGTTCTTATGGAAACTGGAAGTCCCAAATGACTAGAGTCAAAAGCCACAAAAAGCTGAGAAGATTTTCTATGTGGCTTAGTTCTTTTGAGATAAAAGGCTAAGGCTCTTTTACAATCCAATGTGTGAAGATTCTTTTCCGCACTGGAGGCATGAGGCCTAGGAAAGAATATAGGAAGATAAACGGACTGGTTTAAATGAAAAGGCGAAACCACCTTTGGCATAAAGTGAGGATGAGTCCTGAGGACTACTTTATCATGGTGGAACCTTGTATAAGGAGGGTCAGCTACTAACACCTGTAGTTCACTAATGTTTCTTGCAGAAGTGATGGCAATTAGGAAAATAACTTTCCATGAAAGAAATTTTAGGTCTGAAGTGGCTAAAGGTCCAAAGGGTGGTTTCATAAGCTGACCAAGAACAAGATTCAGATCCCATGCCACCAGTGGTGGTTTAATGGGAGGTTTTGTTGAGTAGGCCTCTGATAAATCTTGATACAAGTGGATGAGAGGAAATAGGTTGTCCATCAAAAGGTTTATGAAAATCAGCAATAGCACTAAGATGGACTCTCACTGAATTGGTCTTTAGACCAGAAGTTGATAATTGGAGGAGATACTCTAGTAGCAATTCTACAGGTACCAAAAGGGGGTTAAGTCCCTTTTGTGAACACCAGACAGAGAACCTTTTCCACTTAAAAGCGTAGGAACATCTTGTGGAAGGTTTTCTGGAAGTCAGAAGGATATCCTTTACTTGTTGAGAAAGGTTAATATCCTGGAATTCTAGGCTTTCAGTAACCAGGCCCTGAAATGTAGGGACTGGGGATTGGGATGCAGTAAGCATCTGTCCTCTTGAGACAGAAGATCTGGAACATTCCCCAACTCCAGAGGAGTGGTTTGAGAGAGACACAGAAGAAGAGGATACCACGTTTGTCATGGCCAACGTAGAACTATGAGTATCATACGACCTCTGTCTCTCTGAAGTTTGAATAAAGTTTTGGGAATGAGGGGAATGGTGGGAAGGCATAGAGGAAGTCCTGACCCCAGTGGAGTAGGAAAGTATCTCTTGCCTGACAGTTGTGAGCCGGGATTCCGGAACAGAATCGGGGAAGTTTGGCATTCTGTGGACTTGCAAAGAGGTCTACATCTGGCGTACCCCAGATTTGAAATACTCAAGCAAGCTGGTATGAATGGAGGGACAACTCGTGTGGCAGCAGTATTCGACTGAGTCTGTCTGCCCATAAGTTTTGAATGCCCGGAAGGTTGTGATAAGGAAGCTTATCATAGCTCAGGAAGGAGCTATAGAAAAGGTGAAGTGACTCTGAACAAGCAACCTGTCAGTGCTGGTAGAAATGAGAAAACAGAATTTTGCCATAAAAGACTACCAGTCCCAGAATGCACCAGGTTTCCAACAGCCATGAGAAGAGCTGAAGTGAGAAAACGTGTGTTCAATCAAAAGGGCTATGAGGTAATCCCCAAGCACTCATTGCAAAGGGCAGGGCTTGATTCAGCACAGCTGCGCTGTGCTAGGATGGAACACTCATCTCAAAGGGCAAGGCCTGATTCAACACAGCTGCGCTGTGTTAGGGAGGAACACTCATCTAAGCAGAATAAGAGTAGAGTTTACTCTACAGATGACCATCTTCATGATCACCTTGGATATCCAGAGAATTATCCTCAGTTTCATCTGAAGGATTATCAGAAGCAGAAGCCAAACCGGACGGACAGAGAGGGAAAGAGACCCTCTGGAAGAAAGAGGAGAAAGCCTTTGAGAGGTCTAGAAGAGTCCAAAGCAGTACGTATACTGGGAGGTATTCCAAGGGCCAGCATACACCATTGGACTGGGGAAAGCCAGAGGAATGGTGCTGCAGAGCTAGGAATCACCATAGGCTACCTGTGAGGGAGACGGCTGCACGTGGAAGGGACCCTAAGACCTGTGCCAGAAGGCATGTGAAGAGAGATCCAGTGTCCAGGGATCTGGATTGGAAGGCTGGACATAAGAACTGGACTACATACTGGCCAGGCTATATAGAGAGGAACTCTAGCAGCAATGGAAGCTCAGGTATGAACACTGATCTATGCCCTAGCTATAACCTTGAAAGACAGCAGGGAAACAAGTATTCTCCTGAAAATGCTCCATTGAGAGATTCTTCTGTGCCAATCCATGATATTGAACCCATGCTTGTTGAACAAGGGGGAATAATAGCAGATGAGGATCCTGTTTATATGGACTGCTCTATCTAAACTCCGTTGGTAACTTTCTGTTATAAAGTACAGCAACCATCATAAAGAAATACAAATTTGTTCTTTAATCTACTCAGAAAAGCTCCTGAAGCAGGATTTGACCCACACAGTGGAAGGCAAGCCAGCTAAGGGGTTTCAGCTGGTAACTGCTAGCAATTAAGCCTTACCTAATTGCTTATGAGCTAGGAGAGAATCACTTCTGTATCTATGTGGGAAGTAATCAGAAGTTAACCTGAAAAGAACAGTTTGTTTCTTGCTTTGTGGCTTTTCATTTGTTGTTTTCCTGATTTTGACTTTGTTTTTCCAAGTTAACACTGAAAGCAAGTAACCTAATTTATGTGCTACCAAGCATATCTGTGTTGGGAGAAATAACCCCATAAATAAATATCTTATTGGCTTTACCCAAGAGCACAACTAAATTATTGTCAGCAGCTGTGTCTGGTGTGAATGAACTACATTGCCCACAATACCTTGCAAATCATATAGAGATATGCACTTGCAAAGACTGTGAAGATTCTCACCCAGGCAGCCGTCTGACAAGGTATACCGCAAAAAGGTGAATTTAAATCACTCTGGCGAGGGTCCATAGTCGCAAAGCTTCATTGCATAGCGACAGAGAGCCTGTTCACATAGAACATAGCTACCTGATTGCTGGTTTGGACCAGAACTGTTTTGTTGCTGAGATGGACCTGAAAGACACTGAAAATGGCTCTCAGCTCTAGGTGGTTTATGTGAAGGGAAACCTCCTGTGAGGTCCAAAGACCCTGAGTGGAGACATCATGCAAGTGGGCCCCCAACCCATCTTGGACGCATCTGTTGTTAGGGTGGCCTGATATAGAAGCTGCTGGAAAGGAGAGCTATGAGGAGTTTTTCTAGAGATTGCCACCATTGTAGGGACAAAATCAGACATGTGGTGTTTCTGATCTTTTCCATTAGCTGACCCGAGGCCTGTGACCATTGAGAGGATAGGGTCCACTGGGCTGCTCACGTGTGGAGGCAAGCATAGGGAACCACATGGACAGTGGATGCCATGTGTCCCAGAAGTTGAAGCATCTCTCGAGCAGTAAGGAACACCTTCATAGATGCTTGAGATGCCAGTTGTATTATTTGTAGACAGCGTGGCTGTGACAGGAAAGCCCTTGACTGCAGTGTGTCTAGATGAGCCCCTATGAATTTGAGAGATTGAAAGGGGGTGAGATGGGATTTTGGGAGGTTTATGACCAGTCCCAAGTATTGAAGAATTCTCATTGCTCGAGAAAGAGTGAAGCTGGCCTCTGGAGCTGTGGATGCTCGAATGAGCCAATCATCTAAGTAAGGGAAGATGAATATTCCCAGAGTCCTCATAAATGCTGCTACCACTGCCGTGCATTTTGTGAAGACTCTTGGAGCAGAGGCCAGTCTGAAAGGAAGAACTCTGTACTGGAAGTGTCTTCCTTGGACCAGGAATCGAAGGACCTTCCTGTGATCTGAGTGGATGAGAATATGCGTGTACGCATCTCTTAGATCTAGAGAACATAGCCAGTCCTGACTTTTATTTATTTATTGAACGGTTTTATATACCGCCTTTCAGAAAAATCAAAGCGGTTTACAAAGAACAAAACTTGAACATTACATTGAAACGTATTCAAACAATTGAAATTACAATGAACATTAAATTGTATATAATAAAAATGATAATTTGAGGGTTACAATGCTGAGTAAATGCTGATTAGGTATATAGATAGTTTAAACATATATAAAGATTTAAATAATTAGAAATTTCAAAAATCTTATCTTATCTGAGCAAGGAAAAATGTATTGTAGTTCACTAGAATTATTAGTGTAAAGAGTAAATGTGATAATGTGGAGAATTTGGTATTGTACGATAGAGTAAGAAAAAGGAAAAAGTAAGTTGTGAATTAATGAATATGAGTATACATGAGTTTAAGTGGGAAATATTTCATCTATTGGGAATGAGTCTCCAAAGTATTCTATAAATAGGTGAGTTTTAAGATCTTTTTGAAATGCTGAAAGATCTGTGATATCTCTGAGTTTATCCGGCAGAGCGTTCCATATTAAAGGAGCTTTGAAGCTGAATGCCCTATTTGTTGTAGTTTTATTGAGTTTTGAAAAGTTGTTTGGAACAAGTAGTGTGTTCAGGTTCCTTTGTCTCACTGTTCTGGTCCTTGAATGAATTGTCAGTAGATCAGTTAGATATGATGGGGCTATATCTCTTATCAGTTTGAACGTTGTTATGATAACTTTATATTTTATCCTACTTTGTATAGGTAACCAGTGAAGTTTGTACAGTATAGGGGTTGTGTGTTCAGTTGGACCTGCATTTATAAGCATTCTTGCAGCAACATGTTGTGCTACTTTTAGTTGGTGTAAAGCATGTTTTGGAATACCTTGAAGAATTATGTTACTAAAATCTAAGTGAGGCAGGATCAGCGCTTGAAGGACTGATCTGAAGTCCAGATTTGATAATAATGGTTTTAGATTTTTAAGATATCTTAATTTATTATATATTGTGTTTGTTGTATTCCTGATGTGTGTTGTTAGACTTAACGTTCTGTCTATGATAACGCCAAGGTATCTTATTTCATCTTTTATGGGGATGCTTATGTTTTCAATGTTTATTTCTGTTGGGGGGGGGTAAATTTTTGATTTCTAGAAACAAATGATGCTTCTGTTTTCTTGAAGTTAATGTGTAGATTGTGTTCATTTAGCCATTGCATCATTTTAGTGAAGCATGATTTGATATTGGAGAAGTCCAGGGAGTCTATGTCCATAGGGAGATAAATCATAACATCATCAGCATAAATTGCATATTTTAATTTGCACTGTTGAATGATGTGGCATATAGGTTGTAAATATATGTTAAAGAGTAGAGCTGACAATGCAGAACCTTGTGGAATTCCTTGTTTTTGCGTAAAGGTTTTAGATGTATGGTTTCCTATTTTTACCTGTTGCGATCGATCAGTTAGATATGATTGGAACCATGCAAGAATAGTGCCATGTATACCAATCTGTTTGAGTCTTTCAAAAAGGATACGATGGTTAATTGAATCAAAAGCAGCCGATATACCCAAAAATATAAGTAATACTGCTTGTTTTGATTTGTCAATGTATTTTAGAATATCATCAAAGATAACTGCAAGAAGTGTTTCTACACTATGGTATGGTCTAAAGCCGTATTGGTGTGAATCTAAGGGGGCATGAAGTTCAATGTGATCCTGAAGTTGATTATATACTATTTTTTCTATAATCTTTGCCATAAATGGAAGGCTAGAGATAGGTCTATATGAAGAGGGATCAAGATTGTCTAGTTTTTTGTTTTTCAGAATAGGTCTAATCGAGGCTCTCTTTAGGATGGTTGGCATAGTACCATGTGTGAGAGAAAAATTTGCTATATTTAGAATGTAGGGCGCTAGGAGTGGTTTAGTATTTTTGATCCAGCTAACTGGGCAGGGATCAAGACTAGAAGTGGTTGTGTTAATATCTGAGATCACTTTATCCAGTTCTTTTAGTGTTACAGTATGAAATTTATCCCATATGTGTTCAGGCTTTGGGTTGGAGTAAATTAGTGGAATTGGAGGGTCTGATAGTGGAGAGAGCTTAGTTATGTAATAGTCAGCAAGAGTTTGTGGGTTAATAGGGGTGACATCTGTATTAGGAGGGTTTGATACTTTTTTAACTATTTCAAATAATTCTCTGGGACGATTGAGGGAATTTGTTAGTAATTTTGTATGAAAGGCTTTTTTAGATGCATTTATTGTTTTTCTGTAGTAGTCTAGTTTCTCATTGTATAAATTTCTGTCATTATTTGAGTTAGTTTTCCGTCATCTTTTTTCAATCTTTCTAAGTTCCCTCTTTATTTGTCTAATTTCTTGCGAGTGCCAAGGTTGGGAGTCTCTCTGTTTGGATCTGGATTTGTTTGTTTTAGAGCTAGGAAGCATAGCTGCTTTTTTTATAGTCTCGTTCCAGTTAGCAATACTGATATTGATGTCTGTTACTGTTTCAGGAATATGTGGTAATATCTGTCCTAAAAAGTTTTCCTTGTCAAATTTCCTGAACATTGTAGTTAGTCTTTGTTTCGGCTGTTGGGTTGTGATTCTATTGAAATGTGGAAGATTGAATCTAATTAAATGGTGGTCGGACCATGGAATGGGAATAGCCTGGGGTTGTGAAACATTGAGATTATAATCTGGAGATCTTTGAAGAAAGATTAGGTCAAGGGTGTTTCCTTTTATGTGAGTCGGAAAATCTATGATTTGCTCAAAGTCAAGTTCAGACATGGTTTCAATGAATGCTTTTGAGGGTGATGGTGTAGTTGAGGGGAGGTTTAAGTCTCCAATGATTACTAGCTGTTTTTTTCTTGTGTTGAGGGAACATATCATATCTAATATGGAGGATAAAGATTTTGTATCTGTGGATGGAGGTCTGTATATGAGACCAAATGAATGTGAAGTTGTTTCAAACATAAGAACATCCATGTTCTCAATATTGTTAGTGGAAATGAGGGAAGCTTTATGGTTATTATTTATAATAGCGATGACACCCCCACCCCTTTTTAAAGCCCTAGAGCAGTGAAGTAGCTCATATCCATCAGTTTGTAATTGATTTAGGAGAATGTTATCATGAAACCGTGAGCCATGTTTCTGTTAAGAATAATATGTCAGGTTTATAATCGGTGAGGATATCAGTTATGATCGGTATTTTATTCCTAATTGATCTCACGTTTATAAGCAAATAAAGAAGGTCTTTAGATAAGGATTTGTGTTGTTGGACATGGTGATGGTAAGATTTCCCAGGTGTGATATATATTAGACGATTTCTTTGACCTTGTGCATGAGGTGTTTTGTGATATGGTGCATTATGAGAGATGTTGGGATTCTTATGTTGTAGAATAATTGGAATGTTATGAGTAACAAGGGAGTATGCTTGGATATATTTTGGCACAAATATTGTAAGTAGAATTAGAAAGATAGACATGATTTTAAGCCGATTGATGTAATCCATAATGATAGGAGTCTATTGTATTAATTACCTTTCTGAGATTTCAGTAGAATTGAAAAGGTGAAAGGCAAGGTTTCTGCTCTAAGGTCATAAGAACATAAGAACATAAGAAATGCCATACTGGGTCAGACCGAGGTCCATCAAGCCCAGTATCCTGTTTCCAACAGTGGCCAATCTAGGTCATACGTACCTAGCAGTTTCCCCAAAAGACACAGGTTCTGCAGTGCTTGTACTAGGCCAAGCATTGATATCCTGGGTCCCTTTTTAATAGTGGTTTATGGACCTTTCCTCCAGGAACTTGTCCAAACCTTTTTTAAACCCAGCTATACTAACAGCCCTTACTACATCCTCCGGTAACAGATTCCAGAGTTTGATTACACGTTGAGAGAAGAAATATTTTCTCCTATTTGTCTTAAATAGTTTACCCTGTAGCTTCATTACATGCAATTAGGTCGCAATTAGGTTAATGCTCAGCTAGTAACTAATTACTGGCTACTGGCAACAGTATATGAATCTCATGATAGGAATAATTACTGACTACTGGCAATAGTATATTTAAAACAAGAAGTAGTAATTATTAGCTACTGACAACAGTATATGTAAGACAGGTTAGGAAAATTACTGATTACCGGCGACAGTATAAGTAGTTCACTAGCTACTGGTAACAGTATATGTAAGATATGTAGGGATAATTATTAATTATTGGCAACAGTATGAATAATTCATGAAAGAGATAAGTATTGGCTACTGACAACAGTATAATTGAAACAGGTAGAGATAATCTATTAGCAGGAGAGAAAGGGGTAGGCTTTTAATTTTTAAGGGGGCCATTATGTAGTTTTTGGTGAGGGGGCTGTGTATGAAACTACTAACAATAGTAGATGCGGCTACTGGCAACAGTAACGTGGTCAAAATAGAAACAGTTCTCTGGGGATTACTGGTGATAGTAAATGCAGTTCAAAATAGTGACAGTTATATGAGACTACTAGCAATAGAAGTTGCGGTTATTGGCAACAGTAACGTGGTCAAAAATAAAAACAGTTCTCTGAGGATTACTGGTGATAGTAAATGCAGTACAAGGTATAAACAATTATATGAGACTACTAGCAATAGTAGATGCGGCTAATGGCAATAGTAATGTGGTCAAAAATAGAAACAGTTCTCTGAGGATTACTGGTGATAGTGACAGTTATATGATGCTACTAGCCATAGTAAATGCGAGCTAATGGCAACAGTATTATAGTCAATAATAGAAACAATTCTATGGGAAAGGGTCTCTTTCTATGTCCGTTAAGGTGATGTATACTTGCTGTGGTCGCAGAAATAGTCGTGTTGACGATGAGAGCGAGCTCAACCCTGGGGGAGCTCAAGCTACTATTGTATTGATGAGGATGGATCGCTTGTAGGTTTCTGGGGCATCTCAATGAGGGCCGTTGCCAAAGGGCCCTCTTGCGAGGCCCTCAGGCGTGGGTGCGCCTGTGGCGCTCCTTTTTAAAGAGCAGTGGGCTGCCCCAATTGGACAGCACTAGGCTGTGACGCAGCTGCTGTGGGTGGAGACAGGCAGCTTCTCACTCCCTCCTGGGAGAGCTGGACACTGGAGAGGCTTCAGTCCGGGTGGAGCTCTTTTGTGAAGCTGAGGCTTTGGTCCTGGTGGCAGCTTCTCTCCCTCCTGGGAGAGCTGGACGCTGAAGAGGTATGGTAAAAGTGTCCCGAGGGAGATCTTGAACTTTTCTCGGAACAAATATTTGATTAATTCTCTGAGGTCTAGTATAGGCCTGTGTCCCCCTGTCTTCTTTGGAATAAGAAAATAGGGGAAGTAAAACCCCGTCCCCTGTTGGGGTATGGGTACTTCTTCGATTGCTCCTTGAGTGAGAAGTGATGTGACCTCCTGCCACAAGAGGTTGGTGGCAGGGGCCTGAGACTTGAACTGTTTTATTATTGTAGGTGGGGACAAGTTGAGAAAACGAAGCTTGTACCCCAGTCGTACAATGGACACAGTCCAATTTTCCGATGTTATTTGTTGCCATCTTTTGGCAAAATAGCATAGTCTTCCTGGAGTGGTTAAGGGCTCTGGACCTTTCAGGGGCAGAATGACTAAGTTCTCTAGGTAGAAGTCAAAGACCCTGAGGGGGCTGGGTCTGTTGGGTCGATTGAGCTCTTTGTGCTTGCGGCTTTCTTTGCTGTCTGTTGTGTTGTTGCCCCTTCTGGGGAACATGAAACGGACAGTGGCGGCTTTGATGGGTCTAAGAAGGGTAAAGTTTATTTTTCTTACTGAAAAAGGATTTTTTGAATGTTTTCTTCTTTGCTGGGTTGGCTATAGACTTTGATAGTCTGTTCAAGGTAGTATTTTCAGATTCAAGCTGATTAGCCTTGTCCTGCCATCCTTGCCAAAGAGATTTTCTCCTGTACGAGGAATGTTTCCCAGCTTTTCTTGCACCCACTGTTCTAAGTCTGATGCTCAAAGCCAAGCAATACGACGTGCTCCTATAGATATAGCAGAAGTTCTGCTAATACATTCAAAGCAATCAAAGGTAGCACGGTTCATGAATTTAGAAACATTCTGGGCGTGCTTGACCAGAATAAGGTAGTCTGCTCTTTTTTCCTCAGAGACTCAAGGGCTAATGAGCTCTAAGTCTTTTGTGACTTCTTCCAGGAACATTCCCATATAAAGAATGTAGGAACTGATTCTGGTTGATAGCATGGAGGATTGAAAGCATTGACGCCCAAAGGCATCAAGTGTCCTGGATTCCCGGCCTGGAGGATTAGAAGAATGTGTTTTAGCACTCTTGATTCTTCACATGGCCGATTCCAGTACCACTGAATGGTGTGGTAACTGAGTTTTTGAAAACCAGGACAACTTGGCACTCGGTACATAGTGTCAAGGCATCGGGAATGTGAAGATATTGTTAAAGGAGTTTCCCACATTCTCAACATCTGATCATGTAAGATCTTGTGAATGGGAAGCATAGCTGCCTCCTTGGGAGCCATAGGGTATTGTAGAATTCTTAATTCTTCTGCCCTAGGTTCCTTTTCTGGAATCGCAGTGATTGCAAAACCCTTTGCTAAATCAATTATGAAATTCTGGAAGGACACATCTTCTGCAGGAGACATCCTGCATTGAGGAGGAATAGTTGAATCCTCTAGTAGGTTCGTTCTGGTACCGGTAGAATCGTCAGTCATCGGAATCGGAAGACTCAAGGGCACTCTGTACCGGGTGCTCCCATAACGCATGGTATTGGTACCGCTCGAAGTCGGCACCGAAATGTCTCGGTTCCTGATCCCTAATACCCGAGATAGACTCAAGGCTCGGCATGGGGGGAAGCAGTCCTGTCGAAGCACGTACTGTCGGTACCGATACCTGTTGAACCGTCTGTAGCGGTCTTAGGGGTACCAAAGCTGCTAAGAGGGACGCTAGACTGCGTTCAATAGTGAGGATTCTCTTATCCATCGCTCCTGCCAATGCCTGAGTGTCGGTACCAGTGGAAGCGGCTACGACCCCAGAACATGGCACCAGTAGTTCTGCAGAGGTGGAAGCTTCTGGAACATCCTGGAGCCCTGTTAATGCTTTGGAGCCTGAAGACTCCCGCCGGGGCTGTTTTGCTGGTGAACTTATCCTAGAGGGCAACGCCAGTGGCATCTCGATACTAAACTTAAGTCTTCTAAGTCTATATTTGAGGACCGGCCAGTCTTAGAAAACTTAAGTTTAGTTACCTGAGATCCATGGGAGGAAGATGAAGTCCTGGAAGACGTCGATGCAAGTGACATCGTATCTGCAGCAAAAAGGGTACCGAGTTTTGCAGCTCTATTCTGCAGGCCCCTTTTGGTCATCCTCGTGCAGGAGACACACTCCGTTGGACAATGTTCAGGACCTAAACATTTTAGACACCAATCATGGGTGTCGGTGACGGAAATGGTACTGCCACACTTTGAGCCTTATTTGAAACCACTAGCTGGTTTCTCCATGCCTGAAGAAAAGTGGGCCTAGTGCCGAAAATGGCACCTAGCACCAGAAACAGGGGAAAGACCCCTGAAGAAAATATAAGGTGTTTGGGTTTTTTTTTAAAAGAAAGAACCACCACCGGCAGTATCGGTTGGCGTCGAATGAAGGCAGATGCGACCACAAAAAAACAAAGAATAAAAGGACATTTTCTGCGGTGACAGGATACACGTCCTGTCGGCTCCGCAGAAAACGAAGAACTGAAGTGAGAGAGGTACAGAGGCAGGAAGGCAGCACGCATGCACTGTGGGATGCTCCCAAAAGCGTTCCTATTGGACGCTGGGGAGAGTTCCCGCACGGGCTCCGTCGGTACCGACGATACCCATATGTGAAGACTATATTATTCCTGTTTGTTCCTGGAGATATACTTCATACCCTATATTGTACTGCTCCCTTGGGTTTTTCCAGCCCAAATGGATGACCCTGCAATTTTTTTAGCATTAGATCTCAGCTGCCAAATTTTAGACCATCAAGCTTCACCAGATACCTTATGTTATTTTTACCTTCCAGGGATTATTTTGCAGATTTTGGTATCATCCACAAAGAGGCAAACTTTACCTAAAAGCCTTTCCACAATGTTGCTTAAAAAATGTTATGAACAGGACCAAGGACTGATTCACTGTGCCAAACCATATCTAAGAGGGCCCACAGTAAACATCTGGACTTTAGACACATGACAAGTTTGCTTATGTCTTAATCCTGCCCTTTTCCCTGCTAAGTGCAAAACAGGAACCCAAAAAATACTCCCTTTTTGAAGGAAACCCCAAACAATTCTGCAAAGATACCTTCACCACTAACTTCACAATGGAAAAGAAAGTGCAATCATATTACAAAAGAACACTTCACAAAAAATTGTGAGGTATAAGGGACCATCGGATTGGGATCGTGCACACTGATAATTCAGAAAGTGCATGTAATATCCCTCTTATCATTCATCAGTCCCAATCTCCCTCATAAAATGTCTTTTTTTATATTTTGTTTTGATATTTTTTTCATGTACTTTAACACTTTAAAATTATATCTTCCACCCATGAATAAAAAGGACCTGTGCAGGCTACTGAACACTTTGGCACAATGGCATGCTTCATGCCTTAAAAAATGTTTTATTCACCCTAAGGAGTCATTACCGCTGAACACTGCAAAGTCACATTATGGCTTAACTTGTATTTATCAGTGTAGCTGCTTGTACAAATCATATGGGTTTAAAGCTGTCAAAGAATCCTGGCATGACAGAAACATAGAAACATGACGGCAGAAAAAGACCACATGGCCTTTCTAGTCTGCCCTTCAATTTCAACCACTAAACAGTCACATTTTTGCCTTTAGAGATCCCCTGTGTTTCTCCCATGCTTTTCTGAATTCAGATACTGTCCTCATCTCTACCACCTCCACTGAGAGACTATTCCATGCATCTACCACTCTTTCCGTAAAGAAATATTTCTGCATATCAATCCTGAGTCTATCCCCTTTCATCCTCATCCTATGTCCCCTCCTAGCAGAGTTTGCTTTCCACTGAAAGAGGCTTTCCTTCTGTGCATTTATGCCATGGAGATATTTAAACATCTCAATCATATCACCTCTATCCCGCCTTTCCTTAAAAGCAGCAGTTCTCAACCTGTGGGTCGCGACCCCCATGGGGGTCACCACAAGATTTAGCGGGGGTCGCCTCACTCCGCCTAAAAAAAAAAGCGCACAAGTTGCTGCCGCTGTCGAGTCTGCTTCTCGGCAGCGGCGAACTCACCCCCTTCCTTCTAATGAAGCCGCGGCTCCCTGCCTCTTAGGGAACCGCGGCTGTGCCTGTAAAACCGTTGCGGAGCCTTCCTGTCTCTCGACGGGCTCCGTGCAGCATTGTCCTGCCTCCAAAGGAAGTTGTTTACCACTTCCTTTGGAGGCGGGACAATGCTGCACAGAACCCGTTTAGAGACAGAAAGGCTCTTGTCTGGAGCAGAACTTTGGCAGCTGCCTGTTCAGTGGACTGGCAAACAGATCTATGGATGGAAGGCCCGATTTCAGGAAAATCCTCTAAACCACCAAAGGATGGAGCTGCCACTCGTGGGGCTGCAGAATCTTGCTCAACCTGTCGGCCAGGTAGTTTTCCTGGCCAGGGAGGTACACAGCCTTGAGAAGCATGTTGTGCTTGAAGGCAAACAAGCAAAGGTCCTGTGCTTCCTGACAAAGGAGCCTGGAGCCAGTTCCGCCCTGCTTGTTCACATAAAACATTGTTACCTGGTTGTCTGTCTGAACTAGGACAAACTGATGAGCCAAGGTAGGAGAGAAAGTTTTGAGGGCTAACCGAATAGCCCTGAGTTCCAGTAGATTGATCTGCTGTGCGGCTTCCCAGGGAGACCACAGGCCCTGGGTGCACTTGCCTAGACAATGAGCTCCCCAGCCCTGCAGGGAGGCATCCGTGGTCAACACCACTGTGAACCCAGGAATCTGAAAAGGTACTCCTTGCAGCAGATTGGGTGGGTGCAGCCACCAGCTGAGGGAGTTCAGAAATTGTCTGGACACCCTTATCCTGTCTCTGAGGCTGCCTGTGGCCTGTGACCACTGAGTCCGAAGGCACCAATGTGCAGGCCTCATATGGAGCCTGGCATTGGGGGTCACATGTACTGTCGAAGCCATGTGGCCAAGAAGCCTCAGGCAAAGTCTGGCGGAGACCAGTAACCTGCTGAGAAACTGATTTGCTAAGTTTATCAGTCTTTGGGCTCTGTCTTCTGGCAAGAATGCCTTTGCCAGGATAGAGTCCAACCTTGCCCCTATGAACTCCAAGTTCTGGGAGGGGAGCAAAGTGGACTTTGCGAAGTTTATTACAAACCCCAAGCTTTGAAGAAGAGCAATAGTTCTGAGGGTGGCCTGTCGGGCCTCTTGGCACGTCTGACCCCTTATGAGTCAGTCGTCCAGATAGGGGAAGACAAAGATTCCCTGATTTCTCAGGTAGGCCGCCACCACTGCCAGGCATTTGGTAAAGATCCTGGGAGCGGAGGTGAGGCCAAAAGGCAGTACCCTGTACTGATAATGGTTACCTCCCACAATGAACCTGAGGTACTTTCTGTGGTCTGGATAAATGAGGATGTGAGTGTACGCATCCTTTAGATCTAATGAGCATAGCCAATCTCCCTGCTGGAGGTAGGGCAGAAGTGTTCCAAAAGTAAGCATCTTGAACTTTTCCTTCTCTAGGAATTTGTTGAGATTTCTGAGGTCTAGAATAGGCCGAAGGCCACCGGTTCTTTTGGGTACCAGGAAATACCTGGAATAGAACCCTTGACCTTGTAAGTGGGGAGGCACAGGCTCCACCGCCCTGTCCGCCAACAGACCTTGGAGCTCCTGAAGGAGAAGATCTGTGTGCAGGGGAGGCCTTGGAGGCTCCCCTGGAAAGTATGGAGGCGGCAGTTGTTGGAAGTGTAGCAGATAGCCCTTGTGGACTATGCTTAACACCCAACTGTCTCCAGTGATGAGTGGCCACTTGTGGGCAAACAGGGCGAGGCGACCTCCTGTGCAGGGCTGGGAGAGCAGGGATGGAGAGGCTATGCCTAAGGAGTCAAAAAACCTCACCTTGCTGAGTGGGAGCAGGGGCCGGAGGTTTGGGAGTCCTCTGCCTACGGGGCCCATTACCCTGCCCCTTGGCTTTCTGACTCTGAGGGGCAGCTTGGGCGGCCTGGTACTGTGGGTACTGTTTGTAGGTAGTGCCCTTCCTCGGGTAAAAGGGCTTTTTACCCGAGCCCTTCTTTTTGTGAGAAGGGGCAGAAGTCTTCCTAGACAGCCTTGTCCTCGTGAGGTGCTCGGTTTCGAGCTGTGCGGCCTTCTCGGTCATGGGCTTGCCAAAAAGGTTCTCACCTCAGCAAGGGACATCGACCAACTTGTCCTGAACCCATGGCTTGAGGTCCGATGACTGCAGCCATGCCTGGCGTTGAGCCGCGATGCCAGCTGCCGCAACACGGGCCGAAGCCTCGAAGCCATCGTAGGCAGCGCGGGACATAAACTTGGAGCATTCCCGGATCCCCGAGGACAAGGACTTGAACCTCTGCAAGGGTTCCCCAGAGAGAACAGCAGAGAACCCAGCCAACTCCTTGGCCAGGTCTCGCAAGTACATGCCCATGTACAGCTGGTAAGACTGGACACGGCAAGCAAGCATCGAGCCCTGGAAGTACTTTCTACCAAAACCATCGAGGTTCCGGGCCTTCCTGCCAGGGGGCACCGCGGAGTGCATCTTCTGACTTTTCAGGCGATGCATGGTCGATTCCACCACCATGGAATGGTGTGGTAGCTGCGCCTTCTGAAAGCCAGGGCTCTTCCGGAGTCGACAGATAGAATCGACCCGCTTGCTAAGAACCGACGCCGAGGCCGGTGCCTCCCACATCCGGAAGAGGAGCCGTTCCAGCATCAGAGGAACCGGAACAGTAAAGGCCTCCTTCGGAGGAGAGTCGTACTGTAGAGCCTTGAGCTCCTCGGCTCGAGGCTCCTCCTTGGGGTCCGCAGGGATAGCCAACGTGGTGGCCATATCCCGGACGAACTCCGAGAACCGGGTATCCTCTGGGGGGGGGGGGGGATCTACTCCGCGGCTCGGACTGCGGTGAGTCCGACGGGACGCACAGAGTCCGGAAGGTGTCGGGGAACTCCTCGTCCTCTGTCTCCCAGGCGGACTCGTCCGATGAGGAATCGGGGTCCGACCGCGCGGGGCCTGTGAGCATCCGCCCCGACGCCGAAGGCACCGGCGTCGACGCCCTCGGTCCCGAACGGGAGGTCGAGGGAGACCGCAACCGATGTCGTCCTCGAACCTTTATGGTCTCAAGTATCAGCTCGGTCTCCGGGATCGACTTCGATGTCGATGTCCCGGTGGTCGGGGCAGATGCGCCAGACAGGCTGGCCATCAGTGCCCGCTGCTGTTCCATGAAGGCAGACAGTCTGCTCTCCAAGGCTGTCAGCCTGAGACCCAGTTCAGGAGACTCAGCAGCCCCCGACTTGGGCCCCGGCAGCGCCGGTCCCGATGTCGGCTCTCTGGGAGGAGAGTCCATGAGGACTACAGGACTTACGTGTCCATCAGACTCAGACTCCACTCAAGGTACTTTGGGCAGCTTCTTCTGTTCCACGGGCCCGGGGCGACAGTCGGGGGTCTGAGACCTAGCTCTCATGGAGCCAGGGACCTCTTCCGACGACGCCATCGTGAGCCGTTTCTTCCTCTTTCGTTCACGGTCGGGGGACCCCCTGTCCGAGGAGCCCCGACGGTGCTTGGGATCCGATTCCCAAGATCTCGAGGCCTCAGACGAGGTCCGGGCCCGGCCGGAGGCCGAGTCGGAGAAAAGCCTTTCCTTTTGGTGCTGACAACTTCGAAGCACCTTGGAAGACATTTTTCCACATGGTCCACACATCTTAGGATCGTGGTCAGGACCGACACACCGAAGGCAGCAGTTGTGTGTGTTGGTGAGAGACATTAGCTTCTTGCGCCGATCACACTTTTTGAACCCACTGGAAGCCATCGGGGAAAAAAGAGTCCCCGCGAGGTCAAAGGACCGGCCTTCCAGGGAAAAAGAAAAAAGGGCGCGAACGCCAGTCACGAAGGGCAAAAACTGAAAAAAGAAGATCGTGCTCAATACCGGTGTACCGAACCCAGCGGGAGAGGAACTGGCGTCAAACCGGAGAAAAAATAGCGAAGGAATCGCGAAAATATCTAACTATTTTCCGGGAGGACTAGGACACACGTCCGGTGGGCTTCACGGAAAAAGAGAGACTGAACAAGATGGCACCTTTAGGCGGGAAGGGAACCGCGCATGCGTGCCTGCATTCCCAAAGGCTTTCATGGAAATCTGGGGAAATGCTCCGCAAGGGCTTCATCGACGTTGATGTCCCCCATATGTGAGGACTTCCTTCCTGCTTGGTCCTGGAGAATAAAAACATACGCCCACCGAAAAAATATTAGGAAACATTTTTCATTTGGATAAAATATGATATTATTCAAATAACTCATTCTTTTTAGCTAATTTTTTGCAATGAGTATGAACAAAGATAAAGAACTACATCTGTTTTACTTTATCAGCCTGTTTTTTCTGAGCATTCTGTTTTTGATATTTCAAAATATGTTACTGTTTGGGACCTTAGATATCCCAATTCAGAGCTTGATGCAGACAACTTGCGTTAGAACTCTGCGTTAAAGCTTAGCGCAGAAATATCTAAACCAGTGTGAGAGTTTTACTCCAGTATACTATAAGCTAATTGCATGCGGATAAGTTGTGTGCAGAAGGTTTGCACCGAACATGGCAAACGCTCACGCTTGTGCAGATTGCTTCATTCTAGATATGGCTAGCTTTCATGTGAGCAATGCAAAGTTGCATATAAATTTTCTTAAGGAAGTTTTTAATTAATTTCTGTGCATATGGAAAATATTTTTGTATAATGCTGACTAGATTGTGCACATCATGCCTGCTAGGGGAGTGAGTGGGAAGCAGGAGTACATATGCACATATGAGGCGTGCTAAACAATGTTCTACAGGTCTTGACAAATTTTCTTGGAATCTAGGAGCCAGCTTAAAAATTTAGGAGCCAACCACTAAATAGTGCACCTACTCTTGCCACCTTGCTGGGCAGACTAGATGAACCATACTGGTCTTTATCTGCCGTCATTTGCTATGTTACTATGTTACTACTCACAGTGCCATTCACCACAACCTACTCCCCAAAAGGTGCATCACAGCTCCTTTTTTAAGGGCATGATTTACTGTTTTTCCATGTTCTGTGGGAAAAGAAAGCTTAATAAACGAGGCCCTTAACATGCCATTACAAAATGCCAACAGAAAACTGCAATTCTTCTCCATCACATCCCCCCCTCCCATCAACCCCAGTGAATAAATTGTCAGCAGCACATTGGTGACCTTTTATAGCTGCACCTGAGGCAACTATAAGAAGGCTTCATCAGACGAGTGTGTATGCACCATCTGGCTGCAGCCCTTTCAATGAGGTTTACCATATGAGGGAGGGGAAGGGTCAAGAGCAGGCTGCCTCTCCAGAGTGCTTTTTGGCTGTGCCTGCTACATCTACTTGCCATGAACATTGGTAACAGTGGCCACAGGGTGGAGTTGAAATAGACAGTCAGGTTGCTGTCTGTCTCCCTTCCCACACTGCCTGAGGGCAGCAGGATGGGACAGGGGAGTGAGCAAGTGAGAGACAGTGTGCCATCTTTGGCACCTGCATTCAGCTCACAACTAAAGACAGGTATGGCCTGTGTCTAGTGCCAAACTTCAGAGAGACAGTGGTCTTATGCCAGTTCTGATCTTGCACAGTTTCAAGTCTCTCAAGACTTAAAACTGCGAGATCACTCCAAACTTTCTCCATTGTGCAGCTCAAGCATTTTGCAGACAGCCATTCACAGTGGAAAGAGAGCAAGGCTGCACTGATACAAGACTTTCAAAGGCATGAAATCCCAGGAATCATGATGAAATTCTTAGGTGTCATGGCAACCTAGTGCCCGGGATTTGTCAATACCTGTTCTAGTACAGGGACATAAAAACAAGAAATGGGCATTGTTATGATACTGTTCTGGCGTTTATAAATGTGTTATTGCAGTAAAGCAATGTTTGCCAGAAAGCAAGGAAGTGTTGTAAAAGTATTATGGTTGAAGAGGGTATAAAGGGACAGCCTGCAAGACTGGCGGACATATCTCCTTTGTTGTGGCTAGCTGTACACAGTCAATGGTTTTCTACATATCCATCAGTGTTCTGGTCTTGTTTTACCCTTTGGTTCAGTGCTTCATTTTTGTTTTGCTTTGTTTTGAGCTCTTCTATCTTGTTTTGTGAGTTATTTTGCATTTTTTATACATATTTTGCATAAGCAATAGCACTACTGCAGAGGGTTCATTTTTTTGTCAACAGGTTTTGTCTGCCTTATGCATCTAGATCTAATTTTACCACTATGGGGATCCCATCCCCCCCCCCCACCACACTGGCAGAAGAGGTGCGGGTCGCAGTTGCAGTGAAGATGGACAGCCACTGGAAGAAGAACGGCTGGAAAATGGCACATTGCATACTTTGCCCACCATGATCGGCTCTGTGCATGGTTGAGCCCCACAGTGGAGGAGATTTGAGTGATCTCATACTTTCAGAAGCCTGGAGGAGTCATAAAAGGTAAAGGGACCGCGTAAAACCTTGAGGGGGTGTTATATGAGAGAGAGAGACACTGGGCAAAGCTTGGGGGGGCATGAGAAAGACTGTGGTAAGCCTTGGGGGGGTCCTGAGAGGGAGAGAGATTGAGGGAAGCCTTGAGGGGGTCCTGAGAGGGAGAGGGAAGCCTGGGAGGAATTATGAGAGAGAAACAATGGGTGAAGTCTGGGAGCGGAATCATGAGAGACTGGAAGAAGCTTGGGTGGGGGGTGTCGAGAGAGAGAAAGAGACAGACAGACAGACACACACACACACATGAACGCATGCAGCCACTAACTTTCCCCATAACACATACTCAGACAGTCCCCTGATTACAAGGCATTTCTAATCACATCTTGATAAAAGGAAGCTCTTTAGCACAATGCAAGTACAGTATTACTGTGGGCACTAGCAGTAAATCTGAGAGACTGAGATCTTATTCGATATACTCTGTGGCTTAGGAATGATGTTCATGACTCATGGTATGCTCAAAACTAATCCATTTGGAAAATTGCCCCGACACTCCCCCATCACACACATGTATGTCTGCTGCCCCCGACACTCTCCATGACACACACATGCACACAAGCACGGAGCCCCCATCGCTCCCCATTACACACAAACACATACTCATGCATGTGGCCAGCCCCAATACGCTCCATAATTTTGTTTGGATTCTTTCTATATCATCTTTCGACGACAGCAAAACAAACAAAAGGAGAGTAACGGTCATATCTTGTAATGGAGAAAAGTGAAACGTGTCATACTATAAGCGTGCAATTTTCAACTTGTTCATATTGGTTTTTGTGCCATAACTGTGCATATCGCTAACTACAGCAGGGATTCCTAATGCACTTTTCTTTCCTTCCAGTGTCTTCATTTTTTACATCTGAACTGGGAAAGGAAAATAACAGGGGTGTATCAATATTCCTTGGTCATTCAATATCCATGCTGGAAAAAGGTTCAACCCAATCGATTTCATGATGAATAAATCAAAGAATTTGAAACCAATCTGTATTGGCTAAGAGTGCACTATGGAAATCGCAGTCTCCTGGTCTGAGTTTTACGAAAGGTTCTTGCCATCAGAGGTATCAATGAATACACTTACAAGAGACCTTTTGCAAAATGAAGGAGAAAGCATCTAACAAATCTGCTTTCTGATTTCTTCTGCAACAAAATAATGCAACCTACATTTTTTGAGCTGCTCCAAACAATCTATCGCAATATCTTCCCACCAACAAAACAAGGATGTTTCTACACTTCTGACTCAGTGCATGCCATGGGGGTATTGCTAGCAACTTAATACATCTGCAAAAATGTTTTCTAAGCCTGCAGGATAAGTAGCTCTTATTTATTTATATATTTAAATAGTTTTATAACGCAAAACTCCCAATTATTCATTGGATCAGTGCGGTTTACAATAGAACACCACAAGTACAGCAATGCAATTCATAAAACAGTTACAAAAGGAATAGTCAAACAGAAAAAAGCTAGGCTTTAAGTTTCTTCAGATCTTTCAGTAACCTAGACCAGAACTCAGCTACTTTAAATGGGATTGTAAACCCAAATCTCGTTTTACTTGTAATTCTCCCACTTGAGGGGAATAGAAGGGTTATGGTGCCCTGCAAGCATCTAGACTCTGTACTTAAAAAAAGGCAATAAAATTTCAGAGAAGTGAGCCAGTACTAATTCATAAAAAATTTTATATAAAAACAAATAAACTTTAAAACATAAGCACTCTGATATCCTAAGCCAATGCAACTGTGCATATAAAGGGGATACAGAATCACTTTTGCGGGCACCAAAAATTAACCTCACTGCCATGTTCTGGCAAAGCTGCAACCTTTTCAACTGTCATTGAGAACAGTTTAACAGAGTTATATTACAATAATCAAGAAAATTTAATACCATATTCTGTACTAATAGTCTAAAACATTTGCACCGCAAAGTATGGGTGCAGCCTACAAAGTTTTAGCATCTAAAAAAGAGACATTGAGATAATCGAGCTAACGTGTGCTTCCACATAGTAAGATTTTCAACCAAAAATGCCCCCAGTACAAGTAGCACCATTTCTCTTTTTATATTTAGGTTCTCAATTGTTTCCAGTAATGGCTCGGGTATTGGCTGGCAATTATTTAAGCAAAGCACTTTTATTTTTGCCACATTCAACTGGCAATGAAGCAATTGTGCACATTTATCCAGTACTAAAAGCACTTTATTCAATATAGAAAAATAATTCCCTTGCAGTCTTGAGAGAGAAAGCATAGTTACTCACCTGTAACAGGTGATCTCCGGGAACAGCAGGAATTTAGTCTTCACATATGGGTATCGTCGGTACTGATGGAGCCTGTGCGGGAATGCTCCCCAGCGTCCAATAGGAAAGCTTTTGGGAGCATCCCACAGCGCCTGCGTACTGCCTTCCCGCCATTCCCAACTGTCCCTCTCCAGTTGAATTTAAAGCTCAGACAAAAGAGAGAGGGAAAGAGAGAAAGATAGAGAGATACAACTCCTAGTGGAGATGGGTGGGTTGTGAAGACTAAATTCCTGCTGTTCCTGGAGATCACCTGTTACAGGTGAGTAACTATGCTATCTCCAGGAAAAAGCAGGAATGTAGTCTTCACATATGGGGACTCCCTAGCTGCAGATGCCAGGGAGAAGGCCCCAGAAGTTGTGTGCCCTTGTGAAAGGGCTCCACTTCCCCCCATGGATCTCTGGCATCCTACCAGGGATGGTTGGTAGGAGTTGATTAAATCTGGAACAGGTGTTGAAGAACAGTCTGACCAAACAAGGCATCCCGGCGGGAGTCCTTGTCTAAGCAGTAATGGGCTGTGAAGGTATGAACCGAAGCCCAAGTAGTTGTTCGACAGATGTCTTCGATAGACACAGAGTGAAGATGAGCCATAGAGGCTGCCATGGCTCTCATATTGTGAGCTGTGACATGGCCTTCAAGAGGAAGGTTTTGGCTCTCATAGGCAAAAGATATACACTGTGCAATCCAGCTGGACAGTGTTCTTTTGGAGACTGGAAGACCCAAATGACTAGGATCAAAAGCAACAAAGAGTTGAGAGGACTTTCTATGTTTCTGTATCCTTTGCAAGTAAAAGGCCAAAGCTCTTTTACAGTCCCAAGTATGGAGATTCCTTTCTGCATTTGAGGCGTGAGGCCTTGGAAAGAATACGGGAAGGTAAACCGCTTGGTTTAAATGAAAAGGTGACACCACCTTTGGCATAAAGTGTGGATGAGTCCTAAGGACTACCTTATCATGATGGAACCTTGTATAAAGGAGGATCAGCTACCAACGCTTGCAATTCACTGATGCGACGTGCTGATGTGACTGCAATAAGAAAGATGACCTTCCAGGAAAGGAATTTCAAAGAGGTAGTGGCTAATGGTTCAAAGGGCGGTTTCATGAGCTGCCAAAGAACCAGATTTAAGTCCAATGCCACCGGTGGTGGCTTAATGGGAGGCTTAGTTAAAAGACGGCCTCTCATAAATCTCGCTATGAGAGGAAATAGGTTGTCCATTTAGAGGCTTGAAAGAAGCTGCAATAGCACTCAAATGAACTCTAACTGAATTGGTCTTAAGCCCTGCATGTGATAAATGAAAGAGATACTCCAGTAATGATTCCAGAAGTATCGCAAGAGGGTTAAGACCCTTCTGCGAGCACCATATAGTAAACCTTTTCCACTTAAATGCATAAGAGCGTCTTGTGGAAAGCTTCCTGGAAGCATAAAGGATAGCCTTTACCTGCTGGGAAAGGTTAAGACCGTGAAGTTCTAGGCTTTCAGCAACCAGGCCCTGAGATGCAGAGACTGGGGATTGGGATGCCACAGCATCCCGTCCTCTTGAGAAAGGAGATCTGGAGCAGATCCTAACTCCAGAGGCAGAGCTTGAGAGAGATGTAGGAGCAGAGGGCACCACATTTGCCATGGCCAACGTGGAGCTATGAGAATCATATGACCTCTGTCTCTCTGAAGCTTGAACAGGGTTTTGGGAATTAAGGGAATGGGTGGAAAGGCATACAGGAAGTCCTGACCCCAATGGAGGAGGAAGGCATCCCTGGCCTGACAACCCTGAGCTGGAATTCTGGAACAGAACCGGGGAAGTTTGGCATTCAGCGGACTTGCAAAGAGGTCTATGCCCGGGGTTCCTCAAATCTGAAAAACTTTGGTCACCTGGTCTGCATGGAGAGACCATTCGTGTGGAAGCAGAACCCGACTGAGTCTGTCTGCCCAAGAGTTTTGAATGCCTGGAAGATACACCGCAAGCAGATGAATCTGATGCTCTCTGGCAAGGGCCCGTAGTTGCAAAGCTTCATTGCAGAGCGACAGAGAGCCTGTTGCGCCCTGCTTGTTCACATAGAACATGGCTACCTGGTTGTCCATATGAATTAGGACAGTTTTGTAGCTGAGCTGGGTATGAAAGACTCAAAGAGCAAGGAAGATTGCTCTGAGTTCCAGGAGATTGATGTGGAGATAGGCCTCCTGTGGAGTCCAGGTACCCTGGGTAGAGAGGCCTTGCAGGTGAGCTCCCCAACCCATCTGTGAAGCATCTGTTGTTAGAGTGGCTTGGGGTGGGGGATTGCTGAAAAGGAGACCCCCACCAAAAGGTTTTGTGGTGACTGCCACCATTGGAGGGACAAAATAAGGCGATCTGAATTTGCTATTTTGTCTGACAGGCAACTTGACGCCTGAGTCCAATGAGTGGATAAAGTCCACTGGGCTGCCCTCATATGGAGGCGAGCATAAGGGACCACATGCACGGTGGATGCCATGTGGCCTAGCAACTGTAACATTTCCCGAGCAGTGAGGTGAGGTTTAAGCACTGCTTGGGAAGCTAACTGCACAATGCGAAGGCAGCGGGGCTGTGGAAGGTAGGCCCTTGTCTGTCTGGTATCCAGCAGAGCTCCTATAAACTCTAGGGACTGAGTGGGAGCAAGGTTGGATTTTGGGAAGTTTATAACAAGTCCCAAATACTGAAGGATGCGTATTGTGCGAGAGAGAGCAACCCTGGCCTCTGGCTCTGAAGGAGCTCAAATGAGCCAGTCCTCTAAGTAAGGGAAGACGAATATTCCCAGGGTGCGGAGAAATGCTGCCACCACAGCCATGCATTTTGTGAACACCCTTGGTGCAGAGGCCAGGCCAAAGGGAAGAACCCTGTATTGGTAGTGCTTCCCTTGAAACAGAAAGTGAAGGAAGTTTCGGTGAGTTGGATGGATGAGAACATGAGTGTACGCATCCTTGAGATCTAGAGAACAAAGCCAATCCTGACTCTGAAGGTATGGCAGCAGAGTTCGTAGAGAAATCATTTTGAATTTCTCTTTGAACAGGAATTTGTTCAATTCTCTGAGGTCTAAAATGGGTCTGTGTTCTCCTGTTTTCTTTGGAATAAGGAAATAGGGGGAGTAAAACCCTGTATCCCGTTGGGGAATGGGTACCTCTTCTATTGCCCCTTGAGCAAGGAGCACAGTGACCTCTTGACCTAACCGGTCGCTAAGAGAGGTCTGAGAATTGAACTGTCTTACTATTGTAGGAGGGGGCATGCTGAGGAAATGAAGCTTGTACCCCTCTCTTACAATAGACAGAGTCCAATTTTCTGCTGTTATCTGACCCCATCTGGGGGCAAAATGACAAACTTCCTGGGATGGTGGAAGGTTCTGGGCCGTTCAGGGCCAGGAAGGCAAAGTTCTCTAGATAGGAGTCAAAGCCCCTGTGGAGGCTGAGTCTGCTGAGACGGTTGGGGCTTAGCTGCTTTTGTCTTTCTTTGCCTAGGTTGTTGCTGCTGTCCCTTTTGGGCAGACTGACCTAAATGATGTCCTTGCTGGGTATAGGAGGGATAAAACGTTTTCTTCTTGTTGAAGAATGGTTTCTTAGAGGATCTTTTCCTTGCAGGATCAGCTGTAGATTTAGAAAATCTATCCAAAGCGATATTGTCAGCATCTCTCATTAGCTTTTTCCTGCCAATTCTTGCCAAAGAGATTCTCTCCTGTGCAAGGTATATTCCCTAGTTTGTCCTGTACCCAAATTTCCAAGTCAGCTGCCTGGAGCCAGGCAATCCTACGTGCACCTATGGCAAATGGCAGAGGTTCTGCTTATGCATTCAAAGCAATCAAAGGCTGCATGATTCAAAAACTTGGAAACATCCTGAGCATGTTTGACAAGAGTGAGATAATCTTGCCTTTTATCATCAGGAAGGAGAGGGCTCATAAGCTCTAAATCTCCTGTGACCTCTTTAAGGAACATTCCCATATACAAGATATAGGAACTGATCCTAGCAGAAAGCATGGCAGCCTGGAAGGATCGACGTCCAAAGGTGTCAAGAATCCTACACTCACGTCCTGGAGGATTAGATGCATGCCTTTTTGCACTCTTTATCCGTCTCATGGCTGATTCCACCACCATGGAATGGTGTGGTAATTGAATCTTTTGAAACCCAGGACAAGGAGGAACTCGATACATGGTGTCGAGTCTTTGAGAGTGGGGAGACATGGTTAGAGGTGTTTCCCACATCCTTAACATAAGATCATCTCATGAATAGGTAAGGTAGCTGCCTCCTTGGGAGCTTTAGGGTATTGTAGGATTTCTAATTCCTTTGCCCTAGGCTCTTTTTCAGGAGCCACTGTGATGGAAAGACCTTGGGCCACATCTCGGATAAAATCCTGAAAGGACATTGTCAGCATACATCAGCATGGCATAGGTGTCATGGCTTTTTGCCCAGACCTTGGATTTCATGCAGCTTTGTTACTCTGGTGATATCAGTCTTCAAAGTTAATGAGGGTAGTTTACAAGATGAGATTAACTCTGACCCCCTGGTGATGTGCCCGATGAGATTGGTCTGCAGCCCCTCCTTGCTAAATCAAGAATAGCAGACCTCAAAGGGAGGTGCTAGAAACAATAGCAGACCTCAAAGGGAGGTGCTAGAGAAAATTCACTATAAGGGACAGAAATACTTCCTCTTTCTCTCTCTCTTCCTCTATTCATCGGACATGAAGGACAGGAGGCTCTGATAATTCTCTTCACCCCTCCCCCCTCTCTCTCTCTCTCTCTGATCTCTCTCACACACACATGCACACATAGAGTCTTTCATATACTCTATTCTCTCTCACACTTCACACATGCACACACACACACAGATTCATTGATGTACACTGAAGCAGCTTTTTAACAACCACTATATAACTCTGTTCTGTACCTATGTAATAAGCCTATTTCTACATAAAGACCTGTTTCCAAGCCACACCTGGTTGGTTGTCTTATTTGTGCTGCTTACCCTACTGTCTCTGTGAAATGAACCCAGGACCAAACGGAGAGTAGACCAGAAGATTACATATTCAGAAGATTACATTTTGGAGGCCGTCTCAGACTTCACAGCAGATCTCCAGTTGGGTAAGTAATAATTTTGTTTGATACATTAAAGTTGATTTCAGACAGGGTGCGACAGGAAAATCAAAAGCCCTTGTGACCATTTACAATTTTGGTTACAGGCTGGATTTAGTGAAAAGTTCCAGTGATAACTCTGTTTTGTGGGTTAGACAAGGTGATATTTTTATTGTCAAAAGGCTCTGTAATAATCCTGAATTTTAACTATTACCTACACCTAGGGACATTACATAGGGTGACTTGCAATTGTCTTATTTTTATGTATAGGCTTGCTACAGATTTTTCTATAGTATTTGAGCTGCTAAGAAAAGACAGAGTTACACAGGTAAAACAGTCCCTCATTGAATACAATATACATCTTTCCTGATAAAGCTATTACCTCCTGTCCCTTTTGCCTTTTATTTCTCAGTCTCCTGTCAGTAAGTATCTTAGTGAGAGCAGGCTTAAAGCTTGCTGCAATTGATACAATAACTGACAATTCTGTTAATCTCCTAACACCCTTCTTACTATAATTTCATCCTAAACTTCCACTCTGTTAAAAGCTGATAAACACTTTTTATTCAGGTATAATTTTAAGGCGTGGTCTTTATGCCAGTACTCTTTACTGAACACCCATAAAAGTTATGCCATTCCAACTATAATTCTAAGTCTCACTTCTTCATAAAAGTGAGCATTCCTCCTTCCAAGGTTGCACATTTGAGATAGTCCAACTACAGCCTTCTGCAGTCTCAAATATGGAAGCCTTTGATTTTAAAGAACTTAAAGAAATTGTAGTTGCATACTGTAAGAGGAAAGGTGGTCCCTTTGAAGATGAATTCCCTGAGTCATCATGGTATAATATTCAAAGACAAATGTTAAACCATTATCAAGAATTTAAAAAGAAAACAAATAAAAGAAAATGCCTTTTTATCCAAGGCATGTGCAGGGGGCTCATTAGCATGAAACAGGACAATACTGAACTGACTTCTCGTTGTACGAAACTAACCAAAGACCTTGAGGAGGCACAAATTTGCATCGCTATGCAAAGGACTCAAGTGATCCAAGCCACAAATTCTTTTATAACTGTTAGTGAGCAATTAGAAGCACTTAAACTTGAATTGAGGCACGTTAAGGATCAATTGGCCTCTGAAAGACAAAAGAAATATACGCCCATTTCTCCCTCAGCTCCTTATGCCTATGACACACCCTATCAGCCATGCATACAAGCTATTGAGAAACAAAAGAATACTAAAGTATGCATAGCTGGACTTAGGAATGGAAAAAATAAAGCTGAATCAGAGGAAGAAAATCCTGATATTTTATCTCAGCCAGAACAGAGCAATAATCAGGATCTGTGTCAGGAGGATAATTCAGATGACTTAGACATTTATTTATTTATTTATTTAACTGCATTTATATCCCGCTTTTCAACGGGTCAAAGCGGTGTAACATATAACATAGGGGGGGGGCAATTTTCAGGGTGGGGCCATCACCAAGGGGCAACAATTAATGATTTGGGTAGACATGGACATGTATACTTCTGCTGAATCTAAGCATTAGGTCATGCGGATGGGGTGGTATTTCTGTTCAGAGATGTTCACAGAAGAGGATTGTCTTCAGCTGTTTCTTAAATGATGTGATGTCAGCGTTGTTCCTGATGTGGTTTGGTAGAGAGTTCCAGAGGGATGGAGCATAAAGTTCGAAGGCTCTGTTGCAGGTCCGTTGTGTGGATTTGGTTCTTTTGTGGGGGACAACGATAGAGTTATTGGAGGAATGTCTGGTTGGTCTGTTGTGGGATGGGCGAGGCAGTAGGGAGTGGAGTGAGGTGTTCCTTGTTTGGTGGATAGTTTTGTGGATGAGTAGGATTGGAAGGAAGTGGAGGTCTCTTAGGATTGGGGTGATGTGATCCCGTTTTTTTGCATTCTGAATAATCCTTGCTGTGGTATTTAAGGCAGTTCGGAGGGGGTTGGTGTGTGAGGCAGGAAGTCCATGATAGATTATGTTGCAGAAATCCAGATGAGGGAGTGTCACAGCTTGCATTACTGTCCTGAAGTCATGAGGTTCTAGGAGGGATCGGAGGCGTTGAACAGTTTTGGCTTTGTGGAATATCGTCCAGCGGTTTTGTTGATTTGTTGTTTAAAGGTGAGAGCTTGGTCGATGATGACGCCTAGATATCTTATTTGGGGCTGGATTTGGATTTGCGTGGTTCCCATGTTGAGGTGGGTAGGTGGTTTGAAGTCGGGTTCTTTTGTCACTATAAGGGCTTCGGTTTTCTTTATGTTGAAGAAAATCCTGATATTTTATCTCAGCCAGAACAGAGCAATAATCAGGATCTGTGTCAGGAGGATAATTCAGATGACTTAGACATGGCACCCAGTACTGAACTCAGAGCACCAGTTAAAGTGATGCTGCAGGACAATTTAAAAGACAGAGACATCGAAAGAATAGTTGAGAAAATTGGCCCTATGCCTTTTAATGTAAATGATTGGTGCAAATGGGCCATTGATATTCTGATTCACTGGGGTCTAGGGAAATACAGAAGAAAACAATCAGACTTTGATAGACTTATGCATCTGGCTCTGGGGCCACACTATTATAAAGTTGGCTCTCTCACTCACCCATACCAGTTGGTTAAAGGGGGCATTGAGAAACTATTTCACTGTTCCCCAATGCAAGTATTTAAAATTATTTCACCTCTACCAAATGATACACTGGAAGAGTTTGCATATAAAGCCTGGATTTCAAAAGCAGTTCTTAATGAGCAGGAGTCCTGGCCCAATGCAGAAATTATGGAGAGAGCACGCATAAAACATTTTTATTAGAATTGCTATCCCCTGAGATTACAAAACACCTTCTGTTATTTTCTGAAGACCCTAAAGCAACCCCTTTTGATACTTTAATGCTCAGAATTGGGTCTGTTTGGAAGACCCAGCCCTCGCAGATCATAACAGTATCAGAAGCACAGAAGGGGCAAGCTGAGGGATCCTCCCAATACACAAAAAACACAGACAAAGGATACAGGGGACAGACACCTTGGAAAGGACAAAGCAGAGGTACTTTTAGAAATTCCTCAGGTTACATCCCCTTTCAAGAGCTCAAAGCACAGAGAGATGGATTAGAAAAGGAGAAAATTAAATGGGAACAGGACAAACACATACTGCAAGTAGAACTAGATAAATTAAAACAGGATTTACAAGCAGCTCAGGACAAACACAAGGCTAGTGCATAGGGATGTCCTGACCTCGAGTTCAGATATTAAAATGTCTCAAGCCTTCATAGCCCAGCCTGCCTCCGTTCTCTCAGCAGAGGACTCAATTCCAGAGCCTCTGGATGATGAAACAGACACAGGCCCAGAATACAGTTTAAGGCTTGTAACATCCTTGATACTGGAATCTTGTGGACGCCCCAATGTTATCAGTAGAATAGGGGGTCAGGATAAACTAGCTTTGATTGACACAGGGGCTAGAATTAGTTTTACTAACAGAGCTTCTCCCACTGCAGATCAGAAAAATATGGAAATTTATGAAATTCAAGGAATTAATGACACAGCTTCCAAATGTGTGGCTATCCCAGTTAAATGGGGTATCCCTGTGCACAGTGAACAAAACAAGGAAATGTTAGAAACCACTGCCTCCACTATAGTGAACACACCAAAAGAAATAATTGGAATTGACGTTCTCAACCAGTTAAATTTGGTGGTGGATATGGCTAATCTTAAATTGTGGCAGTATTCAGGAACTTCAAGTGCTTCTAAAACTTTAGTGCATGAAGTCATTCCCATGCAGTTAGCACCAAGGCAGCTCAGCAGTATGATCTGTGTGCAATTCCTTCAGAGGTGGCTGATATTCCAGTCTGGGCTCAAGACAAGTTAGATTGTGGGAAAATGCACACAGAAATACTGTTGGAAGGTGAGGATCCTACACCACAGAAACAATACCCAGTACCTCATCAGGCTATAGAACCAGTGACTAAAATTGTGAAGATACCGGAGGAGAGGGGTCTGATTAGACCTATTTCTTCCACATGCAATTCACCAGCCTGGCCGATAGTTAAACCGGGGGGTTCCTTCAGGCTCACACTATGGACTTCCGTGCCCTGAATCAAGTTTCAAAATCTGTAGTGCCCGTGGTAGCCTCATACCCTGAAATGATCTCTAAACTGAACCCCAATTTTTTTCTCTGTTTTAGACATATCCAATGGGTTTTGGAGTCTGCCCCTGGCCCTTGAATGCCAGTACAAAACAGCCTTTCAGTGGCTGAATAAACAATATGCACGGACTGTGCTTCCACAGGGATATAAGGATTCCCCCTCAATATTTCATAAATACATGCAGGAAGCCCTGTCACTATTGTCTTGCAGAGATAATATAATTCAGTATGTAGATGACATTCTGATTCAGTCTGAGAATGAAGCTGTACAATGGAATCATGTAAGTGAAGTTTTAAAAGCCCTCTTACAAGTTGGTCTTAAAGTTAATCCTGCCAAGGCTCAACTATGCAAATCACAGGTTTCCTTTTTAGGGGTTACTATTGGCCAGGATGGTAAATCTGTAGATTCTCAGAGGATAGAGCTGATACAGAAACTTCCACTTCCTACAGATCAGAAATCACTCCAGTCATTTCTAGGGCTCACTGGTTTCTGTCGTGACTTCATGCACAATTATGCTGAAGTGGCAGCTCCACTTTACTCCCTGCTAAAAAGTAAAAGTTATGTTTGGGAGGAAGAACATACGGAAGCTGTAACTAAATTAAAGCACATTCTGACTTCTGCTCCTGTTCTTGCACACCCAGATCACACACATTTTTTCCTGTACCCTGTAGTTGGAGAGAACAGTATAGGTGCAGCTCTAACACAACGCCTAGGAGGAGTAGATCGCCCTATTGCCTTCTGTTCCAGAGTTCTCACTTCTCCTGAACTCAAAATGGGAAACTGTGAAAAACATGTACTGGCTTCCTATGCTGCTATGCAGAAATTTACATACATCATTGGTGCTCAAACCACATACATATGCAGCCATCACACCCCCCTCAAAATTCACTGTAGAGGGAAAGTTAGCATGTAGCAAGATTAGGACTGAGAGAATAGTCCAGTGGACTCTCATGTTGCAAGCACAGAATGTAAAGTTTGAATTGTTGAAAGAACCTAACGTGCAAGTGGCTGGAATTTTGCTGGAGGGGCAACCTCATGACTGTCAGTCCTCACCCAGTGCCCCCAATCACATGATCTTTAGGGAACTGGGACTACACAAAATTTCACCTTTTCTTCCTACAGTAGATATTGATGGTAGTAGCCAATGTGAAGGAGGCAGGCGACTAGCAGGTTTTGCAATTGTACAATTGGACCCAAATAACCAAGTGGTACTGCAGAGACAGTATTCCTGTGGGTCAGCATCAGCACAGCACTGTGAGCTGGCTGCTTTTGTAGCTTGTATGCAACAATATCAGGATTCACACCCAGAGATACAAATCATTTTAGATTCTGATTATGTCTTTAAAAGTGCCATTGCCCTGTTACCCTGGTGGCTGGCAAATTAATTTAAATCTACAGATGGGTCCACAGTGAAAAATTCATCACTGTGGACTATGGCACAAGAACTGAGTGAGAAGTTTCAGAGAGTACATTTAGTTAAAGTAAAGGCACATAGGAAGAAAGGCCCTTTAGTGAAAGGAAACACATTAGCAGACTCACTAGCCAAGGAAGCATGCCATGTAGGCCTCATATGGCCCTGGTATGAGCAGACACGCATGGTTGCTATTGCTACACGTTCCACAGATTATGATCAGATAATACCACCAGATTACTTCGTAGCACTGCAGACAAAGGACCCTGAGCTTTCCAATTTGAGGAAGCTTGTGCAGGACGCCCCAGATAACCTATATCAGCACACACCCTTTCTCACACTCGCTATAGAGAAAGACATTCTATGTGCAAAAAGAGAGGAAGGCTTGGTTATAGCTATCCCTAGAGCTTGAGGTAAAGAATGGATGCATTGGGTTCATGGTGCAGGTCCCATGGGACACCCTAAAGCAGAAGAAATGCAGACTATCCTCAATAGGTTGGTATGGTGGCCAGAAATGAAACATGATATACAGGATCATGTTTCCTCCTGTGTAATCTGTGCTTCATTTGGGAGGCAACCTAAAAAGAGAAGGGGACAGTTAATGAGAGCACCTCCTCGTGGCCCATTTGAGAGATTGCAAATAGATCATGTGGGCCCTCTTCCGTTAACAGCTAGGAAAAATAGATTTTTGCTCACTGTTGTTGATTCCTTTTCTTATTGGGTAGAAGCATTCCCTGTCCCAGATCAAACTGCTCGAACCACTGCAGAAATCCTAACTATGCAATTTTTTACACGCTGGGGCATTCCCAAGACTATTGATTCTGATAATGGTCCTCCATTTGTTTCTCAGCTCATCAAAGAATTGTTTGATTTTCTAGGCATAGAACAACTCCTCCACATTCCGTACCATCCACAGGCAGCAGGGCAGGTAGAAAGAATGAATCAAACAATTAAGGCCCACCTCAGCCCTATGCTTAATCTGACCGGGAAAAATTGGGATTTGGTGCTCCCTTTGGTCCTCATGCGTATCAGAGCTAATGTCTGTAAATCCACAAGTTTTGCACCCTATGAAGCCTTAATGGGAAGGCCAATGCAACGGTGGGAAAATATGCTGAGTCCTTTTCTTCCAGAGGATCAGACAGTAATTCTCACCAATGAGTGGATGAAATCCCTGCAAGAACATCTAAAATAAATTCAGACCACTGTGCTAGCTAACACAGAAAAAGCTAGAGATTATTTGCAGGAGGTACATGCAAAAGGTTCTGATTTAAGGCCCCTCAAGGTTGGGAGTAAAGTGATGATTCTGAGACCTAGACCAAACCTCCCCTTTGGAACTGCAAAGTGGGAAGGACCATACTTAGTTACTAATACCTTAGGCCCAAGCCTATACCAAATCCTAATGCCCGACAACCAGCAGTATTGGAAACACATCACCCAGTTGAAACCATATGGGTAATACGTGTTTTATCAGTCTTTGTTTTCAGATACCATCTGAAGACAGCACGGACAGCTGCTTTCTGAACAAATGTCGCTTGAGGATGGTAACTATTTACTTATGCTGTATAGTTGATGTGTCCTATATAATGGACATGTGTTTAATAGTTATGTAAATAAGTAGTAAAAATTATTTTTTTTGTTTTACATAGTATAAGTGGGGAGCATTAGTTTACTCCCTAGTAGAGTGAAACAAGTTAGCTTTTATTATGTCTCAGTTTCCTGTTGTTCTGGTATCTGCTCTCGTGTACCCCAGTCTCATTAGAGGAACTATCATCCGAATATGCACGATTGGCTGGGCTAACTCCACAGGTGGGGCATATCGCTATCAAGAAATACCCCCACCTTTCCCGGAAAGAAAGGATCTGGTCATCCTGAGTTTCTGTTCCGTACAGGACAAGCCAGTGTTCTATTCATTAAACATCACTCAAGTACAGTGGGAGCCACCAGTTTCCACTTCTCTAGAAAGGACACAAGAATTGAGGGCACCTCCAGAACATTACTTTCTAGGTCCTCCTGCTTTGATTTTGTACAATATTTCCTGTCAGGACAGAGGTACCTGGAAAATAACTTATACATGGGTTGTGAGTAATCAACCGCACATCACTAAGACTTCATTCCTTTTGGATGTATCTTGTTTATCTACCACCCCTCATCCCACCCCTCCCACCATTTCTGCTCCTCCTGTACTCTACCTTTCCGATATCCACCCATTTCAGGAAGGACATCCCTTTCAGATTAAATATGATGCACCACACGATGTTTTATATGATGTGGAATACCATTTTCTTACTTGGCATCTATTTCCCAAATTGTTTCTAGTTACTCACAAATATCCAAATTGCTCTGTTTGTTGCCAAACACATACAAATCCTCAATACTTGGTTTAATATGCAGTCAGTAACACCCCGAGCCAAGCAATTTCGACACAAGCGTGAATTAATTGATAACAGAAAATTGTTACCTTAGCACATGCAGAATATAGATTGGGAAAGAATATTTCCTGGGCTCTTGCCTGTGATCAAGTACAAATCGAGCTTATTACTGTACTAAAGGAAATTCTGATCATGGCTAAGTTAGGACACTGGCCACCATCTCTCGTCCATATGGCTAGTACCAAAATACCTGAATTTGCTATAGCTCACCTTGATTGGTGGACAGTTAGTGTTCCCATTTGTTCACCACAAGGCTGCTCCTATCTGTACTTTGATCCCATGGTCAGGACAACACACAGTTATTTATCCTGTTGTTAATATTGGGGTGCAGTTTGATAATATGCTTATGTATCCTGTGGACCATCTCACATGGGTGCAGCCACTGGATGACACCTGGACTTCATTCAAGCCGATGGACCCCAGTTTGTAATGTTTCTTTTTCGATTGCTCCCAGAATGCATGACATCTGCCTTCTTAAAACACTTTGTTGTACAGTTCAAACTATTTACTAAACAATACCTGATGCAGTCATACACCACTGGTCTCCATCACCATTAACGGGACAACTTATTCCACACTGCTGGTTACCAATGACTCTATGGACATTCCAGACTTTATATCATATGCTGTGCATCCATTACCACTTGGCATGGGAGAAGAGACACTACATAAACTGCTCAACTTTACAGAACTCCATAACTATATTGATCACCTTAAAACAACATCCACTGAAGTGAATCACACCATCGCTTATGAGAATGGACACATTCAACAAATTGTTGGACACTTGCTACAAGATGCTCATGTGTCTGTGTGTGAATTATTTGGTTACTCACCTACTGCTGATCATGTCTTTGATGTTTTTATTCACCCTATTATTATTTTAACTGCTGTACAAATATTGCTATGCATTATCATAATTTTCCTGTGTTGTAAAATGAAACACATGTACATGTCCTTGCAGCGCATGTCCTACAGAACAACAACATTTTAAGGTAGTTACACGGAATTTCTCCAGCACCTACCTCTACATCCAGGTTTATTTGGCCTGCTAATTTGGCATTTCCTATTACACTGAATACCAGAGTCAGCTGCAGTCTAGTATTGCTTCCTATCCTCACTCACAGCATCCTGGTACCTTTTGGCTTTAACCTCCTCAAATATTCCTGCAGCCCTTATGCACTGTTCACTCTCTCTAAGACGGGCATGGAGGTAGCATATTGGGTTCCCCCCCCCCCCCAGTAGTGGCTGCCCTACCTAAGACATGAGGTTTGGACTCAAAAGGGGACTTGTCTATCTCTAGAACACTAGAGACAGTACTGTGCAGAACAGGGGACCTGCTAGACATAGCAAGGTATTTAATACAGGAGGTATTAGACAAGCTGCCTACTATCAGGTAATGGCAGCTGGGACAGGTACCACAGGTTTGCTTCCACCATTTCCAGGCACAAATAATAAATACAAATAAAAAAGGTGTGGGAGATGTCAGCATACATCAGCATGGCATAGGTGTCATGGCTTTTTCCCCAGACCTTGGATTTCATGCAGCTTTGTTACTCTGGTGATATCAGTCTCCAAAGTTAATGAGGGTAGTTTACAAGATGAGATTAACTCTGACCCCCTGGTGATGTCAGTCTCCGGGCCTGATGAGATTGGTCTGCAGCCCCTCCTTGCTAAATCAAGAATAGCAGACCTCAAAGGGAGGTGCTAGAAACAATAGCAGACCTCAAAGGGAGGTGCTAGAGAAAATTCACTATAAAGGACAGAAATACTTCCTCTTTCTCTCTCTCTTCCTCTATTCATCGGACATGAAGGACAGGAGGCTCTGATAATTAATTCTCTTCACCCCTCCCCCCCCTCTCTCTCTCTCTGATCTCTCTCACACACACATGCACACACAGAGTCTTTCATATACTCTATTCTCTCTCACCCTTCACACATGCACACACACAAACAGATTCACTGATGTACACTGAAGCAGCTTTTTAACAACCACTATATAACTCTGTTCTGTACCTATGTAATAAGCCTATTTCTACATAAAGACCTGTTTCCAATCCACACCTGGTTGGCTGTCTTATTTGTGCTGCTTACCCTACTGTCTCTGTGAAATGAACCCAGGACCAAACGGAGAGTAGACCAGAAGATGTAGAAGAAGCCAACATGTAAATAGTTAGTTTCTCTTTAACATATGTTATTTGTAATGTAGTTATCCTGTTAAAACTGTACATTTCTGTTATATTGTAAGTTCAGTGTAGAATGTCTTCACTGCACAGTTATTGTTACATGTAAACCGCGCTGATGATGAATAGTGCGGTATATAAGAAAAATAAATAAATAAAGATTACATATTCAGAAGATTACAGACATATCCTCTGGTGGAGACATCCTACGCTGAGGAGAAGAGGAATCCTCAGGAAGAAGTACTCTGTTATCGGCAGAGCTTTCAGAGTCTTCAGACTCATCCGAGGATTTGAAGTATCTCCGATCCGGGTGATCGTGCAATGCACGGTACCGGTACCGATCAAAGTCGGCATCGGAGATGTCCGGTACCAACTTGTCGATGCCAGATCGAGACATATGACTCGGTCCCGGTAGAATACCTGCCGATGTCGATGTCGTCGATGCCGGTACCGGTTGAACTGTCTGAAGCGGTTTCAGGGGCATCGAGGCCGTGAGAAGAGCTTTCCTATTGGACGCTGGGGAGCATTCCCGCGAAGGCTCCGTCAGTATCGACGATACCCATATATGAAGACTACATTCCTGCTTGTTCCTGGAGATAATGACTGTTTAAGACAGTTCACCAGTCAGATGATTTCCTGACAGAAGAAAGCCAGTATCCCCTACTATGTTTATGTTTATTAAGTTTCTTGATACTGCTCCTTCATAACACCAGGGCGGTTTACAAAACCAAAAAATAAAAAATGTTGGCTGGAAGCCAGGAAAAGGAAAGAGAACTCAATTGTATGACAGAACAGTAGTAATACAATCATACAGAGAGAAAAGAGAAGATAACAAGAGAGGACAGAAGGATAAAAGTGGTTAATAGGGACTCATAGCGGGGCAGGAACTATGGGTGGTGAGGAGATGGTGGGAGGGAGGTCGAAAGCAGTTTGAAAAAGGTGAGTTTTCAAAAAAGTGTCTTAAATTTGGGAAAAGAGGGTTCTTGGCATAGCATGGGTGGGAGGGAATTCCAAAGGGAGGGGCCTAGGAAAAACAAAGCGGAATACTGGGTAGATTGAAGGTGGGTATGGGAGGGAGAAGGAAGGGCCAGGCGATTGATGTGAACTTAGTGTAGACTACGGGTGAGGGTGTGGAATTGGAACAAACCAGATATTGTGGACCATTTGAGAACATAGTGTGATGAGTCAAAGTGAGAATTTTGTATCAGATGCGATGGGTACTTCTAATTGTCATTCCTACTATACAATCCCAAGTTGTAAGCAGATAGAGCACAGTTACTTACCTGTAACAGGTGATCTCTGGGAACAGCAGGAATAAGTCTTCACATATGGGTACGTCGGTACCGACGGAGTCTGCGCGGGAACGCTTCCCAGCGTCCAATCAAGAGCTTTTGGAAGCATCCCAGCATGCCTGTGTGCTGCGTTCCCGCCTTTCCCAACTGCCTCTCCTCAGTTAAGTTTTCAAGCTGAGACAAAGAGAGAGAGAGAGAGGAAAGGAAAGATAGATAGAGATACAACTCCTGGGGAGGTGGGAGGGTTGTGAAGACTTATTCCTGCTGTACCCAGAGATCACCTGTTACAGGTAAGTAACTGTGCTATCTCCAGGAACAAGCAGGAATGAGTCTTCACATATGGGGACTCCCAAGCTGAGATGCCTGGAGTCCCAGCATGTCATAGGCTGGAACATGCTATCTCCCAGAACACCAGGCATCCTGAGGATGGAGGGTAGGAGTTGAAGAAAGAAGGATGCTGTGGAACAGCTAACCTAGCATAGGACTGCAGAGATGGAGTCCATGTGTGGATGATGATGGTCATCAATAATATTGCAAAGGTTATTGCAATATGGACTTCCCCTGACAGGATTTCAGAGAAGAATGGAGGTTCATGGATCTACTGGGAAACCTAGTAGAGGAACCTTGAAGAGGACCTCACTGTAAGTGGAGGTAATAATCCTGTAGGAAAACCAGTGGAGGTCAGAATCTTGAAAGGTAACAGGTAACCCCAGTAGGGAAACTGGGGTAGTCCAAAAAACGGTGGGCCTTCGGCGCAAGGCTTTATGAGAAAAACCTTAGCTCTTTTGGAGGCAGAGTGAGTCACTCTTAGAAGCAAAAAGAGAAGGCTAACCGATTTGGACAAACAGGCACAGTCCTTGTGGGGAGAAAGGGTGTGGGAACTCCTGGTATCCCAAAAGAGAGGACAATTGCCTGAGGCGTTAAAGCCTGTAATTAACTGAAGATCCACAAGGTCTCTCCTAACTGGGGTAAGCTAGGAGAGATATTGGGCACGGAGAGCTTCAGAGGTACCTAAACCATTAGGTTATGGTATAAAAATTGTTGACTACCACAGGAGTGGTTGTGTGTGTAGAACCCCAAACCTGCTAGAGAGCAAAGGTATGGGTAAAGCCCCTCTGTCAGAGTCATATAGCTATATGAGGATAGACAGTGAGATAGATATGTATCCACATACTTATCTATCTATAATAAAATATCTCAACAGATACGTATATAGATAGATAGATAGATAGATAGATAGATAGATAGATAGATAGATAGATAGACAGACAGACATATAAGAATATATCTATAGTGAGATATGGCAGGGCATAAAATACACACAAAAAATAAATATGGATATGTAGGCCTACATATGGGTGTCTGCAATTAAACAGACAGAGATATGCCTACAGCACAGTGATCTCATAGGATATGTGGAGAGGAAAGATTCATCTAATAACAAGGAGGTGGAACCTACTTGAGAAGACATATAGAGAATCTATTCCCCCTGGTCATGATCTGCAAGAATGCTAGTTAGTGAAAAATAACCAGGACTGTTATGTGAAAAACAAAGGATAATGTCAAAGTGCAGCCAGCAAGTCCCGAGTCTTCCAGGACTCTAGCATGGTAAGTAGACAGAAAACGCCTAGAGATGAGATACCCAGTTGACCTGCTTAAGGGCAAAGGTATCATGCGTTCTTACCATGAGGACGAGCATATCCCCGATTGGGAATACTATGGACCAAGGCAGGGAACTGGCAACTCCTTGAGCTTTCACGTAAGAGAAGGCCTATGTCCTTTATATCAAAAAAGGAGAGAACCTTCTAGTCATGGGAGACATGACTGAAAAGCCTTTTCTAACCAGCTAGGATAGCTGTTGGAGAAAAAAAAACCATGCTCTCTAGCAAGGGACCATAGTGGAAAGCTTCTCTGTAGATTGCAGAGGGCATGATGCAGGAGAATGAGGAGATAGAACTGGCTGTTAGAGAGCCAGTATCTCTGCCAACTATGCTGCCAAATGCAGGAAAAAGAAGATAGCAGAATAGAAGATAATCTAGAAAGCTTGTAGTGAGATGATCTCCAAGAGAGATGAAGCACTGACTTGGAGCCACTACTAAGACTAGACAGAATGTTAGTGGAGGACAATCTGGTTGTTTGTGGACAAGAACCAGTGGTCCAAACATAAAAGCTCCTGCATAGGCAGCTGTTAGCAAGACAGCAGAAAGAATCTTACTGTTCAAAAACAGAAAGAACAGACAGAACAGGAGTAGGAAACTCTGGACATGTCTGATGAGCTGCCCCAAAGTAAGAATGAGCAGAGGAGGTAAACTCCGCACTAGAAAGTGAGAAAAGTAGAGAGGCTGAAGAAAAAGCCTCCCAGCAAGTAATTCCCTCTTACAGGGGAAAAATTTTGTAAGAGGGTGAAGAGAATGGAGCTGAAGAAGACTTACAAAGTAGGAAGTCTATAGAAAGGAAAAATACATGCTGGCACAGGAACTATCATTTGATAGTGGTTAGACCTCTTTCCCTGGCAGGAAAAAGAGGAGAAACCTGTGACTTATAGGTATGAAAATCCTGACAGCTCAAAGAAATATAGAAAAAATTGATATCTTTTGGAAAAAGATCCATGTGTAGGGGTTAGAATAAAACGGTGGATTGCCTCTATTGAGAAGAAGCAACTGTAGATTCTAACCCCAAGAGTCACAAGCATCTGATGATGAATGATCAGAAACCCTGCAGGTGCTGGGTTTGCTGAGCCTGGTGAGAGGTTGGATTTTTCAGACCAGGACGATGGTTCCCCTGTTGGGGAACATCTGTATGATGGGCAAACGATGAATAAAACCTTCTTCTCCTGTGGAAAGCAAGTTTGGTAGGACATTTCCTACCTACTGGGACAGAGGAAGGGGTAAAACAACCCTTAGGAACAGGTAAATCAGTGGACAACTGAGTAACCTGACGTAAAGACTCCTTGTTGAAAAGATTTTCTCCAGTGCAAGGAGTATGTCCCAGCCTTTGTTGTGCCCATTTGTCCAAGTCTGAAGCTTGGAGCCAGGCTCTATGTCGTGCCCCTATAGCTATAGCAGAAGTCCTGCTAACAGACTCAAAAGAGTCTAGGGAAGCATGAGAAAGAAACCAAGAGATATTCTGGATATGCTTAAGCAGTGAGGAATAGTCTGTACTCCTGGAATCTGAAAGGAAAGGAGACAAAAGATGCAATTGCTTTGTGACCTCCTCAAGAGAAAGACTCATAAAAAAATATATGAGAGAATTCTTGCAGAAAGCATAGATGTCTGGAAGGTTTGACGTCCAAAGTCATTTAGTGTTTTAGACTCACGACCTGGTGGATAGGAAGAGTGCTTTTTCTTACTCTTTACCCGCCTCATTGCTGATTTCACTACTATGGAATGATGAGGAAGTTGAATCTTTTGAAGCCCTGGAGAGGGGGGCACCTGATATAACAGATCAATTGCCCTGGGAGGTGGGGGTACCCTGAAAGGTGTTTCCCACATTCCTAGAAGGAGATCCTGCAAGGAATGATGCAAAGGAAGCATTATGTTCCCCTTTGCTTTGGTAGAAAGAGAGCCTTGTGCAGGATCATGTCCTGGGATAGGAATGGCAAGAGATCTTGCTATATCCAGGAGGAAACTCTGAAAAGAGGGATCTCCAACAGGAATCTCTTTTGGACAAGTTAGATTTAGAGAACTAGCCTGAGCACCCACAGAGATATCCAAATATATAGGAAGAGAAGATCCTGCACATTGCAGTATGGAATGCTTAAGGCATGGTTGCTGATACTGAGTATCAGGAGCAGCAACCGTCCTTACCACATTGTCCATGCCAGGTATCGACTCCAAGCTTTGTACAGAATGGAGCGATCCTGTTGAAAAAAGCATGGCAGGAGTTGGCCACGATGCTACTGTGGATACCGGTACCGATGTCAATACAGGTACCGATGTCGGAGTCGAGCCCGACAAAGACATCGGAGTAGTCATCGGTGACAGTTCAATCGGTACCGAGGTGACCGAAACCCTCCGGCCAGTATCCTTGGTACCAAAGCACCGGTATCGATCAATGTCGGTACCAAAACCTATTGGTACCGAGTCTTCTAGACTAGAGATCAATTCCAAACTTGGCATCGAGGGCAGAGAGCCTGATAAGCGAAGCATGGAAGGCACCGACCGTAAAGGTAATGAGGTCGTCGGTACCGATTTCGGTACCGTGTCTGACACCGGTGAAGGAAGGTCAACCAGTGGCAACTCAATCGGCCTCGAAGGAACCGAGAGTTGTGGATCTGAATCATCGGAACCGAGCCTTCGGTACTGCCGAGGGTCGGTACCAAGGCGAGTCGGTACCCAGTCCTCCAGACTGGAGATCGATTCCAGACTCGGCATCGAAGGAAGCGAGTCTATCGATGCACGTCTGGAGGGTACCGACGGCGGTGGTAGTATCGGTGGTGGTACCGATAATGGAAAGTCAGTCTGGAGTGTATCCATCGGTCCCGAAGGCACCGAAGACGCCAGATGATGATCCCTGTTGAGGAGTGTTTCATCCAACACCAGTGCTGATGCCAGGGTACCGGTACCGCTCGAAGCGGATGCCACCACCGGACATGGCTGAGGTATGTTCTGTGAGGGGTGAACCTCACGAACAACCTGAAACCCCTTATCTGCTTTGGAGACCAAAGACTCCCGCCGGGGTTTTGAAGCCAGTGGGCCCTCGAGGACAAGGCCGGAGCCGTCTTCACGCTGTGCATGAGACCTACCACTCGAGGACTGGCTAGTCTTAACAGACTGTTTGTGGGTTACCTGATCCTGTGTGGAAGAAGAAGGGGACGGTGCCCCGAAGTTGGAGGGCAACCGTGTATCGAGGGAACCTCGATGTTGAAGACCTCTTCTCACCAAACTGTTGTCAGGACCCAAGCAGGTTAGACACCGACTTTGAGGGTCTAAAAATAAAGTTGTACCGCCACAGTGTGAACATTTCTTGGAGAAAGTGCCTGGCGGTTCCATGAAGGAAAAAGAAGAGGTCTAAAAGGCCTAAGAGACCGTGGGACACTATGAAGAAAAAATATCCCGTGGAAAAGGAAAAGGTTTTCAAGAAAAGAAAAGAAAAACACCGGCGGTACCGGTGGCGTCGGGAAGACAGCCGCGACCACAAGAAAACTAAAAAATAAAAACAAGAATTTTCTGCGGTGACAGGAGGACGTCCTGCCGGCTCCGCGGAAAAACGAAAACTGAGGAGAGGCAGTTGGGAAAGGCGGGAAGGCAGCACACAGGTGTGCTGGGATGCTTTCAAAAGCTCTTGATTGGACGCTGGGAAGCGTTCCCGCGCAGACTCCGTCGGTACCGACGTACCCATATGTGAAGACTCATTCCTGCTTGTTCCTGGAGATTAGTTGTTCCACAGAGCTTACTTGTTGAGGTTGGCTATCTGATAGTAGGGTCTAAATTTAGACAATCTGATTTCAAGCATTTTCAGAATTAGCTGACCAGAGTTTTGTTCTCAGCTCCAGGATGCTGATACTGTATCTCTTCTGCAAGAGGGAGTAGGGTAGGGTTCATTTAGGTGAGCTCCCAAGCCCAGACTAGACACATCTGTGATTAGGAAAACTGAATTTGGTTGAGTTTAAAATGGTACGCCTTTGGTCAAACTGGAATGGAAAAGCCACTAAAACCGGGAGTCCTTCAATGGCTTCATTATACTTAGACTTTAAAGTCTCTTGGGTTATCCCATTAAAATGCATGCCAAAGTTGTAACATTGGTTGCAGTTGTCATGACATCCAATATGCTCAGGCTGATATCTGTAGACTCTGCATTACTTCTTTCACTTTGGACATTGTGTGTGTTATCCTAATGGAAAGGAAGAAAGCCATGTCTTGAGTCATATCTAACAAAGTCCATATAAAGTCCAATGAAAGTAACAGACTGAGGTTGAATTTGGGATAGCCGGTTATGAATTCAATAACACTTGCACCAGGACCATGTTATGCAAGGATGTGTTTTTCCTCACCTGAAATATTCCCTTGATCAGTCAATCATCCAAAATAAGGAACACGCAAGCCCCCATTTTATACTAGAATGCTGCAATGACAGCTAGACATTTCATAAAAACTCAGAAAGCTGGTGTTAGGTCAAATGGCAGGATGCAGTACTGGATATGCCATTTCCCTAAAGAAAATAAAAGGTACATCTTGAAACCTGGAAGATCTCCCTATGAATATAAACTCTCTTCAGATTCAAAAATATAGTCAAATTCTGCTGTACAGTAGAGGAATTACAGTGCCCAGAGTAATAACTTCTTTTGTCATGAAGCATTTGTTCAAAGCTCCCAGGTCTAACAGCACTGTTCTACGTCCTTGTGGGTAGCTAATTGGGGAGTAGCCCTATAAAGCAAAAATGTTCACATGGGGTAGGTGGATGCTGGGGAAGGTAGGAAGGAATCAAACACCTGATGAGGTCAGTGGCTTCAAAGAGTTAGCTGTGAATGGGTAGCTTGAACAAAGACAATGAACTCAAACAGAGTTTTGGCCAACACCACAAACAAACAAAACACATTCCCCCTTTGAAATATAGAAAAAAAAGACTTAGCTTTTAAAAATGAACACCAAAACCTCTTCGAGAGCTTTCAGGCAGAGTATTACCTTGCTTGCAATGGAGTCCGTCTGGAATGCCAGTACCTGAAAGGCCCTGTAGACCCTTATACAGTACGGTTTGGCTGCTTAGCAAGCTAATCTAGAGCTACTAATACCTGATGAGGTCAGTGACTTCAAAGAGTTAGCTGTCTAAGATAAGATGAAATCAGCAGACTTCCCAGAGATGTTTTCAGGCTAGTCATAGCCTTAAAACTTTATTAGGTTTGCTGCAGGATACGTTATTTTGAGTTTTGGAGAAAAGGGACACCACCTATTTGTTATTGTTCATGGATTTGAAAGCTGCATTGGATATGGTTGTACCTGCAACTTTAGCAGCACTTGGTATGGGTGGAGTCATACTATCTTGGTTTCCTCGGGGGAGGGGGTAAACTAACCATGAACAAGTTTGTTTTCATGTACTCAGTCTCACTGGTATTCATTAGGGTGGAGTGTACTGCATTAATGAATACCAAGGAGACTGAGATCTCTCTACTGTTAACTATATTGGCATGAGGTCTCAGTATTGTCAACAGAACTAACGCTCTATCCTTCAACAAAACTAGAAGTAATTCAGCTCTAATCTAAACTGGAGGAATTCTTCAGAAAATGACATCTAAACTAAGATTGCTGCTGTTTTTAATGCCATTGGGTCTATGTCAACTCATGGAGACCCTCCGTATAGTTGTCCTAAACTGTTTGTGGCATCCAAAGCTGCTGTTACAATCCATCACATTGCTGGTCTTCCTCTTTTACGCTGGACTTCAATCTTGCCAAGCATGATGTTTTTCTCTAATGATCTTTCCCTTCATATGAGATGACCATAGTATGAAAGTCAAAGTCTTGCCATTTGAGCTTCTAAGAAAACAGGTCTGATCTCTTCTAGTACCGATTGATTTGTTCCACAAGCAGTCCATGGCATATACAGTATTCATCGCCAGCACCATAATAATTCAAAGGCATAGATTTTCTTCCCATCGTCTTCCTTCACTGTCCAACTTTTGCATCCCTATGAAGTTATTGAAAATTTTGGGAGCAGAGATACATCTCTGCACCTGAAAATCTTATCCAGGTCATTCATATCTGTTCTGCCAAGATAACGAGTCAAGAGATTTGCCTGTCATTTCATTATTAATTATTGATCCAAGCAAATTAAACTTGTCTACTATTTCTATTTCCTCTCTTTCAAGAATAAAATTATTGATTTTGCTAGATGTCATGATCTTTGTCTTCTTCACATTAAGCTGCAGACCCATTTTAAGACTGTTTCTTGATCTTGATAGGCAGATGTTTTACATAGTCTTCACCTTCAGCCAGTAACATAGTATTATCAACATAGCGAAGATTTTTTATGAGTCTTCCACCAATGTTCACACACTGTTTTCTTCATATGGTCCCTACTTCTATTTGATCTGTATATAAATAGAACAGATATAGGGAAAATATGCAGACTTTTTGTACATCTTTGCAGAAAAGAGCAGTATATCAAATATAATAAACTATAACTATATTAAACCATTCTGCTTCTCCTTGTTCCATTCAAACTGTTGCTTCTTGATCAATATAAAAGTTGTACATGAGAACGCTCAAGTGTTCTTGTATAACCATGTTTTGTTTTGTTTTTTAATGTGGACCAGAGTATTTCATGATCTATACAATCAAACTGTAGTCAATGAAATATGTAGATATCCTTTTGGAATTCTTTTGTCTTTTGAAGGATCTCTCTTGTTTCTCACCCTTTGCAGAATCCTGCTTGCACTTCAAGCAGTTCCCGTTCCAGGTATGGCTGTAGTCTCCACTGAATGATCTTGAGTAGAATCTCTCTGGCATGTGGGATCAGAATGACTGTATGATAGTTTCCATACTCAGTTGGATCACCTGATAAGGCTTTTAATGCTGCTTCAACTTCTTCTTTCATCACGTATCTGATCATAAGGTACAGGTTGAAATAGCTGTCGATCCACTTGATCCTTATGTTATAATGACTGTGTATTTTTTCCACCTCTTCTTGATCTTCTCGGCAACGTTCAATGTGGATGCTTAAGTATCTTTTAGCATTCCAGTTTTAGATTGGAATTTTCTCAAATTCTTGTAGCTTTAGGAAATCTGATCTTATTCTATTTCCTTGTATGCATCAATGTAGTACTTCTGTGTGCTATCTTGTTGCATATGTTGAAAATCTCTGTTAAGTTCTGTTATTACTTCTCTTTCTCTTCAGGCTTTAGCTTCTTTGCATTTCTGAGTAATTTTCAGAGTTTCTTTGGTCATGCATTTTAGCAACCTACAGGAATTTGAATCAAATTGAGCTCGAGGGCCCCTAGATGCTAATGCTCTGTCAGCATCTGATGCAGCTCTTGAAGCTAATGAAACAGACTTCTCAGCACCAAAAATTTGTTCCACTATACCTCTCAACTCTAAAGACTTCATTCATCATCTGTAAGCATTAAAGACAAGAAGGTGGCTTATGGTTGGGCCAAAGACACTGCAGGCACCATTTATGGGTGTCCATAATGGACATGGTCCTGCCACACTAGGTGCATTTTTCAAACCTGCTGAGTTTCTGGGACATATCGTCAGGAAAAACAGCAGCTGCAATATCAAATGACTCGGTGGTGAAAACAAGAAAACAATTAAATATAGCCGGAATGCCCGAGACCTACATGCAGTCTATAGCAGCAACACAGAAAAAATAAGGAAACTTTAAAATGACCCAAAAACCTAACTACAAAGCTAAAAGGACATAAACATGGTATGTGACGGCATGGCTGGAAAAAGTAACATACAAATGTGAAAGATGAATCAGAAAATCACAGACATAGGAACATGACCATAGGGCTCCGCGGCTAAAGAAGACTGAAGAAAATGGTGCAGCAAAGGAAGGCAGGAAGATGCGCACATGCATGGTAGAACCCTTCTACAAGCTTCTGGAAGGAGCAGAGAAAGGTTCCCATGCAAGGGGGCTCCATCAGTGACGTCACCCATATGTAAGCACTTATTCTGCTTGTCAGTGGAGAAATCCTAACACAAGTAAAGGAAAACCATGGAACATGTACTGCTTGCAGTAACATATGATCTAGAACTATGGAAAAGTATAAAAGATCAAACCCTATTTCTGGAGGATGAATTACTAAAAGAAAAAAAAAAACGTTTCCCACCCACCCCGAATTCTAACCTTCTGCCAACCACACAACTTGAAACAAAAACCTGTAAGAAGTGAACTCCAAACAGAATCCCAAATAAAAAGAAAATGGGACAAAACCTTGCAAAACACCATGATGCAATATATGCTAGCACATATCACACGACCCTCCAGCTACCCACATGAGAAAAACATTTCCCACATGGGAAAGATTCAAAATAAAAAAAGGTTCACATTCATGCTTCTCTATGAATGTAGTGTATACGATTTGCTGCAAAAAATGTGGAGAGAGGTGCTGCAACAGAGAAACAGGACAAAAATTGAATACATGTAACAATTTTCACAGATATGCTAAAAACTATTACAGAAAAAAAACCAAAAAGGCAGCTCAGTGAGTGAACCTCTCTCAAAGGAGGAGCACTCTCTTAATGGCCTTTATTTATTTATTTAGCAATGCTTATATACCACTTTTCACCGGGTCAAAGCACTGTATATTCAGGTATGGTATATATTTCCCTTGTCCCCAAAGGGCTCACAATCTACATTTTGCACCTGAGGCAACGGGGGGTTAAGTGACTTGCCGAAGGCCACAAGGAGTGCCTTTGGGACTAGAAATCCCAGTCCCTCCGGCCTGAGGCCCCAACCACTAGGCCACTCCTCCCTTACAAGAAAAGGTACTGAAAGGAAACTTCAAGGCTTTAATGACTACTTTAAAAACAATACACAATATAACACCAGCATACCTTAACACACTTATAAAGATGCAACTAGACACAAGAGGAAGAAGAGAGAACCAGAAGAACACACTAATCACACTGAAGAGATTCAGAAACGCAATCCAAGTAACAACCAACAAAGCTTTCTCATTCTTCGCCCCAGCCATATGGAATATCTGTCCAACAATCTGAGAGAAATTAACACTTTTCAGAAAACCCCTCAAGACATTCCTATTTACAGACTACTACCAACATGAATAGCCCACCACTGACCACGAAAACACACAAGACCAAACATCCCATGAATGCATGTCCACCTCACCTACAGCCATATCCAGATAGAAAAATCCTCAACAGCTATCATCTTATATAAATCAATGTTCATAACTCCTGTACATCACTGTACCCCAGCTAGCGCATGATGTAACAATGTCCTAATGCCACTCAATGTTGTATATAGTTCTAGTTAAAATGTTTCTTGTAACTGTATACAGTTCTAGGTAAATGCTTCATGCAAAATTGTAAACTCATTGCTGTAAACTGCCCAGAGCAGTATTTGAAATCTGTTCCCTGTAAACCGCCTTGATTACCTGGATAAAGTGGTATATTAAATAAATAAATAAGAATACACAAAAAAGGAAAATGTTTGAAATCAGAATGATCAATCTCTCTGAAAATGACACAAAAGGACAAAATAGTGGCATTGGCTTTCTGACCCATTATCAGATATAGGACCTTTGAACTGTAAAGTGCATCTCTTAATACCTCTGTCTACCCCTCCACCTCCTTTTATTGAACTGTAATGATATATGTAGACAGCTTAAGACCTACATGAGTTTGCACTAGTTAAATCCAGTATAACTGCACTTTCTTGACTTGATGAAGAAAAGATAATTCTCAAAAGTTTGTCAAAGACATTTTTATTGGACTAACAATGTAATCATCTACAGAGCTTGTTTGATGACCCTTATTTCCACATATTCAAGCAGTAGGAAATTGACACTTAAGCACTGAAGCACTCATTTCAAATCAAGAGAGTTGTTTAGGACACCTATCCAGAGGGTCGCCATGAGTCCGCCTCAAATCAACAGCACTTAAACAACCATATTATATACCCTCATGATGCTATAATTGAAACTATAATTAAAACTACTGAGGTCTTTTCCCTCCACTGATTTGTTACAGAGTGTAACAGAGTGTAACAAAGGCTGAGAATATTATTATATTATGTTGTGTGATGTGCTTTGAGTTACTGGATTCCATACTTTAGATTGCGTTTTTTCCCAAAAGTCTAAAGCCCAAAATTTAAATCCTGAGGGCACTGAGGCATGTGGCTTAGGCTTCTAGGCCCTTTTCGAGGTTTATTTGATCACCACAGAATGATGTGGCAAGCGAATCAACTGAATCCCTCAGTTTGTCGGACAGACCATGGTGTCAGCCTTCTTTTCAACACTGCCACCAAACCCTTAAGGTCATCCAGATATTTCAACTACTTTCATAAGCTAGCCAAAGCCAGGAATCCAATAAGCTAAGTTCCCTTTTGACCTTAAAAACAATGATGTTTCAGTCATTGAAAAGTCGAGAGGCATTCACCTCCAAAACTTCAATAAAAAAAGGTCCTCAGGAAAGTGTCTGTTCCTTGCATGTGGAGGAGAGGATTCCAAAGGAAGGTCAGATGATTATTCCCCTTTAGAAACAAAATACAGATGGGTGAAGAAAGCCTCCAGGTAAGTAAAAGCCCTCAGATAAGAAAAACATTAAATACCTATGTAGAAATGGGACTGGGGAAAGGCACATGTGGTCCCGTTACACAAAAGCACAAGTAGAAATGAGGTTGAGAACTACAGGCCAGTTGGTCTGACCTCTGTGAGGAGAAGATTAATGGAAATACAGTTAAAACAGAGGATAGTGAGGTTTCTGGTGTCCAATGGATTGCAGGATCAAAGGCAGCATGGGTTTACCAGAGACAGGCCTTGTCAGACAAAGCATAGTTACTCACCTGTAACAGGTGTTCTCTAGGGACAGCAGGAATCAACCCTCACATATGGATGATGTCGGTACAGACAGAACCCGTGTGGAAGCATCTTCCCGGTTTTCAAAGAAAGTCTTTGGGAGATGCACCATGCATGCGTGGTCCCCCTTCCACCCAAGAGTACTATTTTGCCTCAATCTAATGACATAGCTAAGATGGCAAAAATTAAAATACAGTAAAGTAGTAACTCCAAGGGGAGGAGGGAGGATTGTGAGGACTTATTCCTGCTGTCCCTGGAGAATACCTGTTACAGATGAGTAACGATGCTTTCTCCAGGAACAAGCAGGAAGTCAATCCTCACATATGGGACTCCCCAGCTACAGGCTACCAAGAACCCGTAAGAATGCTATAGCGACCTGAAAAGGGTAAGTCATGAGCAGCAGTAGTTGAGTCCATACTGAAAGACACTCACAAGACCCACGTGTCTGGCAGGGAACCAGCACTTCAGTAGCCTGAACACAGAAGGGTCAGAGGGCAGGAGTTGCCTATACCCTGAAGAGATTACGGAGTATGGCCTGGCTGAAGGTCCTGTCCCATCGGGACTCTGTCTCCAGGCAGTAGTGAACTGCAAAGGTATGAACTGAAGACTAGGTGGCAGCCCGGCAGATTTCTATCACAGGTACAGAATGCAGGTTTGCCACAGAGGTAGCTATGGCCCTGACGCGGTGCACCGTGACCATCTGGTCCAGTGAGATCTCCACCTGCTAATAGGTGAGGGTAATGCTGTCTGCTACTCAAGCAGACAGAGTTCGCTTAGTCACTGGGAGCCCCACACCACTGGGGTCATAGGATATGAAAAGCTGCGGTGGCCCCGAGTCCATTGCAGATAGGAGGACAGGGCCCTTTTACAATCCACAGTATGGAGGACAGTCTCCACCCTGCCAGCATGAGGCCTTGGAAAGATGATGGGGAGCACCACCTCCTGATTGAGGAGTTATGGGGTCACCATCTTTGGCAGAAACTTGGGGTGTGTGCGAAGAACCTCCCTGTTCTTGTAGAACCTCGTGTAGGGGGCTCTGCCATCAGAGCCTGGAGCTCGCTGACTCTGTGAGCTGATGTGAGTGCCACAAGGAAGACAATCTTCCAGGAGAGTTACCTCAAGTGGCAGGTAGCCAGGGGTTCAAACGGCAGCTTAGTGAGCTGTGAGAGCACCACATTGAGATCCCACTCCGCCACAGGAGAGCAGAAAGGTGCTTTGGATAGCATGAGGCCCCGCAAGAACCGAGATACAAGAGGCTGAGACAAGAGGGGCTTGCCCTCAATGGAATGGTGGTGTGCTGTGATAGTAATCATGTGCACTCTGACAGAGTTGGACTTAAGTCCCACCTGTGACAGGTAGAGCAGGTATTGGAGTACTACTTGTGCTGAGAAGGAGAATGGGTTCGCTCGTCTTTTGGCACACTACACCGAGAAGCGGTGCCACTTGAAGGCATACGCCCTTCTTGTGGAAGCCTTACAAAAGGCCAGAACCACCTCTTCCTCCTTCCGTGGGAGACTGAAGGGAGCTGACGCTACCCTTTCAGCAGCCAAGCCTTGAATGACAGGGACCCCAATTTTGGGTGTAGGAGAGTCCTGCTCCTGTGAGAGTAGTCCTGGAACTCAGCGCAGGGGAACTGGTGATGCCATTGACAGGGAGAGGAGCAGCGGGAACCAGGGTTGCATGGGCCACTGAAGAGCTATCAGTATTAGTTATGCCCTGTCACGCAGGACTTTGAAGGGGGTCTTGGCGACCAGTGGTGTCGGCAGGAAGGCATAAAGGAGGCCTTCCGTCTATGGAATGAGGAACATGTCTGCTGCCACCCGGGACAGGTGCGGCTGGCAGGAGCAGAAGCTGGGCAACTGCGTGTTGTCCGAGCTGGCAAACAGATCCAACAGGGGGGACACCCAGAGTCAAAACAGCCAGGAGACCACTTCAGGATCCAGGCACCACTCATGCGACTGAAGAACTCTGCTCAACTTGTTCGCCAGGGCGTTGTTTTGGCCCAGGAAGTAGACCACTCTTAGGAGCATCCCTCTGAATGCCGCATAGGAGCAGAGAGCTACTACCTCCTGGCAGAGGGAGTATGACCTCGTGCCCCCTTGTTTGTTTACATAGAACACTATGGGGCTTGTTTACAAAGCCGTGGTAGCAGCTTCCGCCCAATATCGGAGCCGCGGCCCCATTGAATTCAATGGTGCCGCGGCGCCGATATCGGGCGGAAGCTGTTACCATGGCTTTGTAAACAAGCCCCTATGACTTGGTTGTCGGTATGGACTAGCACCGATTGGTGCTGCAGCCGGTGGCAGAAGGCTCAGAGAGCCAAAAATATTGCCTGGAGTTCCAGTAGATTGATTTGCAATTTGGAACTCCGTCTAGGACCAGCTGCCTTGCATCTGGAGGCCCTCGCAATGCACTCCCGAGCCCAGTAAGGAGGCATCCGTGGTGAGGACCCTCTGGGGGATGGGTGCCTGGAAGGGCATCCTGGCCTGAAGGTGACGAGGGATCTGCCACCATCCAAGGGAGTCCGCCAGCTGGCGGGTCATTCTCACTCTGTCCCAGAGCCTGCACTGAGAGCGGAGGCACCACTGGGCCACTCTCATGTACAATCAGGTGTATGGGGTCACGTGAACCATGGAGGCCATGTGGCCTAGCAGGCAGAAGAGAATCCAGGCAGGTAGCAACCGGCATCACTGTACCTCTGCAGCTAGCCCCCTGAGGTGTTCTGATCTCTCCTGAGAGAGGAAGGTCTTCGCCTGGAGAGTATCTGAGTTCCTATAAACTCCAGGCATTGAGCCGGAGAGAGGTGGGACTTGGGAGTAGTTGATGAACACCAGATGCTGCAAGGCATTGATGGTGCACCCTGTGGCACACACTGTGCCTCTGCAGCTGTGCCTTCCCTTATGAACCAGTCGTCCAGGTAGGGAAAGACAAAGGCCCCTTGGAGACGGAGGTGGGCTGCGACCACTGTGAGGCACTTGGTGAAGACCCCTGCAATGAGGCCAGCCCGAAGGACTGCACCCTGGCTTGGTAGTGCTCTCCTCCCACCATGAACCAGAGGTATTTTCTGTGGCTGGGATGGATCAGGAAGTGTGCGTAGGCACTTGTAGTACCCCACGTATCGGTGGTGATGGTGGACCACCTGTGGGCAAACAGGGCCAGTCGCCCCTCCTATGGGCTGTAGCGGACCTCCTGGGGAGAAGAGATCACACCCAGGGAGTCAAAAGCTCCCCCCCAAGGTGAGTCGGGGCAGGCATCTAGGAATTGGGGGTCTTTTGCTTATGGGAGCCATATCCCTGCCCCTTGTGCTGTTTGCTCTGCTGTGGGGCCAAGGCGGCCTGGAACAGTGAGGCATTGCCAAAGCTGCCTGATTTCCTCGGAAAGAAGGGGTTCTTTCCCAGGGTTGCACAGAGGTCTTTTTTGAGAGTCTGGTCCTCGTTAGGAATTCAGTCTCGATCTCTGCTACTTTGTCTGCCATGGGTTTCCCGAAAAGGTTCTCTCCGATGGAGGGGACATCAATAAGTTTGTCCTGAACCCATTGTTCAAGGTCAGACAATTGCAGCCATGCCTGGCATCGAGTCCTGATGCCAGCGGTGGTCACCCTGGCTGATGACTCAAAGCAATTGTAAGCAGCTCGAGACAGGAATTTCAAGCACTCTTTGACTGCCTAGGCCAGTGACTTGAACCTCTGGAGGGACCTCCCCATCAAGGCTTTCAGTGAATCCGAGCTCCTTCAACAGCTCTTTGAGGTACATGTTGATGTAAAGTTGGTAGGACTGGACCGGGCAGGTCAGCATCGAGCCCTGAAATGCTTTCCAGCTGAAGGTACTGAGGGTCTGGATGCATATGGTGGACTCAATGACCATTGAGTTGTGGGGAAGTTCGGCTTTCTGGAACCCAGGGCCTTGGCGGACTCAATACATGGAGTCGAGTCACCTGCTGACAATGGGCACCGACAATGGTGTTTCCCACATGTGGAGAAGGCAGCGCTGTAGGATCAGCAGAATGGGTACCATGAGAACCTCCTTCAGAGTGGCCTCATACTGGAGTATCTCCAGTTCCTCCATGCAAGAGTCCTCCTCTGCCTCGATGGAGAGCGCCCTAGCCATATCCTGTACAAAGTCAAGAAAGGCAACATTCTCTAGTGGGGAACAGTGTTGGAACGCCAAGGGGGGGACAGGTCCGAAGGTACATCTTGGTGGTGCCAAGGAAAATGGTAAGGAATGACAGAAACTGGTAGGATAGCAGAAACCAGGGATACATAAAACCAAAAGCAGTGATAAAGTGATAGAAGAAAGAGAGGGGAGGAGGTTTGTTTATATCCCAGACAATCTAGGTCCCTAAAGCCTGAGAGAAAAAGATGAGTTTCGAGCTGAGTTTTGAATGATGTATACGAGGGTTCCAGGCAGAGGTACTAGGAATTCCAAAGAGTGGGAACACAGAAGAACAACACAGAAAGGTGAAGAAAACATGAGGAAGGATCTAGCTAAGCAAAGATTTAATGCTAAAAAATTCAGGGTTATGCATTTGGGCTACAAAAATCCAAGACAGCAGTACAGTATAAGGGATGAAGTACTTTTGTCAGCAATGTCGCAGCAGCTACAGCCTGCAGGAGGTGCTGTGTGATGGCAATGTTGGCAGGGGTCAAGAGCGGGCACTATAAGCAGCACCAATAACAGCACCATCAGAGGCTATCCAAATGAAGCAGAATACACATGGAGAATCAGCAGGTGGCAAGAAGTTATAGGACCTATAACTTCCTGCCACCCACTGGTCAACAAATTTTTACAAAAGTCATGTTACTGAAATAACAATAGTCATTTCTTATCAATTTTTATATGCTGAACAGGAATATGACAGTGAAATTGCAAAGTTGGCTCTAGGTCTTTTGTAATCTACAAGAATTTATGTTTACATCACGAAATGCATGTCAATAGTAAATATAATAGGCCTTCGGTTAATACCGTAAAAAAGCAAGTCAAACTACTTCTTAGATTTTTTTCACCTCTCTCTTGTACAGCTGTTCGGAAGCTTCTCTGGGGAGTGTCCAGCAGTAGTCAGCCAGCATTGTAGCGGACCATTTTCCCTGGTATCTTTACTCCATCGTTGCGATATCCTGGTGAAAATGTTCACCCTGTTCATCACTAACCATACCACAGTTGTCAGGAAAGAAATCGAAATGGGAATCAAGGAAATGGATCTTTAGAGACATATTGCAGCCAAGTTTCTGATACTGCATCAGCATGTCTTCTACTAGTTCCTTGTAGTTTTCTGCCCTAACATTCCCGAGAAAGTTTGTTGACACTAGGCGAAAAGCATTCCATGCTTGTTTCGCATCACCCTGCAGCAAGTTGTTGAACCAGTCATCTTTGAAGAGCTCTCGAATCTGAGGACCCACAAAAACTCCCTCTTTAATCTTTGTTTCGCTGAGTCGAGGGAATTTTTCATGCAGGTATCGGAAAGCTGGCGAAGTGCGGTCCATGGCTTTCACAAAGTTTTTCATCAAACCTAGTTTGGTGTGAAGGGGTGCTAGCAGGATTTTGTGAGCCTCAACCAGAGCTGGGTGCTGGATATTCTTCTCTCCAACTGTTACATTTTGTCTGCGATTCCATTCCTTCCGCAAGTAGTGCCGATCCCTTGCTCGGCTATCCCACTCACATAAGAAACACATGTATTTTATATATCCCTGCTGCAGTCCCATTAAAAGGGCAACTACCTTCAAGCCACCACAGTTGTACTTGTTATAGTTAATGGAAGTCAGCAGATGCTTTAAGTTATTGTATGTCTCTTTCATGTGGATGGCATGCACTACTGGAATAGATGGAAGATGGTTTCCATTGTTCAAAAGCACAGCCTTCAGACTCAGTTTCGAAGAGTCTATAAATAGTCTCCAGTCTTGTGGGTCATGAGTGATTTTTAAGGCATTCATGAGGCTTTCAATATCAGAACAGAATATCAGATTACTTTCCTTTCTGAAGAAAGGCTCCAACTGCTGGTGGCGCTTTCCATATGAAGTAATGTTGACATCTTCTTCTAGAAGATTCCATTGTTGGAGTCTTGATCCTAGCAATTGACTTCCATCAATAAGAACATAAAGAGTAGTTACTCACCTGTAACAGGTGTTCTCCAGGAGCAGCAGGAATCAGTCCTCACGACCCTCCCTCCTCCCCTTGGAGTTGCAGTTGTATATAGTTCTTTTCTTTTTTTGTGCTGTCTTTTAGCTATGTCATTTGACTGAGCAAGATGGCACCTTTGGGCGGGAAGGGGACCGCGCATGCATGCCTGCATTCCCAAAGGCTTTCTTTGAAAGCTGGGGAAATGCTCCGCATGGGGGCTCCGTCGGCGCCAACGTCACCCATATGTGAGGACTGATTCCTGCTGCTCCTGGAGAACACCTGTTACAGGTGAGTAACTACTCTTTATGTTCTTATTGATGGAAGTCAAAGCTTCCTGCAACAGTCCTCCTGGCTTAGTTTGTCTTCCTCAAGTTGTCTTATAAAGAAAAATGTCTTCTGGTTTTGATTCAGCTATTCACATTATGACAGAAGAATGCTAGTGGCTTCAAAACTTTGTCTCAAATATAGAAAGATGACCATCACTGATCATCATCAATTTTGTTAGAAACATTTGATGAGGAGCCATGACTCAACCCTTTGTCAGGATAGGAAGGCCTCAGGGGCTATAGCCCTATCAAAGTTTTGAGCCCAGCCCACTGCTGCACTGTGTACATTTTCCTGAGCTCCTACCAACCCCCTTCTTAACAACAGTGGTCAACATTGAAATCGTTACTGACTTTAAAAGGCCCTAATCTGTAGTATCTTGGTGAGCTGAACATGAATATAACATTAAAAAAATTGTATTGGCTCTCGTTTTGAAGATATTACATGCAGTTCATTTTTGACGTTTCACCATGTAAATTTATCCAGTAGGACATCAACATTCCAAATAAGCCTTGAATGATGTAATATTGCATCACATTGCATAATACCAGCAGTCCGGAAGGTGTCTGGGGACTCCTCTTCCTCAGTCTCCCATGCCGATTCCTCCGAGGAGGAATCGAGTGGCTCCGAGTGGGTGGGCACCGACGCCATCCGCCCCGACGCCTAGGGTACCGGTGTCGACGACCTCGGTCCTGAACGGGAGGCCGAGGACGACCTCGGCTGAGGATCGACTCAAGTTCGCATGGTCTCGAGGATAGGCTCGGCCTCCGGGGTCGACTTGGACGTCGAGGTCCCGGTGGTCGGGGCAGAAGCGCCCGTGAGGCCGGCAATCAGCACCCGCTGCTGCTCCATGAAGGCAGACAATCTGCTCTCCAAGGCCATCAACCTGAGTCCAAGCTCAAGAGACCCAGCAGCCTCCAACTCGTGCCCCGACGGCGTCGGGCCCGACGTCGGCTCCCCCGAAGGAGAGTCCACGAGGACTACAGTACTCACGTGACTCGGGGCCTCCGACTCTACACGAGGATGCTTTGCAGGCCTCTCCAACTCCGAAGACCCGGGACAGCGATCGGGGCTATGCGACCTGGCCCTCGAAGGGCCAAGAGCGTCCACCGATGCCGCCCTCGTGGGTTTCTTCTTCCTTCGGTGCTCCCTCGAGGGGGACTCCCTCTCAGAGGAACCCCGAAGATGCTCGGGGTCAAACTCCCGAGACGTCGAGGCCTCTGACGAAGTCCGGACCCGTCCAGATACAGAGTCGGAGAAGATCCTCTCATGCTGGTGCTGACGGCTCTTCAATGCCTTCGAGGACATTTTGCCACAGGGACTACAGACCTTAGGATCGTGGTCAGGCCCCAGGCACCGGAGGCAGCAGTCATGTGTGTCGGTGAGAGACATCAGTTTCTTGCACCGATCACACTTCTTACAGCCACTGGCAGCCATCGGGGGAAAAAGGGCCCCTGCAAGATCAAAAAATCGGGCTTCCAGGGAAAAGAAAATTTGGCGCGAACGCAGTCTCTATGGACAAAAAACGAAAAAAAGATCCGGGCTCAGCACCGGTGTACCGAGTCCAGGCGGGAAAGGGAGCCGATATTGAACCGAAGAAAAAACTCGTCTCAACGCAGGAAAATCCACTTTTTCCACGGGTGACAAGGACACATGTCCGTAGGGCACCGCGGAAAAAAGAAGACTGAGCAAGATGGCACCTTTGGACGGGAAGGGGACCGTGCATGCGTGCCTGCATTCCCAAAGGCTTTCTTTGAAAGCTGGGGAAATCTCCGCATGGGGGCTCCGTCGGCGCCGACGTCACCCATATGTGAGGATTGACTTCCTGCTTGGTCCTGGAGAACATAATAATATAAGATATGTCATACTGAGTCAGACAAAGATCTATCAAGCCTAGTATCTTCTTTCCAACAGTAGCCAATCCAGGTCACAAATCCTGTCAAGTTCCCAAAAAGGTATACCAATTCCACGTTGCCTATCCTGGGATAAGCAGCGGATTTCCCTGGTCCTCTTCAATACTGTTTTATGGACTTTTTCTCCAGGAACTTGTCCAAATCGCTTTAAACCCAGCTGCATTAACAGCTTTTACTGCATCCTCCGGTTAACGAATTCCAGAGTTTGAGTACGTGCTGAATGAAAAAATATTTTCTCCTATTCGTCTTAAGTAGGCTACACTGTAGCATTACTGCATGTCCCCTATTCTTTCTACTTTTTGAAGGAGTAAACAACCGATCTATGTTTATCCATTCCAGTCCATTCATTACACAGGTACACTACCAAAAAACTGCCTCCAGTTTTGCAACTGATTCCTATAGATTTTGGGGTGCTGAATCCAGGAAAAATAGCCAAAATGTTCCATCACGTCACGTTTTCTTGCAAAATTAGATTTCTTACCCATATAAGGGATGTTTACATAATTTCTTTTTAGCCGACTGCAGTTTATTTTCTTGGCCCAAAATAGAGGTTGTAATGGTTAACTAACTAGAAACACTCCCTCATGATATTTTAGAGTGTTTTGTATTCATTTTATACATTAACAGGACAATTGGGAGGCGGGGGGCTAAATCCAGTACTCGCGCTGGCGCATGTTCTTTCCTGTTCGCCTCGTTCGCACGCGAGCTAGCTCAAACAAGGTGTTTTCGACATGAACGTTCCTGTCAAATTTCAGTTTCTTGCAAGTTCATTATTACCTTTTGTTTGCTCAGTCGTAATCCAGCTTTATTCCGAAGTGGTTCACTACAGTTGTAGTTTGCAGTGCTGTGTATTTGTGATGGCTCACAGAGCCAGAGGTTGCGTCAACTCTCCGGACAGTTTTTGTTTTATTTGTGGGGAATATACCGTGAAAAAGCGGCAGAGGAACATTTCTGCATTTATTAAAAAAGGATATTTCGCCTATTTCGGTTTGAAGTTAGGCGATCAAGACAAACCGTGGGCTCCTCACAAAGTGTGCAAGACATGTGAGGAAGATCTACGCTTATGGATGAAAGGTAAAAAACAAGCATTTCGTTTCGGAATACCTATGATGTGGCGTGAACAAAGAGACCACAGCAGTGACTGCTATTTTTGCTCTTGCATTGTGAAGGGATACAACTTAAAAAATAAGAACGTAATAATTTACCCCAACCTTCCCTCAGCAATTAGGCCTATGCCTCATAGCAACGAAGTACCTGTGCCTGAACCACCAAAATCTTTGGATCATATTTGTGTGGACGGTTCTGATCATGATGAGACTCATCAGATGGCTTTTCCCGATGAGTCCGGTACTTCCGAGTTTGAAACTGAACCAGATCCGAAACCTGAACTTTTCTCTCAAGCTGAATTGAATGATTTAGTCCGGGAATTAGGACTCCCAAAAGATGCTGCCCAACTGCTAGGTTCTCGGCTTAAACAGAAAAATCTATTGTCACCAGGAACAACTTTTTATTGGTACCGCAACCGCGAGACACAATTTTTGAAGTATTTCAGCAAAGAGGAAGATTTGGTATTTTGCAACGATATATACGGAGTGATGGAAAAGTTTAAACTCAAGTATGATCCTGCTGAATGGCGGCTGTTCATTGATGCATCAAAAGACAGCATAAAAGGTGTTCTTCTTCATAATGGCAACACATTCGCTTCAGTTCCTATTGCTCACTCTGTTATTCTCCAAAAAAAATACGAGAATTTGGCCCTGATTCTTCAGAAGATTCGTTATGATGAGCATAAGTGGATGATTTGTGGAGACTTTAAAATTCTATCCATGCTATTAGGGCAGCAATCCGGTTTCACCAAATATCCCTGCTTCCTTTGCTTGTGGGATAGCCGGGCCCGCGACCTACACTGGGGGAAAAAAGACTGGCCAATTCGGGAGTATTTGAGACCCGGTGAGAAAAATGTTCTTCATGAGAGCTTGGTACCTCGTGATAAAATTCTATTACCACCTCTCCACATTAAGTTGGGTCTCATTAAGCAATTCATCAAGTCCCTTCCAAAAGATGGTGAGTGCTTTCGGTACCTTCGCTCAAAGTTCCCCCGACTTTCTGAAGCAAAGCTAAAGGAAGGAGTGTTTGTTGGCCCTGATATAAGGAAACTCATTTCAGATGGAGCATTCGCTGAAACGATGTCTGAGAAGGAAAAAGAAGCCTGGGATTCCTTCAAGGATGTTGTTCTCAACTTCTTGGGGAACAGGCGGGATGAGAACTATAAGGATATTGTTGCCAGGATGCTCAATGCCTTCAAAGAACAAGGCTGTAACATGAGCCTGAAAGTCCATTTCTTGCACTCCCATGTGAACTACTTTCCCGAAAACCTGGGGGCGTACAGTGAAGAACAAGGTGAAAGGTTTCACCAGGACATCAAGGACGCAGAGAGAAGGTACCAAGGAAGATGGAACACCACTATGATGGCTGATTTCTGCTGGTTGCTGCTGCGGGAAACCCCAGATGAAAAATACGCCAAGCAGCGCACCAAGTGAAGCATTCGGGGGAAGAAGAAACGGGCCCACCAGGAGATTGATTGACCCAAGAATGACTTTAAAATCTAAACTGTGTTGACAAATATCGTGTTTTTACTAAACTTTGAAATAAAAATTTGCTAGTTATTACCACAGTGTCGGATGTCGTTTATTAGAATTTTATTTTCACACCATCGGGTGTTTGTCTTCATGTATTGCAATGGTGCGGTTTGCAGTTTCTATTCTTACATACATCCCTGTACAACATTTTTTGCACATTTCTTTGCTTTGCTTTGTGTCTAACCTCGCTCTTATATGCTCAATGTTTGTGCACATGTATGTGGCTGTTTTAAGTGCAGACAATTTTGCTACCATCACAGTGTGTTTTGTTGACATTACTCTATTCTTATATGCTGCCTTGTTACAATTTTCTTTATTCTTATTTGAATAACTACTAAACAATTAGTATAAAGAATTCATCCAAGAAACTTTTATCTCGATTGCACTCAATCTGAAACGTTCACCTGAAACTGCTAACCCAATGTAGCAAAAAATCTGTACGTGATGGAGCAAATTGGTTACCAGATTTGGATTCAGCGCACCAAAACACGTAAAAATCAATCGAAACATTAGAGGCAGTTTAAAAAAGAATTTTTTTAGTGTACCTGGGTTATTTTATAGACCTCTATCATTTCTCCCCTCAGCCATCTTTTCTCCAACTTGAAGAGCCCAAACCTTCCAAGCCTTTCCTCACAGAAGTATCCTTCCAACCCCTTTACTGCTTTGGTGGCTCTTCTCTGTAGCTTTTCAAATTCTGCTATATCCTTTTTAAGATATGGCAACCATAACTGCACATTATAGTCAAGCTGTAGTCGCACCATGGAATGATACAGAGGCACTATAATTTTCTTGGTTTTATTTTCCATTCCTTTTCATACGATTCCTAACACTCTATTTTTTTTTTTCTTGGCCAGCGCTGCACACTGGGCAGAGGGTTTCAACATATTATCCTTGATGCCTCAAATCCTTTTCCTGGGTAGTGGTTGCTAATGTGGAACCTTGCATTGTGTAACCTTAGTTTGAGTTGTTCATCCCTATGCGCACAACTTTGCACTCATCCACATTAAATTCCATCTGCCATTTGGACATCCAGTCTTCGAGTTTATCAAGGTCCTCTTGCAATTTTTCACAATCCTTTTGTGTTTTAACAACTTTGAATAATTTTGTGTCATCAACAAATTTGATTACCTCACTTCTTATTCCCATTTCTAGATCATTTATGAATATGTTAAAAAGCAGCGGGCCCAGCACTGATCCCTGGGGTACTCCACTATTCACCTTGTTCCATTGATAAAATTGGCCATTTATCTGTGTTTTCAGTCTTTTAACTAGTTCCTGGATCCACAGTACTACACTGTGTCCTATCCATTGACTTTTTCATTTCCCCAAGAGTCTCTCATGATGGACCTTGGCAAAGGCTTTCTGAAATCCAGATACACTATAAGCAGCCGGTTTACCTTTATCTACCTGTTTTTTCACACCTTCAAAAAATAACAGATTAGTGAGATAAGACTTTCCTTAGCTAAATCCATGTTGGCTTGGTTTTATTAAACCACAACTATTTATATGTTCAGTAATTTTATTCTTTATAATGGTTTCTACAGTTTTACCCGGTACTGATGTCAGGCTCACCAATCTGTAGTTTCCCAGATCATCCCTGAAATCCTTTTTAAAAATTGGCATTACATTGGCCATTCTCCAATCTTCATACACTACAAATGATTTTACTGATAGTTCAATGAAAAATAACATTTTCAATTGATTCAAGATATGAAGAGGGAGAACTATTAGGAGAAAAACAACTTCTAAGGTGCAAACTAACACCCCTCCCCCCCCCCCCCGGACCCCAACAGCAGAAAAAGCTGCCAAGAGAAGTTCTATGATCATCTATGATCAATTGAGGAGCTGCTGCAACTCCTGGAAACAAACAGCCACTCTGTCTCAAAGATAGAAAATAAACTGAGCATAGTATGCAGTTGCAGGAGTAAGAGAACTACTGCTCATACACAGAATTGTTTTCAATATTTTCTGTAAAGCTCTGGAAAACATTACTGCTATTTAGTGCCAACTGGATGTAACCCATGTGTGTGACTATTGATTCACATTTTCTTTGGAAAATGCTATAAACCAGTAGGGTAACCGGAGGCATAGGAAGAAAAAATGTATTAGGTGGCAGTCAAGGGGCACACAGCATTCCAACTTATAAAACCCAGAACTCATCCTATCACCAAACCACTACCTCTCTATCATGCTCCAAATCTCTCCAAATCAATAAGGACAATTGTATAGAAGTAAGCCTGTGTGTTTAGATACATTACAGCTAAAACAGTATGAAAGAGCATGGGCTTCTTTCACCAAGTCAGCAATCAGAATGAGTAAGATGGGAAACTTGATTTATTTATATTTAGCTCACTCCTTTCCAGAAGTAATCCAAAATGAGTTACATTCAGGTATATCAAGTATTTCTCTGTTCCAAGAGAGCTTACAAGCTTGTTTTTATCTGAGGCAATGGAGGGTTAAGTGACTTGCCCAAGGCCATAAGGAGCGTCAGTGAGATTTGAACCCTGGGTTCCCTTTGATACACAAAAAAATTCATTTTCATATTACTTTGATGGATGCAAACAAGAAAATGATAATATTTCATATCACGGACAAACATTTCACTGCCCATGGGCTGGCCTCAGCAAGAATCTACATTATGCAAAGGCTACCTTGAAGCAGTGGGCAGACCAAAAGGTTCTGCCTGGTCTGCCTTTTGCCAGAGACACAGTTTCCAGGTCAGTACAGTATTCCTCATTTTGTCTTGTTGGTTCTTGACCTGCCGACTTGGGTACAAAGGTGATTTAAGGTTTTCCAAAAGGACTATTCCTCCTCCTCCCCTGCAGTTGTTTTAATACCCATGGCTAATCCAAGCAACAAGCTCTCCGAGTTGTGCCAGCCACATCTGCTCAGTCAGTCACACCACAATTTAGTTAGTTGGTTAAACACTTTTTTTTTTAAATACCGCTTTTTCAATAAGTCAAAGCAGTTTACAATAAACTCTGCAAACTGGACAACATATGCATCACGTGAGCCTTACATAAAACTAGAGGCAACTTGTGGCGTTTATTTCTTCTGTTGTCAGGAAGTTTCCAGACAACTTCAGACTTTTTCTACCACAGTGACAGTACAGAGGCTGGCTAGTGTTCTACTTCCCACTTCCTCTGTTTGCCTCATCCGTGCTAGTTTATTTTGCTGTGAAAGCTTACACGGCACTTTACCTTTCCAGGAAGGCTGCAATACATGCATCTTAGTATGAATATATAAACAGAAGCATCAGAATGTTGCGATGAAAAAGCTTTAGGACAGTGCTGCAACTAGCAGAATAAAGAGTTTTATTGTCTACCCATCCACTTACACGTCCCAGTCCCCCCACCCCACTCATACTTTCTCCATGCCTCGATTGATTTTATATGCCCCCTGAAAATAGAGATGAAGCTTGTAGATAGAGTATTATATGTCCTAAATCCACCATCGCATTGTTAGCTAGGACTGCATCCTTGATTTAAAGTTGCAGTAAAAAGTTGCAAACTTCTACCACTGTACTGGAATGTTTGGAACAATGGTACCGGCTTTGTGGCCTAATCAGCACATTGCTAATCTCTAGTTAAGTCCTATTTTAGGTATAACATACTCAAAATTAGTTCAGGAAAATGTTAAACTGTGGTATTAATATTTCATGGCTAAGTAGTCTTGATTTTATTTGCTTCACGACTACAAGAACAGCCACAAGGGGGTGCTATAGGAGAAGGAGTACAATACACACAGGCAACAGGAGGCTGAAGCTTTTCTGTTACTTTTTTTTTAATCTAAGGATTCTAACACATTGCCCAATAGCTAATGGCTTTATTACAGTCACACATGGCTCTTTTGTAAGTTATATTATTAATCTTTATATAGCACAGAATCATAAAAAAATATCTAAAGTGGCATTTACAAGGTCATGGTTAATAAGTAAAACTATAGCATATGATCCTTCATTTGTTGCGTTTCCACAGCTCACTAAAAGTAAAATGGACTAACTAAACCTTAATAAAAATATTCCAATTTTAACAGTTCTTTAATTTAGCAACAGTAAATGCAGCAGCTTTGATCTCACTGCATATATGACATGGCTCAGCAGCTGTAAGTTTGCAAGTGGATCCATGGCTTAAAAACCCAGGTTCAATACTAACATCTAAATGGTAACAAATCAGCTTTTCATGCAAATTCCTCTTTTTCAGGCCTGGATGCTGAATTTGTGTCAGGTTTCCTAGGTTCAGAGTACTTTTTCAAGTTTTAGGTGTGGTACTGAAAATCTTCCTCTGGCTGTGGGATAGCCAAACCCAAATCTTAGCCTTAAAAACGTATTCAGTTACAGTGAATATTGCTCTGCTAACACCATCTTATACCATTAGCTGTTCGTACTGCATCTAAACAATATAAAAAACTATAGCTGTCTTTCTAAAAGATATGCAACAGCTTCTGGGTGCATCATATAAAAAGTAATTCAAGGAATGCAGACAAAAATATTCTCAACAAATATTATAAAAACAAGCTAGTTTATTATCAATGCCAAATCACATTCAGCACACAAAGCAATTTGCCCACCACCATCCTTTCTGAATGCAAAACTTCAACAGGAAGAGTTCAAATTATCTTTTCTCAAGACCAGGCCCATTCATATTGCACCATTTAGTTTGCCAACAAGCACCACATCCAAGTGGCCAAGGTGCCATCAAGATGGATAAACTCCTGCTTGTAGAATCAAACAAGTAGGAAAGTTGAAATATATCCTCTAGGCAAACATTGGCATAATTAGCACACTATCTTTCTCACTTCCACGACTTGCTGTCTCTGTGATCCTCAGGGCATATTCAAGCTAGAGACAGAGACACATTAACTAGAAATCTAACATTCATCACCAAAAGGTCACAGTTACCTATTACTACTAGGAAAAAGAGATCACTTCAACATAACACACCTTAATTTGATGCTTACCTCATCCATTTTCATACAGGTGCCAAAATCTGCTAACTTCAGGTGCCCATATTTATCCAAAAGCATATTATCAGGCTTCACATCTCTGTGTATTAAACCCATAGAGTGAATTGCATCAAGAGCAAGGACAACTTCAGCCGTGTAAAATTTCGCCCATTTTTCAGGCATATCATAATTGCTCATAAGGTTTACAAGGTCTCCACCTGGCATATATTCCATCACCATGTACAGGTATCGATCATCTTGAAAGGCACAAAACAGCTGTGAACAGCAGAAAAGAAAATTAGTTTTCTTGAATAATTAAAGCAAATCATTAGGTGATCAAGGGAAACAGATTATATGCATTGATGTTTCAATAAGCTCCATTGTCCCACAACACAAAAACTTACATTAGGTATCTGATCATAACTACAGCAAATATAACTGAAAGAAAAATTAAACTCGCTCCATTAACCGTATTATGCCTTCTGGAAGAGTAGCTTAGTGTTTAGAACAGCAGACTGAGGACCAGCAAAACTAGGGTTTAAATCCTACTGATGCTCTTTGTAACCTTAGGCAAGTCACTTAACTTTCCATTGCCTCTGGTGAAAACAGATTGTAAGCCCTCTAATTAAATAGAAATACCTACTGTACCTGAATCTAACTCACCTCAAACTTCTACTGAAAAGGCATGACCTAAATTGTAATCCTTTCAATAAATCACTGAGGTTATCCCAGTTGTGAAGGACTATAGCAATTCAACAAAATATGATCCTTCTCTAGACAAGTTAGTCAGAAACATGCATAAGCCTGGATTTTGAAGTATTTTTTGACAAAAAAAAGGCAATGTCAGGAAATACTTTTCCACTGAAAGGATGGTGGATGCTTGGAACGCCCTCCCAATGGAAGTGGTGGGGGCAAACACGGTGACGGAATTCAAAATGGCTTGGGACAGACAGTGGATCCCTTTACAGCAACAAGATAAAATCAAAATAAACTGAACCATCTAAATTCTCAACAAATAGGGGTGTCCTACATGGAATGGTGGGTTCACCTCTAAACAAAGACATGGGGAGGGGTGGCCTGCATGGAGCGGCAGGTGCAACTACTTTTGCCATCATACTGGGCAAACTAGATGTACCATATTGGTCTTTATCTGCCATCATTTACTATGTTACTATGACTTGTCACGGATCAGGATTTGGCAAATTTCTACAGAATAAATTCCAGGACCAAGGTTAGCCTTCATACAAAACTTGAACCTAATCGGTTCATCTAATCCAAAGTTATCATGCTTCTGGACAAATGAACTGATGGATCAACTGCTTTTCAGACATGTTGGAAAAAGCAATAAAAGGGAATATTCAGTCTGGAACCAACCAATTAAGCTGTAGGCTAGCACAATGTGATTCCATATTTGAGAGATGTGGGTATATTCTGCAATGCACTCACTAAAAATATATCTAAAATGCCAACAGCAGCTAGGCATAAGAGTGCAGGACAAAACTGGTATTACTACAAAAGTAATATCCAGCTGGGATTCCATTTCAATGTTTTACTTAACAGTGCATCTGGATCTTAAAAACCTTAATAGCAATGCCAGATTATCCGTTTCACACTATTGCCAACTATGTTACTTAGGAAATTTTTCCCCAAAGATTTGAGTCCCCTTTGAGGCTGAGCCTTTTGGCATCTTTCTTTTCCCAAAAAGACTAAGGACAGCTACTCCTCAGAAGAAAGATACTTATTTTAAGATGGTTAGAAAGGGGGAGGGGGTTATAGCAAAAAAGACAAGGAGGCAAAAATCTCAAAGGAAGCTATGTTAAAAGATGAAAAAACAATCTTGCACTTGCAGATGAGAGGGAGAATGTTTTATGGGGTTAAAATGTGTTCACACAGGAAACTATTTTCTTTAAAGAGAGCACAGTTACTTACCTGTAACAGGTGATCTCTGGGAACAGCAGGAATAAGTCTTCACATATGGGTATGTCGGTACCGACGGAGTCTGCGCGGGAACGCTTCCCAGCGTCCAATCAAAGAGCTTTTGGAAGCATCCCACCACGCCTGCGTGCTGCCTTCCCGCCTTTCCCAACTGCCTCTCCTCAGTTGAGTTTTAAAGCTGAGACAAAGAGAGAGAGAGAGAGAGGAAAGGAAAGATAGAGATACAACTCCTGGGGAGGTGGGTGGGTTGTGAAGACTTATTCCTGCTGTTCCCAGAGATCACCTGTTACAGGTAAGTAACTGTGCTATCTCCAGGAACAAGCAGGAATGAGTCTTCACATATGGGGACTCCCAAGCTAAGATGCCTGGAGTCCCAGCATGTCATAGGTTGGAACATGCTATTCCCCACACCACCAGGCATCCTGAGGATGGAGGGTAGGAGTTGAAGAAAGAAAGGTGCTGTGGAACAGCTAACCTAGCATAGGACTGCAGAGAAGGAGTCCATGTGTGGATGATAATTATCATCAATGATATTGAAGAAATATTGCAATATGGACCTCCCCTAACAGGATTACACAGTAGTAAGGAGGTTCATGGGATCTACTGGGGAACCCAGTAGAGGAACCTCAAGGATGACCTCACTGTGAAGTGGAGGTAATAAACCTGTAGGAAAAAAGAGTGGAGGTCAGATTCCTGAAAGGTAAGAGGGGACCCCGGTGAGAACTGGGGTAGTACCAAAAACGGTGGGCCTTCAGCAGAAGGCTTTATGATAAAAGCCGAACTCTTTTGGTGACAGAGTGGCTCACCCTTGGGAGCAAAAAGAGAAGGCCGACCGGATTGTACAAACAGGCACAATCCTTGTGGGAGGAAAAGGTATGGAAACCCCTTGTATCCCAAAAGAAAGGACAAACGCCTGAGGCGTTAGAGCCTGTGATTAGCTGAATATCCGCAATGTCTCTCCTAACTGGGGTCAGCTAGGAGAGATACTGGAACATGGAGAGCTTCAGAGGTACCTAAACCTTAAGGTTATGGTGGAAGTTGTTAACTACCACAAAAGTGGTTGTGAGTGTGGAACCCCAAACATGCTGGATAGCATAGGTATGGGTAAAACCCATCTGTCAGAATCATATAGCTATATGAGCCTCGACAGTCAGGTAGATAAATGCAGGATACCTATCTGCCGATAGTAAATATCTCGACAGATATATATATGTATATATATATATATATATATATATGTATCATATAGTTAGATAGATAGATATATGAGAATATATCTATAGTGAGATATGAAGGGCATAAAATACACACAAAGATAGACATCTGTAAGATGAATGCTACAGATATGAATACATAGGCCTCTATATGGGTGTCTGCAATGAAGCAGAGATATGCCTACAGAATGGTATTCACATAGGAAAATGTGGAGAGGAAAGATTCATCTAATAACAAGAAGGTGGAACCTACTTGAGAAGATATATAGAGAATCTGTTCCCACTGGTTATGAGCTACAGGGATGCTAGGTAGTGAAATAACCAGGACGGTTACGTGAAAAGCAGAGGATGATATCAGTCTGCAGCCAGCAAGTCCCGAGTATTCTAGAACTCTAGCATGGTAAGTGAACAGAAGACGCATAAAAATGAGATACCATGCTGACCTGCTTAAGGGCAAAAAAGGTATCATGCGTTCTTACCATGAGGACGAGCTGCCAGGAGAAGGCCTAGGTCCTTTATTTGAAAAAGGAAAACCTTTCTAGTCATGGGAGACATGACTGAAAAAGCCTTTTCTAACCATCTAGGATAGCTATTGGAGAAAAAAAACCCATGCTCTCTAGCAAGGGCCCATAGTGGAGAGCTTCTCTGTAGAATTGCAGAGAGCATGATGCAGGAGAATGAGGAGATAGAACTGGCTGCTGGAGAGCCAGTACCTATGTCAACTATGCTGCCAAACCCAGGGGAATGGAGATGGCAGAAAGAGAAAACAATCCAAGTCTGTAGTGAAATGACTTCCAAGACAGATAACAGCATTGACTTGGAATCACTACTAAAACTAGACAAAGTTAGTGGAGGACAAATCTGGTTGCTGGTGGACAAGAACCAGTGGTCCAACATTAAGGCTCCTGCATAGGCAGCTACTTGCTAGACAGCAGAAAGAATCTTACTGTTTAAAAACAGACAGAACAGGAGTAGAAAACTCTGGACATGTCTGATGAACTGCCTCAAAGCAAGATTGAAAAAGAGGAGGCAACTCAGAGAGGAAAACTCCGCACTGGAAAAGTAACAAAACTAGAGAGGCTGAAGAAAAAGCCCTCCAGTGAAGCAATACCGCTCTTACAGAGGAAAAGCTTGGTAAGAAGGTAAAGAGAATGGAGCTGAAGAAGACTTACAAAGTAGTGAGTCTATAGAAAGGAAAAAAGACATGCTGGCACAGGAACTATCGTTTGATAGTGGTTAGACCTCTTTCCCTAGCAGGAAGAAGAGGAGAACCCTGTGCCCTATAGGCATGAACATCCTGACAGCTCATAGAACATAGAAAAAATGGATGTCTTTTGGGAAGAGATCCATGTCTAGGGTTTAGAATGAGAGCAGTGGATTGCCTATATTGAGAAGAAGCAACTGCAGATTCTAACCCTCAGAGTCACAAGCATCTGATGAAGATTGATCAGAAACCCTGCAGTTGCTGGGTTTGCTGAGCCTGGTGAGAGGTTGAATTCTGCAGACCAGGACGATGCTTCCCCTGTTTGGGAACATCTGCATGATGGGCATATGATGCATAAAACCTTCTTCTCCTATGGGAAGAAGGTTTGGCAGGACATTTCCTACCTACTGGGACAGAAGAAGGTGCAGAACAGCCCTTATGAACAGGTAAGTCAGTGGACAACTGAGTAACCAGACATAAAGACTCCTTGTTGAAATAACTGTCTCCAGTACAAGGAGTATGTTCCAGTCTTTGCTGTGCCCATTTGTCTAAGTCTGAAGCCTGGAGCCAGGCTCTACGTCGTGCCCCTATAGATATAGCAGAAATCCTGCTAGCAGACTCAAAAGAGTCTAGGGAAGCACAAGTAAGAAAGCAAGAGATACTCTGGAGATGCTTAAGCAGTGAAGAATAGCCTGCACTCTTGGACTCTGGAAGAGGAGGAGTCAAAAGATGTAATTGCTTTGTGACCTCCTCAAGAGATAGACTCATATAAAAAATATATGAGAGAATTCTTGCAGAAAGCATAGATGTCTGGAAGGTTTGACGTCCAAAGGCATCTAGTGTCTTAGACTCACGACCTGGCGGATAAGAAGAGTGCTTTTTCTTACTCTTTACCCGCCTCATTGCTGATTTCACTACTATGGAATGATGAGGAAGTTGAGTCTTTTGAAACCCTGGAGAGGGGGGCACCTGATATAAGAGATCAGTTGCTCTGGAAGGTGGGGTACCTTTAAAGGTGCTTCCCACATTCCTAGAAGGAGATCCTGCAAGGAATGATGCAAAGGAAGCATTATGTTCTCCTTTGCTTAGGTAGAAACAGAGCCTTGTGCAGGATCATGTCCAGGGACAGGAATGGCAAGGGATCTTGCTATATCCAGGAGGAAACTCTGAAAAGAGGGATCCCCAACAGGAATCTCCCTTGGACAGGTTAGATCTGAAGAAGTAGCCTGAGCACCGAAAGAGCTATCCAAATATATAGGAATAGAAGATCCCGCACGGTGCAGTGTGGAATGCTTAAGGGATGGTCGCCGGTACTGGCTGTCAGGAGCAGTGACTGTCATTACCACATTGTCCATGCCAGGTTTTGACTCCAAGCTTGGTATAGAAGGGAGCGATCCTGTTGGAAGAAGCATGGTAGGAGTTGGCCACGATGCTACTGTGGATGCCGGTACCGATGCTAATACCGGTACCGATGTCGGAGCCGAACCCGACACAGACATTGGAGCAGCCTTTGGCAGTTCAATCGGTACCGAGGTAACTGAAAACCTCCGGTCGCTATCCTCAGTACCGAGTCTCCGGTATCGATTGGTGTCGGTACCAAATGGAAATTACACTAACCTGGTAATTGTAGTTCCTGTAGGATCCAGTTTAGTCCTCCACAATCGGGTACTGCCCCTCTCACTGCAGCCTGTAGACTGGACCAATCAAATCTTCTGTAGTACATATCCAGCAGGAGCTCCCAGAAGCCCCCCAGTGTACTAGTAACAAAGCATACTGAACGAAGCAACACATCAGATTATTATCAGATTAACATTAAACCTTGTACTTCCCCCCCTGGAATAACCAACTCCCTCCCCAAACGAGGAAGTCAGAACACTGCACGGCGCCGGAATCGACGCCCTAAATTGACACAGAGCTCCCCCCAGGTACTAAGGAGCTTACGGAACCCCAAAAGAAAGGGAAGAGCCATAGCTATAAGCACGACTGCCGCTAAGGTCCGAACGGGACGCAAAACTATCTTAGAATCTCCCGCTCGGGATAGCGCGCCGCAAGATCATGCAGATATTCGGGAGGGAAGGAGGACTAAACTGGATCCTACAGGAACTACAATTACCAGGTTAGTGTAATTTCCATTTCCTGTGCGGATATCCAGTTTAGTCCTCCACAATCGGGATGTAACAGAGCAGTTAAGACCGGGCGGGACCTTGTAGGCCGGCGCGCAAAACCGCCGAACCAAAACAGGAATCCCGAGCCGCTGACACATCCAAGCGATAGTGCCTGCTGAAAGCATGCAGAGACGACCAAGTGGCCGCTCTACAGATCTCCGCTGGTGGAACCAGACCATGCTCCGCCCAAGAGGCCGCCTGAGCCCTAGTAGAATGAGCCCGGAGCCCCTCCGGAACCGGCCGCCGCTGCAACAGATACGCGGAGGCGATCGCTTCTTTAAGCCATCGAGCAATGGAGGCCTTAGCCGCCGCCTCCCCTTTCCGTGCACCCCCAAAGAGCACAAAAAGCCGATCAGTCTTCCGAAATGACTCGGTAGACTGTAAATACCGACGCAGCGTGCGGCCCACATCAAGCCGGTGAAGCCCCTTGTCCACCGACTCGACCGAGTCCGCCGAAATCACTGGTAGAAATACTGCCTGAATCAGGTGAAAAGGAGACACCACCTTTGGCAGGAAGGAGGGAACCGGACGGAGCACAACCCGCTCCGCAGAAAAAGACAAGAAAGGTTCTCGGCATGACAAGGCCTGTAGATCCGAGATGCGCCGTGCCGAGCAAATGGCTACCAGAAAAAACCGTCGTCAACGTGAGATCCTTCAAGGATGCCCTCCGCAAGGGCTCAAAGGGTTCCCGAGCCAGGGCCCGCAGAACTAAATTCAAATCCCACGGAGGAATCACCGCTCTGCGGGAAGGCCGCAAATGAAACACGGCGGTCAAGAAACGCCGCACATCCGCATGAGCGCCAAGAAGGCGGCCCAAAACCTTGCCTCTATAGCAAGAGAGCGCGGCCAACTGGACCTTCAGGGAACTGGCCGCGAGACCCTTCTCGAAGCCATCCTGCAGAAAGCTGAGCACGACGGGCACCGAGACCGTCGCCGCCCGAACTCCACGCCGGGAGCACCAGTCCTCAAAAATTCTCCAAATTCGAACATAAGTAAGAGAAGTGGACGACTTTCTTGCCCGCAGTAAGGTGGAAATCACCGCGGGCGAATAACCCTTCTTTTTCAGCCGAGCCCTCTCAATGGCCAAACCGTAAGCGAGAACCGAGCCACCTGGGGCATCCGCAAGGGGCCCTGAAGAAGAAGATCCGGTAGCGCCGGAAGGCGCCACGGCACGCCGTCTCGAAGCCGAACGAGGTCGGCATACCAGGGCCTCCGGGGCCAATCCGGAGCCACCAGCAGCACCCGGCCCTGATGGCCCTCGATGCGCTGGACGACCCGACCGATCAGGGCCCACGGGGGGAAAACGTACAGCATCCCGGACGTCGGCCACGGCTGAATGAGAGCGTCGAGTCCTTCGGACATCCGCTCCCGCCGTCTGCTGAAGAAGCGACTTGTCTTGGCCGACTGGAAGGTCGCCATGAGATCCATGATGGGCGGACCCCACCGCCGAACTATCTGCGCATACACCTGAGGATTTAACTCCCACTCTCCGGGGTCCACCCGCACTCTGCTGAGAAAGTCGGCCTGGACATTGTCCGCGCCTGCAATGTGCGCCGCCGAGATCGCCGGCAGCCGAGTCTGCACCCAGCTGAACAAGGCCGTCGCTTCGGTTTCCAGGGCCACACTCCCTGTGCCCCCTTGGCGATTGATGTACGCCACCGTGGTCGCATTGTCCGACCAGACTCGGACCGCCCGGCCCAGGAGCAGAGGTTCCAGGGCCATCAGGGCTAGTCGGACCGCCCGAAGCTCGAGGCGGTTGATCGACCAAGACGCTTCCTGCGAGGACCACACCCCCTGCGTGAAGCGGGTCTCGCAGTGTGCTCCCCAGCCGACTAGGCTCGCATCCGTAGTGAGGGGGACCCACAGAGGAGGCTCCAAGGGAATTCCCCGCGTCAGGTTCTCGGAGGAGAGCCACCACCGAAGCGACCGCCGCACTGCCTTCGGGCAGGGCAGTCTCTTGTGCAAGGAATCGCACTGGTTGGACCAGCGACGAAGGAGCGCCCTCTGTAGCGGGCGCATGTGGAACCGCGCCCACGGAACCACCTCTAAGGTCGCCGCCATCGTTCCGAGAAGCCGTAGGTACCACCACGCCGACGGAGCGGGCATCCCCCGAAATAGTCGGACAAGAGCCCGCAACGTCAGGACGCGGCGCTCGGGAAGGCACACCAGCCCCCGAGCAGTGTCGAAGCGCACCCCCAGATACTCCAGGTCCTGCGAGGGCCGCAGACAACTCTTTCTTTCGTTCACCACCCAGCCGAGGGATCGCAGCAGAGCTACCACCCTGCTCGTGACCCGCAGGCACTCTCGACCGGATTTTGCTCGTATCAACCAGTCGTCCAGGTAAGGATGGACCAAAATGCCCTCCTTGCGCAAGGCCGCCGCAACCACCACCATCACCTTTGTGAAAGTGCGCGGGGCCGTAGCCAAGCCGAACGGCATGGCCCGGAACTGAAAGTGGCCCCACGGGAACGCGAAGCGGAGAAACCGCTGATGGGCTGGGTGTATCGGAATGTGCAGATAGGCCTCGGTAAGATCGAGGGACGTCAAAAACTCCCCCTTTCGCACCGCTACAATGACTGACCGCAGGGTTTCCATGCGGAAATGCGGCACTCTGAGCGCGCGATTCACGCCTTTGAGATCCAAAATCGGACGCAGAGAGTCGCCCTTTTTGGGTACCACAAAATAGATGGAGTAGCGACCAGCGCCTCTTTCCAAGGGAGGCACTGGAACCACCGCTCCCAGCGCTAACAATCGAGCCAGGGTCACGCGGATGTCCCTCGTCTTTTGCTCGCCCCTGCTGGGAGACAGAACAAAGGAATCTGGAAGTGGGAACGCAAATTCCAGAGCGTAACCCTCCTCTATAATTTGTAGCACCCAGCGATCCGACGTTATTTGGGCCCAAGAGGAAAGAAAGTCGCGCAAGCGACCGCCGACAAGCGGTCCTCCCTCCAGAGCCTGCCTGGCGTCATTGTGGCTTGCGTCCAAAGGAAGAACCCGATGAAGAGCCGGCTGCGGAGAAGCCTCTGCCGGCTCCCCTGAAAGCCCGAAATCCTTGGCTACGGGCTCCAAACCGGCCCCGCTGCGAGGACCACTGGCGGGAGGGCCGAAACCTGCGCTGATCCCGAAAGGATCCCCGCGCCGACGAGGTGGACCGGTTGGACCTTGGTTTATCCTCCGGAAGCCGGCCCCCTTGGGACTCACCGAGATCCTTTACCAATTTCTCGAGAGCCTCCCCAAATAATAATCTGCCCTTAAACGGCAGCTTACTGAGGCGGGCCTTAGAAGAACTGTCCGCCGCCCAGCTGCGCAACCAGAGGGACCGGCGCGCTGCTACCGCGGATGCCATACTGCTAGCCAACGCGCGGATCAAATCATAAAACAGATCCGCCAGGTAAGCCGAGCCGGACTCCAGCCGGGTCACCTCCACCAGACCCTGCTGGTCTAGTCCGGGGCTCGAGCGCAGTTGCTGTGACCACCGCAGACACGACCGAGCCACCCAAGCCCCACAGATAGAGGCCTGCAATGACACGGCATCCGTATCGAAGGTTTGCTTGAGCAAGTTATCAACCTTCTTATCCTGCCCGTCCTTGAGGGCCGCCGCCCCCTCAACCGGGATGGTGGTTTTCTTGGTCACTGCGGAGACCGCAGCATCCACCCGGGGGGACCTGAACAAGTCCCTGTCCTTGTCAGCAAGAGGATAAAGCCGATTCATGGTCCGAATCCCCTTCAAACCGGATTCCGGGTGCTCCCACTCCGCCTGGATCATCTGATCCACCACGCGGTGGACGGGAAAAACCACCTGGGCATCCCTGACTGCTTGAATCAGAGGATCCTCAAGACCCTCCTCCTCCAGGGACCGCACCGCCGAAAGGTTTAGCGCCTGAAGGGACTCCGTGACCAAAGGAACCAGCTCGTCCCTACGGAACACTCGAATGACCCGAGCCTGATCTTCCGGCCCAGGGATCTCCCCATCCTCCAAATCCTCCGCTTCAGTCTCAGGATCGCCCTCTGCCTCGGAATCCAGGAGACCCAGGGCGTCCTGCTCTTGTCCCCCCAACCGAAGCCGCTTGCCCCCGGGCGGTGAGGGACACTGAGCCGCCCCCAAGGACCCCGAGGGGAGGGAGGGGGGCCAGACAGCCGGCAACTGTCCGGACCTGCTCAGGCGAAATGCCTGATGCATGAGGAGTACAAAATCAGGGGAGAAGTCCATAGTTGAGGCAGCAACAGCCGCCTGCTGGAGCGCAGCCACTGAACCGCTGGCCGGAGGAACCGAGCCAGACTGAGGGATGCTTGGAGAAAGAACGCTGTCCCCGGAAGTAGAAGCATCCCCAGGGGTAGCCTGTTCCTGAACATTCACAGATTGCTCTAACTCAGAGGGCACTGCAGCACAGCCCCTGCAGATGCCAGAGTCAGTCCCTGCCGTCCTGCGGGACCCACAAATCACACACTGGGGCTTGGAAGCCATCCCAAGGCCACCTCTGCCCAGGGGAATAGAATAAGACAGCCACAGGAAAGCCCACACCACCTGGGCAATCCTATGCAAATCAGCCCCGATTTAAAAGTAACTTAACTTTTTTTTTTTTTTTTTTTACAAGAAACAAAATATATCCCAGGATCCCTGGGGGGCCCTGAGCAAAATCGCCAGAAAGAGGAACCCCAAAAACGCTAGGGGAACCTGTGCACAGCGATCAAAAATGCCTGGAAAAGCACTTTTAAAATCCAAAATGGCCGCCGCACTTTTTCACCCGCGGTAAAAAACGGCGCGAAAATATAAAAACCACCAAATAATATGGAAAACAAATAAAACGACCCTCTAATACAGGGCACACGAGCAGATTGAATAAAAACTGCCAAATGGGCTCAGGAGAGCCTACAGAAACGCTGGCATCCCAGACAGAGCATTGCACACAAGAAAGAAAAAATGAAATGCAAACTCCTACCAGCTCAGGAACAGAAGATTCAGCCACAATCTCCCAGTACCAGGCACTGCCTTATAGGTATGACAATTCCCCGTCCTGTCTAGGGGAAGCTCACCCAGGGCTGATAAAATGTGCTAGGCAGGCAACAGCAGCCAGCAGGTCTGACTTTCTCCTAGTCTCCTGTGGCACAGCTCCAGGGAGACAGGCTTCTTTTGTCTTTCTTATTTTTAAAGGCACAGCTAGCTACCAAAAACAAAAATAGTAGAGAAATGCCCCAAAACAAACCCTAAAAACAACTAACTAGTGTTGCTCCTGCAAAGGTCACTAAGTGTGCCCAGAGGACACACTTTTACGTCTACACACTGCAACGAGACTGGACACACTGGGGGGCTTCTGGGAGCTCCTGCTGGATATGTACTACAGAAGATTTGATTGGTCCAGTCTACAGGCTGCAGTGAGAGGGGCAGTACCCGATTGTGGAGGACTAAACTGGATATCCGCACAGGAACGTGTGTTGGTACCCAGTCCTCCAGACTAGAGATCGATTCCAGACTCGGCATCGAGGGCAAAGAGCCTGATGAGCGAAGCATGGAAGGCACTGAACGTAAGGGTAATGTGGACATCGGTACCGACTTCGGTACCGTGTCTGATACCGGTGGAAGAAGGCCAACTGGCGGCAACTCAAACGGCCTCGGGGGAACCGCAAGTTGTGGATCCGAAGTATTGGAACCGAGCCTTGGGTACCGCCCGAAGCCAGTACCAAGGCGAGTCGGTACCCAGTCCTCCAGACTGGAGATCGATTCGAGACTCGGCATCGAGGGTAGCGAGGCTATCGATGCACATCTGGAGGGTACCATCGGTGGTAGAATTGGCACTGGTACCGATAATGGAAAGTCAGTCTGGAGGGTATCCACCGGTCCCAAAGGTACCGAGGACGCCAGATGACCATCCCTGGTGAGGAGTGTATCATCCAACACCAGTGCCGATGCCGGGGTATCGGTACCGCTCGAAGCGGATGCCACCACCAGGAACAACCTGAAACCCCTCAAAGGCTTTGGAGACCAAAGACTCCCGCCAGGGTTTTGAAGCCAGTGGGCCTTCGAGGGCAAGGCCGGAGCCGTCTACATGCTGTGCATGGGACCTACCACTCGAGGGCTGGCTAGTCTTAACAGACTGTTTGAGGGTTACCTGATCCTGTGTAGAAGAAGAAAGGGACGGTGCCCTGACGTCGGAGGGAAACAGTGTATCGAGGGAATCTCGATGTTGAAAACCTCTTCTCACAAAACTGTTGCCTGATGGCTCCGGAGGAAAAAGGTCAGGACCCAAGCAGGTTAGACACCGATATTGAGGGTCTAAAAATAAAGTTGTACCGCCACAGTCTGAACATTTCTTGGAGGAAGTGGCTGGCGGTTCCATGAAGGAAAAAGGAGGCCTGAAAGGCCTGAGAAATCTTGAAACACTATGAAGAAAAAATATCTCTTGAAAAAGGAGATTTCACAGGAAAAGAAAAGAAAACACCGGCGATACCAGTGACGTCGGGGAGACAGCCGCGACCACAAGAAAACTAAAGAAATAAAACAAGAATTTTCTGCGGTGACAGGAGGACGTCCTGCCTGCTCCGCAGAAAAATGAAAACTGAGGAGAGGCAGTTGGGAAAGGCGGGAAGGCAGCACGCAGGCGTGGTAGGATGCTTCCAAAAGCTCTTTGATTGGACGCTGGGAAGCGTTCCCGCGCAGACTCCGTCGGTACCGACGTACCCATATGTGAAGACTCATTCCTGCTTGTTCCTGGAGATGCTGATAATATTTAGAAGTATGGATGAGGAATTTATTATACATAATAAATACCTAACCTAAACATTTTACTTTTTTTTTTAAAATAGGGCCAGCAGCTTTTCCCTGGTCCCTTGGACTTGCAGCACAAGCAGAACCTGCCACAACTATGGGCTAGAATCCCATGAGCAATCATTTGTAGCTACCATACCCAGGGTTTTCCTCCCAAAACCTCCAGCGTCTATAACCCAGTTAGCATAGCAACAGACCCCAGAAGAGAGCTAAAAATCACATCTCCCTTCATAACCCAGTGAAAATGCACTGTGAGTCCTACTCATTTATGTCCTTTGGGAGGCTCTGGACTCCATTTGTTCAGAATCCCCAACCCTGTCCAGCTCAAGGAACAAGAGTTGGATCTGGAATCATAGCCAAGTCTCCCACATAGCCAGGCACAATATTCTCACTCGTTTATTTGACAATATGAAATACTTAGTATGTGCTTATATTGGTTTGGCATGCAAGCCTTTATGCTGGTATATTTATTTTTTATGTACTCTGCCTTGAACCTCTTCAGGGGACTAAGCAGAATATAAATTCCAAAATTAGATTTGAACTTACTATTTTCTCTTTGATGGAATTCTAAGCTGCTGTTATCGCAACCTGCATGAGGTTCACACTTAGAAAATTCTCCATTATGATATGGGAGATATTTAATTTCTGAGCTTGGAATGACAACAGTGGGCAAGCTACATGAACTAATACAAGGTAGCCTACTATTACTACTATACATTTATATAGTGCTAGAAGCAGCCCCATGCAGGTACATAAAAAGAGACAATCCCTTCTCCGTGCAGCTTACAACCTAATCGACAGACACTGAAGACAAGACCACTTTATGGATCAAGCGTTCTTTGCCTTCTAAAATGCAAAAGAGAGAAACACCAGAGGGTATGGTGTGGATCCAGAGCTAGGATGCCAGCTTCTACCAGTTGAGGAGAATTTCAGGCATACATGGCTCCTGAAGTGTAGTCAGGATACCAGCATTTTCTCTCACCCTCTTCTTCTCCCCTTTACACATTAACAGACAACTAGGTTGCATTAGAATCTGCTTCCTGCTACTCAGACTCAGCAAGCAGAGAATGCTGCTGGAATTCTTCACCCTGCCACTGGGGAGAGTTTTCTCTAAGCCAACAAAGCACTACTTAGCAGGTGGTCTACAAGCAGTACATTAAGTAGCTCTGTGACAAATTCCATCTTACTCTCTGCATTATGAAAGGTCACTACATCCCCTAGGTACTATGTGAGGGGATATTGGAAAAACACTAGAAACTAAAGATGAGAGCTAGAGGAAAAGAGTAAAGACCTGAGAGCTTCAAGCAATACCACCAGTGAACACAAATACACATAACAAATCCAAACATTGTGCAATGCAATTTTCCTCTAAAAAAACAAATGCTTACTTGAATCACCCAAGGGCTATTAGCAAAGGCCATGATGTCTCTCTCTTCCCAGAAAAAAGCTGAATCCGATCTTTTGATCATTTCAAATTTACTAAGCAGCTTCATAGCATACACTTTTTGAGATATTTTGTGTCGAACCTGTTAGTTTAAAAAAAAAAAAAGAGAAGCAAAGACAGTCAGTTGAAAAAGAAAAGTATGACTAATGAATCTGTGTTCTGGTCTTCTTTGATTAATTACATCCAAGACTTTCTGACTCCATTTACTCAGAGCTGAAAATTTCTGTAAACAATTCTCAGAAAAAGCAGAGAGAACATGATATCTACAGAAAGAAACCAGTTTTGTGTTCTATATCTGATATGATTTCTCTTCCATCAAATAGAGTACATTTTAAAGAATAGTATGGTTATTTTTGTTAGTTAATGAATTTAGAGCTATCATGTTCCCAGGAATAAAATGATAAAATTCCTTACTAACGTATATGTCACATAATAAAAAATGATAAAAAGTAAATTCAAAAGATGCTATGCATGTCATAATGATAGTAAATTGCAATCCGATATGTAGATCTGTGGCTAGCCAATGACTGAACAATTTTCCATGAAAATTAAAAATAACCAACATGCTAAAGCAATGCTTCTCAAACAGTATTCTACAGTTAGCTGTTTCCCATGTCACAGAAACAGCAGCTCTCTGTCCACTATTAGTGTAGTGTAGTTACTCACCTGTAACAGGTGTTCTACGGGAATAGGAGGAATCAGTCCTCACATATGGGTGACGCAGGCATTGACGGAGCTCTCATGGAAGCATCCCCCCAGCTTTCAAAGAAAGCCTTTGGGAGATGCCACCACGCATGTGTGGTCCCCTTCCCACCCAAGGGTGTCATCTTGCTCAGTCAGATGACATAGCTAAAAGACAGCAAAAATAAAAGATGGTAAAGAAGCAACTCCAAGGGGAGGAGGGAGGGTTGTGAGGACTGATGCCTGCTGTCCCCGGAGAACACCTGTTACAGCTGAATAACTACGCTTTCTCGGGAACACGCAGGAAGTCAGTCTTCACATATGGGACTCCCTAGCTACAGGCTACCGAAAGCCCATAGCAAAAATAGGGGCTCCCTCATGGGGAGCCGCAAGCAGCAGCAAATGAGTCTGTGTCCCCAGACCACAATAGGACCCCTGTGTCCAATAAAATCAGCATTCCGGTAGCCTGAACACAGAAGGGTCTGAGGGTAGGAGTTGCTTAAACCCCAAAAAGGTTACGGAGCACAGCCTGGCCAAAGGCATTGTCCTGTCAGAGTCTCTTTCCAGGCAGTAATGAGCTGCAAAGGTATAGACTGAAGACCAGGTGGCGACACGGCAGATGTCCACCATCGGGACAGAGTGCAAGTTTGCCACCAAGGCGGCCATGGCCCTGACACAGTGCACCGTGACATGGACTTCCAGTGGGAGCCCCACCTGCTCATAGGTGAGAGCGATACAGTCTGCCACCCAGGTGGACAGCATACCCTTGGTCACCGCATCCCCCAGCCTACTGGGGTCATAGAAGATGAAAAGCTGAGAAGTTTTGCGGTGGCCCTGAGTGCGTTAGATATAGAAGGACAAAGCCCTCTTACAGTCCAAGGTATGAAGGACGGTCTCCACACGACTGGAGTGAGGTCTTGGAAAGAAGGTAGGGAGCACTAATTCCTGGTTGAGATACAAGAGCGATACTACCTTCAGCAGGAATTTGGGCTGCGTGCGAAGCACCAACCTGTTCTTGTAGAACCTGGTATAAGGTGCCTCTGCCGCAAGGGCCTGAAGCTTACTAACCCTGCGAGCGGAAATGAGTGCAACCAGAAAAGCTACCTTCCAAGAGAGGTAGCAAAGGTGGCAGGTAGTCAGAAGCTCAAAGGGTAGGCAAGTGAGCTGCCCCAAAACTAGGTTGAGGTCCCATTCGATTGCCGGAGGGTGAACTGGGGGCTTCAATAAGAGCAGGCCCCAAAGAAAATGGGTCGCTGCCAGGGCACTAAGGTGCACTCGGATGGAGTTAGACTTCAGCCGGGAATGAGAGATGTGGAGAAGGTATTGTAATACCTGTCCCACTGGGCAGCAAAACAGGTCAGCCCCATGCTTGGCGCACCAAGCTGAGAACATGCGCCACTTGAAAGCGTAAGCATTCCTAGTAGAGGCCTTGCGAGAGGCCAGCTTAAGAACATAAGATATGCCATACTGGGTCAGACCAAGGTCCATCAAGCCCAGTATCCTGTTTCCAACAGTGGCCAATCTAGGTCATACGTAACTAGCAATTTCCCCAAAAGACACAGGTTCCACAATGCTTGTATTCGGTCAAGCATTGATATCCTGGGTCCCTTTTTAATAATGGCTTATGGACCTTTCCTCCAGAAACTTCTCCAAATCTTTTTTAAACCCAGCTACATTAACAGCCTTTACTACATCCTCAGGTAACAAATTCCAGAGTTTGATTACACGTTGAGTGAAAAAATATTCTCTCTTATTTATCTTAAATAGTTGACAGTGTAGCTTCATTGCATGTCCCCTAGTCTTTCTATATTTTGATAACGCAAACAATCGATCTATGTTTACCTGTTCCACTCCGTTCATTAATTTATAGACTTCTATCATATCTCCCCTCAGCCGTCTCTTTTCCAGGTTAAAGAGCCCTAACATTTTTAGCCTTTCTTCATAGGGGTATCCTTCCATCCCCTTTACCATTTTGGCGGATCTTCTCTGAACCTTTTCAAATAACGCTATGTACTTTTTAAAATATGGTGACCAGAACTGCACACAATATTCAAGGTGCGGTCATACCATGGAACGATACAGAGGCATTATAATATCCTGTTTTATTTTCCATTCCTTTCCTTATGATACCTAGCATTCTATTTGCTCTCTTGGCTGCCGCTGCACACTAGGTGGAGGGTTTTAACATGTTGTCCACAATGATGCCTAAATCTTTTTCCTGGGTGGTGGTTCCTAATGTGGAACCTTGCATCGTATAACCATTGTTAGGGTTGTTCTTCCCTAGGTGCATAACTTTGCAAATTTGATAACCTCACTGGTTATTCCCTTTTCCAAGTCATTTATGAATATGTCAAAAAGCAGCGGATCCAGCACAGATCCCTGGGGTACACCACTATTCACCTTTCTCCATTGAGAAAATTGGCCATTTAGCCCTACCCTCTGCTTTCTATCTTTTAAGCAGTTCTTGATCCACAATAGTACACTGCCTCCTATCCCATGACTCTTTAGTTTTGCCAAAAGTCTCTCATAAGGGACCTTGTCAAAGGCTTTCTGAAAGTCCAGATACACTATATCAACTGACTTGCCTTTGTCTACCTGTTTATTCACACCTTCAAAAAAATATAATAGATTAGTAAGACAAGATCTTCCTAGTCTAAAGCCATGTTGGCTGTCTCCCATTAAGTCATGACTATCTGCATGTTCAGAAAGTGTGTTCTTTATGATGGTTTCTACCATTTTTCCCAGTACTGACGTCAGGCTCACCGGTCTTTAGTTTCTCGGATCACCCCTGGAGTCCTTTTTAAAAATTGGCGTAACGTTGGCCGTCCTCCAATCTTCAGGTATTACAGATGATTTTAATGATAGTTCACAGATTACTAATAGCAGGTCTGCAATCTCATATTTCAATTCTTTCAACACCCTTGGATGTATATCATCCGGTCCAGGTGATTTGCTACTCTTCAGTTTATCAAATAGTTGTAATACATCTTCCCGATGTATCGATATTTCCTTCAATTCTTCCGCAACTTTAAATACCACTTCAGTCATGGGTAACATCCCTACATCTTCCTCAGTAAAGACCGAAGCAAAGAATTCATTCAGTCTCTCCGCTATTACAGTACGTTGTCGCCTCTTAGTGCCCCTTTAACCCCTCTATCATCTAATGGACCAACTGACTCTCTCACGGGTTTTTTGCTATGAATGTACTTGAAAAAGTCTTCATTACACATTTTTGCTTCTGCAGCAAGCTTCTTCTCAAATTCTCTCTTTGCCTGCCTTTTCAATGCCTTGCATTTAACTTGCCAGTGCTTGTGTTATTTCCAGTTTTCATCATTTGGCTTTTTTGGCAACCACCTCTCTGACCTCACCTTTAAACCATGCTGGCAGTTTTTTGGACTTCCTTCCACTTTTCTTAAAGCGTGGAATACAGCTGGTCAGGGCTTCCGAGATAGCACAGTTACTTACCTGTAACAGGTGATCTCCGGAACAGCAGGAATTAGTCTTCACATATGGGGTTCGTCGGCGCCGACCGAGCCCGCACGGGAATGCTCCCCAGCATCCAATCAGAAGGCTTTTGGGAGCATCCCTCGCGCCTGCGCGGTAGCTTCCCGCCCTTCCCACTGCCTCTCCCCAGTTGCGTTTCATAGCTGAGACAGAAGGAGAGGAGAGGAGAGGAAGGAAGAGAGAGAGAAAATTACAACTCCTAGGGGAGGTGGGTGGGTTGTGAAGACTAATTCCTGCTGTTCCGGAGATCACCTGTTACAGGTAAGTAACTGTGCTATCTCCAGGAACAAGCAGGAATGAGTCTTCACATATGGGGACTCCCTAGCTGAGGGTGCCAGAGGAGATCCCAGAATGCGCGCCCCTGGACAGGGCGGCATCGCCCAAACTGGATCCCCGGCATCCCCTGAGGGATGGAGGGTAGGAGTTGAGAAGAGTTGCCAAGGCACAGCAACCGAAGACTACAGGTAGAGTCTAAAAAACCACGTCAAACATCATTAAACCGTTAATGATCTAGCACAATCTAGAGCTTACCTACTGGATTGTAGAAGGCAGAGCTGCGACGGGTACTGTAGACGCAGTAGCGAAGTCTTCAAGGGAACTTCACCGCAGAGAGGACGAAGTTCCCAGTCCGGGCGGGCTGGAGATGCAGGTGTCAACCGGCACCGGAAGAATGGCAGGTCTTCACGAGGAGCTCTAAGAGAAGCTGAGAACTCCAGTAGGAGCAGAGTCCCCAATCCGGAGGACTAAGCAGAAGACTGACCGATCTGGGAGAACCCAGCCCGGAGAAGAACAGGAGGGTACCCCGGGATACCGAGGGGTACACTGTCTACCCTAGCCGGCAAGGGATAGGAAGACATTGGGTTCGAAAACCTCCAGACAAGGAGGCGTAAACCAAGGGGCTGTTGACTTCACAGCAAGTTTAAGCATAACCGGTCCGAGCACCCGAGCCGCAGAACGCAGGCAAGCGGACCGGCCGGACCCCGTAAGAAATAACAAAACATCAGTACCGACAATTGGGAGATAGTCGGTAAGACACAGGGCGCTATAACATTTCCCAAAAGCGCCCACCTGCACCGATATATATCCAATAACAGGTATAGATGTATATCGGGCTATAGGTGGGCCCGGGAACGCCCACCCAGGTTACTAAACCGGTATGCAGGGGACATGCACACGTGAGAACGATACTGCCAATTCGGACCGGCCCTTGATCCACAGGAGGGCACCCACCTGGAAGGTGGCGGGGGGAAGGGCCATCCAAAGTGATGGGCTGATGTGCGTGGTGCAGGGCAGATCGGCGAGAGTAGCAGTATGGTTGCGTGACCGCCAGATCAGTTGGGGAGGAGCACATCAGGAGTACGTAGGCCCCTGAGGCGTCCACCTGACAGCCACGCAGAAAAAAACGTGTCCTCCGTACCACAGGGAAGGCAGGAGGATAGAAAACCCTATAGCCACGATATGACCGTGGGGGTCATCACCGGCACATATAAAAAAAACCCTCAGGGGTAGGGCCAATGCCCTCCGCCGCTCCAAAGAGTGCAGGGAGTGGAGCCGGGGATCGACATGGATCAGTGGGACTCCTGTCCATCGTAACCTGACAGACCCAGGGGTTTCTCTGCGAGAGCGGAGACACAGACCAGAGGGCGGGGGTGGTCCGGCCCTGTCGAGGATTAGTTCGGGCCATGCTCGGAGAGTAGCGGTCAAGGCCTACACTGGGAGAAGGAAGATTCGGTGCGCGATCCCCTCAATCCGGGGGAACCAGGCAGAGGGGAATTCGAGAGATGTACCCGAGGGTAAGTCCGAAGAAGACTAGCATGGCCCTGAGGAGCCAGGCTAACCTAGTGTGGGAAGGGTCCCCCCCCGGGGGAGGGGGCTCCATACCTCCAATCAAGCAGCCGAACCACTTGTCATACTGAAAAGAACCCCAGTGTAGAACTGGACAGTAACTTCTGGTAAGAGGAGTTAAGCGCAAACTGCCGCATACCGGAGCCTAAGGCTGCTTGGCATGGGCAGCCTGGCGCGAGCCCTGGCACTGCCGACCGGTGTGAGATGTCCTAGGCATGGGCGCACCCGGCAGGTGGGCAGAGGGATGAAACTTCCTCTTCTTCGGAAAGGAGGGTCAGGAAGGACATTTCCTACCCCCGGGAGAGGGGGAGGGCCGCGGGCGGCCAGCGCCAAACAGGTCAGCGGAGCACTGAGCAACCTGACGCAAAGCCTCACCATTGAAGAGGTTCTCCCCGGTGCATGGGGAATTACCCAGATTATGTTGTGCCCAGCTGCACAAGTCGGAAGCCTGCAACCAGGCTGTACGACGCGCCCCTATGGCGACAGCAGAGGACCTGCTAACTGACTCAAAAGAGTCCACGGCAGCACGAGAAAGAAACCAAGAGATATTCCTGCAATGGTAAAGAAGCAAGGAATAGTCAGAGGCCCGAGGGGCCGACACAAAGGGAGACAAAAGAGATAACCTCTCGGTGACCTCCCGAAGCGCCAGGCTCATATAGAAAATATATGAGAGAATCCTGGAAGCCAACATGGACGTTTGGAAGGTTCGCCGCCCAAAGTTGTCCAGAGCTTTAGACGCACGATTCGGGGGGCAGGAAGAGTGCTTCTTCTTGCTTCCGACCTTCCTCAGGGCCGATTTCACCACAATGGAATGATGGGGAAGCTGGTGCGTCTGGAAACCCGAAGAGGGGGGCACCCGATACAGGGCATGCATAGCTGTAGGCGGCGCCGGTACCTGTAGGCGAGCGCCAAATCCCGAGCAGGAGATCCCACAGGGAGGGATGTAGAGGAAGCATTATGGCCGCCTGTTCCGCAGGACCCGGACTTAGCGAAGGGCCCGGGATAGGAATGGCGAGCAAGTCCGCCATGTCAAGGAGGAAGTCCTGAAAAGACGGCTCTCCCAGAGGGGCTATTCCGGGGGAGGCCGAGGTGGAGGGGCCCGCTTGAACACCAGGGGACCCACCGTGCTGGTGCACGGGAGGAATCGCTCTAAACAGAAGAGGGTACTGACAGTCCCAATTCGAGGCACTTGGTACTGCATCGTCAGAGCCCGGGATTGATTCCAAGCGGGGCATCGAAGGGAGCGACGTCCCCGACGGGCCCGCGGGACTCGGCCTCGGCCCCGACTCCGGAGGCGGGGCCGCCCCCGGGGCAAACCGCAAGGGCGGCTGGAGTGGTGCCAAGGCAGCTGGAGAGCAGGCGAGCGCAGCACTGCGCCGTCGGAAGAGACCGGGGTCGGATCCGAAATGCATCTGAGCCACGCTTTCCAGACTGGAGATCGATTCGAGGCTGGGCATCGAACCAAGCGACGCCTCCTTAGGGGGCCCCGGTGTTGGCGGCCGCGCCGGTGCTGCCACTCCCAAGAATCGAGTCGGGGTCGCGACGATTGTGCCGAGGGCAACGAGGGCTTCCCAGGCCGAAACTCGGCGAAGAGGGAAACACCCAAAGTCGGCTCCGACGTCGGGAGAGAGGCCCTTCTAGACGCCGGGGTTCTTCCCGCGCCTGTTTTATTGAGCGGGAAACCCTTACGGGGCGTACTACGCGGCCTCGAGGGTAACCAGGTAACCCGCCGACGAGACGCACAGCCCCGGCTCCGCGGCCGCGGCGCTTCTTTGGGTCGACTCGACCGAAGGTCCTGGGTCCCGCGGGCAAACTCTAGTGACGAGTGGAGCACTCGACGCCCGCGTAGATGCCGGGAGGTCGGTGGTGTCCGGGGGAGGCCCCGGCCCCGCGCAAGATGGGGGTGCCGACCCGCCCGACCGGGATAGATTGATCGGCTCCGTAGGTGGAGCCCGGTGGCGACCCCTGGTGAAGAACGGGGCCCTCGTTCCCGAGACTGCCGCCGGAGGGGCGGAGCCGCTCAAGGCCAGTACTGCCCCCGCGGAAGCCGGGGACGAGTCGATCGGCCCTGACGGAACCGAGGGCACCCGGTGCCGATCCCTGGCGGGGAGTGGAGCCACCGACTCCGACGCCGATGCCGAGGCCGAGGGCTTGGTCCCGCTCGAAGCGGTCACCACCTCCGCGCATGGCAGGGGTGTGGGCACGCCATACCGGGTCAGGTTGGTCCGACGATCCCCGGTGAAGAGTGGAACACTCGACACCGACGCCGATGCCGGGGAATCGGCACCGCCGAAAGCGGGTACCGCCCCCGCGCAGGGCAAGGATGCCATAGAGCCAGACTGGGTCGAGTCGATCGGCCCAGAAGGCACCGAGGACACCAGCTGACAGTCCCTGGCGAAGAGTGGAACACTCGACGCCGGCGCCGATGCCGAGGGATCTGCACCGCTCGAAGCGGGTGCCACCCTCGGGCATGGCTCGGGAATGTTCTGTGAGGAGCGAACCTCAGGAACAACCCGAAACCCCGTGGAGGCTCTGGAGCCCGAAGACTCCCTCCGGGGTGTAAGGGACTGGAGGGGAAGGCCGGAGCCGTCGTCATGCAGCGCATGAGACTCACCCCTCAAGGCTCGGTTAGTCTTAACAGACTGTTGTTGGGTTACCTGATCCTGGCGAGGAGAGAAAGCCGACGGCCGCACCTCAGAGGGAAAGACGTCATTGAGGGACACTCGAAACAGGGAGGGTCTTCTCCCGACGCTGAAGCCCGGGGAACCGGGGGAGAAGGGGGTCAGGGCCCAAACAGGAGAGACACCAGGCGTTGGAGTCGAAGAAGAAGACAACGTCTCCACAGTGGGGGCACTTCTTAGGGGAAGAAGGCTCCATGCTGGAAAGCCCAGTAGGCCTCAGAATAACACGAGGAGGATGCTCCTCGAAGGAAAATAAAGGAAAACAAAAAAAAATAAGGAAAAAGGGAGGCACCAGCGGTGCCAGAGTCAGCGGGAAAAAAACCGCGACCACAGGAAACAAGAAAAAGAAGAAAAGTTTCTGCGGTGACAGGAGGTACGTCCTGTCGGCTCCGCGGAAAAACGAAAACTGGGGAGAGGCAGTGGGAAGGGCGGGAAGCTACCGCGCAGGTGCGAGGGATGCTCCCAAAAGCCTTCTGATTGGATGCTGGGGAGCATTCCTGTGCGGGCTCCGTCGGCGCCGACGAACCCCATATGTGAAGACTCATTCCTGCTTGTTCCTGGAGATATTATTTTTCAACAACACCCAAGCTTGAAGTAAGTCTTTATCCTTTGCAACTGCTCCTCTTAGCTTTTTCTTGACTATTTTCCTCATTTTATCAAAGTCTCCCTTTCGAAAGTTAAAAGGTAGTACTGTGGATTTCCTTACCATCCCTCCTCCACTAATTAAATCAAGCGCGATCATGCTATGATCACTATTGTCAAGTGGCCCCAACACCTTTATCTCTTGCTCCAGATCTGGTGTTCCACTAAGGACTAGGTTCAATATGGCTTCCCCTCTGGTCGGTTCATGAACCAGCTGCTCCAAGAAGCAGTCATTTATTTCATCTAGGAACTTTATCTCCCTAGCATGTCCTGCCGTGACACTGACCCAGTCGATACCAGGGTAATTGAAATCACCCATTATTATTACTGTGCTGTAACTTTTGTTAGCTTCCTTGATTTCTTTGAGCATGTCATCATCCATTTGTTCATTCTGGCCAGGCAGTCGATAGTACACCCCCACTGCCATTGCCTTCCCCTTTTTACATGGAAGTTCAATCCATAGAGATTCTACAGCAAGTTTTGTTTCCTGCAAAACTTTAATCCTTTCTGACTCAATGCCCTAACATAAAGCGCAACCCCTCCACCAATTTGATCAGCTCTATCATTACGATATAGTTTGTATCCAGGTATCACAGTGTCCCACTGGTTGTCCTCCTTCCACCATGTCTCTGAGATTCCAATCATATCTAACCTCTCATTTAGTGCTATATATTCTAACTCTCCCATCTTATTTTTTAGACTTCTAGCATTTGCATACAAGCATTTTAGAGACTGTATTTTATTCATATTAATCTGGCTTTTGGTAGGCATGGGTAATTTGGAATCTTTAAGCTCTGTCTGCTCCATACTCAAGGGCATTTGGGCTAATTTACTCTTTTTTGGACCTCTCTGCTTTTGGTAGTATCCTTCAAGGATACATTTTTCCAAACCATGCGCTCTTGGGCGACTGTTGGCTTTCCCCTATTATCTAGTTTAAAAGCTGCTCTCTCTCCTTTTTAAAGGCTAATGCCAGCAGCCTGGTTCCATCCCAGTTAAGGTGAAGCCCATCCTTTCAGAAGACCCCCTCCTTTCCCCAGAATGTTCCCCAGTTCATAACAAATCCAAAACCCTCATCTTTGCACCATTGTCTCATCCATGCATTGAGACTCCAGAGCTCTGTCTGCCTTTTGGGTCCTGCGCATGGAACAGGAAGAATTTCGGAGAACGCTACCCTGGAAGTTCTGGATTTCAACTTCCTACCTAAAAGCCTAAATTTAGCTTCCAGAACCTCCCTACCACATTTTCCTATGTCATTGGTACCAACATTTACCAAGACAGCAGACTCCTCCCCAGCACTATCTAAGACCTTATCTAGGTGGCGCATGAGGTCTGCTACCTTCGCACCAGGAAGGCATGTAACCAGGTGATCCTCATGTCCACCAGCTATCTACATGCCTAATGATTGAATCACCAACTATAACGGCTGTCCTAAACCTTCCCTCATGGGCACATGCCCTGGAGAAATTTCCTCGGTGCGAGAGGGTTTTACATCACCTGGAGGACAGGTCCTAGTTACAGGATCACTTCCTGCCATACCAGGGTGATGCTCTCCTGTCATGTGACCTCGCCTCTCCATGGCAACACGGATGCTCCCAGACTGGAGGTGGGACTTCAGGACTATATCCTTGTAGGTCTCGTCTATTTACCTCTCTGTCTATCTTATGTCTTCCAAGTCTGCTACTCTAGCCTCTAGAGAATGGACTCGTTCCTTGAGAGCAAAGAGCACCTTGCACCTAGTGTACACGTAAGACCTCTCACCAACTGGGAGAAAATCATACATGTGACACTCAATGCAAAAGACTGGAAAGCCACCATCTCGCTGTTGGACTGCTGTCTGCACCTTAGCTTTAAGCATGTGTTTAGATCTTTAAGTTCTTTACTTACTAAGGGTTGCTGTGGATAGTTATACTAATAAAAGTGTACCCAATACGTTTAATATACCTTGTTCACCTGAAGCTTAATCTCAGGTCCTTAATGTATGACTGATTTGGATAAACAGCTGCACCTGAGAGCAGCTCCTTTTCTTTAAGATGTGTAAGTACCTATAAAGCTACGATTATCCCATGGGGGGTGGGTGGGTGTTGGGGGGGGAGTGAAATAAGACTTATTAAAAGAAGACTGCTACACAGTATCCTTCCACCTCAACCGAGAGGTTGAAAAGGGCTAGAGTCACCCTCTCAGCAGCCACGCTGTCAGCGGCAGGGACCCCAGGCTGGGATGCAGAAGAGAGCCCCCTTCCTGAGACAAGAGTCCTGGGGCAGTCCCCAAGGGGATGGGGTCTCCACCATTAATCCTCAATGAGGATGGTATCTGGGGACCAAGGCCAGTTGGTGGTTGGATCCTTCCAGAGGACCTTTGCAGGCTGCTCCCTCTCCGAAGCCTCAGACGAACGTCTCAGTCTGCAGGACCATACCCGGTTAGCACCCAGCCAGTCGGCACCACCCAAGGATGCCACCTTTCAGGGTTTCTTATTCTTCCTGGTTTGCCTCGAGGGAGACCCCTTTTCTGAGGACCCACAATGGGGCTCGGGTTCAGGAGGTTCAGCTTGAGACGGGGACTCAGACGAGGCCCTGGACTTCAGAGGCACTGGGGACTCGGGAAAAAAACTTATTGTGCTGCTGCTGGCAGCTCTTGAGGGCCTTAACGGACATCCTTTTGCAGAGACCGCAGGCTGCTGGTCTAGGTCTGGCCCTAGGCAGCAGAGACAGCAGTCGTGTGTGTCACTCAAAGACATAATTTTAGAGCATCGATCACACTTCTTAAAGCCACTGGTAGCCCTGGGGGAAATAAGTACCCCTGTAAGGTCAGAGACTCTCCGGGCTGCCAGTTGGGAGAAAAAAGGTGCGAAGACGCCAGGAAAAGAAAAACTACAAAAATAGACACAAACTTGACGCCAAGGCAACGAGTTCGGTAGGCAGGAAGAGTACCGGTGTGATACCGGAGATCAGTATGAAACTCGGAGGAAAAAATCAACTTTTTCCAGGGACAAGCCAGACGACTGAAGGGCTCCGTGGAAAAAAGGAGACTGAGCAAGATGCCACCCTTGGGCGGGAAGGGGACCATGCATGCATGGTGGAATCTCCCAAAGGCTTTCCTTGAAAGCTGGGGGGATGCTTCCACGAGAGCTCCATCGGTGCTGACATCACCCATATGTGAAGACTGACTTCCTGCTCTTACAATACTTTCTTCTGTACTGGCCAACATGATCATCCATCCTTGCTCCCAACAGGAATCATAAGGCGGCAGCATGCTTTACATGCTGCTGTCTCCTCTGTTGGTAGCTATTTGACATCTGAAAACAAGAGTCACAAGCATTCAGACTAAGTCAGATGAAAGCTGGCAGAAGAGACAGCCACGTGGAAAAGGCACAGGCTCCTCTCCTGCTACCTTCAGCATGGGGCAGAAAGGTGTATGGAAATGAGAGATAGAAATGCATGGGGAAGGTGGAGGAAGAGAGAAAGGCACTGACATGACAGAAAGGGAAACGCACCAGTGAGAATGTGAAAGATAAAGAGAGGTACCAATGGGGGTGGAAATGAAGGAAAGAGGGTAATAGAGAAAAGCACTATGGAGGGGAGGGGGAGACATCAGCGTGTGGTGGGGGATGGAAGGGGGAGAAGAGAGAAAATCATGAGCGACAAGTTACTTAGTATGCCATTAGGATCAAATCATACCCAAAAGTTGATTCTTTTTGTGAATCTGATAGGTACTTGTGACCAGGATTGGCCACTGTTAGGACACTGGGCTTGATGGACCTTTGGTGTGACCCAGTATGGCATATCTTATGTTCTTAAGGGTGTCCAGGAATGAAAAAAGGGCTGAGCAGTACTATGCTAAAGGAATATGCCAGTCCACCAAGTTTAACTTTCCATACTTGGACAACTATTCTGTTTTCATGATGAGAGAAGAGAAAACAAAAGGACAACTACAACACTAAAGTTTTTGAAAGCTCTTCTACTTTGTGGTAAGAGATGTTAAGTAAATAGGGAGCTGCTTTTATGTACCTGGAGGTCTGAAGAAAACAAATGGGAAAGGGTTGTGTGAAGAGGATTTCCTGGAGGTTCAACAGCAGCATCACTTCCAGCTGGAGGTGACAAGTTTTCATCATATCACACCAGGACAGGACTCACTGCCTTGGCAGAATGGAAACCTCCCATCAACTAGATGGCACAAGGACTATAGCTTGCCTACTTCTGATTTATACAAACCCAAAAGTCAATAACTGCAAGTACGCTGGAGCACAAAGGCAGTTTTAATGGGGCCTTTTCTTTAAGCAATGGTAACACTTGAGTCTTCGAAGACTTCAATGTGAAAGGGCCAAGGTCTTGTTCAAGTATGCATGAGTCAGTCACTCATCCCAAACACAAAAGGATATTTTGGCCCTTGCTTTCCACGGCCTTTCCCAATTCACTTAATTCTTCCTTGTGAACAAAGAACTCGCTGTATGAAAAGTAATCAGGACTGGCCCAGTGGCAAGCACTGCACACCATTAGGTGGAAGCCCTGTTTCAGTTCCCAAACCATGTTTATGCTTCTAAGGTGGTTCAGGCTGCAGAGACAGCATTTAAGGCCTTAGGAAAGAATCCCAGTCATCACATAATGCCAATATCTAGTTGTCAAACACCGAGCCTACAGCTGTATGGTCCCAGAGGGCCAACTCGAAACATGACACTAAATGAAGACTGTCACTGCAATGAGGGGGGAGGGGGGAATGAAAGTAGGAGAAAAGATACCCGGGCAGCTGTGAAGATTCCTTGCACCACAGCACAACAGAGGTTAATTCTGACTGAGCAGGAAGCCCATAAAGCTGAAGGAAATTGCCAGGCCAACATAAATTCACTTTGCAAGCATACGTGGGCATAGCAGAAGGTGTTTGTCCATCTATCTCTGCACAGCCAATTGCAAATTTCTACTCCAGCCATAACCAATGGCTAATTTTCATTGCAGCAGTAAAGCACAGTTACTTACCTGTAACAGGTGATCTCTGGGAACAGCAGGAATAAGTCTTCACATATGGGTATGTCGGTACCGACGGAGTCTGCGCGGGAACGCTTCCCAGCGTCCAATCAAGAGCTTTTGGAAGCATCCCAGCACGCCTGCGTGCTGCCTTCCCGCCTTTCCCAACTGCCTCTCCTCAGTTAAGCTTTAAAGCAGAGACAAAGGGAGAGAGAGAGAGAGGAAAGGAAAGATAGAGAGACAACTCCTGGGGAGGTGGGTGGGTTGTGAAGACTTATTCCTGCTGTTCCCAGAGATCACCTGTTACAGGATAAGTAACTGTGCTATCTCCAGGAACAAGCAGGAATGAGTTTTCACATATGGGGACTCCCAAGCTGAGATGCCTGGAGTCCCAGCATGTCATAGGTTGGAACATGCTATCTCCCAGAACACCAGGCATCCTGAGGATGGAGGGTAGGAGTTGAAGAAAGAAAGATGCTGTGGAACAGCTAACCTAGCATAGGACTGCAGAGAAGGAGTCCATGTGTGGATGATGATTGTGATCAATGATACTGCAAAGAATATTGCAATATGGACCTCCCCTGACAGGATTTCACAGAAGTATGGAGGTTCATGGATCTACTGGGAAACCCAGTAGAGGAACCGTGAAGAGGACCTCACTGTAAAGTGGAGGTAATAAACCTGTAGGAAAACCAGTGGAGGTCAGAATTCTGAAAGGTAACAGGTAACCCCAGTAGGAAAAACTGGGGTAGTACAAAAACGGTGAGCCTTCAGCAGAAGGCTGTAAGACAAAAACCTAACTCTTTTGGCGGCAGAGTGCCTCACTCTTAGGAGCAAAAAGAGAAAGGCTAACCGATTTGGACAAACAGGCACAGTCCTTGTCGGGAGAAAGGGTATGGGAACCCCTTGTATCCCAAAAAGAGAGGACAAATGCCTGAGGCGTTAAAGCCTGTGATTAACTGAAGATCCACAATGTCTCTCCTAACTGGGGTAAGCTAGGAGAGATATTGGGCACGGAGAGCTTCAGAGGTACCTAAACCCTTAGGTTATGGTATAAAAATTGTTGACTACCACAGGAGTGGTTGTGTGCGTAGAACCCCAAACCTGCTGGATAGCATAGGTATGGGTAAAGCCCCTCTGTCAGAAACATATAGCTATATGAGCATAGACAGTCAGATAGATAAGTATGTGAAGACATATCTATCTATAATGAAATATCTCGACAGATACATAAATATATATACACACATATAGATATACATATAGATATATAGATAGACATATAAGAATATATCTATAGTGAGATATGGAGGGGCATAAAATACACACAAAAGATAAATATGAATATGTAGGCCTAAATATGGGTGTCTGCAATTAAACAGACAGAGATATGCCTATAGCACGGTATTCACATAGGATATGTGGAGAGGAAAGATTCATCTAACAACAAGGAGGTGGAACCTACTTGAGAAGATATATAGAGAATCTATTCCCCCTGGATATGATCTGCAAGGATGCTTGCTAGCACAATAACCAGGATGGTTACATGAAAAACAGAGGATAAGATCAATCTGCAGCCAGCAAGTCCCGAGTCTTCCAGGACTCTAGCATGGTAAGTAGACAGAAGACACATAGAGATGAGATATCATGTTGACCTGCTTAAGGGCAAAAAGTATCTTGCGTTCTTACCATGAGGACAAGCTGCAAGGAGAAAGAGCATATCCCCGATTGGGACCGCTATGGCCCAAAGCAGGGAATTGGCAACTCCTTAAGCCTTTACGTAAGAGAAGGCCTATGTTCTTTATATCAAAAGGAGATAGTAAAAGAAGGGAGAACCTTCTAGTCATGGGAGACATGACTGAAAAGCCTTTTCCAACCATCTAGGATAGCTGTTGGAGAAAAAAAACCCATGTTCTCTAGCAAGGGCCCATAGTGGAAAGCTCCTTTGTAGAATTGCAGAGAGCATGATGCAGGAGAATGAGGGGATAGAACTGGCTGCTAGAGAGCCAGTATCTCTGCCAACTATTCTGCCAAACCCAGGGGAATGGAGATGGCAGAAATAGAAGACCAATCCAGAAAGCTTGTAGTGAGAATCTCCAAGATAGATGAAAGCACTGACTTGAAGCCACTACTAAGACTAGACAGAATGTTAGTGGAGGACAAATCTGGTTGTTTGTGGACAAGAACCAGTAGACCAAACATTAAGGCTCCTGCATAGGCAGCTGCTAGCAAGACAGCAGAAAGAATCTTACTGTTCAAAAACAGAAAGAACAGACAGAACAGGAGTAGAAAACTCTGGACATGTCTGATAAGCTGCCTCAAAGTAAGATTGAAACAGGGGAGGTAACTCAGAGAGGAAAACTCCGCACTGGAAAGTGACAAAAACTAGAGAGGCTGAAGAAAAAGCCCCCCAGCAAGTAATTCCGCTCCTACAGTGATACGAGGATGAAGAGAATGGAGCTGAAGAAGACTTACCAAGTAGTAAGTCTATAGAAAGGAAAAATACATGCTGGCACAGGAACTATCATTTGATAGTGGTCAGACCTCTTTCCCTAGCAGGAAAAGAGGAGAAACCTGTGACCTATAGGCATAAACATCCTGACAGCTCATAGAAATATAGAAAAAAATTGATGTCTTTTGGAAAGAGATCCATGTGTAGGGGTTAGAATGAAGCAGTGGATTGCCTCTATTGAGAAGAAGCAACTGTAGATTCTAACCCCAAGAGTCACAAGCATCTGATGATGATTGATAAGAAACCCTGCAGGTGCTGGGTTTGCTGAGCCTGGTGAGAGGTTGGATTCTTCAGACCAGGACGATGCCTCCCCTGTTGGGGAACATTTGTATGATGGGCAAGTGATGAACAAAACCTTCTTCTCCTGTGGGAAGAAAGTTTGGTAGGACCTTTCCTACCTACTGGGACAGAAGGTGGTGTAGAACAACCCTTAGGAACAGGTAAATCAGTGGACAACTGAGTAACCTGACGTAAAGACTCCTTGTTGAAAAGATTTTCTCCAGTGCAAGGAGTATGTCCCAGCCGTTGTTGTGCCCATTTGTCCAAGTCTGAAGCTTGGAGCCAGGCTCTACGTCGTGCCCCTATAGCTATAGCAGAGGTCCTGCTAACAGACTCAAAAGAGTCTAGGGAAGCACAAGAAAGAAACCAAGAGATATTCTGGATATGCTTAAGCAGTGAGGAATAGTCTGTACTCCTGGAATCTGGAAGGAAAGGAGTCAAAAGATGTAATTGCTTTGTGACCTCCTCAAGAGAAAGACTCATATAAAAATATATGAGAGAATTCTTGCAGAAAGCATAGATGTCTGGAAGGTTTGATGTCCAAAGGCATCTAGTGTCTTAGACTCACGACCTGGCGGATAAGAAGAGTGCTTTTTCTTACTCTTTACCCGCCTTATTGCTGATTCCACTACTATGGAATGAGGAGGAAGTTGAGTCTTTTGAAACCCTGGAGAGGGGGGCACCTGATATAAAAGATCAGTTGCCCTGGGAGGTGGGGGTACCCTTAAAGGTGTTTCCCACATTCCTAGAAGGAGATCCTGCAAGGAATGATGCAAAGGAAGCATTATGTTGTCCTTTGCTTTGGTAGAAAAAGAGCCTTGTGCAGGATCATGTCCTGGAATAGGAATGGCAAGGGATCTTGCTATATCCAGGAGGAAACTCTGAAAAGAGGGATCCCAAACAGGAATCTCCCTTGGACAGGTTAGATCTAAAGAACTAGCCTGAGCACCCACAGAGTTATCCAAATATAAAGGAATAGAAGATCCTGCAGAGTGCAGTGTGGAATGCTTAAGGGATGGTTGCTGGTAATGGCTGTCAGGAGCAGCAACCATCCTTACCACATTGTGCATGCCAGGTATTGACTCCAAGCTTGGTATAGAATGGAGCGACCCTGTTGAAAAAAGCATGGCAGGAATTGGCCACGATGCTACTGTGGATACCGGTACCGATGGCAATACCGGTACCGATGTCGGAGTCGAGCCCAACAAAGACATCGGAGCAGTCATCGGTGACAGTTCAACCGGTACCGAGGTAACCGAAAACCTCCAGCTACTATCCTCGGTACCGAAGCACCGGTATCGATCGGTGTCGGTACCAAAACCCATTGGTACCCAGTCTTCTAGACTTGATTCCAAACTCGGCATCGAGGGCAGAGAGCCTGATAAGCGAAGCATGGAAGGCACCGACCGTAAGGGTAATGAGGACATCGGTACCGTGTCTGATAACAGTGAAGGAAGGTCAACCAGTGGCAACTCAATCGGCCTCGGGGGAACCGAGAGTTGCGTATCCAAGTCATCGGAACCGAGGCTTCAGTACCGCCGTGAGACGGTACCAAGGCGAGTCGGTACCCAGTCCTCCAGACTGGAGATCGATTCTAGACTGGGCATCGAAGGAAGCGAGGCTGTCGATGCACATCTGGAGGGTACCGACGTCGGTGGTAGTATCGGTGTTGTTACCGATAATGGAAAGTCAATCTGGGGAGTATCCACCGGTCCCGAAGGCACCGATGACGCCAGATGACGATCCCTGGTGAGGAGTGTATCATCCAACACCAGTGCCGATGCCGGGGTATCGGTACCGCTCGAAGCGGATGCCACCACTGTACACGGCTTAGGTATGTTCTGTGGGGGGTGAACCCCAGGAACAACCTGAAACCCCTTATACGCTTTGAAGACCGAAGACTCCCGCCGGGGTTTTGAAGCCAGTGGGCCGTCGAGGGTAAGGCCAGAGCAGTCTACATGCTGTGCATGAGACCTACCACTCGAGGACTGGCTAGTCTTAACAGACTGTTTGTGGGTTACCTGATCCTGTGTGGAAGAAGAAGGGGACGGTGCCCCGAAGTTGGAGGGCAACCGTGTATCGAAGGAACCTCGATGTTGAAGACATCTTCTCACCAAACTGTTGTCAGGACCCAAGCAGGTTAGACACCGACTTCGAGGGTCTAAAAATAAAGTTGTACCGCCAGAGTCTGAACATTTCTTGGAGAAAGTGTCTGGCGGTTCCATGAAGGAAAAAGAAGAGGCCTAAAAGGCCTAAGAGACCGTGGGACACTATGAAGAAAAAATATATCCCGTGGAAAGGAAGATTTTACAAGAAAAGAAAAGAAAACACCGGCGGTACCGGTGGTGTCGGGAAGACAGCCGCAACCACAAGAAAACTAAGAAATAAGAACAAGAATTTTCTGCGGTGACAGGAGGACGTCCTGCCGGCTCCGCGGAAAAACGAAAACTGAGGAGAGGCAGTTGGGAAAGGCGGGAAGGCAGCACGCAGGCGTGCTGGGATGGTTCCAAAAGCTCTTGATTGGACGCTGGGAAGCGTTCCCGCGCAGACTCCGTCGGTACCGACGTACCCATATGTGAAGACTCATTCCTGCTTGTTCCTGGAGATTAAGTCTTCACATATGGGTATCGTCGGTACCGACGGAGCCTGCACGGGAACGCTCCCCAGCGTCCAGTAAGAAAGCTTTTGGGAGCATCCCACAGTGCCTGTGCGTTGCCTTCCCGCCTTTCCCAACCCTCTCTCCAGTTCAAGTTTTAAAGCAGAGACAAAGAGAGAGAGAGGGAAGGAAAGATAGATAGATAGAGAGATACAACTCCTAGGGGAGGTGGGTGGGTTGTGAAGACTTATTCCTGCTGTTCCCAGAGATCCCCTGTTACAGGTATCTGAATCTGGGAGGCTAAGTGCACCAGACGTAGGCAACGGGCCTGAGGAAGATAGGCCCTTGCAGTTGTGGTATCCAGCAAGGCCCCTATGAACTTCAGAGACTGAGTAGGGGTGAGATTGGATTTTGGGATGTTTATTACTAATCCCAAATACTGAAGGATACGCATTGTGCAGGTTAGACAAGTCTGGGCCTCTGACTGGGATAAAGCTCGAATGAGCCAGTCGTCCAGATATGGGAATACGAATATTCCTAGAGTGCGGAGAAATGCAGCTACTACTGCCATGCATTTCGTGGACACCCTTGGTGCAGAGGCCAGACCGAAAGGAAGCACCCTGTATTGGTACTGCTTTCCTTGAAAAAGGAACCGAAGGAACCTTCTGTGTGTGGGATGGATGAGGACATGGGTGTACGCATCCTTGAGATCTAGAGAACAAAGTCAATCCTGACTCTGAAGGTATGGAAGCAGAGCCCCTAGAGAAATCATTTTGAATTTCTCCTTGAATTTATTTATTTATTTATTTATTTAACAAGTTTTGTATCCCGCCTTATCCTTCAATCAAAGCGGTCAATACAACACAGGTTACACACAGGTAAGGGAAACATGCATCACATTATCAATACATAACAGTATACATAGGGAAATACAGTACATGTCTAACATTACATTTAACTACATGAAGCATGTCGACAAATAGAACCAACATAGATTGGCCGTTCCTCGGTCCCCCACAGTCCTACGCCTAAGGGCCACGCCAAAGGGTCCTTTGGCGTGGTCCTCAGGCGCGGGCCCGCAAGGTGCGGGTGCACCGTTGGAAAGGTGGTTGTATAGTCTGTTGCTGCCTTGGTCTGATTGGCAGGTGCAGGGGATGAGGCGGAGCTCCCGCTCGCAGCCCCGATGCCGGCCCTTGCTTCCTCTGTGGCCCTGATCGCCGTTGGAATGGCGGTTCCACAGACCGTTGCTGCCTTGGTCTGATTGGCAGGTGCAGGGGATGAGGCGGAGCTCCCGCTCGCAGCCCCGATGCCGGCCCTTGCTTCCTCCATGGCCCTGATCGCCGTTGGAATTACACGTTGAGTGAAAAAACACTTTCCTTCATTAGTCCCAAACAGCCTCATTGCATGTCCCTGTAGCTTCATTGCATGTCCCCTAGTCTTTCTATATTCTGATAACGTAAACAATCGATCTATGTTTACCCGTTCCACTCCATTCATTAATTTATAAACTTGTTCAATTCTCTGAGATCTAATATGGGTCTGTAGCCCCCTGTTTTCTTTGGGATAAGAAAATAAGAGGAGTAGAACCCTGAGCCCTGTTGAAAAAGAGGTACTTCTTCTATTGCCCCTTGGGCAAGAAGTGTAGCAATCTCCTGACCTAGAAGGGTGAGGAGAGATGTTGGGGAATTCAACTGTTTCACCATGGTGTGAGGAGGAAGGTTTAAAAAGTGAAGCTTGTACCCTTCCTTTATGATGGAGAGGGTCCATTGCTCTGCTGTGATTTGCTCCCATCTGGGAGCAAAGTAAGTCAACCTTCCTGGAATGGTGAGGGGCTCTGGGTTTCCCAGAGCTAGAAAGGCTAGGTTCTCTAGTTGCAAGTCAAAGGCATTGAGGAGGCTGAGGCTGCTGGGCTGTGGTAGGCTTGGCAGCCTTTGACTTGGCCTGTTTAGGTGGTTGCTGATGCTCTGCAGCAAAACAACCTGCAGAAGATGCCTGCCCATGAGCAGGATAATATCTTCCCTTTTAAGAAAAAGATGTCTTTTTGAACAATCTTTTCTTAACAGGGGCAGAGGTAGACTTTGAAAGTCGATCCAAAGCAGAGTTCTCAGCATCCATCTGAGTGGCCTTTGCTTGCCAATCCCTGCCAAACAGGTTTTCACCTGTACAAGGAAGGTTTCCCAACTCATCCTGGACCAAGAGTTCCAAATCAGAGGCTTGTAACCAAGCAATTCTGCGTGCACCTATGGTAATAGCCGTGGCTCTGCTTACACACTCAAAAGAGTCAAAGGCTGCACGGTTGGAGAATTTGGAAACATCTTGGGCATGTTTGAGCCAAGTGAGAAATTCCTGCCTTTTATCTTCTGAAATAAAAGGAGCTAAAGTCTGCAGATGATCTGTGACTTCTTTTAGAAACATCCCCATAGAGACTATAGGAGTTGATTCTGGCAGCAAGCATATTGGCCTGGAAAATCCTTCGGCCAAAAGCATCTAGAGTCCTATATTCACGTTCTGGAGGGTTAGATGAGTGTCTCTTTGCACTCTTTATTTTCTTCATAGCAGACTCAACCACAATAGAGTGGTGAGGAAGCTGAGTCTTATGAAAACCAGGACAGGGAAGGACACGGTACATGGTGTCTAACCTGCGAGAATGAGGAGAGGTGGTGAGAGGAGTCTCCCACATGCCCAACATGAGATCATAGAGAATCTCATGAATAGGTAGGGTAGCTGCTTCCTTAGGAGCCTTAGGATATTGCAAAATATCTAATTGCTTGGCTCTAGCCTCTGACTCAGAGGCCACTGTAATGGAGAGGCCTCTAGCCACTTCCCTAATGAAGTCTTGAAAAGACAAATCCTCTGGAGGAGACATTCTTCGTTTTGGAGAATCAGACTCCTGAGGAAGAAGCACTGGTGCATCGACAGAAACCTCCGACTCATCAGAGTCTTCGGAGGAATCGAAGTATCGCCTGTCCGGATGCTCCTGTAAAGCCCGATACGCATACCGAGTGGGATCGACATCGGGAGTAAGCGGTACCGGTTCGGTACCGATGGGCATCGTAGGACAGGGTACCGTTGCAGCCGACACCGAAGCCGATGTCTATGCAATCGGTACCGGCACCGGGAACGGTGCCGATGCCGGAGTCGGTACCGGCAACGGAGATTGTTGCGGTACCGAAGGCGTCGAAGCCTGCATAAATGCCGTAAAGGTGCGCTGTATGGACAGAATTTTCTGATCCATCGACATCACCAGAGTCTGGATGTCGGTACCAGTGGAGGCCACCGGTACCCCAGAACACGGCAACAGATGATCGATCGAGGCCGCGCCATCGATGTCAACCTGTGACCCCATAGGTAATGCTTTGGAAGCCGGAACTTCCCGCCGGGGTAATTTTGCCGGAGCGGAATCCTCGAGGGCAAGCCCGGAGGCATCTCGATGCTTGGAGGGAGATTTGCCCTTCGAGGACCGGCTAGATTTATGTTTGGTTACCTGAGATCCATGGGAGGAAGAAGAAGCCCTGGAGGACGTCGATGCCACCGAGGCTGCATCATAGGGAAACAGGGTACTGAGCTTGGCTGCTCGGTTCTGCCGACCTCTTTTAGACATCATGGTGCAGGACACACAATCCGTGATGGAATGGTCAGGACCCAAACATTTTAGACACCAATCATGGGTGTCGGTGACAGAAATAGTACCGCCACATTTTGTGCACTTTTTAAACCCGGAAGCGGGCTTTTCCATGAGGAGAAAATATTTAGGCCTAAGGCCCAAACTGAAAATGCACAGTTGAAGAAATAAAAGTTTTGGGTTTTATTTTTTTTTGAAGAAAAGAAAAGAAAAGACCGGCGGTACCGGTCTGACGTCGAAGGCAGACGCGACACAGAAAAATAAAGAAAAAAATAAAGAACTTCTGCGGTGACAGGAACACGACCTGCTGGCTCCGCGGAAAAGAAGAACTGGAGAAAGGCGGTTTGGAAAGGCGGGAAGGCAGCGGGCAGGCACTGTGGGATGCTCCCAAAAGCTTTCTTACTGGACGTTGGGGAGCGTTCCCGCACAGGCTCCGTCGGTACCGACGATACCCATATGTGAAGACTCATTCCTGCTTGTTCCTGGAGATCCAGGCAGATTTTCATTGTAATTGCAGCCTAAAGTGTTTGTCATCCATCCTGGTCATACTCACCCCTAAAGCATGCCATTGACTGCCTCTGCTCCCCCAACCAAACTGAAGACACACATTCATATATGCAGACTTATGCTCAATCTCATCCCCATCCCACTGCACTCACTGTCCTATCCATCTTATCTGTATCCATCCTCATACCTTTCAGCCCCTAACAAGCTCAATTTCAATGTCAGACCCCCCCACCATAGCTCCCATCTCCATGCCAAACACCCCATCTATATTCCATTGGTATCTTGACAATCTGACCCCACCAGGCTCCCATCCGAGTCACAATGTGGCTCATAGTGAGACACTCATCTAGCTCCTGTGGACATAAACCTTACTCTTCCACTGCTCTACTTCCACAGCAAGATGTCCCACTCTTCCACTGTTTCACCAGTGCTTCATTCTCATGACTTCTGCTGTCGTCTACACTATTTCCACTGCACTCATCCAAAAATCATTCAGGGATACCTCCATCTTTTGTCACCTGCGAGATAGCAGAGATCTGAATACAGCCAACCTTCTGATCAATACTGCTGGTCCGTTCCAGCTTATATGGTCTACATAAATCTTTGGAAGTTAAGATTTAATGTGTAGAAGTGAAAAGATTAGACCATTAAAAAAATGTTTTTGTAGATCATTTCTCATTTTGTTAGCTTCTTCGGGGGTGTCCACTCTGTTACAAATCTTCATGTCATCCTGAAAAAGGCAAACTTTTCCTTATAATTCTTAGGCAATGTCATGTACACTTATTCCTGCCCCTCCCACCCTCCATTCGTCATACAACCTTCACATATCCTGCATATAATACCCTTCCCATATGCATTCTTCATACAGCCTTTTAGGCCAGGATATGTGTGTGCTTGAGCAAGATTTGGAGGAGGAGGTGGGAGAGTGAAGGGAACAGACTGTGCTTGGATCAGTTTGAACGACTACATAAGACAATGTGGAATAGAGAAGAGTAAGAGACAGTAAAGCACAGTTACTTACCTGTAACAAGTGATCTCTGGGAACAGCAGGAATAAGTCTTCACATATGGGTATCGTCGGAGCATCCCACAGCGCCTGCGCGCTGCCTTCCCGCCTTTCCCAACTGCCTCTCTCCAGTTCGAGTTTTAAAGCTGAGACAAAGAGAGAGAGAGAGGAAAGGAAAGATAGATAGAGAGATACAACTCCTAGGGGAGGTGGGTGGGTTGTGAAGACTTATTCCTGCTGTTCCCAGAGATCACCTGTTACAGGTAAGTAACTGTGCTATCTCCAGGAACAAGCAGGAATGAGTCTTCACAAATGGGGACTCCCCAGCTAGAGATGCCTGGGAGATCACCCAGATTGTGAGTCCCCGGGAAGGGCTCCACCTCTACCCATGAATCTCAGGCATCCAGTCAGGGATGGAGGGTAGGAGTTGATTAGGTATGGAACAGGTGTTTGAGAACAGCCTGACCAAACAAGGCATCCCGGCGGGAGTCCTTGTCCAAGCAGTAATGGGCTGTGAAGGTATGAACCGATGCCCAGGTGGCCGCTCGACAGATTTGGTCGATGGACACAGAGTTTAGAAGAGCCATAGAGGTTGCCACGGCCCTCACATTGTGAGCTGTGACATGGCCCTCCAGAGAAAGGTTCTTACTCTGGTAGGCAAAGGAAATACACTGAGCAATCCAATTGGACAGAGTTCTCTTAGAGACTGGAAGTCCTAAATGAGAAGGATCAAAAGCAACAAAAAGTTGAAAGGACTTTCTATGTTGCTGTGTCCTTTGTAAGTAGAAAGCAAGTGCTCTTTTACAATCCAGGGTATGAAGATTCCTCTCTGCACTTGATGCATGAGGTCCTGGAATAAAGACAGGTAAATACACCTCCTGGTTCAGATGAAAAGGTGAGACCACTTTAGGCATAAAGTGTGGATTAGTTCTGAGGACTACCTTGTCATGATGGAACCTTATATAAGGAGGATTAGCCACTAAAGCTTTCAACTCACTGATATGGCGAGCTGAGGTGACTGCAATGAGAAAAATAACCTTCCAGGAAAGGAATTTCAAGGAGGTAGTGGCTAAGGGTTCAAAGGGTGGCTTCATAAGCTGGCCAAGAACCAGATTCAAGTCCCATGCCACTGGAGGTGGTCTAATGGGAGGTTTAGTCAAAAGAAGGCCTCTCATGAATCTTGCTATAAGAGGATGAGAGGAAATAAGTTGTCCATTGAGAGGCTTAAGGGATGCTGAAATAGCACTCAAATGGACTCTGATTGAATTTGTTTTAAGGCCTGCATGGGATAAATGCAGCAAATAGTCTAGTAAAGAATTCAAAGGTATTGCAAGAGGGTTGAGACCCTTCTCTGCACACCAAATGGAAAACCTTTTCCATTTAAAAGCAAATGAACGTCTGGTGGAAGGCTTTCTGGAAGCATGAAGGATATCCTTCACTTGCTGAGAAAGGTGTAAATCTTGAAGGTCTAGGCCTTCAGCAACCAGGCCCTGAGATGAAGAGACTGAGGATTTGGGTGCCACAAGGTTCCTCCTCCTGGGAGAGGAGATCTGGAGCAGACCCCAGGTCTAGGGAGGAAGCTTGAGAGAGATGCAGAAGTAGAGGGTACCACACTTGGCGTGGCCAAAGTGGTGCTATGAGGATCATAGACCCCTTGTCTCTCTGAAGCTTGAACAGAGTCTTGGGGACGAGGGGAATAGGTGGAAAGGCATAGAGGAAGTCTTGCCCCCAATGAAGGAGGAAGGCATCCCTGGCCTGAACTCCCTGACATGGAATCCTGGAACAGAACCGGGGAAGTTTGGCATTCCACGGACTTGCAAACAGGTCTATGTCTGGGGTACCCCAAATCCGAAAAATCCTGGCTATCTGGTCCCCATGGAGGGACCATTCGTGAGGAAGCAGAACTCGACTGAGTCTGTCTGCCCAAGAGTTTTGAACCCCTGGAAGATACACTGCCATGAGATGGATTTGATGCTCTCTGGCGAAGGCCCACAAGCTCAGAGCTTCGTTGCAAAGCGACAGAGAGCCAGTCCCTCCCTGCTTGTTCACGTAGAACATGGCTACCTGGTTGTCCGTGTGGATGAGGACTGTCTTGTAGCTAAGCAGGGTGTGGAAGACTCAGAGCCAGAAAGATTGCTCTGAGCTCTAAGAGGCTGATATGAAGAGATGTCTCTTGTGGAGACCAGATGCCCTGGGTCAAGAGATCTTGTAGATGAGCCCCCCAACCCTTTGGAGAGGCATCTGTTGTAAGGGTTGCTTGGGGTAACATCTGTTGAAAGGGGGACCCCAGTAACAGATTCTGAGTGGACTTCCACCAGTGGAGGGAGCAAAATAGGCGACTGGAGGTTGCTATTTTGTCTGACAGGCAACCTGATGCCTGGGTCCATTGGGTGGATAGGGTCCACTGAGCCGCTCTCATGTGAAGGCGAGCAAAGGGAACCACATGCACCGTGGATGCCATGTGGCCTAAGAGTTGCAACATCTCTCGAGCAGTTAAATGGGATTTTAACTGAATCTGGGAGGCTAACTGCACCAAGCGTAGGCAACGGGCCTGGGGAAGATAGGCCCTTGCAGTTTTGGTATCCAGTAAGGCCCCTATGAACTCTAGAGACTGAGTAGGGGTGAGATGGGATTTTGGAATGTTGATTACCAGTCCCAGATACTGAAGAACACGCCTTGTGCAGGCCAGGGAAGTCTGGGCCTCTGACTGGGATGGAGCTCGGATGAGCCAGTCGTCCAGATATGGGAATACGAATATTCCTAGAGTGCGCAGGAATGCAGCTACTACTGCCATGCATTTTGTGAACACTCTTGGAGCAGAGGCCAGACCGAAAGGAAGCACTTTGTATTGGTAGTGCTTTCCTTGGTAAAGGAAACGAAGGAATCTTCTGTGTGTTGGATGGATGAGAACATGGGTGTACACATCCTTGAGATCTAGAGAACAAAGCCAGTCCTGACTCTGGAGGTATGGAAGGAGAGTTCCGAGAGAAGTCATCTTGCATTTCTCCTTACATAGAAACTTGTTCAATTCTCTGAGATCTAATATGGGTCTGTAGCCCCCCCATTTTCTTTGGAATGAGAAAATAGGGGGAGTAGAACCCTGAGCCCTGTTGAAGAAGGGGTACTTCTTCTATTGCCCCTTGGGCAAGAATGGTAGCAATCTCTTGACCTAGAAGGTTGAGGAGAGATGTTGGAGAATTGAACTGTTTCACCATGGTGTGAGGAGGAAGGTTTAAGAAATGAAGTTTGTACCCTTCCCTTATGATGGAGAGGGTCCACTGCTCTGCTGTGATTTGTTCCCCATCTGGGAGCAAAGTGAGCTAACCTTCCTGGGATGGTGAGAGGCTCTGGATGTTCTAGAGCCAGAAAGGCTAAGTTCTCTAGTGGAAAGTCAAAGGCCCTGAGGAGGCTGAGGCTGTTGGGCCGTAGCAGTCCTCGCAGTCTGGGTTTTGGCCTGTTTTGGTGGTTGCTGTCTCTTTGTAGCAAAACGACCTTGAGAAGAGGCCTGACCATAAGAAGAAAATTTCCCTTTCTTTGGGAAAGATCCTTTTTTGAACAACCTCTTTTTAAAAGGAGCAGTAGTAGACTTTGAAAGTCTATCTAAAGCAGAATTTTCAGCATCCATCTGGTTGGCCTTTGCTTGCCAATCTTTGCTAAACAGGTTTCGCCTATACAGGGAAGGTTACCTAGACCATCCTGTACCCAGGATTCCAAATCAGAGGCTTGCAACCAAGCAACTCTGCGTGCACCTATGGCAATAGCCGAGGCTCTACTGGCCCCCTCAAAAGAGTCAAAGGCTGCACGGTTGGAAAATTTGGATACATCCTGTGCATGTTTAAGCCAGGTGATATATTCTTCTGTCTTATCTTCTGACATAAAAGGAGATAAGGTTTGCAGATGATCTGTAACTTCTTTGAGAAACATCCCCATATAGAGACTATAGGAGTTCATTCTGGCTACAAGCATACTGGCCTGGAAGATTTTCCTGCCAAAGGCATCTAGAGTTCTGCATTCTCTTCCTGGAGGAGCAGAGGAGTGTCTTTTTGTACTCTTGATCTTTTTCATAGCAGACTCTACCACAATGGAGTGGTGAGGAAGCTGAGTCTTATGAAATCCAGGACAAGGAGGAACACAATACATGGTGTCCAACCTTCTGGAATGAGGGGAGGTGGAAAGAGGAGTCTCCCATACGCCCAACATGTGATCATAAAGAATCTCATGTATTGGTAAGGTGGCTGCCTCTTTAGGAGCCTTAGGATATTGTAGGATACCTAATTTTTTGGCTCTAGGTTCAGTTTCAGAGGTCACTGAGATGGACAGGCCTTTGGCCACCTCCCTAATGCAGTCCTGAAAAGACAAGTCTTCAGGAGGAGACATTCTCCTTTTTGGAGAAGAGGGTTCCTGAGGAAGGATCCCCGATGCTTCAATTGAGGCCTCTGAAGAATCAGAGTCTTCAGAGGAATCGAAGTATCGACTGTCTGGATGCTCTCGTAGAGCCCGATACGCGTACCGGGAGGTATCGACATCGGGAGTAATCGGTACCGGGTCGGTACTGATGGGCATCACTGGATAGCGTACCGCTGCCGTCGATGCTGATGTCGATGCAAGCGGTACTGGTATCGGGACCGATATCGGGTCTGGTACCAGAATCGGTACAGGTACCGACAACGAAGTTTGTTGCGGTACCGTAGGCATCGCAGCTTGTATGAATGCCGTGATGGCATGCTGCATGGTCAGAATATTCTGATCCACTGACGCCACCAATGTCTGGATGTCGGTACCGGTGTAGACCGCCGGTACCCCAGAACATTGTAACAGGTGATCGGTCGAGGCCGAGCCATCGATGTCAACCTGTGATCCCATAGGTAGTGCTTTGGAAACCGAAGCCTCCCGCCATGGTAATTTTGCCGGTGTGGATTCCTCAAGAGTATGCCCGGGGGCATCTCGATACTTAGAGGGAGATGAACTCTTTGAGGACCGGCCAGATTTAAGTTTGGTTACCTGAGATCCATGGGATGAAGAAGAAGCCCTGGAAGACGTCGATGCCACAGAAGCTGCATCGAAGGGAAACAGGGTACTGAGCTTGGCTGCCTGATTCTGTAACCCTCTCTTAGACATCATGGAACAGGACTCACAATCCGCAATGGAGTGGTCAGGACCTAAACATTTTAGACACCAGTCATGGGTGTCAGTGACAGAAATAGTGCTACTGCACTTCGTGCACTTTTTAAACCCGGAGGCGGGTTTTTCCATGAGGAAAATTATATCTGTAGGCCTAAGGCCCCAGAAGAAAAAATGCACTGAAGAGAGTAGAAGTTTTTTTTTTTGTTTTTTTTAAAGAAATAAAAAAGACCGGTGGTACCGGTCCGGAATCGAGAAGGCAGACACGCGACTAAAGAAAAATAAAAGAAAATAAGAAATTCGTCAGCGGTGACAGGAAACACGACCTGCTGGCTCTGCGGAAAAGAAGAACTGGAGAGAGGTAGTTGGGAAAGGCGGGAAGGCAGCGCGCAGGCGCTGTGGGATGCTCCCAAAAGCTTTCCTTTTGGACGCTGGGGAGCGTTCCCGCGCAGGCTCCGTCGGTACCGACGATACCCATATGTGAAGACTCATTCCTGCTTGTTCCTGGAGATCTATGGCAATGATGGGAGACTGACAGTGGATTCAGAGAGTGTGTCCTGTATTACTGTTTTTACTGGGCTGGGTCAGGGTTACTGTACAGCACACCGGACATGGGCTCACACTGGCCTTGGTATCTTCTGAACATTGCCACTGGACAAGTCTTCCACCGAATTTTACTGGGTCCCATTAGCATTCTCTCTAACTTCTGGCTTACCCTACATTAAAAAATTAAAGTACCTAATCACCCAAACAGGATGTCCCAGATCTAGTAAATATATAATTGTAGATAATTTTGTCAAATGAATTCTCCAGTTCGGTCATAGGTAATCCCCAGTTCAATGTACACTAGTTTAGTTTAGCTCATACGCTAAAGTTTCAGTTTAATTATAGCTTACTCATGTTGTGTTTCAATGTAAAACAGTGTGTGTATGCATACTATGTATGTATTTTGTTTGATGTAAACTGCTTTGAACTGTAGAAAAACTATAAAAGTTACGGGTCTACTTTCCAGAGTAATATAATTGCTCCAAGTAATGTTAAATTACTCTACTCCAACCAACTCATACAGAAGAAAACGGGAGGGTGGTAATATATTCAACTTTAAATAATGAGCAAAGAAATCGTCTCAGACTCGTCGGCCGCCTTCTGCTGGAACTTTAAAATTTCAGATAGCCAGCGGCGCCTTTTAGCATCAATGACTGATTTCTGTCTTTTTTTTAAACTTTTTTTAAACCCCCTCTCTCCATGTGTTATATACTTTAATCATAAGTCTCTGATTTATAGTGAATCAAACACTTAGCTCCTCTGTTGCTTCTCAGATTATATCAACGCCTCTTGTATTTTCCCAACGCCTCACATTCAACGTTGTCATCGCGTTTCTCTCTATGCTCTGAGGTTCTTCAGGGGATAAGGTAAATTGCCGCGTGTTTAACCAAATTCAGCCTAGCTTTCACACAGCGCACTGAGCAGCCATACAATCTTCTCAAAGGCTCGCTCTGGGATGTGTCATCTTCATTCCCTTGAAAAAACGCCGCGCGTTTTTTATAAATTATAAATATATTATAATATACTATATTATAAATATAGTATTTTGAATAATTTTTATCTACTATACGTTAAATTCATTTCCATGCCATTAATCAATTACTAACATTATCTGTGAAGATAAAACAATCAGGTTCATGTTTACCAGCAGATTTCTGTGACTAGGTGACCAGAGATTTTGGGCATGCATGCGACATGGTCTACTTGGATTTTAGCAAAGCCTTTGAGACTGTTCCTCATAGGAGATTCATGAATAAACTGAGCAGCCTGAAACTAGGACCCAAGGTAGGAAAATGGATTAGAAACTGGTTGACTAACGGCTGATAGAGGGTAGTGACGAATGAAATTCACTTAGAACAGGTGAGTAGTGGAGTGGCTCAAGGACCTATACGGGGACAGATTCTGTTCAACAATTTTGTACATGACATTGCCTAAGAATTATAAGGAAAAGTTTGCCTTTTTCAGGAAGATACAACGATTTGTAACAGAGTGGACACCCCGGAAGAAGCTAACAAAATGAGAAATGATCTACAATTTTTTTTTTTTTAATGGTCTAATCTTTTCATTTCTACACATTAAATCTTAACTTCCAAAGTGATGCACTTGATGTACAGAAATCCCAAAAAGCAGTATACAATAGGGGGTGAGAGGATGATGTGCAGGGATCAGGAGAGAGGCCTCAGCGTGATAGTAGGTGAAGACCTCAAGGTTGCGGAAACAATGCGACAAGGCAAAGATAGAAGGATGCTAGGCTGCACAAAGAGAGGCATAAGCTGAAAGGAGGAGTTGCTAATGTCCCTCTACAGGTCATTGATGAGGTCTCACTTGAAGTACTGTGATCAGTTTTGGAGGAACAAAACTGCTAAGATTATAAAAAGACTTGAAGCAGTTCAGAGGAGAGTAACCACAATGGGTTTGTACCAGAAGTCATATGACAAGAGACCTGAAGATCTGAATATGTATACCGTAAAAGAAGTAAGGGACATTTAAATACTTATCCAAAGATGGGGAAAGCTATTTAAACTAGAGGACAGGAAATTAAGCTGAAAAAGAGGACAATTTAAAATCAACATCAGTAAATACTTTTTCACAGAAAGTGTGGCGGATGCCTGGAATGCTCTCCCACTGGAGATGGTGGGGATAAAAACGGTAGTGGAATTCAAAAAGACATGGGATAAGTACAGCGGATCCCTATATAGGAAGAGGCACATTCCTGCTCAAAACAAAACAAATGACTTTCACACTTCAAAAAAAACATTATCAGGGATAGCTGTCAGAGGGGCAGCTACGTACAACTCAAAGTAAAAAGCATAGTGCAGGGGTAACAACCCTGAACACTTTGCTGGACAGACTAGATGGGCCATGCTGGTCTTTATCGGCCATAATTTACTATGCTACTATGTTTTTGCTCCATTGAGAAAAAAAAACCCTAGTGAACCGATTGCCAAAAAAGTTTAAAAAACAATTTACATTAATACTCTGAACACATACGACTGCACCACTAAACAGAGATA